>CM064071.1:6863334-8344584 GCA_032594955.1 Panicum miliaceum
GGTGTAGCATGAGTGGAAGTCGCGTCAGAAATGGACTCTCCCTCGATCTCCCTGGCTAAGTCAGGGAGCAGCGTCACATCGAGGTTGTCGACGAACTCGTCGAGATCGTTCCGTCGGGTTGCTGCAGGTTCCTCTAGCTCCCTGGTGTCGGCCAGATGGCTGTTGAAGCCACCCAAGCCGTTGGTGATGCAGACCCAGGAGCCGAAGATAAAGATCGTGCCTTCGTCGGGCACAACGTTGGTGAAGTCGAAAGATGCCATCGAGTTCGCCGGTGGATGCTCGATGAACACCCCTACCTGGCACGCCAGCTGTCGATGTTTAACCTCCAAGCCCACCGAGGGGTACCCCCAAGGTGTTAGATTGTAGGTGTGGTGTGGCCAAGATCATGAACTCATATGTGCAAGGAACACGAAACTTTAGAAAGGTTCGAACCGCAGTATGCGTAATACCCTACGTCCTGTATGGTGATTTGTATTGCGTTAGATGTGTATATTGTATGGAGGGGGTTTCTGCCCGCCCTTATATAGTCCGGGGGACAGGTTACATGGAAATCCTAGCCAAATACGAGCTTAGGAGTCTTACTTGAGTACTACTCGGGTAGTTTCCTTCTGTTCCGACTAGTCCTACTTCTATACGAGTAGTTACAAGTGGTGTAGGGTGTGGGTCATGTCTCATCCCTTATCCTAGAATATGTACGCTATGTGCGCAGTCCCGTGATCCTGGGTCTGATACGGGGTTTGTTTCCCTGGCGACTAGGGTTTTGCAATCTTCTCCTCTTCTTAACCTCATTTCCCGATCAATCTCAACATAGGGATCTGATCTCATGTCCACATCCTAATCCAACCTGAGTCCACATCGAGATCTCTCTGTTATGGAGCCAACCTGGTGGTCAGCGATTCGGCTAAGTCATTGAGTTAATTGAATACAGATTCCCTTCAAAAAAAATCTGAATGGCCAAATCATCTGAAACCCTGCAAAGACAAAAAAAAACACTACGGTTACACCCTAATGACTCAACAACTTAACAATAGGCCATCGAAGGTAAGCCGTGGAAGGATATGCATGATGACACCTTCATGAAGTGGACGACACCATGACGCTAACACAATCCGTCCATCCAAGGTCATGAACACCGCATGTGCCGCACGGTCAACCAATGATTGGATCAAGTTTTCACCTAGCGAATCACAAGGGAGGGTGATCTTGAAAATGCCCCCACCAGAGTGAGCTACGCTGATGGACGTAATAGTTGTCAGCACTAGCAGAAGTCAGGCAGTACTTTCGTCCATTACACCCAAACCCCAGCCACACCCCAACCACCGGATACCAAGCATGACCCAAATAACACAATGACAGAACAACGGCCATGCGCAAACCATAGCAAAGAGCAATGCACAAGAATGTTCGGCGCCAAAGCAGAGGCAACAGCAGGCCACAACCACATCCAATGATGCGGGAGAACACCATTGAGAGGCACAACAACAGTAGAGAGCATGACAGAGATGCTGCCAGCAGTGGCAGTAGTAACTAGGGGGCGGTGATGAAACCCATGTGAGGATCTGGCCCTCTGCAGTCCCCCACCACGGCCCTCACCAGTGGCCCATTGTGGTGAATGCACCAACAGCCCCGGGGATGATATAGAAGGTGGCAAGGGGAGTCTGATGAGAAGGGCCACCCTGAACCTGAGAGAATGCAGATCAAAACCAGAGAAGGGCGGATCCGGCCATCGGATGCCCATGGAGACCCTCACGGAGAGGGGAAGATGACCAATGCAACCTTGTTGGGAACAAAGGGGAGAGAGGGATAGGGAGGGCAGGGGAAGAGGAGGTGAAAGCGCTCATAGACGTTGAGTCTGGCGCCGGCCTCCAAATTAGGGTTTGGGGTGAGTGGCGGCGGCACTTGGGCTATCCCCTCCCCCAACTCGCCTAGGGAGAGACACAGGGGGTCTTATAGAGAAAATGCATGAATGACCATTGTATTTGTTAATTTGTATCAATTTGGTCATCATACTAAGTATAAATCGTTGCCATTAAGCTTGTCTGATTGGAACGATACAGTCGTTGAGCCCCATAATTCTACATATTTGTATGATGTAGTGCATGTATATCTTTTGTATGATGTAGTGTGTGCATATTTGATGGTGTCCAAATTGCAACAAATATGCTTCCTTTCACTTTCTATTTTGCAATTATGCCCCTCCCATCCTTGGTTCTTCATCGACCTATAACAGTTCTCTATTGCTCCTTCTAATTGTTCTAAAGAGAGAGCAATCGCTCATCCATATGCAAACATGGTGACATGGAAATTTCACACAACGATTGAAGCAACCAAACCTCATTTTCACAGGCTAGAATATGAACAAATGAGACACATTTTACAATTGCTTTTTTTAGAAACTGCATTGTTCATGTCACAAGGACAAGGTGACGAATGCACAAAAATGTTGTTTAATTTCCTAGCGTGCCTAGTGCACCATGCCCCCAATCATCAACTCTAGCTTTCTCACCACATCACCGCATGCCTGCAGCTTAAGATCGTGTTTGGTTCGGCAAAATGTAACGTAATTGGATTATGGGGCGTTAAGCGATACCGTTTGACCCGTTTGTTTCGACCTCCTTCGCAATCCAATAACACGTAATCGGACACCAGGCAGTTACCAACCCATTACACCCCTTCCCTGCCCGGGATCTCGCGATAACGCCTCTGATACCGCCCCTCTCTCCATTGCTTGCCCGCCCCCGATCTTGCGCAGCGCATTGTGGTTGCTCAACTCAGGTGCAGATCCGTAATAGGCAAAGATGTGCTTGCAGGGAAAATTAGGCACACAGTCTCATCAGTACTGGTGAACTCAAAGTCCAAACGAACTGAGTGCCTAAGAAAATAAAAGGACCATATGCAGACAATAAAGGACCCATAAGAATCTACTTGAGATGCTTGTTCTCACAAGTAATCTCAAAGCATGTCCTCAAAAAAGAAATCTCAAAGCCAACTAGTAATCATGTCAATAATCTGTCAATGGTTTGCCTGCCTGCTTTGTCGTAGCCTCAATTTTGTAGCACCTGCCATCTGGTGTAGCCCCATTAGTTAAATTATGCAATTCTTGTTTGGTCGAAATTTGTTGGAATTATGCCAATTGGTTGGAGTTATGCATTTGTTGTTTCTACCAAAATGTTCTCAAGTACAAAGATCCTGGAATTTGTTTGGGAAATTAGTTAAATTATGCAATCTAGAGTAAGGCATTTTAGGACAAAGTATGGAACATTGTAAGGTATGTTTGTTACTCTGTTTCCTGCTTCTGTTTAGCCATCTGTTTCCCTATTTAGTCAATCATATTTCCTATTTCACCTTGGTTTTTGGAGGCTAGATTATTAATATATTGTTGTGCATCATTTTGCAGAAACATCATGAAGCAAAGGGCCTATATGGCGTCACTTTCCCTTACTATGATCCATTGTCTGCCATATATGGGAGTGACATAGCTACCGGTGAAGGCGCGGAAGGGCTTAGTGAAGTTGCTGGAAACTTGGAGCAAGAGCTTGCTGTTGAACAAGATAATCATCAGAGGAAGATGAGGATAGGATGTCCAGAGAAACTCCTAGACGGTCTACTGACTCAGCTTCATCAAGCTTCAAGAAGCGGAAGACAGACGGGAAGGGGAAGGATTGTGTATCTGCATCAAGTAACCCTCTTTTGGACATGTTAAATGAAATCCTAGGCGATCTAAAGGGTGTGGCTAAGAATGTGGGGAAAATGGCAGTAGCAATGGAGCGTGAGGCTGCCATTCAAGAGAAAATGTCAAATGAGGATCCTCAACAGAAGTTAAGAGAGAAGGCAACAGCAGAACTGCGAAGGCTTGGGTTTACGGGAAGGGAACAAATCAAAGCTGCTAGTGTGTTTGTGAAAATGCCGGAGCAGATGAGCATGCTGCTAACACTGGATGAAACACCGAGGAGGGAATTTATCCTAAACATGCTTAGTGGTACATGAGAATTTTGCATCCTTTCTTTCATATTTGTTATTTTATCTCAGTGGTCTGCCTCAACATTGAATATTTGAACCAGAGCTTGCATTATTTCATTCCCTGAACTTGTGTTATTTTTTTAGTAGATGAGGAGAGAAGGAAGCGAATTGAAGGTGGGACAAGATAGATGCTTGTTTCTGAAGCTTCATGGCAGTGTGCTCCTTCGGCTTTTCTTCATGAAAATATTCATCTGAAGTTCTCCAAATATGAGTTTACACATTGTTTGCGGTCATGGCATTTGTCTCTTCCAATTGGCCTGTAATAGTTCTGAAATCACGGAAGTTCCTATTTCACTTTTGTTACTTAGCAGATCAACTAGCTAACGGTTGGCATGGTACTTTGAGGCATGCTACTCTTATTTAGCATCTTTTTTGCATTGTGAGACTGCAAATTTTGTATTAGTTAAACTTCCTTGTACGGGATATTTAGTAAATTCAAGACAACATACACTGTTATGAGATTTGTTGTTTGATTGCCAAAGTCCCACAAATAGTTGTAAATTTGGTTGGTTGCCAAGTCTCACAAACAGTTGAAAATTTGAAAGGGGACTCCCGATACCTGAGATGCAAACCAAACAGCTGTAACGTTATTTAATACCATTACCTTAACCAACCAAACCAAACGAGTAAACAGGGATCACACCTCGAATGCCGCCGCAATCTATTTTCAGTCCCGTTACCATTACCAGACCGGCAACCAAACACTACTAAGTTTGCTTTGCCGGTGAAGCTCACCTTGTGAAATGCAGTAGGCACAAACTAGCCAAACATTTCTTAGATCCTGATTGGAGGGCTCCGACTGCAGCCAAAACAGCTCCAGTTGTGGCCGTTGGACTATAAGTGAATTGCCTACCTTTTTCTATCGGCTCAAGTTTTTGGGTTGAATTAGTTGGTGCATGCAACTCAATATGGTATCAAAGTCAAAGATCTCGAGTTCAAATCCTGATAGGCGTGATTAAATAAAATAATTGCACTCAACTCCTAATTTCCACATTTAAGGTCTGAGGGAGGCTACACGTGAGGGGGTGTTGAAGCTCCCCATCAGTTTAAGCTTTTGGGTTGAATTGGTTGGTGCATGCAACTCAATAATGGCACCTCTAATGAAGCAGTTTCTCTAGTGTAGTCAAAACCATTTTAAAAAATATTTGCCAAAATGACTTCCCCTATTTTTTTAATTAATGAATGGAAGAAGTCAAATATCCAATGTATCCCCACCTGGTTATTTGATTTAGCTATACAGATGAATTTTATATTTCCCCTCAATTTGTAGAGTGATCTCATATGAAATGAACAAATTAAATAATAGAAATTATAGTTTAATCAATAATTAGAGAACCTAAGTCTTTCTCGGGGGATATATGTAAAAGGATCAAGACACATAGAAAGTAACAAAAGGTTTGATGATTTCCTAGGGACCAATCTGAAAAGCGCCATGAACAGCCATGGCTGGCTGTTCTCCATGGCCGGCCACCTAATTCTTGAGGTCACTGGCATTCCCGGCCGCAATGGGTTGAGGAAGACGCGGCGGCTCCGTTTGAGGGCTTACCGGTGCTCATTGAGTTGGCCGCGTCGACGGAGAAGGAAGGGCGATGAGTTTCTCGGTAATGGTTCCACACGGGGTTTGAAGCGTGACCACGCAAGGCACACCGGAAAGGAGCAGGGCACGACATGGCTTCTGCTGGGAGCCCTTTAAACAGTTTGGGGATCTAAATATGCATTTTGAGATTACGTCGGCGCTAGGAGCCTAGAATGGACACTTTTGTCAACAAGATGTTTCCTCCACAAGAATTCAAATCTTTCCTGCAGAAACTTTATGAATGGCCAATAGTTTTAGTTGTCATAGCATTTTCCTTCGGTGGCCAACAGTTTGATTAGTTTGCCTTTTTGTAATAGTTTTGGCAAATTGCCAACAATATTGTACCATCAATTATTGCAGGTGACTGGCATAAAACTACAAGCCTAGAATACATATTAGTGTTCCAACAATTGATTAAGACATGGCTTATATTTACGTATAACAAATGGTTATAATTTCCTCACGAAAAGCACTGCTTGGCGAAACACCAATAATATCATAAATTAAAATAGATGGTTATTATGGAAAATCATCTATTTATATTAATCAGATGTTTTGTCAGGTGAGCTGTTTGTATTCAGTGAGGAAGGTTCACTGCTGCACAACCCCCCTCACCGTCGGTCCTAAAACCCCCTTTACTGTCGGTTTGGGAGTGTTGGATCAGGGTCAACGGTGATGGGGTCGGATATCACCACCAGTTTCAAAACCAGTGGCGAACCGGCGGTGATGTCCCTTCTCGCATCGAATATATTGAAATTTAAATATTACACCATTTTGAGAGAATAATAATTAATAGCAACATAATCACAAATACATATCTTATGATCACTAGCACAATGCATCGAAAAATATTACTAGTCCATGCATCAAATACAAACCATGAGTCCATACATCATATCCGTGCCACGAGTCTATACATTAAATATATTACAAATTTTGATAAGAACAACCTGAGCTATTCCTTACCCCTAGATAATGCAAAACTCAGAACCTGGTTTCACAACATGATCCAGAAAGAACCGGGCTAGTTGTTCTTGAAATACCAATAACTCAAATAGAAGCAACTCTGAGATACCTAGCTCAGCGTCCTGCAAAACGGAATGAGAAAAATGATATTACAATGGGATCTGCATACACAAGATGATTAGCTATCAAGGTTTAAAGAGAGATAGAATTATTATTCCACAAGTTAGCTAATAGAAGACATCCATGTTCAATGTGGAGTGTTTCATATGAACATATTCTTATAACGCGGTAAAGTCATCTCCGGTGTAGATGTGCAAGTAAAGCATTATATAGAACCCGCAGTGATCACTTTCGAGAGGTTGGATGTATTTGGCGTCATTTGTAGTGAAATCCCCAAAAAAGTCTATGTATTAAAATATCAAAAAAATAAGCCAGATATTTAGATAAAATAGCAGCACATATATTTCAGGAAAATATTATTAATTTTGATATTTAGCTAAAAATATAAGCCAGCTGTGCTCATATATTCAGCTTATATGTAACCCGATATTTGATTAAAATTTAGGAATTTTTTTCCAAAACATTAATTTTGATATTTGTTTATATTCATAATATTATTAAAATATCATTATGTTAGACTTGATATTTGATTATTAGTCATGCATTTGATCGTAATACGGAATATTACGTATTTGGTCATAATAGTATAAACTAATGTTGTCCCAACATTTTTTTCAAACATTGCTTTTGATGTGTTTCTGCTCATAACTAATAAAGTTCTTATATTTTAAGAAATGAGAAAAACAAAATTATGATTGAAAATGTTGGATATCTCAATTAGGATTCATACTCAAACTATACAATTTGTATTAGTAATCTAGAATGTTCGAATTTGTATCTAAACTCGATATAAGATACAGATACACAAGTCAAGATTGTAATTTCTAATTATTACTCCATCCATGTTCACCGGTGGGATTGCCGTAGGGAGGCAAACAAGTGACAATTGTACTAGCAAGAAACCAAGGTTAGACCTAATGAAGTGTTTATTTCATTGATAATGGTAGTGTGCCAATAGTATCCACTTGACTTCCCTTATAATCTCATTTTCACAACATAATAAGTAACGAATTTTCTCTAGAACCTAATAATTAACATAAACCATGAATTTAAAGCAAACCCATGAGGAAGAAAGCTAACCAAATATGGGACGGGAATCAGGCTGACGCCCTGCTGGCTTTCCTTGCGTCGATCCAATGCAAAGCGCGCCGGAAAGCGAAAGCATCCAACAGAGATCAGAGATCACGTTCGCAAAGACACGGACTTCTATTCATGCAGTGTACTGACGCCACGACTAGCTAGAGATCCGTCCCAATAAGGCGTTCAAAGATGCGCCACCACTTGACGTCGCCACCTTTAGCTTCTTGCATAAAAGCCGTACATACATTACATTGCTGCCCGCGGCAGTCGATCAGCTACCTGTGGAGAAATTTCATGGCTTCTCTTAACCGGCCTATGCCTTACAGCCACTACCCTTCGTCAGGCTCTGTGCAGCACGGCGCCAGGTCAGTGCCCGACGATGGCCCGGGGTCTTTCGGGCCGGTGCTCGTGGTGATGGCCGTGATCTCGTTCCTCGCCGTGGCTGCCTGTGTTGCCGGCCGGCTGTGCGGCAGGGGGTCGCCGCCCAGGGGAAACTCCCCCGGGCAGCAGAGCGCAGACGCCGGCAAGGGAGCAGCAAAGCACCTGGAGGTGATGAGGCCCCTCCCGAGCTCCCGCGCGACAGTCCACGACGTGGACGACGCGTTCGAGATCAGGTTGGTGCCGCAGAAGCCAGGCGTCGGGTCGGAGGCAACCGGCGGCGGCATCAGGCTGCAGGCCCTTCCTCTGCCGCCACGGCAGTACCCGGCTGCAGCGGCAGTCGGAGCAATGGGCGTCAGGGATCCGGGCAACATTGGTGGAGCGAGGCAAGCCCATCCGCTGTATGGGCGTGGAACGTAGTCGTTCGCCCCTGCACAGCAACGTAGATGACTATGGTGTGTAGTAAATAGTAATTAATTATGTTTCTGAGGCGAGATTTGTGTAATACTAAATTTTATCATATTTTATTTTGCGAATCCAATGCCTCTAATATGTCCAGTAATCTCCACGTGCAAATGGAAATAAAATTTAAATTCCAAACATTTACTTTGTCACATGGGTCAAAAACTCAAATTTAGAGTGCGAATGGGCTGGAACTTCAGTCAATATTTTTCTTTTCAGAAAGAGGCAGAAGCACCGTATGCTAATCGATAGGATTCTAATATTTTCTTTAGGATCCAACTCAGCTCTTAATCATTTTTAGCTTAGTCCAGAGCCTTTTCTTATTCCAATCTTTAAAATTTTTAGACCCATTACCACCCTAGGCACCGGACACCTATGCAAATTAGGTGTAGGAGCATGAATCCAGAGGCTAGAAATTCAAAGAAACAAAAGCGCACAAACTCTAAAGAAGGGCGCTCCCAACTAGGAGATGATGTCCTCTCTATTGAAAGCTACTTGATTCGGTTGTAACGAGGCATTCTGAGAGATCCATCTGTTCCTCCTTAAGTAAATAAGTTCCACATGGCATAGATTACGACACTATTTATCTTTTGGAGTGGCATTGCCGCATTGGAGACCTCATGCATGCCACCAGTCAGACAAGGAGGTGAAGTTATCAAGCTCCACCCTTTGATGTAGGTCTTTTTTTGATGGAGCATAGATAGAACTTGAGTCTAAAAAACAAGACTATAGAAGGGCCATTCGAGGCTAGAGTTAAAGGTGGTTTTCGATTGTGTATGCAACTAGGGCATAGGGGCTCAAATCCTGCTCATGGTTTGGAGTCGCCAACACAATCAAACCACAACCAGTGAAGGCAAAATGCTAGAGTAATAAACATTTCCAGGTCTAGGATGCCAAGGCCATGTAACTTGCGGGGCGGTATGCAGCGCTTCGAGGACATGCAGCAGTGACCACCTCGCGCGTTCTCGTGACCTATCGATAGGGAGAAGACCGGTGATTTTAGTTGAGTTGCTTCTTAGCCCACTTGGAGATTGGAAAAAAAATAGGTGATATGTGGAGGATATTTTTTTTGCCACGGCGTACGGATAAGACGGAGCCGAGGCTCTCGACTGAACGCTATCGGGAGAGCCCTCTCCCCGAGTGGCCTCCAAAATAAAAGGGTTGGTTATCCATTCGCGCAATCTCACACTGACGCCAAATCTATGCAAGAGCTCAAGCAGGTAGCTCTAACGATGTCAAGCTTGAGGAACAAGAAGGGTATTTGTAAATATATACAGTTGACAAAGAATATTAAAATTTCAGAATATTTGTGACAGGAGACAATAGTAAAGTTTACAATAGCGTATAGTATACCAGTAGCCAGGAAAAAATTTCTAACCTAGTGGGAACCATTATTTTTTTTAACCCACATAAGAGAAACAAGAATTTCTACTGTCGGACACTACCTAGTACATGTTTCAGTTGTTGTCACACTTCTTGTGGTAAGGCCATAAGACGAATCCGTATCAGATGTGTTCTTCCCAATGTTGACTCCAGGCTCGTTTGGCTCCGGAACTGTCGCGTTCTCACTGGCAAGCATCATGACAACTGAGGACATCGTAGGCCTATTCCGAGGCTGCACATCAACGCACAAGAGCGCGACCTGTATGCATCTCAGCACCTCGCTGTGGTTAAAGCCGCCATCCATTACCTCATCCACTAGTTCCGCGCTCCTGCCTCCTTTCCATAGCATATAAGCCTGGCAAAAATCGAGAAATTTAGGATAGTTTCTTGAGAACCTTGCTAACCTTGCTTTGCTGCTGCTTACATATCCGAGGAGTGTGAGATCAAGCTCAGGATCATAGAAACCGCGGTTCTTCTTGCCGGTGACAATCTCTAGCACTATCACTCCTAGGCTGTAAACATCGGATTTCATGGAAAACAAGCCATCCATTGCATACTCTGGAGACATGTAGCCACTGAGAACAGTCTCACAAGTCAGTGCGAAGATTCAGTTTCAGAACTGCATAAAAAAAGGTAAATGTGCAAGAGGACGAGGAGAGTATACTCACTATGTTCCTATGACCTTCAATGTGTATGCCGTGGTCTGATCACCTCCAAACATCCTCGCAATACCAAAATCTGAAATTTTTGGGATCATGTCTCTGTCTAGCAACACGTTGCTAGCCTTCATGTCTCTGTGGATGATCCTGAACCTCGAGTCTTCGTGGAGGTACAGCAGGCCCCGTGCGATCCCCAGAATAATCTCGAACCGTTTCTGCCATCCTATCAACTTACGTTTTCCTTCATCTGCACAATGTAGGATGTGACATTAGCATATTATTATTATATCTGTGCATTTCAGAAAGCAAGCTCGTTCTAGCTGTATGCTTTCTCGTAAAAGTAGCTAGGCTGACCAAATATGAATGTGTCTAAGCTCTGGTTGTCCATGTACTCGTATATGAGCAACCTCTCATCGTCATCGATGCAGAAACCAAGCAGCCTCACGAGGTTTCTGTGCTGAAGCTTGGAGATCAGTTTCACTTCGTTGGTGAACTCCTGAACCCCTTGCACTGATCTCTGGGACATCCTCTTCACTGCTACTTTTTGCCCATCCTCAAACTTTCCCTGTCATTAATAATGCGCGTGTCCATTAAGGAATAATGTATGAATTACGATCCCAATGGTAGTTTGCCAAGGTAGATAGTCCACTGTAATTTTTTTTTGTTTTTACCAAATAAACCGGGCCAAATCCACCTTCTCCAAGCTTGTTCTCCTCCGCAAAGTTGTCGGTGGCGGCTAGGATCGCTTCCAGATCAATCAATGGAAGATCATCAACATCCTTCTCGGAACATTTCCAGTCCACATCCAGCCGTGGTTTCCTAACCTTGCAGTTGCCTCCACCACTAGGCGCGGAAGAGGCCATTTTGCTTTGAAGTCTCCTCCTCACCTTGGTTCTCCAGAAACAACAGCAGATAGCCGCCATCAAAAGCACACCAGAAATAGCACAGACAATGGCAATCACCGTGGTCTTGCCTGAGCGCCGTCGGTTAGCTGGAGGAAGAGAACGAAGTAGCAAATGTGATGTGGGTTAAATCGGTATAACAATAATGTTTCTGTGAGTAGTTAATGTAGTAGTACATTAGTACGTTGCCACTGTTACTTAAATGCTTGTATGACTCATCCACCCTAGCTTTATGTCATTTGAAGCATATTCTAAGGCCAGAAGAAATGAACAAAAAAGGAAATAGAGAGAAACATTAATCTCGACTGTTATTTAGGCAAGATATAAACCATAAACAAATACAGATTAGGTAACAGCTTTACCGGTCTTCCTAATCCTCATAGACAAAAATTTTAAAGGATTTTTTTAGAATATCAAAGTTCTTTTTTTTTCAAAATAGACTATTGATCAAGCGCATTCCCTAAGGACGCCATCTGCAGATGCAAGGTCCTCCATCTCGCATCTCTGTTCAAATTGGGAATTTAGGTGACAACCTAAACATAACCTTTTTGATGGTACACCTCATCGATCTGATTTCCACTTTATCTTCTAGTTTGATATCATTAGTTCTCTGATTTATTCTCTCTCTCTCTCTCTCTCTCTCTCTCCCTCCCTCCCTCCCTCTCTCATTTTAGGATGTTTTTATCTCTAAATCCATAAAATTCATGTTCTCCAGAAGTTGTCAGGCACCCCATTTGAAAATTATTTTCAAAAAGGTTTTATTTGAAAATTAAGTAAAATTGGAAGTGCTACTTTCTCTTAATTTTTGAAACATGAAGTAGTTTCATAAATCAGACATGAGGAAGTCAAAAAATCTGACAGGCCTGTTCCAAGATCTTATTAATTAGGGAAGGCTGTGACATAACATGATTTTGAAGTCCCTTTACTCCTGAACCAAATAATTATTTTGGAAGTTCCATTATTTTCCGATGTTCAAATAATTTTAATAAAGTTTGGATAGTTGACTAAAATCTCTTCGTTTATGTTTTTTAAGTAAAAAACTTCTTGGATCCTGTGGTAGATTTACTTAATTAGTTCAAGCACGTTGCTGCACATGGAAGATTGAGTTCACAGCTGTTTAAGCGGAATCTGCTGCGTTCTTGGATGAGCAACGTACACCCTGTTGCCCAGTTGCATCTATTCTAGTGGCATCAGATTATCAGTTTTTTTTTGGTTTCATGATTAAGCTAGGTTGAGTTAAAAATTAGTAGTGTTGGCAGACCTACTTAATTATTGCGCATATAAAAAAAACTGAAGGTGCTCAAATTGGCAAAATTTATGGAAGATCTGTAACTGCATAATAGGGGCTCTCTATACAAACAACTACTAGTGTAAACTACCAATAAATCTATACAAACTAACTGTAACAAACATATAAACCAAAAAACCAGGTACTATGAGAAGACTTAAAATACTAAAAAAACTATATACCAAAAAGGAACGTGACTGATGTGTAAACTAATTATAAATATATACAAATCAAACTAACTATAACAAACATATAAACCAAAAAACCATGTGTTTTTAAATTTGCCTTACCTCCTAAACTCATAATCCGAAAGAATTTAACTAAAACTCTCAGCAGGAAGCCTCACCTTCAGCGGCCTTCAAGGCGTCAATGTCGGACTGCGCGAGGCGTATGTACACATCCTGCACCGGCGTTGAGTACTGCCTCATGTCCAGCAGATCGACGCCCCAGATGACGCAGCCGCGGCTGCCGCCCCCGGCGACGTCCGCCGCCGCGTACGCCCGGCAGCTGCAGTTGCCCAAGCACACCTCCCTGCACTGCTCCAGTGTCATGCCGGCGTACACCGTCGCGTTGGTGGCCTCAGGTAGCTTCATCCTGTTCACGACCCAGAACCCATCGCCGCCGCCGCCGCAGCTGAGGTTGGTGGTCCTGACGCACCCGCCCGACGCGTCCCGGAGGTTCCACTGGTCCGGCGACCGCGGCACGAAGCCCGGGAGGCAGCTGCACAGCGAGGACTGGGCGCTGTTGCAGTACCCGAACGGCCCGCACTTGGCGTAGCCGTCGCAGGGATCGCTGGGGTAGTACCAGAAGTTGCTCCACGCGCCGTTGCTCCAGACGAAGCGCTGCAGCTGCCCCGCCGCGCCGTCCACCACGAACCGCGACAGCACCGACGCGTTGCGGATGTAGTAGCTGTAGTACGTCTCGTCAGGGCCCGACTCCACCACGAAGCTGAAGCCCTGCGACCGGAGGTGCGGCACGCCGGTGAGCATCGCGCCGTTCCACGGCCCGCTCGTGTAGATCCTCGTGGCGGGGCCCCGGAACAGGAAGAACTGCGGCAGGCCGCCGGTGACCAGCTTGAACGTGTAGGCCCCCGGCGCCGGGTCCGTCGGGCTGGTCCACGACGTGATGTTCCGGGTGATGCCGGCCCGGTTGTCGACCCCGAGCTTCATGCCCGGGAGCAGCGTGTCCGTCGGGTAGTCGAAGCTCTGCCACGCCACGCCCCCGCCGCCGCCATCCGAGCGCAGGACGAAGTTGCCGTCGTCAAGGAGCCGCGCGCTGGCGCGGCTGGTTATGGTTGCGGTGGCAGGCGCGGTGGCGGAGGACCAGACGGTGGCGTTGCGGCCGTCGAGGATGACGAGGCGGCCGTCGGCGGAGATCCGGAGCACGCCCGGCGAGTTGACGAGCGGGCTCTGTCGGTTGGCGACCCACACGACGGTCGGCCCCGGGACCTTGGCGTACCAGATGCCGAGGTACTTCCTGGTGCCGTCGGCGCCGCCGCCTGGGCTGAAGAAGCCGAGCTCGAAGACGCCGCCGGGCGAGACGAGCGTCTGGTTGCCGGAGATGGACGCCGCCCGGTCGATGCGGTCGGTGGAGGTGGAGGACGGCAGGAAGAAGCTGGCGGCGGCGAGGAGGATGCAGAGCGCGCGCGCCTTCATGCTCGCTCCCCGACGGGATCGATCGGGCGCCATGCGGGCTGCCGAGATGCTTCCTCGATCTCAGGATGGCCGAGGGCGGCACTGTGACTTGTGAGGCTCCATGCTTTGCTTACTGAATACTGTATCGCCAAACAGCCTTAGCTTAGAGAGAGATCAGTGTTAGGGTCTGCTTTGTCCTGGTTAATTAGTCAGCCATGGTGACTTGTGAGGGTGTGCACGCATTTCTTATTCCCGCGAGGCCACTGCACGTTTTCTGGATCTGCACATGGAGGGCGTGTCGACGGTGGTGGTGATTCGACCAAACGCGAAGGTTTTTCAACGAAAAATAGTTGTTCTCAAACATTCTATATCTAGGTGAAGCATTTAAAGAAAAGGATTTCATATATATGCATGGATCAGCTAAACTACTACTACCATTTGAAGCTGCCTATATGATAGGAGTATATCACAACCAGCTTGCCTTGAACCGAACAAAGCCACACATGGCCACATCACCTTAAGTACGCTTTTAATTTCCACATGGCAGCATCACTACCCGTTCAACAGCGATTAAGCCAGAACAGTAGCTGATGTGTCACCGGTACCGATCGTGATGGCTATTATCATCACCAGTCGTTGGCGCAAACTAGTGGTGATGCCTCAGCCCTCAAGCCTCAAGGTAGTAGTATGATGACTGGTTGGAGGTACCCTCCGGTACCGTGAAGACCCAACCAATAACAGATCTGTTGGTGGTTCATCGATTGTGTTTCAGCTAGACAAAACCTTTCCAAATACTACTCTATTTTGTAACCATCATAGCGCTCATAAATACCTATATCATTGTGATTATGAATACCTTTTTGCAATCCTTTCATTTTTTAAGTACATCAACATGTCAACTTGACACATTGGGACGCGTGCCCATCGGGTAGCCCAAGCTCCGGCACACCGCGCTCTCAGGCGAACCTCTCCCAGGATGTCGCCGTTGTAAAGAAATCGCGCGCCTTGTCAATGCTGTCCCATGGGCGTGGCCAGTGCGAAGATGGCGGCAGAGGCGAGGAGGATGAGGACAGAGATCGAATGTGCCTGGTGGTAAGGATCTGTTTGAATGTGCTAAAGTTGAGTACTAAACATTAGTACTTATTAGTACTCATATTTTTGCTAAAGATTTTAAGTCTTAGCTAAAGTTTTGCCCACCCTATTAGCACTCCTGTTTGGAGAAAGTATTGCTAAATTTTAGTATTTTTAGATATTAGCACTTGAATCCAAATACTCTCTTCGCAGGCTTTATGAGAGAGCGTTTCTCCCTAGCACCAAACAGGCATGGGATGGGGGAGATGAGTTTTCATTTGGTCTTTTCCTGTTTGATCGATCAGCTAAGTGGGACGGTGCGAGCTTTTTTTAATTCCCACGCAGCAACCTGTCCGTGATCATATCCGTGCGTCCTTGCACATGGAGTAGTAGAGTAGCAAACCTGGGTCAACGTCGGCGGAACTGCTGGCCGGGAGCTGGCGGTCAGAGGACCTCCGACGGAGCCGCAGCTCCATCAATTCCAGCAAATAAAACCAGCCAAGGGGGTCCGCGCACCGTTGCACTGTGCCCTGGCCTCAATGATACGGAATGATGGATGCATCGGTCCTTATTATGAACGGAGTCGCAGCAGGCACCGCCCATGACCAAACAGCCGGGAGCCATAAATGAATGGAAAAATGCAAGATTGAATCGGTCTTGATCATCATCTCCGATGACGCCGAGGTGATCGGGAACTGGCTCGGCCACAGCTGCCTCGAACAATCACTCCTCCTATGCTGCAGACAGCCGACCTGCCAACGAGGTAATGTCAGGGCATCCCGCACAGTGTGTGCACAGCAACCTCATCCAGTTTCCTATCCACCCTCGGACAGTTAGTTCGAGCGCGGTTCGGCTGCCTGATCCCTCAAGGCTCCAATCCCTCCTCCGTCACCCCCAAATCGGCGTCTGGAATGCATCGTGTCGAAAAGTCTGAAAACGAATCTGATCGAGGCAAATGCAGGCTATGGGGACTGACAGACCAAACCTTCCACATTGGAGGGCCCACGTTCTAGCGTCACATGACAGATGAAAAGTTAATGCGTTCTTTAGAAATATAAGTATTATAAAATTCCAAAACTAGAACATGTATGCAGTAGATCTTGTATGTTTCTATAGCTACTTATTAAAGGATAGGTTTGTTAAGACTCCAAAGTAATAAAAAAAAGTAATAATTCATATGTGTTGCCGCAAAAATCGGATGATAATTTCCACAGAGCGCGACACGCAAAGGCATGTGAGCTCTACTTATCTTCACTGTAGGTCTAGTATCGAGGTTCGGGGCGTGCTAGTCAATTTAACTTGTAATTGATAAGGAAAAAAATATCAGTACATAACCAGGAACGCATCGTCTGGGATTCCGAAGAATTCCAGAAAACGCATCGGCTGTTAAGTCCGATGCTAAAAGCAGGTCATTGGCTATGGAGTCGATTCATTAACAACAAAAGCTAAGGATAAACCTCATCATAAACAAACGCATCTAGCCGATAAAATTTAATTTAACGTTACTATCAGTCGGATCAGACCTAACCGAGACACGCTGATACCAGGACGACAGATTAAATAAAATTAGCCAATGAATATAATTATGATGAAGAAAAATTCTTATCAGTATTTATTAAGAGTATCTTGATCAAGATCTAATCGGCTATTGGATAAGCAACGAAATCTTCAATAAACAGAGCCGATAGAACTTGATCAATGTAAGATAAATTGTAAAATCTATTAAGAAGAACTAGCAAGAGATCGAACGATGCAGAGCCTTACAATAATTTGATAGAAATTGGTCAATTATGAAATCTCAAAAAATCAACAAGAGATCGGAACGATGCAGCCTTGCAAGAGCTAAGAACTCGATAGATTGGTAGATAAACTAGACGAAACTGCAGCGATGCACCGATAATTAAAGTCTAGAACATCCGATAGAAACGAACTTACGAACAAACTGGAGATCGAGTTGATGCAGCCCTGTTCACCAAAGGATTTGTCGAAAAAGATTACACTACTACTATTCCGATGAGCCGAGAAAAATTATATTGATTCATGATTATTCCGTATAGAATCTAACTGCAACTATTTATACACTAAAAACTAAAGACTTCTAGTCGACTACGACACACCAAACTTGACCAAAAAGAAAGAAACACTACTATATTTACAAAGCTTTTAAAAAAAATTGAACTCTTGTAGAACCTTCTGCTGACATCATTATCCTAGTCCCATTCGTAATGTAGTCTCTGCCTCCTTTGATTAGAACCGCGTCAGCTTTGACCGGATCTCTGACTCCTTGGACCAAAACACCATATCGGCCTTGTCTGGGACTCTCCATCAGCTCCTCGTAGGATTCTCCATCGGCTTCCTCAACACGCCACCTTTCCATAAATATACTTGCAAAATTTTGAAGTCAACAATATGAAATGGTGAAATGTGAAATTAAAAAGGACAATTATGAAGGAGGGAGAAAAAAGATTATCATCCGGAGGTAGAAGAAAAAACAGCAGCCTCCCCTTGGCAGATTAGGCTGATGGGTGGGCCCTGTCCATGTCATTGACAAGTGGGCCCCTTACCACACCAGCTATAGGTGGGTGGTTGGCAATGGGATACTTGTGGCAAGGAGGCGACCTCAGCAAAGTTAGCTTAGCACAACAGCAGGTGGCGGTGGAGAACGTAATTGTGAGGGCAGCCAGAGTTCAAACTCCTTGTGTGACACCCCTTGCCGCCAGTGTGGTCGCTATGGCGCGAGTCATAGATAACTGGATCTCGATGATTTAGAGAAGAAGGAAGAGGTAGCCTTGAGAGAGAAGAAAGACATTGGGGAGGAAAGTAGTTCATTTCATTCATAACTTGAATTGTCCCCATACACTGATACACCACTTTGCTATATACCACCAAGTGTCCCACTGCCCTTGAGGCCCCATTGGACTCACCCACACAGCAAGCCACATTACAAAATACGCTGCCATAATTTGATTATGCCAACTACTTTCTGCCTTGACAAATGGAACACTCCCCTGAGTCACATGGAAACGGAATAGCAATGAATCAAAATTGTGAAACAAACAAAAGAAATATAGAGCCTAATTGGTTTGGTTCGAGGGGAGGAGCTAAAGCTTGCTATCGTTGTCAACTGACAACAACGGATTTTAGAAAAAATAGTGTAAAATACTGTTCAAGTACTATATCCAAGGTTAATGATACCAGTAAAAAAAATTCTGACATCGGTGAATCAGGAGGCTGGCTTCGCTCCTGTTTGGTTCTAAAATTTGCCTTACCAAAGTTTTGGCAACCATGAATTTTAGCACTTATTTGGTTGGAATTTTAAAAAATAATCTGTTTCATAAAGTATTTGCCAAGATTTTAGCAAAAAAATTATCAATATTTTAGTCTGTCCTAGTTTTAGTGAGGCAAATTTTGGAATGAAACCAATGACGAGAGAATCTTATCGATTCCATTTTCAGCCCACGAGAATTTTGTTCGCAGGCCGCATATGTTTCGGGCCCAAAACAAGAGGCTACAAGCCACCGCACCCGTAGAATCCCCTCCTGACCTCTCCCTTCTCACTCCGGTAAGACCGATGCTGCCCATGAGGTCCGCCGCCGCCGCGCCGTGCTCGCTGGCAGCGCTGCTGCTCCGCCGCCTCTCCTCCCGCTCGTCCTCTTCTGTCTATTCCGTCAGCCGCCACGCCTCCTCTGGCCTATCCTCTCAGCCCTCCGCCTCCTACCTCACCGCCAGCCCCCCCTGCCCCCTTTCCATCAGCCGCAGGACCAGGGGTTTCGCGGCCTGGGCCTCGGCGCCGGGGCCGGCGGGGCCCGCTGAATCCCCCGCCACGAAGGCGCTAGAGGCCAAGGTACCTGCCTTGCCACGCGGGTTTAGCTTGCCGCTTCTAAAGTTTTGCTGCAAGTTTCAGAGATGGCTGGATGAGCGTGCGCACGCTGTCGTTCGCCGTTGTGACCGACCTTGCTGTTGTTTCTTGGCAGATCAAGGAGCAGCTGGAGGCCGACGCGGTGACGGTCGTCGACACCTCCGGGGACGGCCGCCACGTCTGGTAAGTACCCACTTCTTCGCCGAAAATATTATCTTTTTTCCACTCGGGGCGGAAAGAGATGAGCGTGCTACTCGTCGGGTGGATTTTGCGAGCCCAGAAGGACATGGACAATGCAGAATGCACTCTTTGTGAATCCGTGTTAACGAAACCAGGGCCCATTGGTAGATGGATTAATTTCTTGCATCTTGTTCTAACTTCTAAGCATTGCTGCTAAATGGTGCGGAAATGATAGTCATATGCTCGATAGGTATCTAGGAGATATAAGCTTTTGGGAGTACAGTGGTTCTCCTCAATAAACAAATCAGAACGTACTGGCTCTGCATCTCAGTACTGCTTTGAGTTTGTTTGTGGAATTCAGCTTACATCACTTTGGAGCATATCTAGATTATTTCTTGTCCATAAATGAAGGGAGCAGTTCTCCTCATAAAACTAAACATAATGTACTAGCTCTGCATCTTGCTATGCCTTTTTTATAAGAATTCTAATATATTAAGACAGTGAAAACATATTACAAAGCTTTGGGATCCCTGGTCCCAAATAACAGACTTGTAGCTCCGTAGCTACGACTAAAGAGTCAACACAGTGACTAATACAGTGGGGCTCGATAACAAGGGAGCAGAGCAATCTAAAAATGAGTAACCTGGACTCCTGCGGTAGCAGACATAGGTGGTGTCTTCCTCGAGGGCGCCGGGCTGGAGAGAGAAGTGGCCATGACTTTAACACCTGGGATCCTCATTGCCGCACCCGATAGTAGAGCCGGCGCTCCCCTTAACTGTCTGATCGGCCGTTGTTGTCGTATTTGAGGGTTTGAGCCATAGATATCGAATGAGTTTTGCGGACTCAAGCGGTTGGCTCCATGTCGGAGCAACTTCAGTGGACGTCCGAACGGTAGCAAACACTTTGCCACATCCATGTTTGCTAGCAGATAGATGCATGGAGCATTGAAAAGTATAGTGCTCTGCTATTACTGAAGCTGGTGCATACTTCAATTGTTGCATGCAGCACACATGCCCCCATGTGGAGCTCAGCCCATGAGTCATCTGCACACAGGACTCCTAGGGACTGGCGAGGAGAAGGGACACTTAGCCACCAATCTGGGGCCCACCATCGGAACTGCGACAATGAGGCCGCCGGCATGCCCAGAGCTTAAGGATTATACATGAAAAGTTGAAATACGCCATCAAAACAATTGAGACACACTATTGAAACAATTGGCATACACTATCCAAATAGCTGAACATTTTTACTCACTCTTAGCACGGCCAATGGAAAAGAAAGAACAAAATTAAATAAAAGAAAATGAAATGGCCTGCGAGGCCAGTTTTGGCCTTTTTGGATGGGGTGGGTGGAGGAAGGTTTCCTTTCACCTGGGTGGAAGGGAAGATTCCTGTCATAATTGGGACCTTCTTCACAATTGTCATGAAGTCTATATGACCAGTCACTGAAAAGTAAACAGCTTCTAGTTTCTTTTGGCACTTGCGACTTCAAACATTGATTTAACCGAGGACAAGCTAGGATCTTTTACAAATGTGACGTTTAAATACTAGAATAGAGAACTATCAATTTTACTTCCCTATTATAAGCCAGTTCAGTATGGCATGGGATTAATTATCGATTTTGCAGAAGTTTATCTGTGGTGTTCTGAACCAGAATTGTTCACAGTTTATAACTTTATCGATCTTTCAAAAAGAAATGATATAACTAGAAACAGCCAATCATGAGGTGTGATGTTATCATGGACAACAACTAAGAAAATTCTACTGTGAACTGAATGAGTGATCAGTGGTAGTGACTGTTCGGTCAATGCAAAAGAAAACAGATGATTCGACAAATGTACTTCTATTGAGAGTTCCAATGAATGCATACCAGTGTCCTTTACTTGATATTTGATGTATAATGTAAGATAATTGTAAGATGTTCCACATTTCATAAAATTGCTGCATGGTCTATAAAATATTAGGCATACAGGTTTGAAGCGATTATTCATGCATTTGTTCATTTACACGCACAGAGACTTAAAAGCATGATAGCCTGTGAGTTACAACTCAGTTGGAGCTACACATGCATGCAACGAGTGCCAATTATGCATGCTCACTTTGATCACCAAGCATGACTAATTAGCAGTTAGAAAGTGGACGCCCTTCCTTTAAAAGTAAAGGGTTTATGGCCTTGACATGGAGAGGACAAGGCTTTTAATGATACAATAGAAGCATATCACACTGTATTAACTACCATTCAGAACACTAATCCTAGGATTCATCAACCATTTATAATTCATTGTGATACCATTAATTTTTTAATCATTTTTATCTGGCATTTAACTTTCGGATGTTCTGCTGAATGTTCATACATCAAATCTGCTCTTTTCTTCAAATTCTGTGTAACACACTTCTATAAGTTGATTTCAAGAATTTAAATCATCGGCTCAACTACATAACACACATTCTTTTGTGAAACTCATCGTCATTGTTTTGCATTCAGTTACTGAATAAACAGTTAGTAACAGAAAACCAGGGTAATATTTATGCTAATAAATGATACTTCATGGTTCCTTCTATTCAACCACTGCACACAGCAGCTGCTGTTTGTGGTTTTATCTCACATCCTGTGGTGTTCAGTTTTTTTTCATCACATGTTACTGACTTTACTAGTTCATTAACTTGGGATGAAGTAAATTGTAACAAAAAGGGTTGAAACTATATAAAATGTTTGCAATCCATCATACACTATCCAGCAAGCTTCTTCTCAATGTCAACCCATATTGAGCTCAAACATCATAAGATCCATAAGTGGATCTGTTTACGTGCCGTGCCCTATGTTGGTCGCACCAGTGTTAACTACCTTCACTAGATTTTCAAACTAATGACGGAAAATTCACTAAATGATGAGAATTGCTCCAAGGAACATAGATATTTTCAATTAAAATTTTGATTATTTACTATAAGCATGTAGCAAAAATGCAACATGAAAAATAAATAGGAAAACATATAAGGATAAGCTTCAATGCAAGAGCCCTTGTGAAGATGAACGAATATAAGATGTGGAAAAGAAGAACGCAAGTATAAAATGATCCACAAGAATTGTTACTGTTCCATCACTTCTTAGATGTAACTCCTGAGGGACTCAATTGCACTCTTGTCATATTTGTGATGATGATTGTCAGCCCTTTTCCCCTCCTTTTATCGTATTTCAAATGATTGTTTTGGACATTATGCGGATAATACTGTTTACACAATGGCTGACAACATTATGTTTTATTTTGGATATGTATGATGTTTATGCAGTTTTTGTAGTATTATTTATCATTGATTTCAAATGTAATTCTGAAGTTGAACTAACTCCTATCTATTATATTCTCAGCATAGATGTGGTTTCCAAGGCATTCGAGGGAAAATCTGCAGTAAATAGGCAGAGAATGGTTTACAAGGCTATATGGGAGGAGCTTCAGAGCACCGTGCATGCCGTGGACCAAATGACTACCAAGACGCCAGATGAAGCTGCTGCGAACAAGTAATTCAATATCATCATCATGCCTGTGGAGACAGTTAAGCTCTCCTTTGAAGATCAGGCCCTTGCGATTAGCACCAAGTTTCTGTTTGTTCCTGAATGATCAATAATTCGTGATGTGATTTGCGTGCTTTCAAAAAGAAAAATATGTCAATTGATCTGCATTTTCTTTTTGTTGGGACAGCTCTTCAGGACCCAAACAAAATGTGATGCTATGTGCAAGCGTCTGTGGCTGCTAATTAGTTGTGTAAGGGCAAAATATAAGTAATGCAAAGTATAAAGTGGGTAGACAAGTGTAAACTCCGGCACGCCTACGGATCGGAAAAAACTTGCATTTTAGGCCTACAAAGCTCATGCCCTTATGTCTTGAAGAGAGGAGGAATCCTCCTCCTATAGAGGAAGGCCGGCAGGTGGCCCTTTGTAGGCTGGCTGTTACGGCGGTTGAGGATTGTGATGGGAGCGTCAAACCTATTTCTATAACCCCCTAACGAATACGATGAATGCTAAGTAAATCTAAGCTAACCATTCTGTAACCTCGTCATGAATTAGGACAGTGGTACAGAATAATCAGAAGTCAGAAGAATTCTGATCCGCACAAAGATTCTACTACAAAGAACAATCCTTTAGTAGCTGTGAATAAGCAGAATAGACGTCGTACTCGTCCCTCATCTAGTCATCTTTACTCGCAAGTTCAGTTTCGTCCTTTAACATTCATTTTTTGGGTTCAATCGAGTCCTCGTCTGCGGTGTTGTCATAAATACTCGTCTGCTGTGAATTCAGCAAAATTGACTGCTCCAGAGTCATGAGGATTGATCATTTACACACAAATTTGTGATTCTTAGAATGGCCTCATACTATCAAGTGATTAGTTTGTAATACAAGCAATGAAAATAATACTCTTATATAAGCACAAATTTGTTTGTTATAATCTGGATTGAGCACAAATTCCTTGTCTACGTAACCGATGTGATGGAGCAGTCAATTTTGCTTAATTGCTGCAAACATATCCTGCAGAGGGCGATTTGGGCATCAGCTCGGGCAACAATCTCAACGACTTTGTACGAAGATTCTGGGCACAACAATGCTTCCACGGCTACGTCAGCAACCTGGTCCCTAGATATGGATCCCGAATAAAGAGTGTCCTGAAAAAAAATGCATTAACGAAATAGCATGCGCTAATTATCAGTTCAAATCGTTTTTTTCCTGATAATCCAAAGTAAGATGAGAAAACACTAAAATGCACTGGAGGACACTAAAATGTCTTACTCTGTCTTATCTCCAAATTAGGTTCATTGCTTTGCGTAGAAGAGAAACATGTTACTTATCAATTCAGTCTATAAAAAGTAACCCCTCCAGTAAAAGAAATAGTAAAAAATTATGAAGCCATTGAAATGCATAGTGAAACCATATTAAATTTGACAAAAAATAGTGTCTAAAACACCAATTATATACTTCCACAAAATTGGACTCTGTAAGCCATAACGTCATTTTCTTAAAGACTGAACAACATCCTATTGACTTTCGTCAGTAAATGAAATGCAATAGAATGCAGATGTGTAATGTACTCAACAATTCAACATCGTGCCATGTACAACAAGAACTTATATGTTCTAAAATTCTTTTCCTTCTTGCCCAAACCTGACTGACTATATCTGAGAAACTAAGGAACCGCCAGTGCTAAATTATGTAAATCCACTAAGACACACATAACGTTTGGTTTTGGTAATAACACCGGCAACTAAATTTAAAGCTTTTACCTCTGGCTCCATGACTATATTCCCGGTTGGTGGTTGATCTGTCAGCCCTCCAGGCCTTACAATGGTGTAATTTATTCCTGATCTCCTGATGTGTTTCTCTGCCTGAAGCTTTGCAACCAGTGTTAACCCAAGCAGGTTGAGCACAATGTAGGCTGGATTAAGAAGTTGACCCATAGCTGCACCATTTACTAAAATGGAGCTGACGAGAATGAATCTCGTGACACCTGCTTTTCGACATGCTTCAACCAGGTTCACCGTGCCAAAGTTGTCTACCTGCAATAGTGAAATTCTAACATGGTTGTCATTTGTGGAACAAGAGTATGCATCGGCATCCAGTCAATTTACAGGCAATGAGATAATATGATCCGAGCTCTAAAGCTTTTATTTGCAAGACCGGGGACTGATAATTAATTAAACACTTAAATATAAAAATATAGAGGCATCAGAGTTTAATAATACTATGAGCATTTATGCCAATATTTTTTCAAGAGATTTTCTGTGAATTTGTTAGGAGAAAAAAAAAAGAAAACACACAAAGAAACAAAAAGGTTCCAACTGAGGGAGACCCAACCCACGAACCACCCCCACCGCCAGCCCCCACCCCCGACCCCCAACCCCCAACCCCACCCACAAATCAAAACAACTATGAAAGTAAAAACTCAAAAAGAAGAAGGCCTGCAGCCCCCAGAACCTGATGACCAATTAGAAACTCAAGAAGCAATAGATTGCAACAGACCAGCTCCCCTAGAAAGAAACAGCAAAAGCCTCACAAAAGGTGATGGTGGACAGTTAGTCAGACTAGAAGTCTGTCATTGCTGATGGGTTTGGCTGGCGCGTTGTTGAAATCTTATTACTGTTGAATTGCTTCTTAACGAGGAACGCCCCTTTGATTGGAGCAAGGGATTTGTGCTGGAACACACGCCTGTTTCTTTCCTTCCAAATGTGCCAACAGAAGTAGATAATGATGCCATTAAAATCCTTCCCACTGCTCCTGTCGACTTTCCTTCTTGAAGTTCTCTGCCATCTGTAGATAAAGCCCATTACAGATTGATGGAGGACAGTCAAGTCGAACCAAGTCGTAATCAGTTCCCATACTTGTCTGGAGTAATCGCAGTGTTTACAAACTCAAGAGGGTATATGGGAACATAGATCATCCTCTGAACCAAAATGCTTATAATTGCTCTTCTGACAAAAAAAGGCTAGAATTGAATCTAATTTGAACTGAAACTTGAATTGTCCACATAGGCATCCGTTTCAGGGGATGGAAACTCTTACTGACGGAGTGGATCCGTTTCAGGGGACGGAAACAGGCTATATCAGGTCAAACATGAATTGTCCACATAGGCGTGTACTGAGCCGAAAGCCCGAAACACATTAGGAACAGCAAAACAATTATGTGCAAAATGCCAACAGTCAGAAGATAATCTTCTTTAAACTAGGTTGGAGAGCTAGACACCAAATGTGCAAAACAAAACAATAATATTGTATCTTTGGCTCTTTTAGTTTGTACTTAATTAAACAAGGACAGCATAAGTCTGAACACAAACTAGATAAACATGTACAATGTCATATTAATTTGGTTCGCGTTCACATTGGGTTTAGGAATTGGGCCACCTACATTTACAGAGCTTCTACCAATTTTCAACACTTCTCACAGGCACAAACATTTCAGAAGGAACATCCAGTAAAGAACTTTTCCCAAACTATATCAGGAATTCAATCCCATACGAGCAGAAAGATAATCGAATATAAGTAACGGACCAGAAAGAACGAGCTGCCATTTTCTCGATATATAAATTAATCGGATACAAACCTTCCACGGAGCAAAAGGGTAGAAGGACCGCCGGAACCCCGTCGCGCAGACGACGGCATCGACACCGCGCACAGCCTCCACCAGCTTGTCGGCGCCTTCCGTCACATCAGCTGTGACCTTCAGTCATACCACAACCCCAATTCGCACTACCATCACCACCACCGACCAACTAAAATTGGCCCATTTAACACGGGCAACGACGCAAGCAGAGTAGCTCATACTCACGAGTTGAAGGTTGGGGTCCAGGGGCAGGCTGCCGCGTGCCCTCTGCAAGTCCGTGGTCCCGGCGATGACGCCGAATCCCTTCGCGAGCAGCTTCTCCACGACGCGCTTGCCGGTGCGCCCCGTCGAGCCGGCCACGAAGACGGTCGTCGTCTTCTTCTCGGAGTCCGGCGAGTTCGCCGAAGCCGCGTCCATGGTGGAGGCGGCCCTGGAGCGGAGGAGGAACTTTCTTGCGGTGGCTGCGGGGAGCGCGAGGGCGAGGGCGGGGTGCAGGTGGGGGCGAGCGGTGACGGCGCCGAGAGCGCTGGCCATGAGTTTCCTGTGGCGTGGGCGAGTGGGCACTGCTTGTTTGGTTTCGGATGTTTCTAGTAGACCAGGCTAGTTTGCTCGTGAACGTAGTGCGGTTTGCAATTCTCGGTTTCTCGACCCTTTTGCAATTCTACAGGCGGAACAGGCATGTTATCACTCTAATCTATTATAGTAAAAATATCCGTGCATTGCTGCAAAGGAGAGTACGTTACCAAATTCTTTTTCCATTACAGTTAAAATCGAAACAGTCTAGAAATCTTCCAACCACTTTCAATTTTATATTTTTACTCAAAACTCAGTGAAATAAAATATTATGTTTTTTATTCTAAACTCACATAAGTTCATTTCTTCCACTATTTTTGTTGTGGATAATGGATCTTTACGTGTTTGTTTAGAAACCATTAGAATTTTGAGTTATTACATTTTCGTTATAGTCAAGTGCACATTATACCTTTACTTTTTTCTTTATTGATAACTAGCACAACGCCCGTGGGTTGCAATGGGTAATATAAATTTTAGCCAAACCTAATGAGACTAATAATTTTATGCTCTTTACTCTATGTACGTGCCGTGACCGCGTGAGGTATTGATTATCTTGGTTCCGATTGAGATTTGAATTAATTTATTCACATTCCAATTAGGATTCTGATTGATTTGTCCGGATTCCGATTAGAGTTCCGATTGATGGACCAAGCTTGCTTTAGTAATAGTAGAGATGAGTTCACTACAACCGGTCGTAATTTTACCTGTTCGTATGTACCTTTACATTGATTCCCTCACACATTAAGTAGACTAGACACATCTCGTGGAATCATCTAGTTCTATCATTTTTCGTTTTAGTATACATTCAATTCTAATTCAATGATAGGTGTATAACTGGAGTGGGGGATTTTTATCTTCCACAGCAGCACATACAAGCAATTTTAAAACTTAAAAGATTTATAATTTTTGAACCGGCTATCAAATTTAAATTTTAATTGCACAACTATATTTCTTTTAAAAAGACCTTCAAAACAGGACGTCACTCGCATATATTTTAACAATATTTTTAAAGATATATAAATTGCACAACAGTATAAATGCTCAATTGACTTGCTAAAGTTGCCTACCACTAATTATGCAATAACATCCACCTACCCAACATAATTATTTGCCATTATCCTCTAATCACATCATCCAATTATCTTCTAAATATCAACAACAATATCCACTTAACTACACTCAAGTGAGTCAAACAACATTTTGCAAAGTGATAAAAAACTTTTATAAAATTCATAAGCAAATTAGAATACACTAAAAAATATTTTTCTCATATGGAAAAATATATCTTTGAAATATAATTACGTGCGATCTTGTTTTGAAGCTCTTATTGAATCGAGCGTAACTGTGTCACCGGATTTTGATTTGGAGGCTCAATTTTGAAACTACAATATTTTTTATTTAAAATTGTGTGCATGCACGCGCCTATCTGCTCTCTTTCTCCTCATCACACATGCATGGAAGTGCTGACATCATTTATCCTTTTTATTTTCTCTCTACCCTTCACATGCATGCAGAATGCAGATGGCCAGACACACTATGCCAGAACACAAGATCAGAGATGCGGCTCAACACACATTAGTGACCATAATTGGTGACGCATTTTTCCGCGTCATCGATGAGCAGATGACTGCTCATCGCTGATGCTTTTTGGTAAGAAGTGTGTCTCCTTTGAGTATCTTCGGTGACGCATATTAAAGTAAACGCGTTGCCTATAATCAATATCAGTGACGCTTGTAGATAACATGCGTCACCTGTGTCATCTTTAAGGGTGACACTGCTAGACAAAATGCGTCACCTTTACTATCTATATGGGTGACACATGTGAATTTTACGCATCACCTATATCAGCTATATCGGAGACACATTTACACAATATGCGTCACCCTATATCAGTTTTATAGGTGACACTGTTGAACAGAACGCGTCACCTATATCAGTTGTTTTATAGCTTTTCGTTGTGCAGGTCTCTGAAGTGAGCACATCAGTGACGTGTTTGGTTTGATGCCGAGGGGCGCGTCACCAATGTCTTATAGGTGACGCGGCGCAATTATGTGTCACCAAAAGTTGTAGAGATGTCCAAAATTAGTGAAACCAATTTTTTTATTTTTTATTTTCATTTATGCAATAAAATTATTAAACCCTAGGAAAAATAATAGAGTTAGAAATAAACAAATGCTTTACTTTAAATGCCTTACTTTAATGGATTTAAATAAATACATTCTTAATCCTTTCCAAAATTTCTAAAAATTGATAAATGCTTTCTAATTTAGAAGTAAACAATAATGATTTTATAGTTTAGAAAATTTTAATAAATTGTTTTTTAACAAATTAAAAAGAATTTAGATTAGGATAAATTAAGGAAACTTATGTTAAGGTTTCTAGAAAAGGATAGAGTTGTGTTGGATTGTAACTTTATCTTAAAGAAAAATTTTATGTCCAGTTTTCTAATATTTAGCATTTACGGACCCCTGCATTTGCATATGACCTAGAATCGGAGTCTGCCGATATTGACTTTGTAGAGTTGCCCTCAGAAGGCCCGTAAGGTGAGGAGGAGATGTATGTGATCGATTAGGAGCTAGAGACCATTGTCGGACGAACTAACCCTGAAGAGACCCAAGGAAAGGTCGAAGTATCTAAATCCTACTATTTTAATTCATTATTCATGTGTCCAAATTATTTAAGTATTTATGCATTATGTCCTAGTCTTGGAGTTGATTGAAACCCTAACTTGCGCATTGGAACTTTCTTCACTTAAGGATATATTTGCCACCTGCTCAAAATATTAAGAATTAAAATCAATTGCTTGTTAGCATTGCTCATGAGTGATCTATCATTACTCTTCAGCTAAGAACTACTTGATTCTATTATTATTGGATCAAGAAAATGCATGAAATGATTGGTTGAGGATTGTCGGATGAGAAAAGGTGTTCTGAGTCCATAATCTTGTCCAGAAAGTAAGAAATAAGGAACTAAGTGTTGTTTGCCCATTGTTTATACTTTGAAAGTATTGATCACATGCTAGCATATGGAACTAGTAAACCTACGTAGTTCTTGTTGGCTTTTGAATTTCAAGTGCAGGTTACCCTACTCTAAGTGGTAAGTGGGAGTGGGCGGGGATGTAGCTTGGAACATGTATTGGGATCAGGCCCGGTGGGGGTCCCATTCGAGGATGCGAACTAGGGTTCGGGCAATCATAATTTAGATACTAGAATATTGTTGCCACATGTGGATGTGAACGGTTTTGCCATATGTGGCCCAATGGGGCATACATGTGTCATATGATTAGGTTATCTCCTGCAGCACCTATAATGCGGTCTGCCAGACCAACGTACATCTCGATTATGAATACCGCTTGATCATAGAGTCTAATGAGAAAGAATGATTTTCTTGAATCAGATTATACATGATAAAGTAGATGTATTGCTTGAAAAATGCTTTTCCTTTACAAACTAGAATATAAAGGCTAATTAATTCTCATAGAATGCTGAAAAATATATGGATCCATGATTAGTAAGCTTTGCAAACAACTAAGACCTGCGATTGGCCAGACTTGCTGAGTACATTTGTAGTTAGGGTTTATTTAACTTGTTACAGTTGAGCCCTCCGCCGAAGACATGTGAAAGTCGTCCTGAACAGCAAGGACGTATGATTGAATCCCATACGCTCTTCCATATTTCTCCATGATGTGTATTATGATCTCGTTGACTATCAAACCCTAAGTCTGTAATGTTTGAAAATTCTTAATACTGGTTATCATGCACTTACATTTTTTCATAAATTTTATAATAAATCCATGCCTTTTGTTTAATTATATAAAAATATGTGTCATGTCTGTTGTGCCTCCGTGTAAGCGATTCTGAGTATATGAATGAGATAATAGTAGGACAGTAGATGATTCGGGAATGCCCGATGGACTACGGGACCGTTTCAGGTGCGTCAGCTTGATTATCACGTTAATGATGATTGGGCGCTTTGGAACCAGTCTAAATTGGCCGGTACTATCATAGCTGGTATAAGAGCTCATGTATTATTGTATTTAAACCCTTGAGATATTATTTTGATTAAAAATAAACAATTGATTCAATAGATGGTAAAGCTAATTTGTTTATTATTGTATTTACTTTTTGCCAAAACTTATGATTCTATAACAACACAAATGCGCTCAGGTAAGAAAGATAAAGTATTTGTTCAGTTAGGAGAAACTGATATCATCCATGCGGCATCGGACATGAAATGCCTCGTAAGGTGAGGATATGGGGTAATGAATATATACGCTCTTATGAATATCGACTAGCTGATGGTAAGGATGAATATCCTACCATGCATGGATGACATCACAATCGCATACCTCAAGATGTGGATTCCTTGGGGACATCCCATATGGCAATGACACTGGTGTACGGCGTCTGTCATGCGACGATGGACATGACCACGTAGTGAGGGTATATTTACTTGGCAATGTCCCATATGGCGATTTATATGGGAAGTGAATACATTGTTCTCAACATATACAATATCTATGCAGACCTCTATAATGACCGGTGATGAATGGATATTCCTATGGTCTTCTACGGGTACACTATCTTTCTAACCGCGGACCGAGAGAATCGATGCTATATGTATATATATAGAGCCTTACAACACCAACAATTTTATATACATTGAGTCTAAACGATAGAAAGGATGTAGGAAAACGCTTGCATAGTAGTCGCATAATATGTTTTCAAAACTTTTGGATTTAGGGAGTGTCGGTAGAACTAAACCCTATCAAGTCACATATGGCTGCAACCGTTGTTTGGATGGATGAGAATGAGCGGTATCATGGTGCCTATGTTGATAAGCAAGGCTTCACCCAGTTATCGTTGAAGATTCTAGAGATTTTGGGGTATACTGAGTATATATATCCCGATACTACTACGAAAAGGATTTTCAAGGGGTGGTTGAAAAGCTATTTCTAGGGGCGGCTAACGTGCCCGCCCCTGGAAATGGAATCCAGGAGTAAAAAGAAAAATAAGATGCTAGCCGCCGTGACGGCCGCAGCCATGCCGCCGTCGGTGCTGCCTACGTCCCCACACGCGGAACCACCACGGGCCCCGCCTCCCCGCTCCAGTGGGCCACCACGCATGCTCGGTCTTCCCACGCCGCCGGGCTGCCGCTGCAGGCTCCCTATGCGTTGCGCCTGCAAGCTGCGCGGCCGCACCCCCGAAGCTGCGGGCTCCGGTGCTTCGCACTTCACCCCGCGCTGGAGGAGGCTGGCCGCCGAGCTGCAACCCTACCGCCGCTAGAGCAGCTCCACGAATACCTATGGAAGGAGATCGTGATAGATCATTCCTCCGAATATGAGACGATATATATCACTAACGCTCTCTAGCGGACCAATGGAAAACTATTGGGCATCTAATTTTTTACCCGATTGTACTGCCTTCTCGTGACCTATGTAGTGTGTAGGACTTCTACTATACTATTTTCTAATTATGCTGACCAAATATTATATATGTTGAACCATTCTGCTGATAATTGACTACCATCGATGACAAAGGTATATATGATCCTTGCAAACCATAACCAATATAATGTGTGACATTATTACTACCTCTGATCTGATCATCTCTCAAGTATGACCTTTTCCTAGTGGGGGAGATTATATGTAGAGATCGGGAAAGGGAAACAGAAAGGCACAGTTCCTCGGAGCGGAAATGGTCATATTGAAAAAAATGACAAGCCAGATGTTTGTGTGTCCTGCAGTGGAGCGACGGCACATCACTTTGTGCTGCGCGATGTCCCCTCAAGCGGGCTTTCGTTTCCACTACCGGTTCCAAAATCGGTAGTGAATGAAAGCCTATTTCGCAGTAGTAAAATTAATACCTTTTAACACAGTTAATAACTTAATTAATTAATATTGATTCCCCTTCTGAAGCAATGTTCAGAAGCAACCAAGGTACCATGTGATAAACAAAGCATATACGGTGTGATAAATATATCTGGAATTGAAAAATATAAATTGATAAGATAGCCTTCGACTTGATGCCACCACCATTTACTGAGTTGCTCAGTTATTTGTTTCCTTTGTAGCTCAAGCCAAGCTTGAAGCTTTTCTGGTCGAATGCACAACTTTCTTAGTGAAACATATTCCTACAAAATAAAAAGAAACTTTAATCACAAACAAAGAACAATATATAAGCTTAAGGCTGTAGTGTGGCTTTAGATTTACTAAAGGGAAATATGGGTAAATTTAACGATTTAGTAGATTCGGAAGACTACGTGTAGTAGATTTAACATTCAGTGTAATTACACTTACTATGCATTTGGTCCATAAACACGCAGAGGTTGAATATGAAAATGTTTTACCTAGTTCAAGAACCTAAGTTCATATTCCCAATTGAAATGGCTGTACGACTTCTTTTTAGGAGTAAGATGCACAAGATTAAGGGCATGTTATATGAGCAATATTAGAAAAACAGAACTATCCAAATTTACTTCATTCCACTAAAAGGGGCAGATACATCTTCTTCCATGCCACATAACAGCTGACTGGAAGTGGCATAGAAGGAAAGCGAAATTTAAACTAGTGGCACACGAGGGAAACAATTTTTTTATTGCACATGAGGGAATGTTATAATTGTCAATGGATATAAGGAAATTACTCATTAATCACGGTCATAAGTAACACAAAATGAAGCACATATAAATTACTACAATTGCAGTCAGTGCATGGACTATTATTAGAAGTGGAGAAGTACCTCAGATTGATCATGCACATAACGAACCAAGAATCTGCAGTCACATGCTGCTCTTGAGTCATGCCCTTTCCTTTTAATAACATCCACTTCAGCATCAAAATAGAGACGACTCTGTTCACTTAGCTGAACATTTCAGAAAAGAAGTATATATTCATGTGAGATAACAATATATACTACAAGGGTAACGGGTAGAGCTGGGGAACAAGAAAATAAGAGCAAAAAATAGATTGTTCCTGTGTAGGGAATCCTTTCACAATGTTACACAAACATTAGTAATCATAATAAAAAAACACTACTCAAACAAGCACTTATTGCCTGCACCATTTTAGAAATTCTTTTCTAATGTAACTGCGAAGGAATAAATGCACACCCAGTTTTTCACTAAACTCTAGTACAAATCCTATGAAAAACTATAACTCAACTCAAATTTTATCTAATCTCTAGTTTGTTTTTTCCACTATATCTCATTTCTTAACCCTCTCATGCCTCCAATGGCATCCCCAACCCGTGACTCCTTCCATAATCAACCTTTCTATCTGCAGTTATAAACAGAAAGGTGGGAAGGCCTAACTGACTAACAAAAAAAATAATAAGAGTCTAAAAGCTACAGGATTATTTTAAAAACACTCCAGCAACTTCAGGAACCATTTTTGACAAGCATACCAACTATATAGGCTACTGAATATAATGCGCAATGCTTCAAAGGGATGGGGAAAATAAAACCACTACCCTCCATATAATTTAAAAAATATATTTATGAATATAGCAGCTAAAAGGCGTTTAAGATCATTGGTTGAATGCAAATCAAGCCACAAGTTGTTATATGCTAATGAATATAGCAGCTAAAAGGCGTTTAAGATCCCAATACCTTATAACAAAGCACAATGTCCCTAGGCTTCACAGCTCCACATTCCATGGTGTTGCATGGAAGAGAACGCTGTCGCAACGATGTGCGAGCATTGATCCATTCAGCTTGCTCCGGTCCAAATCCAGAAAAGTGAATCATTACTTCCTGAAATTGAAAAATTAAGCAAGTGTCAAATTAATTAGTAAATGTCATGTACAACTACAAAAACATGCAACATATAACAAAAATGATACTAACATATCTGCAAAGCTATCCAAGCATATTTTAAATAAAAACTATGTATCACATGTTAGCATGTCAAAAACATGTAGGTTAATAAATGTACATAAGTTTATGTAGACAAAGGTAGTGTCAGCTTTTTTGAGTAATATAGCATCATATTTTCAAACAATTTGAGACCTACAAAATACAAATAGTTCTAGTGTCCAATCATAGATCATCAATACTATTCTAGAATAATCATTTAGAAAAATCTACAACGGATTCTTCCCCAGCACATATATAGGTTTATATATGGAAGATATGGTAAGGGTGTGCTTCACCGTCATAGGACCTGATAATTGACTGCATGTGTTGCTGTAGTGGGGTAGTCGAAGTAAGGAACATGGTGACAATTTAAGAAACTAGAGGGCATCTATATATTAGCAACCGGGATAGAAGAAAAATATGTTTTGCTTGTTCAAAAATAATAAACTCGACCTAGTTTACTAATAACCTGACCTGGCCTCTAGCACCCGTGTGAAATGTCTCCTGCAAAACCTTATACTGAAAGCGGCATAGCGCCCTTCTTCAAATCTGTTAGTTGTATCCTCTGCCTAGCAGACGGATATTTGTTGCAATGTCTCATAAGCTCATTAAGATTTTACTACCTCCAGTCTCAGACATATGTAATATATAAGTCATATCAAGGAACTTGGTACCACGTAGCGGTGTCTCCATAACATTGACAAGAGTCAAAATAACATATCACAGAGCGAGTAACTTATTATTGCATTCTCCTCAAATGTTATCTCAGTATAGACAAATGGAATGGGTGAATATATGTAGGATGACTAGACAGAAAATTAATTTGATGGAAATCATGTCCTTACCCGGTCACCTGATTCACCGAACCTATGAGACAGGAAATCATGGACATCATACCTGCAATATATAGGGTGGGAAATATTGAATAATAATAAAATTTAAAAATAAGTGGAGACTTTGATTATAAACAAACAACAACGTGCCAATTCTGAAGGGTAGAAAGCAATTTATACTAATGTTATGCCTTCCCTTTCATGAATTTAACATCTGTTGCTTATTATATATATAATATCCTCAAACATTTGAGAAAAATCAGTAGGACATAGAGATCGTTATTTTGGATATCAGCTACATATGTAATAGATTGTTTTGCTTGACTCACGTATCAAATTAAAACACATGACACCTGGGTGCGATGAGCTAATTCATAACTTGATAGTTAATTTGCTTGGCACATGAATACATAAAAGCTCTATATGTATATGAATTAAGCTTTGTTATTGTATTATTAAGAGTCCACATGCTAAGATACAAGGCCTTAAATAAAATTCAATGAACCTATACAGAAACCAGAAGCGCAGTGGAAGTGTACTACAACCATCACCCACATCACTCTAAAAATTTAAAACGTTATAATAGGTGGAAGTAAAAAAGCAAAAGAATAAGGACAGGTGCAAGTATCTTTCCCCATATACCATGCGCCATTGCTAGCTAACTTAGCTTCATAGCTGGTCGGATCTCCATCCAGAGGATTGTTCCCTGATTTTCAAACAAAACTTAACAATTAACAAGGAAAAGGAAAGGACACGGTAAAACATTTTCATTAATCTGTGATGCATATCTGATACAAGAATAATAAAATCATAACATAGAAATATCTTAAAGAACAAGATGCCCATAAGTTATCAGGGAAGCATGGGAAAAGGCGCAGCACATAAGTTCGATATTGCGTGTTGTCCCGACAAGAATGGAGCCTTAGCAATATGCATTAGGCAAGGTTGGAACAACAAAGTATAATTGAAATTAAATGGAAACAAACTTTCTGCGGCAGATAAAATCATAGAGCATTCAGCACCCACCATCAATTCCTTGACACTGAGTTACATATAGACCATGACATTTAGCGCAATACACATAACAATGCACATAGATTTGACATGGCCCAGTAATATAAATAGATTGGTTATACTGCACTCCTAAAAAACAGTGAGTAGCAGTACTACATTGCCATTTTCATAGTTTCGATAGAAACAAGAAAACCGCCAACCCAGCCCGAACTGGACCATAGCAACGGGTTTAGACGCGTTAGCTGGTTTACGAGCTCAACAGTTCGTCTAGGGAGAATAGGTTGGTCTGCAAATTAAACGGATTAAAACCTTGAAATCCTCACGCAAAAAAAAAAAATCCCCCATGAAATCCAGTCAACCCGTCCCAACTTGCTCATGTAATCACGATGGCAATGAAGCCACAGTCAGAGGCGGAATCCGAGCGCGGAGATCCATGGTGGAGTTAAAATTGGAGACCAGCGTGGAGGTCTGACTTCATCATCCTTGTAACAACACGGAGGAGAAGGTGCACCTCTCTCGGTTGTGACACACCGTGCAATAGATGGTTGATGCTCCAGATGGGGTCATAGCGTAATCTCAGCTCTCCAGAGCTTTGCCATGTCTGGCCGTATCATGCCGGTGGATTAGGGTGGTGGCTGCCCCTGCAGGAGGCCGTGGTAACACTGCTAAATATCGAGGGGCGTCACACAACACACCCCTGTCCAGTCATGGTGCTTCTGATCGCTGAGCAAGAAGGCTCTAAGTTTAAAGAATTAGTGTGCCTGGCTGCCTGCACCCTTGCGCTGCTACCACTGTGTGCTTGCATATTTTCCACAACGGGCGAACCCGAATTTCATTACTTAGAGCAACGAAATTATACAGAGTTTACAGTGAAACAAGTAGCCACCGCACCTAGTACCAGCAAAGTTTTAGACGCTAGGAAGGAAACAAAAGCTCAGAAGGCAAGGCAGGGCGACAGCACAGAGACTGTGCTTGCATATGCAGGGTAACTAGCCAAGAAAGTGGTGATTTGGAAGAGAAATGGATCTATCGAGAAGACTTTGAATTAAGCATGCCTGGTCCACTACTACAAAAAGCATTTTTAGAGGCGGGTAAAAACGTATTTTTAGGGGCGGGTAGCGCACCCGTTGCTAGTTTTCGCAGCTAAAAATAGTTGTTTGTAGGGGCGGGTGCGTTACCCGCCCCTGTAAATGTGTTTCCCGCTACTTTTTGCGATTTGTATTCCCGCCAATTTTGATTCCTCAATCTAGTTCGCGATCATGATTGCGATTTGCATTCCCGCCAATTTTGATCTCTCAATCTAGTTCATGATCGTGACGCGGAATACATTCGCTAACTAAAAATACTTATGCATACAAAATTAAATTATATAAAAATCAAACATCATTAGAGTACATCATTAAAGTGCACATTGAATACATATTTCCTCTATTCCTCCCTAGGAACGCTACTAGAGGCGGCACGGTGCCGTTGATTGTCCCATTCACGAAGTCCAATGTATTTATCTTCCGTTGTCAAATCTTGTGCTTCGTGAAAATATTTGCCCCTCATGTTGACCGCTTCATGCAAAATGAAATGGCACAAATCGTCGATTACATGTAGAAGTTGTTTCTAGTGGAGCTGGAAACGGTTTAGCTCCGAGTGAATTTGCAATTATTTAATCCATGGTAAAATTAATTAACCAAGTGCTAGTTACAGTAAAAAAACAATGTACACATATGCATCTTTCCCTAATAAAGAGTAGCGCATTACACGTTCGGGATCAGTAGTATATCTCCCTTGCACCCTTAGATGCTCGCACATGTAGTAGTACCCACAATACACGGAACCTACGGGTTGCTTGTGGCACGGGAACCTTTATGAACGTAGAACTAGTAAGCTTGCTTGTGGCACGGGAACCTTTATGAACGTAGAACTAGTAAGCCCTGTTTTAAAATGAAAGAAATGGAAAGTTAATTTATATATGTATACTTCTATAGGCAAATAAGCATGATGTGCATAGGGAAGATAAGAAATTCACTCACAATTGTAGAATTTCTATGAATTTTTTGGTATCTCTGGGTTGACCAATCCAAGGAGTCCAATACGAGAAATTTTCCAAGCTTTGGCTGTAATTGGAAAGCAATCCAGTGATTTCTGAAAAAAATATTATGTACGATTTATAAGCAATTCAGTAGTTTATTATATCAAATGGTTGATATTAGACTTACTGGATGTGGTATGATGCAAATATGACATCCATGTCATCCCATCGTGTCATCATATGCGATATGTAGGCCGCAACCATCTTCACAGTCTCTCGGTGAAATTTATGGTGTTCCTTTTGTTTTTCCTTCTTTGTTGCAAATGGCTTTAGGTAGTCATTGTCGTCCTTCATCCATTTTGGCCCGGCGTGCCTGGCCTCGCAAATCGCTACGGGGTCAAGGTACTGGAGCTTTTCCTTTAAAATAATGGCATCCATTGTTTGCATCTTGTAGAATATAATGTATGACAATTAAATATTTGTGCATATACAGTACTTAAGGTCGTAATATAAATCAAATTAGTATCGATGAGGCACCTACATGCACCAGAGTCGAACCATTTCAATACCAAGTTGTTGGAGGCAGAACATGTGTTGGATGTCTTCAAAATCGAATATGATATCAAAGAGTTGTTGCCCCTTAAGTCCGAATACATCCGGATGGTGCGGAGCATATATAGTTTCTAGCCTAAGTATACATACCCTCTTGTACCAATTATGAAATCTCCGCATAAAACTAGGACAATCCCTTAGTGCCCAGTCCGGTAGCAAGTCTTTTTCGTACTAAAACTTTAAAGGAGCATCATCTAAGTCTGGAAGGTCATCAACCCCAATGTCCTTTTTGTGCTCCGTGTCAGTGCGGGGCGTAGAAAAGCCCGACCGTCTGCTGGCACTACAATCTGCTGGATTATCCTTTGACTTAGCCTTCTTAGCCTTTTCATCAGACTTCTTGTTTGCGGCGTGCCATCTATTCACAATTTCTGACCCTTCCTTGTCGTTTTGGTAAGACCGCAACACTCGCGGCAACAATGATCGGGCTGGTGGTGGAGCCAGTGGTGATACCAAGGCCTGTGGGGATGGCTCTCGTGGTGGTGGTGATACCTGGGCCAGTGGGGATGGCTCTCGTGGTGGTGGTGATGTTCGAGCTGGCGGTGATCGCGAGGCCGTTGGTGATGGCTCTCATGATACTGGAGCCGCTGGTGATGGCGGAGCCTGAGGTGATGGCTCTCGTGATACCGGAGCCACTGGTGATGCATCTTGTGGTTGTGGTGACGGCAGGGCCGGTAGTGAATGATTTGGTGCTGCTCCCTGCTCTTGTTGTTGTGGTGCTGGCGAGATATGGTCCGAAGCAGCCAATGGTACCTGACCAACCAGTAAGATATCTCGTTTATGCCATAGAATGGTGCCGCCAACACATTCTCCAAGGCAACTCTTCCCATCTACATTGGGGATGTCTATCTCGTTATCTTCATAGCTTGATTTCAAGAGTTGCTCCACTTGTACGCATGCATATAGGGCCGGGATCGGTTTTCCCTCAAATAAACCCCTAGCTGGATGCACCTGGGCCTTGGCAACTTCCTTTGTCTTTCTAGCTCTGCCGACCAGATAGAGCAACATGCAGGGAGTAATACTTGTTATGGTATCCACCGGGTATTGTTGAGCTGTGGTCGAGGCAGCACTGCTCTGTGCACATGCCGGACTCGCTTGGCCAAGTACTAGAGGTTGCATGCCCACCATCTGTTGCTGCCCCACCTCTTGCGACGAGTTGAACATAAGTAGCCCCGACTGCTGCTGCTCCGCAAGTGTTGCCATGAACAAATCCTTGAACTTTGCTTGCATTGCATTCTCTGCTGCTGCCATGATTTCTTCTTTATAGCGGTCATGGCTCCTATACCTAGCCCGGTCCTTCTCAAACCCATCCTTGATGCTCAACTTAGAGGAAAGGCCTCTGACACGGCCTCCATGCTCTTTGGACCCAATGGCTGTACTGAGCACATCCTTCTCCCTGTGGGGTTTGAACTGACCTTTTTTCTGAAGCTCGGTAAGTTGTAACATTTTTTCTGCCACCGTTTCGGTCTCGGATCGATCAAATTTTGGTTTCCCTTCAACTATCTTTGACTTCCTTGCTTCAAGACACTGCCATCCACGTTCATCCAAGCCTTCATAAGGGTCGGGCTGCCTGGTAGCTATTGCCACCTCCCTTTCACGCCGCCACTTCTCGACCTTCCTTTGGTACCCACGTGGCCCAAGGTGGACTCTATGTATGTTGCTCTTTGCTAGTTCACTTTGCTTCTAGCTTAGAGCTAGAGCTTCTTCAGTGGTCTTCTGTCGAATAAACTCTTCCCATTGTGCTGGTGTAATGTCTCCGTAATCTGCAAATGGCGTTCTACCCTTCTGGACATACCAGGTATTCAGTTCGCTCTTCCACCGGCGGAAAGTTTCACCCAGCATCTCCAGAGCATAATGCTTTACTTGTTCTCTACTTCCTCCGGGCAGAATAAAAGTTTTGCTCAACAATTGCCACATCGCTTCTTTCCTCCCCTTAGGAACCAGGGGCCAATTGGGGATCGTTGGATCCAAAACCATCTTTGTTCTGATTATAGCACCGATAGCATTCCGAAACTTTGCTACAACCCGCGGAGGATCTATGGGCTCTCCTGCCGTGTTAATTGCATTGACAGTCCATTGCCCTTCGGGGTATTGGTTTCTTCCTCGCTGACCGCGTTTCCTTTTGTTTTGGCTGCTAGAGGTTGTACTTGCAGGATTGGGACCCGAGCTTTCATTGTCTTCCTCTGTGGGGCTAGGGGGTCCGCATCGGCGCTTACTTCTTCCTGTCGGGGCCGCCTACACAGATAATACACGTCATACATGTCATTACTCGTATAGTCTGCTTCGTTGTAATTAATCGTGTATTCATTACCTGGCGTGCTTCTGGTTCGTAATCTGGATCAAACGCCTCCCCTGACCGTCTTTCTCTTGCCGAAACAGGGTGTGGATCAATCGGATCGTGCCACTTGTCACCTACCCAATCCTAGGGCCCTGCTCATCCCTAGATTCGACACCGACGTTGTTGCACTCCTTGTCCCCAGATTGGTCACCGACGTCATGCTCGTTGTCCCACTCCATCTGGGATGCAATTTGTTCAAGCTCATCTTGCGGTGTGGCATCATCCCTTCATGGGGAAGATGACGATAGAGGATCCATCTACGAGTTCTACGCTACATAGCCATCGAAGATATATTTTAATAAATATTTCATTTCACAACGAAATGAGAGAGAGAAATTTCTTACAAATAAGAAATTCATTTGACATTTAAATTACAATTACTTTGAATAGAAATGCTGCAAATATATACATCATCAGAGGTCAACATTTGCTCAGCACTGATTAGAAGTCAACATTTGCTCTGCAATGTCAACATTATCACTCTCTCTATGTCTCCACCATTTTATGATTTTATAATTTGGATGGTTGGTTTAACTGTACATTTGCCAATCCTCAGTGAGCAAACGTGAGCGGGCGGCGGCGGTGGCCGGGAGCGGGCGGCGGCGGAGAAATCGGCGCCCGCAGGATAACCCTAACAGTTATCTTATCATCATATTGCTAAACCCTAACGGGAAATCGGCGCCCGCGGGGGGTGGGGGGGATATCGAGCCGATTCCTAGCCAATCCAAGGAGGGGCGCGCGAGGAGGGAGTGGTTGGCCGCGGAGGGGGCGGGGGCGTACCTGCGGCAAGCGTGAGGGTGCGGGAACGACGAGTCTCCAAGGAAGACGAGGCGGCGGCGCGACGGAGGGGAGGCCGGGAGCGGGCGGCGGCGGGCGGTGACCGGGAGCGGGTGGCGGCGGAGAAGACGCGCGCGCGGGTGGCAGCGGCAGAAATTTTTGCAGCCTAATGGCGTCTGCTCGCGCTTGCCCGGGATCTGAAAAAATTTTCAAAGTTCGGGGCAGACTATATGGGAAAAGGATTTGTAGGGGCGGGCCGGGGCGCCACCCGCCCCTACAAATCGGTTTTTAGGGGCGGGTGGCGCCCCGGCCCGCCCCCCACCCGCCCCTACAAATCCTTTTCCAAATTCCACTGAATATTCATTTAATTCAAAAGTCATACCAGAACGCATCGAAAAAACTTAAAATTTTTACCATAAGCATTATGTGACATGTAGAACTAATAAAAATATCAAATAACTATTTTATTGTATATAATGGCTTAAAGTGTCGAGACCACAATGTGCACCTCCACAACATACTATCTCATTGCACTCAAGACTCTCTTTGTGTTTTGAACACTCTCAATCATTATATGTACTGAAACATGTTTGTCGTATTTTTTGGTAGTTCTATACTACACAATATGTTTCTAGTGCAAATTTGAGTTTTTTTCATATATTTTGCTATTTCTTTTGAATTAAATGACTTTTCGGTTGAAATTGATGAAGGATTTGTAGGGGCGGGCAGGGGCCTCACCCGCCCCTACAAATAGATTTTTAGGGGCGTGCTGGGGGGGCGGCGAGGGAAATTGACGCCCGCGGGATAACCTAACAGCTATCTTATCATCATATTGCTAAACCTAATGGGAAATCGGCGCCGAGGGGGGGGGGGGGGGGGAGGGGGGCGCGGGAAATCAGCGCACCCGCCCCTACAGATCAACGCATCCGCCCTTACAAATCTTTTTCCAATTTCCACTGAAAATTCATCTAATTCAAAAGTCATAGCAAAACACATCAAAAAAAACTTAAAATTCTTACCATAAGCATTATGTGACATGTACAACTTTATAAAAATATCAAATAACTATTTTATTGTATATAATTATTTAAAGTGTCGAGACTACAATGTGCACCTCCACAGCATACTATCTCATAGCACCAAATTCATTTAATTCAAAAGTCATATCAAAATACATCAGAAAAAACTTAAAATTTTTACCATAAGCATATTTTGATATGTGGAACATAAGAAAAATATCAAAATCCGATTGCAGTGTATGTAATAAATAAAAGCGTTGAAACACCAATGTTCAAGCGGTAACAATTCTCGATTCGCCATCTGTACGTGCCCATGGCTTGTCGTCTTTTCTTATACTTGCTTCTAGAATCCTCATCTTTTGTGGTACGTCTGTGAAGAGGTTCATCTTATCATACTGATTATATTCTTCCACATCGTCGATACCATCAACTCCTATGATATCTTGTTTTCCAGGGACAACGACGTGTTTTGTCTTCTTTGCAGGATCAGCTACATAGAGTACCTGTGCAACCTGTGAGGCAAGTACCCATGGGTCATTTTTATAACCAACATTGTTGAGGTCGACAATCGTGAGCCCATAGCCGTCCACCTCAACACCTTTTGGATGTTTGACCCAACGACACCAAAAGACCGGGATTTGTATATTGGAACCATAGTACACTTCCCATATATCATCTATGACACCAAAATATGTTGTACTTTGCCCTGTCCTCTCATTTAAGGCCTCAATATGAACACCACTGTTCTAAGACACGGTCTTCTTATCCTTGGCGGCAGTATAGAATAAATATCCATTAATATCATACCCTTGCCATGATGTGACCTGGCAAGATGGACCAGCTGCCAATCTTTTGATCATTTGGTCCTCCACGGTCTCCCCATGTGGTAGAACCAGGTCCTTCAACCATGCAGTCAGCCGACGTTTGTGCTCTCTCATGATCTAGTCATCCGAGCGGCCATTACTTTCTGCACGAATGATGCTCAAGTGTTCATTGACTAAAGGAGTCATTATCGTGAGGTGCTGCAAGATGCTATGATGGGCTTGTTGCACACCTTTGAAATCTTTATCGATGAAGATTTTCCTCCCAACTGTGCCCACACCTTCCAACCTCGCCAAAAATCGTGGAATAGGCAAATGAAGGGACACGTTATCCTTTAGGTAACCAAGGCAAGACTCAATGACTTCCTCAGTAATGTATCCCTCTATCATGGACCCCTTAGGATGAGCATGATTCAGTACGTACCGATTGAGGATGGACATAAAACGCTCATACGTCCACATTTTGTGTAGGTAAACTAGACCAAGTGCCAATATCTGATCGACCATGTGAATCATTAGGTGTTCGGTTATATCAAAAAACCCCGGAGGGAAGCACATCTCGAGTTGCGCCATAGTCTCCCCAATGAATTCTTGGAGATCCTACAACTCATCTTTGTCGATCACTTTTTGTGAAATCCTATTGAAGAAGTAACACAACCAAGTGATTACCATCTTTACATATACCGGCTTGATCGCTCTGATTGAAATCAGGAGGAACACCATCAGCAACACATGAGAATCATGACAGTTATAGCCGCATAGTGACAGATCTTTCATCGAGACTAGTTTCCTTATGTTGGACGTGAATTGACTCGGGACTCTGATCCCTCTTAAGCTCTTGCACATTGCCTTCTTCTCATCACGTGTCAAGTTGTAGCTAGCTGGGGGAAGTTCATATCGGCCATTCCCTTTATCCGCAGGGTGAAGATCTTGTCTTATCTTCATGGCTACCAAGTCCTGACGCGACTTCAAGGTATCCTTTGTTTTGGCTGATGTCTCCAGGAGGAGCCCAATTGTATTACCAAACACATTCTTTTTTAGGTGCATACTATCGATTGCATGGCGGACCTCAAGATCCGCCCAATACGGCAAGTACTTGTAGAAGATGGACTGCTTCTTGAATGGTACGCCATCGATGGGTACCTTATCTCTCTTTCCCTTCTTCCCATCTTCCTTTTTCTTCCCATAAATGACCTGGATGCTCCGAACCATATTGAAAACATAGTGCCCGTCTCGTTGTACTGGAGCAGAATGTAATTCAGGCCTGCCATCAAAAAGATTATAGAACTTCTTACTTCGGTACCTATGTCCTTCCACCAAGAAGCGTCTGTACCCAAGGTAAACTACCTTTCGAGAACCTTCAAGGAAAGACGATACGGTGCCATCCACGCACACCGTGCATCCCGTCCTACCTTTGATCTATCCTGACAGCACAAACAATGCCTGGTAATCATGGATGGTGATGAATATAATGGCTCTAAGATTAAAGGGCTGCCGTGCACAACCATCAAAGATATTGATACCCTCCTTCCATAAAGTTTTCATCTCTTACATCAGAGGCTCAAGAAAAATATCTATATCAATGCTAGGATGCTTGGGGCCCTATATAAGGACGGATAGCAAAAGATACTTTCTCTTCTGGCACAACCATGTAGGCAGGTTGTACATTGTCAGTATCACTGGCCATGTGTTGTGGGTGCTACTTCTTTCACCAAACGGATTCATTCCATCCGTACTCAACGCGAACCGAACATTTCTCGGGTCATTCCCAAATTCCATATAGTACTTCTCATCGAATTCCTTCCACTGCCGAGCATCAGCTGGAAGTCGGAGCTTTCCGTCACCCTTCTTACGCTTATCTGAATCCCACCATCGCACCAGTTCAGTATCCTTTGGGTTCAAGAAGAAACACCTCAGGCGATCGGAAACTGGGAGGTACCACATAACCATGGCAGGAATTCTTCTCTGCTTCTCAGGAATTCCTAAAGTAGCGTCATCTGGCTCAACAGAGGAAACACTCTTCTTCGCCACGTTCCTTTTATTTACATCGGTTGGTCCATGATTGTCATCACCACATTAACCAGCATTGTTTTTGTACCGACTTGCAGAACATACAGGGCATTTCTTCAAGTCTTTGAAAGTATCCCCACGATACAAAATACAATAATTTGGACATGCATGAATTCTTTCCACACCCATCGTGAACGAGCTCGCAAGCTGCTTTGCTCGGTATGTGTTGGTTGGCACTTTATTTGGCTTTGGAAGCAACCAAGCCAAGATACGCAGCAGATCATTGAAACTACCATCTGACCAACCATGCTTAGCCTTCAGAGTCAAGAGCTCAAGTATGAAACGAAGCACGGTCCAGTATTTCGGGCATCCCTTCGATCGCTCATATATATTTTTCTCTGCTGATTTTCTCGCCGTCTCGAAGTTTGCTAACCCCCTAGCACCAGCAACCAATACCTCTGCTTTAGTGTGGCGCAATAACTGGGTGAAAAAGTCACCATCATCAAGTTCATCGCCACTACTATCACCATCCATGGGACCGTCGACATCATCATCTTGGAATCCACCAACCCCATCATCATCAGCAACCCCATCATCATCATCATCATCATAATCATCATCATCATCATCATCACCATCATCATCCCCACCACCATCAAAATAAGAATGAAACATTCTGTCAAACTTCTCATCTTGTATGATTTCATCCAGTGGATTATTCGTCAGAGGGGGAGTATCCGTCTCGCCATGATACTTCCAGATCTTGTAGTCCTTAACAAAACCACTCACCATCACATGCGATCTGATTGCAGTTGGGTCGCTGAATACTCTCAAATTCTTGCAGGCATTGCATGGGCAATGCATCAATCGTGTCTTCTCATTTCTTGCGTGGTTCTCTGCAACTTGAATGAATTTATTAAGCTCTCCACGGAAATAGGCGTCCGTTCTTTTTGCATTGTACATCCATATTCTATCCATATCTGAAAAAGAGTCCTAAATTCACATAAATATATACTTCTATATATGTATATGTATAGGTGTTGAAAAAAGTTAATTTAACTAATACTAAATAAAAAAAATTGATTTTCAACCTATTATTGTACCACTAAATATTAGAAAAAAATGTAACATCCATGTATGTAAATATAGAAAAAAATCAAATCTTTTTCTCAAAAGAAAAGGAGCTCTTAATTGATATAAATATATACTTCTATATATGCATAGGTGTGGGAAAAAATCAATTTAGCTTTTATGAAATAAAAACAATAAAAAACTCAATATTTTATTTTACCACTAAATGTTGGGAAAAATCTAACATGCATCTTTGAAAAATAGAAAAAAACAAATCTTCTTCTCTCTCCTCCATAGATCTAGAGAATTATTTACTTAAGAATGATGCTAAAAACTATAGATCGAGTCAAAATGATTACGTAATCTTGTTCTCCTACAAAAATAGCACAACTTCATCCAAAAATTCGAGGCAAATGGGGTCTGAAATGGCTAATCCACACCATGGAGATCTAGAGCTAGTTAGAGGCAAAGAGAGCTCCATTTGAGCCATAAATCTAACAAAAGAGCTTAGAAATGACAAGAAATTAGCGTCAACTTACCACCTAGAGCCCCCAAGTTGAAGGAAATCAAGTTAAAAAGCTCCCCCCCTTTTTTCTTTTTTCCGGCTGTTGGGGGAGCTCCTCTCCCGAGCAAACAATGGGGGTCGGGAGGAGGAAGAAGGTGACCAGATTTATAAAGATATTTTTATGGGCGGGTTGGGGGATGAACCGTCCCTGTAAATCCATTTGTAGGGGCGGCTCACCCCATTAGCCGCCCGGCGGCTGAGGGGGTGAGCCGCCCCTACAAATGGATTTACAGGGGCGGCTCGATTGCGATAGTACCGCGCTCCATTTGTAAGAACGGGTGACATTTTGGTCCGTCCTAAAAAAAATTTTAAGGTGTTGCTACAAATCGTTTTTTAGTAGTGGTCTGTGCTGCTGGTCGGCCCGGAACCGCGTCATGCTCAGCGGCGCCGGCGGCGCTTAGCTGGCAGCTACCTTCTTGTTGCTTTTGCAGTAGCGGTGGTAGCGAAACCAGTTGAGCAACTGTGGGCTCGAGTTCCCCAGCGCAGATCGGATTGAAAACGAGCTGCTGAGGAATTCGGAATTATCTCTGCTGGAAGATCGATGCGCAGAACTACAACGTACCTGCTTTGGCTTGACGGGGGAGGTCGTGCCGGCGCTGCCACGGGACTCGCTGTACTTCAAGGCGAGCTCCCTCATGAGGACGCGGTCCGGATGGCTAGTTGTGCGCGGCTTCAGCTTCTCCTCCATCTCCTTCACTTCGTCGGGAATGAATCGGAACGATCTCTTCGCCTTGGAGCTGCTTGATTCTTGATCCATCCTGCTCCGATCCGACCGACTGCTATTGAATCGCCGGAGGAGAGATCGGAGATTGTAAAGAAAGGCGAGAGAGGCCAGGGAGGGTGCTCGGGGACGTTACGAGTTCAGGCTGGCAGCCGCTGTGTGCCCTGGAAGAAGATTGCTGGATACTGTGTGCCAATAAATGTGAGGGACCCTGCCTCTCCAATCCGTTCGATATGATCCTCCCTGTCAAGCAACAATATCAAAGCAATCCTCCCCCAGACACTACGCTGTTAGGTGTTGTCGACGTATGCTGCTATTAGGTGTCGATGACGTACGCTGCCCTTTCGTAGGGCGTGGGGAGAGAAGTCGTCGTTTCTTCCTGGAGGCTGTGGCCGCGTCGTCGCGGCGCGAAGCCGTGGAAGGCGTGAGGCCTGCTGGAAGACGATGGCTCCAGCCTAGTAGTTCTGCGCGTGAGGATGTGGAAGAAGACTGCTCTAGCAGCGCAGCGGTTATTGGAGTGACGCGACCGCGTGAGGTGCCTTGGACGCGAGCACGACAGTGAACAATGGACATGAAATTTGGCCATTACGTACGTTGGTTGTTGATGCTTTGTAGGCTTCCCATGGCTGATGAGTAGCTGGTTTTCTAAATGGAAGATTGAAGGATGGTGCCACAACTATGAACCCATGAATTGAAGGGCATGATATAGAACATTCAGGTTTACGCAACTATATATAAGCTGTGTACATGTCAGAGTTCACAAAGTAGTACTATACATGGTATACATAGAAATATTTGTCACAAAACGACTGGATAAAGCCTCCTTGCTTCCGTAAAATAGCAAAATAACAAGTTTCACTTTCATGATGTTGGTGTACGAGACTGGCCTTGTTACAAAAAGCGAAGTTGTTACTAGACTGGTCTAGGTTGGTTGTGAAATTAAAGGTCTAGGCATATCTTTGGGGGGGGGGGGGGGGGGGGGTGGGGGGCAAACTTGGTGCAGCCGGTATGCAAATGACTGGCTGTGGATACTCGACGCCGATGCATCACGTACGCATGGCCGCTAGGGGTAGCTGACGAGCAGGCTCGGCTCATCGAGTTTGTAAGAACCGCCCACGATCCAAATCGTGGAGAGCGGCAACAGCTTCGGATTAGACGGCCACGCGCCCTGGCACATGCTTGAGCAGCACTACTCCGCCCCCATGTTCACCGAGAACACAAAGAAGAACAAAAAAGGAAAGGGCTTTATTCGATCACCCACCTCGTCACGCGAGTGGAGTACACTGCCGACAACCTCCCGAAGCCGAGCAAGGCAAGCACTGGAGCATCTACGGCCATTAATTTACCTAACTTACTTTATTTTGTACTTCGTTATTGCATACGAATGCTTAGGTCTAGAAGTTGAATGAAAACCTATTAGATGCATATCTAACATCCACCTATTCAAAAAGATCAGTCAACCATAGTCAATGCTTAGCTCCAGTACCTTTATATCATCAAACCATGAGTAGTTAAACAAGATTTCTCATGAATGCGCTCATTTGAGCGGAAGATATGGTTGGTCGTTAAGTAAAGAGCAGAAGAGGAATTCTGGCTCCATCCTCACTTTCGGAAAGAAAGAAATAAGGATCTACATAACGGCTGTGACTTGACAGCTGTGACTTGACGGCCGTGACTTTCCTTGGCGGCCGAAATTATAGTTGGCCATTCGGGCCGCCCGGCACGGCACGGCCTAGGCCCGATTCAGCCTGGCATGATTAGGCCCAGCACGATTGGCCCGATTAATTATTCGTGCCATGCCAGGCCGGCCCATGTGCCGAGGCCTAGGCCCAGGGCACGGCACGAAGGCCTGTTATCTGTGTCTGGCCGGCCTGATTACCTATACGGGCTCTACGTGTCGTGCCAGCCCGTGAGCCCGTGTATCTATGAAACCCTTTTTTATTCCGGAATTGTCTCAAAAATTCAAATTTGATAAGAAATTTACTGAAATCTTAACACATTCTCAAGTTCAAACACTTTCATTCACACGTACACATTCAAACATACATATACACATAGACAGACACATAGACATCCAAATATCAAATATTGACACATACACATTCACAATTTTGAAAAGAACATATATTAACTTGAGCTGTTTTATGTGCTGCCTTATTAAAAACCTTTATAGGTAAAACCTCACACCTCTTGAGGACAAAATCCTACAAAAGAAAAAACAACCAGCTCTAATTTATTGAAATACATCAGTTCAAATTCAAGTTCAAATTCTGGACTATATGTCCACACCAGTACACCACAGACCACACTACACAGATTCTTCATCAAGAAACAAGTTCTGAAAAGAGTCTTCAAGTTCTTGATCCTTGACGGCATGCTGAAGTCTTGCATCTCCTAGCTCCCAATCCTTCACCAAAGCCAACATCTCCACCATCTCAGGGCCCAGATGTCATCGCCGCTCCTCGATGGTCCTGCCAGTTGTACTAAAAGTAGATTCAGATGATATTGTAGAAACATATACAGTCATAACATCTCTAGCTAGGATTGAAAGATCAGGATATGATAGTTTATGCTCATGCCACCAGTTCAAAATATTGAATTCATCGTCGTACTGGTTAACAGTATCACTATCGAGGTAGGCAGAAAGTTCAGAAGCAGCGGCTAGAGAAGCACCAGAAGCAGCAGCCTATAGCAAAGCACTAGCAGATGATCTCCTATGCAAGGAGGAAGAACCACAAAAATCAGCACCAAGAGCAGCAACACTAGCACTAGCAGAACTAGAACCAGAAGCATCACCCCCAAAGATCTTACCACAAGCACTCCTTTTCTTACCTGTAGAGCCTGGTCGTGCATCCCTTTGCAACCTTAGAGTACCAAACTCATACTTAGCAAAAATAACAGATAGTTGAGCCCTTACCTCTTAAGTAGCAAGAGTAATCATTGTCGTTAAGCTGAGACAAAAGTGTAAGAACATTGCTGAAACCTTTCATCTTAGCCCTAGGATCCAATATAAATGCAAAGACATAAAGCAGAGGAATGTCACACCAATATTGTAAAAGCTTATGTTTCATGGGAGTAACAACATTTCTTAAATCTCTGTCATTTTTATAATTATTTAGATGGCTAGCTATGTCAAGAACATGATGCAATATTAATGGAGATATGGGATCATAAACACCAAAGAGAACAACAGTGGATTCATAGAACTGTTCAAGGAACTCAAATATTTTTTCAGCCACATACCAGTGTTGTTCTATCTAGAGTGGTTGGCCATCAATCAAAGGATGGTTAGTAGTGATAAAAACAGAGAATGAGTTCTTATGGAGCAAAAGATGTTTTAACATGAGATAAGTGGAAGCCCATCTCACATCCATGTCCAAACCAAACTTGCAAGGTCTTGCATTAAAAACAATACAATATGATTTATATGCAGCAATACGTTGGTTAGATGAATTTAAAAATAATATAGCAGTTCTAAATGCAGATAGCATAGGGCTAAACACATCAAGGCCAGCCTTAACAATAAGACTGATGATATGACAAGCACATCTCTGATGCAGGAATAAGCTACCAATATAACCAGACAGAATAAGATTAATTTGATTAATCGCCCTAGTGTTAGTAGCAGCAGAGAATATTTTATCAGTTAATCCAAAATTAGCAATAACAGAAGTAATATGCTCAGCAATATTCTCAGCATTGTGAGATACATCAATCAGTCTAAGACCTATGATCCTCTTCTCTAATTGCCAATCAACATTCACATAGTGAGCAACCACACTAAGATAATCCTCGTTAGCATTGCTAGACCAGATATTAGAAGTAAGAGCAATAGAGGATAAAGATTTCAAACTCTCAACAAGCTGTGCACGACCATCATTAAAGTACTTAGCAAAATCTCTAGTGGTTATTTGCCTAAAGACCCGACAAAATCTTGACAAAATCTTGGATTATGAGCATTAGTAATGTACTCTTCAAAAGCATCAGTTTCACCAATGCATAAAGGCAGGTCAAGACGTGCAATCAACCTACACAATTGAGTACGAGCAATGACGGGTCCAGGGACCCGGGGTCCCTAGTGGGCCCACTTCCCGCTGGCACTCTGGATAGCCTAAAACTGTGCATGGATCAAACGACTGCCCTCCTAGGTCGTGACCTTCTCCAGACCGCCCAGGCCCACGGTCCCGACCGGTCGGCAGGAGCCTCGATCCGCGTCCCCGACCGAGGGACAACTGGGGCCTGGGTCCATACCATGGTCCTGAACTAAGGGGCTGACTGGACTCCGCTGTACACATGTCGCTGCCCCCGACTGACTAGGTTGGGGGCCGGCCAGGCCTTGCGCACTGACGGTCCTCAGGAGCTGGTGCCAAGAATACGGGCGGACGCCGGAGTCAACTTGCCGTACAAGGCCAACCACCCCCTCCACGGGGCTATAGTCCCCCTTGCTGCCCCAGTAGAGGGACACTATTCCACCTACCCGTGCTCATGAAGGGACGGGGTGCAACATCATCGTGACATGACGGACACACCTCCGTCACGACAGAGTGACAGGGCATAGTGCCAGGGATGGGGCACGCCCGGCCCCCCGACCGACGGGACATGGCGTACAGGGACGGAACGCGACGGACACTCCGCGAGATAGGACTTGATCGGTGGCCATCCCAGGACTCCGACAGACTGAGCTGACGACCTCGACCAGCGGGGCAAGAAACTCTCTCTCACCTCTCTTTTCCTACCCTTAGTTCCCCTGTAAAGGAGAACCCCCTTGGATTATGTTGGCGCTAAAAATTGGCAAGGAATCGGCCGATGACCTTCAGCGTCGGACACACGACCCGGGAGAATCTGCTTAACTCCTGTTCAGGTGATTGCCCTGGTGCGGTTCGTGCGGCGTGCCAGTCAATCTGACCTGTTGATTGACAAGGAAATAAACGTATTTAATTTCGGGTATTCCGATCAGCTGAGGTTCCGATCTGTCCCGAAAAGCGTATCAGCGAATCGGCCGATTTGCTATGAAGATGACCGGCTATGGATCAGCCGATAATCACGTAATGATTGCAAAGAAAGCTGCCGGAGCAACTTGAACAATTATTACAGAAACAACACTTGAAATAGATCTAATCGGCTGTATGATAATGAAAGAGGGAAAACAATGATAAAGCCGATAGTTTCGATCTCAAGCTGGATAACTGGTGATAAAACTTGAACAATAGGTAAAACCTATAATTCTGGTAAATATCGATAACTAGTGAATAAATCTAAACGAAACAACGGCGATGCGTCCGAAGTTAAAGCTTAGGTGTTATTCGATAAGCGGAACCTACAAATTGGTCGGAGATCGTGTTGATGCAGCCCTGCCAATCCGTACGAACTCGTGAAAGAAAAAGAAGTATTGGCGAAGTCGCCGACTTGAAAGTAAAGTGCAATGAAAAAGTAGATTGTTTTTGTTGATTGATTGATGTATATTCTACAAAACCCTGACGGCTCCTATTTATACCCTAGGACTCAGATTTCTGATCGATTACGATCCGTTACAAACTTGATTTAAATAGAAAACTACTATATCTATAATATTTTCCTAAAGGAAACGGGCTCCCGCAGAATCTTTTGCCGCCATCTCCTAGTCCAATCCGGATTCTTTCCATTGCTTCACGACCGAGTCGGCATCGTTCTTTTGACCAATGTCAAGTCATTTTTGACTGAGATTCTCTGTTGGGATTCCAATGGCTTCATCCCCCTATCTGTTGGCGCAAGCTGCATCGCCAATCGACCGATCCCTAATTGTAGCCTCAATCGGCCGATTCCCAACTATAGCCTTTAAATCTGCCGCATCGGCCAGTCTCTTCCTTTCGTGACGCCGATTCAACACGTGTCAAAATCTGGCGTCAACACATGCCCCCCAGTTTCGGAGTAAAACATGACTTTTACTTTGAAATTCTTTTTTTTTTAATCTTTCCTCCGAAACAAACGTAGCAAAAATCTCCCTCCGTTTCGCGGTCTTCTACATGATGATTGCAATCTTCTCGAACCGAGCGCTTGAGACAATTGTTCCCCTGGAATTCGTGTAGACGGCGCAACAAAAATCCCGCCTTTACCCTTTCTCTCTCGGACTGTCTTTAAGTACCGGCGTTCTCCGCCGCTCCTTCCCCACGAGCCTAGTAATCTCCTCCCCAGCGAATCACTGTTCATCTTCTCCCAGCGCCCTCTCGGATCCCAACCATATCCTCCGGTGATTTTTCTCACGCCTGCAATCTGCTTCATGCCTCCAATGGCGCCGCCATCAGCAACTCCACCAACCGTGGAGGTTCCGCCAGCAACTCCCTCGGCAACGGCGGTCCCATCGGCGACTCCATCGGTGACTCCATCGGCGACGATGAGTTTCATTCCGGAGGTAATCATCCGAAACTTTCCTCTTTTACCTTTTTACTGCTCAGGCACTTTTTAGATCCATTCTCAGTTTTCTCCCTTTTCCCCCTTTTTTAGGCATTTAGGCACCAAATCACTATTCCCCTTTCCGAAGCCCCTGGTCTCATCTGCTTAGGTCCTATGGGGAATCCAGACCCAACTGATTTGATCAACTTAGAAACCCATAGAATTCCTTTTAAGCAATCACCTATGGATTTGGGTCAGTGGTCAGGTGCTTTTAGATATTGGCCGAATGAAACCCCTGGCTGGAAAGAATGGTACCAAAGATTAGCCAACTCCAAGAGAGTTCAGTGGGATGATTTAAAAATTGGCCAGTACATCAATCTCTCTTTGTCCCAAATGGAGAAAAATGAACCCTTGGTGATTGCGGTCTCCTATTTCTGGTCCGACGCGCTCAACGCGTTTCTCTTTGGGCACGGACCTATGATTCCAACCCTGGCCGATGTCCTGATGCTGACCGGCCTTGACATTTCTTCCCCTGATACACCCTTCGATTATCTGACCAAACAAACCCATCGGCTAGAGACAAAAGGAATCGGCGGGTGGAAGGGGTATATCAGCAAAAACATGAGGACCGGGACGATTTCAGAGAGAGAACATACGACGTTCTTAATGATGTGGCTAGAGAAGCATTTCTTCTGTGGCAGAGCAGTTGGCCCTTCCTCCAATACACAAGCTCTGGCAGAAGCCCTATCCATAGGATCCGCCATCCCCCTTGGGAAGTATCTGTTAGGATCGGCCTACCATATGATGCACCAAATCGGCGTCAAATTATCAAAAGGGGAGCCGATTGGTAATCCTGGTGGTCCTTGGTGGTTCATTACCCTCTGGCTTAACTTGTACATGAGCAAGGTCTCCCAGCAGCAGATAGAGACCAAAACATTTCCCAATATCGAGTCAGAGGAGAATCCCACCATACGACGACGGTGCACCTCTTTTGGAGAAGCAACATCAGTCTTTCCTGGTTGTCAGTTCACTGCCACCCGAACGGCCGAATATTTCAGATTCTTTTACAACGGCTTCAGTGAAGAGACCACCAGCTGGTATCCGTATCAGATGACAGAGCCAATTTTCGAGCTTCCCGTCTGTTATGATTCATCATCCAACTCTTTTGATGGTGATCTCATGGATATTCTGATCAAGCCAGGGATTTTACCGGCCAACTTCTTTTCTGGGAAAGACTTTCCAACCTATGAATTTTACAACCCATCAGTCGCAGCACGACAATTCGTCTTTGGTCAGCTGCCGATTCAAGTCTATTTTGCCGGCCGTGCAAAATTCCGAGATGAACTCACCAAAAGCCTTGACTACAGTCGGCTGTGCAATCTAGTGCCAGACTCCAGGACCATCGATTTAAACAACTGGATAGTGGCTCCCTTTGCCGTCCAACAATTCAAACTATGGTGGGCAGAATGGAAGCAGTACCTCTTCTGTTCGTCTCCTTCAACATATTGTAATAATCTGGACCCAGACAACATCGATTCAAATGCAGCGGTACTTCCCTTCTCTCAGCCGATTTCAACATAATCCCTTTTCATGCTACAGTCTGGCGGCTAACTCGTATTTCTCTTTTCAGTCCGAAAGTCAAATTCCCCCAACGCGAAGCCGAAGTGGTAGGCCGATAGAGAGCAATCGCCCATACACACCATTTCCACTTATCGGCCATCACGCCCCGACCATCAAAGACATCACCAGCGGCCGATGGAAGCAAACACCGAGAAGGCCCACTTTAAAGAAGACGAGCCGCGGAGTACGTGCCCGCATAGAACCGGCTGATCAATCGACGGCGGCATCGGCTGAACCTCCAACTGCGCCGACTTTGCCGATTGCCGAGGAGGTCGATCTCCAGACTTCTACAGAAGTTGGAGCGGCTGCTGCATCATTGCTGGTAGAAGCTGTTCAGGTAACTCCGCATACTTCACATACTTTTAAGTATTCTATCAATATTAACCTCTTCCTTCTGCCAGGCTGCACGAATTGCCCCAGCGCAGTCTCCGCAGCAATCGGCTACGTCCCAAGCGGAAGCCGAAATGCCAGCGATTTCCCTCACCGAGGTAGAGTTTCTTAACTCAATTTCTGACCTTCAACAAAAAACTAACCGATTTTTGATGCAGGCCAATCTGGGTGCGTCGATTGTACCTCCCCAACAAACATCGGCCGGAAGACTCGCAGAGGTATGGCAGGCATCTTATATCATCAGACTTAATTATTCGCAGTGTACTCATAAAATCTGCTTCCCATACCTTTTCAGGAGGCTGGCCCGAGCAGGGCACTGATAGTCGTCGAGTCTTCCTCTTTTGATGAACCGATCACGCCGGCTCCCGAGACGAGGGTGGCACTTCCGCCGGCGCAAGCAAGAGAAATCCGTTTCAAAGAAGTAAGGAACTTATCACCCAAATCGGCCGATTCCCCCTTACTGTCTGCTAATCTGTATTTTTACTTTTTTATATCCTTTCGCAGGAGCAGGACACTCCCAATAACAGTCTTTTCTCTTTCGCGGTTCCCCTTTCTGACGATGAAGAGGTCGCTTCACACCAAGTCACATCAAGCTCAATTCCTGATGACGTCCGTGCCAAGCTCGAAAGTATGCGGACCCTCCTCCAAGACGATATCGGCCGATTAGTGGGAGATGACTCGTTGATTCAGCGACTTCTTAATGAAATCAGACGCTGAATTCCAGAGGAAGCGACAGAGGCTCTGGATCCTGCTGGATATATAGAGTCAATGCAGACTTCAGTGTTCAGGGCCTTGCGCCATATGGCCGATCGCGCCAAGCTAGCGAAAGCCCGCGAGGAAGAAGACTCTGACAAACACCAAGCCCAAGAGGTGCATCAGCGAATCAGCTTCCTTGAGAATTCTCATCCAGATATCGTCGGCGCCATAGATCGCCTCAAACAGCGAAGGGCAGAGCTAGCCAAAGAGATGGAGCAGGTGACCAAGGCCATAGCTGCTGAAGAAAAAAGACTCCAAGACCTTCCATCTGTCATCGCCGAGCTGAAGCAAGAAAGATATAACCTGGCCCGTGAAGCAATAAAAATCCATCGTCACATGCCAGAAGTCCCCGGATCGGCTGACGACGACCAAAGAATTGTAGACTCGACCGATCAAATTAGGCAACGAGTGATTGCAACTATCGATGCCCTCTTTGGGTGAATTGTAAAAAATCCTGTAAACATTTAATGCCCTCTTACTGTTGATGCGCAGATTTGAACTTGGACCGTCTTCTTTGGCAGCTTTTCATTTATTAACGCTTTTACTCCGATGGGACGCATCCTACCATCTCTTTACCCCCTTCCTTCTATAAGTATGGGATCCCATATCGTTTCCAAAGGCGTCTGTATTACCCATCTTCTTCCCCTCCAATAATTCGATCTTTATCCTCCCAAGCTAGACATCAAGATGTCTTCTTCATCTTCCTCTTTCTCTGTCAACCAGGTACGAACCCTCTTCTATTTCCTCCCTTGACATCTCAATCGCTCTGACACTGGGTAGTTGTTTGCTCTTTCTTTAGCCGAAACGCCTTAGTCCTAGTCTGGAACGACGATTGAAGTTATGCATTCAGATGAACCATTGTCGCAGGCGGACATAGATCTGATAAAAGCTCATTTTGAAGAACTCAAAGGTCATGTTCCTGTTAACGTCCAGAAAGTCTGGGACCATATAGACGCTAACTGCTCCAGGCGACCACCAACTGAAAGGAGTCATCCACTCCGTCGCTCAGTTGCCCTTGAAGATGCTGCGGCGGGAACATCCCAACCACCTCTTGACAGAAGTCATCCACTCCCTCGTCAAGTCGAGGCTGAAGCCACCATGGAGGATCTGGAGGAGAAGAGCATCCGTCTTTTGATAAAATTAGGCCGGATTGAGAGAGATTAAGAAAAAGCGTGATCAATAGATATATTGGTACTTTTTATTCTAAGGGCGACTTGTACCATGCCGGCCATGTACTCTGCTGTTTTCACCGAATAATGAGTCGGTCAGATCAAATCAAAATGTCTCCTCCTCAAGGCGATGTCATTTTTACATCGGCTATATAGAGAAGAGCCAATGGGAGTTGGCCACGTTGTCTTGATGCACCTTACCGCAAGTTATGCGCCCACCCATATACTTGGATAGTACCTCTTCAGATACCTCCCGTTTAAGGCTCTTGTGAATTCTTCCCCTTCGATAGTTTCTAGTTTATATGCATTTCCCGGAGCACATCGACCGATTCTATACGGCCCCTCCCAAGTGGGCGACCATTTACCGAATTTGGGATCCTTAGACCCTATCGGCAGCACCAACTTCCATACCAAATCTCCTTGGGAGAATTGTTTAACCTTGACCTTCTTGTCATACCACCTGGCCACCCTTTTCTTGTTTTCTTCGATGCTAATCAGGGCCCTCAGTCGTTGACCCACCGAATCATCGAGCTCTTCCTTCATGAGGAAGGAATAGTCATCAGCCGTCAACTGATCTTGAAGCGATATGCGCCTTGACCCCGTCCTTAATTCCCAAGGCAAGACTGCCTTGTGACCATATATCAACTGATAAGGAGATATCTTAGTGGCCCCGTGGCAGGCCATCCTATAAGCCCATAGAGATTCAGCCAAAGACATGTGCCACTTCTTGGGTTGTTCCTCTATCTTCCTCTTGATCAACTTGATTATCCCCTTATTGGATGAATTGGCCTGGCCGTTGGCTTGAGCATAGTACGGAGAAGAATTCAACAATTTAATCCCCATATCGGCGGTGAATTCTCCGAACTCCCATGAGGTGAACATCGTTCCTTGATCAGTTGTGATAGTCTGAGGAATACCGAACCGATAAACAATGTGGTTCTTAACAAAATTGATCATATCGGCCGATGTCACGGTCTTCAACGGAACTTCCTCCACCCATTTGGTAAAATAATCAGTGGCCACCAAGATAAACTTGTGCCCTCTGCTTGATGGAGGGTGAATCTGTCCGATGAGATCTATTCCCCAACCTCTAAACGGCCATGGCTTAATTACCGGGTTCATAGCCGAAGCTGGTGCGCGCTGCACATTGCCAAACTTCTGACAGTCTTGGCAACCTTTATAATATTTGAAACAATCTTCAAGAATTGTCGGCCAATAATACCCATTGTTTCTGATCATCCACTTCATCTTGTGAGCCGATTGATGGGCTCCGCATACACCTTCATGGATTTCCCCTATCAGGACCTTAGCTTCTTCCGTTCCCAGGCATTTGAGAAGAACCCCATCAATCGTCCGGTAAAACAAATCCTCTTCGAGTAACACATATTTCGTGGCCTGAAAACGCACTCGCTGATCCACCTTCTGGGACGGATCCTTCAAGTAATCGGCAATCTCCTTTCGCCAATCGTCGGCCGCGAGTTCCAGAATCATAGCCCCTTGAATCGGCCGATATCCGGACGCGTGTTGGGCAAGCCTATTGGCGTCTTCATTGTAATTTCTAGGAATGTACTCAATCACCGCAGACTTGAATTCCTTTAACAGCTGGAGGCAATCTTCATGGTAAATCCTTAAGATATCATCTTTGCATTCAGATTTCCCCGTTAATTGATCTACTATGAGCATGGAATCACCAAAAATCTCGACTGCATCAGCTTTGACTTCCCTTAACAATTGGATACCTTTTAGGATGGCTCGATATTCCTCCTGGTTGTTGGTTGCGGATGCTTCTATCGGCAGAGAGAAATCATAGCTTGCCCCCCAAGGCGATACAAGAATGATGCCGATTCCTGATCCGGCTCCACACGAAGAACCATCGAAGTATAGAGTCCATGGAACCGGTTCAACGACAACAATTTCTGGTCCACAATGTTGAGCCACGAAATCAGCCATGACTTGACCCTTGACAGCCTTGGCCGATTCATACCTTAAGTCAAACTCTGACAGAGCTAGGATCCACTTTCCAATCCATCCTTTCAAAATTGGCAGTGATAGCATATATTTTACTACATCATCCTTGCATACAAGTACACACTCTGCCGATAACAAATAGTGCCTGAGCTTGGTACACGAGAAGTATAGACACAGGCACAACCGTTCCACGGGGGAATATCTTGTTTCGGTGTCCAGGAGTCTTCTGCTGACATAATATACCACCCGTTCTTTTCCTTCGAACTCCTGTACCAGCGCCGATCCGATAGCTTTTTCATCAGCCGATAAGTATAATTTGAACGGCTTATCGGGCTGTGGCGGGACTAACACCGGTGGCGAAATTAGATATTGCTTGATATCTTCTAACGCTTTGCGTTGTTCTTCTCCCCACACGAATTCCTGATCGGGCTTCAATTTCAACAAAGGAGTGAAAGCTTGAATACGCCCGGACAAGTTGGATATGAATCTTCTCATAAAATTGACCTTGCCGATGAGGGACTGCAACTCAGTTTTATTCTGCGGGGCTACAACCTTATTGATGGTAGCTATGGTCTTCCGGTTAACTTCTATCCCGCGCTCATGGACCATGAATCCTAAGAATTGCCCGGCCGACACGCCGAACGCACACTTGTTCGGATTCATTTTCAACCCATGCTTCCTTGTGCATTCCAATACCTCTTGTAAATCGGCCAGATGTTCCTGATGACCTTTCGACTTGACCACAACATCGTCGATGTAGATTTCCACCGATACACCAATGAGCTTGTGAAAGATATAATTTATAGCCCGCTGGTATGTAGCACCGGCGTTCTTTAACCCAAAGGTCATTACCACCCACTCGAACAGACCGAGGTGGCCCGGACACCTGAAAGCCGTCTTCAAAATATCTTCTTCGGCCATTAATATTTGATTGTACCCAGCATTACCATCCATGAAACTGATGACTTTATGTCATGTGGCAGCATCTATCAAAACATTGGTTGTCGGCATCGGATACTCGTCCATCGGTGTAGCCTGATTTAGGTTCCTGAAGTCGATGCATACGCACAACTTTCCGTTTTTCTTATATACGGGTACAATATTAGAAATCCATTCGGCGTAACGGCACTGCCGAATAAATCTTGCTTCAATCAATCTTGTGATCTCGGCCTTTATATCAGGTAGAATTTTAGGGTTGCACCGTCATGCAGGCTGTTGATATGGCCGATATCCTAATTTTATAGGCAACCGGTGTTCAACAATGGACCGGTCTATGCCAGGCATCTCATGGTATTCCCAAGCGAAGAAATCTTTGAATTCTTTTAATAAACTTATCAATCCACATTTGTAATCGGGATCTAAACTAGCACTAATATACGTCCGGCCTTGGCTTGCTACCATCTCCCAAACCCACCACCTCCAATGAATCAGCCGACGTAAATCCATGCCCAAGCTTCCCGTCTTCTCAGACGAACTGATCCATCTAATCCGAATCTTCAGAGCCGACTGCTTGGATCGGTTGTAGACCAAAATCGGACACTTTCAGGAAATCAGTGTCCCAAGTTCTACCAGATATACACTTGACGGAATCGGCGGTGACTATCTCTAAACTGTCGCCGACCCACTGTACGAGGCACTAGTGCATTGTAGACGGGATGTAGCAATTCTCGTGTATCCAATCGCGATCGAGCAACATGTTGTAGGACCCCTTACCATTAATAATAAAGAACGTAGTGGGAAGGGTCTTACTGCCGATGGTGAGGTCGACGCAGAGCGCTCCACGGGCGGGAGACATGTTGCCTTTGAAGTCTTTGAGCATCATGTCTGTCTTGGTCAGATCTTCATCGGTGTTGCCCAACTTTCGGAACATGGCATCTGCTCCCCCATCTGCTCCCCCATCCTTGTCGCTTTATCTCGATCGGCGGGCGCCATGAACTCCATCGGCAATATGAACACCATGTTGACATCAGCTACCGATTCTTGATTGTCGCCCTCCTTGTTGTTGTTTCTCTTGGGGCGCCAGACCCGAGACCTGTCGTTTTTCTTATCCAGCACCTGCCTCTGCTCTTCCTCTTATTGTTCCCATTGACGTCGATGTTGGATCCTTCGTTTTTGAGATTTACACAGTCCATCAGGGCACCACCTGGGGTTTACCGGTTTGGTCGGCGGTTTGGCGTGCTCCTAGTCTGGTTCCCTTCCTAGGGGGTTCTCATCTGACACCCTAGCATCAGCCATTTCTTCTAGCCGATCGTGTACGCTGGTTCTGCCCCCCAGTCGCTTCTGCTGGTTGATCCTGCCCTTCGACCGGTCATACCGGTCAACTCTGCCCCCCAGCCGATCATGCACTGAAAGGAGCCGACCTTCTTGTTCGCGCCAGTTTCTGCTGATCGGCTCTGATCCTCTATCTTTGGAGCGCGATCTTTTGAATGGGCGATCGTTGCGACTTGATCCTCTACACTCAGGGCAATTATCGGCTGATGGCAATCTGAGGTCATTTTCCCAGCAATGGATGAAGAACGGACATCGCCAATGATCTTCGTGTCGGCGTATCATCTCATCGTGGTGTCTCGACCTTTCTTGCTGCCGCTGATATTTGCTGAGTAAGAATTGGGAAGTGATGGGTCTATGCGATCGTTCTGATCCTTCGCCCTCGTCTTCAGCCCGTCTTTTCCCTTTGACATCGTTTATCGTAACCTGCTTTCTAGGGTCCACGGCACCGCTTCTTCTAGCCGATTCCGATGTGAGCACCTTGGTTTGAAGTGAGTTTCTTCCTGTGTCAGCCATGTTAGCAGGGAAAGGATGCTGATCAATGTTCATCGGCTTTACCGGCTTTGCCGGGATTTCGAACTTAAGTCTGCCTTGCTCAATGGCCGACTGTATCTGCTGACGGAAGATCTTGCAGTCATTTGTGTCATGAGATGTAGCGTTGTGCCATTTGCAATACTTCATCTTTTTGAGCTGATCGGCCAAGGGAATGGTATGGTAAGGTGAGAGCTTGATCTGCCCCTCCTGGAGAAGTAAGTCGAAGATTTTATCGGCCTTTGACGTGTCAAAACCGAACGCCTCTGGTTCTTTCTTGCCGAAAGGGCACGATATCAGCTTCTTCCCTTTGACCCATTTTGCTAGGCCGATTTCTTCTTCTTCCTCAGATTCAGACCCTTCCAAATATGCCACCTTTTTCTGGAAATTCCTCCGTTGATCAAACGGGCGTATCTCCTAACCGGCCAATCGGTGGACGATCTGACTTAAACTTACAAATTCTTGTGAGGCGTACCTCTCCTTGATATGTGGCAGGAGGCCTTGGAAGGCGATATCGGCCAACTGGGCATCGGTTAGGGCTAGGGTATAGCATTTGTTTCTGTCCTCTCTGAACCTCTGTATGTAGCCAGTTACTGGTTCGTCGCTCCTTTGCCTGAGGCTGGTCAAATCTGAAAGCTTCATCTCGTGGACTCTCGCGTAGAAGTACTTATGGAATTGCTTTTCTAAATCGGCCCAAGTGACGATGGAATTAGGTGGTAAGGTAGTGAACCACTGGAAGGCTGACCCAGATAGAGACGACAAGAACAGACGCACCCGCAGAGCATCTTGTGTGGCGGCTTCCCCGCACTGGATGATGAATCTATTTATGTGCTCCACGGTTGAGGTGTCGTCCAGCCCCAAAAATTTGGTGAAGTCAGGCACTTTGTACCGATAGGTAAACGGTAGTAGATCGTAGGCCGATGGGTATGGCGTCTTGTACGTATAAGTTTGTACTTTCGGCTTCAACCCAAATTGGTCCTGAATTACCTCCGCTATTCTCGCTGTCCAATCCACTTGCTGCTGATGAACAGCTGGTCGGGGCGCCGGCGTATGTTGGTGGATCGGCGGCGGTACAACCGGGTGATGGATCGAAGCGTGTGGCGGATTCTGTTGCATCGTGGGCGTCTGAGCAGCTGACAGCTGATGGCGAAGCGAATCTGCCACCCCATCGTACATCATCATCGGCGCCGTGCTTCTGAGTGCTTCTGCGGCATCTACCCCCCTGCCGATTTGTGACGTGGTTAGTTGATACTGAGGGACCGTCGGCCGAACGGCCGAATGGAACGGCGCCTGGATCGGATAGCTCCCATGTCTGGTTGATTGATCGGGAAAAGCCGCCGTTGCTGGTGTCCCCCAAGGTACTGAGTTTGAGGGCAGCGATTGCACAGAAGCGATCTGGACAGGTTGAAGCGGCGCTTGCGATCGAAAACATGGTGCACCGTTATACCCCAGAGGCATTGAAGGCAACGTAGTGTCGTACCCTTCGTGTTGCGTCGACATCGGCTGAGGAGCCGAGTGGGACGTGACTGGCAAGCTTCTGGCTGGAGGTACAATAGGTGGGGCGTATGCTAGCCCCTGATATCCTTGAGCTACTCCGCTGACCAGAGAACTGATGACGGCGTTATACACCGTGTTGGTCATTACTGAGGATTGGTCGATGAAAGCGTGATAGACGGACTGTTGAATCATATCGGACATCTTGCCCGAATCCTCAGCGATGGTGATATGGCGGGGAACTGGAAGAGGAGCTTTCTTGATTGCCTCCCCGCTTCTGGTACGACTGAAAGATTGCAGATACATCCTTTTGTAGTCTTCTAGGTGTTTTGCCAGTTTCTCTTTCTGGTCGTCCTTGAGATCTGCTTCCGTGACCTCAATGATGTTGTTCTCAGAGACTTCCGTGGTCTTTGACATATTGGATGTTGAGGTTGTCCCACCGGGCGTGCCAAAAATGTGTTGGCGCTTAAAATCGGCTAGGAATCGGCCGATGACCTTCAGCGTCGGACACATGACCCGGGAGAATCTGCTTAACTCCTGTTCGGGTGATGGTCCTGGTGCGGTTCGCGCGGCGTGCCAGTCAATCTGACCTGCTGATTGACAAGGAAATAAACGTATTAAATTTCGGGTATTCCGATCGGTTGAGGTTCTGATCTGTCCCGAAAAGCGTATCAGCGAATCGGCCGATTTGCTATGAAGATGACCGGCTATGGATCAGCCGATAATCACGTAATAATTGCAAAGAAAGCTGCCGGAGCAACTTGAACAATTATTACAGAAACAACACTTGAAATAGATCTAATCGGCTGTATGATAATGAAAGAGGGAAAATAATGATAAAGCCGATAGTTTCGATCTCAAGCTGGATAAATGGTGATAAAACTAGAACAATAGGTAAAACCTATAATTCTGGTAAATATCGATAACTAGTGAATAAATCTAAACGAAACAACGGCGATGCGTCCAAAGTTAAAGCTTAGATGTTATTCGATAAGCGGAACCTACCAATTGGCCGGAGATCGTGTCGATGCAGCCCTATCAATCCGTACGAACTCGTGAAAGAAAAAGAAGTATTGGCGAAGTCGCCGACTTGAAAGTAAAGTGCAATGAAAAAGTTGATTGTTTTTGTTGATTGATTGATGTATATTCTACAAAACCCTAACGGCTCCTATTTATACCCTAGAACTAAGATTCATGATCGATTATGATCCGTTACAAACTTGATTGAAATAGAAAACTACTATATCTATAATATTTTCCTAAAGGAAACAGGCTCCCGCAGAATTTTCTGCCGCCAATCCGGATTCTTTCCATTGCTTCACGACCGAGGCGGCATCGTTCTTTTGACCAACGTCAAGTCATTTTTGACTGAGATCCTCTGTTGGGATTCCAATGGCTTCATCCCACTATCTGTTGGCGCAAGCTGCATCGCTAATCGACCGATCCCTAATTGTAGCCTCAATCGGCTGATTCCCAACTGTAGCCTTTAAATCTGCCACATCGGCCAGTCTCTTCCTTTCCTAACGCCGATTCAACACGTGTCAAAATCTGGCGTCAACAGATTATAAAAGGGAGGGTCAGCTGCCTAGGAAAGGGGACGAGATCGAAATCCAAGAGATTCATCCTCCACTCGAAAGCTTGTAACTCCCCAACTCACACGAGCACCTGGGCTCAAGCAATACATCCGACCGACCCCTGACTGGACATAGGGCACATTTGCCTGAACCAGTATAAACCTTGAGTCATTGTGTGCTAGGCCACATCCGACCACAATGCACGATACACACTTCGAGTAGGTTTAGCTGCCGGCCATTTTCGGAACCGACAAGCAACATCAAGACTATAATCCCAAGTGCGAACAGAGCCATCAGGATTAAACTTAAGCCGAGATTGAGCCATGGCAGAACGACCTTTCAAAACAGGGCATATAGGAATATGCCTAATCAAGTGGCCAGTACCATGGGTGGATTTGCCAATGAAGTCCTTCTTACAATGCCTACATTTAGCACCAGTTCAACATTCCTTACCATCGATTACCTCATAGATCTTCTTGAAGTCCTTCCAAACCCTAGAGGTCGACGCCCTCCTCTTTCTAGAAGCGCCACTACCACTAGCAGCGCCGGTGCTCACGCTCTCAGACCCAGCCTGCCCCCTAAGGAAGTCCGTGGACGTCTGCGTCGAGGTTGATTGCCGCATTGCTGCCAAACAACTCCTCTGCATCCGCAGCCAAGTCATCCTCACCATCTCCGCGAAGACCCATCGCCCGCAACTCATAGTTGTGGGACGTAGGGTCGTCGCCATTGGCCATTGCCGGCCTCCGGTCCCTCCACGGCCTGCGCAAGAAACTAGTGAAGCAGATAAAGAAGCAAGTCAGTAATGAATGAAAAACAAAAATAGAAATAATAGAGGAAGGCGAGCAGAGGGGGACACCGAACTTACCTTTTGCTAGAGCACCGGAGTTGCCGTCTACGACCTCACCGGAGATAGCTTAGGAAAACCACACAGACTCGGAGAGGGAGAGGGGGATTGGAGAAGAGGAAGGCGAAGAAGGTCGAAAAGCAACAAAACAAGGGAGGAGGAGCAGATCCGATAGCGAGCAGAACCACGGAGGAGTTGAGGAGGCCACCAGATCTGGCACCGTTGGTACGGGTCGCCATCGCTCGGCCTTCCCCGCCTTCCCCTTCTTCAATCCTCATCACCGGCCACAGGAGTGGGAGGAGAAGGGCTGCCGGCGTCGGATCTGGCTGCGCGGCTCGGGAGGTGAGGCGGAGGCGCGCAACGGCGATGGACCGCATGGGAGGCGAGGACGACCGCTGAGGAGCGAGATCCGGCGAGCAGAGGGGGAGGAGAAGGGAGGGGGAGACCGCATCTAGGCGAGGAGAGGCGGAGGAGGCGAGGGGAGCGTCGGATCTACGCCGGCGACGGCGACGAGGCTAGGGTTTTGGGGTTGGGGTCGGGAGGCGCGCGTGGAGCTGGGGAGATGAAGAGGCGGCCAGGCGGCGAGGCGAGTGGGGAATAGGGGCGGCTAGGGTTTGGGGACCAGGTGCCTCCCCTTATATACATGGAGGCGCTTGGGCTCTCGGGCCTCGTAGGCCTCCCATGCTCTTAGGCCGGCCCACATGCCGAGTCTGGCCGAGTGTTAAACGTGCCATGCCAGGCCGGCCCACGTGCCAAGGTCTCAGCATAGGCACGTCATGAGGCCCATGCCAGGCCGGCCCGGGCCCGTTTAATTTTGTGCCGCGTCGGCCCAAAAAAACGGATCGTGAGCTGGCCCACGGGCCTCGGCCGGATGGAAAAATATAGCCGAAATGGAATCGCCAAGGAAAATATGATTTTTTTGGCAGTAGTGTTTAACAGCCAAGAAAATATATATTTCTTGGCGAATGACAAGAACCGCCAAGGAATTTGCTCATTTCCTTGGCGATTTTGCTGGACCGCGAAAAAAATTGAGCATTTCCTTGGCATTTCTATTGAGCAGCCAAGGAAATGATATGTTTTCTCGGCGGTTGGCAGCCAAGAAAGTGCCTCTCAAGTACACGTCTTTCTTATTTTCACTTAAACATATGCAAGTGTTTATATCTTGTTAAGATCACTCACACACGTATGACACTCAAACATGGGTGCAGTGCAAGGGAGGAAAAAAGAAAAAATCTTAGTGCTAGAGCCTAGGTTTTAAGTCAGAAAAAAATCAATGAAAACAACAAAAAAAATTGAAGTTGGAGAGGATCAAAAATAGAAAAAAAAAGGAGCAAAAGAGTATATTCGAACATGTGACCTTCGAACAAGGAGCAAAAGAGCACAGCCACTGCACCACCGCTCCCTTTATGCTAACACTTGGGATTATATCTTTTTGTATAGATAAAGCAGAGCTAAAATTGAGAAAAGGAATAAGTTTGCTCTACCCCTGATAACAAGTTGAGGGGATTAACTAGACCAACCTCAATAGTTCGATGGATAAAGTTGACTTATTCCTTAGGAAAATGGGCAATGGCAAGAAGTAACCCCGCAACCTTCTAATTAAGATGGATGACGAGTACCATTAAGCTGCAGCTTCGTTTATGAAAGTGAAGGCGACAAATACATTTAACAGAATATACAGCAAGTTATAGACAAACGCATATACAGTTCTTCGTTCTCTTTTTAATCCGGAACTAAAATTTGCAATTGGTATTTCTCCCTCATATGAAGTTCAAATTTGATAATTCTTTTTCCCGAATTTTTCTAAAATCATAACTTTTGATTTAATGATATTTGTTTGTATGTTAATTATTTTTTAAATATTTTACATATATCTTGTTTTCTTCCACCCAAGTAGAGAATAGAAAAATATGTTTATGCATAAAAATTAGTGATGTAACTTTATATTTTCTAATATTATGGTAAATATTAGATTGTATCTAAATTTAAGGTGCATACAAGTTTAAAAAATATTATAGGGTATTCAAATCTTAAAGTTCGACTTGAGTTATATGAAATTGTGTGAGAGAGATATCCATTTGTGCACAATATATAGTTCCACCCTATTAGAACTACTTTATGTTTTATGGTAAGCTAGTGGACCAAAAATACGTTGTAATTTTGAATTGTAGAATTTTCTAACCAAATTAAGATATTATTATAGTTATTCTATAGTAACTTGGAGATAGAAGTATGAATTGTAAATAGGAAACAATTTAACTATTGATGAAGATCAAGAATATGGGATATAACGGAACATACGAGGCTAAATATGGTTTTACACAATTTTTCGAATCTTATTCGAGATACACGTAGTTCAACTTTGAATTACTTTTGATAAGCACCCAGAAATATATTTAAATTATAGAAAATAGAGAATCAATTCTAAACTTTTTGAAGCTCCTAGGTACCAATGTATATGCAGTTTGTTTCATGTAAAACATGTTTTGGGTATAAGACATAATTCGATTTGCATTCTACTTCACAAGTTTTTAAATTTAAATGTATTTCTGTTTAAATGATAAAAATTATGAACAATTTTGTCAATTGTGCGAAAAACCCTATCGTGGGCTATTTTCTGCTAAGGCCCGACTCATGCTGGCCGTTCATCTCTGAAATAATGATCTAGATTGAATCCTGAGATGTATAAAACGTGTAGGTACCACTCTGAAACCTAGCCACTTCCTTCTCCCTCCGGTTAGGGATGTAAATGGTACTGATATTTCCCGACCGACCGTCTGAGTGAGAGAGGCGGATATCAATTTGAATATTTTTTCTCAAATAGGTACTGTTCCAGATATCGTAAATCGGATTCGGATATAATATAATCAATATCCGATGGATATCGGATATCCGGTCGGATAATCCGGATAGTCAATTCGGATACTAGATTCGGATTGTTGTATTATTCCAAATATATATTAATAAAAATCTAATTTAATCTCTAAAAAATTATAAGTAATTCATTTCTAATCAGAAAAATATAAATTAGTACCAATTTTTTCTAAAAATATAATATATCTATTGGTACTATATTGTAATTGAATTTTATTTATTCCTAGCTCGAGAATTGAACTAGAACTCTAGCAATAATTCAATAATAAAAAATAGATTTGTTCCATCTTTTTTTTAAATAAAACTCAACATCGTATAATAGTCCAAACTCTAGCAATAATTTGACTGCTTCTATGTATTTGTGCATGAAATAATTTTGAATGTTAATATTGTGTAATTGAGTGCCCAAAATGGTACATAATCTTTTTTTAATTTGGTTAATTAAGCATGATTTTAGTTTGAATCTGGCCTCCTTGAACAGATGAATTGATTCGAGTGCTTGTGAAGTATCATCAATGTAATAAGTTATAATGTCATGAATTGAGTGTCTTCAATCTAAGCTATATTGCAAGTTAGAATGTCATATAATGGAATCTCTCTCATCTACGTAGTAAGTTAGAAATGACATGCAACTGTTTGTTAATTTGTTTTGTTAAGTATAATCTAGTTAAAATTTGGACTCGTAGGGTGTTCGAATGTAACAACACGTATGATATAAGTAAATATTGCCTTTAGTTGATATCTTAAAAAATATCGGTATCTGATATTAACCGTATCCTGTTCGCTCCATATTCGATACACATCCATTCATATTTGTAACCGAAGCAATCCGCATTCGTACATGTATCCGAGACTATTTGAATCCGAATCCGATAGAAATATGAAAACAAATATGAGTAATATACGTGCGTATGCGACCGTTTACGTCCCTGCGGCGGAATCAGCCGCGTGCTCCCAAGGCAGCCGCGTGTTCGAGAAGCTGGCGTGTTCGAGCGGCTGGAGAGGAGAAGGCTGGGCCGGTGCCCTTCTTCATGGCTGGCGTCAGCTCGGTGAGTGAGATTCCTCTCGCCGCGCATAGCATTATCACTAAGACACTAACCAATGGCGTGTGCAAATTTTGCATCGTTCAGAAATTTGCTTGTTACATTCTTAGTCTCTTATCTACAGAAAGTTCAAAAAAGTCTTAGACTGTTAGCTTCCTGTAGAGTTTTTACTGCTATGTTCGTGTTGAAATGTAGTACTTCTGAATGATTAACTAAAGAAGTAGAGAAATAGGGATGGAGACAGTTGTTAGTACACTGGAAACTGGACGAAATCATGTAATGATAAATGCTCTGTTCTATAACTATCTTATGTAACTAGAGACAGAGTGTGTTAGCTTCTTCTAGAGGTGTAGCTACTTTCAATTGTTCTTGGATTCGTGAATACAATGCAAATTAAATATGCAAAACTGTCTTGTAACTGGCATGTGCTAACTACAAATTGTTTATGCAATGCCTGTGCACTTTGCTAATTTCTAGTGATGCTTTTCGATTAATAAAGACTGAGCAAAGTCTTGCTAAGGAAAGTACTGCACCAGCTGAGCTCAGCATTTGCTATATCATGTGCAGGTCTGCAGAGAAGATTTAGATGGATGACTAAAAATGCTGGATGTTTGTGGAACATGTAAGCTTAATCCTCAATTTATCTAGCATGTAGTATTCTTCAGACTAGTATTGACATATGCAACCTGCTCTTGGTTGTAATCTAAAAGCTACTTTCTGTGTGGTTTATATGTGACTGTAAGTTATGAGTTGAACAAGATATTTGAGATCTAGCACACTACGCCAGGGAACTGTATAAGATATTCTTCAGGGACTGTATAGATGTTCTCTGAACAATTATTTAACTGTACTTCTTTCACATGCAGAAGTATCAGAGTTTCAGGATAGGAAAAGATGGGAATGCGCAAAGGGTTGGGGTGTTCATAAGCAGAGAGCCAAGCTCTGGACGTTTGGTGAGTTTGTCTTTGTTGTTCCTCCTGTAACAAGGACACTATAATAGAGTGTTCCAATTACTAATTTCCATATATATTGCAGCTTTTTATGGACGGCATTCAGGGAGACCCAGCAGATCAAGCAGGCATACATGAAGGTGATGAACTAGTTGAGAAGGATGGTATTTTATTTTTTAGTGTGATGCTGATGTAAACTTTGGTCATAATGTTGTACTGGATTACAGGATTTGTTGTATTGCTATTGGAATATCAATAAATATTTCTGCTAGTAAAGTTACTGCATATCAGATGGAATGCATTTGTTTTGTTTGCCATATCTTGTTCCTGTAACATTTTTGGAAGAATAATGACCAGTTGCTGGTTACTACCTTGATCAGTGGAACTTGTGATAGATTGAATGCTTGATGGATGCAATTTGAATTACCTGGGGATGCAAACCATATTATTTATCTATTAGCTGATGGTTTATTAATATTTTTTTTGTTGGTAGTATGCATTTCCTTGGTAGTTGATGCCTGCCAAGTAAATAGCTTTCCTTGGCGGTTGATGCCCGCCAAGTAAACAGTTTTCCTTGGCTGTCAACGACTGCCAAGGAAAGTTGTATACTTTGACCGCCAAGGAAAGTTATATTCTTGGCGGTTGTAATATTTTTTTAGCATATTTGCAATTTTAACGCAGATCTATTTTACTTGGCGGCCAAACCGCCAAGAAAAATGATCTTTGGCGGCTGGCTGTCAAGGTAATTGAATTTTCTTGGTGCTCTATTCTTGGTAGATTTATCTTGGCCAGCCGCCAAGAATCATTTCCTTGGCGGTTTTGGTACTTTCCTTGACGGTTTTTGTAGTGCTATGGTATGTTTAACCATGGGTCAAGCTTTGAAAGCACTATTCACATCTGGCATATGGAATCAGTAAACCCATGTAACTCAGTGGACCTAGAATCTTAAACCAGATTTTACCCCACTCGAAGTGAGAAGTTGGCGGGGTCGTAGCCTGAAACTTATGTTGTGATCAGACCTGAAGGGGGGCCAACAAGGGTGTGTGAACCCGTATTTGGGTTGGCTTGGTTCAGGATTTTAGTATCTTCCCAGTGAACGGATGCCACATATGGTTCACCGGGTACGCGTATGTGTCATGATATCAGGTAATCTCCTGCGGGATGTATAATCAGTTCGAATCACTGCATTTCTTGGTTATGAATATCGCTTGATCTCGCTTAAACATCGCAGTGTTAAGATGATGCAATGTTCATAAAATTTTGAACTTGATAACCTAGTTTACTACATGCTGGTTTAAGGAGTTTCTAGAGGTTATGCTGCACAGTTCTGTTGTTGTCTCCTTTTAGAAAGTAAATGTTTCTTTGAGTCCAAATATTTTTCTACAAACAGACCAGTCTACTCAACAAGCCATGCATATCCTTTATTCTATCTTTTATATCTGGTTAGTCGGTTAAGTCTTGCTAAGTACATTCGTACTCTGTGTTTGTGCATATGTGTCTTCAGCAGCGCCGTTCGAAGAGCCCCACGAGTAGAAGCTGCAAGATCCAAAGGGTATGCTGAGTCCATACGCCTCTAGATATTTTAAAACTCGTTATAATATAAGACAAGTGTGACAAGAAACCTATGATTGTAGAGTTTTTGTTTGAAACCCTGTAGTACTGGCATGCACTAAGGTTTGTTCATAATGTTCAATAACTCTACTCTAGTTTTATGATCTACATTCAACGTCTGTGTGTAATATCTGAAGCTCTATGCAAAGCGATCATTTATGCATGTCTATGACATGGTTGTAAGGCGGATGTTTTAGGTGAAGCCCGACGGACTACTGGGTTTATATCATTTTAAGAGCGTCAGCTGGATTATCTCTGCGGAGGAAGATCGGGCGCTCTTAAGCGGGTGTAAATTGGGCGGTTCCGCCACAAAGGCTCGCAAGCAGCCATGTTTCTTTCGTTGTCCATGCAAAATCTGCAAGAGGGGTTCTTTCAATAAAAAAACCTTAACAATCACTAGTTCCAAAGCAGTTTCATGCATAATTATATTTGTTGAGAAAGAGGGGTTATGCTGGAAGATGATGAAGAAGAAGAGGGTGAGGACAACATTCTGAACTTTGCTTAATACGATGCCCCTGGAAATACTACAATGGTTGACCAGAAGAAGATGATGAAGCAGATGTTGTAGAAGATGATCTTACTTAGATGTTGCGTGATGCAGAGAAAGATTACGAAAGTGAAAAGGAATCCATGAATTTGAAGCATATGTTGGAGGATTCAAATATTATTGTACCCAAATTGCAAATAGGGATATAAAATTTTGGGTAGCACATTAGAATTTTTGCTATGGAAGACATCAAATGTTTTATCTGAAAAGGGATTTCAAGAGTTTTTGAAACTTATAAAAAAGCTTCTCCCGGAGCGATATCCCAACACATCATAGACGCGTTGAACAAGTAAATTTGTAAAATACAATTCATTTTGCATATATACAAAACCCATTCTATTTTTTTAAATCAATTAAGCATTAGATATATACCTTTGATTTTTATGTGTAGGGTTGGAAACTTTTTTGAAAACACCATCACAGTGTTTGCACCAAAGAACTTGATGTCACAATGAACTTTCCGATATGTGTGTTTGCTAGAGTTTGCATATATCATTTTGTGTTCTATATATGCATGTATGAATATTTTATAACTTTGTCTCTCCCTTAGTGTTAGAGATAGGAAAGTAGAAATAATTTATGTGGGTATTACGTATGTGAGTACATGGACACGTTAGTAAGTGACAAAGTGACGAGTGACGGCATAAAAGTACGTAAATACCATTCACATTTTTATTTCTAATTATGTCCATGTGATGATTTAATATATTCTCCTTTTTCAAAAGATAGATGATGAGTATAAAAGATGGAGTTCTCGAGATGAATGTCGAATCAACTCATAGGATTCATTAATAACGAGGTCGTAAATCCTAAAGGAGAATTCTTCTATAATGGAAAGCTCAATTAACCAGTGCCGCCCTCATCATGTCCGTGACATTTTTATGTACTTATAATCATGACAAAACATTGATAGTCGTCGATGACATTTTATGTACTTGTATATTTGTAAATATTAATATGCTTATAAGTACTACTATATTTGTATGTTGTATATATACTTAATTATGTGATGGCTCGTGATATTTATTTTGTTTCATGTATTATATCAACTTGTTGATGCCATATTTTGACACGTGTTGAATCAGTGTCAGGAGAGGAAGAGATTGGCCGATGCGGCAGGTTTAAAGGTTATAGTTGGGAATCGGCCGATTGACGCTACAATTAGGAATCGGCCGATTGGCGCTGCAGTATTTCGTGCGATTGGCGAATGGAGTTGGTAGGGGTCGGCCGATTGAAAGGCTAGAGCGTTTGAGCCAATATGGGCTTGCGCCAATAGATAGGGGATGAAGCCAATGAAATACCAACAGAGGATCCCAGTCAAAGATGACCTAACGTTAGTCAAAGAACGACGCCGACTCGGTCCAAGAGCAATGAAAGGAGTCCGGATTGGACTAGGAGATGGCAGCAGAAGATTCTGTGGGAGTCCGTTTCCTTTAGGAAAGTTTTATAGATATAGTTTTATTTAAATCAAGTTTGTAGCGGATCGTAATAGATCAGGAGTCTTAGTCCTAGGGTATAAATAGAAGCAGTCAGAGTTTTGTAGAGACACATCAATCAACACAAACAATCTACTTTTTCATCGTACTTTACTTTCAAGTCGGCGACTTCGCCAATACTTCTTTTTCTTTCACGAGTTCATACGGATTGGCAGGGCTGCATCGACACGATCTCCGACCAATTGGTAGGTTCCGTTTATCGAATAACATCTAAGCTTTAACTTCGGGCGCATCGCCGTTGTTTCATTTAGATTTATTCACTAGTTATCGATATTTACTAGAATTATAGGTTTTACCTATTGTTCTAGTTTTATCACTAGTTATCCAGCTTGAGATCGAACTGTTGGCTTTATCATTATTTCTCCTTGTTTACCATCATATAGCCGATTAGATCTATTTTGAGTGTTGCATCTGTAACAATTGTTTAAGTTACTCTAGTAGTTTCTTGGCAATCGTTACGTGATTATCGGCTAGTCCATAGCCGGTCATCTTCATAGCAAATCGGCCGATTCGCTGATACGCTTTTCGGGAAAGATCGGAACTTTAGCCGATCGGAACCCCGGAATTTAATACGTTTATTTTCTTGTCAATCAACAGGTCAGATTGACTGGCATGCCCCGCGAACCGCACTAGGGCAATCACCCGAACAGGAGTTAAGCAAATTCTCCCGGGTCGTGTGTCCGACGCTGAAGGTCATCGGCCGATTCCCGGCCGATTTTTAGCGCCAACACACTTTTGGCACGCTCGGTGGGACGACCTCAACATCCAACATGTCAAAGACCACCGAAATCTTTGAGAACAACATCATTAAGGTTACGGAGGTAGATCTCAAGGACGACCAGAAAGATGAACTGGCAAGACATCTGGAGGACTGCAAGAAGATATATCTGCAATCTTTCAGTCGTACCAGAAGCGGGGAGACCATCAAGAAAGCTCCTCTTCCAATTCCCCGCCAGATCACCATCGCTGAGGACTCGGGCAAGATGTCCGATATGATTCAACAGTCCGTTTATCAGGCTTTCATCGACCAATCCTCAATAATGACCAACACGGTATACAATGTCGTCATCAGTTCTTTGGTCAGCGGAGTAGCTCAGGGATATCAGGGGCCAGCATACGCCTCACCTATTTTAGCTCCAGCCAGAAGCTTACCAGGCTCGTCTCACTCGGCTCCTCAGCCGATATCGCCGCAACACGAAGGATACAACACTTCATTGCCTTCAATGCCTCCAGGATATAACGGTGCACCATGCTTTCGATCACAAGCGCCGCTTCAGCCTGTCCAGATTGCTTCCGTGCAATCACTGCCCTCAAACTCAGTACCTTGGGGGGCACCAGTAACGGCGGCTTTTCCGGACCAATCAACCGGTCATGGGAGCTCTCCGATCCAGGCACCGTTCCATTTGGCTGTCCGGCCGATGGTCCCTCAGTATCAACCGGCCACGTCAGAAATCGACAGGGGGGCAGATGCCGCAAAATACTCAGAAGCGCGGCACCGATGATGCTGTACGATGGGGCGGCAGATTCGCTACGCCACCAGCTGTCAACTGCTCAGCTGGCCACGATGCAGCAGAATCCGCCACAAGCTTTGATCCATCACCCGGCCGTCCCGCCGCCGATCCACCAACATGTGCCGATGCCCCGACCAATTGTTCACCAGCAGCAAGTGGATTGGACAGCAAGGATAGCGGAGGTAATTCAAGACCAATTCGGGTTAAAGCCGAAAGTACAAACCTATACGTACAAAACGCCATACCCACACGCCTACGATCTACTGTCGTTTCCCCATCGGTACAAAGTTCCTGACTTCACCAAATTTTCGGGGCTGGATGACACCTCAACTGTGGAGCACATAAATAGATTCATCATCCAGTGTGGGAAGGCCGCCACACAAGATGCTCTGCGGGTGCGTCTGTTCTCGTCATCTCTATCTGGGTCGGCCTTCCAGTGGTTCACTACCCTACCACCCAACTCCATCGTTACTTGGGCCGATCTGGAAAAGCAATTCCATAAGTACTTCTACGCGGGAGTCCACGAGATGAAGCTTTCAGATCTGACCAGCCTCAGGCAGAGGAGCGACGAACGAGTAACTAATTACGTACAGAGGTTCAGAGAGGTCAGAAACAAATGCTATACCCTAGCCCTGACCGACGCTCAGCTGGCCGACATCGCCTTCCAAGGTCTCCTGCCACACATCAAGGAGAGGTACGCCTCACAAGTGTTTGAAAGTTTAAGTCAGATCGTTCACCGATTGGCCGGTCAAGAAGTACGTCTGTTTGATCAGCGGAGGAATTTCCAGAAAAAAGTGGCATATTTAGAAGGGTCTGAATCTGAAGAAGAAGAGGAAATCGGACTAGCAGAATGGGTCAAAGGGAAGAAGCCGATATCGTGCCCTTTCGAGAAGAAAGAGCTAGAGGCGTTCGGCTTTGACACGTCAAACGCCGATAAAATCTTCGACTGACTTATCCAAGAGGGGCAGATCAAGCTCTCACCTTACCACACCATTCCCTCGGCCGATCAGCTCAAAAAGATGAGATATTGCAAGTGGCACAATGCCACATCTCATGACACAAATGAGTGCAAAATCTTCCGTCAGCAGATACAGTCGGCCATTGAGCAAGGCAGACTTAAATTTGAAGTCCCAGCGAAGCCAGCGAAGCCGATGAAAATTGATCAGCATCTTTTCCCTGCTAACATGGTTGACATGGGAAAAACTCGCTTCAAACCAAGGTGCTAACATTGGAATCGGCTAAGAGAAGCGGCGCCGTGGACCCCAGAAAGCAGGTTACGGTGGACGATGAAAAGACGGATTGAAGACGAGGGCGAAGGATCAGAACGATCGCATAGACCCGTCACTACCCAATTCTTACTCAGCAAATATCATCGGCAGCAGGAAAGATCGAGACACCACGAAGAGATGATACGCCAACACGAAGATCATTGGCGATGTCCGTTCTTTTTTATTGCTAGGAAAATGACCTCAGATTGCCATCAGCTGATAATTGCCCTGAGTGCAGCGGATCAAATCGCAACGATCGCCCGCTCAAAAGATCGCGCTCCAGAGATAGAGGATCAGAGCCGATCAGCAGAAACTGGCGTGAACAAGAGGGTCGGCGCCTTTCAGTGCATGATCGGCTGGGGGGCAGAGTTGACCGGTATGACCGGTCGAGGGGCAGGATCAACCAGCTGAAGCGACTGGGGGCAGAACCAGCATACACCATCGGCTAGAAGAAATGGCCGATGCTAGGGTGTCAGATGAGAACCCCCTAGGAAGGGAACCAGACTGGGAGCATGCCAAACCATCGGCCAAACCAGTGAACCCCAGATGGTGCCCTGATGGACTCTCCAAATCTCAAAAGCGAAGGATCCAACGTCTGTGCCAATGGGAACAACAAGAGGAAGAGCAGAGGCAGGTGGTGGATAAGAAAAACGACAGGTCTCGAGTCTGGCGCCCCAAAAGAAACAACAACGAGGAGGGCGACAATCAAGAATCGGCAGCTGATGTCAACATGGTGTTCATCTGCCAAACCAGTGAACTCCAGATGGTGCCCTGATGGACTCTCCAAATCTCAAAAATGAAGGATCCAACGTCTGCGCCAATGGGAACAACAAGAGGAAGAGCAGAGGCAGGTGGTGGATAAGAAAAACGACAGGTCTCGAGTCTGGCGCCCCAAAAGAAACAACACGGACGACAATCAAGAATCAGCAGCTGATGTTAACATGATGTTCATCTTGCCGATGGAGTTCATGGCACCCACCAATCGAGACAACACAACAAGGATGGAGGAGCAGATGGCGCAATTGGTTTTAGAGCCGATGACAGCCACTTTTGAGAAACCGGAAGACGAAAAACAGCAACATCTCAAGGCTCTATTTCTCAAAGGACACGTTAACGGATGACCCGTTACCAGGCTACTAGTGGACGGAGGCACTGCAGTCAATATCACGCCATATGCCATGTTCCGAAAGTTGGGCAAAACCGATGAAGATCTGACCAAGACGGACATGATGCTCAAAGACTTCAAAGGCAACGTGTCTCCCGCCCGCGGAGCGCTCTGCGTCGACCTCACCATCGGCAGTAAGACCCTTCCCACTACCTTCTTTATTATTAATGGCAAGGGGTCCTACAACATGTTGCTCGGTCGTGATTGGATACACGCGAATTGCTGCGTCCCATCTACAATGCACCAATGCCTCGTACAGTGGGTCAGCGACAGTACCGAGATAGTCACCGCCGATTCCACCTACAGTGTTGCGGCGGCCGATACGCAACAGTGGAGCTGCGAACACGTCAAGTGTATATCCGGTAGGACTTGGGACACTGATTTCCTGAAAGTGTCCGATTTTGGCCTACAGCCGATCCAAGCAGTCGGCTCTGAAGATTCAAATTAGATGGATCACTTGTTCGAGAAGACGGGAAGCTTGGGCATGGATTTACGTCGGCTGATTCATTGGAGATGGTAGATTTAGCAGATGGTAGCAAGCCAAGGCCGACGTATATTAGTGCTATCTTGGATCCCGACTACAAATGTAGATTGATAAGTTTATTAAAAAAATTCAAAGATTGCTTTGCTTGGAAATACCATGAGATGCCTGGTCTAGACCGGTCCATTGTCGAACACCGGTTGCCTATAAAACTAGGATATCGGCCATATCAGCACCCTGCACGATGATGCAACCCTAAAATTCTACCTGATATAAAGGCCGAGATCACAAGATTGATTGAAGCAAGATTTATTCGGCAGTGCCGTTACACCAAATGGATTTCTAATATTGTACCCGTATACAAGAAAAACGGAAAGTTGCGCGTATGCATCGACTTCAGGAACCTAAATTAGGCTACACCAATGGATGGGTATCCAATGCCGATAGCTGATGTTTTGATAGATGCTGCCGCAGGACATAAAGTCATCAGTTTCATGGATGGTAATGCTGGGTACAATCAAATATTAATGGCCGAAGAAGATATTTTGAAAACGGCTTTCAGGTGTCCGGGCCACCTTGGTTTATTCGAGTGGGTGGTAATGACCTTTGGATTAAAGAACGCCGGCGCTACATACCAACGGGCTATGAATTATATCTTTCACAAGCTTATTGGTGTATCGGTGGAAATCTACATCTGGCCAATTTACAAGAGGTGTTGGAGTGCACAAGGAAGCATGGGTTGAAAATGAACCCGAACAAGTGTGCATTCGGTGTGTCGGCCGGGCAATTCTTAGGATTCATGGTCCATGAGCGCGGGATAGAAGTCAACCGGAAGACCATAGCTTCCATCAATAAGGTTGTGGCCCCGCAGAATAAAACTGAGCTGCAGTCCCTAATTGGCAAGGTCAACTTTATCAGAAGATTCATATCCAACTTGTCCGGGCGTATTCAAGCTTTCACTCCTTTGTTGAAATTGAAGCTTGATCAAGAATTCGTGTGGGGAGAAGAACAACGCAAAGCGTTAGAAGATATCAAGCAATATCTAATTTCACCACCTGTATTAGTCCCGCCACAGGCTGACAAGCTGTTCAAACTATACTTATTGGCTGACGAGCGGGCTATCGGATCGGCGCTGGCACAGGAGTTCAAAGGAAAAGAACGGGTGGTATATTATGTCACTAGAAGACTCCTGGACGCCGAAACGAGATATTCCCCGGTGGAACGGCTATGCCTGTGTCTATATTTCTCATGTACCAAGCTCAGGCACTATTTGTTATCGGCAGAGTGCATAGTCGTATGCAAGGATGATGTGGTAAAATATATGCTATCACTGCCAATTTTGAAAGGACGGATTGGAAAGTGGATCCTGGCTCTGTCAGAGTTTGACCTAAGATACGAATGGGCCAAGGCTGTCAAGGGTCAAGTCAAGGCCGATTTCGTGGCTCAGCATTGTGGACCGGAAATTGCTGTTGTTGAACCAGTTCCATGGACTCTATACTTCGATGTTTCCTCGTGTGGAGCCGGATCGGGAATCGGCATCGTTCTTGTATCGCCTCGGGGGGCAAGCTATGATTTCTCTCTGCCGATAGAGGCATCCACGACCAACAACTAGGCGGAATACCGAGCCGTCCTAAAAGGTATCCAATTGTTAAGGGAAGTCAAAGCTGATGCGGTTGAAATTTTTGGAGATTCCATGCTCATTGTAGATCAATTAACGGGGAGATCTGAATGCAAAGATGATATCTTAAGGATTTACTACGAAGATTATCTCCAGCTGTTAAAGGAATTCAAGTCTGCGGTTATTGAGCACATTCCCAGAAATTACAATGAAGAGGCCAATAGACTTGCCCAACACGCGTCCGGGTACCGGCCGATTCAAGGGGCCATGATTCTGGAACTTGCGGCCGACGATTGGCGAGAGGAGATTGCCGATTACTTGAAAGATCCGTCCCAGAAAGTGGATCGGCGAGTGCATTTTCAGGCTACAAAATATGTATTGCTCGGAGACGATTTGTTTTACCGGACGATTGATGGGGTTCTTCTCAAATGCCTGGGAACGGAAGAAGCAAAGGTCCTGATGGGAGAAATCCACGAAGGCGTATGCGGAGCTCATCAATCGGCTCACAAGATGAAGTGGATGATCAGAAACAACAGGTATTATTGGCCGACGATTCTCAAAGATTGTTTTAAATATTATAAAGGTTGTCAAGACTGTCAGAAGTTTGGCAATGTGCAGCACGCGCCAGCCTCGGCTATGAATCCGATAATCAAACCATGGCCAGTTAGAGGTTGGGGAATAGATCTTATCGGACAGATTTACCCTCCATCAAGCAAAGGGCACAAGTTTATATTAGTAGCCACTAATTATTTTACCAAATGGGTGGAGGCAGTTCCATTGAAGACCGTGACATCGGCCGATATGATCGATTTCGTGAAGAACCACATTGTTTATCGGTTCGGCATCCCTCAAACTATCACAACTGATCAAGGAATGATGTTCACCTTAGGGGAGTTCGAAGAATTCACCTTCGATATCGGGATTAAATTGTTGAATCCTTCTCTGTACTATGCTCAAGCCAACGGCCAGGCCGAATCATCCAATAAGGGGATAATCAAATTGATCAAGAGGAAGATAGAGGAACAACCCAAGAAGTGGCACATGTCTTTAACTAAATCTCTATGGGCTTATAGGATGGCTTGCCACGGTGCCACTAAGATATCTCCTTATCAGTTGGTATATGGTCATGAGGCAGTATTGCCTTGGGAATTAAGGACGGGGTCAAGGCACACATCGCTTCAAGATCAGTTGACGGCCGATGACTATTCCCTCCTCATGAAGGGAGAGCTCGACGATTTGGCGGGTCAGCGATTGAGGGCCCTGATTAGCATCGAAGAAAACAAAAAAAGGGTGGCCAGGTGGTATGACAAGAAGGTCAAAGTTAAACAATTCTCCCAAGGAGATTTGGTATGGAAGTTGGTGCTGCCGATAGGGTCTAAGGATCCCAAATTCGGTAAATGGTCGCCCACTTGGGAGGGGCCGTATAAAATCGGCCGATGTGCTCCGGGAAATGCATATATACTAGAAACTATCGAAGGGGAAGAATTCACAAGAGCCTTAAACGGGAGATATCTGAAGAGGTACTATCCAAGTATATGGGTGGGTGCATAACTTATGATAGGGTACATCAAGACAACGTGGCCAACTCCTATTGGCTCCTGTCTATATAGCCGATGTGAAGATGACATCGCCTTAAGGATGAAATGTTTGATTTAGTCTGACCGATTCATTATTCGGTAAGAACGGCAGGGTACATGGCCGACACGGTACAAGTCACCCTTAGAACAAAAGTACCAACATATTTATTGACCATGTTTTTTCTTAATCTCCCTCTCGATCCGGCCTAATTTTATCAAGAGGCAGATGCTCTTTTCCTCCAGATCCTCCATGGCGACTTCAGCCTCGACTTGACGAGGGAGTGGGTAGCTCCTGTCGAAGAGGTGGTTGGGATGTCCCCGCCGCAGCATCTTCAAGGGCGATTGAGCGAGGGAGTGGATGACTCTTTTCAGTTGGCGGCCGCCTGGAGCAGTTAGTGTCTACATAGTCCCAGACCTTCTGGACGTCAGCAGGGACATGACCTTTGAGTTCTTCGAAATGAGCTTTGATCAGATCTATGTCCGCCTGCGACAATGGTTCGTCTGAATGCATGACTTCAATCCCTCATTCCAGACTGGGACTAAGGTGTTTCGGCTAAAAGGAGAGCAAACAACCACCCAGCTTCAGAATGATTGAAATGTCAAGAGAGGAAATGGAGGAGGATTTCACACCTGGTTGACGGAGAAAGAAGAAGATGAAGAGGACATCTTGACGTCTAGTCTAGGAGGACGGAGATCAAATTTTTAGAGGGGAAGAAGATGGGTAATACGGACGCCTTTGGAAACGATACGAGATCTCATACTTATAGAAGGAAGAGAGTGAAGGGATGGTAGGATGCGTCCCATCGGAATAAAAGGCTAAACAAATGAAAAGCTGCCAAAAAGGACGGTCCAAGTTTGAATCTGTGCGTCAACGGCAAGAAGACATTAAATGTTTACAGAATTTTTACATTTCACCCAAGGAGGGCATCAATAGCCGCAATCGCTCGTTGCCTAACTTGATCGGCCGAGTCTACAATTCTTTGGTCGTCATCAGCCGATCTGGGGACTTCTGGCATATGACGATGGATTTTTATTGCTTCACGGGCCAGGTTCTGCCTTTCCCGCTTCAGCTCGGCGATGACAGATGGGAGGTCTTGGAGTCTTTTTTTCTTCAGTAGCTATGGCCTTGGTCACCTGCTCCATCTCTGTGGCTAGCTCTGCTTTTCGCCGGTTAAGGTGGTCTATGGCGCCTACGATATCTGGACGAGAGTTCTCAAGGAAGTTGATTCGCCGATGCACCTCTTGAGCTCGATGTTTGTAGGAGTCTTCCTCCTCGCGGGCTTTCGCTAGTTTGGCGCGATCGGCCATATGGCGCAAGGCCCTGAACACTGAAGTCTGCATTGACTCTATATATGCAGCAGGATCCAGAGCCTCTGTCGCTTCCTCTGGAATTCGGCCTCTGATTTCACTAAGAAGTTGCCGAATCGGCAAGGCATCTCCCACTAATCGGCCGATGTCGTCTTGGAGGAGGGTCCGTATACTCTCGAGCTTGGCACGGACGTCATCAGGAATTGAGCTCAGTGTGACTTGGCGTGAAGCAATCTCTTCATCTTCAGAATGGGCAACCACGAAAGAAAAAAGACTGTTGTTGGGAGTGTCCTGCTCCTGCGAGAGAATAAAAGAGATAAAAATACGGATTAGCCGACGGTAAGTGGAAATCGGCTGATTTGGGTGACAAGTTCCTTACCTCTTTGAAACGGATTTCTTTTGCTTGCGCTGGCGGAAGTGCCACCCTCATCTCGGGAACTGGCGCGATTGGCTCATCAGAAGAAGAAGATTCGACGACTATCCGTGCTCTGCTCGGGCCAGCCTCCTGGAAAGGTATGGGAAACGGATTTTATAAGCATAATGCAAATGATTAAGTCTGATGATATATGATGTCTGTCGTACCTCCGTGAGTCCTCCGGCCGATGTTTGTTGGGAAGGAGCAATTGATGCACTCAGAGTAGCCTGCATCAAAAATTGGTTAGTTTTTGGTTGAGTATCAAGAAATTGAGTTAAGAGACTCTCTACCTCGGTAAGGGGAATTGCTGGCATTTCGGTTTCCGCCTAGGATGTAGCCGATTGCTGCGGAGACTGCACTGGGGTGATTTGCGCAGCCTGGCAGAAAGAAGAAGTTAATATCGATAGAATACTTAGAAGTATGTGAAGTGTGTGAAATTATCTGAATAGCTTCTACTAGCAATGATGCAGCAGCCGCTCTAACTTCTGTAGCAGGCTGGAGATCAACTTCCACAATAATCGGCAAAGTTGGTGCAGTTGAAGGTTCAGCCGATGCCGCCACCGATTGATCAGCCGGTTCTATACGGGCACGCACTCGGCGGCTCGTCTTCTTTAAAGAGGGTCTCTTCGGTGTTTGCTTCAATCGGCCGCTGGTGATGTTTTTGATAGTTGGGGCGTGGTAGCCGATGAGTGGGAATGGTGTGTATGGGCAGCTACTCTCTATCGGCCTACCACTTCGGCTCCGCGTCGGAGGAAGTTGATTTTCGGACTGAAAAGGGAAATAAGAGTTAGCGGCAAATTTGTAGCATAAAAAGCGATAACATCGAAATCGGCCGGGAGAAGGGCAATACCGCTGCATTTGAGTCGATGTTGTCACGATCCAGATTATTGCAATATGTTGAAGGAGATGCACAGAAGAGATGCTGCTTCCATTCTGCCCACCATAACTTGAATTGTTGGATAGCAAAAGAAGCTACTATCCAATTGTTTAGATCAATAGTACTGGAATCCGGCACTAAATTGCACAGCCGACTATAATCAAGGCCCTTAGTGAGTTCATCTCGGAATTTTGCGCGACCGGCAAAATAAATTTGAATCGGCAGCTGACCAAAGCCGAACTGCCGTGCTGCAACTGATGGGTTGTAAAACTCATAAGTTGGGGAATCTTTCCCGGAGAAGAAGTTTGCCGGTAAAATCCTTGGTTTGATCAAGACATCCATGAGATCATTATCAAAGGAGTTGGACGATGAGTCATAGCAGTAAGGAAGCTCAAAAAGTGGCTCTGTCCTCTGGTACAGATACCAACTGGTGGTTTCTTCACTAAAGCCGTTGTAAAAACATTTGAAATACTCGGCTGTTCGGGTGGCGGTGAACTGGCAACCAGGAAAAACTGATGCTGCTTCGCCGAAAGAGGTGCACCGTCGTCGTATGGTGGGGTTCTCCCCTGACTCGATGTTGGGGAATGTTTTGGTCTCTATCTGCTGTTGGGAGACCTTGCTCATGTACAAGTTAAGCCAGAGGGTGATGAGCCACCAGGGGCCACCAAGGTTACCAATCGGCTCTCCCTTTGATAATTTGACGCCGATCTGGTGCATCATGTGGTAGGCCGATCCTAGCAGATGCTTCCCAAGGGGGATGGTGGATCCTATTGACAGGGCTTCAGCCAGAGCTTGTGTATTGGAAGAAGGACCAACCGCTCTGCCGCAGAATAGGTGCTTCTCTAGCCACATCATCAAGAACGTTGTATGTTCTCTCTCCGAAATCGTCCCAGTCCTCATGTTTCTGTTGATATACCCTTTCCACCCGCTGATTCCTTTCGTCTCTAGCCGATGGGTTGGTTTGATCAGATAATCAAAGGTTGTATCGGGGGACGAAATGTCAAGGCCGGTCAGCATCAGTACATCTGCCAGAGTTGGGGTCATGGGTCCGTGCCCGAAGAGAAACGCGTTAAGCGCGTGTGACCAGAAATAGGAGGCTGCTATTATCAGGGGTTCATTCTTCTCCATCTGGGACAAAGAGAGATTGATGCACTGGCCGATTTTTAATTCATCCCATTGAACTCTCTTCGAGTTAGCTAATCTTTGGTACCACTCTTTCAAGTCGGGGGTTTCATTCGGCCAAGATCTGAAAGCGCCCGACCACTGATCCAAATCTATAGGTGATTGCTTGAAAGGGATTCTATGGGTTTCTAAGTTAATCAGATCGGTCGGGTCTGGATTCCCCATGGGGCCTAAGTAGATGAGACCAGGAGCTTCGGAAAGGGGAATAGTGATTTGGTGTCTAACTGCCTAAAAAAGGTGAAAAGGGAAGAGCTAAGAATAGATCTAAAAGGTACATGGGCAATAAAAAGTAAAAGGGGAAGGTTTCGGGTGTTTACCTCCGGGATGAAGCTCATCGTCGCCAATAGAGTCGTTGATGGAACCGCCGTCGCCATTGGAATTGCTGATGAAACCGCCATCGCCGATGGAGTCATTGATGGAACCGCCGTCGCCGATGGAGTTGTTGGCGGAGCCTCTGTGGTTGGTGGAGTTGCCGATGGTGCCGCCATTGGAGGAATGAAGCGGAGTGTAGAAGAAAGGGGGATCATCGGAGAGTACGGTTGGAAACCAACAGGGCGTTGGGAGAAGATAGAAAGTGATTCGCTGGGGAGGAAATTTCTAAGCTCGTGGAGAAGAAGCGGCGGAGAACGATAGTACTTAAAGACAGTTCGAGAGAGAAAAGGTAAAGGCGGGATTTTTACCGCGCAGTCTACACGAATTCTAGGGGAACAGTTGTCTCAGGCGCCCAGATCAAAAAGATTGCAATCATCATGTAGAAGACCGCGAGACGGAAGGAGATTTTTTGCCACGTTTGTTTTGGAGGAGAGATTAAAAAAGAGTTTCGAAGTAAAAGTCATGTTTTACTCCGAAACTGGGGGGCATGTGTTGACGTCAGATTTTGACACGTGTTGAATCGGCGTCAGGAGAGGAAGAGATTGGCCGATGCGGCAGGTTTAAAGGTTATAGTTGGGAATCGGCCGATTGACGCTACAGTTAGGAATCGGCCGATTGGCGCTGCAGTGTTTCGTGCGATTGGCGAATGGAGTTGGTAGGGGTCGGCCGATTGAAAGGCTAGAGCGTTTGGGCCAATATGGGCTTGCGCCAATAGATAGGGGATGAAGCCAATGGAATCCCAACAGAGGATCCCAGTCAAAGATGACCTGACGTTAGTCAAAGAACGACGCCGACTCGGTCGAAGAGCAATGAAAGGAGTCCGGATTGGACTAGGAGATGGCAGCAGAAGATTCTGCAAGAGTCCGTTTCCTTTAAGAAAATTTTATAGATATAGTTTTATTTAAATCAAGTTTGTAGCAGATCGTAATAGATCAGGAATCTTAGTCCTAGGGTATAAATAGAAGCAGTCAGAGTTTTGTAGAGATACATCAATCAACACAAACAATCTACTTTTTCACCGTACTTTACTTTCAAGTCGGCGACTTCGCCAATACTTCTTTTTCTTTCACGAGTTCGTACGGATTGGCAGGCCTGCATCGACATGATCTCCGGCCAATTGGTAGCTTCTGTTTATCGAATAACATCTAAGCTTTAACTTCAGGCGCATCGCCGTTGTTTCATTTAGATTTATTCACCAGTTATCGATATTTATTAGAATTATAGGTTTTACCTATTGTTCTAGTTTTATCGCCAGTTATCCAGCCTTAGATCGAACTGTCGGCTTCATCATTATTTCTCCTTGTTTACCATCGTATATCCGATTAGATCTATTTCGAGTGTTGCATCTGTAACAATTGTTTAAGTTACTCCAGTAGTTTCTTGGCAATCGTTACGTGATTATCGGCTGGTCCATAGCCGGTCATCTTCATAGCAAATCGGCCGATTCGCTGATACGCTTTTCGGGAAAGATCGGAACTTTAGCCGATCGGAACCCCGGAATTTAATACGTTTATTTTCTTGTCAATCAACAGGTCAGATTGACTGGCATGCCCCGCGAACCACACTAGGGCAATCACCCGAACAGGAGTTAAGCAAATTCTCCCGGGTCGTGTGTCCGACGCTGAAGGTCATCGGCCGATTCCCGGCCGATTTTTAGCGCCAACACAACTCAATCGCGGCTAATGGATGTATAGTAGAGTAATAGCTTCGGTATGCGTAGCATTTCTGCACGAATATACAACAATAAAGAAATAAAATAAGAAAAAAATACTTCAATTTCGGTTTGAAACACCAGCCGATACTAAAGGGGCCGTCTGCGCACGTCAGCGTAGCAACCTTTGCTGTAGTTTGTAACCGGTACTAAAGTCTCCTTTTAGTACCATGTGCAGACCGGTACTAATGGGCCTTAATTGTGACCTGTACTATGTGCCTTTTTCAAGTAGTGAACTGACTACCGGAAATGGTATATAGAAGGAAAGAAAAATTTCAACTACACTACTAGAGAAAACCCTTGTAGATACGCTTTAATTTTGGGATAGCTATGCTTTATTTCATCCCTAGTGGAGTGTAGATACGTTTTAGCAAATGTATACTAGTATCGTTTTTATTTTTTTTATTGTCTATGCCTTGATCCAAGTGCCGGCCATGGACTCAATTTCAATGCCTCCAACTCCTCCCTGCTGCCACTGTGTGCAGTCCTAATCTTTATTTTGCACGGATGCTGCCAAGGCATTGAGGAATTGAGACAGCAAGATCATGGCAGCGGACCCTCCGCGCTCACGAGGGGAGCAGCCTCAGTCACGATTCATGAATAGATCCGAGAGAGAAGGAAGACTCGATGCATAGATTTTCTTGTTACTTTGCTGGACACGCATATATTTTACATAATTTATAAAGGAAGAGACTGCTGATGGTGCTTCTTAGTTGGTATTCCAGGTTCGTTTTTGCATCTAGAGGTTGCAGGTTCGAAGGACAGCCTGGTTTTTTTTTACATTTTTCAAAAGCACCACTCTAATTTCTTTCTTGAGACACGTTAAAACATTGTATCTAGAAGCATATTTATAAGCACTTCTACCTGGAAGCCGATGTGTGCATCAGCAGCAAGCTTTTGATGTGCTTTCTTAAGAAATGTCAGCACTACCTAATAACGTATCTAGATACTAACTTTACAAGTGCTTTACTAAAACGTGTCAATACCGGTTTAAGAACGTATCTAAGTTGTAAATTTTGAAACACTTTATTGAAACGTATCAACAACCATGTCAAATAGCGGAACCACACAAAATGTAGATACGCTTTCAATAGCATATATAGCAATGGAAGCGTAGCTGCCATCTGATCATTTTGTTGTAGTCCTAGGGGCACACAAGGGAAATAATTTTTTTATTGCACATGCGGGAATGTTATAATTGTCAATGCGTATAAGAAATTTTAGAGTGGATATGTACCTCAGATTGATCATGCACATACCGGACCAAGAATCTGCAGTCACATGCTCTTGAATCATGCCTTTTCCTTAGAATATCATCCACTTAAGCATCAAAATAGAGACCACTCTGTTCACTTATCTGAACATTTTAGAAAAGAAGTATATATTCATGTGATATAACAATACTACAAGGGTAACGGATAGAATTGGAGAACAATGCAAGAAAATAAGAACACAGAAAGATTGTGTGTGTGTGTGTGTGTGTGTGTGTGTGTGTGTGTGTGTGTGTGTGTGTGTGTGTGTGTGTGTGTTGTGTCTCTGTCTGTGTCTCTCTCTCTCTCTCTGTGTGTGTTTGTGTATGATTGTTGAATGCAAAGCAAGGAGCTAAAAGGTGTTTGAGATCCCAATACCTTATAACAAAGAGCAATGTCCCTAGACTTCACAGCTACACATTCCATGGTGTTGCATGGAAGAGAACGTTGTCGCAAAGATGTACGAGCATTGATCCATTCAGCTTGATCTGCTCCAAATCCAGAGAAGTGAACCATTACTTCCTGAAATTGAAAAGGTAAGCAATGCAAGTGAATGGCAAATTAATTAGTAAATGGCACATGCGGTAAGGAAAAAATAAATGTCATGTTAAACTACATTAACATGCAACATCTTTGCTCTGCTCCAAGCATGTGTGTGTGCACGCGCGTGTGTGTGTGGGCGCAAAGCAAGCAGCTAAAAGGTATACCGTCACTGAAGGTTAACCGTGTCAGCAACATTGGCTGACAGGGAGTTTTGAGGAAACAACCCTGACAGTGCACAACCGACAGGGAAGTTATTGGTTTCCCAGACTGTCAACGATCGACGGGAAAGGTTTAAACTTTCAGTGACGGTAGGCCAAGAGATAGGGAAGTTTTCTACTGCCGGTTTTCTAAAACACCGACGCGAAAATCAACCCTGACGGTTGCAGCCATCACAGACTGCTTCCTGACAGTTTTCCGACAGGGAAAGTGTACCTTCCCTGACAGTCGGTCCCTGACGTAGTATCCGTGATGGTTACCGTCGTGATAGTTACCGTCAGGAAAGACCATCCTTGATGGTATATGGACCTTTCCGTGATGGATCCATCCGTCAGGGAAAAAGTTGTCTGGTGTAGTGACAATGCACATAGATTTGACATGAGCTAGTAATATAAATAGGTTAGCTATAATGCACTCCTAAAAACCAGTGAGAAGTAGTACTACATAGCTATGTTCATGATTTCGATAGAATGAAAAAGAAACAAGAGAATCGCCACCTAGCCTGAACTCGACCACAACACAATGTTGCCTTAAACGGCCGTGTAGCTCGTGTACATGCCGTGTACACACTACTCGACAAGCTACCGTGCAGTTTAGGGTCTAAACGGTGATTACACGGTCCAACCGTTTACACGATAAAAAATAGGGTTACACGGCCTACACGATGTAAAAAATGGCAACTACACGGTTTTACACGACGAGTAGACCGTTTAAAACAACGTTTAGGTAATAGAGAAGTATCAACTATGCCTTATTTTTAAATGGTATGACATTTATTATTTGCAAATTGTGATTTGTCACGTAACATAAAAATGGTCAGTTGATAAGGAGCATATGATTACATATTTAGTCTATTTAACAGTTAAGCTTGGTATCTTTGGTTGTTAAAATATTGTATTTTCCGAAATTCACTTGCATAAATATATAAATTTAATTTCTGCTGTACAAACCGTGTAGCCTGTGTACAAACCGTTTACACAACGTGTACACGGTCTACTCACTGCTCGAGGGGTGACCGAACTAGTACCGTTTAGCGTTTAGGTGAACACTGCCACATCAACGGGTTTAGATGCACTAGCTTGTTTACGAGCTCAACAGTTGGTCTTGGGAATAGGTTGGTCTGCACATGGATTAAGACCATAGAATCTAGTCAACCTGTCCCAACTTGTTCATGCAATCCCGATGGCAATGAAGCCGCAGTAAGAGGCGGAATCCGAGCTGCCGAGATCCATGGTGGAAGCAAAATTGGAGACCTGCGTGGACGTCTAATTAACTTCATCATCCTCGCAACAACACGGAGGAGAAGATGCACCTCGCTCGGTTGTGAGTTGTGACACGCTGTGCAAGAGATGGTTGGTGCTCCAGATGGGGTCATAGAGTGACAATGTATAAAATAGCAGGCTAAGTCATTTAGTGTTTGGTCCTCCGGCTGTTCCTCAATTTTTTTATTTATTTTTTGGACGCAAAGCCGTTTAGCACCAACCAGGCGGTACCAGTCAGCTGTCCAGTATTAAAGCGGGGTTGATGACGGGTACACAACACATCCCTATCCACCATGGCGACCTGGCAGCCAAGGTGCTGCAAAGAAGGCTTTAAGTTTGAATTCGAATCAGTGTGTCCGCACCCTTGATGATGCCTATACGCTGCTACCATTGTTTGTTTTTGAAAGAACATGGCAGGAGCTCTGCCTTTCAATTTTTCAATTAAGTAGAAAAGAAGAGTGTTAAGAATTACAAGTGGTTCACGACATTTAGCAACTCAAAGCTCCAGCCAGTGAAAAGCCTCTAGAAAAAGAATAAAGCCCAAGCTCAAGAAAGCACCGAAGGGAGATTAAGAATATCTTTGAAACACCCGTTTGTACTCATCCATGTTCTCCTTGACGCGAGTTGCCACACCTTGAGCTGTAAGGTATTGGCTATCAAAAATTCTTCGATTTCGCTCCTTCCAAATATTCCACATAATGTAAATAACGAGGCCGTTGAAATGACGCTGCTACGATTGTGTGCTTGCATATGCAAGGTAACTAGCCAATAAAGTTGTTATTTGGAAGAAAATTAAAATGGATCTATCGAGCAGACTAATTTGAAGCATGTCAGTGCAAATGTCTGGTTTGTGGAACGAACCAGCAAAATCCATGCATGAACAGGCCTCATTTGACACACCAAACAACGAAACAAAACATCATCATTCATCAATGACCGGTAAGTAATTAGGATCTATAATCTGTGGAGAAGGATCATGCATCTTGCCGGCGGAAGGTCCCAATCACTGTCAGCTCTCTTCGCTGCTGGTCGGCCTGGAACCCCCTCATGCTCCGCGTGGTGTCGGCGGCGCTTCCCTTGGTATCTTCTTGTTGCGCTTGTAGTAACGGTGGTACTTGCTAGCGAAACCAGTTGAGCATCTGTGGGCACGACTGCACGAGTTCCCCAGCGCAGATCGGAGTGAAAATGAGTAGCTGAGGAATTCGGAATCTCTGCTGGAACATCGATGAGCAGAATTACATGTTTACAACGTACTTGTTGTGTGGCTTGACAGGGGTATCATGCCGGTGCAGTCCCGGGACTTGCTGAAGTTCATGGCGAGCTTCCTCATGAGGACGCGGTCCGTATGGTGAGTGGTGCGCGCGGCTTCAGCCTCTCCATCTCCTTCACTCTTTGGCCGGAATGAACCGAAAGGATCTCTTCACCTTGGAGCTGCTTGATTCCTGATCCATCCTGCTCCGACGACTGCTATTCCTTGAATCACCGGAGGAGAGATCAGAGATTGTAGAGAAAGGGGGAGAGGCCGGGGAGGGTGTTCGGGGATATTACCAGTTGAGGCTGGTGTAGGTGTTTCAAACCGCCGACTAGTGAATTTGTGATTGCGCGTCTGGCGCGGATGGTGTGCAAAGTAGACACAAGGACGTATACTGGTTCGGGCAGAATGTCCCTACGTCCGGTTCGTGGCCGCCCGTGTAACTTGCACTAGTTTGCAGTAGGGGTTACAAACAGTCGAGAGAGGGAGAGGAATCCCAAGTCTCTGATGGCTGAGTGTTCGATCGATCCCCTTCCGAAGAGTCTCCCCGTTTCCTTTTATAGGCCAACGGAACGGGGCAGATTACACGAGAGTGAGAGAGAGGAAGAGAGAGGGAAGAGTCTCCGTGAACCCGCCGTTCTCCTCCCCCGTGTGTGGGCCTCGCCGATCCTATAGACGATGGTGGATGTGAATGCGCGGCGCGCCCTGGTGGAAGTGACTGTGCGGCGCGCCCCGGCGCGGAGGGCGGCACGAGCACATCATTACCTGTTCTGGCCCGTCGCCTGCACAAGTCGTGTCAACTGTTGAGGCACGCCTATCCCTGTTCTCACGCCGGAGGTTTAACTCGCCACGACCCATCGCCTCCACGGGTCGTGTCGTCTTGTCAAGGTGTGTCAATCCCCGTTCCGGCGTTGGGAGCGTGACCTCAGGTATGACCCCTTAAATGTGTAGTAGTTGAGAGCGGCGCAGGACCTCGGGGGTCCCACACCTTTGAGTCGCCTTCCCCTTGGGGTCCGGCAAGGCGGTAATCCTCGAGCCATAGGCCGGGTTCGTTTCCCCGGCGTACCTCGGGATGTTCGTCGGAGGTTGGTACCGCAATGGGAACGCCGCGTTGCGGATGCGTGAACCGAAAACCATAGGCCCCGGTGTGTCGGGGCTTGGGCTCCGGTCCTCGTAGCGTCCGCCATGATGGGGGTAGGAGCCTTGGCTGGGCACCTCTCGCTCATCTTTCCGCCCACACCTTCGGGCGTTCAGGGTGTGGTGCACGTCATGGTCGGTGCCGAGATGCCCTTGAGTCGGGGCCGTAGCGGGCCTCTCACCGGCCCGCGGTGTCTGGTGGATAGACGAGTCCCTGGGGCACGGTTTCGAAGGCAGGTGCTGGCTGGTGTCATGGCCGCGTTGCCGAGAGAGCGAGCTCTCCGCCTGCTGCTCCTCCGCACGTTCAAGAAGCGTGCGGAGCTTGTGGCGGGCGCGGCGGCCTTAGGACGTTGAGGGCTTCGGGAGCCCTTGGAGCAAGGCCGCGGCGACGGCGATATTCTGGCCTGCCTAGGCAAAGAGCAGGGGCCCTCATCGTCCTCGAGGATCCTCCGGTTTAGGTCGAGGGCGGCGGCACACGCGTGTCCACTATCCCTGTGGCGACCGATCTCGCGCTCGAGCTTGGCCTGCTCCTGCTCCAGCTGGAGTCGCGCTTCCTTGAGCTCTTCCTGCCGCTCCCGCAGCTGCTCTAGCCATTGGGGCGGCGGAGCATTTGCACCCCTTCCGGCTTCGGCATGGGTGTGATCTGGGGGAGTAGTCACCCCCTCTGGGATACTTTCAACGTGCCCGTCGGAGGTATCCGCCATGAAGCATTCGCGCGAGGGGTGATGGCTCCTCCTGCTGGAATCAGAGTCCCCTGCGAGGAGGTCATGGAGGCACTCTGAGGCCTAGCCTGTCATCCCTATGATTTCATTCTCCGTGGGAGATGGGCAAATGCACAATGCTGCGAGGCAGCGCATGGCCTCCGCAGCATTGCGCAAGCCGAACGGAAATTTCGTCAGGACGTTCCCGCTAAAGATTTCCGGAGAGAGAGGTTCTCCTCCAGAGAGCTGTGCCATGACGTTGGCAAGCGAGAACAGGACGGAGCGCAAGTCCTCCCGGGTTGGTCGGGGACCCAGGAAGGTGTTGAGCTGGCGTTGCAGTCCATTGTGGTCGGAATTGAGGGGTTGGCCCTTTCGGAGGCGCTAATCTCTAGTTCGGAGGCGAAGGGGTGGGACGGAACCACGAACTTGCTCCAGCCCTCCCTCCATTGTGACAATGCAGTCCAGGCTCCCAAAATGCACGAGCGCGTCTGGGGCCCAGGCTCTGGTGTGGTTAGCCATCCGCGACCTGCTGGAATCGACGAGATGCGCAAAAGGCCCCTACCTGGTGCGCCAACTGTCGGTGTTTCGAACCACCGACTAGTGAATTTGTGATTGCGTGTCTGGCCCGGATGGTGTGCAAAGTAGACACTAGGATCTATACTGGTTCGGGCGAAATGTCCCTACGAACAGTTCGTGGCCGCTCGTGTAACTTGCACTAGCTTGGGAGAGGAATCCCAAGTCTCTGGTGGCTGAGTGTACGATCGCTCCCCTTCCGAAGAGTCCCCACGTTCCCTTTTATAGGCCAAGGGAACATGACAGATTACATTAGAGAGAGAGAGAGAGGAAGAGAGGGAAGAGTCTCTGTGACCCGCCGTCCTCCTCCCCCGTGCATGAGCCCCACTGGTCCTGTAGACGATGGCGATGTGACCGTGCGGCGTGCCCCAGCGCGGAGGGCGGCACGAGCACATCATTAACTGTTCTGGCCCATCGCCTGCACGGGTCGTGTCAATTGTTAAGGCACGCCTATCCCCATTCTCACGCTGGAGGTTTGGCTCGCCGCGACCCGTCGCTTCCACGGGTCGTGTCGTCTTGTCGAGGCGCATCAATCCTTATTCTGGCGCTAGGAGCCTGACCTCAGATATGACCTCTTAAATGTGTAGTAGTTGTGGGCGGCGCAGGACCTCGGGGGTCCCACTCCTTTGAGCCACCTTCCCCTTAGGGTCGGGCGAGGTGGAGCCTTCCCATCGGGCAAGGCCAAATCCGCGTCCTCGGGGTCGGGCAAGACGGAGCCTTCCCCTTGGGGATCGGCTCGGCTCTTGAACCCCCGTGCGGCGTCGCGGGTCGAGAAGGCGCCCCGTGTCCCGCTCTAGGATCGCCGCTGGACCGTCGGAGCTTTCTTCTGCTGGTGGGCTGGCCACGGTCGCGAGTCTGCCAGATTGGGCCCGACCATCCGATTGGAGTGGGCTAATCACGTGGTGATCCCCCTAAGGTCTGCACTTTAGGGTATCCACAATATTTAGCCCCGTCAGTAGCCCTCAAGCCGTCGCGCAGCTCAGAGAGGCACACAGGGGCTCAGCCGTGCCTAGGCGTCATTCTCTTGAGCTTGGCGCGCACCGGGTCGGGTGTGCTTCTGTGAGGTCCGCGTGAGCGGACCCAGTGGGCGTAGCCCCCATGCCTCTGAGCGAATAAGAGATTCTCACAGAGGGTTAAATAGCACGCCTAGGTTTGTTCCATATTGACGTGACTTGAGAGTGATCTCTCTCCACCAGGCTTGTGTGGGTGCGCGCGAGCGCACCCACTGGGTGTAACCCCTGAGCCTTTGGGCGATTCAGTGATTCGCGTAGAGGGTTAGCTGGCGCGCCGTACTCGGATTGCGTGCGACGCCTTGGCCCGAGCGCTCTTCGTTGGGTCTCGTCTTTGTCAGTTGTAGTCGGCGGCAGCTTTGCAGATATCAGGTTGCTTGGCGTGGATTCTCCGTCTGCGCCTCCCCTCCATTGCCTCAGAGCTCGCGACGCCTTCCGCGTGGCCCAGCCTCAGGCGGCGTCCATCGTCCCGTCATATCCCACGCTGTCCCGTTGGACCAGCTGCCGCTGGCGAGGACGGGGGCAGGTAGGTGTTTTAAAGCCGGTTCATTGATTTCGGCCTGCTTCCATCTTGTGACACGCCTCACCCGGGAGTGGCTATAAATAGCGACGTCGGGCTCGCGGCTGCTCGTCAAGTTCGGTGAGCGTTGCTTCTGATGATGTGTGGTAGACTTAGGCCACCTAGAGCCCGGGTCCGGCTTGCTTAGGCTGGATCTGATTCCTTCATCGGTTGCTGTTAGTGGATTGACTACGAGCGGAGGAGCGTGAGGAAGGAGAACTCGAGCATCCAGACCCATGGCGTCACCGTCGTGAGGCGGTTTCGCTGGTAACAGTGTTGGTGCCTCGTGGAGAAGGCCGCAGGCCCGCCCCTTCACCTGAAATCGTTGGGTAAGTGGCAGCTCCCCGTGCCCTTCCCGCCGGGAGGCACAGGCGAGCTTCGCCACTCATGCTTGGATTTCGCGGAGGAGCACCGGATTTTCCCGGTGTCGCATGGCCTTGGCTGGCGAACGTGGCTTCCGGGATTCATGATACCTGGCCTCCCTCTTTCTCATCCTCCTCGCTACTGTTGCCAGGGCAACCTCGCTGTTGGGGGATGGACTACGATGCAGCCATCCATTTTGGTCCACAACCCTGCTAAAGCAGACATGCGCCAACTCCCGGCATTACCCTGATTGGTAACGCTTAAGTTGTTTGTTCATGTACATGTCTTGAGGCCAATTACCATGTAAACGTACCCCTCTTGTAATCGAATAAATGAAAGGTTTGGTCGTGTCTGATACTGCTATCCGGTAGTAGCCTACAAGTCCGTGGGGAGTTGAATATTCCCATTCAGGCTTTTCTGTGTGGGGGGATTCTGAGGGATGAAGGAGATTTCCTCCCGGTTCCGACCACGTGTTTTGTAAGCAACCGCGTGTTCAGTCTCTTCGCGATTCCGACCCCCGAGCCCCTGCGCGTAGCCGCGTTCTGATTGAGGGATCGTTTCATCTTGCGATCATCTTCCCTCAAGCGTCTTCTTCAACAAGACGGAGGGGCTGAGCCGTGCCACATTTTCTTTGTTGGACGAAACATGGTGCTCGGTGAGTTGGTAACGGGTCGGCTCGAGTGGGGCCCCGGTTCCCATCCATGGGGATCCGGCATGGGTCAGCTGGTGACCGACTCTAGGTTCTTGGCGGCCAATCCATATAGTTCTCAGGTCTATTAGACCGGTCCCGATGGCTCATTGCCTTTCTTCGAAGAAAAACCATGGATCGTGCACAAGCCAGGACTCGAACATGGATCGGGATGCCCGAGGCGTTCGTGCGCCTGGGTACTAGCCGCTAGCGGACCCATCCGTCTCCACCCATCGCTCCGATGGTGCCCGGGGGCGGTGTGAACCCGTCGGTGGGCCAACCTTCCAACCCTTGGGCCTCAAATGGCTGTAAGGGCATTTTTAGCCCTGTATCCCTCCTTACCTGCGGGGGCGCTCGACCCCTCTGCCGCCAGGCGCATCCCCCAAGGGGACGGGCCGGTGGTAGCATGCACGTGCCTCTCGAATGGACGGGGTGATGGGATGCGGCCTTTATGGCGATCACGGGAGTCGAGGCGGCCGGTTTGCCTTCCGCTTCCTCCGCCTATAACTGGGGCCTTTCGGCCATTTTTGCTGTGTCACGCTGACTCGCTCCCCCACCTTCTCCACTTCTCTGCCGTCTAAGCCAGAGCTCTCGCCATCACGCCTCCTTCACCGAAGAAGCTCTCGAGCCCCCGCTTCCGCCCATCAATGGCGTCGTGGTTCCGCTCAGATGTGGGCCACCTGCATTTGGAGAGTCTCGTCAAGCGTGGGCTGCTCCACACAAGGACTGTAGCGAGGGAGTGGGTCGTACCTGGCCGTGAGGAGGTTCCGGCTACATTGTCTCCTTCGAGCCCTTCCACGAGCGCGGATTCGCAATGTTGTCCCATCTGTTCCTCCAGGGGCTGCTCCACCACTACAAAATTGAGCTATAGCATCTGAATGCGAACGGGATCTAGCACATTGCGGCCTTCATCGAGCTGCGCGAGAGGTATCTGGGGATCGAGCCCCACTTCGATCTATGGAAGTAGTTCTTCGCCGTCTCCCTGCTCAACAAGAAAAAGGACGGAAGGATGACCTTGGCGCTGATGGGGTGCGCCGGCATCCACCTCCGATCAAACCGGGCGAGTGAATACATAGCCATCACGCCAAGAAAATCCAACAAGGGGTGTGAATTTGCTTTGGTTCTATGCGAAGAACGGCAACGCCGTCCCCCGTGCCGACCTTCACCGGGTGTACGATCGACGAGAACCCATAGGCGTGGGCGTGGGGCCCAGTGGAGAAGGAGAAGAAAAGGCTCGCCAACCTCTTGGAGGCAATCGCGCTCCTGAAACATCAAGGCCTTCATGGGATCGGCGTCGTCGGGGCGTACCACGCGAGGAGGGTGGCACCATTGATGGCGCGTGCCCTCCCGCTATACGGCATGGTGCCCGTCGTGCAGCTCGGCGGCACGGTGCTCGCCCAGGGGGCGCTCTGTGACTCCGAGATCGAGCAGCGCTTCAGGGAGACACTGGAGGTGTTCGATGTCGTCTTTGCAGTCGCGGGGTACCCAGAGATGCAGCCCATAACTGGCTTCATTGACCTGGTAAATGTCTCATGACTTTCTCGCCCTCTTACGATTCCTCTGGGTTTTGTTATGGACCTCAGGAGATGGGAACTGCAGGGGCACTTCGGTGGCTTCCATTCCTCTCGCACGTCGTTGCCGGAGGATGAGGACGTGAGGGCGATGAACCGCGCCCGCGACGTGGTGGGGAAGAAGAAGAAGGATGCAGAGAAGGAGAAGAAGAAAGCAATGGCGCGGGCGGAGCTGCAGTGCGGCAAACGCTGGCAGGGGTTGCCAGAGGTGGAAGAGGAGGAGGACGATGACGACGATGACGAGGGCGATGACGATAGCGACTCGTCCATTCCTTGGGACGTGCTGGTATGCAAGGATCGGGACCGGTGCTGCCCGACCCCTTGCCCGCCTCAGTGCAAGTAGGGGACGACGCACGCCGGGAGCCGGCGGACGCGGGCCACGCCGAGTCGGGACTGGCGCCCCTGGCCCTGCGCCTGCCTCGGCGCAGGGAAGGGAGGACGCACGCATGGAGCCGGCGGACGCGGTCCGCGCTGCTTCGTCCGGGCCTCTCGACCAGGCGGGAGGGCTGAAGCGGCATCACACCGGCGAGGCGCAGTCGTAGTCGAGCGAACCGACCTCCAAACGTCGCCGCTGGACGGCGCTGAGGTAAGGTAGAGACACCTCCCGCCCTCTTAGTTCGGCACGTTTTGCAAAGGTTTTAGCCTTTGCGCTTCTTGCAGCATTGGTGGACGCACGGCCCTCCTGCATCTGGCGCCGCGGAAGGCCCTTGCACTCCAGCAGACACGCTCAGGGTCGGCCGACATCGCACAAAGGGTGCGCGGGAGCGGCGCCGAGGAGGTCACAGCGCCGGCCAGGTGGGCGTTGCGGGTGGTGGCAACGCCCACGGCGGGGCGGACGGAGGAGGCGGCGCGGGTGGATCCACCGCCCTTGCAGACCGACGCGTCCGCAGTGGGCGGAAAGAGGAAGGAGCTGCGCGGGTGGAGCCACGGCCCTTGCAGATCGACGCGTCCGCGGCGGTGTGGACGAAGGAAGGGGCGACGCGGGTGGAGCCACCGCCCTTGCAGACCGACGCGTCCGCGGTGGGGCGGACAGAGGAAGGGGCGACGCGGGTGGAGCCGCCGTCTGCGCAGAAGGTGGGGGCTCCAGACGAGGCGATGCCATGGGAAAGGCCGGTGCTGCTTGAGATCCGGATGGCTGACCAAGAGATGACTTCGGCTCCCGACGGTCAGGTGGTCGTGGCTGCGACGGTGGAGCCGCAGGAGATGCCCGCCGCTTAAGCGCTAGCGGGGACGGCCGACGCCTCCAGCGGCGAGGAATCTTCGCGTTCTCTGGTTCGGGTGGGCGGCGACCTGCACACGTGGGGAGGTCGAGGAGTGGAGGAACCTCCACTCGCGGGTTGGGGCCGTGACCGAGGCCCTGACCACCTATTCGCGCCCCCAATCTCTGTTTTTCTTCTGCACGCTCATGATTCGTTCCTTCTTCGCAGTCCCTCATGAACCACAACAGGGAAAAGTCCATGTTCCTCCGCCGCGAGAAGGACGTCTGGGATCGTCGCGTGGAAAAGACGCGACTGCGTGAGCGGCTCGCCGCCGCCCATTAGTAAAAGTGCATCCAGACCTCTAGTGGATTTTGGTGAATTGAATGACATCATGATTAAAAGAACTAATGATCTTGTTAAGTATATGAGCAGAAATTGATTATCATATCAATAGATTCTTTGTGATAAAATATATTAAAAGTAAAGATAAAAGGCTCATGTAATAAGACTTGTGACTAGGCTATGGTCAAAGTAACGATATTGTCAAGCAATGAGTATTGTATGGATTGAGTCACGTGTTTGATGACAAATAATTTTTCTCAATCCAAATGAAGCTTGTTGACAAGGTCATAACACTAGAAGAGAATATCCGGTGAAGAAATGGACAATATATCAATAGAAGATATATGTTGCAAAGAATTGAAAAGAATGGATTTCATTGATGATTTCATTGTGATACAAACCTATATGGAACTCTATGTGATGCAGAATGAAGAGATAGAATTCGGGATAGTGTTTCGAGGGACTAAGCTTGACGAAGGGCAACTGGTTTGTGCCGAGGCACCAATGCTAGAGTGAAGAAACTTTCTTTGGATTCAACTTGAAAAATCATGGTCATGTATTGTGTTCATAGTGGGAAGTATCAATCTTTCTAGAATCATATTTTGAAGATGGTGAATTGAACTAGAAGTGGTTTTCATTCAAAGATAAGGGTTCAAGTCACTAGCTCAAGGAAGTTGTGCTCAAGTTATAGAAACCAAGTTGGATGCACTCCTCAGATTGAGAATGATCAAGCCACGGCATGGTACACTTTTGAGAAACTCAAGTGGTTGAAATGTAATCTATCTTTGATCTTGAGTATAGGTGTGTCGTACTATCAAGAGGGATGCATCACATTATGTTTTGGTTAAGTCTCAGTGCTCAAGTAACCAAAGTGAGTTGAGAGAAACACAAAGTGCCTCACGTGCACATTTGATTTCTCTGCCAGAGGGATTTCGAAAGTTCCGGATTTCCCAATCCGGAAATTCCGGATTTGGCACACGTGGCACTCGGAACTTCCGGATTTTAAAACCAACTAGCCACCATTTCCACTGCTAACACCATGACCACCACTGTTGCTGCTGCCTCTCATGAACCTTCCACTCCTTTTAATCCCACGAGGAGATATTTGATAGTTCTCATCACTTTCCTCCCCATCATCACTAGAGGTGTCACTGCCACTGCCACTGTTTTCTTCTTGAATTTTTGCAGTTGGCTCATCATCAATGTGCAAAGTGCCTCTATCATGTTGTCTCATTGATGCTCTTGTTGTTCTCCCTAGAGGAATGTTTGGATTCTTGCTCCTTCTTCAAAGAATAAATCTCTCATCACCTTCTGAAGGCTGTGTGATCATATCAGGATACAAAGAATTTAGGGCAAGAATGATTTGAGCGAGAATATCTAGAGAATTCGGATGATATGAACAAGTTGCATGCTCTCTGTGTAAATCTGGAACTTCCAGGTTGTGCAATCCGGAACTTCTGAGGTTGCACAGAGAGACATCCAAAAATGCTCAGACACTTGGGGATAGATCTCTAGATGATGTAAACTGAGGCATAGAACTACTCCATGAATTTTAAGCCTGATCTATTTTGCGAAAGACCATGAAACAAGGGTTCTCTACATAACCCGGAACTTCCGGATTGTGAAACCCAGAACTTCCATGTTTTAGCAAAATCCACCATGGAAACTTAAATCCATCACATGGAGCAACAATTAGGGTGTAAATGTAGCTGATCTACCCGAGGAATCGAAGAGAGCAATCCTAGGTAAGGAGATCGGGTAATGTCATTTATTTTGTACCTTGACTCATGATGGAAAGGATTTGAAATTGAATTCAGAAGAGGAATCCGGAATCTCTGGATTGAAACCACCAAGAACCGGCCTTCACTCCTTGAAATCCTTGGTCAAACTTCCAAATTGCCCCAAGTTTCCTCTCTCAAACAGTATGGTGTCGGTCTGTATTGTGGGAGGGAGAATGAGAGAGGAAGGGGTAAGTCACGGGCCCAACAGGGATATACCCATTGAAATCCGGAACTTCCAGGTTTCATTTGATCCTGGGGTATAAACTGAAATTTTTGAGAAATTAAGGGATGTGATCATTTTGATGAGAGAATGTGGATTCCATAACTTTTAGATATCCAAATAGATTAGAAACCCTATCTTAGAATTTGGATTTGCACAAGGATTTGGATATGAGATGGAATTTCCAACATGTTGGCACTAAAATCGGCCAGATAGGAATCGGCCGATGGTCTTCAGGGTCGGACACACGACCCGGGAGAATCTGCTTAGCTCCTGTTCGGGTTATCGCCCTGGTACGGTTCGCGCGGCGTGCCAGTCAATCTGACCTGTTGATTGATAAGGAAATAAAGTATTAAATTCCAGGCGCTCCGATCGGTTGGAGTTCCGATCTGTCCTGAGGAGCGCATCGGCGGCGAATCGGCCGATTTGCTGTAGAGATGATCGGCTATGGATCAGCCGATAATCGTGTAGTAATTGTAAAGAAAACTGCCGGAGCGATCTAAACAATTACTACAGAGGCAACACTTGAAATAGATCTAATCGGCTGTAAGATGATGAATTGAAGAAGAACGATAATGAAGCCGATTACTCTGATCTCAAGCTGGATAACTGGTGATAATACTAGAATAACAGGTAAAACTTGCAATTCTAGTAAATATCGATAACTGGTGAATAAATCCAAACGAAACCACAGCGATGCGCCCGTAGTTAAAGCTCGGATATTACTCGATAAGCGGAACCTACCAATTGGCCGGAGATCAAGTTGATGCAGCCCTGCCAATCCGTACGAACTCGTGAAAGAAGAAAAGTATTGGCGAAGTCGCCGACTTGAAAGTAAATTGCTGAAAAAGTAGAAGTATTGTTGTTGATTGATGTGTTGATTTCTTTGCAAGACCCTGACGACTCCTATTTATACCCTAAGACTAGGACTCCTGGTCGATTACGACTTGTTACAACCTTATTTAAAAAACGGGAAAACTACTATATCTACAATATTTTTTAAAGGAAACGGACTCCCGCAGAATCTTCCACCGCAGTCTCCTAATCCAATCAAGACTCTTTTCAATTGCTCCTTGACCGACTTAGCGTTGCTCTGTTGACCAACTTTTGACCAGGACCCTCCGAAATAGTCCCATCTTATTGGCGCAAGCTGCATCACCAATCGGCCGATTTCCAACTGTTACCTCAATCGGCCGATTTCTTACTGTAGCCTTTAGATCTGCTGCATCGGCCAACCTTCTTCTTCCGACGCTGATTTAACACGTGTCAAAATCTGGCATCAACACAACACATAGCCCTTGAGATAAGATTTGATTAGATCTTATGGACTTGAGAGAGTCTTGTCACTTGTGGTTAGCCATCAAACAATTAGAGGTAAATATAACTACAAGATGACTTGACATGGTCACAAAGACCAAAACTGAATAAATTTTACAAAAAGCACACTCCTAGCATACTAGTTGGATTTTTGAAAAATCTATCCTATACCACTCAAGCATCCAGCAATTCAAGTCAAGCACCATCCTTAGTATATTTAGCTCATACCTTACAGAAATTTAAAGTTCACTTGACACTAAGCCAAATAGATGAAGGTATCAACCAAATATCTAAGGCACACTAAAGACTTGAAATTGCTTTATGCAAAACATGCACACACACTAGCATGTAGGGGGCCTAGATGCAAAGATCAATGCACATGCACATGAATTGTACATACCTTGGCCCTTGAGATTCCTTATCCTTCACAATAGAAGGATTTCACATTTAGGCTTGCACTTATGTTCCATTCATACCACTTGTAATCTCTTTCTTGATAAATCATGAGAAGCTCACAAAATAAGAAATAACCATTAGTAGCACAAGCCTTAGCTTTATGTTTGATAGCTTTTGGATGTGGAGGGGAATAATCCACCAAACAATGAAGCCTCATAACATGGACTAAATTCCTCAAAAAAAATATGATGCACACACATATATATGTGGAAAGCAAGCAAGTGTGCATCTTTTGATCAGTTAAGACCAAATAAGGAATTTAAGCCATATTATGGAGAGTAGCCACACATAGAGGTAAACAATCGAATCTAGGGTTCAGAAACATCTTTGTATGTTGGATTGATGACCTTGAAGTCTAGTAGCATACTCATGATAAAACCTCATCCTTCCAAGAATATATTTCCATTTACTCTACATGCATGAAGACTTGAAAGCAAGGTTAAATCTAATGACACAAGATATGAAATTAGCTCCCCCTTAATATGTGCATCAAGGATAAAATACTTGAGATATGGACTTTCTATCATCTAAGACATTAGAGGAGATTTATTTCATATTTTGGTCAAGTCAAATAAAAATATTATAGTAATTGAAAATAGGTCAAGAAATTCTCACTGTGCTTTGTTATGTGAATATCAAATATTGCATATAATTTTTGTTTAAGCACATAACAGGTTAGCCTTTACGATATCTCAGTTTTGCTTTTAAGGCAGAATCCGGAACTTCCAGGATAGAGAAACCGGAACCTCCGGGTTTACTGGCACCCCTCTGACTGAGTGATTTCTTAGAACTCTTGACCTTTATTGATTATTTGTTGCTTGTGGATTCTCCTGTATCATCAAGAGAATACTAGCTCCACTACAGAGCTTGTCAAGAGAACCATGTGTCATATTATATAAATTTCTCAAAATGACACAAGAAGCTAAATAGATTCTATACTTGAAATCACACAAAGCAATTTCAGATGTAGAAAGCTAGATAGCTATAGGGAAGGTACTTGTTACCAGAGATGCAATTTTCCAAGATGAGAGATGAGGAAACCAAACTTGAGATAATATTGACATGATAAAGCTTCTTCTCAAGTTTTGCCAAGTCTCCAATGCATCTCTAAGTACCTGCTAATTCTCTCAAGCACATTTTGGTACCCCAGCTACGTTGGGTCCATGAAGGTTAGTCAACAAAGATTTAGGGACCCAAATGGTTTTTGAGCGGTTAGTTGATGACTTTATCATCCTACTAGCCAAGAGCCATCATGGGGTCTCCTAAGCTATATATGAATATTGTTGACCAAGTTAGGCTTAGAGGTGTTACCATTTGGACAATCCTTACCAAGATATCCTTTTCCTCGACATGTGTAACACACATTGTGCTTGAGGTTGCTTGCTGGCTTGTTCTCATGGTTTCTGATAGCCTTCCTCTCCAAGTACTTTTCCTGAGCTTTCTTGAAACCTTTGTTCATCTTGTAGTGGTGCTGCACTGCCAAACTCGAAACTTCCGATTTTTCTAATCCGAAACTTCCGGATTTGCCAAGCAGCATTTTTGACTTGCTTGGACAGGTTGCAATTTTGTATCCCTTTTTACAGCACCCAAAGCATCTTCTCTTGGAAAGGCTTCTTTGTGTCTTGGAGAGTGTTTGCTGGCCTTCTAGCTTGATTGAGCATATTGAAGCATAATGTCCTATGTTGGAGCACTTGAAGCACTTGATATGATCTAGATTCTTCTTCTTTGCTTGAGGCTTGTTGTTGTTGGACTTGTGTGCTTTGTTGTAGGAGTTTTGCATAGTTGATACCTTTTCAAGCTTCTTCACCATGTTCTCACTATTATTTTGAGAAGGTTGTGCATCGCTCTTGCCCTTTATCCTTGTCAAGTCCTTCAAGAGTCTCTCAACCTTTTGCTTGAGTACTTAAATCTTTTGAACTAGGTCATCATTACAATCTTCTACAGTCACTTGCTCAAACCAAGATGGTCTCTCTTTCTTTCCATTATGTGAGCAAGTGCTGTCAATTGGTTGACATGATTTCATCATTGTGATCATGACCTCATGAGCTACCTCTAGCATGGCATATGATTCCACAAGCTTTTCATTAGAGCACTTGAGCTCCATATGACGAGTTTGCAGATCCATATGCTTGCTAGTGAGCTCATCCACTTGAGCTATGAGGGCTTGATTCTTCTTTTTCACTAGAGCAAGAGATTTGATTTCTTCATCTTTGTCATTGAGAAGCTTCTCTTGTCTTTCAATCTCTTGATCTTGCTTCATCACCTCTTTCATCATTTCAATAAATTCTTCATCATCATCATCATCATCACTATCATTATCTAAGTTTGATTCATCCTCGAACATGGCCATAAAGCATTGATGGTGATCATAATGTAACTGAGCAGGACTGGCAGAAGTGGACTCATCATTTGGTCGGTGCCTTTCAGCCTCTCTGCCAGATCCGGAACTTCCAGGTTCATCCGAAACTTCTGGATATGCAGCAACAACAGGGATGAAGTTACTGTCAGCTGAATCTTTGCTTTCTTGATTCTTGCTTGCTGTCATTTGAGTTTCAGTTTCTGATGATGATATTGTGCAACCCTCAATAGACTCGCTAACTTCTTGTATTTGTACATCACATTTGACTTCATCATATATATATCCTTAAGAGTGACACAAACAAGATGTGCATCATTACGTATTTCCTTCATCTCAAGGATAGCACCTTAATATCTTCACAAAAAAATACTCCACAAGAACTTAGTAACACAAGCATTGAGTTGCGTGCAATCCAACTCCTCTTGAGTGATATTAGCCCAATCAATATGGTCAATATTAAACTTTGGAGGAAGAATGCTCGTAACTAAAATGCGCTCAACATTTGGACCCATGGTCCTAAAAGCATTAAGTACATGAGCAGACCAAGAAGCGTAGTTGGAGCAATCACATACAAGTGGCTCAAAGAATACCTCATTAGACGTCGACATCTTTCTTCACGACAGTTAAGATTTGATGTGAAGCCTTGCTCTGATACCAATTGAAAGTACCTTGATGTCGCCTAGAGGGGGATGAATAGGCGCACCAACAAATTTTCAGTCGTGAAGCGGCCGATGCCCGAGCCAAGGCGTGCGTGGATGCCATGGCGTTCGAGCGGCTGCAGGCGGAGTGGGATCGGCTGCTCCGAACCGTGGATGAGCTCCGCGCCGAACGCGACGCGGCTTGCCAGGAGTGGGCCTATGCCGAGTTCTTGGCCAAGGATACGACGGAGGAGGTGCGGTCCACCAAAGGGAGCCTCGCCGGTAAGGGTTATCTCTTTCCCCTTTGATTCGCTGAATTTTTAGGTGCAGCGGGTCTAACTTCTTTCCCTCCAACAAGAGCTTGCCGCCAAGGTGGGCCTGAAGATCGATGCCGAGGTGGTGGCTGTTGGTCTTGCTGTCGACGTCGGCCATCGTCGGGCGGAAATTTTTGGCCTTCGCTCCGAGGTAAGCAGGCTCGGCGAGCAGGTGGATGGTAAGGCTTCGCTTTCTCCCATTGTCTTTCTTCCCAAGGATCTGAGGTGGCTTTTCTAACGTGGTTGACGTGCAATCGGACAGCCCTCAACAACAAGCTCGGGAAGGAGGTGGTGAAGAGCCAGGGCCTGGAGAGGGAGCTCGGTGAAGCGAGGGTCAGCCTCCTTAAGGAGTCTAATGAGCAAAACGCCCTGCGGGTTGCCGTTGGAATAGTCTTCGACGAGCTCGAGATGACTTCAATGTAGGGGACGAGCTCACTCGCGACCCGGGTCCTCAACATCACGAATCAGGCGCGTGGAATGGTGAGGCAGGCGCTGCACCTTGGTGTGCAGCAGTCGTTTGCGATCGCGTGTTCTCACTACAAGAACATTGATCATCCGACGATGAGCCAAGGCTTCGCGCCCAGCTACGACGATACTGAGCTGGACCGGATCGAGGAGGAGGTAGCCCCCCTTGCGCGGAACTTGTCTGCAAGTATGGAGGATGAAATCCTCCCTAAAGATTAGTTAGCCTAGCTCAGTAGACGAACCGGGACATGATGCCCAAGAACTTGTAATATCTGAACAAGTTTTAAGTTTTGTTTCAGCCGAGAACGCTTTCGGTCTTTTTGCAAAAAAAAAAGGTTGATCCCGACCGACCCTTCCTAGTGTTGAGGTGATAGAACCGAGTTGCGAATCGATATTCTCTGATCACTCTAGTGAGCAAAGGCACCGTAGCTGCTAGGGCGTGGGTTTCTCGCAGTCTGACCAGTTTTACTCAGAGCGCGTTCTTCCGCGGCTCTTATCATCCAACCTTAGCGTAGGAGAGGGGTCAGACGCAAAAGGTTTTCCCGAGTAGGTATGTTCCTAGCAGCCCCCGAGTGAGGCTCGGCCCCCTGCCGTGGCTGGGGTCGGGCGTCACTAAAGAGCGGTAAAAACAAATAAGAATTTTCGCACCAATGTTCTTCAATAAGCGGGAATGTGTTCATAGCTTGGAAACATTAAGGGTAACACCGACGTAGCTTTTTGATGTTCCAAGCGTTGGTGACAACTTCGCCATCGCCGGTCTGCAGCTTCTAGGTGCCTGGTCGGAGCACTTCCGCGATGACGTACGGTCCCTCCCAAGGTGGGGAGAGTTTGTGACAGCCCTTGTTGCTTTGGACGAGGCGGAGCACCAGATAGCCAACGTTGAACGCCCGACCCTGCACACAGCGGTCATGGTACCGATGCAGTGCTTGCTGATATTTGGCCGAGCAAAGGAGGGCGACATCGCGCGCTTTGTTAAGCTGGTCCATGGCGTCTTCGAGAGACGCCTCTGCTCCTTGCTTGTTGTATACCCTGATTCTGGGTGCCCCGTAGTCGAGGTCTATCAGGAGGACCGCCTCAGAACCATAGACCATGTAGAAAGGCGTGAAGCCTGTTACCCGATTAGGAGTCATCCTCAGGCTCCAGAGTACCACCGGTAACTCCGCGGCCCATCATCCGCCGAACTTCTTCAACCGATTGAAAATGTTGGGCTTTGAGTCCTTGCAAGATCATGCCATTTGCGTGCTCGACCTGCCTGTTAGTGCGGGGTGCGCCATGGCGGCCCAGTCAACTCAGATATGATAGTCGTCACAGAACTTGAGGAATTTCTTCCTGGTGAACTACGTACCATTATCCGTGATGACGGAGTTCGGAACTCCAAAGCGGTGGACGATGTCGAGAAAAAATTGGACGGCCTGCTCGGATGTGATTGTCGCGATTGGTTGAGCTTCGATCCACTTTGTGAACTTCTCTACGGCAACAAGCAGGTGCGTGTAGCCCCCGGGTGCTCTCTTGAGGGGCCCGACAAAATCAAGCCCCCAAACCGCGAATGGCCACGTGATGGGGATTGTCTGGAGCGCTTGAGCCGGCAGGTGGGTTTTTCGAGCATAGTATTGACACCCTTCGTAGGTGCGCACGATCTGCTCGGTGTCTGCCACTGCGGTTAGCCAGTAGACACCTTGTCGGAACGCGTTCCCGATAGAGGTTCTATGCGCAGTGTGGTGCCCGCAGACCCCGCCATGGATATCCTTCAACAGTTGTTTCCCTTGTTCGATCAGGATACAATGTTGTAGGATCTTGGTGTGGCTCCGTTTGTAGAGATCCCCCTCGATGATGATGAAGGACTTGGCGTGTCGTGCAAGCCGTTGGGCCACCGTTTGTCAGTCGGGAGCACTTCACGAAGGAAGTAGTTGAGGTAAGGCATCCTCGAGTCGGTCGGAGGATCGGGCTCCACCACTGGCTCTTCGTCGAGCTCCATGACCTTGGGATCGGAAGGAGCCGGCGGATGGTGAGCCCCCGAGCCTGGGGCGGGCGGCTCGTCGCCGACCCTCTTTGGCTCCTCGTAACGGACAGAGGGTTTGTACTGATCACTAGCAAAGATGTCAGTCGGTACAGGCTTCCGCCCGGACGCCATTTTAGACGTGTCGGCCACTTCGTTGAGCCGTCTTGGGATATGGTTGAGCTCGAGGCCGTCGAACCTATCCTCCAGTTGGCGGACCTCTTGATAATATGCGGCCATGTTGGTGCTGAGGCAGCTCGATTCTTTCATGACCTAATCGACAACCAGCTGCGAGCCACCCCGGATTTTGAGCCGTCGGATGCCCAGCTCGATGGTGATATGTAGACCGTTGATGAGCACCTCATACTCGACCACATCATTTGAGGTAGGAAAATGGATACGAACCACATACCTCATCCGTACGCCGAGGGGAGAGACGAAGACATGCCCCGCGCCGAAGCCTTTCTTCATCAAAGACCCGTTGAAGTACATCGTCCAGTACTCCTCGTCAACGACCACTGGTGGCATCTGGACCTTGGTCCATTCCGCGATGAAGTCGGCTAGCGCCTGGGATTTTATGGCCGTCCGAGGGGCGTATGAAATCCCCTGGCCCATCAGCTCGAGCGCCCACTTCACGATCCTCCCGGTGGTGTCAGGGTTCCAAACAACCTCGCCGAGAGGGAAGGACGTGACCACCGTCACCAGATGCGACATGAAGTAGTGGTGTAGCTTCCTTTTAGCGATTAGGATGGCGTACAAGAGCTTCTGGATTTGGGGGTAGCGGGTCCTAGTATCCGTCAAGACCTCGCTAACAAAGTACACAGGGTGTTGCACCTTGAGGGTGTGTCCCTCTTCCTCCCGCTCCACGACCAGGGCGGTGTTGACCACCTGTGTGGTGGCCGCGATGTAGAGCAGGAGTGGCTCCCCTTCGAACGGGGGAACTAGAACTAGGGCCTTTGTTAGGAGCTCCTTGAGCCTATCGAGCACCTCCTAAGCCTCGGATGTCCACACAAATCGATCGGTCTTCTTCAAAAGCCGGTAAAGGGGGAGGCTGCGCTCACCGAGGCGTGAGATGAAATGGGATAGCGCTGTGAGGCACCCCGTGACCCGCTGAACCCCCTTTAGGTTCTGAACTGGACCCATCCTCGTGATGGCCATGATCTTCTCCGGGTTGGCCTCGATGCTGCAATTGGAGATGATGAATCTGAGCAGTGTACCCCTCGGGACCCCGAAAACACATTTCTTGGGGTTGAGTTTGATGCCATTTGCTCAAAGCCCAGCGAAGGTCTGCTCTAGGTCGGCCACGAGAAAGTTGGCCCATTTGGATTTGTCCACGATGTCATCTATGTATACCTCAACGGTCCGCCCCATGAGATCCCCAAAACACTTGAGCATACAACGCTGGTATGTAGCCCCCGCGTTCTTCAGACCGAATGGCATCGTGACGTAGCAGTAAGATCCAAAGGGGGTGATGAAAGAGGTCGCGAGCTGGTCGAACTTTTTCATCGCAATTTGATGGTACCCGGAGTACGTATCGAGGAAGCAGAGGGTTTCGCACCCTGAGGTCGAGTCAATGACCTGGTCTATGCGCGGCAAAGGAAACGGATCCTTTGGGCACGCCTTATTGAGGCCTGTGTAGTCAACACACATCCTTCACTTCCTGCTTTTCTTTCGTACAAGAATAGGATTGGCTAACCATTCGGGGTGATACACTTCCTTGATGAATCCAGCCACCAAAAGCTTTGCAATCTCCTAGCCGATGGCCCTGCGCTTTTCCTCGTCGAAGCGGCGCAGACGCTGTTTAACCGGCTTGGAGACCGGCCTGATATTGAAGGCGTGCTCGGCGACTTCCCTTGGAATACTTGGCATGTCCGAAGGCTTCCATGCAAAGATGTCTTTGTTCATGCGAAGTAAGTCGACGAGCGCGCTTTCCTATTTGGGGGAGAGCGTGGTGCCGATGCACACCTTCTTGTCCCCGGAGTTGTCGGGGTCGATGAGGATCTCCTTGACGCCCTCCGCGGGGCTCAAAGGATCCGACAGTCCGCTTGGAGTTGGGGGCATCTCCTCGTCGGTCTTCTCCCTGATGACCGCGAGCTCTTCAGAGGCGATGATAGTAGAGGCGTGCTCGCAGCTTTCAACCTCGCACTGATAAGCATGCTGGAAAGAGGCGCCGACAGTGATGACCCCATGCGGCCCCGGCATCTTGAGCTTGAGGTAGGTGTAATTGGGGATGGCCATGTACTTCACGTAGCATGGCCACCCCAGGATGGCGTGGTAGGACCCGTGGAATCCGACCACCTCAAAGGTGACGGTCTCGTTCCTGTAGTTGGTCGGATCCCCAAAAGTGACAAGTAGGTCAATCTGCCCGAGCGGTGTTTCCTGCTTTCCCGGTACGACACCGTGGAAAGGCGCTCCGGTTGACCGAATAAACGACCGGTCGATGCCCATGGCGTCTAGAGTCTTAGCGTACATGATGTTGAGGCCGCTGCCTCCGCCCATCAGCACTTTGGTGAGGCGCTTCGTGCCGACGATCGAGTCGACCACGAGTGGGCACCTACCCGGTTGCAGGATGTTGCCCGGGTGATTGGACCGATCGAAGGTGATGTCAAACTCTCACCACCGGAGGAAAGAGGGTGTGGCTAGCTCGGCCACATAGACCTCGCGGTGTGCGAGCTTCTAGCGGCGCTTGGACGCGTAGGCCGCCGGTCCGCCTAAAATCATGAGACAACCATCCTGCTCGAGGAAGCCATCGTCCTTCCCCTCGGTGTCGCCCGCTGCGGACTCGGCTTTCTTCTCTGCTCCCCATTCTTGGAGTTTCCAGATAAGAACCGCTTCATGAGGGCGCAGTCCTTGTACAAGTGCTTGATAGGGAAGGCGTGGTTCGGGAACAACCCCTCAAGGAGCTTCTCAAAATGGTTGGGAGTTTCTCATATGAGCGCCCGGCCTCCCTTTGGGTCGACTGCGGTCACGAGGGAGCCCCTGTGGGTCTTCTTGTTCTTCTTCTTTCCCGAGTAGTAGGAGGCGTCTTCAGCGGGGTTCTCATCGCGCTTCACCTTGCCCTTGGAGCGGTCAAAGGTCGCCTCGACCGCCTCTTCGCCTGAGGCATGGCTAGTCGCGATGTCGAGGAGCTCCTTGGTGGTCCACGGGCCTTTGTGCCCTAGCTTGTCGACCAGGGACTCCTAGGTGATCCCAGATAGGAACGCCCCGATGACGTCGGCATCGGCGATGTTGGACAACGCGTTGCACTGCCTGGAGAAGCGCTGGATGCACTCGCGGATAGTCTCACCCGACTTCTATCGGCAGCTCTTCAGGTCCCATGGGTTCCCGGGACGCTCATACGTGCCCTGGAAACTCCCCACGAATACTTCCTTACGGTCCGACCAGTTCTGGATCCGGTCAGAGGGGAGGTGCTCCAGACATGCCTTGTCGGCCAGGAACAGTGGCAGGTTGCGGATGATGAAATAATCATTATCCGTTCCCCTGGCTCGGCAGGCGAGCCGGTAATCCTCGAGCCATAGGCCGGGGTTCGTTTCCCCGGCGTACCTCGGGATGTTCGTCAGAGGTCGGTACCGCAATAGGAACGCCGCATTGCGGATGCGTGAACGAAAAACCCTAGGCCCCGACGCATCGAGGCTTGGGCTCCGGTCCTCGACGCTGTCGTAGCGTCCGCCACGACAGGGATGGCAGCCTTGGCTGGCTGCCTCTCACTCATCTTCCCACCCACGCCTTTGAGCATTCAGGGTGTGGCGCACATCATGGTCGGTGCCGAGACGCCCCTGAATTGGGGCCCCAGCAGGCCTCTCGCCAGCGTGCGGTGTCTGGTAGACAGACGTGTCCCTGGCGCGCGGTTCCGAAGGCTGGCACTGGCTGGCTTCATGCCTGCATCGCCGAGAGAGCGAGTTCTCCGCCTGCGGCTCCTCCGCAATGTGCGGAGCTTGTGGTGGGCGCAGCGGCCTTCAGTCGTTGCGGGCTCAAGAGCCATTGTAGCAAGGCCGACGCAGCGGTGATATTCTGGCCTGCCCGGGCGAAGAGCGGGGGACCTCATCGTCCTCGAGGATCCTCAGGTTTACATCGTGGGCGCCGGCACGCACGCGTCCACCGTCTCTATGGTGACCGATCTCGCGCTCGAGCTCGGCCTGCTCCGGCTCCAACTGGAGTCGCGCTTCCTTGAGCTCTTCCTGCCGCTCTCGCAGCTGCTCTAGACATAGGGGCAGCGGAGCGTTCGCACCCATTCCGGCTTCAGCATGGGTGCGATTTGGGGAGTAGTCACGCCCTCTGGGATACCTTCGATGTGCCCGTCGGAGGTATCCGCCATGAAGCATTCGTGCGAGGGGTGATGGCTCCCCCTACTGGAATTAGAGTCGAAGGTTCCCTCCGACTCTCCTGCGAGGAGGTCATGGAAGCACTCCGAGGCGTAGTCTGTCATCCCTACGAACTCGTTGTCCGTGGGAGACGGGCAAATGCGCGGCACTGCGAGGCAGCGCACAACCTCCACAGCGTTGCGCAAGCCAAACGGAAATGTCATCAGGACGTTCCCGGTAAAGATTTCCGGAGAGAGCGGTTCTCCTCTGGAGAGCTGTGCCATGACGTTGGCAAGCGAGAACAGGACGCAGGGCAAGTCCTCCCGGGTCGGTCGGGGACCCAGGAAGGTGTCGAGTTGGCGCTGTAGCCTATTGTGGTCCGAATCGAGGGGCTGGCTGCTTTCAGAGGCGCAGGCCTCCGGTGTGCGCAGCTACAACTCCTCGAGGGCCTCAACGACGGAGTTAAGGTCGATGGTGCGAAGGGGCGGGACGGAACTGCAAACTTGCTCCAGCCCTCCCTCCATGGTGATGATGAAGTCCAGGCTCCCGAAACGCCCGAGCGCGCCCAGGGCCCAGGCTTCGGTGTGGCTAGCCATCCACGGCCTACTGGAATCGACGAGATGCGCAAAAGGCCCCTACCTAGCGCGCCAACTGTCGGTGTTTCCAACCGCCAACTAGTGTATTTGTGATTGCGCGTCTGGCTCGGATGGTGTGCAAAGTAGACACAAGGATGTATACTGGTTCGGACAGAATATCCCTACATCCAGTTCGTGGCTGCTCGTGTAACTTGCACTAGTTTGCAGTAGGGGTTACAAATGGTCGAGAGAGGGAGAGGAATCCCAAGTCTCTGATGGCTGAGTGTTCGATCGATCCCCTTCCGGAGAGTCCCCCCGTTCCCTTTTATAGGCCAAAGGAGAGAAAGGAAGAGAGAGAGAGAGAGAGGAAGAGAGAGGGAAGAGTCTCCATGTCCCCGCCATCCTCCTCCCCCATGCGTGGGCCCCGCAGATCCTGTAGACAATGGCGGATGTGACCGCGCGGCGCGCCCAGGCGGAAGTGATCGTGCAACGCGTCCCAGCGCGAAGGGCGGCACGAGCACATCATTACCTGTTCTGGCCCGTCGCCTGCACTGGACGTGTCAACTGTTGAGGCACGCCTATCCCCATTCTCACGCTGGAGGTTTGACTCGCCGCGACCCGTCGCCTCCATGGGACGTGTCATCTTGTCAAGGCGCGTCAATCCCCGTTCTAGCGCCGGGAGCCTGACCTCAGGTACGACCCCTTAAATATGTAGTAGTTAAGGGCGGCGCAGGACCTCAGGGGTCCCACACCTTTGAGCTGCCTTCACCTTTGACCTGCCTTCCAACGCCACCCCAGACTGGCGGTGAAGGGAGGTTTAGATCCGGCGGTGATAGAGGTGGTCGTAGTAGTGCATGTGCTCAGTGACATCTCCTTTAGGCCTTGCATCAAGACTACCATGACTCATCTTCAAGCATTTTATTTCAGTCGATGCACATGGTAGTCAGTCGATGCACCAGCCACCCTCCACCAATGAGCTGTGTTCTAGCAGGTGTCCAGAATTCTGTATCGACGATTGCAGTTGATGCCTAGACCCCCAGTTCATTCCAAACACATCTGGTGTAGCGGCACTATATGCAAGTAAATGCACAGTGGACTCATCGCTGTGCCGACACAGCGGACTCATCCTCAGCAAGATACGATAAATGAACTGGTTACATGTAGATAGCCAGCTCAAATGTGAAGTTTCTTAGCAGATTATAGAAAAAAGCCTTACATAGAGAAGTTAAGATGAAACATGAGTACTCAAAATGGTTATTACAGATAGTACACTTCATGGACATCAAGAGCTACAAGCCCGCTCATCCGTATGCCAAAGGATAACAATAAACTTTTCAGAGTCAAATTCTTATTGCACTTTTTGGGGGATCAAGGAACAAACAAGCTTTAGCCCCTTTTTGTTAGAGCACGAAGATCTGTAGAGGCCTCCTCACCTCTAGTCATTGCACTCAGAATTTGAAGTCTGTAGTTGGTTTCTGGCCGGCGGCACATCTTTCTGAGTGGAACAATCTCCTACATAATTAAGAGTTAAAAGTGTGCTGAATTCACCAAATAGAAGCTAAATATAATAGTAGTCTCCTTGATTCAAATATACTTAACCAAAAAGTGGGCATAATTAGTCATATTGACATATTGTAAATTGCACAGTGGTTTATAATCTTAAACTTAAGTCTTTCAAATTTCTCAAGTTGCTGACGGCTACCTTTCTTGAACTCCCTAAATCTGCCCGGGTTCATGAATTCATTTACTACTTTTTTAAGATCAGGAACCCAATTTTGTGTGCCTAAATGAAATAGGATAACATATTTAAGGACTTGGATTACAAATTTGCGGTTATTTATCCTTCCCAAGGTATAAGAATATAGCATTCATTAGTTCACGTCTTTACATGTCGAGACATGTAAAAGTTTCAGCTCAATCAGGCGATATGGGGCACACATGCATTACAGCAAAAGTAGTGAATACATGGAAAACAATTGTTGGGGAAATGGATCAAATTGATCAAGTTCATTGCAAATAAGAAATTAATTAAATACATGAAATACTGCAAAATAGAATGATAGTCAAAGCATAATGCTGGACACATATACCTCAGAGTGATCGTGATCATAGCGTACAAGAAATCTGCAACGACATCCTCTTGAATCATGATTTCTCCGCTGAAGGTCAACCACACGAGCATCAAAATAGAGAGCCTGTTTTTGCCTTTCCTGTAAAATTAATTATAGAAGTACATATTCATGAGATGAAAACAGTGGTAAATGATACACAATTGAAGAGTAACGAAGCAGATAAAGAAAGATGGTTAAATTCCCTTGGTTATTCTTATAGCAAACTAGCATATGTACATAGAATCAGGGTAGGTGCAGAGGACATAAAAGGAGTGTGTATTGCTTGGAATATGGTATGTAGATTTTCAGACATAGGAAATATCTACATTGCAAATTAATCAATGTATAAAGGCAATTAAATTGAAGTAACCGAAGAACACTTCAGTTGAAGGTGAATAGTTTTGACATGGTACGTGGTCGAACTTTTACAATGACATATAAATCCAGAGTGCAACCAGCTGCAGTACAACATTCAGATACACAAAATAAACAAAGTAATAAAGTAATTTAGTTATAAAGTTTTATATATAATACATAATGTGCAATGCTGTTAGTAGGGGCTCAAACAAAACCATGATTTATACAATTTAGGGCATGTACTTAACAAGTAAACTAGAGATTATGAAGAAAAAAATCAGGAGAAATTTTAAAGATGAAAATACCTGAAAACAAAGAATGTGGTCCCCAGGAACCACAATAGCACATTGTCTTGCTTCATATGGAAGAGAACGCTGTCGTAGGCATTCACGAACATTAACCCATTCATCTTCCTCTCCTCCAAGTCCAGAAAAACGAACCTTCACTTCCTGAAAGAGAAGCGAAACAAGCTAATAAATGGTATATGGCATATGCAGTTACACCAATGTAACAAGCAGTACTCATATGAATGTACTGCATTTCAGAAAATGCTGCTGCTGATGTATTTGCATTTGTTATCCATACTCTAATTAAAAAAACTGATTTTTTTACATGTAGAAAAAATAATAGGATAGATTGGTGTTGACGCAAGATTTTGACACGTGTTAAATCGGCGTCAGGGGAGGAAGAGATTGGCTGATGCGGCAGATCTAAAGGCTACAGAGAGGAATCGGCCGATTGAGGCCATAGTTGGGAATCGGCCGATTGACGATGCAACTTGCGCCAACAGAAAGGGAGAGTGAAATCATTGGAACCACAACAGAGGATCCCAGTTGTTGACGCCAGATTTTGACACGTGTTGAATCGGCGTCAGGAGGAGAAGATTGGCCGATGCGGCAGATCTGAAAGCTACAGAAAGGAATCGGCCGATCGAAGTAACAATTGGAAATCGGCCGATTGGTGGCGCAGCCTATGCCAACAGGATGGGATTATTCCAGAAGATCCTGGTCAAAAGCTGGTCAACAGGGCACGCCAAATCGGTCAAGGAGCCATTGAAGGGAATCCTGATTGGATCAGGGAACGGCGGCGGAAGATTCTGCGGGAGTCCGTTTCCTTTAAAAGATATTATAGATATAGTAGTTTTCCCATTTTTTAAATAAGGTTGTAACGAGTCGTAATCGACCAGGAGTCCTAGTTCTAGGATATAAATAGGAGTCGTCAGGGCTTTGAAAAAGGATCAACACATCAATCAACAACAATACTTCTACTTTTTCAGCAATTTACTTTCAAGTCGGCGACTTCGCCAATACCTTTTCTTCTTTCACGAGTTCGTACGGATTGGCAGGGCTGCATCAACTTGACCTCCGGCCAATTGGTAGGTTCCGCTTACCGAGTAATATCCGAGCTTTAACTACGGGCGCAACGCTGTGGTTTCGTTTGGATTTATTCACCAGTTATCGATATTTACTAGAATTACAAGTTTTACCTGTTATTCTATTATTATCACCAGTTATCCAGCTTGAGATCAGAGTAATCGGCTTCGTCATTGTTCTCCTTCGATTTATCATCATACAGCCGATTAGATCTATTTCAAGTGTTGTCCTTGCAGTAGTCGTCTAGATCGCTCCAGCAGTTTTCTTTACGACTACTATACGATCATCGGCTGATCCATAGCCGATCATCTCTACAGCAAATCGGCCGATTCGCCGCCGACGCGCTCCTCAGGACAGATCGGAACCCCAGCCGATCGACGCGCCTGGAATTTAATACTCTATTTCCTTGTCAATCAACAGGTCAGATTGACTGGCACGCCGCGCGAACCGCACCAGGGCAATAACCCAAACAGGAGCTAAGCAGATTCTCCCGGGTCGTGTGTCCGACGCTGAAGACCCATCGGCCGATTCCTATCCGGCCGATTTTAGCGCCAACACACTTTTGGCACGCCTGGTGGGACCATCCAAGATCTGATATGTCGAACAACGCAGAAATCTCCGACAGCAACATCATTGAGGTCACAGAAGCTGATCTCAAGGACGACCAGAGGGAAGAACTGGCCAAATATCTGGAAGATTATAAGAAGATGTACCTCCAGTCGTTCAGTCGTACCAGAAGCGGGGAGGCAGTCAAGAAGGCTCCTATCCTAGCGCCTCGCCACATCACCATTGCTGAGGACTCGGGCAAGATGTCAGAGATGATCCAACAGTCCGTGTATCAAGCATTCATCGACCAATCCTCAGTGATGAGCAACACGGTGTATAACGCCGTCGTCAACTCTCTGGCCAGCGGAGCCGTTCAAGGCTATCAGGGACCAGCGTATGCCCCTCCAACTACTCTGCCAGCCAGAAGCTTACTATACACATCCCAATCGGCTTCTCAGCCGATATTGACGCAACGCGAGGGGTACAGCTCTCCACCACCTCCGGCGTCTTCAAGATACAGCGGTGCACCATGTCTCCCGTCGCTAGCGCCGCTTCAACCCGTTCAGATGGCTTCTCTGCAAACACTACCTACAAGATCAGCGCCTTGGGGGACGCCAGCCACAGCGTATTTTCCCGAACCAGCGAACGGGCATGGCACTTATTCGGTTCAGGTGCCATACCAACCGGCCGCCCAGCCGACGATTTCCCAGTATCAACCGATTTTACCAGAAATCGGCAGGGGGGCAGACACTGTGGAAGCATTCAGAGGCACGGCGCCAGCAGTGACGTACGAAGGGGGTGCGGACTCGTTTCGCCATCAACTATCGGCCGCTCAGCAAAATTCGCCGATTCGCCACCCGGCCGTACCAGCCCTTCAGCATATGCCCGCGCCGCGAACAACTGTTCATCAGCAGCAGGCGGACTGGACGGCAAGAATAGCAGAAGTAATCCAGGATCAGTTTGGACTGAAGCCGAAAGTTCAAACTTATACTTACAAGACGCCGTATCCATCGGCCTATGACTCGCTGCCGTTCCCACACCGCTACAAAGTTCCTGATTTCACCAAGTTCTCAGGGACGGACGACACATCCACTGTGGAGCATATCAACCGATTCATCATCCAGTGCGGAGAAGCTGCCACGCAAGATGCTCTGAGGGTGCGTTTATTTTCATCATCTCTATCCGGATCGGCCTTCCAGTGGTTCACCACTTTACCGCCAAATTCTATCGTCACGTGGGCCGATCTGGAGAAACAATTCCACAAGTACTTCTACGCAGGAGTACACGAGATGAAGATCTCGGATTTGACCAGCCTCAGGCAGAGGAGCGATGAACCAGTGACAGGGTATATACAGAGGTTCAGAGAAGTCAGGAATAAATGCTACAGTCTGGCTCTGACCGATGCACAGTTGGCCGATATCGCTTTCCAAGGCCTCTTGCCACAAATCAAAGAGAGATATGCTGCCCAAGAATTTGAAAGCCTGAGCCAAATCGTCCACCGATTATCAGGGCAAGAGGTCCGACCGTTTGAACAGCGGAGGAGCTTCCAAAAGAAGGTGGCATACTTGGAGGGATCTGAATCCAATGATGAAGAAGAAATCGGCCTGGCAGAATGGGTAAAAGGGAAAAACCAACATCTTGCCCCTTTGGCAAGAAGGAGCCAGAGACATTCGGCTTTGACACGTCAAAGGCCGATAAAATTTTTGATCTACTGCTTCAGGAGGGGCAGATTAAGCTGTCTCAACATCACACCATCCCTACGGCCGATCAACTTAAGAAGATGAAATACTGCAAGTGGCACAACGCTACTTCTCACGATACAAATGAATGTAAAGTCTTCCGCCAGCAGATACAATCGGCCATCGAGCAGGGGCGGCTCAAATTTGAAACACCAACCAAATCGGCAATGCCGATGAAGATAGATCAGCATCCCTTCCCGGCCAACACGGTTAACGCTGAAGGAGACTCAAGTCAAACCAAGGTGCTGACGTCAGAATCGGCAAGAAGAGGCGGCGCTGTCGACCCCAAGAGGCAGATCACGACGGAAGAAATCAGAAGGAACAGGCGAGGGCCAGAACGACCACGCAGGCCTGTCACCTCCCAATTCTTACTAAGTAAATATCGGCGGCAGCAAGAACGAGCAACATACCAGGAAGAGATGATACGTCAGCATGAAGATCACTGGCAATGTCCGTTCTTCATCCACTGCTAGGAGAACGATATCAGGTTGCCATCTGCCGATAACTGTCCGGAGTGTAACGGATCAAACCGCGACGATCGCCCGAGGCCACACTCTAGGGACAGAGGATCGGAGCCGATCAGCAGAAATCGGCGCGAAGAACGGTGCATTTCGGTGCATGATCGGCTGGGGGGCAGAGTTGATCAGTACACCAGGTCAAAAAGCAAGATCGGCCAGCGAGATGGACTGGGGGGCAGGATCAGCGCACATGATCAGCTCGAAGAGATGGCCGATGACAGGGTATCAGACGAAGGTCCCCTAGGGAGGGAACCAGATTGGGAACACGCCAGATTATTGGCCAAACCAGTGAATCCCAGGTGGTGTCCCGATGGCCTATCCCAGAAGCGAAGGATCCAACGCCTACGCCAGTGGGAGCATCAAGAGGAAGAACAAATACATGTGCCAGAGAAAAGGAATGTTAAATCTCGAGTTTGGCGCCCAAAGAAAAGTGATCAGGAAACGGACAACCAAGAATCGGCAGCCGAAATTGATATGGTATTCATACTGCCGATGGAGTTCATGGCGCACAACTGGTATTAGAGCCGATAACGGCTACGTTTGAGAAACCAGAAGAAGAAAAACGGCAGCATCTCAAAGCACTGTTTCTCAAGGGCTATGTCAACGGAAGACCCGTCACCAGATTACTGGTAGATGGAGGCGCAGCAGTCAACATCACGCCGTATGCCATGTTCCGCAAGCTGGGCAAGGGTGACGACGACCTCACCAAGACGGACATGATGCTGAAGGATTTCGAAGGCAATGTGTCACCCGCCCGCGGAGCATTCTGCGTCGACCTCACCATCGGCAGTAAGACCCTCCCTACTACTTTCTTCGTCATTAATGGCAAGGGGTCCTATAATATGCTACTTGGTCGCGACTGGATACACGCAAACTGCTGTGTCCCATCTACTATGCATCAATGCCTTGTGCAATGGGTCGGCGACAGTACAGAGATAGTCGCTGCCGATTCCGTCTACAGCGTTGCAGCGGCCGACACGCAACAGTGGAGCTGCGAGCACGTCAAGTGTATATCTGGCAGGACTTGGGACACTGACTTCCTGAAAGTGTCCGATTTTGGTCTACAGCCGATCCAAGCAGTCGGCTCTGAACATTCAGAATAAATGGATCAGCTCGTTCGAGAAGATGGGAAGCTGGGGCATGGGTTCACGTCGGCCGATTTATTAGAGATGGTAGATTTGGGAGATAACAGCAAATCAAGGCCGACGTACATTAGTGCCAATTTGGATTCTGAGTACAAATATAAATTGATAAGTTTATTGAAAGAGTTCAGGGATTGCTTTGCTTGGGAATACCACGAGATGCCAGGACTAGACCGGTCTATTGTTGTACACCGGTTACCTATAAAATCAGGATATCGGCCGTATCCGCAACCTGCACGACGGTGTAACCCCAAGATTCTACCTAACATAAAGGCCGAGATTACAAAGTTGATTGAGGCAGGATTTATTCGGCAGTGCCGCTACGCCGAATGGATTTCTAACATTGTGCCTGTATACAAAAAGAATGGAAAATTGCGTGTGTGCATCGATTTCAGGAACTTAAATCAGGCTACGCCGATGGATGGATATCCGATGCCAACGGCCGATATCTTGGTGGATGCTGCCGCAGGCCACAAAGTCATAAGTTTCATGGATGGGAATGCCGGGTACAATCAGATATTAATGGCCGAAGAAGATATTTCGAAAACGGCTTTTAGGTGCCCGGGCCATCTCGGTTTATTTGAATGGGTGGTTATGACTTTCGGCTTGAAGAACGCCGGCGCTACATATCAACGGGCCATGAACTACATCTTCCACAAGCTCATTGGTTCATCAGTGGAAATTTATATAGATGACGTCGTGGTCAAGTCAAAGGGTCACCAGGATCATCTGGCCGATTTACAAGAAGTGCTGGAGTGCACAAGGAAGCATGGGCTGAAGATGAACCCAAACAAGTGTGCGTTTGGTGTATCGGCCGGACAATTCTTGGGATTTATGGTCCATGAGCGTGGGATAGAAGTCAACCGCAAGACCATAGACGCCATCAACAAAGTGGTGGTCCCACAAAATAAAACCGAGCTGCAGTCCCTCATCGGCAAGGTCAATTTCATCAGAAGGTTCATATCCAATCTATCAGGACGTATTCAGACTTTTACCCCTCTGTTGAAATTAAAGCCCGACCAGGAATTCATATGGGGAGAAGAACAGCGCAAGGCACTGGAGAATATCAAGCAGTATCTGGTTTCACCTCCGGTGTCAGCCCCGCCACAGCCTGGTAAGCCGTTCAAGTTATATTTATCGGCTGACGAACAGGCTATTGGATCGGCGTTGGTACAGGAGTTTGAGGGAAAAGAACGAGTGGTATACTACGTCAGCAGAAGACTTTTAGACGCCGAAACAAGATATTCCTCGGTGGAGCGGTTATGCTTGTGCTTGTACTTTTCGTGTACTAAGCTCAGGCACTATTTGCTATCGGCAGAATGCATAGTCGTGTGCAAGGATGATGTGGTGAAGTATATGCTATCATTGCCGATTTTGAAGGGACGGATTGGAAAATGGATCCTGGCTTTGTCAGAATTCGATCTAAGGTACGACTCGGCCAAAGCCGTCAAAGGTCAAGTGATGGCTGATTTCATAGTTCAACATTGTGGACCAGAAATTGCCACCGTTGAACCAGTTCCATGGACTCTATATTTTGATGGTTCTTCATGTGGGGTCGGATCAGGAATCGGCATTGTTCTTGTGTCGCCTCGGGGGGCAACTTATGATTTCTCTCTGCCGATAGAAGCCTCTGCAACTAATAACCAGGCGGAATATCGAGCTGTTCTGAAAGGCATCCAATTATTAAGGGAAGTCAGAGCTGATGCAGTCGAGATCTTTGGGGACTCCATGCTCATTGTGGATCAGTTGACAGGGCGATCTGAGTGCAAGGATGATATCCTGAGGATTTATTATGAAGATTGTCTTCAACTTTTAAAAGAGTTCAAGTCTGCAATAATTGAGCATATCCCCAGGGATTATAATGAAGAAGCCAACAGACTGGCCCAACATGCTTCTGGATATCGGCCGATTCAGGGAGCAATGACGCTAGAGCTCGCGGCCAATGACTGGCGAAAGGATATCGCCGATTACTTGAGAAATCCATCCCAAAAGGTGAATCGGCGAACACGTTTTCAGGCTACAAAGTATGTGTTGCTTGAGGACGACTTATTTTATCGGACGATTGATGGGGTTCTTCTCAAATGCCTGGGAACAGAAGAGGCAAAAGTTCTGATGGGAGAAATCCATGAAGGCGTGTGTGGAGCTCATCAATCGGCTCACAAAATGAAATGGATGATCGGGAACAATGGATATTACTGGCCGACCATCCTTGAAGATTGTTTCAAGTACTACAAAGGATGCCAAGACTGTCAGAGGTTTGGCAATGTGCAGCGCGCACCAGCATCGGCTATGAATCCAATAATTAAGCCGTGGCCGTTCAGAGGTTGGGGAATAGATCTCACTGGAAAGATTCATCCTCCATCCAGCAAAGGGCATAAGTTCATATTGGTGGCTACAGATTATTTTACTAAGTGGGTGGAGGCAGTTCCTTTAAGGAACGTGACATCAGCCGATATGATTGAATTTGTTAAAAGCCATATTATATATCGATTTGGTATTCCTCAAACCATCACAACCGATCAAGGGACAATGTTCACTTCTGGAGATTCGGAGAGTTTGCTGCCGATATGGGAATTAAATTATTAAATTCTTCTCCATACTATGCTCAAGCCAATGGCCAAGCAGAGTCATCCAACAAGGGGATAATCAAGCTAATCAAGAGGAAGATAGAAGAACAACCCAAGAAGTGGCATATGTCTTTGGCTGAATCTTTATGGGCGTACAGGATGGTTTGTCATGGGGCCACTAAAATATCCCCCTATCATTTGGTTTATGGTCATGAAGCAGTCTTGCCATGGGAGATAAGGACAGGGTCAAGACGTATATCGCTACAGGATCAGTTGACGGCCGATGACTATTCCTTTCTCATGAAAGATGAACTTGACGATTCGGCGGGTTTACGGTTAAGAGCCCTGATTAGTATAGAAGAAAACAAGAAAAGGGTGGCCAGATGGTATGACAAAAGGGTCAAAGTTAAACAGTTCTCTCAGGGAGATCCGGTATGGAAGCTGGTGCTGCCGATAGGATCTAAGGATCCCAAATTCGGTAAGTGGTCACCCACGTGGGAAGGGCCATATAGAATCGGCCAATGTGCTCCTGAAAATGCATATATTCTGGAGACAATAGAAGGGGAGGAATTCCCAAGAGCTTTAAATGGACGATATCTGAAGAGGTACTATCCAAGCATTTGGGTAGACGCATAACTTACAGCAAAATATGTCAAGGTAACATGGCCGATTTCTCATCGGTTTTCTGGCTACACATCTGGTGAAGGAAACATTGGGATTCATTATTGAATGGAAATTACAGATTACATGGCCGACATGGTATAAGTCGCCCTTAGAATAAAAATACTGGTGTGTCTACTGATTACGCGTACGCTGGATTTCTCTTTCGATGCGACCTAGTTTTATCATGAGGGTGAGCCTTTTCTCTTTCCAGTCCTCTGCAGTGGCTCCAGTTTCAGGTTGGTTGCAGAGTTCTTTCAGCAGGCGGGCCTTCTCCTCTTCCAGATCTTTCAAGGCCGCTTCAGCTTCAGCAAGTTGATGTGAAAATGAGGGATTCTCGTCAGAGGTTGGCATTTGTTCAAAGCAGGCGAGATCCATATAATCCAAGATTGGTCGGATATTGGCAGGAGCATGATCTTTGAGTTCTTCAGAATGAGCTTTTATCAGATCTATATCAGCTTGCGATAAGGGTTTGTCTGAATGAACGATTTCGATCGCTCTTTCCAAACTTGGTTTAAGATGGTTTGGCTGAAAGAAAGAACAGACAAACATGTCGGAACAAAGTAAGATATCTCAGGAAGGGATAGAGGGAAAATTAATACCTGGTTAACAGAAGAAGAGGATCGAGAAGACATTTTAATGTCTGACCGAAGAAGGCGAAGGTCGGGATTCGGAAGGAAGGGAAGACGAACGAGGTGAGTATTTTTGGAAATAGTACGAAGAATCGTATTTATAGAAAGGAAGAGACAAAGGGTTGGCAAGATGTGTACCATCGGAGTAAAAGCATCAGTAAATATAAAGCTGCCAGGAGAGATGCCACGCTTGCAGAAAGAACATTAATGAAGTGAAGGCGTTGATAAATGTAAAGCTGCCAGGGGAGATGGTCAAAGTTTGAGTCTGCACGCCAACATGATGTTTATCCTGTTACCGGATTTCATGTCATTGAGCCGATTCTAGAGAAAGGATCAGATGCAGAGGAAAAAGTAGCGCAATTGACTTTGAGGTTTACTCCTGTCACAATTGGGAAGCTTAAGGAGAAGGATTAAAGAAAAGAGTTTCGTAGGAAAAGTTATATTTTACTCCGAAACTGGGGGGCATGTGTTGACGCCAGATTTTGACACGTGTTGAATCGGCGTCAGGAGGAGAAGATTGGCCGATGCGGCAGATCTGAAAGCTACAGAAAGGAATCGGCCGATCGAAGTAACAATTGGAAATCGGCCGATTGGTGGCGCAGCCTATGCCAACAGGATGGGATTATTCCAGAAGATCCTGGTCAAAAGCCGGTCAACAGGGCACGCCAAATCGGTCAAGGAGCCATTGAAGGGAGTCCTGATTGGATCAGGGAACGGCGGCGGAAGATTCTGCGGGAGTCCGTTTCCTTTAAAAGATATTATAGATATAATAGTTTTCCCGTTTTTTAAATAAGGTTGTAACGAGTCGTAATCGACCAGGAGTCCTAGTTTTAGGATATAAATAGGAGTCGTCAGAGCTTTGAAAAAGGATCAACACATCAATCAACAATAATACTTCTACTTTTTCAGCAATTTACTTTCAAGTCGGCGACTTCGCCAATACCTTTTCTTCTTTCACGAGTTCGTACGGATTGGCAGGGCTGCATCAACTTGACCTCCGGCCAATTGGTAGGTTCCGCTTACCGAGTAATATCCGAGCTTTAACTACGGGCGCATCGCTGTGGTTTCGTTTGGATTTATTCACCAGTTATCGATATTTACTAGAATTACAAGTTTTACCTGTTATTCTAGTATTATCACCAGTTATCCAGCTTGAGATCAGAGTAATCGGCTTCGTCATTGTTCTCCTTCGATTTATCATCATACAGCCGATTAGATCTATGTCAAGTGTTGTCCTTGCAGTAGTCGTCTAGATCGCTCCAGCAGTTTTCTTTACGACTACTATACGATCATCGGCTGATCCATAGCCGATCATCTCTACAGCAAATCGGCCGATTCGCCGCCGACGCGCTCCTCAGGACAGATCGGAACCCCAGCCGATCGACGCGCCTGGAATTTAATACTCTATTTCATTGTCAATCAACAGGTCAGATTGACTGGCACGCCGCGCGAATCGCACCAAGGTGATAACCCGAACAGGAGCTAAGCAGATTCTCCCGGGTCGTGTGTCCGACGCTGAAGACCCATCGGCCGATTCCTATCCGGCCGATTTTAGCGCCAACACCAGTCAAAAGTGGCCTGATGTTGGTCAACGGAACGATACCAATTCGGTCGAGAAGCAATGGAAAGAGTCCTGATTGGATAAGGAGATGGCGGCAGAAGATTCTGCCGGAGTCCGTTTCCTTTATAAAAATATTATAGATATAGTAGTTTTTCTGTTTAAAATAAGATTGTAACAAGTCGTAATCGATCAGGAGTCCTGGTCCTAGGGTATAAATAGGAGTCGTCAGGGCTTTGTAAAAAAAACACCAATCAATCAACAATACAATCTACTTTTTCGTCATACTTTACTTCTTTCACGAGTTCGTACGGATTGGCAGGACTGCATCGACTCGATCTCCGGCCAATTGGTAGGTTCCGCTTATCGAATAACATCTGAACTTTAACCTCGGGCGCATCGCTGTGGTTTCGTTTGGATTTATTCACCAGTTATCGATATTTACTAGAATTATAGGTTTTACCTATTGTTCTAGTATTATCACCAGTTATCCAGCTTGAGATTGAAATTATCGGCTTTATCATCGCTCTTCCTCGTTCATTGTCATACAACTGATTAGATCTATCTCAAGTGTTGCATCTGTAATAATTGTTTAAGTTGCTCCAGCAGTTTTCTTTGCAATTATTACGTGATTATCGGCTGATCCATAGCCAGTCATCTTCATAGCAAATCGACGGATTCGCTGATACGCTTTTCGGGACAGATCGGAACCTCAGCCGATCGGAATGCCCGAAATTTGATACTCTTATTTCCTTGTCAATCAACAGGTCAGATTGACTGGCATGCCGCGCGAACCGGACCAGGGCAATAACCCGAACAGGAGCTAAGCAGATTCTCCCGGGTCGTGTGTCCGACGTTGAAGGTCATCGGCCGATTCTTGACCGATTTTTAGCGCCAACACACTTTTGGCACGCCTGGTGGGACCACCTCAAGATCCAATATGTCAAAGAACACCGAAGTTTCTGAGAACAACATCATTGAGGTCACAGAAGCAGATCTCAAGGACGACCAGAAAGAAGAACTGGCTAAACATCTAGAAGACTACAAAAGGATGTATCTGCAGTCTTTCAGTCATACCAGAGGCGGGGAGGCAATCAAGAAAGCTCCTCTTCCAGTCCCCCGCCACATCACCGTTGCTGAGGATTCAGGCAAGATGTCCGATATGATCCAACAGTCCATCTATCAGGCGTTCATCGACCAATCCTCGGTGATGACCAATACGGTGTATAATGCCGTCATCAGTTCCCAGGTCAGCGGAGCAGCTCAAGGATATCAGGGGCCAGCATATGCCCCACCTATTGTACCTCCAGCCAGATGCTCACCAGGCACGTCCCACTCGGCTCCTCAGCCGATGTCGACGCAACGCGAAGGATACAACACTTCGTTGCCTCCAGTCTCTCCAAGGTATAACGGTGCACCATGTTTCCCATCGCAAGCACCGCTTCAGCCTGTCCAGATTGCTTCTGTGCAATCGCTGCCCACGAACTCAGTGCCTTGGGGGGCATCGGCAACGGCGGTGTTTCCCGATCAATCAACCGGACATGGGAGTTATCCGATCCAGGCGCCGTTCCATTCGGCCGTTTGGCCGACGGTCCCTCAGTATCAACCACCCCCATCAGAAATCGGCAGGGGGGGAGGCGCTGTAGAAGCACTCAGAAGCACGTCCCCGATGACGATGTACGATGGGGCGGAGGGTTCGCTTCGCCATCAACTGTCAACTACTCAGACAGCCGTGACGCAACAGAATCCGCTGCACGCTTCGATCCATCACCCGGCCGTACCGCCGCCAATCCTCCAACATATGCCGGCGCCCCGAACAGCTGTACATCAGCAGCAAGTGGATTGGACAGCGAGAATAGCGGAGGTAATTTAGGACAATTCGGTTTGAAGCCGAAAGTGCAGACTTATACATACAAGACCCCATACCCATCGGCCTACGACCTGCTGCCATTTCCCCACCGGTACAAGGTTCCTGACTTTACCAAATTTTCGGGGCTGGACGACACCTCTACCGTGGAGCACATTAACAGATTCATCATCCAGTGTGGGGAAGCCACCACGCAAGATGCTCTGAGGGTGCGCCTGTTTTCATCATCTCTGTCTGGATCGGCCTTTCAGTGGTTCACCACTTTACCACCCAATTCCATTGTTACTTGGGCCGATTTAGAAAATCAAATTCCATAAGTACTTCTATGCAGGAGTACATGAGATGAAGCTCTCGGATTTGACCAGCCTCATGCAGAGGAGCGACGAACCAGTAACTGGATACATACAGAGGTTCAGAGAAATCAGAAATAAATGCTATACCCTTGCTCTGACCGATGCCTAGTTGGCCGATATCGCTTTCCAAGGCCTCTTGCCACATATCAAGGAGAGGTACGCCTCACAAGAATTTGAAAGCTTAAGTCAGATCGTGCACCGATTGGCCGGTCAGGAAGTGCGTCCGTTTGAACAGCGGAGGAATTTCCAGAAAAAGGTGGCATATCTGGAAGGGTCTGAATCGGAAGAAGAGGAAGAAATCGGCCTAGCAGAATGGGTTAAAGGCAAGAGGCCAATATCGTGCCCTTTTGGAAAGAAAGAACCGGAGGCATTCGGCTTTGACACATCAAAGGCTGATAAGATTTTCGACTTATTACTCCAAGAAGGGCAGATCAAGCTATCACCATACCATACTATTCCTTCGGCCGATCAGCTCAAAAAGATGAAGTACTGCAAATGGTACAACGCTACATCTCATGACACGAATGAATGTAAGATCTTCCGTCAGCAGATACAGTCGGCCATTGAGCAAGGAAGACTCAAGTTCGAAACCCCGGCAAAGCCGATGAAGATTGACCAGCATCCTTTCCCGGCCAACACGGTTGACACGGGAAGAAACTCACTTCAAACTAAGGTGCTGACGTCGGATTCGGCTAGAAGGAGCAGCGCCGTAGATCCTAGGAAGCAAATCACGGCGGATGAGGTCAAAGGGAAGAGACGGGCTGAAAACAAGGGCGAAGGATCAAAACGATCGCATAGACCCATCACTTCCCAATTCTTGCTCAGCAAATATCGGCGGCAGCAGGAACGGTCAAGATACCACGATGAGATGATACGCCGACACGAGGATCATTGGCGATGCCCGTTCTTCATTCATTGCTGGGAAAACGACCTCAGATTGCCATCAGCCGATGACTGTCCTGAGTGCAGCGGATCAAGTCCCAATGATCGCCCATTCAAAAGATCGCGCTCCAGAGACAGGGGATCAGAGCCAATCAGCAGAAATTGGCGCGAACAAGAAGGACGGCGCCTTTCAGTGCATGATCGGCTTGGGGGCAGAGTTGACCGGTATCACCGGTCGAAAGGCAGGATCAACCAGCAGGAGCGACTGGGGGCAGAACCAGCATACACGATCGGCTGGAAGAGATGGCTGATGCTAGGGTGTCGGACGAAAATCCCCTAGGAAGGGAGCCAGACTGGGAGCACGCCAAACCGTCGGCCAGACCAGTAAACCCCAGGTGGTGCCCTGAGGGATTTTCTAAGTCTCAGAAGCGGAGAATTCAACGCCCGTGCCAATGGGAGCAACAAGAAGAAGAGCAGAGGCAGGTGCTGGATAAGAGAAACGTCAAGTCTCGGGTCTAGCGCCCCAAGAAAAACAACAGCAAGGAGGTTGATAATCAAGAATCGGCAGCTGACGTCAACATGGTGTTCATATTGCCGATGGAGTTCATGGCGCCTGCCGATCGAGACAAGGCGACAAGGATGGAGGAGCAGATGGCGCAGTTGGTTTTGGAGCTGATGACAGCCACCTTTGAGAAACCAGAAGACGAAAGACGGCAACATCTCAAGGCACTATTTCTCAAAGGGCACGTTAACGGACGACCCGTTACCAGGCTACTAGTGGACGGAGGTGCCGCAGTCAACATCATACCATATGCCATGTTCCGGAAGTTAGGCAAAAGTGATGAAGACCTGACCAAGACGGACATGATGCTCAAGGACTTCGAAGGCAACGTGTCTCCCGCCCGTGGAGCACTCTACGTCGACCTCACCATTGGCAGTTGACCAAAGCCAAATTGCCTTGCTGCGGCCGATGGATTATAAAATTCATAGGTGGGGGAATCTTTGCCAGAAAAGAAGTTGGCCGGTAGAATCCCTGCCTTGATCAGGATATCCATAAGATCACCGTCAAAAGTTTTGGATGATGAATCGTAGCAGACGGGAAGCTCAAAAATCAGCCCTGTTGTCTGATATGGATACCAGCTGATAGTCTCTTCACTGAAGCCGCTGTAGAAACATCTGAAGTATTCGGCCGTTCGGGTGGCAGTGAATTGACAGCCAGGGAAGGCCGATGCTGCTTCTCCAAAAGACGTACAACGTCGTCGAATGGTAGGGTTTTCCTCTGACTCAATATTGGGAAAGGTCTTGGTCTCTATTTGCTGCTGGGAGACCTTGCTCATGTATAAGTTGAGCCAGAGGGTGACAAACCACCAAGGACCACCAGGATTGCCAATCGGCTCCCCTTTTGACAATTTGACACCGATTTGGTGCATCATATGATGGCCGATCCTAGTGACAGAGCTTCTGCCAGGGCTTGAGTATTGGATGAAGGACCAACTGCTCTGCCACAGAAGAAGTGTTTCTCTAGCCACCTCATCAAGAATGTCATATGTTCTTGTTGGCGCTAAAATCGGCCAGATGAGAATCGGCCGATGATCTTCAGCGTCAGACACACGACCCGGGAAAATCTGCTTAGCTCCTGTTCGGGTTATCGCCCTGGTACGGTTCGCACGGCGTGCCAGTCAATCTGACCTGTTGATTGACAAGGAAATAAGAGTATTAAATTCCAGGCGCTCCGATCGGCTGGAATTCCGATCTGTCCTGAAGAGCGCGTCGGCGAATCGGCCGATTTGCTGTAAAGATGATCGGCTATGGATCAGCCGATAATTGTGTAATAATTGTAAAGAAGACTGCTGGAGCGATCTAAACAATTATTACGGATGCAACACTTGAAATAGATCTAATCGGCTGTAAGGTGGCAAATCGAAGAAGAATGATGACGAAGCTGATTACTCTAATCTCAAGCTGAATTATTACAGCAGTTTGCATGTATCCAGTCGCGACCGAGCAACATGTTGTAGGATCCCTTACCATTAATAACGAAAAAGGTGGTAGGAAGGGTCTTACTGCCGATGGTGAGGTCGACGCAGAGTGCTCCACGAGCGGGATACACGTTGCCTTCGAAGTCCTTTAGCATCATGTCCGTCCTGGTGAGATCTTCCTCGCTCTTGCCTAGCTTGCGGAATATGGCATACGGCATGATGTTGACTGCGGCGCCTCCATCTACTAGTAGTCTGGTGACGGGTCGCCCGTCAACGTAGCCTTTGAGAAACAGCGCCTTGAGATGTTGCCGTTTTTCTTCTTCTGGTTTCTCAAAAGTAGCCGTCATCGGCTCTAACACCAGTTGTGCCATTTGTTCTTCCATTCTTGTCGCTTTGTCTCGATCGTTAGGCGCCATGAATTCCATCGGCAATATGAACACCATGTTGATATCGGATGCCGATTCTTGATCGTCTGCTCTTTGGCTGTTGTTTTTCATTGGGCGCCAAACCCGAGACTTAACATTTCTTTTCTCCGGCACCTGCCTCTGCTCTTCTTCTTGTTGTTCCCACTGGCGCAAGCGTTGGATCCTCCGTTTCTGAGATCTGGAGAGGCCATCGGGACACCACCTGGGGTTTACTGGCTTAACCGATGATCTGGCGTGTTCCCAATCCGGTTCCCTTCCTAGGGGGTTTTCATCTGACATCCTATCATCAGCCATCTCTTCCAGCCAATCGTGCACGCTGATTCTGCCCCCCAGTCCATCCTGTTGGTTGATCCTGCCTTTTGACCGGTGGTACTGGTCAACTCTGCCCCCCAGCCGATCATGCACTGAAATGCGCTGTCCCTCTTGTTCGCGCTGATTTCTGCAGATTGGCTCTGATCCTCTGTCCCTAGTGCATGATCTTGGGCGATCGTTGCAACTCAATCCGTTACATTCAGGACAGTTATCGGCAGATGGCAATCTGATATCATTCTCCCAGCAATGGATGAAGAACGGACATTGCCAGTGGTCTTCATGCCGACGTATCATCTCGTCATAGTATCTTGATTGCTCCTGCTGCTGCCGATATTTGCTGAGCAAGAACTGGGAGGTGACGGGTTTGCGTGGTCGTTCTAACCCCCGCCTGTTCCTTTTGATCTCGTCTGCTGTAATCTGCCTCCTGGGATCGACGGCGCCGCCCCTTCTTGCCGATTCTGATGTCAGCACCTTGGTTTGATGCGAATTTCCCCCAGTGTCAACCATGTTAGCCGGGAAGGGATGCTGATCTATCTTCATCGGCGGGGCATATGCTGGCCCCTGATAGCCTTGAACTGCTCCGCTGGCCAAAGAGCTGATGACGGCGTTATACACCGTGTTGGTCATCACCGAGGATTGGTCAATGAACGCTTGGTATACGGACTGTTGGATCATATCGGACATCTTGCCCGAATCCTCAGCAATGGTGATGTGGCGGGGAACTGGAATAGGAGCTTTCTTGACAGCCTCCCCGCTTCTGGTACGACTGAACGACTGCAGATACATCTTCTTGTAATCTTCTAGATGTTTAGCTAATTCTTCCCTCTGATCGTCCTTGAGATCCGCTTCTGTAACCTCAATGATGTTACCGTCAGAAATCTCTGCGTTCTTTGACATATCGGATCTTGAAAGAGTCCCACCAGGCATGCCAAAAGTGTGTTGGCGCTAAAATCGGCCAGATGAGAATCGGCCGATGATCTTCAGCATCGGACACACGACCCGGGAGAATCTACTTAGCTCCTGTTCGGGTTATCACCCTAGTACGGTTCGCGCGGCGTGCCAGTCAATCTGACCTGTTGATTGACAAGGAAATAAGAGTATTAAATTCCAGGCGCTCCGATCGGCTGGAGTTCCGATCTATCCTGAAGAGCGCGTCGGCGAATCAGCCGATTTGCTGTAAAGATGATCGACTATGAATCAGCCGATAATCGCGTAATAATTGTAAAGAAGACTGCTGGAGCGATCTAAACAATTATTACGGATGCAACACTTGAAATAGATCCAATCGGCTGTAAGGTGGCAAATCGAAGAAGAATGATGACGAAGCCGATTACTCTAATCTCATGCTGGATAACTGGTGATAATACTAGAACAACAGGTAAAACTTGCAATTCTAGTAAATATCGATAACTGGTGAATAAATCCAGACGAAACCACAGCGATGCGCCCGTAGTTAAAGCTTGGATATTACTCGATAAGTGGAACCTACCAATTGGCCGGAGATCAAGTTGATGCAGCCCTGCCAATCCGTACGAACTCGTGAAAGAAGAAAAGTATTGGCGAAGTCGCCGACTTGAAAGTAAATTGCTGGAAAAAGTAGAAGTATTGTTGTTGATTGATGTGTTGATGATGTCTTGCAAAGCCCTGACGACCCCTATTTATACCCTACAACTAGGACTCCTGATCGATTACAACTTGTTACAACCTTATTTAAAAACAGGAAAACTACTATATTTATAACATCTTTTAAAAAGGAAACGGACTCCCACAGAATCTTCAGCCGCCGTCTCCTAATCCAATCAGGGCTTCCTGACCGACTTAGCGTCGCTCTGTTGACCAACTTTTGACCGGGACCCTCCGAAGTAGTCCCATCCTGTTGGCGCAAGCTGCATCACCAATCGGCCGATTTCCAACTGTTACCTCAATCGGCCGATTCCTTACTGAAGCCTTCAGATCTGCCGCATCGGCCAATCTTCTCCTCCTAACGCCGATTCAACACGTGTCAAAATCTGGCGTCAACAGTTCTCTCTCTGAAATCGTCCCGGTCCTCATATTCTTGCTGATATACCCCTTCCACCCGCCGATTCCTTTTGTTTCTAGCCGATGGGATGGTTTGATCAGATAATCAAAGGGGGTATCAGGAGAGGAGATATCAAGGCCGGTCAATATCAGAACATCGGCCAGGGTTGGAGTCATAGGTCCGTGCCCAAAGAGAAACGCGTTGAGCGCGTCGGACCAGAAATAAGAGGCCGCTATTACTAAGGGCTCGTTTTTCTCCATTTGGGACAGAGAGAGATCGATGCAACGGCGGCAATCTCTGGTCCACAGTGCTGGGCTACGAAATCGGACATTACTTGACCTTTGACAGCTTTGGCCGATTCGTACCTTAAGTCGAATTCTGACAGAGCCAGGATCCATTTTCCAATCCGTCCTTTCAAAATCGGCAATGATAGCATATACTTCACCACATCATCCTTACATATAACTATGCATTCTGCCGATAACAAATAGTGCCTGAGCTTGGTACACGAGAAGTATAAACACAAACACAGTCGCTCCACCGGGGAATATCTTGTTTCGGCGTCTAGGAGTCTTCTGCTGATGTAATATACCACTCGTTCTTTCCCTTCGAACTCCTGTACCAACGCCGATCCAATAGCCTGTTCATCAGCCGATAAATATAATTTGAACGGCTTACCAGGCTGTGGTGGGACCAACACCGGAGGTGAAACTAGATATTGCTTAATATCTTCCAATGCTTTGCGTTGTTCTTCTCCCCATATAAATTCTTGATCGGGCTTTAATTTCAACAGAAGAGTAAAAGCCCGAATACGCCCTGACAGGTTGGATATGAACCTTCTGATGAAATTGACCTTGCCGATGAGGGACTGTAGCTCAGTTTTATTTTGTGGGGCCACAACTTTGTTGATGGCATCCATGGTCTTCCGGTTGACTTCTATCCCGCGCTCATGAACCATGAATCCCAAGAATTGCCCAACCGATACGCCAAATGCACACTTGTTTGGGTTCATCTTCAACCCATGCTTCCTTGTGCACTCCAGTACTTCTTGTAAATCGGCTAGATGTTCTTGGAGACCTTTTGACATGACCACGACATCATCTATATAAATTTCCACCGATGTACCAATAAGCTTGCGGAAGATATAGTTCATGGCCCGCTGATACGTAGCACCGGCGTTCTTCAACCCAAAAGTCATCACAACCCATTCAAATAAACCAAGATGACCTGGACACCTGAAAGCCGTTTTCGAGATATCTTCTTCGGCCATTAATATATGATTGTACCCTGCATTACCATCCATGAAACTTATGACTTTGTGTCCTGCGGCAGCATCTATCAAGATATCGGCCGTTGGCATCGGATATCCATCCATTGGCGTGGCCTGATTTAAGTTCCTGAAATCGATGCACACACGCAACTTTCCATTCTTTTTATACACGGGCACAATATTAGAAATCCATTCGGCGTAGCGGCACTGCCGAATAAATCCTGCTTCAATTAGCATTGTAATCTCGGCCTTTATATCAGGTAAAATCTTGGGGTTGCACCGTCGTGCAGGTTGCTGATATGGCCGATATACTGATTTTATAGGTAACCGGTGTTCAACAATGGACCGGTCTAGACCTGGCATCTCATGATATCCCCAAGCAAAGCAATCCTTGAATTCTTTTAATAAACTTATCAGTTTACACTTATACTCGGGATCCAAATTAGCACTAATATACGTCGGCCTTGATTTGTTGTTATCTCCCAAATCTACCATCTCTAATTGTTGACGCCAGATTTTGACACGTATTGAATCGGCGTCAGGAGAAGAAGGTTGGCCGATGCAGATCTGAGAGCTACAGTAAGGAATCGGCCGATCGGGGTAACAGTTGAAAATCGGCCGATTGGTGGCGCCGCCTATGCCAACAGGATAGGATTATTCCAGAAGATCCTAGTCAAAAGCTGGTCAACGCGGCATGCTAAGTCGGCCGGAAAGCAATTGAAGAGGTCCTGATTGGATTAGGAAGCGGCGGCGGAAGATTCTGCGGGAGTCTGTTTCCTTTTTAAAGTTATTATAGATATAGTAGTTTTCCTGTTTTAAATAAGGTTGTAACAAGTCGTAATCGACCAGGAGTCCTAGTTTCAGGGTATAAATAGGAGTCGCTAGGGTTTTGAAAAAACCAACATCAATCAACAAAATACCTCTACTTTTTACCAGTACTTTACCTTTCAAGTCGGCGACTTCGCCAATATTTTCTTCTTTTACGAGTTCGTACGGATTGGCAGGGCTGCATCAACCTGATCTCCGGCCAATTGGTAGGTTCCGATTATCGAGTAATATCCGAGCTTTAACTACGGGCGCATCGCTGTGGTTTCGTTTGGATTTATTCACAAGTTATCGATATTTACTAGAATTGCAAGTTCTACCTGTTATTCTAGTATTATCACCAGTTATCCAGCTTGAGATCAGGGTAATCGGCTTCGTCATCGTTCTCCTTCGATTCATCGCCATATAGCCGATTAGATCTGTTTCAAGTGTTGCCTCTATAGTAATTGTTTAGATTGCTCCAGCAGTTTTTACAATTACCATACGATCATCGGCTGACTCATAGCCAATCATCTCTACAGCAAATCGGCCCATTTACCGCCGACGCGCTCCTCAGGACAGATCGGAAATCCAGCCGATCGACGCGCCTGGAATTTAATACTCTATTTCCTTGTCAATCAACAGGTCAGATTGACTGGCACGCCGCGCGAACCGCACCAGGGCGATAACCCGAACAGGAGCTAAGCAGATTCTCCCGGGTCGTGTGTCCGACGCTGAAGACCCATCGGCCGATTCCTATCCGGCCGATTTTAGCGCCAACACACTTTTGGCACGCCCGGTGGGACCATCCAGGACCTGATATGTCAAACAACGCAGAAATCTCTGACAGCAACATCATTGGGGTCACAGAAGCTGATCTCAAGGACGACCAGAGGGAGGAATTTGCCAAACATCTAGAAGATTACAAGAAGATATACCTCCAGTCGTTCAGTCGTACCAGAAGCGGGGAAGCAGTTAGGAAGGCCCCTATTCCAGCACCTCGCCACATCACCATTGCTGAAGACTCGGGCAAGATGTCAGAGATGATTCAGCAGTCCGTATATCAAGCGTTCATTGACCAATCCTCGGTGATGAGCAACACGGTGTACAACGCCGTCGTCAACTCTCTGGCCAGCGGAGCCGTTCAAGGTTATCAGGGACCGGCATATGCCCCTCCAACTACCCTGCCGGCCAGAAGCTTACCCTACACATCCCAATCGGCTTCTCAGCCGATGTTGACGCAGCGCGAGGGGTACAGCTCTCCACCACTTCCGGCGTCTCCAAGATATAGCGGTGCACCATGTCTCCCGTCGCGAGCGCCGCTTCAACCCGTCCAGATGGCTTCGGTGCAAACACTGCCTACAAGCTCAGTGCCTTGGGGGGCATCAGCCACGACGTATTTCCCCGAGCCAGCGGACGGGCATCGCACTTACCCGTTCCAGGTGTCGTACCAATCGGCAGCCCGGCCAACGGTCTCCCAGTACCAGCCGATTTTACCAGAAATCGGCAGGGGGGCATCAGCCACGACGCATTTTCCCGAGCCGGCGAACGGGCATGGCACTTATCCGTTTCAGGTGCCGTACCAATCGGCCGCCCGGCCGACGGTCTCCCAGTACCAGCCGATTTTACCAGAAGTCGGCAAGGGGTCAAGCACTGTGGAGGCATTCTGAGCCGCGGCGCCAGCAGCAACGTACGAAGGGGGTGCGGACGCGTTTCGCCAGCAGTTATCGGCCGTTCAGCAAACTTCGCCGATTCATCACCTGGCTGAACCAGCCCTTCAACACGTGCCCGCACCGCGAACAACTGTTCATCAGCAGCAGGTGGATTGGACGGCACGAATAGCAGAAGTAATTCAAGATCAGTTTGGGCTGAAGCCGAAAGTTCAAACTTATACTTACAAGACGCCGTATCCATCGGCCTATGACTCGTTACCGTTCCCACACCGCTACAAGGTTCCTGATTTCACCAAGTTCTCAGGGACGGATGACACATCCACTGTGGAGCACATCAACAGATTCATCATCCATTGCGGTGAAGCTGCCACGCAAGACGCTCTGAGGGTACAGTTATTTTCATCATCTCTATCCGGATCGGCCTTCCAGTGGTTCACCACTTTACCGCCAAATTCTATCGTCATGTGGGCCGATCTGGAGAAACAAGTCCACAAGTATTTCTATGCGGGAATACACGAGATGAAGCTTTCGGATCTAACCAGCCTCAGGCAGAGGAACAATGAGCCGGTGACAGGGTATATACAGAGATTCAGAGAGATCAAAAGCAAGTGCTACAGCCTGGCCCTGACCGATGCACAGTTGGCCGATATCGCTTTCCAGGGCCTCTTACCGCAAATCAGAGAAAGATATGCCGCCCAAGAGTTTGAGAGCCTGAGTCAAATCGTCCACCGATTGTCAGGGCAAGAGATCCGACCGTTTGAACAGCGGAGAAGCTTTCAGAAGAAGGTGGCGTATTTGGAGGGATCTGAATCTGACGCAGAGGAGGAAATCGGCCTGGCGGAATGGGTAAAAGGGAAAAAACCAATATCCTGCCCCTTTGGCAAGAAGGAGCCAGAGACATTCGGCTTTGACACGTCAAAAGCCGATAAAATTTTTGATCTACTGCTTCAGGAGGGACAGATCAAGCTGTCGCAACATCACACCATCCCTACGGCCGATCAGCTGAAGAAGATGAAGTACTGCAAGTGGCACAACGCTACTTCTCATGACACCAACGAATGTAAAGTCTTTCGTCAGCAGATACAATCGGCCATTGAACAAGGGCGGCTTAAATTTGAGACTCCAACCAAATCGGCAATGCCGATGAAGATAGATCAGCATCCCTTCCCGGCCAACACGGTCAACGCTGGAGAAGAGTCAAGTCAAACCAAGGTGCTGACATCAGAATCGGCGAGAAGAGGTGGCGTAGTCGATCCCAAGAGGCAGATCACGACGGAAGACATATTTATTCAATCGGAATACTTAAATGCAAAATTATGCTTCGTGACTCTGTACTCATAATCGGAAGGAATAGGCGAGGACCAGAACGGCCACACAGGCCTGTCACCTCCCGATTTCTACTCAGTAAATATCGGCGGCAGCAAGAACAGGCACAACACCAAGAAGAGATGATACGCCGGCATGAAGATCACTGGCAGTGTCCCTTCTTCATCCACTGCTGGGAGAACGATATCAGACTGCCCTCTGCCGATAACTGTCCGGAGTGCGATGGATCAAACCGCAGCGATCGCCCGAAGCCACACTCTAGGGACAGAGGATCAGAGCCGATCAACAGAAATCGGCGCGAAAAACGGCGCGTTTCGGTGCATGATCGGCTGGGGGCAGAGTTGACCAGTACGGCAGGTCAAAAACCAAGATCGGCCAGCAAGATGGACTGGGGGGCAGGATCAGCGCGCACGATCGGCTGGAAGAGGTGGCCTATGATAGGGTATCAGACAAAGATCCCCTAGGGAAAGAACCAAAGTGGGAACACGCCAGATCATCGGCCAAACCAGTAAATCCCAGGTGGTGTCCTGACGGCTTATCCAGATCCCAGAAGCGAAGGATCCAACGCCTACGCCAGTGGGAACATCGAGAAGAAGAACAAAGACACGTGCTAGAAAGAAGGAATGTGAAATCTCGAATTTGGCGCCCAAAGAAAAATGATCAGGAAGCAAACAGCCAAGAATCGGCGGCCGAAATCAATATGGTTTTCATACTGCCGATGGAGTTCATGGCGCCAAGCGATCGGGACAAAGTGACAAATACAGAGGAAGAGCAAATGGCACAACTGGTGTTAGAGCCGATGACGGCTATGTTTGAGAAGCCAGAGGAAGAAAAACGACAGCACCTCAAAGCGCTGTTTCTCAAGGGCTATGTCAACGGAAGACCCGTCACCAGACTACTAGTAGATGGAGGCGCGGCAATCAACATCATGCCGTATGCCATGTTCCGCAAGCTGGGCAAGGGCGAGGACGACCTCACCAAGACGGACATGATGCTGAAGGACTTCGAAGGCAACGTGTCGCCTGCCCGCGGGGCATTCTGCGTCGACCTCACCATCGGCAGTAAGACCCTCCCCACTACTTTCTTCGTCATTAATGGCAAGGGGTCCTATAATATGCTGCTCGGTCGCGACTGGATACATGCAAATTGCTGTCTCCCATCTACTATGCATCAATGCCTTGTGCAATGGGTCGGCGACAGTACAGAGGTGGTAGCTGCCGATTCCATTTACAGCGTTGCAGCGGCCGACACACAACAGTGGAGCTGCGAGCACGTCAAGTGTATATCTGGCAGGACTTGGGACACTGACTTCCTGAGAGTGTCCGATTTCGGTCTACAGCCGATCCAAGCAGTCGGCTCCGAAGATTCAGAGAAAATGGATCAGCTCATCCGAGGAGATGGGAAGCTAGGACACGGGTTCACGTCGGCCGATTTGTTAGAGATGGTAGATTTGGGAGATAGCAGCAAATCGAGGCCGACGTACGTTAGTGCCAATTTGGATCCTGAGTACAAATGCAAATTGATAAAATTATTGAAAGAGTTCAGTGATTGCTTTGCTTGGGAATATCACGAGATGCCAGGACTAGACCGGTCTATTGTTGAACACCGGTTACCTATAAAATCAGGATATCGGCCGTATCAGCAACCTGCACGACGGTGTAACCCCAAAATTCTACCTGACATAAAGGCCGAGATTACAAAGTTGATTGAGGCAGGATTTATTCGGCAGTGCCGCTACGCCGAATGGATTTCTAACATTGTGCCTGTATACAAGAAGAATGGAAAGTTGCATGTGTGCATCGATTTCAGGAATTTAAATCAGGCGACGCCAATGGATGGTTATCCGATGCCAACGGCCGATATCTTGGTGGATGCTGCCGCAGGCCACAAAGTCATAAGTTTCATGGATGGGAATGCCGGGTACAATCAGATATTAATGGCCGAAGAAGATATTTCGAAAACGGCTTTTAGGTGCCCAGGCCATCTTGGTTTATTTGAATGGGTAGTTATGACTTTTGGTTTGAAAAACGCCGGCGCTACATATCAACGGGCCATGAACTACATCTTCCACAAACTCATTGGTTCATCAGTGGAAATTTATATAGATGACGTCGTGGTCAAGTCAAAGGGTCACCAGGATCATCTGGCCGATTTACAAGAAGTGCTGGAGTGCACAAGGAAGCATGGGCTGAAGATGAACCCAAACAAGTGTGCGTTTGGTGTATCGGCCGGACAATTCTTGGGATTTATGGTCCACGAGCATGGGATAGAAGTCAGCTGCAAGACTATAGACGCCGTCAATAAAGTAGTGGCCCCACAGAATAAAACTGAACTACAGTCCCTCATCGGCAAGGTCAATTTCATCAGAAGATTCATATCCAATCTATCGGGACATATTCAGGCTTTTACTCCTTTGTTGAAATTAAAGCCCGACCAAGAGTTCACATGGGGAGAAGAGCAACGCAAGGCACTGGAGAGTATCAAGCAGTATCTGGTCTCACCTCCGGTGTTAGCCCCGCCACAGCCTGGTAAGCCATTCAAGTTATATTTATCGGCTGATGAGCAGGCTATTGGATCGGTGTTGGTACAGGAGTTTGAGGGGAAAGAACGAGTGATGTACTACGTCAGCAGAAGACTTTTAGACGCCGAAACAAGATATTCTTCGGTGGAGCGATTATGCTTGTGCTTGTACTTTTCATGTACTAAACTCAGGCACTATTTGCTATCGGCAGAATGCATAGTCGTATGCAAGGATGATGTGGTGAAATATATGCTATCATTGCCAATTTTGAAGGGGCGGATTGGAAAATGGATCCTGGCTTTGTCAGAATTCGATCTAAGGTACGAGTCGGCCAAAGCCGTTAAAGGTCAAGTGATCGCCGATTTCGTAGTACAGCATTGTGGACCAGAAATTGCCACCGTCGAACCAGTTCCATGGACTCTATATTTTGATGGTTCTTCGTGTGGGGTCGGATCAGGAATCGGCATCGTTCTTGTGTCGCCTCGGGGGGCAACTTATGATTTCTCTCTGCCGATAGAAGCTTCCGCAACCAACAACCAGGCGGAGTATCGAGCTGTTCTGAAAGGCATCCAATTGTTAAGGGAAGTCAGGGCGGATGCAGTCGAGATCTTTGGGGACTCCATGCTCATTATGGATCAGTTAACAGGACGATCCGAATGCAAGGACGACATCTTGAGGATTTATTATGAAGATTGTCTTCAACTGTTGAAACGCTTCAAATCTGCAACAATTGAGCACATCCCCAGGGATTATAATGAAGAAGCCAACAGACTGGCTCAACATGCTTCTGGGTATCGGCCGATTCAGGGAGCGATGACGCTAGAACTCGCGGCCGATGACTGGCGGAAGGAGATCGCCGATTATTTGAAAAATCCATCCCAAAAGGTGGATCGGCGAACACGTTTTCAGGCTACAAAGTATGTGTTGCTTGAGGATGACTTATTTTTTCGGACGATTGATGGAGTTCTTCTCAAATGCCTGGGAACAGAAGAGGCAAAGATTCTAATGGGAGAGATCCATGAAGGCGTGTGTGGAGCTCATCAATCGGCCCACAAAATGAAGTGGATGATCAGGAACAACGGATATTACTGGCCGACCATCCTCGAAGATTGTTTCAAGTATTACAAAGGATGCCAAGACTGTCAGAGGTTTGGCAATGTGCAGCGCGCACCAACGTCGGCTATGAATCCAATAATTAAGCCGTGGTCGTTCAGAGGTTGGGGAATAGATCTCATCGGACAGATTCATCCTCCATCTAGCAAAGGGCATAAGTTCATATTGGTGGCTACAGATTATTTTACCAAATGGGTGGAGGCAGTTCCTCTGAGGCACGTGACATCAGCCGATATGATTGAGTTTGTTAAAAGCCATATTATATATCGATTTGGTATTCCTCAAACCATCACAACTGATCAAGGGACAATGTTCACTTTTGGAGAATTTGGAGAGTTCGCCGCCGATATGGGGATTAAATTATTAAATTCCTCGCCATACTATGCTCAAGCCAATGGCCAAGCGGAGTCATCTAACAAGGGGATAATCAAGCTAATTAAGAGGAAGATAGAAGAACAACCCAAGAAGTGGCATATGTCTTTGGCTGAATCTTTATGGGCGTACAGGATGGCTTGTCATGGGGCCACTAAAATATCCCCTTATCATTTGGTTTATGGCCATGAAGCAGTCTTACCATGGGAGATAAGGACAGGGTCAAGACGCATATCGCTACAGGATCAGTTAACGGCAGATGATTATTCCTTTCTCATGAAAAATGAACTTGACGATTCGGCGGGTTTGCGGTTAAGAGCTCTAATCAGCATAGAGGAGAACAAGAAAAGGGTGGCCAGATGGTATGACAAGAAGGTCAAAGTCAAACAGTTCTCTCAAGGAGATCTGGTATGGAAGCTGGTGCTGCCGATAAGATCTAAGGATCCCAAATTCGGTAAGTGGTCACCCACTTGGGAAGGGCCGTATAGAATCGGCCGATGTGCTCCCGGAAATGCATACATTCTGGAAATGATAGAAGGGGAGGAATTCCCAAGAGCTCTGAATGGACGATATTTGAAAAGGTATTATCCAAGCATTTGGGTAGATGCATAACTTACAGCAAGATATATCAAGATTACATGGCCGACATGGTTTACTCCAGCTTCAGCTTGGTCGCAGAGTTCTTTCAGCAGGCGGGCCTTCTCCTCTTCCAAATCTTTCATGGTGGCTTCGGTCTTAGCTTCAGCAAGAGGGTGAGAAGATGAAGAACTCTCGTCAGAGGATGGCATTTGTTCAAAGCAGACGAGATCCATATGGTCCAAGATTGATCGAACATTGGCAGGAACATGATCTTTGAGTTCTTCAGAATGAGCTTTTATCAGATCTATATCAGCTTGCGACAATGGTTTGCCTGAATACATGATTTCGATTGCTCTTTCCAAACCGGGGCTGAGACGGTTCGGCTGAAAGAAGGAATAGACAAATATGTTGGAACAAAGTAAGGTATCTCAGGAAGGGATGGAGAGGAAATTGATACCTGATTAACGGAAGAGGAGGATCGAGAAGACATTTTAATGCTTGACCAAAGACGGTGAGCGGTGGGTTTCAGAAGGAAAAGAAGACAAGCCAGATGAACATTTTTGGAAATAATACGAAGAATCGTATTTATAGAAAGGAAGAGACAGAGGGTTGGCAAGACGTGTAACGTTGGAGTAAAGGCATCAGTAAATGTAAAGCTGCCGGAAGACGGTCAAAGTCTGAATCTACACGCCAAATCCTGTTACCGGATTCCATGTCATAAACCTGATTCTAGAAAAAGATCAGATGCAGAGGGAAAGGTAACACAACTGATTCCGAGGTTTACTCCTGTCGCAATGGGGAAGCTTAGAGAGAAGGATTAAAGAAAGAGTTTCGAAGAAAAAGTTATATTTTACTCCTAAACTGGGGGGCATGTGTTGACGCCAGATTTTGACACGTATTGAATCGGCGTCAGGAGAAGAAGGTTGGCCGATGCAGATCTGAGAGCTACAGTAAGGAATCGGCCGATCGGGGTAAGAGTTGAAAATCGGCCGATTGGTGGCGCCGCCTATGCCAACAGGATAGGATTATTCCAGAAGATCCTAGTCAAAAGCTGGTCAACGCGGCATGCTAAGTCGGCCGGAAAGCAATTGAAGAGGTCCTGATTGGATTAGGAAGCGGCGGCGGAAGATTCTGCGGGAGTCCGTTTCCTTTTTAAAGTTATTATAGATATAGTAGTTTTCCTGTTTTAAATAAGGTTGTAACAAGTCCTAATCGACCAGGAGTCCTAGTTCAGGGTATAATAGGAGTCGCTAGGGTTTTGAAAAAACCAACATCAATCAACAAAATACTTCTACTTTTTACCAGTACTTTACCTTTCAAGTCGGCGACTTCGCCAATATTTTCTTCTTTTACGAGTTCGTACGGATTGGCAGGGCTGCATCAACCTGATCTCCGGCCAATTGGTAGGTTCCGATTATCGAGTAATATCCGAGCTTTAACTACGGGCGCATCGCTGTGGTTTCGTTTGGATTTATTCACAAGTTATCGATATTTACTAGAATTGCAAGTTCTACCTGTTATTCTAGTATTATCACCAGTTATCCAGCTTGAGATCAGGGTAATCGGCTTCGTCATCGTTCTCCTTCGATTCATCACCATATAGCCGATTAGATCTGTTTCAAGTGTTGCCTCTATAGTAATTGTTTAGATTGCTCCAGCAGTTTTTACAATTACCATACGATCATCAGCTGACTCATAGCCGATCATCTCTACAGCAAATCGGCCAATTTACCGCCGACGCGCTCCTCAGGACAGATCGGAAATCCAGCCGATCGACGCGCCTGGAATTTAATACTCTATTTCCTTGTCAATCAACAGGTCAGATTGACTGGCACGCCGCGCGAACCGCACCAGGGCGATAACCCGAACAGGAGCTAAGCAGATTCTCCCGGGTCGTGTGTCCGACGCTGAAGACCCATCGGCCGATTCCTATCCGGCCGATTTTAGCGCCAACACTAATAAATCGGCCGACGTAAATCCATGCCCAAGCTTCCCGTCTTCTCGGACGAGCTGATCCATCTATTCCAAATCTTCAGAGACGACTGCTTGGATCGGCTGTAGACCGAAATCGGACACCTTCACGAAGTCAGTGTCCCAAGTCCTGCCAGATATACACCTGACGTGCTCGCAGCTCCATTGTTGTGTATCGGCCGCTACGACGCTGTAGGCGGAATCGGCGGTGACTATCTCCGTACTGTCGCCGACCCATTGCACGAGGCATTGATGCATTGTAGATGGGACACAGCAGTTTGCATGTATCCAGTCGCGACCGAGCAACATGTTGTAGGATCCCTTACCATTAATAACGAAAAAGGTAGTAGGAAGGGTCTTACTGCCGATGGTGAGGTCGACGCAGAGTGCTCCACGAGCGGGAGACACGTTGCCTTTGAAGTCCTTTAGCATCATGTCCGTCTTGGTGAGATCTTCCTCGCTCTTGCCTAGCTTGCGGAATATGGCATACGGCATGATGTTGACTGCGGCGCCTCCATCTACTAGTAGTCTGGTGACGGGTCGCCCGTCAACGTAGCCTTTGAGAAACAGCGCCTTGAGATGTTGCCGTTTTTCTTCTTCTGGTTTCTTAAAAGTAGCCGTCATCGGCTCTAACACCAGTTGTGCCATTTGTTCTTCCATTCTTGTCGCTTTGTCTCGATCGTTAGGCGCCATGAATTCCATCGGCAATATGAACACCATGTTGATATCGGCTGCCGATTCTTGATCGTCTGCTCTTTGGCTGTTGTTTTTCATTGGGCGCCAAACCCGAGACTTAACATTTCTTTTCTCCGGCACCTGCCTCTGCTCTTCTTCTTGTTGTTCCCACTGGCGCAAGCGTTGGATCCTCCGTTTCTGAGATCTGGAGAGGCCATCGGGACACCACCTGGGGTTTACTGGCTTAACCGATGATCTGGCGTGTTCCCAATCCGGTTCCCTTCCTAGGGGGTTTTCATCTGACATCCTATCATCAGCCATCTCTTCCAGCCAATCGTGCACGCTGATTCTGCCCCCCAGTCCATCCTGTTGGTTGATCCTGCCTTTTGACCGGTGGTACTGGTCAACTCTGCCCCCCAGCCGATCATGCACTGAAATGCGCTGTCCCTCTTGTTCGCGCTGATTTCTGCAGATTGGCTCTGATCCTCTGTCCCTAGTGCATGATCTTGGGCGATCGTTGCAACTCAATCCGTTACATTCAGGACAGTTATCGGCAGATGGCAATCTGATATCATTCTCCCAGCAATGGATGAAGAACGGACATTGCCAGTGGTCTTCATGCCGACGTATCATCTCGTCATAGTATCTTGATTGCTCCTGCTGCTGCCGATATTTGCTGAGCAAGAACTGGGAGGTGACGGGTTTGCGTGGTCGTTCTAACCCCCGCCTGTTCCTTTTGATCTCGTCTGCTGTAATCTGCCTCCTGGGATCGACGGCGCCGCCCCTTCTTGCCGATTCTGATGTCAGCACCTTGGTTTGACGTGAATTTCCCCCCGTGTCAACCATGTTAGCCGGGAAGGGATGCTGATCTATCTTCATCGGCTTTGCCGATTTAGCCGGGGTTTCAAATCTGAGCCTCCCCTGCTCGATGGCCGATTGTATCTGCTGACGGAAGACTTTGCATTCATTCGTATCATGAGACGTGGCGTTGTGCCACTTGCAGTACTTCATCTTTTTGAGCTGATCGGCCGTAGGGATGGTATGCTACTGAGAAAGCTTAATTTGCCCTTCTTGGAGCAATAAGTCGAAAATTTTATCGGCTTTTGATGTGTCAAAGCCGAATGTCTCTGGCTCTGTTTTTCCGAAAGGGCATGATATTGGTTTTTTGCCTTTCACCCACTCTGCCAGGCCGATTTCCTCTTCTCCATCCGATTCAGATCCTTCTATATATGCCACCTTCTTCTGGACATTCCTCCGTTGCTCAAACGGACGGACTTCCTGTCCTGCCAATCGGTGAACGATCTGGCTTAGACTTTCAAACTCCTGCGAAGCATATCTTTCCTTGATTTGTGGCAGGAGGCCTTGGAAAGCAATATCGGCCAACTGTGCATCGGTCAGAACCAGACTGTAGCATTTGTTTCTGACTTCTCTGAACCTCTGTATATATCCAGTTACTGGTTCATCGCTTCTCTGTCTGAGGCTGGTTAAATCTGAGAGCTTCATCTCATGTACTCCTGCGTAGAAGTACTTGTGGAACTGTTTCTCCAAATCGGCCCAAGTAACAATAGAATTTGGTGGCAAAGTGGTGAACCACTGGAAGGCCGATCCGGACAGAGACGATGAAAATAGCCGCACCCTCAGAGCATCTTGCGTGACAGCTTCTCTGCACTGGATGATGAACCTGTTGATGTGCTCCACGGTGGATGTATCGTCCAACCCTGAAAATTTGGTGAAATCGGGCACCTTGTATCGGTGTGGAAACGGCAACGAGTCATAGGCCGATGGGTATGGCGTCTTGTATGTGTAGGTTTGCACTTTCGGCTTCAACCCAAACTGGTCCTGAATCACCTTTGCTATTCTTGCCGTCCAATCCAACTGCTGCTGATGAACGACCGTTCGCGGTGCCGGCATATGTTGAAGGGCTGGTGGTGGTACAGCTGGGCGATGAATCGAAGCATGCGGCGAATTTTGCTGAGCAGCTGACACTTGATGGCAAAGTGAATCCGCCGCCCCGTCGTATGTCATCATCGGCGCCGTGCTTCTGAGTGCTTCTACAGCGCTTGCCCCTCTGCAGATTTCTGATGAGATTGGTTGATACTGAGGGACCGTCGACCGGACGGCCGATTGGTGCGGCGCCTGGATTGGATAGCTCTCATATCCGGTTGTTGGATCAGAAAAAACCGTTGTCGCCGATGTTCCCCAGGGTACTGAGCTTGTGGGCAGCGATTGCACAGAAGCAATCTGGACGGGTTGAAGCGGTGTCTATGATGGGAAACATGGTGCACCGCTATATCTTGGAGACGCTGGAGGCAACGGAGTGTTGTACCCCTCGCGTTGCGTCAATATCGGCTGAGGAGCCGATTGGGAAGTGTATGGTAAGCTTCTGGCTGGCAGCGTGATCGGCGGGGCATATGCTGGCCCCTGATAGCCTTGAACTGCTCCGCTGGCCAAAGAGCTGATGACGGCGTTATACACCGTGTTGGTCATCACCGAGGATTGGTCAATGAACGCCTGGTATACGGACTGTTGGATCATATCGGACATCTTGCCCGAATCCTCAGCAATGGTGATGTGGCGGGGAACTGGAATAGGAGCTTTCTTGACAGCCTCCCCACTTCTGGTATGACTGAACGACTGCAGATACATCTTCTTGTAATCTTCCAGATGTTTAGCTAATTCTTCCCTCTGATCGTCCTTGAGATCCGCTTCTGTAACCTCAATGATGTTACCGTCGGAAATCTCTGCGTTCTTTGACATATCGGATCTTGAAAGAGTCCCACCAGGCATGCCAAAAGTGTGTTGGCGCTAAAATCGGCCAGATGAGAATCGGCCGATGATCTTCAGCGTCGGACACATGACCCGGGAGAATCTGCTTAGCTCCTGTTCGGGTTATCGCCCTAGTATGGTTCGCGCGGCGTGCCAGTCAATCTGACCTGTTGATTGACAAGGAAATAAGAGTATTAAATTCCAGGCGCTCCGACCGGCTGGAGTTCTGATCTGTCCTGAAGAGCGCGTCGGCGAATCGGCCAATTTGCTGTAAAGATGATCGGCTATGGATCAGCCGATAATCGCGTAATAATTGTAAAGAAGACTGCTGGAGCGATCTAAACAATTATTACGGATGCAACACTTGAAATAGATCCAATCGGCTGTAAGGTGGCAAATCGAAGAAGAATGATGACGAAGCCGATTACTCTAATCTCAAGCTGGATAACTGGTGATAATACAAGAACAACAGGTAAAACTTGCAATTCTAGTAAATATCGATAACTGGTGAATAAATCCAGACGAAACCACAGCGATGCGCCCGTAGTTAAAGCTTGGATATTACTCGATAAGCGGAACCTACCAATTGGCCGGAGATCAAGTTGATGCAGCCCTGCCAATCCGTACGAACTCGTGAAAGAAGAAAAGTATTGGCGAAGTCGCCGACTTGAAAGTAAATTGCTGGAAAAAGTAGAAGTATTTTTGTTGATTGATGTGTTGATGATGTCTTGCAAAGCCTTGACGACCCCTATTTATACCCTACAACTAGGACTCCTGGTCGATTACGACTTGTTACAACCTTATTTAAAAATAGGAAAACTACTATATCTATAACATCTTTTAAAAAGGAAACGGACTCCCGCAGAATCTTCAGCCGTCGTCTCCTAATCCAATCAGGGCTTTCTTCAACTGCTTCCTGACCGACTTAGCGTCGCTCTGTTGACCAACTTTTGACCGGGACCCTCCGAAGTAGTCCCATCCTGTTGGCGCAAGCTGCATCACCAATCGGCCGATTTCTAACTGTTACCACAATCGGCCGATTCCTTACTGAAGTCTTCAAATCTGCCGCATCGGCCAATCTTCTCCTCCTAACGCCGATTCAACACGTGTCAAAATTTGGCGTCAACAGTTCTCTCTCTGAAATCGTCCCGGTCCTCATATTCTTGCTGATATACCCCTTCCACCCGCCGATTCCTTTTGTTTCTAGCCGATGGGATGGTTTGATCAGATAATCAAAGGGGGTATCAGGAGAGGAGATATCAAGGCCGGTCAATATCAGAACATCGGCCAGGGTTGGAGTCATAGGTCCGTGCCCAAAGAGGAACGCGTTGAACGCGTCGGACCAGAAATAAGAGGCCGCTATTACTAAGGGCTCATTTTTCTCCATTTGGGATAGAGAGAGATCGATGCACTGGCTGATTTTTAGCTCATCCCACTGAACCCTCTTAGACTTGGATAATCTATGGTACCATTCTTTCCAGCTAGGGGTTTCATTCGGCCAAGATCTAAAGGCACCTGCCCACTGACCCAAATCCATGGGTGATTGCTTGAAAGGAATTCTGTGGGTTTCTAGGTTGATCAAGTCGGTTGGATCTGGATTCCCCATGGGACCTATGCAGATGAGGCCGGAGGTTTCGGAAAGGGGGATAGTAATCTGATGCCCAAATGCCTAAAAACAAGGAGAAAAAACTGAGAATGGGTCTAGAAAATACTTGAGCAGTAAAAAATAAAAGAGGAAAGTTTCGATGATTAACTCCGGGATGAAGCTCATCGTTGCCGATGGAGCCACCAGTGGAGCCGCCGATAGGACCGCCGTCGCTGAGGGAGTTGCCAGCGGAACCTCCGTGGTTGGTGAAGTTGCCGATGGCGCCGCCATTGGAAGGATGGAGTAGAGTGCGGGCAAGAGAAAATCGCCGGAGGGTGCGGTTGGAGATCGAGAGGGCGTAGGAAGAAGACGAACAGTGATTCGTTGGAGGAGATTACTAGGCTCGTGGAGGAAGAGAGGCGGAGAACACCGGTACTTAAGGACAATCCAAGAGAGAAAGGGATTTTTGCCGCGCCGTCTACACGAATTCCAGGGGAACAGTTGTCTCAAGCGCCCGGTTCGAGAAGATTGCAATCATCATGTAGAAGACCGCGAAACGGAAGCAGATTTTTACTGCACTCGTTTCGGAGGAAAGATTAAAGAAAAGAGTTTCAAAGTAAAAATTATGTTTTACTCCGAAACTGGGGGGCATGTGTTGATGCCAGATTTTGACACGTGTTAAATTGGCGTCAGGGGAGGAAGAGATTGGCCGATGCGGCAGATCTAAAGGCTACAGAGAGGAATCGGCCGATTGAGGCCATAGTTGGGAATCGGCTGATTGACGATGCAACTTGCGCCAACAGAAAGGGAGAGTGAAATCATTGGAACCACAACAGAGGATCCCAGTCAAAAGTGGCCTGATGTTGGTCAACGGAACGATACCGATTCGGTCGAGAAGCAATGGAAAGAGTCCTAATTGAATGAGGAGATGGCGGCAGAAGATTCTGCGGGAGTCCGTTTCCTTTATAAAAATATTATAGATATAGTAGTTTTTCTGTTTAAAATAAGATTGTAACAAGTCGTAATCGATCAGGAGTCCTGGTCCTAGGGTATAAATAGGAGTCGTCAGGGCTTTGTAAAAAAAACACCAATCAATCAACAATACAATCTACTTTTTCGTCATACTTTACTTTCAAGTCGGCGACTTCGCCAATACTTTTTCTTCTTTCACGAGTTCGTACGGATTGGCAGGGCTGCATCGACTCGATCTCCGGCCAATTGGTAGGTTCCGCTTATCGAATAACATCTGAGCTTTAACCTCGGGCGCATCGCTGTGGTTTCGTTTGGATTTATTCACCAGTTATCGATATTTTCTAGAATTATAGGTTTTACCTGTTGTTCTAGTATTATCACCAGTTATCCAGCTTGAGATTGAAATTATCGGCTTTATCATCGCTCTTCCTCGTTCATTGTCATACAGCCGATTAGATCTATCTCAAGTGTTGCATCTGTAATAATTGTTTAAGTTGCTCCAGCAGTTTTCTTTTCAATTATTACGTGATTATCGGCTGATCCATAGCCGGTCATCTTCATAGCAAATCGGCCGATTCGCTGATACGCTTTTCGGGACAGATCGGAACCTCAGCCGATCGGAACGTCCGGAATTTGATACTCTTATTTCCTTGTCAATCAACAGGTCAGATTGACTGGCACGCCGCGCGAACCGCACCAGGGCAATAATCCGAACTAGAGCTAAGCAGATTCTCCCGGGTCGTGTGTCCGACGCTGAAGGTCATCAGCCGATTCTTGGCCGATTTTTAGCGCCAACAATTGGTATGAGTTTTAACTAGCTACAAACTGATCCTCACATAAATTCTTAGGAGAGTGTGTCCAAGGTCATATATTAGTGTTTTAGTACTATGGTTTGACACATTGTGGAAACACTGAACTAGATGGAGCACGGATGCTTCTCTTGCACTTGATGCATATATATAATAACAGGTTGCTGTAGGATAACATTACAAAAAATATCACCGTGGAGTTGGTAACATACCAAGCAAGATGAAGCATAGTAGTGGTAGATAAGAGGAATTATAGAGGGTAAAGATCAAATAACCCAATCGATGCATGAATCCATTATCTCAGAGATTAGCACCCAGAAGAGAGGAGATTAATTTCTTGCTTACTCAAAATAACACACTCAACTCAACTACCAAGTACTAACTTCTTCACGATGATAACTTATAGGCCCTAACTCCTAAACTTTTTTAATCCTCTGCCTCGCTAATAACTAAGACTCTGGAGCCAGTGCCTACCTTGTAGCATGGTCACCACTGGAAACGGAAATATCTTTGTGAGGCCATGTATTTTTTTGACAGGCTCATGCAAAACCTACAGGGAAATTAATCCCAACCGCCGGGCCCGAAGTTTTCCTTCTTCTTTGTGTCCTCACCATCCTAATAAACACTATCCCAAATCCCAAACTTCCCTAGTCGGATAGCTTAATAATAAACGATGGACTCTGACTTGTGCCATTTCGACTTCCTGGATATTGACATTTCAGTCAAGGAATGCAATCCCAGAATATGCGAATGAGAAGCGAGTCATATATAGTTTCAGTATCATTACCATATATACTGATTTCATGTAAGATACCATAAGTGTGTTTTGTTCTTTATGCATCAACAATATTTCATGAAAATTGGGGATCCTTACCGGATGACCTGTTTCAAACCCCCTTTGAAGTAGAAAGGCAGCAACATCGTACCTGTAATAAACAAGGGTAGTCATGCATGAAAAATTTTACAAAAATTGAAACCTGTATAAAAAGATGACACAATTCAAGGCATGTCCATAGTCAGGGAATAACCATATCAAATTATAGTTCTTTTTTTGTTTTCTCATTGAGACACTAATGCATGGTTCACATGTAATGATGACCCCTTATCTTTTCATGTCTTTTACTCCCTCCATTACAAATTCTGTAAGGCATATAGTTTTGGCCATGTTGTTTAAATACATGAAGACCCGTATGTTACTTTAGTTATGTTTTCTCTCTTTTACCCTATTAATACTCCATATCCCTCTTTATCTTTTAAGAGTTAAGACTCATATAAATCTTCTCTCCTTTACTCTCAAGGCACTAATTAACACCGTGAAACTCAAGGTCATTTATCTCTACCATTATATTTGATCATCTTTTTCTTAATCCCCATGGTCAACCAGAATATGCTTTATGCAAAGAAACAGGTCGAGGGAAAATACATTTCTTGCCAAGGATGTAATTTCCTGTAATGCATGCAGACAAAAAAAAACTCATTGCTCGATGGACTCAGCATGGTGATATGACTATGGTTTTTAGTTTACTTCCAGATTCTTTTACTTGAGTCGGAAATGATATTGATGACCTCCTAGCAAGTTTGCTGACAAAATTAATAAATTGACAATAGACCATTGCTCCAATTAGAGCATGCTATTATGCTCTCACGGATAAAGCATAAGCATACATGAAAATATGCAAATGCCAGAATCAATGACGATGCCACGAGCAATATCATCTAAACTAAAAAGGATGAGGAACAATATCACCATACCATGCGCCATCTCTTCAGACTTAGCTTCAAATTGCTCTACATCATCCACAGGATTCCTCTCTGATTTCCAGCAACGCCAACCATAATCAGAGGGAATAAAAGACATGATAATAAAGAACGATCATGATGAGTGCTAGATAGTTACCAAACAAAATTTAACAAGTAACATCAGGCTAAAAGAATCAGTTATCCTATAGAAGTTGTGGTCTTGTGGAGAATGGCACAGAGTTGGACAATGAACGCATGTTCTAATATAAAAGAAAATAGAACTATGACAATATTAGGTCACACCAGTACTAAGTGTAACAGTAATTTCCTCAAAAAATTGTCAGAAGTATTCAAGTTAAAAAAAATATAGCACAACAAGTTGAAGCTAAGGAACATCTACGATCTGCACCAAATGAAAGCTTGCAGCACCCGTCACCCTTGTTTCTGAAACTGTGGTACACACACAGCATGCAGAAGCAAATAAATCGCCCAGTTCATCCAAAGTGAGGTACACACAAAGCAACATATATGGAGCACAGTACTCATCCATACACTCTGTGCCCTAGTAAGTTTCCACAAGGAACTACGTGCTAAGTGTTACAGTAATGACTTGAAACTCCTGCCAAAAAATTGAAGTTACCGATTTCGCATGAAATTGACTAATCCACACCAAATAAAATCTTGTAGAAGCACAAGCACATTGCCCATCAGTTCCATGAAAATGTGGCGCACACAGAGACATAGGATACACATGTGTGTAAACTTTGTGCCCCTGTATGTAAAGCATTTCACCATATGCATCCAACACTCCTAGCTACTAGTAACAGGAAACTAGACCTAGTGACCATGGAAAAAATAAAATGTGCTGCGAGCAGAGGTAACATCAAATCATCAGCAGTAATCTATCACCTGAGGAGCCAGAGCGCGCAGCTGCACGGGCCTGAGCCCTGAAGGTGAAGCCTTCCTGATGCTGGTTGGCCGCCGCCGGCGTCATCGTCTGCGTCGCTTGCGTGCACAAGGAGGCCCTGCCCTCAGGAGAGTACCGGCGTTTCCGGAACCAGCACAACACCTGCAGTGAGCAAACCACAACCCCCACTCCCAGGCAAACAAGAATCAAAACGGATTCCTACGAGAAAAATTCGAGTTCTCTGGATCGGATCGCCGAGTGGGAGACGACCTACCTGCTTCGGTTGAACTGGAACTGGGATCTTGCCGGCGCGGTGACGGGAGGCCGTGAACTTGTTGGCGAGCGCATCGAGGACCAGGCCGTCTGGAATGGCGAAGCTAATCTGTTGCACGAGCGCCTCCATCTCCGTCACCTCCTCCGGCAAGAATCGGAAAAGGTCTGCTGCGCCGCCGCCGCCGGTGCTGCCGCTCGGTGACCTCTCCATTCCGCTCGGGCGAATATGAGGGTACGGCAAGTCGGCACTCGGCAACGACACCGGCAGCTTCCTCTCCAGGCGCTGCAACAGGGAGGGGAGAAGCTGAGATCCGGAATCGGCGATCTGATGGAATTGAATCAGCAGATGGAGAATCGATCGGGAGAGGCGAGGGAGCTCGAGACGAGAGACGTTACCTGCTTCAGGCGCTGGGACAGCTGTTTCCTCGCAGCGTTGTGTTAATTCATGCCTATTTATCGTGGGACCTGGGGCTCTCTCTCTCTCCCCCCTCACGACGCCGAGAGGGCGGCTGTGGCTACAGTTTCCGTTTCACACCCAGCTAGGGGATATTGACTAAGTACTAAATTATTTGTTTACATATATTCCCTCGAAAAATAAACGGTCGTGTTGATTAGCATGCCAAATCAAATCACTAACCACAAATAATTTTTTTACATGATAAAGTACAAAATTATTTGAAACTCTATAAAAGGAAGTTACATTATTAACCTTGCCATTTTGTTTTTTAGAAAATATTTTAAACTATTAGAGTATTCTAGTAAAGTAAAATTCGAACTTAATTCATAACCCACACCACCACAAGGAACCTGACCCTAAATGAAACATTATGCATCTCCAAAAAAATTGTACAAACTGGAACCAACAAATTCACCGTAAGCATAGAAATTGTTAGTTGTAAATATATCCATGAAAATATTAATTCAAAAAATAAGTGCTCCAGACAAAAGCACATTGCGCAACGGTGAGTGTGTGCGCACACACAGATAGAAAAGTAGGGATATAAGCGGTCAGGAATGGTCGGGAAAATGTCCTAAACATTTTTGTTTGCATATTTTTCTTCGGAAATGGGAACAAAATTGGTTAAGCACGGTCCGCAGGGTCTAGGGGGGCTGGGGGATCAAGCCCCCCTACCTCCCCAAAATTAATGGATTCCCTCCTAAACCCCTTCTCCATTTTTGGGAATGAAGAAGAAGAGAAGGAGAGGAAGAAAAGAGAAAGGAGATGAGCCACATCTTCACTTGGCTACTAGATTCGCCACTACCGGTCGGGAAACCAAAATTGGATATCGGATATTGGAAGATACAAAGCAATTCGATGGGAAGCATGTCAATAACGATCGGAAACTGAAACAGAAACAACAAACCATGAAACCACTTCAATCGTTCAACTTTACAAGGGATACAACTATGACACTAATGACTACCAAGTATATCAGTACCACTGAATACATACATGATGGCAACGACATTGGAAACAAAATTGTCATGAAATAATTTATTCCTCTTATGACATTGTGTTGTACACTCAATCATGCTTTTCTGCTAATATTTCCTTGATCGATGGACCATATTTCCCTTTTCCATGGATCGAGCAGTGGCACGGTGATTTTGGTGTTGGTCCCGTCATTTTGGCTCGACGACGCAGTGGAGTTGGAGGAGAGTGTCCTAGGACCACCGCTCGGCGGTGGGGTGGCCCTGGTGGAGCTCAGCATAGTGTGCGGCACCACGCACGCAGCTCCCTGGCTCACCACAGTCGAGGGTGTCCTAGGCTGGAAAAGGGCAGGCTCCAGTGAAGGAAGCGTTCGGCACACGACAAGAAGGGGCGACGGCAGCAGCAACGGCCAGGATCCTCACATTTGCTGTGGGGTTGTGCTAGGAGCTCGGTACAAGCTGCCACAACGGCAGCACGAGGTATATGAAAAAAAAAGGAATTCCCGATAAAGAAAACGGGAATTTTTCAGTATAAATTTGGCGATTGCAAATTGGTTAGGAAAACACTTCGCACCATTTCAATTCTGATTTTATTTTTTTCGTATCTTTTTTTCCCGAGAATGTGATATGCGATGGGTATACGCAGTATAAGATGCTGGTCGATACGTACGTGATCTTCTCATTCCTACTTTAATCCCTACAGAAAAGGAACAAAACAAGAACACCAGCCCCACAACTCGTGTCCACAACACATTCAAACCAATTGCCAAAAAAAACAGTATTAGAAGAACTCTGGGACACCAAAATTTGCTTGGCACACTTGAAAATATAGAAGAAATCACTATAATTATTTGAAAAGTCATTGTATAATGACTTCAAAAGTCTATGAGTCCATGTGAAAACAGAAGCAGAGTAATAAAGTGTATGACTACACCTCCACATCACTCCTCTAGAAATTTAAAACCTTATAATAAGTGGCCTAGTAAAGAATTTCATTACTTTACTTATAAAACCTATGAGTAGACCACAAGCGCACGCACCCACCCACCGACACATGCCCCAATAAAGCATTTCATTGGTTTACTTATAAAATCCAATGGGTAGCCCACACTTGTGTGCACCCACACACAAAGAAACATCAAACACATGTAACATCTATCACTTGAGGAAGAGCCCGCGGGCACAATGGTATAGGTCTAAGATATATAGAAATGGGCCTGCAGCATGCTGATGGCAGGCCCCAGATATATCGTCATGATCACTGGCATCTGCACTCATTGTTGATGATCGGCCCCAATCTTCCATGATGCTTCCTCTCCTTACTTATAATGGTTGGCCCTAAACATCCTCATGCTCCCTGGTTCCTATTACTGTACCACAGCCCCACTACAGTGACTACATTGTAGTCGGTAAAAACCGTTGTACCGACGTACCATCAGTCAATATAGATGTATGCCGACTCCACACATTAGTCGTTGTAAGTGGCGTCGGTATAAACGTATACCGACTAACATGGATATACCGACCGACAGTCTGAGCTCGGCAAAGATATACCAAAGATATACTGACTGACCCATATATCCTGACCGACGATTTGTTACAAATTTTTACAGACTGACTATGTGCAGCTAAATTTCTTTACCAACCAACAATCCAACCCTATACATCCATAGAAAATAATATAATTAATCTCCCACTGGCCATACAACACCAATCTTTTGAAATAGTACATATCAAACATAATTAATGAACATGTATAGCTCATAATTTCATTTTAAGCCAACAGATATCAAACACATAATTGGCTAAAATATAGAGCATAGTTTTCATATGGATCCAATAGATATCAAACACATAATTGGCTGAGCAACAAAGTTTTCATTGTAGACAACATCATTTGTGTTGTCACTGAGCTCAGGTCAAGATAGCTAGATCATATGTTTGGCTTCACAGGCCACGGTACAAGCAGATAAAGCCACATTTACAAAACAAAGGCAGGCAGCCTAGATAGTCCAAATAAACCGCTACACAGCCATAACTTTGGCTTCTCATGCAGCGCATAACATTTTGTCTAAACAACTCACAGCTCACTTACAAAATGACCCAAGTCTACCCAAAATAAAATAGTGCTCATGAGCACTGATCCACTTGTTGCTTACATGATCGACCATCATGCTGCCTCTAACACCTCCCACCTGAACAAAGTGGAAACTGTAAATTGTTCAAAAATACATTGGTTGAAACTTAACTGCAGAAACTGTAAAAAGCATCGTTCAGGAATAACTGCAGGAAGCAGTCCATGCAGACAACAGCAAAACGAAGAGTGAAAAATAACCTACAAAACTGCTGGCTATCGCTGCAGCTGACTTGCCTACTCTTTAGAGGAATCTTAAGGTTCAGAAAATTGGCTAGTAAGTGTGCAATCCATACAACTAACTGTATTTTTCTGCATGGACAGCTACAAATCCTAACATGCCCAAAGCTAGAACTAAAATCAGTTTCACCAGCCCAATGACTTCACTAATGCCAGCCCAATGATTTCACTTCAGAACATGTAATGACCAAATTTGGAGATCAAATAGTACTAGTAAAAGAGTGGGTTGTTTGCTGAAAGTAAAATTTAGAAAATACCTGCAGTACCTTGGGAAGACTGTGATCCCTTGGTAACCTTTAACTGTCATAAATATAAATAATTAGTGTCTCTCATCACACATGAAAAAAGGTAACAAAGATAAGTGTATTACTCTCTTGTATGGCCATGAAATCGGCATCTTACGAGCATCAGCCATCGTCTCCACATCACCATAAGGCCGAGGTAGAATTGTATCCCTTCTCAGCACAGCATCACAACAACTTCACAGTACTGCTTTCCAAGAGCCTCACCTCCAAGAATGCTGTTAGGATTAGTAGAAACAATTGTTCCCTTAGCCACAGGCAGATTAGATTTCAAGATGGCATATAGTATCACCTCCTATCCAACCTGAAGCAAATAATGTATTTATGAGAATTGAATTGATGTATAGAACAACTAATATAACAGATTTAATTAAAATGTTTGTACAAGGAATGAGACAATTACAAGTTCATCATGTGAATTGTGAGGGACATCATTCCTTCGGGCTGCATTGATGGGCACTGATGAGACTGCACTGCTGGGACTGCACTCCCAGGGCTTCCGTGATTGTGCTTCACTGTTGTTGTGGCTACAACTCCCCTATTTACAAGCAGGTACTCATCCTCATCAGAGTAATCAGAAGCTTCATCTTCTTCAATTTGAGCATCATGATAAGCCTCATCAACATGTTCTTCAGACCTTGGGCTCTACAAAAATTAGATAAATGAATGAGAGACACAATGGAGCTACACAGCCAACTTCCACTGGATTAAATAACTCAAAAGTTATTGAAGTACATTACCACTTGGTGACGTGAATTTGAACCATTTTGTGAGTTGATCTCCACTTTTTGCCCCTGCATTTCCTCAATTTCTGATATGCGTTGTTGTAGAGCTGCTACCTCACGTTCAGCCTTTTTACGGGCCAGAACTTCCATTTGAAATCTGGTGGGTGTGTAACACTTCAACCCAGGGGTACCAACATCTCGAGGAGTTGGTCCCAGACCCAAAACACGAACACGTCCTCTCGGCTCCTTTTCTCCACAAGCAGCAGCAAATGCATCACCTTCTTGAATTGTTTTTCCTTCAACTCTGGACGTTCTTCAACGATTGCCTTAAGTTTTTTCTGCACAAATGGAATAGTTTATTTCAAGAATTTTCTTTATAATACCATAATAAGCCTTGTTTCCTATGATAATATTATCGTTATTGCCTCAGTCAAAACTTGTTGACTCTGCACATACAACAACCCCACTATTTTGAATAGATCTACCCTCATCATAGGACTCTGTGTGGAAATTGAATCCATTTATGGTATAACTAGTATACTTGTGTGCAATCGTCATTGGAGCCTTAGCTAAATTTTAGTCTCATCTGGTGTTGTCTCAAACATTTCTTCCACCTGTGATTATGAATTACTACAATTAAAGTAAATGTGAGATCCATATCTGTTGACATGTGCTAAGTTTTTTTTGTCTTACTTACATGCAACCTGAACCACTCATAGGTAGTGAGCATGCTTGCTGCAAAGGCAATTTTATTAATTTAGCATGCAAGACAAAGTGATCATGTGATGTCAAGAGATTTAGATAATATACTCTAGGTAAGGTGCAATATTGGCATAATTGAACAGAACATATCTATGGGCTTCTAGCCATATCTTGTGGTCTAAGTTGACTATGGACTTTCCTGCTAATCCTCGACCAATGCTACGGAAGAAAGGAGTTGTACTACAATCTTCATCAGCTCTAATTTGACGGCTCTATTGGGTCTCCCCATGTAAATAGCGAGAGCAAAGAGTAAGGTACTTAGTAAATATGGACCACTCCATAATTGATCCCTCAGGGTGACTTTTTGTATGGACAAAGCCTTTCAATCTCATCAAAAACCTATGCACAATAATAGGCACATTTGTAATGTTAGGAAAATAGTAGGTATGTAGCAGTTATTCACTATTCTGCAATATGACCAATCAAGTTACCTCTCAATAGGCCACATGCTGCAAAAATGGACTGGACCAGCTATTTTTGCTTGGGTAGGAAGATGTACCATCAAGTGTACCATAATATCAAAAAAGGATGCAAGAAATATAGTCTCAAGCAGGCTCAAGGTTTCAGCTATATCAGCCTCTAGACTTTCCATATCACTTATTCAAATGACAGATGAGCTAAGTTTCTTAAAAAAGTTTCATATACGAATCACACCAGCACTAACAATTTTAGGCAATATTTTTCTCACAGGAAGTGGCAGCAAATGTTGTAGAATAATATGGCTCTCATGACTCTTAAGCCAAAATATCTTTCTCTCATTAACATGTACATTATGTCGTATGTCAGATATGTCAGATGCATAACCATCAGCAAACTTGACCCTTTCAGCATTTGACAAAATAATTTCCTCTCATCAGGACTCATTGAGTCTGGTGCAGGTGGCAAATAAAATTGTTCTTCAACATAGGGTGAAGATCACTTCTAATACCTGGAGCTTGAATGTCCAGCCGGGAATTCAGATTATCCTTGGATTTCCTATCAGTGCCCATGAATGTATTAACTAAGCTTTCACTCACATTTTTTCCTATGTGCATGAAGTCAAGATTATGCCGCAGCATTAAATCTTTCCAATATCGAAGTATGAACCAAATAGACCTCCTTTTGAAATGACTAATGGCTGCCCTTCCTTGCGTCTCTTGCTTGTCGGTTTCTTTCCAGATGGGTCCTTACCAAAGATTGTATTAAGATCTTTATTGCACTCTAAAATTTCCTCTCCTGAAAGTGGAGTAGGTGCTGGCCTAAACTCAGTTTTACCAAATTTATCAGCATCAAACCGAAATGGACGGTTTTCATGCAAGAATCTTCGATGACCCATATAGCAAGTTTTGCTACCATTACCAAGTTGCATTGAACATGTATAAGAGTGGCAATCAGCACAAGCTGCTTCACCAGCAGTGATAGACCCGGACGCATAACCTAGGCCTGGAAAATCTGTAATAGTCCATAATACTACTGCCCGCAGCTGGAAGAACTCACCCTTCCAAGAATGGTAAGTTCTAACTCCATTTTCAAACATATCTAGCAGATCATAAACAAGTGGTTGAACATATACATCCATATCACTACCAGGACCACGTCAACCAGGAATCAACAAAGAAAGGATGAAATTTGATTGCTTCATGCACATTGCAGGTGGAAAGTTGTAGGGAATATAAATACCAGGCCAAACACTATAGCTAACATTCATGGTCCTAAATGGATTAAAACCATCTGTGGCAAATGCTAGACGGATATTCCGACTATCTTCAGCAAACTTTGGATTCTTTTGGTCAAAGTCCTTCCATAGAGGTGAATCTGTAGGATGCCTTAGCAGACCATCATTTTTTCAGCCTTCATCATGCGATCTAGTTAAACTTGTTGTTTTAGAGGTCAAAAATAATCTTTGGAGCCTTTTCTTTATTGGAAAATAGCGGAGAACTTTCCAAGGAACCTTGTATACATGCTTTCCATCTAAACTCTTCCTTACTAATTTCCACCGTGAAACCTTACATTTTGGACAAGAATTCAATTCTACATTTTCCTTCCAATACAGAATGCAATTATTTTCACATGCGTGAATATTAGTGTATCCAATTCCTATAGATTTCACCAATTTCTTAGCTTCATGAAAGTTTCTAGATAGTGCTGACCTCAGGGAGTGCATCATTAAGTAGATCAAGTAGCAGGTTGAAACATCTATCAGTCCAACCTCCAAGAAGTTTGATGTGGAGTAATCTAACTAGGAAACGGAGTTGTGTATGTTTCTTGCAACTAGGGTACAACTCTTTTTCTATTTTCTGCAACCAACTTTTGAATGGCAGCTAACTCAGCACAAGGTTCCAGAATAGAACTATTGTCATCAAAATATCCTCTATCATCTAAACCAGCAGCTAAGTCTCTAAGCAAATCAGATATATCATCATCCTCATCAGACTCCTCTAAAACCTGAGCACCATCATAATTCCCATAATTAACTGAAGAGCTAATTTCTCCATGCAAGTGCCATATTCTATACCCTTTTAGAATTCCATCACATATCAAATGCTCTCATACTTCACTTGCCTCTTTCCAGAATGAGTTGACACACTTTCTACAAGGGCATAATATCTTGCTGCCTACTGCTGAATTTCTAAAAGCAAAAGCTAAGAAACTGTTCACCCCTTGCATGTATACCCTGTTGTGCCTACATGCAATTTTAAAATTAATTACCATTTTAATATAGATAGCACTTTTAGAATTTGTGAAATAATTGATCTGTACCTACCATCATCATCGATCCATGTTTTATCCATCGATCTCTATATGGCTGATCAATCAGCTTGAATTTAAAAATGATCAAACAAAAGAAAAACATCACAGAAACAATAAGATAGTTGCATACCAATTAGGTAATTACCATGTAAATGTCCACACATACAGGAATAGAATAAATAAACATAAATTACCATTTGTACAACAAGAGAAATATAACCATACTGATGCACACGAGGTGAGTTGCTGCCAATATTCTTCAAATGCCTTCAAGGGGTGCACGTGGGTGTCGCACTAAGGTACAAGCACTTGTGCAGCTTGAGGTTCAGCATCTGTAGTGTTAATAAGCATGAATGTATTCAGATTGCAAGCACTAAATATCAACTACGTTCAGTTAGAATATAAGATGAATGGTTAATTCTATAAGGTAAACATAAATATTTTCTTAGCAGTATATCCTAGTTTCCCTGGCAGATGGTTATATGACAACAAGGATCTAATATATTACCTGTGGTACTCAGTCACACATTAAGAAACTTGATGATTCCCTGAACTTTACAAATGTGAGCTCTTGTTTCAATACTGCATGGTGAGAATAAAATCAGAAAATAGTAGTAGAGAACATAGATTTGCCTACCAAGTAAGCGCATCAATAAATAAGGATAGTTTGGTGTGTCGGAAATGCCATAAGTTACCTTTATTAGTTCACGTGCTTAATTACTTAAGCAATGTTGTTGCTAAACAACTAATTATTGTTGTTTCTTAATGCTATTTCAGAATATCGCATACAGTTCACAGAAATGCTACAAGATTGCTAGCCATTAGTAAATAATCCATATAGTTCAGATCATGAATTCATTTTTGTTATTGCTAAACAATCCACTGTTTGTAAATATTTACAATTGTTATCATCTTTGCTACAGAGGGAAGAACATGAAAATAATCAAGTAATCTTGCCACCTGGATCTATGTAGGGATGGCTGGATTATAAAATAAAAATAGCAAAAACTGATAAGACATCTCCATATCCCAATTATGATATACCAGTTCTTATGGAGGCATAAGTAATAAAATGCAACCTTATTCACTAAATTCTACTGATTTATCTTCAAACTGGTGCAGCTACAACATGGAAATAGAACGGAAATGAACATGACGGAATTAAGAACGGGGACACATTATGTTTGTTGTTTCTACCTTTGTAGAATGAGCACAGCACCAAATGGAGTAGAAACCCAACATGGTGTAGTTTTACTGCTTCCAATATTGCAAATCTAGCTGTGGGCCCAGATCGAGCGAAGACCTGGGGCGGAAGGATGGTTCCTTGTGGCCGTGAAGCGACCGTCGATGTGAGAGGAGATTGAGGTGGCGGGGAACTGCAGCAGTGGGGGGAACTGTCATGGCAGGGCCCCTGGAAGCTGCGGAGGTGGGGGATTGTGGCGGCGGCGGCGGATCTACGGAAGTGGGGAGAACTGTGGTGGCAGAGGCGGGGGAATGCGGCGGCGGCACCGGAAGCTGGGGAGGCACCCGTGCAGGAGCTGCGTCGTCACAGCTAAAGCAACGCAGCAGAAGAAGTGTGACGGCTGCGGAGGGTGCTGGTCTGGCGCCGGCGCTTTTGGAGGGATCGAGCGCGCACCTAGTGGCGATTTTTGGAGGGTTGAGCGCGCGCGGTGGCAATTTTGGAGAGGCAAAGATGGCGCACGGCGGTGAGATTTTGGGGAGAACGAGAGCAGCAGTCGGCTATACAGCTAGGGTTTCTCCTCACTAATGTTGGCTGACCGATGGGCCCCGGGGCAAAATTTACGCGCAAGACTAGGCTGGCTAAGCCGCCTGGGGGGGAGGCCCAGCTCATATGCCGACAGATAGTTCGACGGAATCATTAGGATATCCCGACCGACGGTTCAATGAAATACCTAAATATCTATACCGACTGATGGTCTGATGTGGACTTATACCGACAAGGTTTAACGGTGATACAGTACTTTTAGCGACAGACGTCTGACGGCAATGTAGGGTTGTGGTACAGTGTATTCTCCCCTCACTATCATGGCCTCGCATGAGTAAAGCTTGTTGTGAAACTGATGACTGGGAACCTGCACAGGTACCACAGTCCAGATCCGAGTGAAACTGGTTTCCTCTAAGGAGGAATTCGGAAAACCATCGATGTGGCTACCTGCTTCAGCTTGATGAGAATCTTGCAGGTGTGTTCAGTTGAGTAAAACTTCATGGCGAGCTCGTCAGTGGAGTGGAGGAGAGTGAGTAGGGTAGAAGCCATTTATTAGGATTCTATGTTTATTAGATTTTTGGTTAAAAGGCTAAATTGGCTAAGAATTTGTAAAATGCATATAAGATCACAGAAAAATGCTAAAACTGCAAAGTCAATTTTGTTAGCCTGTTAGATCTAAATCTACACAGGAAGAATGCTAGTTTTTGTGAAATGTCCTTTTTACCGCTGCTAGATTTTAGGTTTTGATAAACCAATTTTTTTTTAATATGAATGTTTCCGCATGATAAACTTTTGCATTGTTATCCTTGCACTGATGTCTCTAATGCATCATTTCATTCATATAGACGCAGCGAACAACTTAGGGTCTGTTTGGCATGGCTTCAACTCTACCTGGAGCAGCTCCACTTCAAAACTCCAGGTGGAGCTAGCTCTGGGTGGAGTTGGAGCTGTCTAGATTAGGTGTTTGGCTAGGAGAGTACCCTCAGCTCCAAAAGAGAGGATCATTAAGGTGGATTGCCATTATTACCCCCACTCATGACCTCACATGTCATCCTCTTGATCATCTTTCTTCTTCCTCGGGACGCTCGGGTGGCACGGGACTCACACGACCAGCACGGCGGCGGGTGGCACGGTGCCGGGCACCGGGCTCGGGAGGATGGTGGCCGGCACGGCCAGGGGTATGGCACCCCGCGCGCGTGTCACGGCGTACAAGGCGTGCTGGGCCGGCGGGTGCTACAGCGCCGACATCCTGGCAGCCATGGAGGCCGCGGTGGTCAATTTAAGGTCCAGACCTCTATATTCGGTGTTCATATATCTTCCTACTTGGCATCTTAGGAGGCATCCACATGTCAGCTAATTTTTTTCATATCAATGTTCACCATACATGGCAACCAATGAAAGAGAGATAGAAGATCCATTGCCACCGGCTAACATCTTCACCATTCTCTCGTGGGATTTAGGACAAGAGTTCTAAGTTGGTCACGAAGGATGGAGAGATAGGGCAAGGCACATAGTCAAGCATACGCCAATTAATAATATTGGACCACGTGTCATAATTAACAAGTTTTGGCGTGTTAATTTGGAACCTAGGTGAGAACCTGAACAAGTTGGAAGCTCTCCGTCACTATTTAAAAAACAATTTGTAGGGGCGTTCTGTTTTTTTTCGAGGGGCGACCAAAAGGTAATCCGCTCCTACAAATGCAGCGGGTTACTGTAGCAATTCACCCGCCCCTAAAAAATATTTTTAGGGGCGGGTGACCCCATCACCCGCCCTTAAAAATGGGCATCATTTGCAGGAGCGGATGATGGCGTCACCCGCCCCTGGAAATACATTTCTAGGGGTGGATGATGGGGTCACCCGCCCCTAAAAATGATTTTCAAGGGCGGGTGCATCACCCGCCCTACAAATGGTACAACACAAATAAATTCATAATTTTTTCATATCATCTCAGATGGAGTCAAACTTTATATCAAAATTGTATAAGTTGACGAGATATAAAACTTTTAGTTGATAATTTTTTCATTTGAGGTCATTTAATAGTCCAAAAATTATTATAAGTTTTCTAATTTTAAAATCTAGAAATTTGATTTTTTTTTTCAAACAACTTCGGATGTAGAGTAGCTCCATATCAAAGTTGTAGTGGTAAGATCTAAAATTTTATAGTTTATACATTATTCATTCATTTAAGACCATTTAGGATCACAAGGTTATTTAATAGTTGTGCTTTACACGTAGCTATGACTAATATAGTATTTCATACAACTCAAATCATACTTTGAGATTTTCACAATCTTAACTTTTATATACACTGAAATATTTTTAGTATATTTTTTCTATATCTGTAGTTCACAATAACCATAGTGTAGAAGTTTCACTTTTTATTTATTTTGCTATATTTAAAGATTTAAATGAATTTTTGGAATAAAATAGAAAAATATTTTTAGGGGCGGGTGGTGGCGTCACCCGCTCTTATAAATTGATTTACAAATTGATTTTAGAGTTAATACAAAATAATAGCATACCTTACAGAGTCATAAGTAACTTTGTAGTGCGGTGGAGAGTAGGGTGAGCGCAAGGCTTGAGGTAAGCGGTTTGAACCCCAGTTAACACAAGTGTGCATATTTTGTAGAGAGGCTTGTGGTGATGGTCAGTTGACTAGGATATTTTTTATTTTGTTGTTTTCAACTTTTTCTAATTTTTTTTATTTTCTGGAAATTGATTTGTAGGTGTGGCTAGAAATAGCTGTTTGCAGGGGTGGCTAGAAGCGGAGCGGGTAAAAACATATTTCTAGAGATGGATGCGGTACATGCCTCTACTTCTCGCAGCTAGAAATAACAAAACGGTACTCCGCCCCTGCTCTCGCAAAATAACAAGTTTTTTGGGGTAAAATAACAAGTTCTAGAACCAGATTTGCAAGGTCCAAAACAACCAAAAAAAAAACGAAATCTTCTGCTTCTGCGGCCCACTCCTTTCCATTTCTGTTTCTTGAATAAACCCGTACGTATATTTCTTACTGCGTGATGACCTAGTACAGCACTGCTATATTCCTCCTAAAATATCTCTACTCGAGATAGCCACATCCCCCTCTTCCACTAATACGAACCCATCAATAATTAACGTGTCCGGACAGTCGTCGGGTCGTCGTCGTTATCTCCGGTTGATCGGTTGCGTCTCGGAGTAGGCGCCACGGTACTCCCCTTACGACTGCTCAAACTCCCCGGTGTACTGCTCGGAGGCCAAGGCGGTGAGGCGGAGCTGCTGGATGGCAGCCGCCTCCTGCCCGGAGCCGTGGTAGTTCCGGCTCTTCCCCACCTTCACCCCGTTGCTCAGGTCCGACATGCTCCCTTCGTCGTCCAGCGCCCTCATCACCTGGTGACGAGGACACCATTATTATATTTCATGGGGGAGAACAGCATGTTCGTTCGTTGTCTTTCCCGTTGCAAAGATCGACCTCACTAGCTATTGCCTGCTATGTCCGACAGTTATTCGACGGGTTTACCTACCTGCACCATCCGGGGCCGCTTGGGAGCCGAGTGGCGGACGCACGCGGCCGCGGCCTCCACCATCACGATCATCTCGCCCCGGTTGTAGGCGCCCTCGAGCCGGGGGTCGACCACCGCGTCGAGGTCGCCCGTCTCGACGGCGTCGACGAGGACCGGCCGTGCCTGCATGGAGCACCGGCAGGACAAGCAAAGCTAGCTTCAGAGCCATTGGCTACAAATAAAGCAGCTCGAGAGGTTGCAACAATGTGGGTACTCTACCCATTCGACGAGGCTCTCCTCCCCTGGGCGCGTCTGGTCGACGGGCTTCCGCCCGGTGACGAGCTCCAGCAGCACGACGCCGAAGGAGAACACGTCCGACCGGTCCGTCAGCTTCCCGCTCGACGCGTACTCCGGGGCAAGGTACCTGCATTGTTAATTTGCAGCATTTACTTATTAGCTTAATTACTTGTTCCCATATATAGCATGCAGGAAGAGGGAATAATTAATAATCAACAAACAAATTAAACGTGGACGCCGCACCCAAACGTCCCCATGATGCGAGTGGAGACATGCGTGTGCGTGTCGTTGGAGAGCTTGGCCAGACCGAAATCTGCAACCTGCATGATCGACATGGCACCGTCAGTGACCAGCATTTCATTTAACATGTGCTCTGAAGCTGAACCCTAGCTAGCTCGTCAGTCAGTCGTCATGCCTGTGCTTCGAAGGAGTAATCGAGCAGAATGTTGGCGGACTTGATGTCCCTGTGGATGATCCTCGGGTGACCTGGAAGTGGAAAGTAAGCAAGGAAAACATGAGAATTTTATTCATGCCCAGAAGATCGAAACTAATAGTGGCCGCGCGCAAGATAAAACATACAATCTTCGTGCAGGTACGCCAAACCCTTTGCGGCGCCGATGGCGATCTTGAGCCTTGTTGGCCAGTCCATCACCGGCATGCCGCAGCCTGCACCAAGAAAATATAGATGTATTAATTATTCATCCATGGGAAGAAATCAGGAACCTGCTTTATTGGACATATTTGCGTCAGGATGTGTGTATACGTAGAAGAGTTACGGGCTGTTTGGATGAAGGGGACTAAACTTTAATCCCCGTCACATCGAATATTCGAACACCAATTACAAGAAATAAATATAGACTAACTACAAAACCAACTGCATAAATGGAGACTAATTAACAAGATGAATCCATTAAACCTAATAGTCCATGATTTAACCATGTTGTGCTACAGTAAACATGTGCTAATGATGAATTAATTAAGCTTAATAGGTTCGTCTTGTGAATTAGCCTTCATTTATGCGATTGGTTTTGTAATTAGCTTTTATTTAGTACTCTTAATTGGTATCCAAACATCTGATGTGACGGGACTAAACTTTAGTGTGGAGGATCCAAACAGCCCCTTAGTCACGGTGTTTCCTGCATTATGTGGAGACACTAGTACAGAAACCTTGTTCCAGTTGGGAAACCACTGTTATCCTGGTTTCCCAACCGGGACTGCCAATCCGGGGCTCCGCTGTTTCCTGCATACGTACTGTGGAGATGGTGCTCCAGGGTGCCGTTGGGGACGAACTCGTAGACGAGCATCCGGTGGTGCTGCGCGATGCAGTAGCCGACGAGAGAGACGAGGTGGCGGTGGTGCACGCGGCTGATGATCTCCACCTCCGCCTGGAACTCGCGCTCCCCCTGCCCGCTGCCGGCCTTGAGCTGCTTCACGGCGACGCACTTGCCGTCGGCCAGCCACCCCTTGTACACGCACCCGAACCCGCCCTCGCCGATCACGTTGTCCCGGGAGAAGTTGCTCGTGATGCTCGTCAGCTCCTCGTAGCTGAAGGACGACTTGGAGCCCGGCGGCTCCATGCTGCCGGACTGGTAGTACCCTCCGCCGCCGCTGTCCGGGCCCGACGGCGGCGAGAAGCCTGCAGATGCTCCGCCCGGATAGAGCGCGCCCGACGGGTTGGAGACGCCGAACTGACCCGACGGCAAGTTGTTGTTGCCGTCTGCAGCGGCCATGTGCACATTGCTTGCATTGGTTACGAATCAACTAATAACTGGTAATGGCATAATAATTAATATGGTATGATGATGGTTCGATCGAGGTTACCGTTGTGGTAAACTAGTCCGTCCGTCGTCTTCCTCCTCCTCCGCGTGATGAAGAAAACGGCGAGCATGGCAAACATCAAACCGGTGATCGCCGCACCAGCAATGGCCGCAGCTACATGGCTAGTGCCTACTCCTGATGAGCCTAAAGATGACCGGGATGAGCTCCCGGCGGTGCTACCGTTGGTTCCTTGCGACGAAGGCGGCAAGTTGTTTGCAGACGTTAGGGTGCCAACGGCGGCACCAGGTGCAATGGACACTGGACTACTGTTGGACGATACAGGGACAGGAATTATGACAACTGATTGGTTCGTCGGTGGTGGCGGCGATGCAGAAGAAGAAGAAGAAGATGGTGGTGGACTACGCGAAGGTTGGGAATTTGTTGATTGATCATCGTTGCTCTCCTGTGGCAGCGACGGAGGAGATTCTCTCGATGACGATGACGACGACCTGCCTGATGGGTTGGGAGGGGCCTGCTGATTGGAGGACGAAGATGGAGGTTGCGGAGGCGAGGAGCCTTCTGACCGCTGCGGAGGCGACGATGACGATGACCTGCCTGGAGGTGGTGAAGAGTTGGAATTGTCACCACTGTTTCGAGAAGATTCGGAAGGTGGAGTTGGTGGTGGTGAAGACTTTGAATTGCCGCCGCTCCAAGATGGAGAAGGCGGTGGGCTTGATGATTGTTCTGACGATGGCGGAGGCGATGAATTTGATGGAGAGCTTCCTGAGGGCGAAGGAGGGCTAGAGAACGGTGAATCTTCTGAGTCTGAGGGTGCTGTTGATCTTGAGCTTTCTGAGCTTGGAGATGGAGGTGGGCTAGACCAGCCCTTCGAATTAGGGGATGAGCTAGAGCCCGAGTCTGAACTTGAATCATTGGGTGGAGGAGCTTTGGAATCGTTGTTGTTGTTATTGTTGTTGCTGCTACCGCTGCCACTTCCATTTTCTTCACTTGATGATGAAGAACTCGGCGACGGGGCTATATCCGACATGCTTTCTTTCTCAGATGCACCTGCTGTGCATTACTAGATGATCCAAGTTGGTATTATGTACCTCTGTTGCGAAAATCATCAAGTTGCTTTTCCGGATCAATTTATGCCCTTCCTTTGAATCCTTTGCCCTTGGATATGAACTGCAATCTACAAACTTCTTTCTCCCCATTCTCTGTTAGTACAGCTCGGCATCTAACATCTTCAATGTCTTCACATCTGTAGGGAGAATTGCTATGAGCTAAGCAATGGACCAACAGAAACTCAATTTCAATCGGTAGCCTAGAAACTCCAGGGAAGAGATTTTGCTATTGAATCAAAAAAATGGAAGGAAAAAAATTGTAACTCTCATCAAGGGGCACGAGAAGATGGGTTCTTGTCATCAAATGCCTAAGAATAGGAAGATCCATGAGAGTTTAGAGCAACAGGACGACCCAACCTAATTAAAGAACAAGTGTTATTTAGGCATTCCAGTTCTTCAACACCAAGGGACAGAATGGGATGGCTGGAAAGCAGGAGGGAAAATAGCTCCTTGCTATATTTGGCTTACGAGCACGTTTTGCGTATGCCTCCCTCCCCTTAAGGTAAGAGTAGTCAATACATGCCAATGTTCCTTAATGAGCCAATTTGGCCAATACTACATCTATACTTTAAAGTGACACCTATGTGAAAATGCACAGCAAATAAACTCATCTAGCTAAATTCTACTCAAATATGTAATCCACTCTTTAATTTCCATACATATACATATACTTGATACCAGGCACAGATGTATTGATCTTAGCTCAAATTCTAATAGAAATTGCTCTGGTTAATGGCGGTCAACAGAAACATTGCAGAACGTGATGAGTAACAAGTACCACGCTATCATACAGTCACCTAAGGAACAGCTAGTCAGCAAGCTGTGGACTACTTTCCAAATCAGCTACCAAAACGTAATTGACGGTACTTCCAAGATTGCATAGAAATACATTTCACAGCAGGCGGCTTAATGGCCCTACAAATATCACATAACCGTCACAACATTCTCGAAGTTCATCGAAACTGAACTGAGCCTAGTAAACCGGAGAAATATCACATGAAAATGACGCATCTCCACTGCTGCACATCTGACAGTCCAAAAGGAACACAGCTTGACTATCAGAACAATAAATTGGGAATAAAATTAGCGAGAATAGTTCTGGTTCATGTTATTTTTCCCTATGGCTACGCTCGGGCCCAACACCACTGCGAGGTGCCAGCGCAAGTACTATACTACAACCAACTCCACACAACATAATGCTCGATGCTCAAATGAACTTTCACAAACTATGCGCTAAACATTATCAGCACATTACCTTAAAAGAAAGAAAACTGTTCCTCCCCGGTAAACCAAATAAAGCTGTACAAATCAAAATTACTATGATTTCACCTTTGCTAAATACTTACAACTTACAATGATACCACGGCCCTGATTGCAGACCAAAATACAAATAAATTTTCTAAACAAGCGAAAAATTGGGGAATTGAATTATACAGCGGGGGGTATAAGGGGCATGTCAGCATTGTTGGTCATCCTCTGTTTGCGACCTTTCATCATTTTTTGACAATGCACTGATCTGCTGCTCAAGCTGTCATGCAGAGAATCCATGCAACATTTTAGAATCTTTTTTCCGCATATATGTTTGTAAATCAAGGATTTAACATCTAAAGTCAAAGCATAAACACCTTTAGGAGTTAACTCATTTTCGAATATCGGAAAAACTCACTTGGCCTTTCAAAAAGAAATCCATGTTATGTTTGTAAATTAAGTATTTAATATCTAAAGGCAAAGCTCAAACACCTTTAGGACTTAACTCAAATACCAGAAACTCGCTTAGCTTTGCAGAAAAAATCCACGTATATGTTTGTAAATTAAGGATTTAATATCTAAAGTCAAAGCTCAAAAACCCATAAGACTTGAACCATTTTAAAATATCAGAGAAATTCGCTTGTTTCACCTTTTTGCAAATTTATCAACAAAATGCAACTATTCAAAATCTATTTGCAGTCTTGCAGATAGTTCTGTTACCTGATTGTTTCGGAGCTTTAATCTTTGAACTTCGTCAGCGAGTTCAGTGATACTGCAAATTTTCAAAAAAACATGTATCAAGTGTCTGCAAATACGCTGAACCATTATCACAATGTTTCATACCTTCGCTGCAATTGGACAACATACAACTGCAATTCCTTTTCTCTGACAGGCCCTCCAGAAGACTGTGAATAGATCAAACACTTAGTGTGCCCCTTTTTGTGCCACATAAAATAACTTCATGTTTGCTTAACACGAGAATTACAGACACATCATAGGTGTTTTGACTGATCAATGAGTGCTCAGCTCTTTCTAAAGTTCACATGTCAAGCAAAACATGAAAACAAAAGGGGTGATTAAAAGCCACACTCAATGTTATGCACCTGATATGAAACACTTGTACTTGCTTCAGAATCATCTGTTAAACAATAGACCCATGCATAATATTAGTACGCATCAAAGTTTTTCACTAAGGCACAAAATAAACTATTGTATTCATGCATACCAGATGTTTCCTCAATTGAAGAAATCAGCCTACTTAATACTTCCTGCCAAAACAAAGAATTCTGAAAATGCCGAAAATTCTTCCTTTTTAAAGTTAACTGATAAACATAGTGATTTAGTACCTTTTGCATAGTATTTTGCTGCATCAAGAATTGCAATGTTGGAAGAATCGCAGACGACTTGAGATTTGAGCGTGTTGCTCCAATTGGTAGATTTGACCTGCTGCTGCAGGCTGATGTAGCTGCCTAAGGAAATTACAGTCAACAAACCAGTGTTAAAAACTACTTGAATCCTACTTACTAAAACCTAGAGTGTAGAGAGGCATTATAAAGAACATTTGGGTGGTTAGTTTTCCACTGGCTGCCCAGTGCCCATGCCTGTTGATCCTCATGTTCAAGCAGTATAAAGCACAATACAACTGAAGCTAAAATAACACGCACACGAGAATTGTATCAAATACAATAGGAGCATTTTCAAACAATATTTATTATTAGCATATTCAAAATCAGGGGAAAAAATACTCATGGTTGCATAATTGTTACTTCTGGTACAGGAGATGTATGCGATTTGGAAGGGAAGAAAATAAACTATTATTCAGAACAAGACATACAGAATGTAAAGAATCTTCCAGAATCTGGGAAATGCAGGAGTACAATAGAGGGATGTTAAATACAGAACAAATCATTTAACGCATTTATTTTCAGAACTTGAGCAATTAAAATTCAAAAGTCAGAATTAATCAACAACTCCAAGCTTTGTCATGTTCACTAGAACCAGTGGATAAAGAAGAAAAAGGAAATACAATAAACAATTTACTATGCTGATCAACTGTGACTTCTCATTTAAATAATTCAGTACCTTTTGAGAAATGCTATCTGACGTAACCTGGAAACGCCCCCTTCGACGTATAATTTTTCCTTCTGATGGCTCCTCAGGTGCAACTGCACCCAAAAGTGGGTGTGATAAGCCAAATTGAGCATCAACATAACTAACAAGTAAAAGTGAGATTATATGCATGCTTGCAGTTAATTCTAAAGTTGAAACCTGCAGAACTGGTTAGTTTCCAGATCATGCATGCTAGATTCGAACAGCCAAACACATGTGAAAGCGAACACAGAGACAAATGAGACAGCAAGGGGTTGTGTAAGTCACAGTCATCTTACCAGATAGATGTGTGCGAGAATCCTTCATTTGGCGGAACAACAAAGGGCCACTACAGTTCCTGATGCTTGGATTGTTCTGACGAAATTCATCCCTTTCATGACAAAAGTGCAAGTGTTACCGGCCTAGAATAGCCATTTTGAAAGGCATAAATGTATATAAAAAACAATATACAGAATAAGGAACACTGCTGCCAAAAGATATATGGATAGATCCATGCTTCTTTATTTTGTTCTTCATTTCCAGATTCACTACAATACCCCAGGGGACTATGATGTACTAACTTTGTTGTCAAAACAAATGTTAAACAGTTTTATTTTGCAATATCAAAGGGAACTTTGAAAGTGTCTTTGGACTAGGTCAGCGGTTTATTGTTTTAAGGAAGCTACGCATAAAGACTTGAGGCTAAGAGATCATTACACACAAAACTTGAAGATATGTACCCACATCATTAAATTCAATGCACGTCCATAGAAAACATAGCTCACACCAAGCAGATGTTGAACCGATATGAAAGTCAGGGCCCAGACTAAAGACTACCTTCCAGCGCTAGCATTTTGCTACAATTTTTATTCTTTATTTCGTTCTGCCACCACCACACAAAAGCATGTATGACCAGCAACCATTCCTCTAAATGTCACATGGTACACCTATACATGGCGCAGTAGTGATTTTCATAACAGTGCTTTTGGCAGTGATATAATACAGAGTTAAACTTCCTTTATGGGCAAGTCAATAAAATAAACCAAAACACCCATTATTTTGCATATCAGATGAGAGTATTACTAGGACAAAATATAAGTCAAACACGGAAAATACAGAAAAACTATGCAAAACTATATACCCACACACCTAATACTGAGCATGTAGCACTTTCAGAACACAATGTAATACAGATTTAGATTTCTTTTAAGCACGCACGAATAGAATCCACTTCAAAAGCCTATTACAACAGACTAGAAAAAGAAAAATATTTGACGAGGAAAAAGATAAAAGTGAGGAAAAAATTACCTTTCCAAATCTGCATTCATGTAAGGAGAAAGAACTTGCTCGGGTATAAGAGAACCACTTGAATGTTTGTGGTATCCACTATTGCCAAGATTCATGGGTACAGAAACACTTCTTTCCAAACTTTCACCATTGCAGTTGGCACTTTTACAATGCTCAATTTTTGGGAACGGCAGGGAAGGTACAGATCCGACACTTGGTTGCAATCTCGAATCAGAAGCGGTAGTGCCGGGATCATCAGCACCACAAACATCAAAACAAGATCTGTATCACTAGTTGGTTAAGATCCTTCATAATTCACTACTATTTTTACAATACAAAGCTCAAAACACGGTATAGAATAATAGTGATAGAGCAAAGAAAAAAAGTGAAGATAACGGTCACATTCTAAATTATGTTCCAGAAGGATTTAACGTTGAGATTCACGGTCAACATCATTACATCCTGTATGATAAACTGCAGAAACCAATATATTTGCACCCAAATACTTCAAAAGACACTCTAAACAAAATAAGCCAAGACATGTATTCCTCAGTGTTGGGGAAAAAAGATGACTTGTTTCTATAGAATGCGATTTCTATCTTTACTAGATTAAACACTCCAACCAATTGCATACACAGACAACACAAACAGTAATGCAGGTATTTCACAGGTCATCCCCTACTCTAAAAGAAATTCATAGCATCAGAAAAGGTAAACCACCACCACCCCCCCCCCCCCCCCCCAAAAAAAAAAAACTCCAAGTTGGTAAACATAATTTAAACAAAAATCCAGGCAGTAACAAGTTGCATACACAAACAAAGCAATTTCGTAAAACAGATGACCAAATCATATGTGGAGGATAAAGGTATGTTCAATATGACGAGAAAGTTGCAGGGCGATGAGCTTACTTTAGTGCCTCAAGGGGGCGGCTTGGAAAAGAAGAGGAGAGAGCATCATTCAACTCTTCGACTTCTTGTATCTCATCCTGATAAGTTGGAACCATGAGGCAATTAATGTATGAGTATGGAGTTAGTTTATGCATCGGGTTTCAGTCGGGTAATTATGATGATGAAAACCTAGTACCTCTTCCGGCCTTTCTGAAGCAACATGGTTGACCCTTTCCTGGTAAATATGTTTTGGATCATTGTAAGCATCTTGTGAGTCATCTTTAACTTTGGTATCTCTGACATCTAAATGGCAAGTGCCATTTGAACTGTCTATCTGCCAAAGAATACAGCCTCAATTAGAAAACACATATTCTTGGCAAACAGTTGCTCTCTTCACTGATTTATGTCAACCCTTAGCAGCTAGTAGAATCCAGCATCCAAAATTGAACTCTTACAAGGGCAGCTGCATTTTTCAAGTCCTCTAGATTGAAGTTCCAACCACTAATGCCTCGTATGTACTCTTTCTGAAAGGCAAATAATTGCATGTCAGTAATAACAAAGACACATCTGCATGCATAGTTCACCTCTCAACCAAGGAAAGTTCAAATAGTAGTTTGTATTCAAAAAGATAAGGAAATTTGATAAACACAACAGGTGGTTGCTAACATCACAGTTCCAAAAAACAAACAATCCTACAAAAATATTTATGTTGCAGCTTTCAAAAATTCACAAAAGCATCTTTTGAATTGTTTGCCACATGAAAAATGGAATATTTGTTTCATTTCCTACGGAATAAGTCGGACCGACAACTATAAAGAAAAAATATGTTCCTTCCAAGGAGGCAATCTTCAAATAAACAAAGATCACATCCGACTATTTTAACTCAAACCTAAGACCATGGGAAATTCCAGCTGATAGGACAAATACCAATTTTTAGTAATTGTGAAGTTATAAGCTATCGCATAACAAAAGAGCAAACTTTAACCTGTGATAGCTGCTCCTTGCTCTCTTGACCAAGCTTGTTATTGAGAAGCAACTCAGCTTCTTTGCTCTACAATGCAAGTAAAACAAAGGTCATACTGGTTACAGCAATGTCATGCCACCTCATAAACATTTATTTGCACCTTCAGTTCCCTAAAGCGTTCACCCAGTGGAGGGAGGCCATCAAGAATACTCCGCGCCAGATATTCAGCTGAGCGAGCATGCTTAAAGAAAGAATGCTTCAAGAGCTTTTCTGAAGGAGGACGCTTGCGTGGATCCTTGACTAAGCATGTCGCTACCAAATCCTTGAAAGACTATTAATAAAAAATGTGTATTAATATAAAATCTATACATTACTCAAAAAGAACTCAGTAGATAGAACAAACCTTTGAAAAGCGCTTGTCCCTCTCGTAGTCTAGACCTGGTGGAGCATTTTGCAAGGTCATAAGCAACACCTACAAAGAGAAAAGGTATCACTGTCAGTCTGTAGTCTGGGATAAATTACTGATGCAAAATTGATGTACTTCAGTGCAGACCTTCATTGGGGGGTACTTCGAAAAAGGAGCATGACCATGTGCTAGTTCTAATGCCGTTATCCCAAAGGACCATATGTCAGCTCTGTTTGTAAATCATAAAGACAAAATTAAAAGAAAAGGGGAACATATATAAACAACAGACTAACCAGCACGGACATTATTCAAATTTATAGGTGCTAGCCATGTACTTACTTGTAATCATAACCATGCAATTGTTGCATGACTTCAGGAGCCATCCTGAAGAAGCAAGGGATTACGTAAGATCAACAGTATGTACATTCAAGCAAAGAATGAAAATGACATTACACACTAAAATAATGATATACAAATTAGTAGGTACAAAATATTCACCAGCAAGGCGTCCCTACAAATGTATTTCTTGCCCTTTGCCTATTTCCAGTATCGAACATGCAGGCTGACACTCCAAAGTCTCCTAGCTTCACAGCTCCATTTGTATCTATTAAGATATTTCCAGCCTGTAATAGATTAGTAACGTGGAACATAATTTAGAACATGCACCCAATGATGATCAAAGAAACCAGAGAAACTGAAACATACATCATGATATAGCCACATCAGAATATCCAGCAGTGGTATTTTAGTTAAAACAGATACTTAGGGATGAGAGTAGTATCCTAAGTTTTCTGCCTTCCCCTTAGTGTTTTTCTTTATGCAGTTTAGTGTTCTTGCATTATGAGTTTAGCTGCATGCCACTAAGTTTCTGCTACAGAGGATAGCTTTGTACTACAGAATTTGTGCAAGTGTTGGAATCTGACACAAATGTTCGGTCTGCTGCTGTCCAAATCAGCAAACGGGGGTGAAGGGGTTCTTGAGCTCATCAAATATAGATGATTCTCGAAATATTTTAAATTATCAAGTACTCTCTCCAGTCAACAAAGGTAAGGTAGCATAAACACGCCTTCGACAATATGTTCAAAATAAATTATCATATTACTAAAGTATTCTAAAATGAATCTATGAGTGCCATTTTCAAATTACAATTCTAGATGCATATGAAGATATTATGGACACGATGAATTTAAAATTTGCTGACTGCACTCTCTCCAGAACAGTAAATATCACTTTATGTGACTTTAGAGGAGTGCATTATAGATACAAACTACCAAAAAAAATCTCAAGTATCATGCCCCGTTAAAATTTACAGGAGGAAATACTCCAACATCACAGCAACAAAGCACACCATATGTAACGTGAGATATGCAAGCCATTGGCAAACCCTCTCTACTAAACACCTCCCTCCATCCACTAAAAGCCCAAGGAGGGTTCTTCCTGGCTTTCGTCCCTTAATTCATGCAACGACATTGCACAGCAATATGATAGCTACACTTGTGGCAGAAGCATTTAATATGCATCATACCACATTGATTGGAGGAGGAAAACCTATCATGGGGGTGTATGCACTGGAGAAAACATAATGAACACAATCTGGTTCAGTTGAATGCCACGATAAAACAACCTGCTTTAGCTAAATGTCCCTTGCATCAACTAATTGAAACGGTGTCATCTTTCAGATTATTTTACCAGGAATTTTAAGCAAATATCCCTACACTTCACCCATTGTGTTCTCAGATTTTTTTTTCCACCCCCAAAATTTGAACAACTTCACCGTTCGAAATTTGTAGCTAAATTTCACACAAGTCAATCCAAATTCTGGATGCAATGCTTCTGCTCTAATACATAACTGGAGATTTAAAGAACTACAGAAATATATTACCTTTACATCTCTATGAATATGTCCTTGAGCATGTAGATAGACTAGAGCTTTCAGAACTTCACGCAACAGAGTAGCAATGACCGGCTCATCAAACCCTTCTGGAAAAGAAGTTTTCATAATGTGGAGAGCGGATCCAGCAGCCATGTAAGGCATCACAACCCAAAGCTGATGCCCATTTGTAAATGAGCAATATGCACGAAGAAGGTTTGGGTGGTCAAGCAAACTCATTGTTTGCACTTCCCGTCTTATCCCATCCTAAAGAATGATAATTCCAAAGGATTAGAAACACAAGTCCCAAAATAAAGAATAGCTCAACAAAGTTTGATATTATCATGCTCATAGAGAAAATAAGAAGAAACTGTCTTAAAAGGATAAAAGATGGATGTAGCTTAAAAGTTATCAAATACAAAGAAACATACACAAAAAAAATGAATTTTGTGGAACCTCCGGCACAAAATGAGGCATTTCCACCAATATTATTATATTACAAAGGATTATTTCACACAATCTTATGGTGTTGCCAGGAATGATGTTTACATTTCCGTGGCAGTTTCTGATCAGCAAATGACTGCAGCTAACAAGTCCCCAAGAAAAATGTTGCAAGGTGCCATTTGCACTTTGCATGCAAGCAATACCTTACCCTGAGGCCTACAACACTGAACACGTTTAAACTTAGAAAATAGCTTTCAAAGTAAGGATCCCGCATGTCAAGCCAGTTATAATGTTGTTATCCAACTACCAAGCAGTATGCCCTAAATTATTAAGGTAGAAAGGATAGCATAACATTGAATGTCAAGTCTCAACAATGTACTTCAATAAATATGAACACCCTTTTCAGTGCCTGCTGGTTTGCATGCGGTATAAGATGATGCATGGACAAGGACAACCACTAAAAATTCGTCCATTGCAAAAATAGATACTGTTTTAGCCTCCTAACACAGAAAAAGATGGCAATCAATACATTCACTCATGACATATCTGACTCCTCTTATTGTTCCAACCTTCAATTAATGCCACTCAACCGCCATGCGCATTAATGCAAACTCCGTTTTGCAATAGATGGGATCTTTAGCAAACACCACCTTGAAAACCTTAAGAAGAATCTCTTGAATAACAAAAACAAGTTGCTTATACACGGTAGTCAACATCTCTAATCTATTTGAAAATTCGTAATATGTGTCTTCTAACCTACTACAAATTCCAGAATCCCATTCCGAAGAACCAGGCGTCCAAAACCCTGAGGTCTAAGCCTACCCACAAGAACAAACAAATCATCAATGCTCTGCAAGAACTAAAAGAGCCTTACGGTGACATAATTGACCTTTCCGTTTGCCTACATTTTCTTTTGTTGGAAAGAACATCAGCTTATGCTACAAGAACCAGAATTTACATTTTTCTCCACAAGTAAGTTTTTGACAAGGAATAACAAATAGCATAACTGAACTAAATGAAATTTGGCACAGAACATAACTTACCAGGTCATTGTTGCATTTCTCAAGGTCCAGAACTTTGATGGCAACCATAGTGTCAACTGGGACACAAAGAGCTCGGTATACTGTGGCACTGACACCTTCTCCAATTTCCTCATATAACTTATACTCATTGGGATTAGTTGGAAACCTTCTACTAAGCAGTGCATGCTCCATGGTCCAAATTTAGAGAACACTACAAGTGACATCAGCGCTCTTCAAATTTCCATAGCACAGAAACACAGCAGTAAATGACAAGAACACCATATAGGTGTGCCTGAGAAAAATTTCCAGCATTGTGAAGTTTGATAGGTGAATGCTTGGACCAATATGGGAGCCTTTATTTCATTGGGTTATCTTTGCTCCAGTGGCTTATATTGACAGGCACACAAGAATGAAGTAGATACCAGAAAGCTACCCAACCTTGCTTCACCAATAGTACTGTAGCAGAATAGTATAAGCTGTAAAGCAAAGCATATGAAAGCATCAGCAAGGTAGAGCACCAACGACAGGGAAAGGACATAGCTGCATTAAAAGGTACCCATATGGCAAACAGCATAGCACCATATCCAGACTTAACTAACATGTGCTAAAATTCTCTATGGAAGATACGAAACTGCATTACTCGACAATGCAACATAAATCCCGCGTTAGAGTGCGACAGAGATACCTAGTTAGCCATCGTATAAGCTCAACAATTCTCAAAAGAGAAAAAATACAAAAGCATGAGTTGATCTCCTAATAACTAAGCCGTAGTGCCCAGTTACAACCTAACCAGAACTCCAAGTAAAAACTCCAATCTCAACAAAAACATCAATCAACAGCATAGCTTAGCACTTATCTATCTCCGATCCCGTAGGATAGTGAAGCGCGAAGCTCAATAAATTAAGCTTGGGTCCGTGAACTACTAGCGCTTAGCAGGTGTGGCCAACACAGCTTCGATGAGCTCTAAACTCAGTTCATGCTTAAGCAAGCAAGCGGCCCAGCCGCCTCGCAGCAGCAAAGCAATCACTTCGTCCCCGAGCTAAACTCACGATCGCGTCGCACGAACCATCCTAGATGCCCTTCCCAGGGCACCTAAGCCTAAGATCGAGCTATCCGCAAGCTTAGCCGCTGCGCCGCGGCACCACAGCGCGCGATCTCCCCACGGGGAGCAGCGTTACCTGGAGACGGCGCGACGAGGAGCTCCGGGCGGCGGATCGCCACCAGCGAGTGGCTGCTGCGCTGGCGCGATGGTGGCGGATCGACGCAGCGGCGGGGCAGGAGCACCTGCGGATCTGAGGGGGCAGCGAGGCGGGAGCCGTGGCCTCGCGGATCTCGACGGAGGAGGAGGAGGAGGATGCCGCAGGCCGGTAGAAGCGAGGGTGCGAGAGCTGAGCAAGGCGCGCGCCGGCGATTGGGAGGCGGTGGCGGAGTCGGGAGGAAGAGGGGGACGGAGCGGAGCAGCTCGTAAGCGGCCCCGGCGGCAGCGTAACGGGCTGGGGAAGACGAAGCGGAGAAGAGGAGAAGGTGGAGTGGAGGTCTGTCTTCCTTTTTGGGCCCGCTGATTTTCTGTGGCCGCCGCGTGACGGGGCGTCGCTGCCTCGCTGCGCTGCGTCGGACTCGGCCGCGGCAATAATTATAGGGGGTTTTTTATAAACTATAAACTATATTAGGAAAATAGACCCCTTTTCCTTATTCTTGAGGTCCCTAATGTCGGCGTCTGTAGATTCTCCGTGTGATAATGCACCGTACAAATATATACCCACCGAAACACACACCCTGGTTTTTTATTTTTGTCTTCTACTTTGTTTCAAGACCTTGTACAACTATTATTCCAAACGAAACACGTGATCTTATTCTGTTTCAAAACTGGAAGTAAAATTAAGCATCACAGTCTGCCTGGGTGCTCGCATTTCAAATAATAGTTGTGTTAATGGTAGGGTGAATTCATCAATATCAAGATTTGTCAGACTAATCTCCAATGTTCAGAGTTGTGTACATTTATATAGATGCGAGTCTCCATATGGTAAGCGTATAGAAATAATCGCGGGAGTAATTGTAACTACCTTTAAAACATAACACTAAAACAAGAAAACTATCAAGTTAACATGTTATAGATTCAGCCCAACAAACAACCGGTTGATCCTTGCCGATTGCTATGTACAGGTTTGGGTAGCGAGTTTCTGGCCTAAACATTAGGCACAACCCAAAAACATTATATATCAAGTTAATAACTATTCGATGTGAAATTTAGAGTGCCTAGATTTTTTTCAAAAAATTTAGAGTGCCTAGCTCATGGCCTTTGTATTTTACCCATTGGAGTTCAGGACCTAAAATGAACTTGCGAGACCCACCTAACTAAAGTAAAATATATTTGTAACATCGAGTCGCGTCGACACACATATTCACTAAAAAATATCCGGCTTACTCCCTCCATCCTAAATTTTTAGTCGTTTTGGCTTTTCTAGATACATAGATTATCTATGTATCTAGAAAAGCCAGATGTCTGCATAGCAAAATCTATATATATAGAAAAACAAAAACGACTAATAATTTGGGACGGGGAAGTATACAGTATCTAAGACATCTAAAATAGGTTACAAACTCATTAACTGACTTTAAAAAAAAAGAACTATAATGCATCTTCTAATGATTTGTCTTGGACATTATGGTGCATATAAAATGAGAACAAAGGCTGGGACTTGTGCTGAGTGGTTCAAGCTTTCCAACAAGTACTCAAACAATCAAAACTGGCTTGCTAGGAATTATGAAATTTCTAATCCATGTCTAATTAATTATGATGTGCTGAGTCATAAAGTCTTTGAACCTTTTGGATCAGCGTAAAAGTCCTCGACTACATACAACAAAAGGACATACTCTGGGCTGCCCTACTCCGTGAGAAGGTGATACAAAAGGTTACTTTTCAGGTGTGATCTAAAGCAAATCGTTGGCCACGTTGAGTCAAGATGGAATCTAACCTTCTTGTCTTAGGAAGAGATTCATCTAGACCCTCTTGTGTAGGAACTAAAAGTGCATGGCCATGCATGATGTAGTGCAAGTCGGTGAAATAAGTTATACATGAAACGAGAAAATAGTAGTCATCAATGATAACACTCCATTTGCCTTGAACTTGGCTTGGTGTCGTGTGGCAAAGTAACATTGTATTGGCATGAACCTTTAGGTTCGGTAAGCCTTGATAGAGGCCTGCGTCGTAATTGACCAAAAACTATTTGTAGACCATAGTTATGCATGAACATTCTACACACTTAAGGAGACTAGAATGTTAAGATACTTGCATAGTTGATCTAGTACAAGTGAAAGACCGTTAGATTATACCTAAAATCAACCGTACAAGATCTGCTAATGAGTTGGATGGATTTGATCATGTCAAAATATACCACGAGTGTTGAAGGCCTATTATTGATTTCTATTTAAAAGAGGAGGCATGGAGCGTTATCCTAAATGCTAAACAATAAACAGTTGGTAATGTATCATTTAGCTATTTATTCTAGCTAAGCAGCCATTTGAACGGGCTAAACAGCCATTAAATCCAGCACATATTGTTGTGGACACATAGTGTCAAAATCCATCACTACCAGAAAACCGTAAATTCCGGATGGTTCAAATTTTTCGTATCCGTTTTAATGGTAGGGAAAAACCATCAGGAAACCAGCCAGGAGCGGAGCCACGTTGTCCCATGTGGATGCGGCCGGGCCCAAAACGAATTTCAGTTATGGCTATCGATTATCCACCCGATATGCACCCCGGAGCCCAACAAAATGCACCCACAGTCCAACAATGCCGGCCACAGCCCAGTGTTGCGCCCCTCTCATGTTTACTCTAGCTCCACCCCGTAAAACAAGTTTAGTAACTCCTATCGAACCATCACGAAGGTTTGCAGACGTTTTTCTAATCCTGTGTAACGGAAAGGTCAAAATAGTGTAAACAAACTAAAATCACTCTGACATTCAAACTAATTATTCTATGTATCTTACTATATACTTATATGTGAAATAATGGCGGTGATGAAAGAACTGAAAACTTCTATTTCCGTTCAAGATGTTGGTTTCTTGAATAAGGTTGATTTCAGCGGACGGCATAGTCGTGGAACAACTCCCATTGTATACAATTTAAAATGTAATTGATGCGGATGCGAAGAAACAATCACAATTTAAATGCCAAGCTACTAAAGCAGTCATGAAATGAAACGAACAGAGCTAGCTGCGGTTCCGGTGGTGGAAGGACTGAAGGAGGGATTGGCTCCAGCGAGCTCAGCCTCCGGCGCAGCTCCATGGCATCATTGTGCCACCGATGCTCACACCCAAGTGATTACCCGAATTTCGTGGGCACCGGCGAGGGTGAGGGTGAGAGTGTGAGGGCCAAAACACGCCCATACATGCACCGCATCCTTAGACCAGTAGTTGCACCTTCTGACGCAGGCAAGTGGACCTGGAGAGAGACTCGGACCAACTGTCACTGAGGGCACCCGCAACAATTATCGGCAGTAACTGTGTATATAATACTAGTACGTGTACCAACTCAACGCACAAACGACGAACGGCCCAACGATCCATCTTTATCGCACTATTACCTAGCAATAGGATGTTGTGGGTCCCAGGTGTCAGATTTATCTTTCCTATCAGCAAGCATCGACCGGAGCTCGTTCCCGTCGCCTCCGATCGCACTGGCGGCCGTGCTCGGGAACCCCACCTCGACGCGCTGCCAACAGCCGCGCCTTCGCGCCGGCGAATCGAAGCCCGCTGCCCACCTCTACTTGCCTCCTACCATTGGTCATTCGATTTGAGAAGGTGGCACGACCCCATTTTTGCAAGGCAAGAGATAGTGTGTTTGGTCGGGCGGCTAACCTCCAACGAGGCTCACTGGGATACCCTGAGCATGTTTGGTTGCCTGTCTAGCGCTTCTAACCTGGCTTATCTAATGCAAAAGATACCCCATAGCCAGGCTCCAAGAGAACAAGAAAAATGCCCGTTTCCAGCAAGCCAGCTTTGCGCTAGCGCATAATGGGCCGGCGAGTGAATCGTCTCACCTCCACCGGTCCTTCCCATCACCTCCGCCGCTGCAACCCCTTCGTCTCCGCCTCCGGCCTCCGCCCTTCGCCTCCCACACTTCTCCCTTCACCTCCGCCGCGCACGCTAGCCACCGCTCCTACTCCTCCGAGGAGCAGTACATGACGATGAGCCGCGAGTTCACTGGTGGGAGATGCCACCGCTTTTTTTAAAAAAAATTTCCCCTCTTTTTTTTTCTCTCCGATGAAGATTTCAGTAAGCAATAACTGCTCATGAGTGCCCCTATTTCTGAATTCTTAGGAGTCCTTGCAAAAGCATATGTGTGATTTCTGATAGGGAACTGATACAGAGGGCCATAGGTATCTTCAGATAACTCTGAAATAATCAGTCTCATGAGAAAAAAAGGGATTCAATTTGCTCCTGCAACTTAAATTCCATCAAGAAAAAAACTCTAATCATGATTTGCTTAATTTCCATCTCGATCGCAGTACGCTTTTCAACAAATCTCGGTCGCAGTATAAACTGAGCGTTTAAAGCATCCTGTACGCATGCCAATCTCCTCAAATCGTTTGGAGCACGGCTTCCTGACAGATTATCTTTTTTCGAGGTCAATTCGGGGCGTCGGCGGAGACCAAGCGGGGGCTGAAGCTGGACAAGGTCCTAGAGCTCGGCCGCGCGGCCGCCGGGACTCGCCGGCGGAGCTCCCCCGCGCGGCCCCGTCGTTTAGCGCAGCTAGTTCTGCAGAAGCGCTTGGCAAATGTGAGCGGAGAGAAGAGGAGGGAAAGAGGAGGTTAACTTCATCAATATCAAATGCAAGATCATCATACCAACTTGTACAAGCCAACCAAACATGAGCTAGACAATACAGGCTACAGCTAGCCATCCAACCAAACACAGGTGAATTGCATTTGCTAAGCCTGGTGAAATCTAGCCTGGCTTAGGTTTCTAGCCAGGCTAGAACAAACCAAGTAACCGAACACACCCATACAGATCGGATGTGCTCACGAAGCTGACGACGGCGTGAGCCCGCGGCTGATGCCTCAAGCTCATACCATGATCCTCGCGCTCCGCTAAGACCGGCAAAGTTCAGTGGCGGAGCTACGATTTTTGTATGGTATGTTAAACCAAAATGTTTATATGCAAACATGTAAAATTCATTTAGCAATTCGGTAAAGTTTCATTAAAAAATACTCAACAATTCAGTATACAACTACTAAATGGCATAATAAGTATAGTTTAAAACAACACACTAATAGTTTACAATCCAGATAGTTTAAAACAGCACACCTGGATCATGTGGAAGGTGATCGACATCAAAACCCGATGGTGGCGGTGGTGGTGGCGATGCCGGTGACGGTGACGATGGAGGTGGAGATGGCAACACATCTTCAACTCACTACTGAAAAACAAGCCCTCACTACCGTTGAAAACTGATATACTTCAACCGGTACTAGGGAACCGAGACTAAAAGTCTCGACTTTATACGCCGGATATTTTACCCGGTGCCTAAGACACCTTAGGTACCGGTTGGTCCAACCGGTGCCTAAGGGTTTTCTCCCCCTTTTTTCACAAATCCTATTTTATTTGAATTGTTTATTACTGTTTATGTTTGCAGAATTGCTACGTGTACTCGAGCTATACACTACTATATGTCCATTAGTCGCCTTCGTGTGAAAATAATGTATGAAAATAACTAAATATCGTTGACAATCATGTAATTAAGTTCTGTAGACATAATAATATTACAAATATACAAATATCATGATTACAAGTTCTAAGCCCCCGTGACATCGATGCGGATGCTACTCTGTTAATAGAGCCGTCGTGGTAGAACTCGCCTCTAGAATCCAGGATCTCTCTCATAATAAATCCTATCCGCTGCTCCGAAACGTCATCAATCGTATCCACATGTAGAACTTCATTCTTTATTTGCATCATCTGTTACTTTTAAAAAAAATAAAGCTCGATATATTAGTTAATCGCGTCAGAATAATTGTAAATGTATTTATGAACGAGTTGTGCGTAGTCTTAGGTCCTCCGTCGTACATTTCCTGAAATTGGTTTGGGTGTGCATAAAATCACATACATAGTACCCACACCAATTTTTTCTTGCTTCTTCTTGTCTCAAACACTATAGGAGGAATAGATTAGGTATACAATATTTGTGTATGCGTATAAATAACACCAGATGAGATATGCAAAATGGTAACGACCCCACGTACCGGAAAGTCCATTCTAGCAGTCAATTCATCCTTCCATTCACCTTGGCCTCTGTACTTTTTCATAATTTTTCTCCACACCCTGCGAGTAAAAATATGTTCGATGTTTAATTGATCTAAAAATAAAAAGAATTTTATTGTGCAAATTAAACTTACTTGTTCAATGGGTATATGATGTGTTGGATGTCCGTCTGTGGTCTCCTCTTCGAGTCGAACACTATAAGTTTGCTACTCTCCATAGAAACTACGAGCAAAATCCAATGAAAGCTGCACATATAGATATATAAGCATATATACATGTATTAGACTTAACAAGTATTTAGGAAAAGGAAAGAGTTACGAGTCGATCAAGACTTACTCGAAGTTGTAGGGTAGGAGTATATAGGGTTTGTAATGTTGCTTATCTACGGCATTGAACATGTTAACACACGTTGCCTGATATCTCGACCGTACATTTTCCTCGTTGATAACCATGGGATTCATGAAGCCCACCCGATGTTGCCATCCTTCAGTTCGACATCTTTGAAGGTCCATACTACACGATACAATATAAATTAGATAGTACACAAAGAATATTGCGCTGGTTAATAAATTGTATTAATCTGGAGATTAGTCGATGCTTACAGGATCCAGATGGTGATGAGAGATATGTCGAGGGCATCTCGACGGTATATTGCACGCACATCTTCGAAGTTCATCCAGAAGTCATCCTCCCCAGTGAAGAAATTGTGGTCGCGATACTTAACTCGAAACATCTGCTTCGGGTCGTTTTCCTTCGACATTCGCAGGTACCATCTATGGAATCTGTGCATCTGCGTGCCTAAATTGATCTCCTCATCTTCAGTGACAAAAGGTTTTTCCAAACTCGTATGGAAGACCTACAACTTGAGCTATAGGGATATCTTCTTGCCCGGCTGCCTGCGCATAGGTAAATCCCGTTTCTTGCATAAATTTCACCGCGTGTTTCTCTTTATCCGTCTGCACCCGGAGGGACTTAAGGATTTTCTGTTGTGTGCCAAGCTGAGGAATGGTCTTCCCACATTTCTTTATTTTCTTATGGGCCTTTATCAGTGTGCGATCAAAGTCCGACGGTAGTTTTACCTGTCTCTTGCTGGCGTCGCTCAAGCCCGTGGTGACGTTGGTCTCCGAGGACCACAAAAGTCACCGTCATCATCATTATCCGGGCCTGGCGGTGAAGGAGGATCCACAGGAGCCGTTGTATTCCCAATAAGTTTGATGTGGGCCTTGTGCCATAGAATGCAACCATGGAGTGCCTGTCCCAAAAAAATTGAGCTCGAGCTTTTCATTTTGTCCGCCGGCTTCGACGATCTGCTCCACGGTGACAACGGAGTAGCCAGGCGGTACTTGCCTACCATGAATCGTACCACCAGGAATCACCGATAAGACCGACCCATAGGCTACCAGAGCAGTGATATTTTTTGCTTTCACATGTCGCTCACATGGTGTCTACATGGTGATATCATCCATTGGGTATCTTTGGTTGTCGACCGCTGACACGTTCTCTTGGGGCTCATCCCCAGGGGCCGCCATGGATGCGTAGCTTCTACATCGCTGAGAGGCCGAGCTAATCACAACATCCGGCTGCGTCCCGGTGCTCTGCTGCTGACTTAGAGCAACCGCCACTGCCTGTTGGACCCTTGCGTCCATCTCCCTTTCTAGCTGTAGCACTTTTCTGGTCATGTCATCTTTTAAGGCACGAAGTTTGTCCTCCTGTTCTGCCTTACTTTTGCGATGAGTCTTGTACGTGCTATCTCCGGCCCAAACAACTTTCCATGGGACAATGCCGATGCCGCGGGCTTGTCCAGGGTGTTCTGGGTTCTGTAAGGTCCTGGTTAGCTCATCGTTCTCCCTGTGAGGCTCGAATGTTCCTTCTTTGGCCTCTTGTATTGCTACGACCAAATTCCGGGCCACTTCTTCCATTACCCGGGGCACCATCGAACTACCATCCTCTTGGTTAAGTGTGACACCATTAGCAAACAACCACTACTTCGATCTTTCCGGCCAGTCCCAAGTTACTGGTTGGATACCTCTATCCATGAGGTCCCGCTCCATCTTCTACCATTTCTAAATTGCCTTCTTATATCCACCCTGCCTGAGGCGGTGGTTGTATTTCTTGGCGGCCACATTGACCTTGTTCTTTTCAGATAACTCCTGAGCTTCCTCGGACAACTTGTATTCCTTGAACTCCTCCCAGTAAGGTTTGACCTAGGGGAAACTGTCCCAGTCCGATTCCTTGTCTTTGTTGATGTAGTTTCCAAATAATTTCTTTTTAAATGTTAAAAATGCAAGGCCATCTTTTTCAGGGCACATTTCTTCACAAGTTCTTCATCTACTCCTTCAGGAAGAGTGAACATATCCTTGAGTTCTCTCCATAACATCTCCTTTTGGTTTGAAGGCACGGCGTAGTGTTCTTCATCTGGATTCTTCGTTTTCCAGAGTCTTGTGGTGATCGGCACATGTGCCCGTACAACAACCCCACACTGGGTTGTAAACCTTTTACCAGCCTCCTTAGGAGCACATGGGCAGCCCTCTGTGTCCACTTGTGTGATGACCTGTCTTCCCTCCATCTTCTTGGTCTGTCGTCATTTACCTTTGGACTTGCTATTTTTCGATCCGGAGGAGGACTGAAAAAAAGATATATTAATAACAAAACTAATATTAATACAAAATATAAATCAAGTTTCTGTAAGCATATATATAAGATACGTACCTCGATAGGAATCTCGTTGGGAACGGGCTGCTCATGCCTCGGTGCAAAGTCATCATCATCTTCTTCTATGCCATCTCCGGACATATTTAGGAAAGAATCAGCAGCCCGGGTCTCTTCTTCACCATAGTGCTCATAGGCGGCCGTACTATCATAGTTGATTTGATCTAAAAGGAACCGTTTGACATCTGGACCATCGCCATCACCATCCATCTTAACTGAAATCCTAAGACATGAAAGATAAACAAATTAGAAAGTGTGTGTGTGAGTATGTGAGTGCATGTGCCTGTGTGATTATGTGTGTTTGTAAGTGTATGTGTATGCATGTGTACGAGTGTATGTGTGTCTATGTGTGTGTGATTGAGTGTTATTTGTGTGTCTGAGTGTATGTGTGTGTGAGTGTATGTGTATGTGAACTAAATAAACTAAGTTCCAAAACTAAATTCAAACTAAACTTAAATTAACTAAAATAACTTAAATTAACTAAAATAACTATGTAATTTCATGGAACACTTTAGCAAGAAAAATATTGTATATATCAATCTTTGAAAATTACATCATTAGAATAATACATGTACATGAAATTCACTATCTAAATTAACTAAAAAACTAAGTAACTAAACTAACTACCTAAATTCCAAAACTAAATTCAAACTAAATTAATTTAACTAAATAAACTAAATTCCAAAAGTAAATTCAAACTAAACTCAAATTAACTAAAATAACTAAGTAATTAAAGTACTAAACTAAACTTATTTAACTAAAACAAAAAATTAAAAGTGAGTGTGTGTGTGTGTGAGTGTAAGTGTGTGTATGTGTGTTTGTGTGTGTTGTTTATGTGTGAGTGTTAGTGAGTGTGTGCGTGCGTGCGCGCGCGCGTTAGTGAGTGTGTGTGTGGGCGCGTTAGTTAGTGTGTGTGTGTGCGCGCGCGCGCGTGTTAGTGAGTGAGTGAGTGTGTGTGTGTGTGTGTGTGTGTGTGTGTGTGTGTGTGTGTGTGTGTGTGTGTGTGTGTGTGTGTGTGTGTTAGTGAGTGTGTGTGTGTGTGTGTGAGTGAGTGTCTATGTGTGAGTGTTAGTGAGTGTGTGAGTGAAATTTCATAATTGAGGAACAAAAGAAAAAATAAATTTGAATGTAAGCTAAAGAAAACTAAATAGGAACCTAAACTAAAGGTGTATTATATACATATATCTTTGAATAGATGTACATATATGCATAGAACAACTAAACTAGATTCGTAAAATAAAACACATATATGCATAATTAAAACACCTAATTAAACCCTAACCAAAACAAATAAAACCCTAACTAAATAAACATAAATCAATGTAATTTAGAATCATCATAACTAAATCCTAACTAAAAAACCCTAACTAAACCCTAATAAAAAACAATTACATAACCAATTAAACTAAAAAAAGCTGGCGGTTTATACGTTAGGATGGCGGTTGGCTAGGGCAACGCGGCGGCGGTGGTGGAGGGGGTGTCGCGGCGTGGATGCCAAGGCGCGGGGTCGGGGCGCACGGCGCGAAGGTCGAGGCACGAGCGCGACGCCGGCGGTGTGGACGACGAGGCTGAAGGAGGCGCGGCCGGCGGCGAGCTCGAGGGCGTCGGCGCGGCAGCGGCGCTGGGGCACGGGCACCGGCACAGGAGGCGGTAGCGGTGGAGGGACCGGGTCGGTGCGGAGGTCGAGGCGCGGGCGCGACGCCAGGGCGCGGGCACCGGCACAGGAGGCGAGAGCCGGCGGCGGGCGCGACGCCAGGGCGGAAGAGGAGGCGGCGGCATGCGGCGCGTGCGGAGGTCGTCGGAGCATGGCCGGTGACTGTGTGACGGCGGAGGATGAGGAGCGTGCAGAGCAGGTTGGCCGGGCATCAATCGGGGGAAAGAGGAGGAGAAGGGAGGAAGAAGGGCCGGTGGTTTATATACCCCGGCCCTTAGGTACCGGGTGAAAAGTAGAATGGGTACCTAAACGAGCCTAAGGTATCGGTTTAAAAGAGCACCCGGTACCCTAGGTTGAGCCTTAGGTTCCGAGTGGTGATCCCCCCGATACCTAAGGGGGCGCCAACTGGCGGGAACAAATACCCCCCTTTAGGTACCGGGTGAATATCACCACCCGGTACCTAAGGGGGTACAAGGAATTCATTTCCCGCCATTTTATTTTTATTTGTGTTTTGGTTTTGTTTTGTTTTTGCATTTCAGAAAGTCTTTAATTTCCCTAAAAAATTAAATATGGGCTCAAAAATTCACCAAAAACCTTGTAAATGTTGTATAACTCATTACAGAAAATATTTTTTATTATTAAAGTGTGTGTGAGAGAGAGAGAGAGAGTGTGTGTGTGTGTTAGTGAGTGAGTGTGAGTGTGTGTGTTAGTGAGTGAATGTGAGTGTGTGTGTGTTAGTGTGTATTTGTGTGTGCGAGAGAGAGAGAGTGTGTGTGTTTATGGTATTAACAACACAATATTACAAATACTTCAAATGTCACAAGACAATTAATCATCTAATGGAATATTAACGATAGTTTTCTTTATAATTGTCCCTTCATTATGATCATGGCGTACGTAGGGAGCATCCTTCTGGGCTAAAAGGATACTTGTGTCAACATCCACTGCGAACGGAGTCATGTCTTCAGCCTTATTGTATTCTTCTTCATCAGTGACATCGTCGACTCCCACAATTTTTCTTTTACCTGCTAGAACTATGTGGCGCTTTGGCTCATCATCTGTTGAGTTGTCCTTCGTTGATTTGCTAGACTTGTCCTTCTTGGGTTTGCTGGACATGTCCTTCATATAGAAAACTTGAGTAACATCTTTGGCTAGGACGAATGGTTCGTCTCGATAGCCAACCTCTTTGAGGTCTACGGTTGTCATTCTGTATGCGTCAATATCGATGCCTTTTCCAGTCAGTTTCACCCATTGGCAAAGAAATACAGGGATCTTCAAAGGCCCATAGTCGAGTTCCCAGATCTCCTCAATGTAACCAAAATATGAGTTGCTTTGTCCATTAGTATCTATGGCTTCTATACAGACACCACTATTTTGATTGGTGCTCCTTTTGTCCTAGGATCTTGTGTAAAATGTGTATCCATTAATTTCATATCCTTGGTATGTCAAGATTGTATTGGATGGACCCCTGGCTAACCAGGCAAGTTGTTCATGAATGTCCTCGATAGCCATAAGTTCCGTGCGTAACCAGGTGGCAAAAGTACCGATGTGATGCTTTGTAATCCAGGTTTCAGATTTCTAAGGGTACTTGCTTCGTATGAACTGCTTGGGCTCCTCGATGTACGGAGCCACCAAGCCTGACTGTTGCAGAACCGTGAAATGTGCTCCGCTCAACGAAGCATGATCATTGGCATTTATTGATTTCTTTCCTAGTGTTCCCTTTCCAATCAGCATCCCCTCATGCCGTGATACTGGAACCCCGATCGGGCAAAGTTCATGCACATAGTGAACACAAAACTCAGTGACCTCCTCTATCACATAACCCTTTGCAATGCTTCCTTCTGGACGAGCACGGTTACGAATGTATTTCTTTAGGACTGCAAAGAATCATTCAAAAGGAAACAAGTTATGAAGGAAGACAGGCCCGAGAATACCGATCTCTTTGACAAGGTGAACCGGGAGATGTGTCATAATATTGAAAAATGATGGAGAAAATATCATCTCAAGGCTAACTATACTTTGGACAACATCTTCCTGTAGCTTCAGTAGACCCGTCGGATCGATTTTCTTCTGTGAAATCGCGTTGAGGAATGCACATAGCTTTATGATTGTTGCTCGAACATTATGTAGTAGAATACCTCTCAATGCAACTGGAAGTAAGTGCGTCATGAGCACGTGACACTCATGGGACTTTACGTGTGCGAATTTCTTCTCTTTCATATTTCGTAGCCTCTTTACATTCGAAGAGTAGCCTGACGGGACCTTGATACTATTTAAACATTCAAACAAACTTTCCTTCTCTTGCTTGCTTAGAGTGTAGCAGTCAGGACCTAAGTAATGGCGTCCTTTATCCCTCTTCTCTTGATGTAGGGCGGCTCTATGTTTCATACGTTGCAGATCTTTGCGCGCTTCCAGTGAATCTTTCGGCTTACCATACACACCAAAGAAGCCTAGCAGGTTCACACAAAGTTTCTTGGTGAGGTCCATCACGTCAATTGCGTTGCAGACCTCTAAGACTTCCCAATAAGGTAAATCCTAAAAAATACTCTTTTTCTTCCACATAGGTGCACGTCCTTCAACTCTAGCCGCTGATCTGCTACCAGGTCCCTTTCCGAAGATTACTTTTATATCTTTGACCATTTCAAATACCATCTTCCCACAAATGTGCCTAGGCTTCGTACGGTGATCTGCCTTTCCACCATAATGAGCATGCTTCTTTCTTAATGGATGCTTGATATGAAGAAATCAACGATGGCCCATGTATACAATCTTCCAACAGTGCTTCAGATACATGCTGTCTGTTTCATCTAAATAATGGGTGCATGCTTGATAACCCTTATTGGAGTGTCCGGACAGGTCGCTAAATGCAGACCAATCATTGACGGTTACAAAAAGCAATGCACGTAGGTCAAAATATTCCTCTGCGTGCACATCCCACATGTCAGACCTGGGCCCACGGGACTGCGCATATGGCCTACATCTTACAGGATAAGGGGTGGGACATGACCCACGCCCTACACCAGTTGTAACTACTCGTAGCGTAGTAGAACTACTCATACAGTAGTAAAACTAGTCGGAGACAGTAGGAAACTAACCGAGATGTACTTGGGTAGGACTCCAGGACTTGTATCCGACTAGAACTTCCATGTAACTCTGTCTCCCCAAGCTATATAAGGGCGGACAGGGACCCCCTCCAAACATCAGATCATCTGATCACCACCTAAGGCAATACAAACCACACAGGACGTAGGGTACTACGCTCTCGACGGCCCGAATCTATCTAAACTTTGTGTTCCTTGCACCTTCGAGTTCTGATCTCGGCGACACCCTACCTACAAACTTACCACCTCGGGAGTATCCTTCGGTGAGCGTGGCGGTAAAACACCAACACCACACACGAACCCCCTCCTCTTTCCACAGCAAAAGAAGATCATTAACCAGTGGTTTCAGGTACACATCAATATCATTACCAGGTTGTTTCGGACCGGGGATAAGCACTGGCATCATAATGAACTTTCGCTTCATACATAGCCAAGGAGGAAGATTGTATATACATAATGTCATAGGCCAAGTACTATGGCCACTGCTCTGCTCACCGAAAGGATTCATGCCATTCGAACTTAATCCAAACCTTATGTTCCTTGCATCATCTGCAAAAGTTGGGAATGTTGTGTCCACCTTTCTCCATTGGGACCCATCAGCGGGGTGTCTCAACATATTATCTTGCTTCCTCATTTCTTTATGCCATCACATCAACTTTGCATTGGTTTTGTTCATGAACACACGTTTCAAAAGTGGTATTATAGGAAAATACCACATCACCTTGGCAGGCACACTCTTCTTGGTACGCACCCCCTCAATGTTGCCTGGATCATCTCAAGGGATCTTATACCAACATACTTTATATACCAGACAGGCATCCACATTTTCATACTCCTCACCACGATAGAGGATGCAGTCATTAGGACATGCATGTATCTTTTGTGCTTCCAATCCTAGAGGACAAACAACACGTCTTACCTTGTATGTTGTTTCGGGCAATGTGTTACCCTCAGCGAGTAAGTTTTTTATAAGTTTCAGGAACTTCTCGAATCCCTTTTCAGACAAACCGTTTGATGCCTTCCATTGCAACAATTCCAATGTGGTACTCAACTTTTTGTCCCCTTCTTTGCAATCTGGATACAACAATGTTCTGTAGTCTTCCAACATACGCTTCAGATCCTTGGATTCCTTTACAGTTTCGAATACTTCCTCTGCTTCGCGCAACATCTAACCAAGATCATCTTCTGCAACCTGTACTTCAGCATCTTCTTTAGGCTCACCCATTGTAGTATCTTCAAAGAAGGCATCGTAGTAATCATCCTCAAAGTGAGGAACAAAATCATCTTATTCTTCATCATTCTCCAGCATAATCCCTCTTCCTCCATGCTCGGTCCAAACATTGTAGTTGGGCATGAAATTGTTTTCGAACAAGTGACTGTGAATGGTTCTTGTTGACGAGTAATTCTTCTTGTTCTACAGATTTGGCATGAACAACGAAAGAAACCCTCATGCTTGTGTTTCTTGGCCCAATCGATGAATTCGTGCACGCCATTAATAAACTCCATTGAACGTCGGTCGGCGTTGTACATCCATTGCCGACTCATCTGGAGAATTAAAGAGTAAATCTACAAATTACTTATGTTCAAATGTACGCCATTTCAGTACAATGATCAAATAAATGAACAAAAATGAATAAATTCTAATAATTACAATAACATGAATAGTTATAAGGTCCAAATATCTATCACACACCATGATTAATTAAAAGGTCTAACCGATAATACTAATACAAAAGTCAATAGAATTTGAGACTCTTCAGTTTTATTTTTCAAACCGCATCTCCACAAATAGACTTTCAGAGATGACTGTTTGTTTCTGAAAAGATTTATGTATTTCTTCCAACATAGCCTTCGGGGCATTAAAATCTTTCAGGCTGACACTAAAACCGTAGAGAATTAAAGATTCCATCAACACTGGGTGCAACAGATCCAGAAATTGGAGAGCCTCTCCTGAACCCTTCTTAGATAGAAACGAGGACACCAAATCAATCAAGGAGTCACGAACAAAATCTTTATGAAGATACAATTTTATAACATCATTTATAAAGATGGATCTTAACAAAAATTGTGCCCATCCTTAGTTCATGATTTGGTGTCATCTCTCTTACCAAGAAGGGTCCAGGAGAGGTTCTCTAGTTTCTAGATGTGCTGCAACCATTGTTGACGGTATTTTTAGTTCTCAATGAGTTATAGTGTAAGCATGAAATATTTTAATGTTCCTAAGACTGTGTTGGAAGAAACACGAAATTTTTTTAAGAAACATACCATATATACATCATTAGAGTGTCAAAATAATTCATTTCTAAAAACGTAGTTACAACCTAAAATTGAATACACTAAAACCACCTCATTAGAGTGTCTAAATAAATTAATTATAGTATGTACAATAATTATTATAACTATAATAAACTAAACCAATTGCTAACTACATCTAAATCACATGGTATCTACATCTAAAAAATAATTATCACGTGTCTAACAATTATTGTATCAATAATAAACTAAATAGATAGATAACTACATCTAAATCACTTGCAAACTAAAACTACAAAAATTAATTAGCAAGTGTATAACAATTATAAACTAAATCAAAGGTTAACTGCACCAAAGAAAATTAATTGCTAGCTCAAGGAAAAAATTTCTAATCTTTTTAGATAAAAATTGCAAAAATTCTACCCGGCTGCCATGAACAGTGCTGAGATTATGGCAGCTCGGGGACGGGAGGGTGTCTTGGTATTTATAGATGGAGGCATCGGTACTGGGTCGTGGCATGACCCGGTGCTTATGGTCAATCATTAGCACCAGGTCGTGCCACGACCCGGCACTAATTCCGCTGGGGTTATTAGGCACCAGGTCGTGGCACGAACTGATTCTCATGTCCACTGCATAGGCACCGGGTCATGCCACGACCCGGTGCTTGAGGCCCCGCGAAGCCTTGGTACTGGGTCATGCCATGACCCGGTGCCTAAGGCTCTCTCTAGGACATCGTTGTTGCAGCCGGTACTGATGCCAACAGCTGGTACTTTAGGCCTAGATCTTTAGCCTGTTTTCTAGTAGTGACTGGTTCTAAAGATGGAGTAGGACAACAACTTCTTCAATTACTCTCTCTTCCTGTTGCTCTTGCTCTTGATTTTACTCTTCCATCACAGGAGATGAAGCTGAAGCACGTTTCTTTGCAGCATGCTTCTGGAACATAGAAGCAATATCTCCATCCCTCTTCATAGTTCACAAATCCTACAACCAAATCGCATAATGTATAAGTAATCGACCAATGGGGATAACAATAAAGTTAGAGTAAAGAATTTGGGAGAAAACTAAAGAAAATGCAGGAGAGAGCAGAGGGGATCGAGTTCTCACCAGCTGGGGGCTGGGGCACGACCACAAGGGCATCCCGGCGTAGCCTGGCTGGAGACGCCGGACAACCAGAGGCGGGTTCCCAGGGAGGGGCTGCCCAGCTGGGCCGGCCGCCGGGGACGAGCCACAGGGGCAGGGGCGCGCCGGTCGCCCGCCGCCCGCCGCCCGCCGCCGAGGAAAATAGAGGGAGCCGTGCGCCACTGCCTTGAGGTGGAGTGGAGGGGCAGGCTGGCAAAGGAGTCGACGCGGTCTCGGGCAGACGGGCGTCGGCGCTCGCGAGTCGCGCGTTGGTCGCGCGAGGGCCGAGTGGCTGCGGGATGGAAGAGAAATTGGATTTTTTTTTCTTTACAGATTATATGTATGCTTGTTGGGCTGGACCTACGGTATACCCCACCGTACCCGTGCGGCCTGCTAGATCCCCCAGTGGCAAAGTTGTTCATCATGGACATACGTGCTCATCCTCGAGGCGGCCATGGCCATCCCTCTCCCGTGTCACAACCGTACTCGGCCTCCACTACTACATGGCTGCACCGGCCCCGTACCACACCTCCCATTTGCGTTGGCGCCGGCCAAGGCAACGGCAGCCGCACTGCTCCTCCGCGCTCCCAACTTGCCGGCCCACGGTGTCCATGCTCGCTCGCGCCTAGGCCTGCTAACGGGGCTAAACCCACCCCTTACCCACCCCACCCCAATGCAATAAAAATCAAATGGCAACCCACCCCGATCCAAAAGCTCAACTAAATAACCCACTCCATCTCGACGTCCCGCCCCATTTGATGCTTAAACCCATGGGTATGACTAGACCTACTGATTAAACCCATTCCAACCTATATTTAACTATATATATAGATATCTTTATACATATATATATACATACAAATATATATATATACACCCACGTCAAGAGCCGTTATAGCCACACCGCTTTGCACAGAGTAGCTGTCAGTCATACTGAGTCATCTCCAACAAATTTCAGTCAATTTCGATAAAATTTTATAGTGTGAACGTGGGGTTTTATTTTTAGGTCCACCTCTCATTGCGGCACCCAACCCGTCTCAACCCGCATTTACATAGAATCCACTCCACCCCACCCCATTACCTAATACAACTCATTTTGACCCGTCAAAACACACTCCATATCAAAATTCACCCCATAAAACTCATTTCAACCCACACCGCTAGCATAGCAGACCTATTCGCGGCCTCATCTCACCCCACGTGGGTAGCTGCAGTGCACCCTTACCACCCCGCACGGCCGAACCGGCGACACCGTCCCGCTCCACCTCGCTCCGCGCCGACCAGCGGCGGTGCCCAGTGTGGTGCGGCCAAGGCGCCAAGCTCCGGCGTGCGCTACCAGGGGCAGGGAAAGCCCATGTGGTCATATATGCAATATATTTTCTGTTAAACAACTTTTAGGTATAAGATTTAGACTCGAACATTTTGGACCTGACACGTCCATGGGCCGAGGCTTGGCGAAAGTGAATTTGAACAGACGGTTTGGCCGGCAAGGTGGTGTCTGCACATGTGTCAAAATTTGAAGCCTGTTTGGTTCCTTAATATTAAATTTTTAATATTAAACTTTAGTTGTCACATCGAATATTTGAATATCAATTAGAAGTATTAAATATAGATTAATTATAAAACCTATCATATAAATGGAGGCTCATTCACGTGACGAATTCATTAAATTTAATTAGTCCATAATCTAATAATATCATGTTATAGTAAATATGTACTAATGATGAATTAATTAGGCTTAATCGATTCATCTCGTGAATTAATCTTCATTTATAATTAATTATGCTTAATCAATTTATTTTGTAAATTACTCTTCATTTATATAATTAATTTTATAATTAATTTATATTTAGCAAATATCGGATGAGTTAGTCCGCGCATCAAACACGCCCCGACTCTCCACGGACGGCGCGCTTCGTGCGTTTGCTACCCTCCCTCCTCTCGATGGCGGCGCCGTTTCACGCTGCTTCGCTCTTGTGACGATAGGCGCGAAGCTATCGCCAAAATCTGAGTAGCTGGCCTAATGATTATCCTGAAGCCAGAGCCCGAGATACGCGCACCTAGCCTCAACTGACCCCGCCGGATTGTACTAACGCAGACAGATGGACCAACGTAAAATCTGGGCCCGCACGTCATCCAGCTGAACACGGAAGGCGTCCCCGTTTCCGGGACGGGCCTACCGCGCACGTCATCCGTGCAGTCACCCTCGCCCACCCACCCGCACGCACACGTGGATCGCGGCGGGGCGGCCCACCTTTCCCGTGACCAATGGAGCGCGGGGCCCACGCGACGGCGCCCCTGCCCGGCATTTATCTCCACCACCGCACTCGACTCGTCCGTCACTCCCCTGCTCTTCTGCCTCGTCCCTCGGCCGTCGTCACTTCTCCCCTCCGCGGCCCCGGTGGTTCCTCTCCCTCTCCTTCCGCGGATCCATGGCGATGTGGAGGGCGGCCGCGAGGCAGCTGGTCGACCGGGCGCTCGGCGCAAGGGCCGCGCACGTAATCCATCCGATCCTCTCCTTTTCCCCTTTCTCGTTGCGTTTTCGTTTCCGTGCTCCGCTTCCCCCTGCGGACTCCTCGCGCGGCCAGCTGTTGATCCGTCGCGGTACCCGAGCCGAGCCTCGGAAAAGAGCGCGGGCTTTCGCTTGCGACTCTGCCGCTTCAGCTCGGCGTGTGATCATCTGGGCGCGGGGGAGTTCCGTAAACCGCGGAATTTCACCCCTTCCCTCGTGAAATTTGGCAGAGAATTTTGTTCGCGTCAGATGTAGAATTCTGGACGCTGATGAAGCAGTCCGATTGCCTGATATGTGAACACTCTGCTCTTACTGGCTTCTCTCTCTCTCTGTTCCGCAGACATCTGCAGGCAGCAAGAAGATCGTGGGGGTGTTCTACAAGGCCGGCGAGTACGCCGACAAGAACCCCAACTTCGTCGGTTGCGTAGAGGGGGCACTTGGCATCCGCAACTGGCTCGAATCACAGGGCCATCACTACATTGTCACCGATGACAAGGAGGGCCCCAACAGCGGTCAGTAGCTCCCCAAAGATCAGTGTTTGTTTCTGTTATTTTCTTTTTCCCTTCTCAAGTCTACAGTACTTCTGAACTCGTAGAATTCTAATATAGTCTGATAGAAGCATCCACAGTCCACGTATGGTGCCTCATGAAAAGCCCTAATGTCCAGGTTGCTACATAATGCATATATGATATAATATATCTTGCCAACGAAGACTGCTCTTCTTTTCTCTATTTATACAGCACTGTTTTTCATCCGTTCCAATTTCCATGGCTCATGGCAGAGGGAGAAATATTTTTCTTGATTAAATGATTGACGGCTGATGAGTAGTGGTTACCTCTGGCTTAACCCTACTTTGCATGCAATTCAGGGATCACGCTGGAATTAGCTTTAAGCTTGTCATACTCGCTTATACCAGTATCATTGTATATGTTCAGACATGCCAATTCTGCATCTATGTTTTAACCTTAACATCCTTTTATGCTTCAATTCTTACAAAGGTGATGGTATACAACTTTTTTACATAGATCTGTAACTCTTACTGTTGTTATGGGGGGACAAAGGCCAGTTGCCTGGCGATGGGCCCTGCACAGGTTATATGTAACCTACTCACCCACCATGGTTTGCGTTGCGACTTTGAGTCCTAGGACTATCTCCTTCTCTACTCAATGACATAACTGTTACAAATTATTTTTGTAACTAAAATTGCTGTTTTCATGGGACTCTAATTATTGTTTTCACTAAATGATTGCTGTTCTTGTTCCCAGAACTGGAGAAGCACATTGAAGACATGCATGTCCTGATTACCACCCCATTCCACCCAGCTTATGTTACTGCAGAGAGGATTAAGAAGGCAAAGAACCTTGAGCTTCTTCTCACGGCTGGAATCGGCTCCGATCACATTGATTTGCCAGCAGCCGCCGCTGCAGGCTTAACCGTGGCAGAGGTTACTGGAAGTAACACAGTCTCCGTGGCAGAAGATGAGCTCTTGCGCATTCTGATTCTGGTCAGGAACTTCTTGCCTGGGTATCAACAGGTGGTTCAGGGAGAGTGGAACGTCGCAGGCATTGCCCACAGAGCTTATGATCTTGAAGGAAAAACTGTTGGAACTGTTGGGGCCGGTCGGATCGGCAGGCTCTTGCTTCAGCGTCTTAAGCCCTTCAACTGCAACCTGCTTTACCATGACCGACTTCAGATCGATCCAGAGCTTGAGAAAGAAATTGGTGCCAAGTTTGAAGAGGACCTGGATGCTATGCTTCCAAAGTGTGATGTGATTGTGATCAACACACCACTGACCGAGAAAACAAGGTTTGTGTTTGTCATGTACTTGTCCTTTCCAAATCGTTTAACATATGACTTTTCTGAGTTTTTGGTTGCTCCTTTGTTCAGAGGCATGTTTAACAAAGAGAGGATCGCAAAGATGAAGAAAGGTGTAATTGTCGTGAATAATGCTCGAGGAGCAATTATGGATACTCAGGCAGTTGCAGACGCTTGTTCCAGTGGTCACATTGCTGGTACCTACATCTGTTCATTTATTTTCTTTAGCTTTTTACATTCCAATATTTCTTTGCATGTCAGCCTAATTCTACTGATGGGGTCCCTGAAGTATATAAGAAGCTTGTCATGCTTGCATTTTGTGAAATCAGTATTAAAACTTCAAATCTGTAGAATATAAGCCAATGATGCGACTTTTGATATTTGTTCTAAAAATTTGCTGAGGTACTATCATATGTACTCTGCTCCTATGTGAGTGATGAGTATTCTTGCTGTGGCCTTGTTTTCTTGGATAAAAATTAGAGCCATTATGCTTCACATATCATTACTACATTTTATTTGAAGAATAGGGAAACAATGCAATATATATTTTCACACGCCCAGAATTTCCTCACATGTAACATCTCATTCCCATTTCTCAGGGTACGGTGGCGATGTGTGGTTCCCCCAGCCAGCACCGAAGGATCACCCCTGGCGCTACATGCCTAACCATGCCATGACCCCCCACATCTCTGGGACTACAATTGATGCTCAGGTTAGTTTCTGAGTTTTCTTTACCACCTGAGTCTAAAGTCTAATACGTTGTAGGAACTTGGCACCTGTGTTTCCTGCATCAGTTTAGTAAGGGAGCAGCATCGTTGCAACATCTCATCACGGTTGACTGATCATGTCCTACCATAAGCTGACTACTTTATGTCATTCATTTAGCCATTTGAGTGGGTGAACTTCAACTCTGGATGTGGTTGCTCATATTTCTCTGTAGCACATTAAAAACAATGCACATTGACACCTGTGTTTCCTGCATCAGTTTAGTAAGGGAGCAGCATCGTTGCAACATCTCATCACGGTTGACTGATCATGTCCTACCATAAGCTGACTACTTTATGTCATTCATTTAGCCATTTGAGTGGGTGAACTTCAACTCTGGATGTGGTTGCTCATATTTCTCTGTAGCACATTAAAAACAATGCACATTGACACCAAAAGCAAGGCAGCCAGCACTTGGAAGTTGTGGGTACTGGCGCCAAATTTCTTGTTAGAATGGCGATCACCTTAAGGATTATCTAGAATATAAATCATACTGAGAAATCAGTTAATCTATGCGATCTAACTAAAGCAGAGCGGTAATTTAAACAAGTTAATTTACGACAAGTTCAGTACACATGTACCTGTATGCACTACTCTGTTTTCTATCTATTGCCACACATGCTTCTGACCATATCTGCGACAAGTTCAGTACGCATGTACCTGTATGCACTACTCTGCTTTCTATCTATTGTCACACATGCTTCTGACCATATCTGCGATGTCGGACGGCTAACAAACAATTCGTGCAGCTGCGGTATGCTGAGGGTGTGAAGGACATGCTGGACAGGTACTTCAAGGGTGAGGACTTCCCTGTGCAAAACTACATCGTCAAGGAAGGCCAGCTCGCAAGCCAGTACCAGTGATCGCGCACGCCATAGGCCAGAGCTGTATCCTTTTTTTTCTGGTGAGATTTGCGAGGAAGAAACTGTTGTTCTGTCGCTGTATGAGTAGAAGTTGTTCTCAGAGACCCATCGTCCACTGGATATAAACAAGAGATGCCTTTGCTGGCATTGCATCGTGTAGATGAATAAATATTTCTTGCCTCTCATCGTACTAGACTTGCTGTGTTTAGTTTTGGCTGGGAACGTCTGTTAAACCTACCATTTTAAAAACCATTTTTCCCTGGACAAAAGCATATATGTTTTGAGTTCCGATGGATGTGTGATCGAATGCTTATAAAATTCTCCCTCAAAAATGGTCGGACGGTTTGGAGATAGCTTTGTCTCCTATTCTTGGTCTACCAAAATATTCTTTTTCGTATATCTTTATCTCTACCCATTTTAAAGATCCGACTATCTTATCTATTTTTAAAGAGCCGGCTGTCCCTATCAAGTTCTAAAGAGTTGACTGTTTCTTTAGGACTTTGACTTTTTGTCCATCATATATCGTCAGGTGAACCCGGTTTTGAAGGACATAAGAACCTGAGCTGAGGGTTTGAATTAGCGCTTACTCAATTAGAGCTTGTGTTGAGTATTGTGTTGAGTAAGGGCTTGTTTGGAGGAGCTAAATTTGAGTGCTAAATTTTAACACACATTAGCACTCATACAAAGTTTAGCACTTTCACCCATTAGCACTTGGATTCAAACGGAGCTTGAAACTGAAAACACTGAAGTTCCTCAGCTAACACGATGATGGTTCCAAACTCCCTTCCTCATTTCGGGATGGGAGAAATCTAACACAAGGCCATGAGCATGTTTGTAGCAAAGATGTAGAATTCATCCTATGTGTACTCTAGATAATGAATGGATGGTCTAATAACCATGGCGTGATTATTTATAAAAAAAAAGTTGTGTTTTTACTCCACCCTTCATATGACTACATAGCAATAATTTAAAATAACCAATTTTATCCAGGAAAGAAGTAAAAGTTACCTACATAACGTCAAATTTCTTTAATTCTTGCTAGCTATTTGTATTAAACTCCAGACATCATTCGTTGGCTTGAAACGTACATAACATGTATGAGTAGTTCAATATGCAGTGGTGTAGAAAAGTGGCATAGGGCAATAGAAAGCGCCGGATACAGCATAGGGTTGGTGTGAGCCATCCGCACGTTGGTTGCTATTTGACCTGAGCGACGGGCACATGCTTACTAGCGCAGACTATGTTTTGTAGAAAAGTCTCCTACATTTGCGTGAATCAACCTGTAGTAGTCCTTTACTCTATGGTCACTGCACCATTGCACCAAATTAGCAACGGACATCAGTCGATAAAAGTCCAACGTTGCCAACGAATAATCAGTCGGTAAAGCTTCCCGACATGCGATCAATGGGTGATTCTTGTTTTGCAGATCAACTATCCGTCAGTAAAGATATTTATATTTTACCGATCAACAGTCAGTCGGTGATTGTATTTGCTACGTCGAACTGTCAGTCGGTAAAGAGTTTTCTTCTAGATGGATTCAGATGAAGAATACATGTATGGTTCATCATTCTCTTTTTAATCCGAGATTAAACTTTGCATCTGGTATTTCTCCCTCATATGAACTCTAAATTCGATGATTTTTTCCTAATCTTTTTTAAAATCACAATCTTTCATTTAATATCATTTTTGTATGTTAATTGCTATTATTTTGGATTTTTACATATAACTTGTTTTTTCCCACCCAAGTGGAGAATAGAAAAATATATTTTTCATAACAGTTAGTAATGTAACTTCATATTTTCTAATATTATGGTAAGCATAAGGTTGCGTCAAAATTTGAGATGCGTACGAGTTCAAAAAATTATGATGAACTCAAATCTCAAAGTTTGACTTAGACTTATAAGAAACTATATGACAAATGTATCCTTTTTTGAACAATGTATGGTCCTACTTTATTGAAACCGATTAAATTTTTTATCGCAAGCTTATGGACCAAAAATATTTTGTCATGTTAATTTTTATAGTTTTCTGACTCAATTTAGATATTATTTCAATTATTATATGGTAATTAAGATTTAAGTTTGAATTGTCCCAAGAAGACAGTTGACTTTTTTCATATATCTCCAGGATATGGATGTGATGGAAGGTACGCATTACTTTCAATAAGCATACAAAAATTCATTTAAATATTATAAAATATAAAAACCATTAAAAAATTCTTAAAACTCTTACATCGCTACTTAAATATTATCTACTACATGTAAAAAATATATTAATTTATATAATACAATTATTTTTGTATGTTACCCCATACTGGTGCAATAAAATAAAAAAGAAAAAAAACGTTAATCAGGGAAGGAATGGAACCAGGCCCATTTTGGCCCAAATACTTCAATAATTTTTGACCGTCCATCGCTGATCGACGGCTCCGATCGAGCTCCCATGAAACCCTACCTCCATTCCCCTCTGCCCTCTCTTCCTCGCCTCGGCCCACAGCCGCTCCGACGCCCCAACGGTGGCCGTGCTCCCTCCTCCCCGCAGGCCACAACTTCCTCAGATTCAGATCCAACCCTCCGCGCGTCACCCCGACGGCTGCCTTCCCCTGTCGCTCGACCCCGACCCCGAACGCCTCCTCCGTGGCTCCGCCCGTCACGCGCGAAGTTCCTTCCCTCGCCGCCGGGCGGGTCTCTCCCACGGCCGCCAGCGCGCGCAGCTCCTGCCCGCGGCTCCGAGCGGAGCGCTCCCGCGGCCGCTCGGGCGCGCGGCTCCTGCCCACAGCGCCGAGCGGAGCTCTCCCGCGGCCGCTTGCGAGCGGCTCCTGCCCGCCCCGCCTAGTGGAGCTCTCCTGCTCAGCCTGGCCTTCTACCAGGACCGCTCGACCAAATGGACAGCAAGGGCAAACACAAAAGCAGGATTTCGTGGCCACGGTCTCTTCACCAGCGGTTCAGATTCCCTTTTCTCTTGCTTGATTTTTCTGATTCATTCATGGGCGATGCAGCTTGAGGTCAAGAGAAAGATGGGATGGGGAAATAAGAAGCTAATCTACGTTTGCCTACTTTCTTTTTCTAATGCTGCTGCTTGATTTGGACAGGGATTCCGAGAAGCAAGTCTTGGCATGGAGTGGATCATAGCTGTTGTTCATGGTGCGTGTATATGCCTCTGAATCTGTAAGTACAAGCTCCACTTGCTCATATGCCTATTTGAGGTGGCGAAATGCTATCAGTAGTACTAGGTTTGCATTCGACAACAAATATTTTGACAAAATGTTAAGTGTAGTTCTTCACTGCTTCTCGAACAAACTATGTTGGTAGAGTGCTGATTATCTTGGCATGATAAACTGAACTTTCTTATGCTGTATTTCTGTAATAAAATCAAACATCGAAGTACTCAGAGCCATGATTTTGTAGTTAGGTCTTAGTACTAATATCCGCCACGCCATGAGCTGATAGTAGTATGAGTATTTCTACCTTAATGTCTATGTGCATATGAAAGAAACATGTGGTCTGATGCAAAATGAGCTGCTAGAATGATAACATGTAATATATATGTCAAGCATAAATATCTATTCTTCTGTTCTAGGTTACAAGAAATAGATTTATTCAGAGATTAAAAGTGTTCAATTCCCTAAGTTAAAAAAAAGAAGTATTTGACTTTACATGCTGATCACTTAATTGTAGACTAGTGTAATACTGATATATATTCTCATATTATGGATGTCTTGAATAGAGCCCATTCCAAGTCTTACTATCTGTGCGAAAACTATATGCTATGGAAAAAAAAGTCAGATCACTTATTAAAGTTTCCGATCTATCTGGGAGAATGTTAACTTAGCTTGGTTGATTAAACATGTCGTACTCTTGTGTTTTGAGAAATAGCATAACCTGAATTTATTGAAAAAGATCACAGCTGTGCAAGCATAAGTTCATAGAAAGCTCGAGTGTATGCTGTCAATATCTAGTATGTCGATTTCCATTATGCTGCCATTATCTAGTATGCCGATTGGCTTCAGTACAAGCATTGGTATGACTAGTTAGTTTTTTGTTTCTACCATTTATTTAGGGCCTGTTTGGTAGAGCTCCAACTGATCCTGATTCTCTGAGAGAAGTGATTCTGTGGCTGAAGGTGATTCTCTTTGATTCTTTACAATAAACTCTTAAAATCAGGATGGAGAATCACTTCACAGAATCAGGAGAAGCTACTTTTTTCAGCTCCCAGCCTCTTAGTTCATTTCAGAGAATCACTCCACAGAATCAGCAGAGAATCACTTCTCTATGAAAAACTGTTTGGCAGAGCTCCTGCTGGATTCAGCAGAGAATCAGCTCTGGGAGCTCTGCCAAATGCACCCTTACTATGGTTTGATTCGCTTTGTACATGTCAACAGGAGAGAAAATCTAGTTCCTGGCATTGTGAGCTTTTATCTATACTTTGATGTCTTCTATAGGCAGTATGGGCTATGTTTAGCTAGGATAGAACATACTGTTAAGAGTTTGATGTTAAGTGACAGTATGAGATGAATCAATGTTTGTGTGATTTGACTGACTACTTATGTCATACTGAATGTTTGGACTTCCTTATGGATGAATCAATGTTTGCATAGCTAATGTGGAATTGCGGCTAATTGATTTTTATTTTTTTATTCATTTTAAATAATCCCATTGAACCATCAGTCAGTAAAAACTATTTATAGCTTCGAACTGTCCGTGGGTAAAACTTGTTACGGACTGTTTGTCGTTATATGTTGGTCCGTCGGTATATTTTCATGTTGTGTCGGACTATCCGTCGGGAAAAGTGGAGTCAGTCGGTAAAACTTTTTACCGACGGGAAGTGTTCGTCGGTATAACTTTGTACCGACTGACTCTTCATCGCTAAAGCCGCTTATAGCGACTGATCATCCATTGTTGTTCTGGGGTTGTGTAGTGGGTGTAAAAACCCATATCTTTTACACTTAAGCTCTTAAAACTTAATTTTTATTTATGTTTAAGCCCCTGTGACCTTTAAAAGCTCGTATCACAGAACATTTCGGATCATTGGTAAGTGTGTTTTCTGTGCGCGTGGATCAATGACGTGGCTCAAAGATGAGGTCGCAAAGCCGGTCGGCTTGGACTAGGCAGGCTGGCTTGGGTTTTCATCAATTTTTGGTCTCTTTTTCCTCCCACGTGTTCCTACATTCACTACTCATTAAAACTTGTGCAACTTTATTAGTTTAAATGAAATACATAAATAATGATATAAACTCCATTTTATTCTTGAAAAAATGATGGTCAAAATGGGATCGCAACAGTTCAGTTCTATTGTTATGCTTATTGTGTGTTGTTATTGTTAGAACTTAGAAGAACTACCGCTATATTTTATTCTAAAACAAATCAATGATCAAATACTCAAGTGGTTATGGCGACAAGAAGTTGTTTTGTTGGTTATATACCAAAATTTGAAGGCCATAACTAGTGGCTGGGTTGTGAATTAATTTGCTTGAGATCTATTCTTGTTCAGTGGATAGTATACCAACAAACTGCCACTCAAAATTGAACAACATAAACTAAACGTATATCAACAAGATTCTTTCCAAACAACAAGAAAAATGATCTTGATTTGGACAGGACGCAATCAGATAATTACAAATTTGGTAAAGATACAGTATGAAAGTTACCTAGAAAATCACTTCTTTCTATAATGTTATAATTAGCAAATTTCACTCTCTCTTAACTCCTAATTTAAGAGGTAAGAGACTTGAAACAAACTCAGCCGTTTGAATTATGTGGGAAGTAATAATGTAATTAGTATAAAAAATTAACAATCTAATAGCTCTAAGATTTCACATGGAATGATGGAAAGTCCTCATTAGAGCTCTTTCACCTAAAGAAACTCTTTACGCGGACTGATTTCTCTTCCTTCAATTCCTACCTCTTCTTTCAAGAAGGTTGTTAACGGAATTGTGTTGCAGTTTGCCAAAACTGCGAGGGAGAAGCGCAGCAGTAGAAAGAGAATGGAATTATACTCTCTCCATCTACAAATATAAGTGATTTTGACATTCAAGGTTTATCCAAACATATATAAGATATTTTGAGCCATTCTCAATAGGAGTTTCATCCTCATTAAATAGTGTTATGTTAGCGTTTTTGATGATGTGACAAAAGGTTAAGGAAGAGGTGAAATGAGTTTCATGGGATGAAATTCTATATACACTGTTTCCAAGATAGTTTGTGACTTGCATGTAGTCTAGGAAATAACAAACAATGAAACAATGAAACAAGATAGGTGATATACTTATTATCACTGCTGGCCCCTGTTACATGCCGGCAGTGATAACCCTTTACCAAGGCAGCTCAATTTTCACAATTAAACCACATTTCAATGATTTAATATGGTTCATAAACAATATTGTGCATTAGAGAACAATAAACCATGAAAGCTCAAAATTTGCATCAAGCATTACAAGTGGTGCATTATAGATGATGATGGAAGCGATATAACCAAGATCGGAACAAGAATATTGTTGATAGATTCCATTTTCACCACTATATTGGAACCGGCGGTGAAAATGTTTCACCCCCCGTTTTTGCGAAACCGGTGGTGGAAATAGCTGTGGTGAAAATGATTTCTATAGTAGTGGTTCCGTCTCTATGTTTCCCACACGGATCGGATCGATCCATGTTGCCCCGGGGACCAGCGTCATTCTCATGCCAGATTCGCACAGGTACACACCCTCCAGAGTCCATACCGACATGTACATTGCATGTCCCGGTCGGACGGGTGTACACCCAATAGATCACGTCGACAGTCGACTAGTGGCCCAGTTGGACCATCCTAATCGGAAATCCTAGATGCATTATTGTCATCTATCATACATTTGCAATTAGGCTGCTAAAAGCACTCGCCGCAGAATTGTGGATTATTCTCTGGATCTAATTTCTACTTAGGGCTTGTTCGGTAAATTATTTTCCTAAGAAAATTGACGGGTATTGTAACTTGTATGAGATTTAATCCCTCTCAATCCCCTCCAATCCTTCTAATCTGAAAAATCTCTTAGGTGGAGTCACACTCTCATACCTCAGGGTAATTCCAATCTATAGTGTCTATAGGTGGTATCCATGTTGCCAGTATCCATGTTGCCATATCATCAAGACACTTCTTTTAGAAACTACACTCTACAACCTATAATATCTTTGTGCGGATTCCTAAACTCCTGCTCTTTATTAAAAGGGTTAATTGGATCCATGCCATTACAATGGTCCGAGTTCACTGATCTGCCATTACAATTCATCATATTGGAACCGTGCCATTACACCACTACTTACTCTTTCGACGTGTTTCTTAAAATTTTTAGACCAAAATAGCCCCAGCCTTCTTCTTCCTCTCATTCCCTCTCTCCTTCCTCTCTCTTCATGGCCCGCCCTGCCGCCCCTGCTCTACGCCCGCGCTGCTGTGCCCTTGCTCCTCTACCACGCCAGCCGTGCCAGCTCGCCACCGCCCCTCCTCCCCTCCCCTCCCCTCCACTACAGCTGCCGACTCCTCTCCACCTCCCGTCCCCTACCACCGGCGACTCCTCCCCTCCCTTCCCTTCCGCGGCGCCACCTCCCCTCCTCCCTGCGGCGCGGGGCGGCGGTGCGGCGTAGCCTCGCGGGCGGAACGTGGGCATCGCGGGCGCGGCGGCGCAGGCCTCTCGAGCGTGGCGGCGCGGGCCTCGAGGGCGGCACGGAGGCGCGGCCACGCTAGCGCGGGTTGCGCGCGGCACGGCGGCGCAGGCGTGGAGCAGGGCGGCGGCGCGCGGGTTGCGCGCGGCACGGCGGCGCGGGCGTGGAGCAGGGGCACGGCGGTGCGGGCGTGGAGCAGGGGCGGCGGCGCGGGCTATGGAGAAAGAGAGGAAGGAGAGAGGGGATGAGAGGAAGAAGAGTGCTTGTGGTATTTTGGTCCATAAATTTTAAGAAATACATCGAAGAGGTAAGTAGTGGTGTACTTTGAAGAGCTGAAAAATTGTAATGGCACGGTTTCAATATGATGAATTGTAATGGCAGATCAGTGACTTGGACAGTTGTAGTTAACCCTTACTAGAAAGATACCATCTAACTTCCAATGCACAACCGGATAGTGTATAGTGCATATGTTCTCGTGTTGACACTGAGTCTCACATGAGATCTGGTTTGTTCCTCTCTCCACCCTCTCTTATTTATTGTGGTGCCACATAAGCTAAAAATTTTATGTGGCAATGTAATTAATGCTATAAAGACCATGCTACATGGAGGGTGTTGGGATGCCCTCGTAGCACACAAAGAGTTGGATCACCCTCCGATTTATTTGCTCACTTTTGTATCATGTTTTCAATGCCCACAGATAGTGGGCCACGGGAATCAGCATTAATAAAATCCGTTTCCCTTTATTAAATAAAGGGTTTCGGGCAAAACTTTTGGTGAGTGCCAGAAAACATCCGGTGATATATTCTAAAATGCATAAATCTTTGTTATGCGCATTAAAAATTGATGGGTACAAGCATACAGTACTATGCACCTAGTATTCAAATAAAGCAATAATAAGGTAAAAAATAAAGCATCGTAAGGTATATAACTTTGTAACACAAATAAAAAATTACTTCAAAGTATTATAACTCACAATGCAAATGTAAATGATGTGCCGTGACTTCACTTCTAGCCAGATTTCCTAACCAGGAAGTGCACGCTGCGACTACATTGCAACAAATCCAAGTGTGTTGCTGTACTGGTACAGTGGTACTTATTATATGGGATCCGCCCATGGTGTTCTCATATATGCATATCAGCCACAAGAGTGTAAATGCGGCTTTGGTGTATTGTGTTCATCTGCATATTAACGAGAATAATGTAAATGCAAGATTGTATGCATTTCATATACTTCCGAGTTCATAACACACAGTAGTACTACAAGTTATGCGATGGCATACTTCAAGATAAATTAATAAATTCAATTTTTAAGTTAAACCGGCTGGTGTGAGGTACTAAGAGTGGAGGCAATTCAAATAATGAAGTTAAAGCTTGTAGACCATAACCCTGCGTTCACTTGCCTTCACTAACATTCAAGCAAAAGAGCTAAGTAGGCACCCCCACCTGATCATAAGCAAATCTAAGTACCAACAAAACAATTCAAATACAAACAAGAAATAATGAGTTCTTTCGCCCGAACCCGTTGTTTAAGCAACTATGATGTACTACAATTCATGACAATAACATTATTGCTTCTCATTCCCTCAAAAAAACATTGTTGCTTCTCTTTTCGTATCTTTTAATCCCGATGACTAAAAGTTCTTGTATTGTGTTGTATGACATAAAACTTCAAAATTGACAACTTTCTACTGATCACAAACTAGAGGAAAAATAATCAAGATGGACTAATCTTTTGGTGGAACCTTAATCTGACAATCTGCTAGACCTTGCAGATTAGCGATACTAAAACAGCCATAACTGGATCCTTACCAAATTGGAAAGCTTATGATGAGATTTTCTACAACTATGTAGTAGATCCAAAACCCCAATTCAATCATTAGGATTTTTAAACCTCAAATGAACAGATACTGCACAAAATTGCAACATTAAAGTACAACCAGAAAGAAAACTTCAATTTCTCCTTGCCCTTAAAACCTGAAGTGATCTTTATGGCTATGAAAAACTCTGCAAATCTTCGGGAAAAACTAAAATAGAAAACCTTAACATAAGTCTACTTCCTAAGCATTTCTAGGAGTTTTAGAACATAATTAAGGAGGATGGGAAATGACTATGCTAATACTACATAAATGATAAGTACGCCTGCCCTTTAAGCTAACCAATCATCAAGATTAAATTAATGGTGGGGGGAGTGGAATAGTGGATTATGCATTGTGGGACCTCGTCAGACCTGCCCAGCCAACTGGCACAGGCGACGACCTACATCAAAGATCTGCAAGAAAGAGTAGAAAAGCTGAAGCAAAGGAGAGATGAGTGCTACGCAAAGGTCCAGAAGTCCAGCAGCGGCAACGCAGCAAATGAAGCAGCACTAGAATCCTCTCACAGGATGTTCAGGTACAATCCACAGGAGCAGCTCATTTTTGACGTGAATTTGACGATGAACTAAAATGCATCCAAGAGAGCAAGCAGGCAACAAGCTCTGAGGTTCTCTTGGATGCACCAATGGTAGCAACGAGACTCAGAAGGTTGCTTACGGAACAGCGTGCGAAACTTGAAGGCCTTGGTGCCGAATCCAGCTTGTGGAACACTCGAAACATACAGAAAAGAGACTATTACATTCAGTTCCTTCCTTTTTTCATTTGACATTTAATGGTTGCATTACGTTTGTTAGCTCAAGTTGTATATTCCTTTGTTATATGATATCGGTTATAAAAGGATAATTGAATTCAGAAAGGAGTGCCTATCGGCCATCTGCAAAATCTGAGCAACACCCAGTCCACAACGGCTGTACCTGATTCCCATCAGAGACGTATGAACCAAAATCCAGATGTTTAAATACACAATTACGAGATGCAGTCAGGAAGCCGTAGGCAAGATTTGCCACGGCACACACACATCATGTGGTCAGCTGTCAGCAACAGATGTGAGAAGACACTGGCAACAGGTGTGTGCGGTTCATGAAGCACTGGGCAACTGGGCTTCCAGTTTTTGGTAATGAACTATACACAATACGCAAGGCATTTTTCGGACACTAGAGTACAGGATTATATACAAGCACCCTCAAGTTTCCTCCTCACATAGCACATAAGCCCACGACCTTGCGACTACGATGTTCACAAGGGCGATTTATCCCCTCTACAGAAAAATCCAGAGTCAGCAGTTGGTTAGCCTGTTCTGCCAGCATCAGTCACTCCTGCAGGTTTCTTCAATTTCAATCAAAGCATGGTCTTTTGCTGTGGCAGCATCAACTGTCTCTTGCAGGTGCTCTGACGTTGTTGGCTCGGTCACATCATTCTTGGGTTCAGCTTCCCCAAACAACTCAGTTGCACAGCTCTTAGGATCGGCTTCCCAGCACTTCTGGAGTAAATGGCAGATTTCATCTCTAAGCTGAGATGGCTCTTCAGGCCGAAACCACCGTTTGCCAAACTAACAGAAAGGAGTGAAGAAAGAAGCGAGTCACACATCCATGGCAGGCCAGAATGCTATCCGCAAATAAAATGAGAGACAGTAATAAAGTCGTGACTTACCATAGAAAGATCTTTCTTCTGAAGTCTTTTAGGCGCCTCCTGAATAAACCGCTGCATATAGTACAGCACAAACAGGCCACAATCGTAATCGTTTTCCTGCTGCGGCACCTGGCAACAAAAGGTGAGCTTGTTTGTGTCATTATGTATGCTGATTAAATGGTATATTAGTATATTACAACTATCAACCTCTTCCACGCCACCGGACGTAGAGACTGGAATACTGTATAAGCTACCCTCTGATTTACAGAAAAAGACATTGTGAAATGATAAATCCCGATGAAGTGGACAGCAAATACCCAAATTGAAGGGTTATATCAAAACTAAAAGGACATGAAAATATTAAACTTTGAGCATGGAAAGTGGATCCAATGCATTTTTTCTCAAGAGAAATGTCCAGACACACCTACTCTACACGTGCTTGTGTTTTGTACATTTTATATCCATCCATTTCTGTATTTTGTATATGTCACAACACATATGAGTTCTCGAACACCCACTACTCAAACTAAAAGTGGACATGGAGAGGATAGGTGGTGGAAAACACAAGGGGAGGATAGTCATACTATTCAGACATTCCATAGATAGCCATCCCCAGGTCTAAAACATTGCATAAAACATTGCAAACTGCTACAGAATACACACATTTTATCAGCTTGAGCCTCTAGCACACGTACTGCAGATGCTTTTCAAGGACCTCCCCTCTAGTATTCCTTGACAAAACAAACATTTCAAAGGGAACAAGAGATCACCTCAATTGTTTTCTTTTCAATTTTACGAGGAAAATTCTTCCACACCGTTTCTCGTAAGGGACATTCTGCGGATGAAACATTCTCCTTCAGGCAGTTCCATTCTTCCTTAAGGAATCTGAAAACAAACATGCGAGTTACAAATAGAATGAAAAAAAACATACGTAAAAAACACGAATGTCTTTACACCTATACGAGTGAAGTTAATGGCAATAGTGCCTATATTCTGGAAATCAGTAATTCAAAGATAACACCAAAATCATCACATTCGTGTTTGTACAAATACAGGGTAAAGCAAGACAGGTACAAAGAAAAGACGAGTAAAATACAACTGAACAAAGTCTTCAAGGTTGTTACCTGCTAACAACACTGAAAATCAATCTGCTACTATGAAACTTCAGAGAATCCAAATGAAGTATGATGGGACCTGCTTGATCTTCTTTTGTTGGCATGCATATAATTACGAGACTCCAATGTGTTCTAACAAATTGGAACCATAATAGTAAAAGTTTAGCATTTTTTAACAAAATATTATAACTATTAAGTTACTATCATATAGGTAGGAAATAACTGATGAGACCATTCATGCCCCTATAAATGTCATTATACAACCATTTCTGTTCTATTAGAGCATTTGATATTTCAATAACTACACCCTTGGTCATGAGAGTGGAAAAATCACAAAAACTAAACCCTATATCCTCGGTGGACAAAAACTGTGGAAAGATTTCTCCCAAGCCCATGGACAAAAAAGTGAAATGGAGGGAGTATTTTAGTCAATTGTGAGAAGAACTAAATGAGTCTATATTTGGAATTAGAGGGAGTATATATTAACTGCGTTATCTGCATAATAAACTAGTCAACACAAAGGATGCAGAAATTTTGTTTCTTAACTTTAACATTATGAATGTACATGATATCTACAAAATCTCAAAATGTAGGTAAAAAGTATGACTACTATAAATTCAGTTTATTGGGTTATACGAGTTTGACGAAATTCAAAGACGAGCTAGATCATTTCTTCTTGAATAGATGAGCTACACAAATTAATTAAGTTTTATCAGATTTTGCTCATTCCTACATAAATCTGTCATCCTTAACCTGAACATGCTAGTCACCGGTTCAATGAAGTCCCAAAAACATGAGCAAGTAGACATAGGAGAGAATCTGGAAAAGCCAATTATTGCCAATGATTAGGTTCCAGGAACATCTTAGTGAATAGCTATGTAGTGGTAGTGGAGGGCAATAGATATGGTCTGAAAGCCAAGATAACCTTTTCCCCATCATGTAGAAGAACTCAAAATAAGTATCACCAGTTCACTATCCCAATTCCAATTAAGTTGTGGTTATGACATAGGTTTTCAAATATCACTAGTTCATTATCGCAATTCCAATCAAGTTGTAGTTATGACATAGGTTTTCAAAGGATTAAAATATATCAGCGGTCCTTAAACTTGTCCCATGGTGTCATCAAGGTCCCTAAGCTTCTAAAATGCACACCTGGGTCCGTAAACTAGTTAAGTGTGCCACATGAGGTCCAAATCACTCTAATCAGCACAAACATATATATGTGGCATGCAAATACTGGTATTTAGTAGAGCATGGGACATCTTAGGCTCCTCATTAGAGTGCCGCTTGTAATCACTTGCTGATTAGGGTACTTTGGACCTCAAGTGACCCACTTAAATAATTTATGGACCTGGATCTGCATTTTAGGAGTAGGAACCTAGATGACACGACAGGACAAGTTTAAGGACTGCCCATGCATTTTACTCTTGGGAAAGCTGCAAAAACTCTGGCTCTGTGGAGTAAAGATAATTTGTTTGAATGTGCCATGCTGTTTGTTAACCCACACGTAGTTTTTGTTATTGACAATTTTATGATTAATCTGAATTTACTGGAAGACCAGCCGGTTAGACTGCTTCATGGCATTTCACAAGCAAGGTTAGTTGCTGTATCAACCCAGACCAGACCAGGCGCTTCCAGCTTTTCTTTTTCCTGGTAAAGCAGGCAGTCTGGTTTTCTCTAAAATTATAATTGGAGCACCTAGTGGAAAAAACGTTGATTTCAATTATATCAAGCGAAACATAACTATGCTCCTCAGCAAGAGAAAAATAAATTACTTACTCTGCATGCACAGGCAACAGCATATATGCCTTTTCAAATATATCTACACCCTTCCACCATCTTCTCAACTTCAAAAAATAAGTGGTCTTGTCCTCCTTCAAATTAAGAAACAAAAGGCAACCAAAATTAACATATACATATGACGTAAGATATGTTTGTACATGCATCAAATTTTGATTTTCTCATGAGACAAATAAAAATGAATTGTTCCCAGAACATCACATGAAAAATTTATCTAGTGTGGCTGAGACGTTCCCATTATTTCCTAAACCACAGTTTAATGTGCACCCCCTCCCTGAAAAGTGGCATGTATTCTGGGAACTAGCTATACACCTTGGCAGTAAGTGGACTTAACTGCTACTCCCTCTCATTGGAAATATAAGTCCATTAGGACATCGACGTGTCTCCAATATGACAATTTGACTAGCGAAGTCCATAGAAATATATTATGTACTCGCAAAAAAAAGAAATATATTATACCAAATGAAAATAGTAATTTATTATGAAAATATTTACTATAATGAATCTAGCAATCCCAATGTTAAGTTGTCAATCAATATGAAAATTTTGATATTAATAGTCTAAGATAAAAAAAGGTTTGACTTAGAACAAACCTAAATGTACTTATATTTGGAATCGGAGGAAGTATGTTTGAGTGGAAATTAAAAATAATCTATTTAGGCATCATAAACCAATAATTTCTGCAATTGGCCAATGTAAACTCTGATTATTCCATTCATGAAGAAGTGAATGCAGCCACGGGACTGGCGCGTGGCGGCAGGAAGGCTGATCAGAGGTAGGACAGCCAGGTGGTGACAAGAAGATGGTGAGCAGCGCCAGAATTGGGCAAGCTAAGTGTCTGGCCACATCATCAGAAATCTCGGTGGACCACGGATCGGGGTTGAGGGACATGGGTGCACGTGTCTGGAAACATGGGTCAAAGTGCCAAAGGGGGAGTAGTTCGGAATCAGTGACCCCAACAAATCCAGGTCAATGAACTATTATAGGCCTCAAATAAGTAAGTTACAGGCCCATTCAGCCCATTGCCCACCTAATGTAACATTAATAGCCTCCTCTCTGCTCAGGTAAACCAGCGCTACCAGCCACAAATCAATCGCCGCCAGCCAACACCTCGCACCATCCACCAGGCCTATCGAGCAGACTATGCTGGCCCATCCAGCCCATTACCCACCTAATGTAACATTAACCTTCCTCTAGTCTCATGAGTCACACGAGATTGCAATACATTTGTCTTAGAGAAGAATCCCGCCTATTTAGGCATTCATCTCATACACTATCAAACATAGGAATTACAAGATAGATTTTTTGAATGTTGACAAGCAAGTAAAGCATTAAGAGTTTCATACAAAAAGTTACCTTTGATGTCATGGCTTCAAGCTTGCTAAAGAAGTACGTGTTGAAAATGTGATACTCGCCTCTTGGTCTACTAATCGGTGACATTGGTTCCTGTAGATACCTACAAGGAAGTCTAGTTATGATTGTCATGAAACAAGTCATGAAAAGGTAACTTGCAAACTTCAAGCAAAATCAGAGCATGGAAATGTAAATTCCCTAGACTGTCAAAATCACCAACTAACTACAGTCAGATGTCATATCTGAAAATGTTTTAATTACTACCTGTCACACCCCAAAATTTCAATTTTGGGTTGTGAATATCTTTTCAAATAAATTTATCCTTTTTCTAGACTTTTTGAGAATTTTCAAGATTTTGGTGGTTTTATTCTCAATTTTTTTTCTAGAGCTAATTCAGTTTTTGGAACCTTCTAGAATCTTTGTCACCAGCTCCGAGTATTTTATTTGGACTTCTCGTGCCCAAACCGTCTCTAAGATTTTTTTCTCCTAAAAATTTTAAGATTAAACTTCTCATCATTTTCTCCTTGTATTCCTTATCTCATTTTTTCCCCTCTTTTTTCTTTCCCTCTTGGGCCAAATTCCTCTCTCTGTGTCTCTGGCGCTCTGGTGGACCCCAGCTCCTCTCCCAGACCGAGCCCAACTTCTCCCGTCAGTCGCCGACAGATGGGCCCCACTCGTCGGGAGGTTCTTCCTCCCCGAGCCGGACTCGAACCCAAGTCTGGGTCGGGTCATGCTGCACCGACCTGGGCACGAACACCCAAGCTGAGCCACGCCGCCCTTTTAGCCTAGAGCACCGGTCCCTGTGCTCCCGAAAAAGGGGCAGGCCCGCGAGCGTCGCCACCCCCCACACAGCGCCACCTCCTCTCGCCCTCTCGCTCTGCACAGCGCCGTCGCTGCAGTTCAGCCGAACCGAGCGTTGCCGTTCCCTTCGTTCGATTCGGCCGCCTCAACGATTGCCGATCCAATCCAGCGCCGTCTCGAGCTTCTTCCACCTCAGCTGCATCTCTCACGCTGGACGCTGGACTTGCCCAGTGGACGGAGCAACCCTCTCCACGTACAGGAACAGAATCGCTGGCAGCCACCGATCTTGGGCCGAATTCTGGCCCATTCGGTTGTACTCGACGGAGATGGCCACTGCTTAGACGTTCCCCTCACCGAGCCGCACCTGCCCCGCCTCGCCTCGTCGCCAAGCAATCGCCAGAGGGTCCCCTAGCATGGAGCAGACCGCCGCCGCCGCTACCGGCCTCGATTCCGGCCGATCTTGAGCAGCCCCGACGCCGGTGAGTCCCTCAAACGGAATCCCCTCACGCTCCTCTCTCTTTTCCCCACCTCGCCATGGCCTCCCCTGCGCCTGAACTCCGGCGAGGAGAGCCCCCGAAGGAGCCTGTATGCCACGGCCAAATGCTCTTTGAGCTCTTGCAGAAAACCCTCTCAAGAACCTTGCAATCTTTTGTTTATTTCTTGTGTCTTGGCTAATTCACAGAAAACCCCCTAGAACTATTAGGAGTTTTTCAGTCCAGCCCGAGCCCACCCTTTTGCAGATCCAGCCCTGCCTTTTACCTTATTCACGAGCACTGTTTTGTGTGTCTTGAGAATCTCTTCTACTAGCCCCTAAAATCTGCAGTTTATAGCAAATAGGTCCCTGCAGCCTTGTTTCTTCCATAGTTTCCATGTTTTAGCTCCGTTTAAGTTCGTTCTTGTTGCGTTAGTTTTGTTTTAGCGTGAGCTATAGGTTAGTGGCGCTGTTCTACTGTAGTTCATGTTTTATAATTAAATTTAGAATTAATTTGATTAATACCTTTTCAACTAGCTTTTCTAATTAAAAGCAAATTAGAGTTCAACATCGGTTTTTCAAAATTAATGTTAAGTTGATTAATACCAACATAAATGTGTCTTTTGGTACAACTTGTTTAGTGCAACACGAATCATAAAGTTTTACGCTAGTTGCTCTCACCTGTCTTTTATTTGCTAGTTAAATAATTAATTGGCTTAGTTTGTACATAATCACCTTGGTAAATAAAACTTGACTAAGTTTATCTCGTCTTTTACAAATATAAATTGAATTGAGTTAATTGTATCTTTACATCTGTTTCCATAAATAAAATAAATCAAGTCTATAGTTCTTGTTCTTTTCCCTTATAATACAAATCTTTTGATAGCTGTATCTTTTCAACCTTAGCTCCGTTTTCGGTGTTTCTTGCGCTCTTGCGATCGTAGCTTCGAGCCATACTCCTTTAGTGTGCTCTTTTAATGCTTTCTGCTCTGTTCTTAGTTGTGCGTGTTTGCTTGTTTCTTTGTATGTTTGTGCCCGATGCTTGCGCGAGTAGAAAGGAATACAGTTCGAGAGCTCTGAAGATTAAGAGATGCAAGAACAAGTATTGAAGACTCTTAGCAGCTATTCTCTGGAATAAAGGCAAGTATATTCCTTGATCATGCTTTTGTCCTAATAACCTTTATTTATATTTATGCTTGCATTAATATGACAGGAACCATTTATTTATCCTTTGGTATCCATGTCCTTGAAGCCGGGTTTTATCTTTAATTGTTAGGTAGTTTGCTTAGTCGCTAAACTATGGTTATGGGTGGTTTCTGAACACAATACTTGATACATGACATACATCTTTTGGAACCACTATGATGAATTGGTGCCAATAATTAATTTAAAACATGGAGAACCACCCAGGAAAACAGTGCAATTTTGGTTTTGCGTTATAAAATTCAAAAAATCAAAGCTCTATTCATTTCTGGCCGTCTATATATTATGTGGCTTCAGATAGTTGTAACCGTTACATGAATCATGAAACTTGATAATCATGTCTACAACCATAGTAAAGTCAACCTGTATCCAGTCATTTTAGTATGGATACCATCTTTCAGTTGAGTATACAATATTACCATTTTGCCATGTCAAAATTAAACTTGAAGAACGAGGTGATGGCTTGAGCTAGATACCATTTCTGAAATAAACTAGGCCATTAACTATCTTCTATGCCACAGCTCATTAAAAAGCATAAGCTGATTATATTGAGGCTTCACTGTGAAATGCTTGGCAGGTTGACATTGTACGGCAGCAGAGTAAATCTAATGTAATAAATCATCACAAAAATGTTGTATAATAAGTTCCAAAACTCCGTGTTTTTCAATGTTATCAAAACTAAACTACTATTTAGGATAGGTTCCATGTTGCTGCATATGCCAAAGGTGAAAATAAAAAAAATCAGTCCTACGTGTATCAGGTCATGAATACACATGAATACATCTTTCAAGCTCAATATGAGTGACTGAGTTTTTTACACCCCCCCCCCCCCCCCCCCATTATTACTTCTTGAACATACAAGAACAAAACTTTGTGGAGGAAAAAGAGAACAGTGCTTACATAATGTAGAAGTTCATTATAGGTGAGGACAGCAATGATTCAGGCTGGAGACATCTGATGTCATCAGAAGATATCTCAACAGCATTCGGGTGTTCCCTGTGGATAAGGCAGAAAATAAAATAGCGATGAACTATGTATCAAAAGACGGTCAAAGAATCTATAAGTTAAACTGCCAACCTTGAAGGATAGTATATCTTCTTTGCATTCCTAAAAAATGGTGCCAGCATTAGTCAGAGAAGTAATTAACTTACAAAAGATACTTGTGAAAACCGTAAGCACAGTGATGTATGATGTATACATACGCAACACATAGTTCACGGCCGGTAATGACGTAATGTATGGTGTATTCTCAATTATGATGATTCTGACACGAGCAAAATGACTAGTTTCATCTAAACAGTTACCAGTTATTGTATAACTTACAGAAGATACTTGCTGTAAGCATAGTTGCATACATCAAGACATCAACCAATCACGTAAGTATACATTTGCGACACATAGCTCACAGCCGCTGATGTACGATGTATATATTCACAACTATGAGAATTCTGAAAAGAGCAAAATGACTTAGTTGCATCATTTACCAGTTATTGGATGTTCCTTCAGCAGAATCTGGATGGGGTGTGTCTCCATCCAGGAGAACCACCTCTTCCTGAATCGCAAATTGACAATACAAAAATCATATCACAATTTGTGTAAAGAGTAATCTAATAAATAATAAAGAGTGCAAGAAAAAAGGTTATCTAACAGTAACAGTGTCTGGACATTCACATGGGAAGGTCTCTACTTACAGATACCACAGGATTCATTTTAAGAATCAAGCAGAATTGCAAGAAAAAAGGTTATCTAACAGTAACAGTTTCTGGACGTTCACATGAAAAGGTCTCTACTTACTACTTACAGATACCACAGGATTCATTTTAAGAATAATCAAGCAGAAATAAAATAAAGGGTAGAAGTAAAGGATTGTACCATATAAGATAGCATGTATTCTAACTTCTATTAGCTCTAAAATACATTTTAGACTGCTGATACATTATCTCGAAATATTGACATGTCAAAAATATATAATGCTGATTTTGCGCTCAGATGAGCAATGACCCAATGTCTAAGCTATTAAAATTGATTGTAGATCTGTCCTCTCCAAGAGGGTTTGGCATGCAGCCCTGGTACTCCATTGTCATGACATTAGCATCCTAACTGGCATCTTGGCCAGCTGATACAGCAGTTTCACAGGTTGACACGGCACTACAGCAGTGGTATCCCTCTCTACCCTTCACTTTCCACTTGTGGCTGGGATGCCTCTTTCTTTGAGATGACTATATAAATGCAGAAGCAAATGACTACATAAGTGCTTAGCTGGCGGCTATGGCGCATTAGCTCTAAGACAATGCTGGAATGATTTCCAAGATTTATTTTCATATTTTTATGAATCATCCTTTGTTCAGGGAGATAAACGATTTATGTCTAGTAAACCAGTGTTTACAATTTTTTTCACTAGCAACATCTGGTGGAGATGTCTGTTGGATTTAATTGATGCCCCTAGTCTTCATTGTGTTCTGTTCCTCCGTGTGTTCACAATCAAATATAGCACATTATACAGTGCACAAAATTCAGTGCATCAAAAAAGCTTCAGGAAAAATATATAATATGCAATATTTCAGAACTGAGGAGCAGCACAAATTCTGGCAATGCATGTGTGTAGTGCAGTACTCAAGTTACTGCACCATGAATATTTTTACTTTTTTAAAAATGCAATACATACAGCATGCAGTGCACCATATGTACAAGTGGGTAGCTATCAACATGGAAAGCATATCACAAGCGCATTACTTGCATATACGATCAATACTTGTTTTGTTTTCTTCTCTCAACAAAGGATGAATTCAAGATTTTTTAAGTATGCGCTTCACTACTATGCGCATGAAATATGTAACATATTGAGACCAGCACGTGTACAAACTTGAAATTTCTTTTAGACAAAAGGGTAAAATCAAATTTACACTCAACACCTATGTCATCGAAGTCGGTAATATTAAAGTTGCTCCCACGCAAAGGTTTATTATGTTTAATGTAAAGGTACATCAACATTTCTTATTGTCCCATGGCGATCAAATTAAATATCATCAATACAGAAGAAACAAGCATGATGGCTTTGATTATATAGAAGCACTCAGGGACCTAAAGTTGAAGGTTCCAGGACCATGAGCGAAAAGGTGACATGAACATCTACAGACCAGTATTTCACTACCACAATTCGAAATCTAGTAACCATTTCCAAGTTATCTATAGCATAAGAGGCAAACACAACCAATTGCCTAATCCACTTGCAAAAACTGAAACATTTGCGGATCTGCCAGTTATAGTACAGTGCTCTGAACTAAAATATTTGACATAAATGCAAAATGAATATAGTAGTCTTCTGGACAAAAAGAACTGATGTACAGAATCAAGATGGCAAGAAATGTCGAAAGTCCATACTAACCTTTCTTGATCTCAATCGCATTGAAAAGTTAGCTGGATCAGCTCCCTTCCTAACAAAAGTCAGTTAGATAGCTCAATGCGATCCACAGGATGAAAACTAGATTCAGCAGCTAAATTACACTTATAAGGCATGCATGAGATGAGATCATATAGAAATAATTTACTGTAACATTTCCATTAACCAATAATGTTACAACTGCATAAAAAGGCATGCTATCACCATGTCTCCCATATATAGTCCTTTACAACACATGACGGATTAGCACATTTAATCATGTGTTGTTATCAACCTAGGCAGGGCAAGCTCAACTGTCCCACAATGGCAAGTTATAATACTGAATTCATATAATTGTTACATATTGGTTGTCTTTAGACTAGCGATACTTCATTTCCATCTGAATTCGATAATATTCACATTACAATAAAGGTAAGATTGAAAAATGATTATGGTCTAGCAACTATTCAAAATGAATGCAGAAATATTTCGAAGAATGAATGAGATAGCGGATAGACTTATTTCAGGAAAACAATGAAAAAAAGCTGGGCAATCATCTTTAAGCAAGCAGGTAACTCTCAACATCTTGAGCAACAAAGCAACTATGCAGTTTCCTTTCTGAGGATGCAGTGTTACTTAATGAAATGTAATTCCAAAACAAAAAAAAAGATCGTATAAAATTAACACAAAAGCATATAAATACAGACCTTTTACGAGAGGGTGTAGGAGCCGCTTCACATATCCTATTGTGGTCATTGTTATTAGATGCATCATCAGAAGATATCTTCTCCGTATTGGATGAGGTGTCGACATGCAACTCTTGATGAAATAAATCTGTAGGCTCTGAAGAAGGTAAACAAGAATCTTCCTCTTTGCCCAACTTTCGCTCATTCTCTACTGAAGTGTTAGGCTCATTCCGGCTCCTAGTTGTAATTTCCAAACTAGATATGTCGACATCTGCCTAATGTACAGAACATAAACATTTGCAGAGAAAAAGATGTTTAAGCACCACAGAATAAAATATTCACCTTTTCATCCATCCCGAATGAAAACTGGAAATCAGCCTTTGATAGTTTAGCTCTATTGGGGTCACTATGGAAACCTGCAAGGGGATACGAAATACAAATTGGAACAGCAGAAAAACAAACCATGATAAACAAACATATATAGAAGATAAATTGTAATATTGAGACAAATGTTACATTTTCCTCACTGTACTGTTTTTCCACCTATCCTTCCATGTGGGATGGACTTTTGGGTGGTGAAAAAGATAAATTGATTTGAAGAAGATATAAAGCCACGCACCAGATCCAGGCTTTCTCCCTACTTGATCCATACGGTGGCGATGACTTGCCTTCCTTGTATCTAGTAACATGGCCATAACAGTGAGTCAAAAGTGTTGGCTTCCAATTTGACAGGTTTGAGTTCACCTGAACTGCAGGCACTTTCAAGCTATTTTTAACTATTTATATATTTAGTCAACTGATCAGCTACATGGAAAATCTTACAATGCTTATCAAATGTTGAAGAGAAAGATTAACCAATTAACTAAAAGATGTGTAATTACTCTTCAAGATAGCATTCCAGTGCAATAAGATAGCCATCCATGCCAGTTTTCTTATTCCAGTTGAACTATACAAACTTGCATTGCATTTTCATGTGAATTTGTTTGAAAGTACAAGGTTCATGTTTTAGTTAAAGCCTTAGAGGGTTAAGAACAGGGAACCCATATCTTAAGGAAAGAAAAGCACATGGAAAAAGCAGTCCTAAATTAGTTACATATGAACAGAACAAAGTGATAGTTACAAAAATAAAATAATGAGAAACAATTATAAAGTCTAAAACTAATAGAAACCAAATAAAGTTATAAACAGCCAACACTGGTACAGTAAGCAACAGAACTAACTGTAGAATATAAAAAAAACTTGAAGTTGATAATCATCATTCATCAAATATTGATATAAAGACACTATAAACACAGGTAAAAGCAGTCACGAAAGAATGTCTTGCATTTTGCCTATTTGAGAGCATGAACCATGTTATGAACAAAGAGTTTATACAACATGGTCTGTTAAAACTCCCAAGTCCAAACAGTGCTAAAACCAGATATCAATGACCTACCAGATGATTCAGCACATTTTGATAGGACTATCCTTTCACATCCATCACCACTCTGAAAGAAAGAATTCAAAAATAAGGCTTACCAGGTGCGCAAATCTACTCATAATGTTTACTGCATACATTCTTGAAAAAAAATAATGTTTACTGCATTGTACAATTATGGCGTTCCAGATTTCACTTGTCAGAAGATTCCCACTGCCATAATTCCACGTCAATATATTGCAAAAGACATCATGTTAGCTTTTTACATAGCTATGCTGGACACAGTTAGCGCTATATATGCTAGCCATAACCAGACAGTAAGACAAACTGATCATATACTCTAGCAAGATACAATTTTGATGTCAGATTCTTTTTTCAGTGACCACAGCTGTACACGGCCAAGATTGCATAGCCAGTTTGCGTCACTTCTGCATTGACTGCACACGGCTTGCAAGCATTTCATCGAACAGGAGCTTGAAGCGACGAACTCCCAACCTCCCCCCAATCCCGGGTCTTTTTACATCAACTCGGCGCAAAGGAACCAGAAATCAAGCCTCTAAACTCACTCCCGCACACGATGACTAGGGACTACGAATGAGGAAAAGCGACTCACCGGCTCTCGTGCCCCGCCGCCGGGGCCCCGGCGGCGATTGAGCTCCCGGTGCGTGGCATCGAGGTGCAAGCGCAACTTCTTGCCGCGGTCCGGGAGGCGGTCGCCGATTCCTCTGTCAAGCATATCCTGCGTGCGCTGGACCTTCTCCCGCAGCCCCTGGTCCGATAACAGCCGCACTTCGGGGTCGACCCCCTCCCTCTCCCACATCTCATCGTCAGCGGCCCCCGCCTCGCGGGGGAGCTCCACCTGTGAGGCCGCGGTCATCGGCATTGACGGGGGCGCCGCGTCGCGTCCCCCGTGGAGGCGGCGGAGGCGGAGAAAGGGGAGGGGCAGGATGTGGGGAAGAGAGAGAGAGGGGGCCGAGAAGAGAGAGAAGACGGGAGAGGTGACGAGGATGACAGGTGGGTCCCACGAGGAGAGAGAGGAGACGGAAAAGGTGACGAGAATGACAGGTGGGGACACGCGGGCCAAGGAAGCTAGGAGGGGTGGACACGAGAAATCGAGGGCGAAATGAAAATGTCGTTCATGTACTTAGTTTGAAAATTAGGGCATCACCAACAAATTATTTATATATATTTTTTATAATGATTGCTGCTGCAGATTATCAAAATCTAATCATTAAAATAGAGTAGAGGGATAAATCTCATTCATTTATGGTGGAGGACGGTATGTTTTGATAGTTAAGATATTAAAGATTAGATTGATAATCTGTTGGAGCATCTCCAATTATTAAAATATCAACTTTTTAATATTAGGAAGAGAGATAAATAATTTGTGAAAGATGCTCTAAACATGTACCTCTTTTAGTGTGGGATGCTGACTCGGGCTAGCCGAACCAAATTTCAGCACTCCTGTATGAATATTTGGATCGTTGCCAAATTTTGGCATACCAAGGTGCGGCCTGGAATCGGCCGCCAATAGCCTGCCAACGCTTTGGCAGGGCTACCCGGCGGCAGCATCCAAACAAGCCCTCAATTTGTGCGCAGAGGGTTTCTTTTGGAGAATGCTGAAGGAATTAACATTTGTCCGGGAGCTCCCAGCGCGTCTCACTTGCTGTTCGCCGAGGATTCTTTGATACCATGTGCGGATGGAAGTATCGGATTCGGAGCTATGGTATTGCGTACACGGTGTGTTTATTCTAGATAAAAGGTGGGACATGGCCTATATCGATATTTTACCGCCACGCCCACCGAAGGATAGTCCCGAGGTGGTGAGTTTGTAAGTAGGGTGCCGCCGAGATCAGGAACTCGAAGGTGCAAAGGAACACAAGGTTTTAGACAGGTTCGGGCCGCTGAGAGCATAATACCCTACGTGCTGTATGGTTTGTATTGCTTTTGATGATGATTATCCCCGAGGGGGTACCTGTCCGCCCTTATATAGTCTGGGGGGACAGGTTTACATGGAAGTCCTAGTCGGGTACAAGCCCAGGAGTCCTACCCGAGTACCTCTCGGATAGTTTCGTACCGTATCTGACTAGTTTCACTATTGTACGAGTAATCCTACTGCATTACGAGTAGTTAAAACAGATGTAGGGCGTGGGCCATGTCTCATCCCGTATCCTAGGAGAAGTGTGCCACGTGGACAGTCCCCTGTGTCCGGGTCTAACAAGTCTCCGAGCTCTTTGTAGCCGAGTACTGCAGGCGTCCGAGTACGTCTGAAAGCGTCTTCGAGTTCTCACAAACTTCATCCTGAAGGTGTCCTTCGAGTACTTCCTTGGTTGCGTTGAGGCTGTGAGGTGCTCATGCCCTGAGAAGTTGTCCAGTCTTCTTTATATGGGGTGCGATTAAACTCGCACTACATATGGAGTAGCCCCTGAGTCTTAGGTTGACTCGTAGAATCAGGCTGAGGGTCAATTTAATCTTGAGTCTTCTGTCCTTATCTTCCAACATATTTGAAAAATAAGTCGCTGATGACACGTGCCCCGCAGCCCCCGAGCTTTGAATCCAAATCCCCAAGTTTTGGAATAAAGGATCCAAAGAATCGTGGCATGCAATATATGATGGTAAAGATTTGATGGTGAACATGGGCAAATTGGTGTAGTAGATTTGAGAACCTCTTTTTTCAGGATGAATTACCCGAGAAAATGGTGAAACAAAATAACATCCCCAACAAACACCCCAAAAAAACCTCTTTTTTCGGGATGAGTTCCTTGAAAAAATGGTTAAACAAATAACATCCCAAAAAACATCCGAAATTACCTCTCAAATCAACTTTTGTACCCTGAGCCAATGACTAAATAAATCCTCTGGGTAATATTTGAACAAACCCCTTATTTCGGAATAAGATCCCTGAAATAATGGTTAACAAACATCTACCCAAGATAAATCTTAAAAGGCCTCTTGGATGCGGTATTGTCGAGTAATTTTACAGCGTCCAGTGTTGAAACATCAGAGTTGTTTGTTGAGGCGCGCTGAGTGCCTTGTCCCATCAAGCCCCCGAGCCAGGAGCCAGATGATAAGCATAAAGTAGTCATAGCAGAAAAGTGGCGCTAGCCCCCGAGCCCAGGCATTGAGCAAGTAGCCATTGGTGCTTGAGCAATCGACGAAGCCATCTAGTCGGAGTTGGTCCCGATTAGGATTGTAGTCAAGATAAGTAGTCGAAATAGTCGGACAAGTGTAGAACTAGTCGTAAACTAGTAAACTTCTTGTCATGGGAGTGAGGTCCCTTCAATAACATAGTGTACAAGTCGAAAACAAGTAATATGTTACTGGAAAACAAGGGAGCGAGGCCCCTTCTGCAGACTTGCGCATAGTACTAGTCGTAAACCAGTAGAACGGCGTTGTACTGGAAGTATGAGCACAAGGCCCCTTCAGTAACCCAAGGTACTAGTCAGGAACTAGTAATTAGTTACTGGAAGTATGGGAGCAAGGCCCCTTCAGCCAACTTGCACGTAATACCAGTCGTAAACTGGTAAAATGGAGTTATACTGCAAGTATCATTCTCCAGGCACCAATAGAAGATGTCCCCAATCGATCAAGGATGAAAGCATCGTAGATGCTCAATATTCCAAGAATTGGGTACCTCCTAGCCATTCGGGTACTGTAAGCGATAAGATCTAGGACCTGTAACCTTGTGCACAATGAAAGGTTCTTCCCATTGTGAGTTGAGCTTGTGTAGGCCAGTATCATCCTGGATTTGATGAGGACATCAACACCAACGATACATCCACTCCGACACAAGTACCTATTGCCGGTCCTATTACTCGTACTCGTGCGCATCAATTTAATCATCAGGTGAGTTTAAATCTAAGCTCATGTACATCATGTTTAGACCATGGAGACCCGTGTACTCTTGTTTTGCTTAGGAACCAAGGAGGCGACCGAAAGGGAAACAGATTCGCGCAGGCTGGATTCGGACTGCAGAACAGTACCAACTTGTGACGGACACCACGGTCGCATATGAACTCGGATTGGGGCGTTCAAGTATTTCGTGGAAAGCTTATGAAGTCTTCTTTCAAACGGATCCGGCCTCATATCCATATCTATTACGAGTCGGCCGCAATCGTAAAATTAATACAGAGTCCTTTTCTGCACATGGTGCTGTGTCACCCTGTTTTGGCCCAATGGGCCGTGTATCAAGTTGAGTCCATTACAGACGCGTCCTAGGGTTGGAGTACGACCCCAGCACCCCTGTGGTCGTCCTCCCACGTACTTATACCCCTTAGCCGCCACCAAGGATGTTTGGGTTTTGTTTAGATCAAGTTTAGCCTTCACTACTTGCTTGCAAGCGCGCGTGCTGGATCAGCCGCCCGTCTTCTTGTCTTCGGAACCCCACCATTATTGAGATTGCGTGTGAAACCTTCATTTACATCTAGTAAATTCAGTAATTGTCATACTTGTTTTTGCTAGTTCTTCGATTGCTTGCAGGACGAGTGCCCTAGTGGCCGGGTGCCGCGCTCCACAAGTTGAGCTTGGAAGGCTGTAGTCGGGCCGTGAACGTCGCCTCCATCGACCAATCAAGTTATCCACGCCTCTCATCGAAAGATCGGGAATCAAACCCTAGCGGGTCGCCATTAGTTGGTAATCAGAGCAAGGTTTATCGGTGAGAGACTTCTAATTCTTCGCTGTTTTATTTTTATAGTCCAGAAAAACCAAAAAAATAGTAGATTAGTTTACCTTCAATCCTATAAACTCGTTTGAGTCTTTGCTAGCACTGCTTAGTTAGGTCTTGTTGAACTTTCGGTTGCATCAGTTGCGTCGAGTTGCTGGTCTTAGTTTTAGTCCTTTAGAGTTTCGAGTTCTTGTCACGTTCTAGTCACAACCGTGCGCTACCATACATACTCCGTGTTGGCGGAATCCGAGTCCATATTCGTGTTCAAGTCCGAGTTAGATTCTGTGTTGGTTTGTGACCGAATCGCACGCGGTGTTGTGATTCGAGTAGGGATCGGTTTCCGAGTCCGAATTGGTTATTGCGCCGTGTTATAAAATTCCATTACTATTCGCACTTGTACTGCATATTTTGTAGCGCTCCAGAAAGGCAGAAGTAGTCTCGGCTTACGAGAGAGAGAGAGAGAGTTTGTGTGCTGTGTGGCTCTTTTGAAGTCTTTTAGGTTATATAATCAGTTTTGAGGATCCCCTGAAAAAAAAGAAAAAAAAGAAAAAGAAAAAAAAGAAAAAAAAAGAAAAAGAAGAAAAAGAAGGGAAGAAAAAGGGGTTGTTCTTTGTGCATCTTTTTTGTTCTTCGGTGGTGTCTCGTGACTTCATTTGTGTCCAGGCTCGCGTCTCTAGCACGGTCTAGGTTAGGACCAGCATAGTGCCGCCGTTGAACGATTCTTCAGCTTGCTTTTGTAACTAACGTGGTGCTAGTTCATCCTTGCTTCAGCCCACCTATAGCTCCACATATCCGACTACAGCTTGACAGGTCCTGTTGTTGCGGTACCGATACACTTCATCCCACGGTTGCAGACTTGTTGGTTGCCGTCCCCTCCTGTTGAGCAAGGTAAGAATTGGTAAGAGCTTGTGTAACGGGTTGAGAGTGAGCGCCTTGCAGTAGCTACATCCCATTAGTTGTAGGATCTTATTTCTTCACCTATTTTCGTGTTTCCTTTGTTCATCTAACCATGACAGGATCAGAGGGTGATGGGAGTTTAGGTCACTCTCCTCGTACCAAGGGAATCATACAACATTTTGAAAATAAGATGAGGAGGCTTGTAGATAGGCTTGCTGAAGATATGCTGGTGTCAAATAATAAGATTGGACAGTTGGAGGCCACGCAGCTTGCCACTAAGACCAAGCTTACAAGGCTGGAGACGTCGGTCGCTCATATTGACCAAAGACTTGCTGCTCTTTTGAGGCGTTTTGATGAGATGTATGCCAGAACTGCAAATGGGCATGAGGGAGAAAACAAGAAGGATGAGCGTGTCGAGGATAATTGGGATGATTATGTCGCTGATACTGAACTAGATGACCAAGATGCTCCTAGTCGCCGACGATTGCGAACTAATCGGAGAGGTATGGGTGGACATCGATAACGTGAGGTACAAAATAATGATGATGCTTTCAGTAAAATAAAATTTAAGATACCTTCTTTCGATGGAAAATACGATCCTGATGCATACATTACTTGGAAAATTGCTGTTGATCAAAAGTTTGCATGTCATGAATTTCCTGAGAATATACGTGTTAGGGCTGCTACTAGTGAATTTACTGATTTTGCCTCTGTTTGGTGGATAGAACATGCTAAGAAAAATCCTAATAATATTCCACAAACCTGGGATGCTTTGAAACGGGTCATGCGGGCTAGATTTGTTCCTTCTTACTATGCGCGTGATCTGTTACATAGATTGCAACAATTGAGACAGGGTAATAAAAGTGTAGAAGAATACTATCAGGAATTACAAATGGGTGTGTTGCGTTGTAATTTAGTGGAGGATGAGGAACCTCCTATGGTAGATTTTTAGGAGGTTTGAACCGAGAAATTCAGGACATTCTTCTTATAAAGATTATACTAACGTAACCCGTTTGTTCCATCTTGCTTGTAAAGCTGAAAGGGAAGTGCTGGGATGACGTGCTAGTACAAGAACTAATATTTCTGCTGGAAAACCTTCATCATGGCAGCCGCGCACATCTACCTCATTGACCGGACGAGCTCCTGCACCTTCTACATTCACGAGTCGGTCGACAATACCCGCTCCATCCAACGATAAGGCACGTGCTCCCCCGACAAATTCAGCAACCATGACTGTCCAGAAACCAGCCACGAGTGCATCTTCGGTTGCCTCCACGGGAAGGACAAGAGATGTTCAGTGCCATCGATGCAAGGGCTTTGGACACGTGCAACGTGACTGCCCTAACAAGCGCGTTTTGGTGGTCAAAGGAGATGGTGGGTATTTCTCTGCTAGTGATTTTTATGAAGATACACTTGCTTTGCTTGCTGCTGACCATGCAGGTACTGAGGAACAACCAGAAGAGCAGATTGGTGCAGAGGATGCAGATCATTATGAGATCCTCATTGTGCAGCGTGTACTTAGTGCACAAATGAAAAAGGCGGAGCAAAATCAATGGCATACACTGTTCCAAACAAAGTGTGTTATTAAAGAGCGTTCATGCCGTTTGATAACTGATGGAGGTAGCTGCAACAACTTGGCTAGCAGCGATATGGTCGAGAAGCTTGCACTTACAACAAAACCGCACCCACATCCATATCACATTCGGTGGCTCAACAATAGTGGTAAGGTCAAGGTAACGAGATTGGTACGAATTAATTTCGCTATTGCTTCATATCATGATGTTGTTGAATGCGATGTTGTGCCTATGGAGGCTTGTCATATTCTGCTAGGTAGACCATAGCAATTTGATACCGATAGCATGCATCATGGTAGATCAAATCAATATTCTCTTATACATCATAATAAGAAAATTGTTTTGCTTCCTATGTCACCTGAATCTATTGTGCGTGGTGATGTTGCTGAAGCTAAGAGAACTAAAACTGAGATCGATAAGAATGCCAAATCTGTTAGTAGTAGGGAAGATGAGATAAGATTGAAAGGACATTGCTTGCTTGCTACTAAGTCTGATATTAATGAATTGATTGCTTCCACTTCTGTTGCCTATGCTTTGGTGTGCAAGGATGCTTTGATTTCAGTTCACGATATGCAGCATTCTTTGCCCCCGGCTGTTGCTAACCTTTTGCAGGAGTATTCTGATGTGTTCCCAAGTGAGATACCAGCGGGGCTGCTACCAATATGAGGGATTGAGCACCAAATTGACCTTATTCCTGGTGCATTGTTGCCAAACCGTGCGCCATACAGGACAAATCCGGAAGAAACTAAAGAAATTCAGCGACAAGTGCAAGAACTACTCGACAAAGGTTATGTGCGTGAGTCTCTTAGTCCTTGTGCTGTTCCAGTTATTTTAGTGCCTAAAAAGGATGGAACATGGCGTATGTGTGTTGATTGTAGGGCTATTAATAATATCACAATTCGATATCGACACCCTATCCCACGTTTGGATGAAATGCTTGATGAATTGAGTGGTGCTGTTGTGTTTTGCTAAGTTGATTTGCGTAGTGGGTACCACCAGATTCGTATGAAATTGGGAGATGAATGGAAAACTGCTTTCAAAACTAAGTTCGGGTTATATGAGTGGTTAGTCATGCCTTTTGGGTTAACTAATGCACCTAGTACTTTCATGAGATTAATGAACGAGGTTCTGCGTGCTTTCATTGGGAAATTTGTTGTTGTCTACTTTGATGATATATTGATTTACAGCAAATCTTTCGATGAACATCTTGATCACTTACGTGCTGTTTTTAATGCTTTACGAGATGCACGTTTATTTGGTAACCTTGAGAAGTGCACCTTTTGCACCGATCGAGTGTCTTTTCTTGGCTATGTCGTGACTCCACAGGGAATCAAGGTTGATCAAGCCAAGGTGGAAGCTATACAGGGATGGCCTATACCGAAAGCTATCACGCAAGTGCGGAGTTTCCTAGGACTTGATGGTTTCTATCATCGTTTTATGAAGGACTTCAGCACCATTGCCGCGCCTTTGAATGAGCTTACAAAGAAGGGAGTGCCTTTTAGTTGGGGTAAAACACAAGAGAACTCCTTCAACACGCTAAAAGATAAGTTGACACATGCACCTCTCCTCCAACTCCCTGATTTTAATAAAACCTTTGAGCTTGAATGTGATGCTAGTGGCATTGGTTTGGGTGGTGTTTTATTACAAGAAGGCAAACCTATTGCTTATTTCAGTGAAAAATTGAGCGGACCTGTTCTGAATTATTCTACTTATGATAAGTAATTGTATGCTCTTGTTCGCACATTAGAAACATGGCAGCATTATCTATGGCCCAAAGAGTTTGTTATTCATTCAGATCATGAATCTTTAAAACATATTCGTAGTCAAGGAAAATTGAACCGTAGACATGCTAAGTGGGTTGAATTTATTGAATCCTTTCCTTATGTTATTAAGCACAAGAAAGGGAAAGAGAATATAATTGCTGATGCATTGTCTAGGAGATACACCTTGCTGAACCAACTTTATTACAAAATATTTGGATTGGAAACGATCAAAGATCAATATGTTAATGATGCGGATTTTAAAGATGTGTTGCTGCATTGTAAAGAGGGGAAGGGATGGAACAAATTCATCGTTAGTGATGGGTTTGTCTTTAGAGCTAACAAGCTATGCATTCCAGCTAGCTCCGTTCGCTTGTTATTGTTGCAGGAAGCGCATCGAGGTGGCTTAATGGGGTATTTTGGAGCAAAAAAAACGGAAGATATACTTGCTGGTCATTTCTTTTGGCCAAAGATGAGAAGAGATGTTGAGAGATTTGTTGCTCGCTGCACGACATGTCAAAAGGCTAAATCACGATTGAATCCACACGGTTTGTATTTGCCTCTACCTTTTCCTAGTGCTCCTTGGGAAGATATTTCTATGGATTTTGTGTTAGGATTGCCTAGGACTAGGAAGGGACGTGATAGTGTGTTTGTGGTTGTTGATAGATTTTCTAAGATGGCCCATTTCATACCATGTCATAAAACTGATGATGCTTCTCACATTGCTGATTTGTTCTTTCGAAAAATTATTCGTTTGCATGGTGTGCCCAACACAATTGTTTCTGATCGTGATGCTATATTTTTAAGTTATTTTTAGAAGACTTTATGGGCTAAATTGGGAACTAAGTTGTTGTTTTCTACTACATGTCATCCGCAAACTGATGGTCAAACTGAAGTAGTTAATAGAAATTTGTCTACTATGTTAAGGGCTGTTTTAAAGAAAAACATTAAGATGTGGGAAGATTGTTTGCCTCATATTGAATTCGCTTATAATCGATCGCTGCATTCTACTACAAAGATGTGCCCATTTCAGATTGTATATGGTTTCTTGCCTCGTGCTCCTATTGATTTAATGCCTTTGCCATTTTCTGCAAAACCGAATTTTGATGCTACCAAGCGTGCCGAATTGATGTTAAAACTGCATGAAACAACTAAAGAAAACATAGAGCGCATGAATGCTAAATACAAGATTGCTGGTGATAAAGGTAGGAAGGAACTAAAGTTTGAACCTGGAGATTTAGTTTGGCTGCATTTGAGAAAGGAAAGGTTTCCTGAATTGACAAAATCTAAATTGCTACCTCGGGCTGATGGACCATTTAAAGTGTTAGAGAAAGTCAATGATAATGCATATAAGCTCGATCTGCCTGCGGATTTTGGGGTTAGTCCCACATTTAACATTGCAGATTTGTAGTCATATTTGGGAGAGGAAGATGAGCTTGAGTCGAGGATGACTCAAATGCAAAAAGGGGAGGATGATGAGGATATCAACACCAACGATACATCCACTCCGACACAAGTACCTATTGCTGGTCCTATTACTCGTGCTCGTGCGCATCAACTTAATCATCACGTGAGTTCAAATCTAAGCTCATGTACATCATGTTTAGACCATGGAGACCCATGTACTCTTGTTTTGCTTAGGAACCAAGGAGGCGACCGAAAGGGAAACGGATTCGCGCAGGCTGGATTCGGACTGCAGAACAGTACCAACTTGTGATGGACACCACGGTCGCATATGAACTCAGATTGGGGCGTTCAAGTACTTCGTGGAAAGCTTATGAAGTCTTCTTTCAAACGGATCCGGCCTCATATCCATATCTATTACGAGTCGGCCGCAATCGTAAAATTAATACAGAGTCCTTTTCTGCACATGGTTCTGCGTCACCCTGTTTTGGCCCAATGGGCCGTGTATCAAGTTGAGTCCATTACAGACGCGTCCTAGGGTTGGAGTACGACCCCAGCACCCCTGTGGTCGTCCTCCCATGTACTTATACCCCTTAGCCGCCACCAAGGATGCTTGGGTTTTGTTTAGATCAAGTTTAGCCTTCGCTACTTGCTTGCAAGCGCGCGTGCTGGATCAGCCGCCCGTCTTCTTGTCTTCGGAACCCCACCATTATTGAGATTGCGTGTGAAACCTTCATTTACATCTAGTAAATTCAGTACTTGTCATACTTGTTCTTGCTAGTTCTTCGATTGCTTGCAGGACGAGTGCCCTAGTGGCCGGGTGCCGCGCTCCACAAGTTGAGCTTGGAAGGCTGTAGTCGGGCCGTGAACGTCGCCTCCATCGACCAATCGAGTTATCCACGCCTCTCATTGAAAGATCGGGAATCAAACCCTAGCGGGTCGCCATTAGGATTCGTCGAAGAACCATATCTCCAACGTTGAAAGAGCGTCGTTGAACGTTCCTGTTGTGGTAACGACGAACTCCTTGTAAGTAGCGGGCCGACTGCAACAATGCATTGCATCGGATTTCCTCAGCTGATTCAAGCTCGAAATATCGTGCAGTATCAGCCTCGCCTTCTTCAAACATCTCCAGTCGTGGAGACTTCCACATCACATCAGTTTGTAATATAGCTTCAGACCTGTATACAATAAAGAAAGGTGACTGGCCTGTGGCTTTGCTTGGTTGTGTGCGAAGGCTCCAGACTACTGATGAGATCTCATTGATCCACTTGCCACCCTTTTTGCTGTTCTAATCATAGAGTCATTTCTTCAATCCATCCAGAATCAAGTCATTGGCTCGCTCAACCTCGCTATTGACCCGCGGATGAGACACCGAAACATATTTGACTTCAATGGAGCTGCGTTCACAGAAATTCCAGAACTGATGCGAGTGGAAATTGGATCCCAAATCTGTAATGATGGTGTTGGGAAAGCCAAAGCGGTGTAAGATGTCGCGGATGAAAGTGACCACTCTATCCGCCGTGAGCGTTGCGATTGGCTTGTACTCGATCCACTTGGTAAACTTGTCGATGGCCACCAATACGTGTGTAAAACCTCCTGGCGCAATTGTTAAGGGCCGTATCATGTCCAGGCCCCAGCATGCAAACGGCCATGAAAGTGGTATGGTGATGAGGTTATGAGCTGGAACATGAGGCTGTTTGCCAAAGAATTGGCAGTTGGTGCACCGGCGAACGAGTGCTTTGGCGTCTGCCAAAGCAGTCTGCCAGTAGAAACCAGATCGAAACGCCTTGCCGACTAGTGTGCGTGAAGTTGCGTGGTTCCCGCACACGCCTTCGTGAATCTCTTGGAGTATCTCTTTGCCCTCCTCCGTGCTGACACACTTCATGAGTATGCCTGACGTTGATCCACGCTTGTAAAGGTTGCCCCCGACTAGAACATACCCTTTGCTGCGCCATAGGGTACGAGTAGTTTCAGCGCTTTTTGGGTCGACATCGGGGGGTAGTTTGTGCTCCTGGATGTAGTCGATGAAGGCCACCCTCCAGTTGACCTCGATCACCAAGACCTCTCGGTCGGGTTCCCTAGGACCGTGAGCGATGGAAATTGAGTCTGGTGCCCTGATGGAAGGGTGATGCAACTCGTGAACGAAAATTTCCGGTGGGACGTTTGCTCGATCAGAACCCGGTTTGGAGAGCACATCCGCGCCCACATTGTGCTCGCGAACCACATGGTGAATTTCCAGTCCGAGAACTTTTTCTTGAGCTTGCGTATTTCCATAACGTAGACGTCCATAGTGTCCTTGTTGATGTCCCACTCCTTGTTGACTTGTTGAACCACCAGTAAGGAATCACCGTAGACGAGTAGTCGCTTGTTGCCGAGGGAGATTGCCAAGCGTAGCTCGTGTAATAATGCCACGTACTCGGCTTAATTGTTGGAGACCTGAAATAGTATTTGAAACACGTACTTGAGCTACTTTCCTCTCGGGCTGATGAAAAGTACTCCCGCACCACCGCCACTAAGCTTGGGTGAGCCATCAAAGTATATGACCCAATGCTCTGGCTGGTTGGTTGGGGCTTCCACTTGGTTTTCTCGCCACTCCGCCTTGAAATCAACTAGTGCTTGCGACTTGATGGCTGTCCGGGGCTTGAAGTCGAGCGTGAGGGCTCCCAGCTCCACGGCCCACTTGGAGATGCGCCCGGTAGCGTCCTGATTGTGGAGGATATCCGCCGATGGGAAGTCGGAGACCACCAGGATGTTGTATACATCAAAATAGTGGCGAAGCTTCCTAGAAGTAATGAGTATATCGTAAAGAATTTTCTGAATCATTGGGTAATGAACCTTAGATTCAGAGAGGACTTCGCTGATGAAGTAGACTGGTCGCTACACTCCGAAGGTGTGGCTTTCTTCTTGTCGTTCCACCATGATTGCTGTACTAACGACGTGAGTAGTCGCGGCGATGTAGATGAGCAGGTTCTCGCCTGGTTGGAGGGCCGTCAAGATAGGTGGCGACTGCAAATGGTGCTTGAGATCTTGCAGTGCTTGGTTTGCCTCCTCGGTCCACTTGAACTTGTCGTGGAGCTTGAGCAATTTAAAGAAGGGTAGTCCCCTTTCTCCAAGTCGGAAGATGAATCGATTCAAAGCTGCCATGCAGCCAGTGAGTTTCTGGACGTCCTTGATCATCTTTGGAGCATCCATGGCTGTGATGGCGTTGATCTTCTCCGGATTTGCTTCGATCCCACGGTGACTTACAATGAACCCGAGTAGTTTGCCTTGAGGCACGCCAAAGACACACTTTGTCGGGTTAAGCTTCCATCAAAACCGTCGCAAGCTGTTGAATGTCTCCTAGAGATTAGAGATGAACTCATCGTGAGATCTGGTCTTGATGACCACGTCATCCACGTAAGCTTCAACGTTGCGCTGCTGCTGGTCCGCGAGGCACAGTTGGATGGCCCGTTTGTAGGTGGCTCCTGCGTTCTTCAACCCGAATGACATCGTAGTGTATGCATATGCTCCGAAGGGGGTGATGAACGCCATTTTGATCTGGTCTTCCTCTTTGAGAGCTATCTGATGGTAGCCCGAGTAGCAGTCGAGGAAGGAGAGCAAGACACAACCAGCCGCAGAGTCGATGACTTGGTCGATGCGTGGGAGCGCGAAGAGGTCCTTTGGGCAGTGTTTATTGAGATTAATATAATCCACACACATCCTCCATTCATTATTATTCTTTTTCAAGACTAGTATAGTGTTAGCTAGCCACTCGGGGTGGTACACTTCTTTAATAAAACCAGCCACGAGTAGTTTTGCTAGCTCTTTCTTTAAGGCCTCCCTCTTATCGGAGGTGAAGCGTCGTAGTCGTTGCTTCTTTGAAGTGGCTTTAGGGTCGACTTTTAGGCAATGCTCAATCAACTCCTTGGGCACCCCTGGCATATCCGCTGGTTTCCACGCAAATATGTCCCGGTTAGCCCTAAGGAAGTTGATGAGCGTGCTTTCCTATTTGTCGCCTAAGCCGCCCTCGATCAAAGCAGTCTTGGACGGGTCGCCCTCTTGCAGCTGGATAGCATTGATGCCGACGTTGCTGGGGTTGGGTTTAACCCTCGATTGGCTGGGCCGCTGGTTGGAGATCTCCATCTCTGTGTTGGTCAACTACAGCGTGGCCGCGAGTACTTCTGCGAGGGCTCTGGCACGCGTGATGTCGTGGCGTAGTCGATCACCTCGAGGTCGCAGTCATACGACTTCTTCAGGTCACCACGGAGTGTGAGTACACTTGTCTTGCCTGGCATTTTGATTTGCAGGTAGACGTAGTGGGGCACGGCCATGAATTTGGCTAGTGCCGGTCTGCCAAGGATGGCATGGTATGACAAGTCAAAATTCGCCACCTCGAACTTGATGTACTCGGTGCGGTAGTTGTCTTTCGTCCCGAAGGTGACTGGCAGGACCACTGACTCGAGTGGTGTAGCCGCGTTACCCGGGACAATGCCGTAGAAAGGAGCTTTGCTGGGAGTGAGCATCTTGGAGATGTCCAGTCCCATCTTCTTCAGAGTACTCGCGAAAAGCTGGTTGAGGCCGCTCCCGCCGTCGATGAGTACTCGGGTGAGCTGTGAACCTGCCACGACAGGGTCTAGGACGAGCGAGAATTTTCCTGGCTCGAAGAAGCTGGTCCATTGATCATCCTTGAAAAAGGAGATTGGGACCTTGCTGTATCTCAGAGGCCTTGTCCTGGCCGGCTCCACAGAAGTATTTCGCGCAGGGTTAGCTTCTGCGCGCGCTTGGAGGGGAATCCACCGTCTCCGCCGAAGATGACGTTGACGACGTTCTTCGGGTCCTGGAAGTCTTGAACCCCCGACTTGTCACATCCTTCGTCATCCTCCTTGTCTTTTCGCTTTCCTGCTTGAGGGAGGGGTGGTGCATTGAGTGATTTGCGGATGGTGATGCACTCGAAGAGCGTGTGCCGCGACTTCGGGTGTATCGGGCACTGTTTGTGCATGACTTTCTCATATTCCAAGTCGTTGTTCCCCAACTTCTTGCCACGCGGGTTGCGCTCGACAGCCACGACTTCATGGTCTTGCTTGCGCTTTCGGGTATTCCCTGAGTGGTTCCGCTGGCTTTTATCGAAGTGGCCATTGCCATTGCCTTGCTTGTCGTGGTTGCGCTTGGGGAAGCGATCATTCTCCTCGTCCTTCTGGTCAGCCCACCGTGCCATCATGTCACGCAGCTCCACGGCAGTAGTCGGGCGGTTGCGCTCGAAGTCGTGGTACGTGTTCTTCGAGAAGAGGTCATTTTGGATGTAACGAATGACGTCCTCATCGGTGATGTTGGCGATGGTGGCGCGTGTCTCGAAGAAATGCCGTGTGTAGGACCTCAGGGTCTCATTCATCTCTTGCTTCACCTGGGACAGGTCGTGGCGAGTGCCCGCCCTGATCATGGATCCCTGGAAGTTGTCGATGAAGGCCCGCTTGAGGTCTTCCCATGAGTCGATGGAGTTTGGCTTGAGGCTTTCAAGCCACGTGAGGGGCGCGGACTCCAGAGCCACCGGGAAGTAGAGAGCTTTTGTAGAGTTAGATCCCCCTGAAACTTCAATAGCGATGGAGTAGCAACGAATCCACTGGCGCGAGTCCTGCTTACCGTCATACTTGGGGATTCCGACAAGTTTGAAGTCCTTTGGGTAGGACTTGTCGGTCGCTGTCGCCGTCGTCATGGCGCCCACCGGTATGGTCCCTTCTCCTCTCTTCAATAACAAGCCGCGTGTCGCGGCCTTCGTTGATCTTCTGCTTGAGGTCGATCGTGGGGGCATCGTGAAGGTTGGCCTCGAGTGGATCGTGACCTTGATGCCTTGCCCCACGCTGGTTGCGAGTGGGTTGTTGTACTTCTTGTTCATTGTTGTCGCGTGCGGACGGGTGGCCCTTGTTGCGCTGGCGGTTGTCGTTCCTCCGGCTCCCGAGGCCTCCTCCAGGGGTGCGACTGACCAGCGTGGTATCACCATGGCGCTCAGACCTCGAGGGCTGATTCCGAGTGGAAGACACTAGATGTTGCCCATCGAGTTGGACGAGCGCGCGCTGGGTCAAGTACTGCAGTCTTTGTATCTGAGGATTGGGTGGGAGTTTTTGAGCTAGGAGTGCTGCTTCCGCGACTGCTGCAAAAGCGTTGTTAAGATCCCTTGGTTCGCGGGCGCGAGTCTGCGCATTGTGCCTGTGTTGAGCGCGCTTGGCGTTCTTTACCCACCGGATCCTTCGGTGCTCCTCGTCTTCATCTTGGGGAGCATCAGCTGTGGGCTCATCGGCTGAGACGTCCGCGAGTTGCTCATTGTCGTACTGGGGGTCCAGCTCGTCATCCTCCGCGGTGCGAAGCGAGGCCATGCTGACTTGACGATCCGGCGAGTGGTTAGCTGTATGGCTATGGTCGAGTAGCTCTGTGCTACTTTCTCCTTCTTCCCCGATGGGAGAGAGAGGTCTAGCCTCCTGGAAGGGTAGTTCCTGCGTGAAGGCCACAAGGCGGGACTCGTAATCGAGTAGTTCGGAGGGCAAAAAGCCCTTCCAGTACACGAAACGTCCTTGCGGCGATGATGTGATGGTTAAACCCAGAAGACTGCCCGAAAACGATTCGGTGTCGCCGTCGGGTTGCGAGTGGATTTTAAGGGCGCCCCCCCCAACAAGTGGTGACTCCCTCGTCTTCGAGTCCTTTTCGGAACCGGCTTGAAGGTGTAGTACTGCGCGGGGAGTACTCTTCGTTGGAGAATGAGTAGGTGTTGAAGACGGGCCCCCCTCGACAAGCGGTGGCGCCCACGTCCTTGATCTTGAGCAGCAGATCCAAATCCTCCTCCAAGTCGGAGAGGGATTTAGATCGTGAGGTTTTTTCAGATCGGTTTGAATCCGACCCGAATAGATCTGGTGCGTCACGAGTGGAAGTCGCGTTGAAAACGGACATCTTTTCGATCTGCTGGGCAGATCGGGAAGCAGCATATCATCGAGTTTGTCGATGAACTCGTGGAGATCGCTGCTTGGAGTTGATGAAGAGGCCTCCGGCTCCTTGGAGTTGGCTAGGTGGCTGTTGAAGCCACCCGAACCGTTGGCGACGCAGATCCAGGAGCTGAAGATAAAAGTTGTGCCCTCGTCGAGCACAGCGCTGGTGAAGTTGAAGGATGCCATCGAATTCTCCGGTGGATGCTCGATGAACACCCCTACCTGGCGCGCCAGCTGTCGATGTTTTACCGCCGCGCCCACCGAGGGATACCACCGAGGTGGTGAGTTTGTAGGTAGGGTGTTGCCGAGATCAGGAACTCAAAGGTTCAAAGGAACACAAGATTTTAGACAGGTTCGGGCCGCCGAGATCAGGAGATCAGGCAGAAGATCAACGAAGGCCGTGACGCTCGACATATCATCGACTCGAGACATCGCGAGTGCGGCGGTGAACGACGCGACGTTGACAATAGTGATATCTTCCCAGCTTTCACTTGCAACATCACCTCCCGTGATTGCCCAAGGGAGTTGAAGCCAGTCGGCATCACCAAGTACGATGACAAACAAGACCCGCGACAATGGATTCGTTGCTACTCCACCGCCATTGAAGTGTCGGGCGGCTCCAACACGACCAAGGTTATCTACTTCCCGATGGCGCTGGAATCTGCACCGCTCACCTGGCTCGAAAGCCTCAAACCAGACTCCATCGACTCTTGGGAGGACCTGAACAAAACTTTCATCGACAACTTTCAGGGCTCCATGCTCCGCGCAGGTACTCGCCATGACTTGTCACAGGTCAAGCAGAGGAGAACGAGACCCTGAGGTCCTACACCAGGTGTTTCTTCGAGATGCGCGCCACCATCGCCAACATCATTGACGAGGACGTCATCCACTGCTTCCAAAACGGCCTCGGCTCAAAGAACATCTACCGCGACTTCTGCCGCAACCGCCCGAGGATTGTCGCGGAGCTCCGCGACAGATGGGCCGACCAGGAGGACGGGGAGAACGAACGCTTCCCCAAGCGCAACAACGACAAGTGCAACAACGGCAACCGCTCCGCAAAAGCCAGCGGAACTACTCGGAACCCTCCCGAAAGTGCAAGCCAGACCATGAAGTCGCGGCTATAGAGCGCAACTCATGTGGAAAGAAGTCGGGCAATCAGCAGGATCAGTTTGAGAAGATCTTGCACAAGCAATGCCCGATGCACCGGAAGTCCAAGCATACACTCTTCCAGTGCATCAGCCTCCACAAGTCTCTCTACGCACCTCTTTCTGATCAAGATGAAAAGGGGAAGGACAAGGACGACGAGGAGGGAGACAAGTCGGGGCCAGGGATATCAAGATCCCAAGAATGTCGTCAACGTTATCTTCGGCGGCGACGACGGCTTCCCAACCAAGCGCGCGCAGAAGCTTACTTTGCGCGAGATCTTATCTGTCGAGCCTGCCATACAGCGGCCCTTGAGATACAGCGAGGTCCCGATTTCTTTCTCTCAAGAGGATTAGTTGACCAGCTTCTCCGAGCCGAGAAAATTCCCGCTTGTTCTGGATCTTGTAGTGGCCGGCTCACAGCTCAACTGATTACTCATCGATGGCGGGAGCGGCGTCAACCTGCTCTTCGCGAGTACTTTGAAGAAGATGGGGCTGGACATCTCCAAAATGCTCACCCCAAGCAAGGCTCCGTTCTACGGCATCATTCTAAGAAGTGACACGCAGAAACTACAGAGTATACTGCAAATATACGAGGAGTGTTCGGGATAGATGATTAATAAGGAGAAGTCTGCGGTGATGTTTAGCCCAAATACGGTGGAAGGGAAGCGTGAGGAAGTTATGCAAGCCCTGGGCATCCAAAGAGAAACGATGAATGAGCGTTACTGGGGCCTTCCGGTGTTTGTGGGCCAATCAAGAATAATGGTGTTCAGTTATTTGAAGGAGAGGATTTGGAAGAGGATTCAGGGCTGGAAAGAAAAATGCTGTCAAAGGCTGGGAAAGAGGTGTTGATTAAAGCTGTAGCACAAGCAATACCCACTTTTGCTATGGGTTGTTTCGATCTCACAAAGGAGCTGTGTGATCAGATTAGTACAATGATCGAGAAATATTGGTGGGGCCAACAAGAGAAGGAAAATAAGATACATTGGGTGAGTTGGGAGAAGCTCACTTTGCCAAAAAGCCAGGGTGGGCTGGGTTTTCGAGATATACACGCTTTCAATTTGGCAATGTTGGCCAAACAGGGCTGGAGATTAGTCCAAAACCCAAAGTCGTTATGTGCAAGAATCTTGGGAGCTAAATATTTCCCTCAGGGAGATGTGTTGAAGGCAAAGGCGAGTGGTTCAATGTCTTACACGTGGAGAAGCATAATGCGGGGAGTCCAGGTGTTGAGGAGTGGTGTGATTTGGAGAGTCGGCAACAGGGAGAAAATTAATATTTGGGGGGACCCATGGGTACCTCGAGGGGTAACAAGAGCTGTCATCGCACCGAAGGGAAGAAATATCCTAAGCAAGGTGGCTGAACTAATCGATCCAAGTACAGGAGAATGGGATGTGGAGTTGCTGAATCAGACGTTCTGGGAGGAGGATGTGGAGGTAGGTGATCAGAGCCATCCCGGTCCACAGTGACATGGATGATGTACAAGGTGCATAGAGAGCATGCTCTAAGAACAAGCAGGAGGGGTGTGGCGTCCTCTGTAGCGAATGGGAGACAAGAGGATAATTTCTGGAGGAAATTGTGGAAACTGAAGTGCCCGGGGAAGATTAAACATTTCTTGTGGAGAATGGCTCACAATAGCTTGGCTTTGAGGGTGAATCTGAGGAGGCGAGGTATGGAGCTAGACACAAAATGTGTAATGTGTAACCGGCTAGATGAAGATGGGGGGCATTTGTTTCTGAAGTGTAAGCTCGTCAAACAATTATGGAGGGAACTGAACTTAGAGGATGTGAGGCACAGATTGGCTGAGCAGATCTCAGCAAAAACAATGATGGTCTTGATATGGGAGATGGAGGAGAATGTGCAACTGCGAGTCATTATGCTGCTTTGGCTTTGGTGGCTTGAGAGGAATCGTGTTCGGGAGGGGGGAGAGGAGGAGATCGGCATCTGAACTGGCGTTCATCATCACTGCGCAAGCTGACGAGTTTCTGAAAATAGCCACCAAAGCTCACAGGTTTCAGAACAGCGAGAGCAGGCACCGGTGTAAGCCGGCTGAAGATGTTCTGAAGATTAATGTGGATGGATCCTTCATGGCCGAGATGCGCAAAGGTGGATGGGGTTTCGTGATCAGGGACTCAGAGGGAGCTGTAATGCACGCTGGTGCTGGTACAATCCCCCGGGCGATGGATGCATTTCATACCGAAGTTCTAGCCTGTCTCGCCGGACTGAAAGCAGCAAGTGAGAAAGGTATGACGAAGGTGATGGTTGATACAGACTCTACAATGCTCGTGATGGCTCTTAAGGGCAACACTTTTGCTCTGGCTCCTGCTGGCGGAATCATACATGATATCAAAGTCCTGATCGAGTCTAGTTTTGTTTTTTTCTCTGCTAGTTATAGCCCTCGAGTCTGTAACACAGTGGCGCAAGCTTTAGCAGCGCGTGGGTGTAATTGTTCTCCTGATGCCGACCTGTTTTGGGATGGCTTGCCTGCGGGCATGGAGACATTGGTGGCCGAGGACATCCTCGCGCCTATCAGTTAATAGAATCACTATTCCCTCAAAAAAAAAACAAGCCCTCAATTCAATATATCAACCGGTTAAAAGAGAGAAAGAAGAGATCCGGACCAGAGATGGCTCCTCCCGTCTCTCTACGTACGTTTATTGGAAATGGCTCATCTTGTCATAGACTGAGCATTCTAGTATGAAGTTGTTTCACAAAGTGAGGCAAAAGTAAACTAAATGTCAATATCGGGTAAAGCTAAAAAAATTTCTTCACCGATGAAACTGTTTTTGCTTCGGAGGAGGCACGAAGAATAGAGAACTTTTACGGTGCACAATACGACCATATACTACCGTCTGAAAATAACTCGTATTTAAACATCGGACGGTCCAGATTTTTTTATACCACTAAAACATTGATTTGTAGTATAAGATAGTATAGGTAGGCAGTATAAAGTAGTATAAGGGTAATATGCAAAAATGATTATTGATATCAGCCCTTTTATTTTAATTATTTTTCTTTCTCTTTTTTTATGTTTCCTTTCTTCTCTATCCATTCCCCATTCCTACTCACGGTGCTAGACTGCTCGGCTCGGCGCAAGGGTTTCTTTGCTCGCGGCGATTCCGGCGGTCCCCGCCGTACGCTCAGCCCTCACGGCCGACGCTCACAGCCGGCGAGGCCTCCGTGGCGACGGATTGGCCCTCGTCTGTCGATCGCCGCCGAGGAGGCGGCTCATCCCGCACCCGACGCAAGGCCCTGGGAGGAGGGCAGGTAGCTGCTCGCCCCCACGGCCGATGCTCGCCGACGGACAGTGCCAGCGGATCTGGCCCCCGCCCTGCGTTCGCCGCCGGCAAGGTGGCGCGTGCCGCGCCAACGCTCGTCCCCTTGAAGGAGGGATGGCAGGCGGCTTGCCCCCACAGCCCACGCTGGCCAGCGGGGAGTCATCCGTGCGGGATGGGCCCCGGCCCCTTTCTTGAAGCCGACCGGCGGTGGTGGTGGTGCAAGGCGTCGTGACGCGTCGCATGGAGGTCCGGGTCCCCGCCGCTCGCTATCAGGGATTCGAATCGGGACCTCGCTCGACGCTCGACTCCTTAGCGGCGACGGCTCCCACAATCCGTGGCATCCTTTGGGGATGGCGGCCAGTACCCACGGGGAAGGCGGCTTCCGGATCGGCCCCTCCTTGCGCCCAATCGCCGGCCCCTTCACCGGCCCCTTCCCGGCTACGGCTTCCGGATCGGCCCCTCCTTGCGCCCAATCGCCGGCCCCTTCACCGGCCCCTTCCCGGCTACGGCCACGACGGCGGCCGGCCTCCGCAGGCCTGGGAGAAGCAGGGCAGCGCGTCGTGCTCTGAATCCTTCGTCGCCACTCAAAACATGCCGTATCAGGTAATTGCCGCTGCTATCTATTCCTTTTTATTTATACTAGTACCATAACAGTTCAGCTAGTGGAAGAAGAAATGTTAGGGCGCTTTTGGTCTTCAGAATCGATCATTCGCAACTTTGGAATTTTTTTAGTTCGGATCAATTGGTGATGCATTTCAGAGAATATGGTTACTCAATTTTGCCGTAAGTTACTGATGTAGCAATTTCCAGTATTGGATGCTCACCAGCAAATGCTTGAATTGGTACTACCAGGATGGTTCAAGTAAAGTGAATGTTAGGAACACCCTGGACTTTAGGATCAGTTGTTGTGCATCTTCAAAACTGAAAACTCTAAAAAAGGGTAAGCCTCCTTTTTCATCATTCAACTTTAAGTATCTCCCTAGATATTATCCTTAATTAACTCAGTGTCACGAGGTGCTTCTCTTTGCGCTATTAATTCTATAGCTTTCCCCCCCGGAAGAACAATGCAAAGACCATTCTTGTATAAAATGCTAATTTTCTTTGCTTGATATTGGTAGTAACATTTAAAGTTTTAAGTTGAAATAAACTGAAACTTGAAATTAAATCTTTTTTCTACGTCTTTTAGCTTGTAGGCTTCCTCGACATCTGTAGATTTGTAGCCAGGACTCCCTTTCACCTTGTTCCACGGATAGTCAACCAATGTGACCGCTAGTTTGAGCCTAAAATTAGTCATGTCCTTCTGTGCACTACCAATAGAAATAATGGTTAATTTGTAGTGTAAGATGGGGCATAGACTGGTATAGGATATTTGAACATTGCAAAGTACCTGGGTGAATATGCTGGACAACCTACTTCCTGTCCAAAGCTTCATGAATTTCAGCACGAATAGCCCACACGATGAGCTGTGAGAAGAGTTTTTTATATAAAGTTAGGACGAATACCGGCTTTTTTCCAATCGTAAGTGGGTAAATGTATGGTTTCTTTGCATAGGCAACAGGAGGGTCCTCATCGTCATCGGGATCAAATTCCGTTGGACCATCATACAATACCTCTATGTTTGGATTTACGCATGGTGATTCACTATGTGCACCGGTCTGATCAAAATTATTCTGCATAAAATACCAACAATGTTTGATACTACCTAACAGATGTATTATACAATTATGCAGGAACACATGAGAAGAAAAAAAAGGAACTTACTGGATTCAACAGCGCTGGTGTTTTCGGATCTATAGGGATCCCTAAAGTATCCTTTGTTTGTTTGGGTGCTGCAGGAGATGCCTCTGATCCGTTCGTCATGGCGACTATGCTGCAGTTTCCGGAGCGGCGGCGGCGTCGATCCCCGATGGATGGTGCACACACTGGAGCTGCGGCGGCGTCGACCTTCTGCATCCAAACTATACTTAAAAAAGCTCCGGATCTTTCTCTGCCATATGACGCATATGATTCATCACGAATTCCACGTCGTTCCCTTGTACCTTTCCCTTCTTCTGCCTCGAAAAAAATTGTACAAATCCTGCGAAGGAAATCCAGACTCTCCTGGACCACCGTGGCTGGTCTTCATTACGTCCATGATCTGGTATGGACGAAGCCCACCAAGCCCCAGCTCGACTGCCTCCGCTTTCTGAGGATCATTAAGCCCTTGGTGCAACCGCAAAACAAAAGCGTGCTCTAGTTTAGCAAAGGGATGCGTATGCACATCCACAAAATTAGTCACATACCATATGCCACTGTTTGCACTCCTCTGCACATCAAGCCTGGCGTTACATCAGCATCGGGTCAGGGCACGTGGCTGTCTTTTCTGATCCGCCGTTTCAAAATGCTTCTCCATTTTGTATCCTTCACATGAGCACACAAATCTCCTCCATGTCACCTCCTTGGTGCTAGGCTTGTACCTGACCTTGTCCTTTCTAACACTGAATCCTTTATGGAGTGCATAAGCATTGTAAAATTTGAAGAAATTTTCCTCCGTATTAAAGGTCTAATTTGCCACATAGTTATATTCCTCAATTTCCTCCAGGCTAACGTACCCGTTCGCCTCCATTCCGTACACTGCACGAATGACAAGAAGATAAAACAAATGTCATTCCAAGATTTAATCAGTAAAGGATGCATGGGAGAAAACTCAGAAAAGCAACGCTCTAGCTCTTGCTTAATTATCTTTTCCCTACCCAGAATAATTTTATATGCTATATGCTAAAAAGAATAATTTTAATTTCAAATACAGTGGCACACAACTATTTGTACTACCTCTATCATTTCAATTCATAGTTTATAAAAAAATGCAGCCACTCTGAAAAAACATGCGTCGTGACCATATTTCTGCTCAGGAAGATGTGATCAACAGAAGCAATTTAGCATGCGGTTTTGTCGTATGCTCCTGTCAGCGCTTCCCCATGCGAACAACAATTAGATTTAATCGAAGATTTTAATCAAATAAATTTGCACAAAAATAATTTCTAACAATAGAAAACAGATAACTATGAAAAGATGAGAAACAAGGAAGCCTGAAATCAGAGTACGAAGGCTAAAATCCAACATATACAGCAAGTGCTAAACTCTACCTCACGGAACCATGTAAAGATGCACTAGCAACAAATCTGCAACTTATGCTATCCTGGACACATTAACTAGTTCGATGCAATTATGGAGACTTCTCTGAAATTGGGGACGACGTGAACTGACATTAGCGAATACAAAAAAAGCTTAACCTGTGATGCCCGAGGACGACCAGACGGGACTATACGTTGCAACAGCCCAAGGCCCTGCACTGCAAGCGAAGGCGCGAGCGCAGCAAGGGCCGGCCGTCGGCGGCGCACCCACGACCGCGCGCACGGTAAGGCCGGTGCCCACGAGGACGCCCGGTGCAGGATGGCAAGGGGAGGGGGTGGCGCCCCGGCGTCGCCTGCACCCGCGCGCGGCAAGGACCGACGGCACCTGTAGAGGCCGCCGCCGAAGAGATCACCAGACACAGCGGCCACGGGGAGGAGGCGCCCGTACAGGCGGGCACGAGGAGGAGGCAAGCGGCGGCAGCATGCGTGAGGAGGTCCTCCGCGTGAAGGGCGGGCAGACACGACGGCGCCCGGCGGCCGTCGGGATCGAAACGATCGAACAGAGAGAGAGAGAGAGAGAGAGGCGGCGGCCTCGATGATGGGCGGATGACGAGTGGATGACGGGCAGCCAGATGCAGATGCACGATGGGGAGGGGGGCTAAAATGAAAAAAGACAAAAAAGTTCTCCTGAATTTATATCAAGTCACTAATGACAATGTTACCGATAGTTATCTTTTCTATACTACGTACTACCAAGTGGTATTATTGTGCACGGTAAAAGAGCAGGAAGAATAAACCTTGGTGGTGAGAAGCATGGTGATGAAGATGTTGTTTGGGTGTTGGAGTCTCCAGAATTGATTTGTAGAAGCGTATTTTTTAGGGTAGTCGAGAAGTTCACGTGCGCTAAATATTAAAATAATGGTCTCCACTGCTAAAGATTGAGATTTTTAATCTTGGATTTGCAATAAAAATGGAAGTTCTCACTGGTACTAAATGCGTATTTTTCAGTAGTGATGGTAGGCCATTATTGTTAGCAAAACAATAGTTTACTTTCATACAGGGACATTATTATGAGAGGAGATGTCTAGTTCATAACAAGATCGACTACTTTCTCTATACCAATATGCAATGATATTGGATTGAACTAAACCCAACTGTTCTTTGCTCAACATGTGTAAGAGGTAACTATTCACGCTCTTCTTTCCTGATACTAGGGCTACTCAACACTTATCCGCTACTCAACATTTATAAGTGATAATGATTAATGTTTTCCTATCTGAACACACAGTAGAAAATTTTATTTGTGCTAGTAGTTTATTAACCTTTATGCATCAAAATATACGAAAGCGAAATTATAGCTTGCAAATATATGTAGCATCAACTATATTTACTAATAAAAAGAGATGTGTACTATCATAAGTATTTCTGAAAACACGCAAGAGTGAGGTATCTTTTTCTCAAGAATGTAAACCATTTACAATAAAACTTGAGGAAATCCACGAGAGAGCACACGTCTTATATGTAGTTACAGGGACAAAGCACGTTGAAGCATCCAACTCTGCAAAGAAGCCCAGGTAACACACACTGAAGTGAAGCAGTAGTGTTCCAAAGCATGGTTCTACTCCCTCCGTTCAAAATCGTAGATTGTTTTGGCAAATCTAGTTACATAATTTTTAGAGGTCACTAGTACAGAAAGGCTTACTAGTACTGGTTCGAAAACCTCTGTTGTCCCGGTTTCTCAACTGGGAACGCCAATCCGGGACTAAAGGTCCGAACCTTTAGTCCCGGGTCTGGCAACCGGGATTAAAGAGGCTCCCAGTTGGTAACACCAACCAAGTTTTAGAGGTCAATAGTACAGAAAGGCTCACTAGTACCGGTTGGGAAATCTCTGTTGTCCCGGTTTCTCAACTGGGACTGCCAATCCGGGAGTAAAGGTCCGGCATTTTGTTACAAACCGGGACTAAAGAGGCTCCCAGCCGTGGCGAGGCAAGGACCCCCTTTAGTCCCAGCTGGTGGTTATCTTTTTGTTTTTTCTGTGTTCCTTTCCATTTATTTTATTTTTATTTCAGTTATATTTTCATATTCGAAATTACATAGTATTTTATAGTATTACTATACGTTCCTACACGCGCGCTTGTTTGTACTGAGTATGAAATCCACTAATATATATATATATATATATATATATATATATATATATATATATATATATATATATATCAAGTGGGATTCACCACTAAAGTGCAACAAAGTGAAACATGCATAGATATATACATACAAAGTGCAACAAAGTTTTATATGACATCTATGCCATATTTAGTACTTCTATCAAGAATGTATCCATCATAGTGGATTCACCATCTGGTTTGACAACTTGCTCATAAATAAATCCTACCATGGCTTCTTAAATCGCCAAAACTCTTTCTTGTGGAAAGAGCTGATCCCGCATCCTATGGATCTATAAAAAAAGTAAAAAATACTAATTATGATAATTTTTAAAATTAGTATATGTCTTGCAAAATATTGTTTATTACTTACTTCCGCTTCCCAAGAAGTATATGTCTTGTAAGGACCTACAAGAGTGTGAATGTTCTTGCAAACATAGTATGCGCATAAATTATTGCCCTGTGGCTGCCTCAAACACTTTAAGACAAAAAAATTCATCAGGTATCCATATGAATATATAATAAAACAAATAAAACGTGCAAAGCAGCATCCAGTATGTACCGGAAAGTCTGTCTTCAATCTAAGTTCACCTGTGAAATTACGTGGTTCTTTTTCACTTAACTTTTCCCAAACCCTGCGCATGATCGAGAACGAATAAATATATTTATCGCTAAGCGCATTTAAGGAATTCTCACAATTAGTAATTACCTTTTCAACAAATCGATCGTGTCTTGGTAAAGTTCTGACTTTTTCTTCAATGAGTCAATAACAATCGCTAAGCGCATGTCAGGCATTACGTTATTTAGTATCCAGTGATTTATGCAAGATTATACAGAGCCACTTTTTGTTAGGGTTAAAAAAATTCAATTATATGAAAGTAAAAGGGTTACACGGCAGAAAACACACACTGAAAGTTGTAAGGAAACATTATATTCCGCTGGTAATGCTGAATGGATAAGAATTTGTATAAGTTATGAAATGTTTCTTGAGGGTTGTCCTTTAGAGTAACGCAATTCACAACCACTGCGTCGACGAAACCCAAGTGAAAGTAGTCATTCTTCTTGCAAGTTTGAATCTCCATTTCTACATGATACAAAAGAAATAAGAAATCTATAGATTGAGGGCATGTAATAAGATTCGCTAATTATGTAAATGAAAATTAAAGAACACCACATACAGAAGCCAGGTGCTAACAAAACTGATGTTGATGGCGTCTTGATGGTATAGTTGGTATAATTCTTTGCACTACAACCACATCACATCCTTGCCACGTAAGTAATCTTCATCTTTAATCCGTACACCTAGCATGCAGTCGTTATGGCTAGACGCGTGCATGTAGTAATCACGTAGCCTGCGCATTTGCGTTGGAAGTACAAGCACGACTTCTGGGGGAACAAGGCTCTTGCGAAACTCATATTTCCATCTAGCAACTCTGGGGTGTGTTTCAATTTCATCACGCCCTGCAACTTGAGCCGCCGAGAGACGAGAGGTGCCCAGAAAAGCAATTAAACCTTGTTGTTCTGTTCGTAGCACGATGAGCGGTTCAATTGATTGCTTCTTTTGGGCTCCGAGCTGTGGAACATAAGACGACCCAACAGATTTCTTCTTCTTCTCGTATGACTTGGTAATTGAGCGGTCGTAGTCTGATGGTGGAATAAATTTTCTCCTAGGTCATTTTTAAGAAAAAGGCTGGATCTGTCGGATTCATGGGTACCTTCTTCTCTAGCTTCTTTGGTTTGAAGTGCTCGTCAACCGCTTTCTTAGCTTCCTCACAACATTCCTCATAAGTTTTCTCCCACGGTAGGTTAGCAAGCTCCTTAGATTTCTTCTTCGGAGGCTCTTTAACTAATGATTGCTTCTTCGCCGGTTGCTTTTGCTTCTTAGCCGGCGGCAGAGGAGGTGAAGGAGGAGACCGCTACCTAGGAGGACGTGACTAAGGAGGAGCCGACTGCCCAGGAGATGAAGCAGGTGACCGTGGACTCATGGTAGGTGCCCTTGAAGGAGAATGTTGTGGTGCAGGTGGCGGAGACGGTGGACTCATGTTGCGTGCCCTTGGAGGAGGTTGCGGACATGCTGGCCTTGATGCCTGATCAGTAGGCTTGAGGAGGATGTTGCGCTTCTCCCACAAGATCCAGCCATGAATGGCCTGTGCTAGTGTCGTCTCCCCGTCACCTCCAGGAATGTCGAGCTCGAGTGTCTCATAATCCTAGCATACTTCCTCCACACATACTTTAGTGTATCCAACAGGAATCGGTTGTCCATGGTAGACATCTCCTAGTTGGGTTGCCGCAATAGTACTGTAGCCAACCGTGAAGATTATGCCCTTGTGTTTACTTTGCAGCGCACAAGATGTCCGTTGAGTGATATCATCCACAGGATAGCGCTACTGGCCGGTTTCAACTGCGTTATTGATAGAGAGCTCCGTGGAAGTGCAACTGCTTCTTCACTGAGACACATTAGCTTCGTTGACATTAGGCACCGAAGCCGGTTGTGATTGCTGCTGCTGACTCATTGCTATGGCAACTTGTCGTTTCACTTCATCCGCCATTCGGGCATCATTAGATAACAACTGTTCTTTGAGCCTTCTCAAGCATGCTTGCTCCTCGTTCTTCCTTCTTTGTCAGCTTCTGTAAGAGTCGATGTACTGGCTGAACCCATATTTCCACGGAATCACGCCTTTGCCTTGTGTTCGACCCGGATGTTCTGGATTCTCAAGGGCATAAGTCACCTCATCTTTTTCTCTATCAGGCTGGAATATTCCCAGGGTAATTGCTTCTATGACCTCCTATAGTCTAATGGCTGCTCGCTGAATTCTTTCGCCAAAAATGCACTCGCCATTCTCTGGGGTCAAGGTTCCACCATGACCATAAAACCAGTTCCTTGAACGTTCAGGCCAGTTGATGGTCGCAGGTGTGATACCTCTAGCAAGCAATTCTTGCTCCATCTTCTCCCATTTCGGGATTGCGTCCTTGTAGCCACCTTGCCCTAGAGTGTGGTGATATTTTTTCTTCGATGCATTTTCTTTGTTCCTTTGCACCCACTGAATACCAAGCTCCGAACACTTATATGCCACAAATGCATACCAGTGGTCCTTCTATTTTTCGAGTGCTCCTGTAAATGTTGGCGTTTCCCCTTGCTTGATATAATCCTTAACCAAATTCTTCTTGAAGGTCTGAAATTATGTGGCCATCTTCCTGAAGGTCCAGTCCTTAACTAATTCTTCAGACTTTGGTGGAAGTGTGGAATTATTCTTTAATTCACGCCAAAACTGTTCCTTATATCTTTGAGGCACCACTACACTTTGTTTGTTTGCATTATTGGATTTCCACAACCTAAAGTTGATCGGGATATGGTCCCTGACAAGATGCCCACATTCTCTTATGTATTTCCCTGCAGCATTGGCGGGAGTCATGAGTTCGCCATCATGTGCCACTTCTGTGATTATGTATCGCCCTTCCAATTTTCTGGTTGGGCCTCGTTTGCCTCTTTTAAGCTTCTCCAATGTTGAGGGCTACAAATAAAAGATATATTATTATTCATGCTCAATAATAGCCATTGTCTATATTGTTTCATATATATATATACATATAGAAGAATGAAATGTTAGGATATATATACATTCTCGGTTTGTTGATTAGCACTATCATCGGATTGCTCAATCCTGTCATCATACATATTGAGGTATATGTTGGTATTGCTGGCATCATCATCACATGCTTCTTCTTCGACATGATGATGAGCATTAACTCCGTCTTCTTCTTCTTCGGCATTACCGTCGGCAATCATGTTCCTTAGGAACTGATTACCAACTTCATCCTTTCTCGGGTCCATCTTAACTTAGTAATAGAATACAAATAAAAAAAATCAAGAGTTTATGTAAAATAATTAACACTAAGCAACTACACAATTTCTAAGGACTTCTACGTAATTAACAATAGACTTCTCCAGGGTTAGTTATGTAAAATAACGCTAAGGATCTTCCCTATAAAATTTCTAAGGACTTATACGTAAGTAACTATAGACTTCAGGGTTAGCTATGAAAAATAACGCTAAGAATCAGCCCTATACAATTTCTAAGGATCTATACATAAGTAACAATAGACTTCAGGGTTACTTATGTAAAATAACACTAGATCAGCTCTATAAATTTTCTAAGGACTTATATATGAAATTTCTAGAAATATACACTAATGTAAATATACATAAAATTTTCAAGAATTTAATCTAGTCACTCACGTCACTATCAATTTTCTAAAAATTAATCTAGTCACAATAGCCACTATACAAATTTTCTAGAATTTTTTCTACTCATTGAAGTAAATATATGAATTTTCAGAATTTTTTCTAGTCATTAAAGTCACTATGCAATATACATGAAATTTTCAAGAAGGTAACTATGTCTAGTTACTAATCAGTATACAAATATCATGAAATTTTCTAGAAATGTACATTTCGGTAGACGTCGGCGAGCTAGGTCGACCAGGAGGCGAAGGCAGCAGTGCCGGTGAGGATCGGACGTCAGCGCGCGAGTCCGAGCACGGGGGACGAGGACTGGACATCGACGTCGGCGCGCGAGGGAATACATAAATCAAAATTTCCTAGTTAGTTAAATTTTTATACACATACACTGCACAGATCATACACACACATGCATACACACACCATGCATAAATACACACACCATACACACACGTGCACATACACATATACACACACCTCAATTTATAAAAACACACGTACAAAACTATCTCTCTCTCTCACATACACGGTCCACATGAGCCCAGTCAGACACACACAGCGACGGCGCGAGGCCGGCGACGCGACGGCCGTCGGCGCTTGCGGCACGGCCGGGGGCATGGCACGTATGGACAGCGGCGCGGTCGGGGATAGGCGACGAGGAGGAGCCCCGGGACGCTCAGGGAAGCGGCACTTTTGGCTGCCACACGTGGCCAGCGAGAGAGCACGCGAGCGACCGGCGCTCGAGGCCGCGCGAGGAGGTGGAGACTGCGGTGCTCGACTGTTGTGGGCCGGGAGACACCGCCGCCGGAGGTGGAGACGGCGGCGCAGATGACCTGGGCGGCGACAGTGAAGAGAGGCACGACGGCGAGGTGGTGCGCAACAGCGATAGAGCGCGCAGGCGGCCGGTGCTCGAGGCCGCGCGGGGAGGTGAAGACGGCGGTGCTTGATGGTTGCGGGCCGGGAGACACCGCCGAGGGAGGTGGAGACGACGGCGCAGAGGACCTGGCCTGCGACGGTGAAGAGGCGGCGGCGGTGGAGATTAAGAAATGTCCAAGTGTTGGAGGAGGAAGAGGAGACGAGAGGCCGGGACATATATAGGGGGTCTTTGGTCCCGGGTGGAGCCACGAACCGGGACCAAATGATCTTTAGTCCCGGATGGTGGCTCCAACCGGGACTAAAGACCTCACCTTTAGTCCCGGGTGAAGCCATCACCCGGGACTAAAAAGCCTTTGGTCCCGAGTTGTGGCTCCACCCGGGACTAAAGGCTAATTTTGATGGGGCACACTAAAATTTTGGCTCACCTTTGGTCCCGGGTGGATCTACCACCCGGGACAAATAGGGCCTGTTTTCATTTTGATTTATTTCTTTTATAAGTGGGCTGTCAGTTGATAATTGCGTAGAAAATAATTTATGGGTCCAAAAAATACAAAACAAAGTATTTCGTTTTGTTTAGATTTCATGTACACAAGAAAAAACTTTAATTTATATTCATGTATTTTGATCCATGAAATACATAACTTGATACACATTATATTTTTTATTTTGACCATGCAAATATGTATTAGCTAAATAAAACGTTTGAAATTATTACTTTTCGACAGAAAATGAGTTTTGTCCCTATATTAACATTAAAATGAGTTTTTCCATAACATTATTACAATAATAAGCCTTTTTATGAAATCCATAAGTTTTTGTCTTGTTTTAATACTATAATAAATAATAAGTGTGCGTGTGAGCGTGAGTGTGTGAGAGAGCGATATATAGAGAGTGTGTGTGTGAGAGAGAGAGTGTGTATGTGTGAGTAGTGTTAGTGTGTGTGTTAGTACAAGTTTAATAAAATAAATCTAGATAATTGAGTACTAATCGAAAAATTATATTTGAACATGAAAATTAAATAGAAAATTAAAAAATTTATAAAACACAACGAACAATGATAAACTACATATAATTGAAATATGCAAATTGTTCATCAAATATTTATAAAATGATACATAATGATTCTAATACATTATAACCTCTTTTTCTCCGTGACTGGTCCAGTAAATGTAATTGAACATGAAACCACTAGCAAAATTATGGTTGTGAAGGGCCCTTAAAGAGGAGTAATCCTTCTTGTTCTAGCAATGGATGCACGGGCAGCACATGAAACCATTCCGCTTGTTTGCCTCGGCCACATCCAAAAAATAATGGAGGCCATCAATGAACTTCTTGGAACATCGGTCAGCATTGTACATTCATTGTTGGTCCATCTGCATTGAACGATATGGTATTTTACATAACATGAACAATTACACAACATGATTAATTAATACATCTAAAATATCAATTTTGTTACACGTATCAAATAAATGTAATAAATGAATAAATTCTCATAATTACAATATCATGAATAATTAAAAGGTCTAAAATATCCATCACACAATATGAATAATAATTAAAAGGTCTACACGATCCGTTACAAAACATGATTAATTAAAAAGTTTGAAATACCGAATAAGCAACATGCTACTACAAACTACTCATGAGACCTATTGACTGATACCTCGTGAACCACCACGCCAACTCTCGACACCGAACGGTCAATTTCGGCCATCCGCAACGCTTCGTGCCTTAATTTATGTCGAGCCATCAACTCGCGATCATCATCCGTACCATACAACTCAACATCAAATTCATGCTCAAATTTGCGACTTGCACTTCCAAGCGCGAGTAAATGAAATGCTTTCTTAATCCAATAACGAATACGACCGCTAACAAGTCCAAGGTGCTCTTCAGGGCGGAACTCAAGGGAACGTCCGGTGCGCTTCAAATGATTGCGTACCGACGCACGAGCGGACGCACGCGCTCCAATGCATCATGTTGCAAAGCCATTTCTATGGATTAAACATTAATTACTCATCAGATTGGGTGAAGCACTCAACTACAGTATTTTCAAAAATAAAACTAATCTCACTAATTATATTTAGAGACGAACACTAATTATTTTGACACTCTTCACTTTGAGGCAAACACTCATCATCCCACGCCACATGGGATGCAATCAAGGTTCACAACTTTGTTTCACACTCTATATGCAAAAGCCATCAAGAAGAAAAAAAATCTTTATTTAGGAACATGTATCTCTCGCTAACCTTGACCATCGGTGATAGCACTGCCATTTAGGGCCAACATTGATATCCGCGATACGGTGCAGTATAGGGACGTGATGAAGGTGTACGTCCTTGGTCCGAATGGTGGCATCCTCACCTTGCTCAAAGGTGACGAATGGGATCAAGGCCGTACTCCTTCGTCACGTCCTTATACCGCACCGTGTCGCGAATATCGTGTTGGCCTCAAATGGCAATATCATCACCGCATGGTCAAGGTTAATGATAGATACATGTTCCGAAACAATTTTTTCTTTTTACTTCTCGACGGTTTCAATGTGAGGCTGAATAAATACATCATTAGAGTGTCAAAGTAATTCATTCATAGTATAATACCAAGTTTATATTTTTTTTTCACTTTTAGTAATTATTCAATTTGACATTCCACATTGCACATAAACATTAAATTTGAAATTTCACATTCACACATTTCACATTTCACATTCAAATCCACATATGGTCATATGTACATACTCTCATTCTAAAAATAAAAAGTCCTACTATATTCCATTTCATATCCTTATTTTTTCTAAATAGTATTCCTCTCTCTCTATGTATATACTCCAATTCCAAAATATAACATTCTACTCTATGCAAATCTTAAGTAATTTGGGCTCAAATGGTGTATAAATCAAAAAAACTCTAACATTTTTCCAATCTAAAAAATCTTAAAATCTCTATTTCTAAACCATGAAACGAGCTACAATAGCAATGGAAGATGAGAGGACGAAGTTTCTAACCTTTAAACCGTTGGATGGATGGGGGAATAAAAAACTTTCACAAATCGTGGAGAAAATTGGCATGACCTTCTCTCACCCAAGAGCCAAGAACAGGAAGAACACGAATGGAGGAATGGCTCGGGCAGGGGAGGAAGAAGGGGATAAAAGGGTCTGGGGAATTTAGTCCGATTTGGAGTCACCAACAGGGACTAAATGTCCCCGACCTCCCGATAGACCTCTAGCCGTTGGACCCGGGACTAATGCTTTCATTAGTCTCAGGTACAAAACTGGCTAGGACAAATGAGGAGGTTGAAATATCGTTTCTGTAGTAGTGGGTTATTGCATTCTTGCCCGCACTCCGAACTGCAATTGTGATTTTACCCTCGTTTTTATCCGTTTTGTGATTTTACCCCTACTTTTTGAAATTGAAGATTGAGTTTGCTTCTACTCCATGAACAACATGTAACAGTGTCAAATGAGCTGAGAAAAGACAAATTTGCTCTTACGAATATGCCTCTAATTTCATGAGATCATAGTGATAATTCCCGTATTCGACATCAAATATTTGGATAACATTTCAACAGACCCAAAAAGAAATTTGCCAACCATTGCTAGCCCACCCGCGACGCCTCGCTAGCCCACTCGCGCTGGCCACGCTCCGCTCGCAGGGCCACGTCTGGCCAGCCCGCGCGCGCTGGCCACACGCCGCCTGCCGGGTTGTGCCTGCCCCGCAGAGCCTTGCCAGCACGCGCGCACTGGCCACGCGCCGTCGCCGCTCGCCGCTGCCCTTTTTTTTTTTTTGGGGGGGGGGGGGGGGGGGGGGGGGGGCGCTCAGGAAGACCACGGTGATGGGTTGAAGGGATGAGGAGCATCTTCGTCTTTTCACCCTATTACAAAGGGTTTTCTCTTTTTTCTAATTTTATTACTCTCGATGCGAAGTAAAAAAGTAGGGATAAAATCGCAAACAGAACAAAACCGAGGGTAAAATTATAATTAGATTTTAAAGTAGGGGTAAGAACTCAATAGCATCTAATTTTTACTATATATCTAGATATAAGGTATATCTAGATACATAACAAAAGCTATATATCTATAAATGTTAAACCGACATACAATTCGGAACGGAGGAAGTACTAAATACTTTATATATTTTTGTTTAGTTCGGAAAAGAACGGACGCTGATGCATGGCTCAATAGTTACCTCCATGGATTTATGGTCAAAGTGAATCCGAGCTAAGAGTTCGTTTTAATATTAATTTTTAATATAGAATTATCTAAGTAGGTTGTTTTAATTTTGTAGATATATAATTTTTAATATGCATCTAGATATACCTATTTAGATATATAGCAAAACTATATATTTAAATAAGTCAAACCATATGTAATTTGAAACGGAGAAAATATTTGTTTGGCAGGTGCCCATATCCTACGGTTGAAGTTTTATGCATGTGACAATCTCTCTGATTCTGTCCAACTCCACGCCACAGGATACATACATGCTTGGCTCTTAATTAAAAGCAGACAGCTTTGAACACCAATTACACCAAGGCGCGCGCTCACCTTTTCGTTTCTTCTCCATTCCATGGGGCTCTTCTCGCGTCGTTCCTGCCCTCGCACAGCCACAGCACCAGCTCGTGCTGCCGGCCTGCCGCCTGAGGACCTCGTCTCTCCTCCTCGCGTTCGCACCACGAACGCCGCTAGCAACCCATGGAGCAGGACGTGCCACCAGCACCACCGTGCACCTCCTCTGCTGCCGCCGCCGCTGCGAACGGCGGTGGAGCTACGTCAGCCCTCCACAGCTTGACGTCCGTCGCGCAACCCGGGCTCCATTCCTAGCCTTCGCTCCTCCCTTGGGCGACGCCACCATGTGCCACCACCTCCTCTGCACCCGCCGCTGGCGTTGGAGACCCTTCCTCCTCGCCAGCCCACGCGCTCCACTGCTTCACGCCCTGCAACCCGCCGACCTCCATTCCTCGCCATCCCTCGTCTCTCCGCCGCCAGCGCCACCCAGCCCGTCAGCATACCCGAGGCTCCAGAACCTCAACAGCAGGAGCTCCACCGCAACATCTGGACGTTGGTGGAGCGTGCCGCCGTACAACAGGCGGAAAGCTCCGCATCATGCCACTGGCACGCGGCCTCCGCCCAGTCGGAGGGGCAGGCTCGTAGCAGGCAAACCCCTCAGTCCACCAGCGGCAAGGGCTTTTACCCCGGGCGGGTCGCGACGCCGCGGCAGCACCGCTCCCCGAAGCGGCGCCTACCGCACAGCGCCCCCCGGTGCGCGGCCAGCTCGGGCCCAACTACGACGCATGCAGTGTCATCCACTGGCGGCAACTGGCCCGCCGCGGCGCCAATGTTGAACGGGCCATCGTGGACGTGGCTAAGGCTCACCAGCCCGAGGGGGAGCACGAGGAGGCGCCCCCCAGGCGAGCTGGCCGACCGTGCGACCGGGATGGCGACCGGAGCCCCAGTCCAGACGGTCCGGGTCCATGGGGCTTCGGACACCGCATCCAGAAAGCGCCATTCTCGCCGCGCTTCCGACCACCCACCAACATCACCAAGTACACCGGGGAGACGAACCCCGCTGTATGGCTGGAAGATTTCCGACTCAATTGCCGAGCCGAAGGGGCAGATGATGACTACTTCATCATCCAGTATCTCCCCATTTCTGTCGGGGAGCACGTTCGAGCATGGCTCGAATTCCTGCTGCCCAACAACATTCGTAGTTGGGCGGAGCTCAAGCAGGTCTTCATCGAGAACTCCTAGGGGACGTACATGCGCACCGGAAACTCCTGGGACCTCAAGAACTGCAAGCAGGAGCTTGGTGAGTCCCTGTGGGAGTACATCCGCAGGTTCTCCAAGCAGTGCAATTCTCTACCTGACGTCGTCGGCGCGTTCCTCACTGCAACCACCTGCAAGTCCCTCGTTCACAAGCTCGGCTGTCGAAAGCCGCGCACCACCCGCGAGCTCCTGGACATCGCCACGAACCACGCCTCCGGCGAGGAGGCGGTCGGGGCGGTGTTCACCAATGGCCGGACCATGGGAAATGCCAATCGAGCGAAGCAGGATGAGGGTCCCTCCACAACGCAGGAGAAGAAGAAGAAGAAGAGGGACCGACGTTGCCCCAACCCCAACACGGTCGCAGCGGCCGACCGAGCGGGCAAGCGGCAAGGCAACAACGACCATTTCGAACAGCTCCTGGAGAAGCCGTGCACCAACCATGGCTACCCCATCAAGCACAAGCTCAAGGATTGTGAGCTCCTCAAGCGGATGCAGGGTTAGCCCAGCAAGCGCAAGGGCGGGGACCGCGACAAGGAGGCGCCCAAGGAGCAGGGAGCGCCGGCCAAGGACAGGAACACCTTCCCCGACCCGGACAGCTGCTTCATGATCTTTGGAGGTCCTAAGGACAACTGCACCAAGCGCCAACACAAGGTCCACCTCTGGGAGGTATGCAGCCAAGAGCTCTGTTCCCAAGTTTCTCCGCTGGTCGAGCATTCCAATCACCTTCGATCGGGGTGACCACCCTCCCAATGTTCCCCAACCGGGGAGCTACCCTCTCCTTGTCGACCCCATCCTCGGCAACTAGCGGCTGACCAAGGTGCTGATGGACGGGGGTAGCAGCCTCAACATCTTATATGTTGAGACCTTCGACGCCATGGGCATCTCGTGGTCAAAGCTTTGCACTTCCATCTTCCCCTTCCTTGGGATCATCCCAGGCATGAGGGCGTACCCCTTTGGGAATATAGAGCTGCCGGTCACGTTCGACGACTGCAGCAACTTTCGCACCGAGACCCTAATCTTCGAGGTAGTGGATTTTGAGGAATCGTACCACGCCATCCTCGGGCGTTCGTGCTATGCCAAATTTATGGCGGTCCCTAACTACACATACCTCAAGCTGAAGATGCCGGGGGCCGAACGACGTCATCATGGTCAGAGGCTGTTTCGAGCAGGTGTACGCCTGCGGTCACGAGCACTTCGAGCTCGCCACCACCATCGCTAACTTCGCCGAGCTCCAGAAGCTTCGCCAGACGGTGGCGGAGGGCGCCCCCGACTCCAATGAGCCGACTCCGTCCAGCGCCTCCCGCCCGACCGAGGACACCAAGGTGATCGGCGTCGACCCCAACGACCCGACCAAGACCGTGCGGATCGGGGCCAGCTTCCGGCCAAATAGGAAAGCGTGCTTGTCGACTTCCTACATGCTAATCGTGATGCCTTCGCATGGAAGCCCTCTGACATACCAGGCATTCCGAGGGAGGTCGCCAAGCACAAGCTTCGCATCAAGCCGGGTTCCAAACCCGTGCACCAACGGCTACGCCGCTTCGATGACGAGAGGTGCAGGGCCATTGGCGAGAAGATCGCCAAGCTCCTGGCAGCAGGTTTTTCAAGGAAGTGTACCACTTTGACTGGCATGCCAATCCCGTCCTTGTAAAAAAGAAGAATGGGAAAAGAAGAATGTGTGTTGACTATAGTGGCCTTAACAAGGCATGTCCAAGGGATCCTTTTCCTTTACCGCGTATAGACTAAATAGTCGATTCCACGTCAGGATGCGAAATCCTATCTTTTCTGGATGCCTACTCGAGCTATCACCACATTGCGATGAAAGAGTCAGCTCACGGCCTCTTTCATCACCCCGTTCGGCACGCACTGCTACCTCGCCATGTTGTTTGGCCTGAAAAACACCGGCGCCACCTACCAGTGTTGCATGCAGAAGTGTTTTGCTGTTCAGATCGACCCGCCCCGGCAGCCCGACTAGCTCGAGCCACCGAAGCCCACGGTTGCCGTCTACGTGGACGACATAATGGTGAAAACACCTCGCGTGGGAGATCTGATCGCCACGCTAGACGGCACGTTCGCTAACCTTCGTAGGTTTGGCGTCAAATTGAATCCTGAAAAATGCACTTTTGCGGTTCCAAAGGGGAAGCTACTCAGATACATACTGTCCGAGCACGGCATCGAAGCCAACCCTGAAACGATCACGGCCATCACCCGGATGGGCCCCATCCGCAATGTGAAAGGCGTGCAGCGGCTCACCGGCTGTTTGGCCGCCCTGAGTCGGTTCATCTCCCGACTGGGCGAGCGGGTAATGCCCCTGTACAAACTCCTCAAGAAGTCAGACACGTTCGTCTGGACGGAAGAGGCCCAACAGGCTTTGGACAACCTCAAGACTTTACTAACCTCGGCTCCAGTCCTCGTCGCTCCTGAGCGATGAGAGCCCCTCCTACTCTACCTTGCAGCGATTACCCACGTAGTCAGCGCCGCTCTTGTGGTCGAAAGGGAAGAGCTGGGCCATGTGCTAAAGGTCCAACGACCGGTGTACTTCATCAGCGAAGTACTCACTGAGACCAAAGCCCGCTACATGCAGGTGCATAAACTCTTATACGCCGTGCTCATGGCAACTAAGAAGCTACAACACTATTTCATTGATCACGAGGTCACCGTCGTCACCTTGTTCCCACTCGGCGAGGTCGTCCATAGCCGCGATGCAACGAGATGCATCTCCAAATGGGCGCTCGAGCTCATGGGCTACTATATCAACTACGCCCCCACACTGCCATCAAGTCGCAGGCCCTTGCCGACTTCATCGTCGAGTGGACCGAGGTCCAAACCCTGACTTCGGACATCACCCATGAGTACTGGACCTTGTACTTCGACGGGTCGGTCATGGGACCCGGCACGGGGGCCACCGTGGTGCTGATCTCATCCGAGGGGAGTAGGCTCCACTACGCCATCCGCCTCCACTTCCCAGCTTTGAACAACGTCGCCAAATACGAGGGCCTCATCAATGGCCTCCGCATTGCTGTTGAGCTCGGGGCCACTCCGCTCTACGTCTACGGCGACTCTAAGCTGGTAGTGGACCAAGTCATGAAGGAGTCCGACTGTGAAAGCTCCCTCATGAACGCGTACTGCTTGGAGGTGCGCAAACTGGAGGACAAGTTTCGAGGAATTGAGTTGCATCATGTCTCGCGGAAGGACAACAATGATGCTGGTGCACTCGCTAAGATGGCAGCCCAGCGGGATCCTGCCCCCAGTGGGGTCTTCGTCAACGACTTCCACGCACCTTCGATTCGCATTAAACCAGACCCGCCTCCAGGGTCGTCCGACCTGGTACCCGGGGGCACAGCCGAGTCTCCCTTGAACAAACGACCCCCGACCAACCGCTCGGGGGCCCCAACTGCCTTGCGATGGAGGTCACGACTTCCGTTGTAACACCCCAGGTGTTTTAATTGTTAAACAAGTCTTCCGGGCATAATAAAATGCATCACTAACTAAGAAAATAAAAGGAATGGATTAAGTTGGTTTTGCTTTTACCTTTAAAGGTTTGTATGTGCATAAATGCATGTACTTTAATGAATCAAATTGGATCACTTTCACATCAAAGCAAATATGGCTATGAAATTAAATGAGCACACCAGTATTAGCATGACCGATAAAACTTTAGTTGAAGCCTAGGGAAGAAAATGAAATTCTGAAATAAAATGACGCGCCCTCCGAATAGAGTTTCTTTAAGTTTTTAAAATAACTTTGGAACTAAAGCTCGAATGAACTTTGGCCTGAAACGAAACTTGTAGAACTTTTTATTCTGAACAACTTTCATATTCAAACGATTTTGAAATTCGAATTAGAAAGTGGAGAAAACGTCCTGTTTGCACCCAGCCCCCTGAAGTTTTTCAAATTTTTGCACTTAGGTCCCTCCCTCACCTCTCCCTCCTCTGCTGCACCGCACCCTCGCCCGACCGCCGCCGGCCACCTGGCCCTCGACGCCTGCGCGGCACCAGACGCCGAGCCAACCCTGACGCCCTGCCTGCTGCCCGCCCCCGCTCGCCCAACCACACCCGCGCCCTTCTTCTCCCTCCCGCACGCCTTGCCTCTGCCCAACCCGCTGCTCCCTGCGGCACCGCCCCGCCGCCCAGTCACTGGCCGCCGCCCCCTCCACCCAGTGCCCCCGTCGTGCCGCCCGAGCTCCCCAACCGCCCGCCCGCGTCGCCTACACGCGACGTCGCGCCCCAGACGCGCCCAGCGCACGCACGCCACGCGCACGACGCGCCTCTGGCCGCTGGTCACCGCCGGCCGCACCAATGGCGCCCAGCCTCGCCGCCCCCTCCACCCCGCGCCCCGGCCGTGCCAAGCCCGCCCCCATGAGCTCCACCAGCTATAAAGCCGGCGCAGCGCCCCTCCCTCCTCTCCTTTCTTCTTCCCCGCCAGAACAGAGTAGAGCAGCGCTCCATTGCCACCGGCGCCCCCACCTCGCCGTGGAACCCCCTGCTCCGGCCCACCTCCGCCCGAGACAAGCGCTGAAACGGGTCCCCCTCAGTGCGCTGAAGCTCCCCAGCCCGAGCCCCGCCGCCCTCATCGCCGGAGCGCCGCCGTCCGCGCCGCCCCACCCCCGCCGCCCCTGCTCGCCGCGGGCAGCCCTGCTCAGACCACCTCCGCCCCAACCGTGACCACCCAAAGGTAGCCCCCAACCTCCTCTTGCTCCTCCCCCACCTTGCCCTCGCCGCCGGCGACCGAGCTCGCCGGAATTTGGCCGGACAGGATGACCCCGCCGTGAAATTGCGACCAGGGACCATATTGCAAACGCCCAAATCTTTCTAGGGGGTTTTCTGCTAGTTTTCAGGGACCCCTCTGTAAAGAAAGTTTTAACCAAATCAGTGAACTTGTAAAATTCGTATAAAATCGTAGAAAATTCAGAAAAATGAAAACTCAACTGTTCTGGAATCCTTAGAAGAAACGCTACAACTTTTGTTACATAAAGTTTCTCATATTCTCAATATATTTTGCTCTAGATTAAATGGAATGTTTAATGGACTTCTTTTGTACCCACTGTTGTAGATCATTGCTGACCCTCATTTTTGGGCAGTGAGTTACTTGATTAATGTTTAGGACTGTGTAAAAAGATCAGGCCCAAATTCCATCTCTAGCTTTACTGTTTATTAAACTTAGTTCCATACCATGTTTAAGTAGAATGTTTTATCCCTGCAGTTAGCTGGTGAATCACCCAATGAAAATTTTTCTATGCTAATGTATTGGTACCTAGAAGCCAGAGAAAAATTAGGAGACTTTTTATCTCACAGTAACCTACTTATTTGATTTATGTGCTAATAACATACATTAAATCAAGAAAATAGTATCTTAGCTTGGAAAATTCCCAAATTTGTACTAGGAGTTACACTGTGATAGTGGTTGCTGTGTAAAAAGTTCCATGGACAAAAACCCTGTGTAAGGTCCTGTAAAAATGAATCCTTGAATAGCCTAGGTGTAGAATGTCATATTTTCTATGCTCTGAATACTGCTTAATAAATCCTAAAACAATTACAGTGGCTTCTGCATACATAAGTGAAAGCTCTGTAAAAATCTTAGACTCAGTTGTTGCACCAATTGTTCCGTACAAAAAGAACAAGGATCTAACAGCAACTAAGTAATATATTTTTCATAATTAATCTGTTACATAAAATTGGCTGAAAATTTTACAGTAAGCGCATCTTTCCTTGATGTGCCTAAATCCAAAAGTTCATGACCAGAAACTATCCATTGTAGTAATTACTCTTAAATCGTATCGAGTACCATTTCCACGACTTAAACTTGTGCACTCATGTAGAATCGACGACTCTCGCCGACGGAACTTACGAGCTGGTGCCCGCGTCCGAGAGTGAGCAGCGTGAAGCTCAAGCGAATCTAACTGAAGCTCTTGAAGACCCGAGCCCAAGTTCGGAAGAGCCCCGGACTAACTTTTCGCAAGAAGGCAAGCCCCGGAGCATGAACCCTATTTCCTAAACTTATGCAACTTATTACTCTACTTTACTTGTGCATTAAGTTTATAGGAGTTGGATGAAAACTTAGTTGCATGATCCTAGATACCCATGCTCTGAACACTAGGTGCAAGGTTCGATAGAATGCTATGCTAATAGGACTCGGTAAAAGTCGAGTGATTTCCTGTCACTCGCGAGAAATTAGGAGTTGATTGTTTACTACACGCTGCAATCATAAGGACGACGGACGGGCTATGGTACGATGTTTATGTTGATGATTGAGGCCTGTCTGTTTAGTGAAAAATGCTAAGGCCGCAGTGTGTGGTAAGTGATGGTTAAGTCTTTGAACGTACTAACCACATGCCGAGAATATGGTAATCGGTAAGCTTAGTACTGGATTGAACCGAGGCCGGAATATACTCCCCACCGTCTTGAATTCGTTCACATCTAGCTAATGGCGGGTGCATCGGCCGCCATGGCCCGGCTGCGTCCGTGGTCCATGGGGAGGTGTAGTCGAGGGCGGTGGGCGTATTCGGTGAAGCGGGAATTGAAGGGAAAAGTTGCACGTGTGACTCTAGGGAGTAACCACGTGACGTGTGTTTAGGTTTCCCTTGCAAGGTTAAGAAATTCGATTCGAATCGTCCGTTTCTCACGGCTATTGAGACTGCTTAACCACTTTTACCCACAGAGTAAGAAGAGGAACAATGATGATGAATAAACTTGTTGGATGAAAATTTAATGCTTCACCATGTATGATATTGGATAGTTGCTTACCTAGAATGGTTAAAGAAAGCTAGAACTTGGAGCTAAAATCTGAAAGTAAGGACCTACTATATATGCTTTTTGGCAAAACAAACCCCTCAAGCCAAAAGCCTCGCATGCCTAGGAGTCGGCTAAGTATACCCCACTAGTCGGGTAAGCCTTGCTGAGTATTAGTATACTCAGCCTTGCTTGTGGCTTGTTTTCAGGTGAGACTTTCGAAGATATGATTGCTAGCTTGACTTGGCCCTGCATTCTTCCCTCCTGGTTGGTCGGTGGAATGGGATACGCCCCCGTCCAACGGAGATAATGCCGAGTGATGTCTCGTACGGGCTTCATCGAGACATCCTTATCGTCGAGTAGCTTTCGTTATTTTATTTTCCGCTGCAACTTAAACTCTGAAGAACTTCTTAGTTATGATCACTGAAGTACTTGGTTTCTAAACTCAAACTTGGTTTGTAATATTCAATTATGTTAATGTTGTAATATTTGCTGGAATGTGGTATTCTCTGGGCTCATCGTCGCGTGAGCATTTGTATGTATGGCGCTCGATCCGATTACCGTGGTTGTATCGGGAGGTTATACCCGACAGACCAGTGGATTACTCCGTTTGAAGTGTAGGGTTAACCGAGATTGCCTTAATGGTGATGGTTAATACACTTGAGCCGGATTAATTCAGGTGGTTCTGCCACATCCGTGGTCGACGTAGCAGTAACCGACCCTGACTGGAGGGCACCTCTTTTGGCCTACCTCCTCGACGAGGTCATCGCACCCGACAAAACCGAGGCACGAAGGATCGCCCGACGCGCCAAGACGTTCATCGCCATCGACGGTGAGCTATACAAGCGAAGCCCATCGCCTGTAGGGATGCTCGTCAAATGCATCCTGACCCAACAAGGCAAGGAACTCCTCTTGGAGATCCACGCTGACATCTGTGGGCACCATGCAGCCCCACAGTCGCTGGTCGACAAGGCCTTTCTCTAGGGTTTACTGGCTGATTGCATTGTGCAACGCGGAAGATGTTGTCTGCACGTGCAAGGGGTGCCAATTCTACGCCCAGCAGACCCACCTGCTAGCGCAGGCGCTTCAAACTATCCCCCTCACATGGCCGTTCACGGTCTGGGGTCTCGACATGGTCGGGCCTCTCAAGAAGGCTTCTGATGGCTTCACCCGCCTGCTCGTCGCGGTGGACAAGTTCACCAAATGGATTGAGACAAAACCGATCATCAAGCCCAGCTCCCAAGAAGCTGTCAAGTTTTTTCTTGACATCGCCTACTGGTTTGGTGTGCCCAACACCATCATCACGGACAATAGGACCATCTTCACGGCCAAGAAGTTCTTGGATTTTGCTGATGAGAACGGGATCAAGATCGACTGGGCGTCTGTCGGACACCCTCGCACTAATGGGCAGGTAGAAAGGGCGAATGGCATGGTCCTGAAGGAACTCATGCCTCGCATCTTCGACCAGCTCAACAAGTTTGCTGGCCGCTGGGTCCAGGAGCTCCCAGTCGTCCTTTGGAGCCTGAAGACAACTCCCAATCGGTCCACAGAATTCACCCCGTTCTTCCTAACTTACGGGGGCAGAAGCCGTGCTACCCTCCGACTTAGACCATGGCGCCCCAAGGGTCAAGGCCTTTGACCCCGACCAAGTCGCAGAGGCTTAGCAGGACGCGGTCGACTTGTTGGAGGAGGCCCGGGAGACGGCCCTGGTCCGCTCGGCAAGCTACCAGCAGACCCTTCGCAGGTACCACGAGAGTAAGATCTGGAGAAGAACCCTCGAAGTCGGCAACTTGGTGCTGAGGAGAGCGCAGTCAACCAAGGAGAAGAAAAAGCTCACCCCGCCCTGGGAAGAACCATACACGATCGCGGGGGTGGTCCGACTAGGAACCTACCATACACTTTTGTTCAAATGACGACTCCTACAATGCCCCGGCCCGAGCACTCTCGGCCCGGGTCGCTCGGGGTCCCATGGGGGTACACCACGATACGCACCGTTACCCCCTCTTTCCTCCTAAAACTCACATACATAAAGGCAACCTCTTTTCACCAGAACGAATGGGAGACCCGTTCCTCTACCTAAGTGATTTCTGTTGGGCCACCTAACCTACCAACCCCTCGTCACAACCTATGGCGAACTAGCAGCTGATGCCACTCGGGCTAGCCCTAGGCTACACGCTGCAGCCTACGGTTAGCGAGAAGGTTTGAAAGGGAAAGTACGAAGGCAAAAAATCATTCTAGGAAACAAAGGGATACGGGTGGGACACACTTCCCAAACATCATTAAAACAAACATCAGTTAAAGTAACTGCAAACACTTAATGATGTTCACTCGGGGGCTCCTTTAAGCCTCTGGCACTAAGTTTCTAAAAACAAAAGCTAATCATAAAACTTCCTACTGCGGCACCTCATCTACGTTGGGGGACGATGTGGTCGAGAGAAGCCGCATTCAAGGGTCGATTGGAGGATTTCTCGAATCAAGAGCCGGCTCAGCTAGGGCAACGCTCGACCCGGCTTCTGCAGACTGGACGCCACCTCCGCCCCGAGTTGCTTCCCTCTCCACGCATCAAGCCTTCTTCACCCACTCCGCGGTGGTCGTCTCCGCAATCGCTGTCACGACCGGCTCCAAGCTCTGTCCGAGTTCACAAAGCTGGTCGGCATAGCCCCTCCCGACTGCCCCAAAGTCCAGGGTCGGGTAGTGCGACGCCACCAACGTCAACACCCTCGAGGTGCCGTGGAAGACTCCGGACCTTGTTCCTCTTCAAAGAATCTGCTAGCGCCTATGCGTTACGTGCCATTGATTTTTTGGCACTAATTAGCTCGGATTCGATGGCACGGCAAGCATCTTCTACCTCTGTAGTGCGCTCTCTAGCAGACCGTTCCTCATTCCCAGCTCTGAGCATAAACAAAGCAAAGGTCAGAGGCCACAGAACGCGAAACAGAACCGAAGGGATGGGGGCAAGAACCACTCACCAATCGCGGCCGCCTCCATAATCTTGAGCACCTCTTCCCTTTGGGACAGCGTCACCTCTAACTTGGCGATACGCTGTCCCCTGGATTGAGCCTGCCCTTCAGCAAAAGCTCGGGCCACCAGCTCTGCTCCCAGTGCCGCCTGCTCCGCGCCCAGAGCTGACCGGGTCAGCAGCAGTCGCGCGGCCACGCTCGTGAAGCACCGATGCCCAAGAAGCCTCTAATTCATTGGTCAGCTCCACGACCCGTCGCTGCGCCATCGCCTCCTGCTCAAGCCAAGCTTGCTCCTCCCGGAGGAACTAGGATTTATTCAACGAAATCCTCTCAAAGTTCTTCAAAACAAAACGTCAAAAACGCCAAGTCAGGCTACCCACCAAAAACCAGGAAGGGGCCGTTAAGACTCACCCGAGTAAGACTTAGTAGTTCGCCGGACGCAGTCCGCCGAGCAACCTTGACCCTATGAAGGGCTTTCTTGAGCCCCGACTCTGTGGCGGTGAGCTCACCATAGGCCGACTTCCCGTTTTGCTTGAAAAGATCCCAAAGTTTCACCTCCCTCTCATCGCGTAGGACAAATCGAGCCTCACCCGGTTTGCTAGGGTCGGGCCATATCCACTCTCCGACCGACCCGCTCGTTGAGCCGGACGGACTGGAGACAGGGACCATTGCCCGCTCCTGACTTCCCCCTAGCGGTGCCTGCTGTGCTGGGGGACCACTTTCTTGGGCGGACCCTTAGCCTCCTCGCCTCCGGTCTCAGTGACCACGTTCACGGACGCTGGCGTAGCCCCTTTGTCCTCCTCCAACTCGGACCACGCGGGCGAACCGTTTGCTCCTCCGCTTGGGGACTTAGGGGCCGCGATCTCATTCTCCTTTCCCGCACTTGATGGGGGAGGCGCTGCCACGGTCACCTCCACATGGGACTATAGGGGGATCGCCTCCATCACCGGCGGCCTGCCCGTGGAATCTAGTTTCTAACCCCCTCCTCGGGTCGGAGCGAACCGCGCAAGGCTGGGTCTCCATGGCACATGCTCGACATCAGCCCTAAGGGTAATCGTCATCAAGTCACTGCAAAGAAAAGCGGAACAAACAGAAAACATCTTGAAACAAGAGCCAAAACCAGAAAAGCGGTCCTCTTACCTTGACGCCCGTCCAATCGGAGGATGTCCAAGCTTCCCAAACCTCTGGACGCCCGACGGGGACCACAAACCATGGCCCATCGCGTGGCTCAAGCCCGGGGCAGACCCTGCCAACTCCCGAGGCGCGGCGTTTTGCAGGTCGCGGGGCGGGTCGGTCACATTCGTCATCATCAGGCACGCCTCCGGACCGGTGCGCTACCCCAACTCATCCTCGCGCCTCACCAACTGAGACAACATCTATGGCGCCCCCGAATGTTTTTCCACTAGGGCCCGCTTCGCCTCCTCCATCGGTGCCGCGTCGTCCTCCGCGACGCGCTTCCTCAACTCCGGAGCGCTGGCGGACATCCCGGACCCCTCTGGGATCTCCGACCCCGCGGTGCCGCGAGGCTTTACCACGAACGAGTCAGCGTCCCCCGACTCCGACTATTCCTCCTGAGAACATTCGCCGTCATCGAAGTAGGTCAAGAGCTCCGACTCGTATTGTTCTTGGACGACGTCGCGATCCTCTCCCATCTAGACCCGACGCGCAATCTCCATCTCCTTCTCCTGCCTCCTCTTGGCCTTCTCGGCCTTCTTCTTTTTCCTGGCCAGGGAAGCATCCACCTGAGCGGCCTGCTTAGCCGCGCCCGCTGCCTCTTAGGCAAATGAGAGCGGGATTGAGGATGACCAAGTTCCTGGAAAATCGAGAAGAAGTTGGGAGTCAATCAGGCGCAGGAGAACCAATAGGAAGAAGGGAAAAAACTCACCAGATTCGGCGGGTGCCCCTTGTCGAAGCCGTCCGGACCGCCAATGGTCTGCTGACTCCCCACCTCGAGGACCAACTCCACCAAGACCACACCTCATCGCTGGGCATCTCCTCCGGCGACACTCAATCGGGATCCGCATGGCCGGTGTACTCCCACATCCTGGGAGTCCTCACGGCCAGAGGAACGACACGGCGGGCACTAATGGTGCTGAAGACCCGCACCCCGTCGAGCCCCTCCTCCATGACGCGCTTCCGCAGCGCTCTCTCGAGAAACGCCACGCGCCCCTTCTCCGGGGTTGGGGGCCCCCATGTCCAGCTGTTCTGCTTCACTGGACGCGCCCCCATGAACGCCGGGAACGGCGCCTCCGCCGGGTGCCTAATATATAACCATTCTTCGTGGCACCCCCCGTTCGAATCCACGGGGGTGTACGCCAGGTAATGCCCCAACGAGCGAGACCTCTTTTGAAGGCCGAAGCCCCCGACCGGCGGGGGCAGAGGGTCCCCCTTCACTTTCAGACCTCGACCGTGGAAGAAGGCTCAGAATAGATTCACATGCGGATCTATCTCGAGGAAGCCCTCGCAGAGCGTGACGAAGCCTGCGATGTGCAGCAGCCCATTCGGATTGAGGTGCTGCAGCTCCACCTCCCACTCGTTCAACAGGCTGAGCAGGAACAGGTGCATCGGGTACCCGAGGCCGCGCTCGTGGAACGTGAGAAAGCTCACGATCTCACCGGGATCGGGATGCTGCTCTTCGTGCTCCATTGGGGGAGCTCTCCAGTGCGCCACCACCTTCAGCGGCCGCGAGATCCTCCAGCTGCGACTCCTCCACGGTCGACGACCTCCAATACGACATCGCGATTGGGAAAGAGGAGGCGGAACGACTTCTTTCTTCTCTCTCTCCCTTTCTCTTTCCCTCTTCCTCCTCACACACGACGAGGGCGGAGAAGGGGAAGGGCAATCGCGATCGGGGGAGAAGGAGGCTGGCAGCAGCGATTGGAACGAGACAAGCAGAAAGATAAGGAAGACGACGACCCCCTGTCCTCCCTCATTAAAGAGAGGCACCATGCGGAAGCCCAACAGATAGGCCATAGCGTGCGGCGCGGGGGGCCACCACGACCATGGTGTGGGTGCAAAAAGCGGGGCGATGCTCCGACTTCCCTAGTAAGTCCCCCTGGGCCACGCACCCAAACGACATTTAACAGCAGGCGGGACGAGCCCCTTAAACATCATCAAACTAAAAAATGATTAATTTTAGTCATCCACTCGGGGGTACTTCAAGTGCCCCGCACATATTGTTCCAACCATATATATAAAAAGACCCAAGGTCGGCACAACCCGCTACCTCAACTGCAAGAGCCGCCTGGACACCGTCCTGGCCGGGGTCGGCGCCCCTCGTGAGAATGTCGTCGACGTCGGCCTCCGCCGCGATGATGGCAGTGGCTCCGGCAAACACGGTCACGAGCTCCCTCCGCTCCTGGGGCTGGTCTCCGCAGTGAACTCGGGCTCCAGCCGCACGGAACGCGCTGGCGGCCCCCTGGTGAACGCCTAACGCCACCGCGTCCCTGACTTGGTGCGGCAGGGACCGGAGACGGTTGGGTAACAGGTGGCCCTCCGGCCTCACCACCCTCACCGCGTCAAGCACCGCGCGAGCAAGAGCCTCGTGGCGGTCTTCCAGGTCGTTCAGGCGGCGGCGCAGCTCGTCCGCCTCAAGACAAGAAGCGGCCGCCTCCTCCTCCAAACCTAAAACATGGAGGGTTAAGGATGCTACAACCACTTCGGAAATAAAAACAAATGGAGGCCCTTGCTATAAAAAAACGCACTTGCTGCCCGGGCATAGGCATCCGCGGCTCGGGCCAGGGCCAAAGCCGTCTCCTCCTCCGAAGTGCAGAGGGTGGCCTGCATGGCAGCGAGATCGGCCTCCAGCCTGCCCACCTCCCGCGTCGCGTCTGAATACCAGCCCCTGGCCTCGGATGCCTCATGAACAAGGTCCCGTATCTCCCTACGCCGGCTCGCGTCGGACTCAGATGAGGAGGACGACCTTAACGATGCCACGAACGCTGAGGGTCTGCCAACCCCTCCACGCGTTGTGATGAAGTCTTGAGGACTCGTGGAGATAGCCCTAAACGAACGCAGAGCTAAAACATCACCAACCGCAACCAAGGAGCACAGCGATAGGGTAAGCAACGCTTACCGCTAACGGCGCAGAATCTCCTCGAGGGGCGGCGGCCCACGAGGCGGAGCACTGGAGCCCTCATCCGCCGGGCGCTTCTCTCCCACCATCTCGCTAAAGGGCAAGGAAGACGGGAGGAACTCTCCTCTTCTTCTGAATGGAAAAACAAGCTCTCGCCGGTGAGAACGTTTGGCCGGGATGGTGGAGCTTTATAATTGGAACCTGGCACCACGCGGCGCACGACCCCTCGGTCTCCGCGGGAAGAGGAAAAGGTACGAACTGTCTCCTCTCCTGTTCGAATTGAATTGTGATAGGGAAAGGCGGCAGGCGCAGTTGCACTCTGCCGATCTCGGAAATCATAGCAGAGCAGGCACCCCATCATCTTCCGTGATGTGGTAGGGTCGTTTCTGACGCGTGCCCCCAGAAAAACTACATCGGTACTCCAACTCCCCGGGTAAGCCTCAGTAGGCCACATCCTCATTCAATACATGCGTTTGATTGCTCAGTTTTCAAAATATTCAAAAACCTAATAGCACGCCGTCGGGTCCCGACTCGGGAATCCGACTAACCGAGGTTCGAAGGCCGGTCCGTGGAGGACTTGAGGCCGCCTCAGGTAAAACAGAGCTAGGGGAGAAAACGTAGATGAGCCCCAGAGGCCCTCACCCAGTCTGCTCAGGCAGCGATCCGGGTCATCTCAACCTTCTCGCCTGATCCGGACCTCGAGCCATGCCCACATAATCTCCATCGAGGAGAGGCTAGCGGGCCACCTGAGTTGGTCGGACGACTCGGGCATCTCCTGGGAGACGGGTCACGAAGCAGTGGAATGCCACCTGCGGGCTATGCCGACCCCGTCACGAACAACGGACCCGGATTCCACTCGGACGCCCAAAAATTTTACTCGGGCACACCCGTTAGGAGCTCACCGAGCACGTCACTCGGGCCATCGAGGCAACCACCATACAACCACTTAGTTCTGTAAATGAGCCAAGTCAAATTTTGAGTCCTTAAGAGGTATGCCTTCTCGGTCACCGATCACTCGTGTTCACCATTCCACATCCATCCACACCATCAATAAAGTTCCATGGTCTTCATCACAAACTCCATCCAAATTCCATAAAAAAAATCCCTACATGAAAGGACATGGACCATCAATATTAAAAAAAGATAAAAAAAGAAGATGGTCCATGATCCAAGAAGGGGAAAAAAAGAGTATCCATATAAAATTAGGTGTTCCAAAACACCTATGTTCCATACGTGAGTCTAACATTCCGTGACCACTTCCATCTTGATCGGAGTTTGAGTTGGCATACACCTCTAAATAACCAATCTTTGGCTTAGCAACGTTTTGCAAACTAAGTGAGTCCCATACTACCTACCCAAGCTCCACATAAACCTTAGATATAGGACGTTGAGGCTAAAGAAAAGCCTTTGGAAAGGTTTATACACCATTTGAGCGATCGAGAGTACCATCCGAGGAACATTCTTTTCAAAAAAAATATGAAAAAAACTCCAAGATGGGATCTAAAGCAGGCAATGAGTGGGATGATACTAAGTTAAGCTATTCTACCTCCCAACCGCCCAAGGCATGGTGAAGCTATATGCCCTGCAGATATTAAGGTATAAAATTCACAAAAGCCAGGAAGTTCAAATGAAATAGAGTGTTGGGTAGTACACTGATACCTGCAGAACGTTGACATTGATGCAATTCCTTATCCGCCAAGCACAAGTCTAGCTTTGCTCAGGATGAGCAAAGGTCTAAGCTGGAGGGTGTGTTGGTGGTCATTATCTTGATAATCGACCACCACATTCTCGGAATAAAATGGAGTTCATGACATGAAACATGTTCATTTTCATTAAACTAATAAAGTTCCACGAGTTTTGTTGAGTGTTTGGTGCATGGGTGCAGCAGACAAAAATTGGGCACGAACCGAGGAAACTCGTGTTCAGCCGAGCACAAGTGGTTCGGCCGAACACAACTTGAGCCCAAACCAGCCCAGGTTCGCACAAATGCAAGGAAACACAAGGAGAACACATCTTAGGCATTGGTTCGATGACAGATTGATCTGAGGGCTGCATGGGAACAACCATGGATCCATGGGCCCACAAAAGAATGAAAACGAACCAAACTTACCAGCCATCCACCGGAGGGACGCATCACAAACCGTCCAAGGAAGACGTCAGTGGAACGGAGGGCGCAAAGGCTCTGGGTGGTGCTCGGCCGAACCCCATGTGCTTCGGCTGAACTTAATTTGTCTCCCAGCTCGGACAGAGTCTTACCGACATTACGAAGCAATCTGGAGCGTTCAATCACCTCGGATAGAGCCTTACCGACATCTGGAAGCAATCTGGAGCGTTCAATCGCCAAGTCGGTGGAACATGTGGTTCGGCTGAACCCCACATGTTCGGCCGAACCAGCCCGACGGTGTTTCCAGCTCTCCTTTGCCCACATGCAAGAAGGTGGCGGGGCGCAAAAGTTTGGCACGAACCAACCTTCTCCCTATGTTAGTTGGCAAGAGGAGAGAACTTGGAGGGAGAATATTCCCTAGCATCAAGGAGACCTTCTCGACTCTCCCAAGGCAACTCCACATTGTAAATAGACCTCCTCATTCTCACTTGTAACTCACACCATCAAGGAGCAACTCTTATACCCTTTCAAGATGTAGAGTAGTGTAGCTTAGGTTGGGAGTTAGAGTCGAGTCAAGAGTTCTCTCTGTTCCGGAGTTGTCTTCAGAAGTTTGGGTATGATCTGTAGCACCCAAAAATATAGGAGTTAAAACTTCTAAAAGTATTTTTATAAAAATCATAAATTAAAATTGCGCATGCATCTTTATTTCTTTTCTTCTCCTATTCTTTCTTTCAGCCAGCCCAATTCCTTTTCCTCTTCTTCTTTTCTTTTCTCGTGGCCAACTCAGCGGCCGATTCCCTCACCCGACTCTTTCTTCCACCGACAGCTAGGACCCACCTGTCGGCGCCTTCTCCTTCTTTCATCTTTCCTTACCCAGAGTCCGGATCGATCCCGCGCTGTCGTTCGCGCCCCTTCTTTCTTTCTTCTTACCCCGAGTCCTGATCGATTCCGCGACGCCGCCTTCCTAACTCCCGGCCGATCCACCCCTATAAAATCCCGCCGAAGCCCCGCTTTGCAACAAGAGCCAACTTCAATCTCGTTTGCTACTCAACATCATCGCACGCCGCTGGAAGTTGCACACCGCAGGAACGCCGCCGTCCCGATACACCGCCTCTCCGTCGACTCGCCGTTCCGCAGCTTCTCCGCCATCATCAACTCTCGCTAGAGCTTCGCAAGTTGGTGAGCATCAAGCCACACCAGATTCCCCTCTCTCCCTTGCTCCGCCGCGAATCCGATTTCTCGCCGGACCCCTGTTTCCGCCCGCAGCCGTGGCCGCCAGTTTACAACCGCCGCACAGCCACCCCGTGATCACCCCCACCTTCGTCGTATCGCCTACGACCTTCCCGTCATGAACCCAGCTTGAATTGAGCCCCGAAACACCGGATTCGGTGAAGCTCCGGCCGTCCGCCGCCGCACTCGCTCGCCGCCGGCGCCCAGTAAAACTCCGCTTCGCCCGACCCCTTTTCGTTCTGTCGAGCGGACCCTTCCTCTGCCGCTCGATCTAGATCTAATGGCCAGAATCGATCTTCACTTTACACTGCCGATTCGCCTGACCCACTCTTCATACCGCCGATTCGCCTGACCCACTCTTCATACCGCCGATTCGCCTGACCCACTCTTCATACCGCCGATTCGCCCGACCCTTACTCCGCTGATTTGTCCAACCCGCCGCACGATTCTGATCTAACGGATTAGATTCACCCGACCCTAGCCGTTCCCAACACTTCTGCAGAAAGATCCCTAGGTTTTCCAGGAATCAACCCGCAGTCCAGATCAGTAGAAAACAATTAGAGTTGAGCCCTTTATTCTTCTGTTCCGACCCCTGACTTTTCTAGAATTAGTACCCGCCGTCCAGAACCTCTAGTTTTGCACCCCGACCCCCTGTATAAGGTCTAATTATGTTTTAGCCCTGAATCCTTCAGATTTAGCCTCGGGAGATTCAAAACTCTAGCACATTATGTCCCTAGATCACTGTTTTAGCCATATCTTCATCGTTTCAACTCCGATTTCAGCGATTCTTGCGCCTACCTGATCCTCGCATCATGAACTACAACTTTAGTATCTTTTTACTTTCTGTTTGTATTGTTTGTTGTATTGTTTCTTATTTGGTTGTGTATGCTTGTTTGTGTGATCGCGTAGACAACGTGACGTTCGAGCCAAATCAAGAGCAAGCTTTCGAGGAAGAGAACCAGCAGCTGTTTGAAGAAGGCAAGTGGATTTCCCCCTCTGCATATTCTATTTGATCCCAAAAACAACATGAAAATTCACTTTACTTTTTGTTGCTTGCATAAACTTGATGGGTTACCTATGCTAAGGACATACCTAGTCTTTTACCCCAAACCTTGAAACACCTGGGTTTACTACTTTGTTGGGTAGTTATGCTTAGTTGCAAACTTTGGGATTGGTATTGGTTTACTCTTTTGTTAATGTCGATCACGTTTCGTATTGTGGTTTATCGCGTAATTTTTAAGATCAACTTTGATTAATGAGAACATGGAGAACCACCCAAGTGAACAGTGCAACCACAAAGTCATATGGCTCTGACCTTAGTCGATTAATTAGATGTGTAGTTTGCTGGTGGCCTTACCGAAAGGGCAAGGAGGGGGTCGGTGATAGGGGTCATAGCCCGGTCCTCTTGGGGCAGCTGCCTTGGCTAAGGAGCTGACCATTAGGGAGGTTTATGGACCACGCCGCTACTGAAACTCTAGCGGGCTGCCTAGCTCTCGATATGTCTTTGTAAAGGCTTCGTAGTGTACCCTCGCCACTCACCTCGGAAGTGTTTAAGGGCCTTGCAAACCCGGACAACTCAGGGAAACACGATTTGTGGGTAAAGTGTACAACCTCTGCAGAGTGTAAAACTATTATAACAGCCGTACTCACGGTTAAGAGTGGCTTGGACCCTCACATGATAATGAAATTTGAAGATTAATTAAATTGTGGTTCGTGGTTTGTGTCTATGTGGATGGTACCTTTCTGATCTTGCTAAAGTGGGTTGGTATAAAATTAAACCTAGTTAATAGGTGCTTGTTAATAAATACTTGACCAACTAAAAGCAACCGCTACTGCAAACCTTAGCCTATCCTTGATGGCCTTGCATTTTCACCCCACTTGCTGAGTACCAACTATAAGAGTACTCATCCTTGCCCCCCTGCTGTTCAGAAGAGAACTTGAAGAGGAGATCTTTGACGACTTCGAGGAGTTCTAGGTCCTGCGTTCACCAGTCATCGCCTGTGGAAGACGGAGTTGTTGCAGACTTCGTATAGGGTATAACGGTTACTCGTTTAAAGACCTTTGTGTCTCTTTTACACGGAGTGTAATATTGTTAAATACTTTATTTAGTTACTTTTTGAGCATTGTCTTTGATATATTACACTTTCCGTCTACCATATGTGTGTGAACATGATCCTGGCGCACATATGAGATGCATCTGGTTCTTTCTAGAATCGGGTGTGACATGATCTCTCTTGTATCTTTCTTTATGTAAGACTTTGGTCAATTAATATAGTGGTCCTTTCCTATTTACTTCATGCCAAGTGCTGCTTTCCGTATTACTTTGAGTATTTTACTCTGGTAGCGGAATAGTTGTTTAGGCTATAGACAATTGTCGCTTTAACCAGGTTATGCACTGTTGTATTCTTGTTTTCTCATGGGTTCCTCGGTCGAACTAATCAAGTCTATCCACTTGATATGTTTGACGGTTCTATCCTAAAGCTAAGGGTAGAATATTAGTGACAATCTTAGGCGTGGTGTCTAGGATTCGATGTAACTACGAATGCGCCCAACCCCACGGACTGTGTGGGAGGCGGCAGGTGGTGACAACCCTGTCCGTCCTCTGCAATCCACCTTGTTTGGGTTGGCACGTAGAGGTCTTAGGTCGTTATAGGTGCAAGCTGCTCCTCGGCTTGTGGCATGGCAGCATCCAAAGTGAGCAAAGGAGAATATTAGGTTGGAACTTTGTTCCATTCAGAACCATGGAGTTTATAGTAAGTGGAGGAGACAGCTCTTACCTTGTTATATTCCTCTACCTGAGTGACTCAAGATTAGTCATATTTCTCTGGCATGAGTAATAGGATAGATCCATCTCACGAACTATTTGCTTGATTCGTTGTCCTCCGATCTGGTTACTCTCTTCTATTTATTTTACGTGTGGAGTTATCCTTGTGTGTCAATGAACTATCTATCCATATATTATTATCATTTACCCCTACTTTAGTTTAGCTGGTATTTTAATTAGTGGGTAAGCCATTCTTAGTTATCGATATCCTTTAACCAATGCTTCCCTGAGGAAAAAATACGATAATCTAGAATACTCCCGGGTGAAATGCTACAACGGTATCCATGCGCTTGTGGATTGATACTGTAAGGCGTAAGAATCACCAACAGCGACCGAGCGGGGGAGGCCTCGGACGAGGGGCAGACGGTTCGCTTCATGGCGTCGGACGGAATGCAGCCTGCACACTGCACATGAGGAGATGGTCTAGTGAAAGTGGAACTGGTGAGGACGCCGATGGTGGGCGAAATGGCGATTAAATAAAGGACTTCCTCGCGTTCCTTAGGAAGGAAGGCTTCCCTGAGGAGTTATGGCCACTGGCGCCGCTCATGGATGGCAGCTGGCTCCTTGAAGAACGTGCGCGGGAGAACAGTGCGCGGGAGAACAGGAACCGGGATGGCAACCGCCGACGGCCAGGGCATCTGCATCGTCGATGGGCAGATGAACGGCTATGAGGAATCGGGATTGACTAGTGGCCCACGGTAAGTTTTTCGGCCCATCTAACATGGACGTTCTTCATAGTTACCTTTACAAGTAATTTCAAAAGTATGCTCAAATTGAACTACATCTACCTCCAATAAGATTCAAAAAGTTACAGGAAAAATATATTCAGGATCATAGATACCATTATAGCCCAAGTACGACATATGCAAACAAAATCTAAGGTAGTACAAAAAAATAATAATATCAAAAGTTTGACATGAAATTCTACATTCTAACACAGCAACATATTTTATGTCCATAAGCTTGTGAAAAAAAATTCAAACAGTTTTAATGAAGTCGGGCCATACATTGTTCACAAATGAATACATCTCCTACATAGTTTCCTATAACTTAACTCAAACTTTCAAGTTTGCATAGCTTAGAATACTTCTGACCTCATATACACCTCAAATTTTGAAACAAACTCATATTGACCTTAGAATTAGAGAATATGATGTTATATTCGCAATTCTTATGCAATATGATTTTGTTTTTTTCTCCTTTGGTGTAAGAAACTAAGTGATATGTAAAAGATCTAAGAAATAGAAACTAACTAGAAAAAAGACACCACTAAATGGTAGAGTGTGATTTTAGATAAAATTAGGAAAAAGAATCATCAAATTCGGAGTTCTTATGAGGGAGAAATACTAGTTACAACTTTTAATTCCGGATCAAAAAGAGAAAGATGGACTATTTACGAGCTCTTATGCCTCTTAGCCAATCACGCGCTACAACGTGTAGCTGTAGGTGACGCCGGCCTCCTCACCACCTGGGTGGCACATTTCCATTTTCCTACTGTACTATATACTTAAACTACTTAAACAGCTAGTACCTTCACAAGCATGCAGTTAGTCTGGTGGTAGGAAAAGCCCAACACAAGTATGTGGTCTCCGGTTCGATTCCTATGAGCCCCTTTTTAGCTGACAAATTTACTCAATTTTCCACTAGAGTATTTGTGATGGAGTAAAAATATTTTTTATTTGCGAAACTTGGAGTAAAATCACTGTCAACTTCACAAACAACCTTTATTTTGCAAGCGCGTCGGAACAATCACAAATTGACAAAATCAGACAAAAGCCACATGGTTCACCATAGATAGGAACATCACAAATTCAGAAAAAATCCACATAGATAGGATTCGTCACCATAGTTTGGAACTTCCCAAATTCATACATCACGCTACCATGTAGCGATTCCAAAATAACATCAACAGTTATTGTTACTAACTAGCTATCCACATCACCACTTTGCATTTTCACAAGTGCCCTCTGCCTTTTTTTTGCTTTCGATTTCCAAATCCCATGTTCATCTTCAAGTGCAGCAATCTTGGCTTGCGCTTTTTGCAAGCATCTTGCTCTTCTCGTATAATTCATCACCTATCTCATTCATGTGTTTCCTCATGAACTCCAATTTGTCGAAGGATTCAGAGGAGTCATCGTCACCGGCGCTGAAGTCGTCGCTGGAGGCAGACATCTTGGCCTCAGACGGAACCTTCATCCGTGGCCGGTTGGGGGCCCGCTTAGGCGGCGGTGAGGCCCTCGAAGGAGCCATGGCCCTAGGCGGCCGTTCGCGGGGTTGCTTCCCCGGCGACGAGGCCGTGCAGGGCGCCTTTGGCTTCAGCGAGCGTCCGCGGGGACGCTTGGCCGCCGGTGCGTCCGAGGAGGGCGACTTTGCCATCAGCGGCTGACCACGGGGGCGCTTGGTCGGCGGCAAGGCTGAAGAGGGCGAGTCTGCCTTCGGCGGGTGACCACTGGGGCGCTTGGCCGGCGGCGAGGCTGAAGAGAGCGACTCAGCCTTCGGCGGGCGACCACGGGGGAGCTTTGCTGGTGGCGAGGCCGTTGAAAGCTCCTTGGACTTCGGTGGGCAACCACGGGGCCGCTTGGCCGGCGGCACCAGCGGTAAGTTTGGGGCTATTCCCGCCGCCGGCACTGGTAGATCTGTCGCCTTGGGGAAACCCATGCCAATGTCGGAATCGTTGTCGCTGGTTAGCTCGATGAGGATCATTCCGCTCGCCTTGTTTGCCGGAGTCGAAAGGGGATCCCAGTCAAAATAGGTAGAGGAAGGGGAAGGGTGAGATGCAAAGGAATATTTAAGTAATCTCCATCCATTCAGGATTTCACTCACAATGCGTTTAAGCCTAGGTTGTTGACGTGTCTCGGCACATCCCACGCCAAAGGACCCTTTTGTCCCTGCCTTATCCTTTAGGCCTACCCGAGCCAGACGCGCCTCACTGCTGCTTCTCTGCTCGCCGCCCGCCATTGTCACCAGAATCTGCCCCTGCTGACCGCCCGCATCTGCCACCGGCGTGAAAGGATGTCGCATGTTGCAGAGTCCTCATCTGGAAGAAGGCAAATGACAAAGCTTGTTGGCGAGGAGACTGTCTTGCCCATGATGATTTACCGGACTTGCAAGAGGGCAAGAGTGCATGAGGCCCGGTCGAAGAAGGAGAATGAGAATGTCGGTCGGATGTATGTCAAATGCCCGGTGAGTGGATTCAGCTTTGATTTGGTTTTTGTGCTTTTGAGATCTCTGATAGGGTTTAAGCAAGGGTTTCTTGTTCATTCAGTGGTGTGGCTACTTTAGATGGCAGAGGGGTTACTTGAATGATTTGGTGGAAGAAAAGATGGTCCACATACGTTTTGATGATGAAGAAGAGATTCAAGAAGTCTAGTCCATCGAGCAGATTCATGCTGCTGGGAGCCCTGCAGAAGGTGGTGGCATGCTAAATAGCAACGAATTGGAAGCAAAGGTGGAGAAATTGACCCAAGCTATGGTTTTCTTCTGTCGGAGGGCTGTAGCCCTTGTTGCCATGGGAGTTGGTTATGCGATGAAGTAGAATGTAGGTGTGATGAACTAGCATCAGATTTTTTTTGTTATGTGATGAGCACAAGTGCTTCGATATATATCTGTGTGTGATGAACACTAGTGACTTTGATATGTAAGTGGGTGGGATGAATAATTTGAAGATGTGTATGTTTTCACACATGGCAAAAGCTAGAGTGAAAAGAAACATGGCAATTTCAAAAAAGAGTGCATTTGCATAAAAAGAGAGTGATGCAAAGCAATGATTGGATCGAGCTTGATTTTTAGATGCACTTTACAAAAAGAATCAAGTCATTTCGAGGTTGTACGAGGGAGAAACACTAATCCAAATTTCAAATCGGAGACTAAAAAAGAGAAAGAGTCTTGTTTACAAGAAATGGTCGCAGCATTCATAAGGGATTCTAAGAACACCGACATGTGGGGTCCATGAGTCAGAGGGACACCACGCACCGAAGTTTTCACCGGGCGCCAACTCTTCTGCCGAAGCTGAAAACTTTTCCCGTGAAATGTCCCTTGTACCCTCAAGCAAAAGCCACACCGCTACTGCGCTAACCAAACTCTAAAGGGTATTTGTGAAATCCCCCCCCCCCCCCCGCCCCATATCCATTGCGCCTTCTCTATCCCTCCGTCCAGTTCCGCCTCCACCTCTCCCCTTTCCTGTCCACCTCTCTTGCCTTTCACCTCTGCGCCAGCAAGCTCCAATGCCGGCACTCGATCCCTCCCCTCCACCGAAGACCACCGCATTGGAGCTTCAACCTCATCGACGACGCTAAGCGCACCAGAGCTGCTTCCCCGTCAGCCACTACCGCCGCACCGGAGTTGCTTCCCTGTCGATGACGCTCGCCGCACCGGATCTGCTACCACTTCGATGACGCCCGTCACACCGGATCTGCCACAATGTTGACGACGACCGCAACATCGTAGCAGCCTCACCATCTTCAACGTGCCGCTACCCCGATGATTGACAATGGTCAAACGTCGAGGCCCCGCAGCAAGAGGTATGCAAAATCCATGTACCTTCTGTGGTTCTAGGTAGGAACATATTTATCCACGGTTCGGAAATGGAGGTTCTAGTGGGTCCGCATTCTACTTCCGAACATGAATATGTAATCAACCTAGCTCCCTAATATTTAAAATCTGTCTCACACATGTAAGAACCTACACAAAGTGAATACGAATGGCAACGGGAAGCCCGTGAATACCAAATGCAATGGGAAGCCCGTATCAGGGAAAATAACAGAATAATGGAGGAGTTTGGCATCAGTGTTGTATCAACAGATCTTAGTTCATTATCTTGAAAAAACAACTTCAAAGGGTCAAAGTCCGGGCAGCAAGGGGAAAACGTTTGGCAGGGATGCTTGTCGTGGTGAAGGGTCTGATTTATCAGATTACATCCCTGAAATTGAGGAGCCTGATGATGGAGATGATGATAGGTACTTAGAGGAGGAGCCGACACCCCTAGCAAATGAGGTGCATCTTCTATCTTGGATGTGAGGAGGGGGATGCATGGAATAGATATTTCCGATGCTTAAAAGCAGCACTAGTTATTTCCAATGTAGGGACTACATATTTCCACTGCTTATAAGTGCTTCTAATTTATTCACATGCTTACAACTTATGCCTTTTGAAATCTACAGGGCCCTATGCGAACTGGACGTAGGACGGCCTCGTCGTCTTCTGTCTTCGCTTCATGTTCTCCATACATGATGATCGTGGTGGTGTAGATGTGAGCGTCGGCGTTATCCATAGCCTCATCGGTGTCCATGAGCCGGTGTAGCGCGGCTGGAACATCAGCGGTGCCCGCCCGTGTCGTTCGGACTCGTCGGTCTCGAAAGGCATTGTCGTAGTAGGGGTGAGGAGTCGGGGTGCATGCATGGTCGTGATTCGGACCTATCCGAACGTCGTGGTAGCTGCTCGTAGATGGGTGAAGTAGTTCCGTAGGAAAATCCCATCCGCATAAGGCTCCATAATCTTGTAGTGGTCATGCATCTGTACGTAGAGGCACTTATTCTTGCGGCTTGCTCCCTGTGGTGGCGCACGTACATCTTCATGCATGCCAGTGTAGCTTGCTATCTTCTTGTTAGCAGCATGTGTGCGCCCGCGCCCGCGCAGTGCATGCATGAGCTCGCATCGCGCATGCTCAAGTGCCTGGTTGACGAACGAACTTCCTAGCTCCACGCAGCTCATCGGATCCTCGCCGCGACGGCATCTTGCGACAGCCCGGTATCGTCCGTCGTCTTGATGTCGCTTCTTGTCTCGGCGTCTTCGCGGTGCGGCGACGTCTTGCGACAGCCCGGCATCACCGCATCGTCTGTCATCTTGACGTCGCTTCTTAACTCGGTGTCTTCGTGGTGCGGCGGCACCGTCATTGGTTTGGTGCCGAGCTTGGATGTGCAGCGCGGGTCTCGTCGCTGGCCATGGCTTGCCACCAGCTTGGCCTCTCCATCATCAACGTGCTCGAACAGCACCACAGCGACCCGGACGGGTGACGACTCAGCGAACGCCGGTGAACGTGCGTGCATGCAATCTGAAAAAGAAGATGAGAGAAGATTAAAGATCAACCTTTGCCTCCGAACACGAACATGGGCGCCATGGCTTCCTTCCAGCTTCCTTGGCGTGTCCCTTGGTCTCTGCCCGGCACCGGCGGGGTCGCCGACTCCCGGCTCCTTGTTGACGGTGGACGGCGAGCTTGGCGACGACGAGGATGAAAGCTGTCGCCGGCGTGGTGCAGACTTTTAGACGACGCAGACGAGAACTGCAGGTGCCTCCCCCCTCTTCCTTGCGTCCAGGCTGATTCTCCTTGTAGATGGATTCTTGATGAATGGAGCAGATGGATTTGATCCACGGCAGTCTCGTCTGCGTGTTCGCCGAGCCGAGGTAGACGTGGATCACAAGCAGCAAGGCGGTGCTGCTCCACTCGGCTGCTGAACCGTCGACCACGAGCAAGTAGGGGCGGGCTGCTCCACTCGGCTGCTGAACCGTCGACCACGAGCAACTAGGGGCGGTTAAGGGTCCAAAATTTTAGCGTTGATAATATAAAGACCGGATCCTAAATAGGCCGGGCTCTATTTTTCAATTTTAAGCTAAATATATATAAAGATCAAGTTGTATTATAAAAAAGATATGATCTGTTACCATCCCTACGAGCAGGTCGATAGGTCCTGTTGGCTGGACTCCCACTTCCGGGCGCCAGCGGCTTGGACGACGTTGGATGCGGAGAGGATGAGCACGTCTCTCCTCGGTGCGCCAGCCCTGGTAGAAAAAGGATCGCCCACAAGTACAGAAAGCCTCTATAGTCCCATTTGGGAAACCTCTATTGTCCTGGTTTTCCAACCAGGACGGCCAATCCGAGACTAAAGGGGCTCCCCGCCCCAGCGAGGCAAGGCCCTCTTTAGTCCCGGTTGGTGTTACCAACCAGGATTAAATATTTCTTTTATTTATTTTTCTTATGTTCTTTTCCTTCATTTTTTTATTTTAGTTATATTTTTATATTTGAAATTACGTATTCTTCTATAGTATTCCTATACGTTCCTATATATATACATATATATATGTATATATATGTATATATACAACAAAGTGAAACATAGATATATACATATACATACAAAGTGTAACATACATAGTGCAACAAAGTTTTATACATACACAGCGCAACAAAGTTTTATATAACATTAATGCCATATTTACTACTTGAATCAAGATTGTGTCAATCATAGTAGAATTCACCATCTTTGTTGGCAACTTGCTCATAAATAAATCCTGCCAGGGCTTCTTGAATCGCCAAAACTCTTTCCTATGGAAGGAGCTGATCCCGCATAAAATTGATCTATAAAAAAGTGAAAAATACTAATTATGATAATTTTCAAAATTTGTTGAACCATTGCGAAATGTTGTTTATTACTTACTTCCGCTTGCCAAAAAGTATATCTTGTAAGGACCTACTAGACCATGAATGTTCTCGCAAACATAGTATGCGCATAAATTATTGCCCTGTGCCTGCCTCAAACACTTTAAGATAAAAGAATTCATAAGGTATCCATATGAATATATAATAAAACAAATATGCCTGCCTCAACTACTTTAAGAGAAAAGAAGTCATCAGGTACGTAACGGAAAGCCTGTCTTCAATTTAAGTTCAGCACTAAAAGTACCTGGATGTTTTTCATGTAACTTTTTCCAAACCCTGCGCATATGATCGAGAACGAATAAATATATTTATCACATGATTTCAAAGAAATGGTGATTAAAGTGGTACGACCGGAATTACCTTTTCAACATGTCGATAATGCTTTTGTAATCTTCTTGATCTTTCCTCAATGAGTCCATAACTATCGCTAAGTCCATATCAGGAATTATCACAATTAGTATTCAGTTATTTCTGCAAGATTATACGGAGCCACTTCTTGTTAGTGTTATAAAAAATTCAATTATACAAAAGTAAAAGGGTTACACGGCAGGAAACACTCACTGAAAGTTGTAAGGAAACATTATATTCTGCTTGAATTTCTGAACAGATAAGAACTTGTATAAGTTATTAAAAGTATCTTGAGGGTTGTTCTTTAGATTAACGCAATTCACAACCACTCGATCGACGAAGCCCGAGTGAAAGTACCCTTTCTTCCTGCAAGTTTCAATCTCCATTCTACATGATACAAAAAACAAGGAATAGATTGAGGGCATGTAATAAGATTCGCTAATTATATAAATAAAAATTAAAGAACACCACTTGCAGAAGCCAGGTACTAACGAAAGAGATGTCGAGGGCATCTTGATGGTATAGTTGGTATAATTCTTCAAAATTCAACCATATCACATCCTCGCCACGAAAGTAATCTTCATCTTTAATCCTTACACCCAGCATGCCCACGCCACTGGACGACGCGAGCATGTAGTAATCATGTAGTCTGAGCATTTGCATTGGAAGCTCAAGCGCGAAGTCCATGGGAATAAACCTCTTGCCAAACTCATAGTTCCATCTAACAACTCTAGGGTGTATTGCAATTTCTTTACACCCTGCAAGCTCAGCTGCCGTGAGACCCGAGCCTTTCATAAAATCAAGTAGCCCTTGTTAATCTGCTGGTAGCACCACGAGCGGTGGTATTGATTGCTTCTTTTGGGCTCTGAGCTGTGGAACATTAGTCTTCGTAATCAAGCGGTGGTATTCTGAAGGCCTAATGAATTTCTTCCTATTTGCTTTGCACATTCCAATAAAAAGGGCAGAATCAGTTGGATCTATGGGTTTCTTCTTCTCTGGCTCTTTCTTCTTTTTCTCTGGCAGAATCATTAAGGACAGTCCTATACAATTTCTAAGGACTTATACATGAAATTCGGGAATATACAGTAAAGTAAATATACATGAAATTTTCTAAAATTTAATCTTGTCACTGAAGTCACTAGCAATTTTCAACAAATTAATCTAGTCACAATAGCCACGATACAAATTTTCTAGAATTTCTACTAATGTAATTTACTATCAACTTTAGGGTCACTTATGTATAACAAACAATTTTCTAGAATTTTTCTAGTCCATAACGTAAATATAAAATTTTCTAGAATTTTTCTAGTCAATAAAGTAAATATATAATTTTATAGAATTTTTTCTAATCATTAAGGTCAGTATGCAATATACAATAAATTTTTAAGAAATATGTCTTGTCACTAAAGTCACTAGCAAGTCTAAAAAATGACACAAACTACAAGTCTACATGTATATATAATAACTTTTTCAAAGAACTCTAGGGAATATGACTTTATCAAAAAAAATACTAAGTACTTGACTTTATAAAAAATGCAAACTAATTAACTTTATTAAAAGCACTAAAAAATTTATTTCTGAATGTTCTAGAACAAGCCATATATATACATTTGAGACATCAATAATAACCAACAAAAATTGAATCTTTTGTTAAATCTTTATGATTTTGCTCACGAGCTATTTATTTTTTCTAACAAATTAAAATAAACAAAACTAACTAATTAATTGTACTAACAAACTAACCAATTAAACATCTAAACCAAATAAACATAGCTAGTTTCATGATATAAATCTACCAACATACAACTAAACATACAAAATACAAACATAATTCAAACAACTAAACCTAACACAACGCACACACGCACACAACACACGTGCATGCACACTCACACAGTGCACGGCCGGACGGCGCTGTACGGTGGCAATGCAAGGGGGCGGCGCAGGGCGACGCGTCGCACGGAGGTGGTCGCGGGGGCGGCGCGTCACAAGGGCAGCACGGGGACAGCGCGGTGGTGCACGGCGCGGCGCAGCTGCCGAAGGAGACCCGAGTGGCGGTGCGGTGGCGGCCAGTGTTGGTGTTTTACCGTCAAGCCTAGGTATACCCTAATATAGTAGACTTGTAGTCAGGGTGTCGCCGAGATCAGGAACTTGAAGGTACAAGCAACATAGGGTTTAGACAGGTTCACGCCGCGATGTGCGTAATACCCTATGTCCTGTATGGTGGTTTGTATTGTCTTGGATGATGATTGTTTGGAGGGCGTCGTACCTACCCTTATATACTCTAGGGGATAGGGTTAGATGGAATTCTAGCCTAATACAAGCTCAGGAGTCGTATCCGAGCACTACTCGGGGTAGTTTCCTTCTGCTTCGACTAGTCCTACTCGCATACGAGTAGTTACAATAGATATAAGGTATGGGACATGCCCCATCCCTTTTTCCAAAATATTCTATGCTATGTGCGCAGTCCCGTAGTCCCGAGTATGACAAGCCCCCGAGCTATTTGTAGCCGAGTACTGCAGGCTTCCGAGTATTTCTGAAGTCATCCTCGAGTTCTTCTGAAACTTCGCCTTGGAGGTGTCTTTCGAGTACTTCCTTGGCTGCTCCGAGGCTATCAGGTGCTCATGCCCCGAGTAGTTTTAAGTCTTCTATTATATGGAGTGCGATGAAAATCGCACTCCATATGGAGTAGCCCTCGAGCCTTAGGTTGAATTGAAGAATCAGGCTGAGGGTCAAATTAGTCTTGAATCTTCTTTCTTTATTTTCCAAAAAATATAAAAAATAAGCCATCGATGATTCGTATCCCGCAGCTCTCGAGCCTTGAATCCAAATCCAAAAAAATTGGAAAAAGGATCCAAATGAATGTGGGATTTGTTACAATGTTAGTTATATATTTGTGATGATAATAAAAATAGGAAAAATTGGAACGAAATTCGAAAAACCCTTTTTTGGGAATAAAATCCCTAAATAAATGGTTAATCAAATAACTTTCCCAAAATTATCCCAAATTACCTCTCAAAACAAATTATTTCCCATAAAAACTCTTCAACTTCTGCACAATAAAACTGGATTCCCCATTGGTTATTTAACTGTGTTGTAACTTAGGGTTAACTTACCCGTCGTTTTACAGCCCCCCCCCCCCCTCTGGATCTAGGTGTAGCTCAATTTCACTTTCTCCTTCTTCCCGCCGTGTAACCGCACTCGCACCTCCTCCTTAAGCCCCCAAGCGTTAGCGAGTGAAGACACTAGTGACAACAAGGATGGGGAACAAGAAAGCCACCAACAAGGGAAACAATAACAACAAGGAAGAAGAAATCAAGTCTGCGATTAGCGATTGGAATTACAGTAAGTGTTCCAGGAACGATCTCTTAAACCTTGTTGCCGAGGGTCTTCTTCAAGGTCAAGATGTTATTCAATGGCGTCCTTCTTTTAGTCAACTTTTTTCCTTAAGAAAATGTTGATGAAATCGCTCTTTTTCTGCATTTTATCGAAACAGGATTGACCCTCCCTGCTTCCGATTTTCTTTGTGGCCTTCTCTATTTCTATGGACTCCAAATCCATCATCTGAATCCAAACTCCATAGCTCATGTAGCTATTTTTGTTCATATGTGTGAAGCTTTTCTAGGGAACGAACCCTATTTTGCTCTGTTCTGATTCCTTTTCTGCTTGAAACCCCAACCTAGTCTGGAGCACCAAAGTGTAATCAGAGGAGCCGGGTTCCAACTGAAGCAGAAAGCGGTTGAAAAGTACATCAAGTACAAGTTCCCCACTAGTCATTTATGGTTTTATATTGGAAATCATAAACCGTCACTGGCTGAGAGAACTGGAGGAGTACCAAAGCCACAGCCGGAATGGAACCAAAATTCCCCTGCTTCCGAGATGGAACAAGTCTAAGAACTACTCGATGTAATCCAAGCATTGAAATTGATGGGGGTCACTGGTGCTTTAGTAATGTACTCAATTTTTGAGCGCCGAGTTCAACCTTTGCAAAAGAGGTGTCAATCTGGTTTTGACTACCTCGTACCTATAGATCCCTCCTGGATGTCCACTGAGAAACTGCAACCGGGAGAGGCTCTAAATCGAGTGAAACGTGTACTAATGGATGTACACTCTATACCTTATGTCCCGGAGCTGTTTAGTGCTTCGAACCAGCCAAAACCGGTATGCTACTTATTTGTCCGAGTACTTTTGACATTTGCATATGTTGTATCTGATGTTTGCTGTTGACCTTGCAGGGACACACAGACTTGTACCGGAGTTCGCCTCCACTTCTAGAGATTGACCGCCCTAATCATTTGAAGTCGAGTGCATATCGGCGGTTCCGAATCAACCGTCCTTCCTATGATCCCTTGACCGATGAAGAAGGTGATAATACTGACGATGATATTCCTCTGGCAGACCTCCAGAAGAAGCCCGGCATAACTACTTCCCAGAAAAGTACAGACTTGACTGGTGGTGAACTTCTATCCGGCCACCCCAAGAAATCAAGGGTCTTTGCCCAGAAGCGAAAGGCAACTGTCAACTCTATCGATGATGATGAACCATCAAGGTAAGTTTTTCCAAATAATTACAAGTTCTTTCTCAATTTCTTCTTGAACTGGCTTTTGAACACTCGCCTCTTTTTTCTTCTTCTCTAGTATTGATGCTTTTGACTCGAAACGATCGAAGCACGGGGCAGAAAACGAAACTGTTGGCGATGATGCTACAACGAAGGAAGTCTTGCCCTCTGGTAGTGGAGCCGTCGTTGGATTTTGCTGGTGATGCAGCGGGTGTCTCGCCGAAGCAAACTTCAGCCTCGGCTGGCAAATCCGCCATCTCGAGTACTTCAAGTGTCGTTCCAGCATTTAAAGTACTCAAAGTGAAGAAGCTGAATGTCAAAAAATCGTCGTTGTGAGGACTCGAGTACTTTTCTCTTACAGATTTTGCGAACTCATAATCAATAATGTATCTGACAGTTTCTCCATTGTGCTTAGGAAATCCTCTGCTCTAAGCTTGGATGAGCTCGGTCATGCCTCGGCTGGTCCGTCCCCCGGGCAAGAGAAAGAGTCAGATATTGCAGCGTTGATCAACATGCCAGGTACTGCGACCATCATCCAGTCATCAATACCCGAGGAAACTCCTGCATTGTCAAGTGCTGAGGCTGAAAGAGACATTTCAAGTGCTGAGCCAGCTAATGAAAACAAGTCTGGGACAAATGAGCCAGACCCCGAGATGTTGACAGATGAGCCTATCATGCCACTCCCACCCGCGATACTAATCTACCAGAAGCTCGACTGATTACAGCGGGTGAGGTTGTAGGTACCCGGCAAAAGCAACCAAATATTGAAGACGCAAAAAATGTGGGTATTTCTTCAGGGCCCATCCTGGTAACACCTCATGGGTGCCAACATGTTGTGCCAAAAGAGCTTATCGACGATCCGATGCTGACCAATGAAAATCCGAATCATTTCCAGGATACCTTCAACAATTTATATAAGTTCTCCACGGTATGACTTCTTTTTGATATCATAACTTGCTTTTATTGCATAATGTTGTCACCGGTTAACTTCCTTATTTCTTTTGCTTGAGTAGAGGATGGTCGATAAGTTGAGGGCCGCTGAAGTCAGACAAGTTGAGGGCTGCGGACGATGGACTGTGCCAATTGAAAGCCCAAGACAAGCAAATTGAAGAGCAGATCCACAAGAGAATTGTAGTGCAGCGCCAACTCGATGAACTGAAACTAGAGCACACTCGCGAAGTCTGGCTTCTCAAGCAAGAGGTTAAAAATCTTGAAGAAAAGAACAAGTCTCAAAGAAAAGCCCATCAAGTTAATTCCCTGCCAAGTACTCTTGCCAGTTGAATGTAGTCGGAAAGTAGTCTCTGAACATGCATAAGTACTTTTTCTTGTCTTTTGCTCGCAAAAATCAAAAAATTGATAAAGTATAAAGAAGAACTGCTGACTGACATTAAGAATCTTTTGTACCGTTCATTAGATGACGTGTAGCGCTTTGTTAAACTACTCGAAGAGGCAGACCAGCAGCTGTTGCAGTGCATGAAGCAAATCAAGTCCATGGCCGAAGAAAAAGAGCTGCAGCGGAAACAACTTGAAGATCTCCAAAAAGCTGCCCAAGTAGTCGTCAACATGGTGGACCCCTCGGAAGCAGTAGTAGTCGAGAACAGAACTTTGATGGAGCCCCTTCATGAGGCCCCACAAAATATTGCCGGCTACGTCTCTGAGACCACGAAGACCTACGTGGCGCATGTGCTTGGTCTTGTCAAGTCCTTCTGGCCGAAAGCCAACGTGGAGCCACTGGCAGACGACATGGCTGCAGACTGTTTAGAAGAACGATTTAAGGATTATCTAAAAGAAGTTAAGCCAGTGGCCCATAGGATAGTTGAAAGCCTGGAACAAGACTAAAAACATTGAGATGTTATGAACAATATGTTTGTAAATATATTTATTTAATTGTTGCCTTGTAATCTATTCAAAATACTATTTCATAGTATCGACGATCATAGGACTTAGATGGAATCGATACATTTGGGTCACGCTACCCTAAGTATTGCACCCTTAGATGTAGTCGATAACTTGTCGTTCGATCACATATTCCTAGTGGGAATTTATCAAACTAATCAGATAACGTCCGATCGCGCGGTACTCTGATTCGTTTGGAGTTATAGGTTTGATAACCTCTTCAGTTGGCGTATTTGTTGCTCATGTCAAGTGTACACAGCCCAACTGGTAATACAGGCTTGCTGGCCCCTTCAAAGGTTGCTTTTATAGCCACTGTCTTCAAGAGACAAGTAGTCGTAGCAATTACTCGAAACGTGGGCTTAAGGGCCCCTTCAGAGGTTGCTTTCATAGCCACTATCTTCAAGAGACAAGTAGTTGTAGCAGTTACTGGAAATGTGGGCTTAAGGGCCCCTTCAAAAGTTGCTTCTGTAGCTATTGTCTTCAAGAGACAAGTAGTCGGAATCGTTACTGGAATCAATAGTTGGCCGTATAAGCTTTTGAAATTGATTTCTGGATTGTGAGTGTGTCGTACGTAGTGAGTTTAGTTGATAGGTTCCACTAATCATGTTCAAATGGGATGACCACTCAATCGGGGATGTCCTGATCGATGGTCATGCAGTTCGGTTGTGATCGGGTTCCCGACAAAATCGCACGGCAGATGCGTCCTTGTTAGAATGAAAGAACGAAAAGAGTTTAAATTTGCTTCTCACTTTACTTTAGGAGAAAAATTGTGACTTTAATTCCTTGAGCAATCGATAAACAAAAAGAATTTTTGGGTTTAAATGCGAAGAACCCCTTGTTTCGAAAACTCTATTCCAAAACAATGGTCATTGTTGGTATTTCTTAATGTTCACGAATAAGTCCGCAAGCGCGCGGATATACCGTCGTAGCACTTCACCCGGAGAGTATTCGGGGCATCGTATTTTCTTAGGGAACGGAGGTGTAACAGTCTTCTAGCTAGTTTACCCTAGAAGAACAAGAGATGGAATGGCCTAGGTAGCATGGTTTGTCTAAGGGAAAGGATAAAGGAAAGATAACCTCAGCTACTACTCGTTTACTTCGGGCACCGGTCTAACCCTGGTCTGCCAGGACCCTCCGGCCATTAGCTCTACTCCGAACCCGAATGTGAGGGATTTCACAAGACACGCCGAAGCGTAACGGATGGACAGGGTTGTCACCATCTGCCGCCTACCCTGCAACACCGTGGGACTCGCCGCATACAAGGGTAATCTAAGGCCTAAACTCTATGTTTATGCCATAGACTACTACTCTTGTGTCATTCAGGGTTTCCCCGTCTTTATCAAGGGCCCTCTACTAGAGCATCCGCTACAAGAACGAACGATGATCCCGTAAACGAATAATAACAAAAGAATAAACTTGCCAAGAACTTTACCACTATAGATAAACTCGGATACTTACTCAAATGATTCATATCTGGTAAGGTATAAGGTAGAAGAGGGGCCGACACGTCCGGCTCCTCTCCACGCTTCTCCTCTCACACTCCCTATCCTAATCCTACAAGTAGGCTCAAGGTGGAGTCCCTCTACATCTCTTCTTCTTCACTTGTATCTTGGTGTGTGTTGAGAGGGGCTCCCCTCCTCCTATTATAGGTTGGATAGGTCGGTTTCTGAGGGACGTATACATGGAAACACTCGGAACGACGTAAGGAGGATAAGATCAAATCTCCAGCCAAGCAGCATCTGGACGGGAGCTCGGCCTGGTTCGGCCGACCCTGGTCGGCAGACCCCCAGGTGGGCCCTCTGGCCACCGCCTTCGTGTGGATGGCTGATAGGTGTCTCCTTGCCTTATCCCTTAGGTGTTTACCGCCTTTGTACGTCGGTTTGATCTGTTAAGTGGGCCCTTCTTGTAAGTGAGATGCAAGATGGGATCTCCTGTGTGCTTCTTCTGCGTTCACTTGTGATTTCTCTTGTATTTCACTTGTGGGTGCCTGCAAATCATAATTCACCAAGACTTGTGGAACCAATTAGCATTAAATCCTTTAGCTAAGTTAGGTGATTCTTTAACATTGAAAGATGTAGAAGTTGACGGTTGAATTTGTGACTTAAGGACCGTCAACAACACCCCCACACTTAGCCCTTTGCTCATCCTCGAGTAAAGGTGCAAGGATTAAGGTGGATGCCACTCCTTTGATGTAACCCGCATACAAGTTATTCCAAGCTTCTTCCAGTTTCTGTGAACTTTTGAGTAGCTACCATGATTTCTTGGGTAATTGAAGAATGGAACAATGCAGACTTCAGAATCCTAGCTCTTCGTGCTTAGAAACTTGGGTTTTTATTCTGATACAAAAGAATAGTCTTGCTCCTCAAATTATTCTCTCAAATCACTCTTTTTATTTCAGGTCCTCACCAAGGCCTTTGCTGCCTTCTTTTCCTATCATCTAGTCAGGCTTATGTGGAACTCAAAGTAGGAGTAAAGAGGCATGCCTGTTTTTCTCATGTTGCTAAGTCAAAGATGAGATCCAAGAAGAGATAAGTCATACAATGTTGATCAATATGTTCGAGTGTGTGGTCTTTGTGTAATAACTCCTTTTTTGTGTATGACTCTATCTTTTGCTTTTGATATTTGGGATGTGGGCTATCTTTCTCTTTTCTCTCTTTTTTTTCTTGGACTTGCTTATGTCCAAATCATGCTTTTGCTTGTTTCCTATTCTTTTTGCATAGCTCACATCTTTTTTTTTGCTAAGACAATTGGAGAGAGTCACCTCAATTGGAGCTTTATTTGATCAATGGGTGGATGGATGGCATGATCTTGCGCAACTTCCAATGTGGAAGTCGGCATGTATATGTGGAGTGTATGTGATTTTGATCAAAAGAGCATGAAAAGTTTCTAACATGGGTCACAGAATTTGACAAAGCTCAAAGCAAAGACAAGATGCAGAATCATAAGGTTTTGCATGTTGCTCAAACTTTGGCTCTGGTAGGAATTTATATTAATTTGAGGAAGCAAGCTTTTGCATTTTTAATTTTGTAAAAGACATCCCAAGTACTTTGCAAGGAAGAGCATGGTTCCATTCATCCAATCATCTCACATTTAGTCAATTACTTAGATAGCATGGGTTCCCTATGAAAATCAAATGATCAGATCTAACATTTCTTTTCCCCGTAACGATGTGACATGGGTGCATGACAGCATGAGAGGTAAAATGGTTGTTCCTTTTCCCCTAACGTGACAGGTTATGGATTTTTTTTAAAAAAGAACGTGACATGGGTGACACGTGAGAGAGAAATAATGCATGCATGATGGGTTTTTTTAACATGTTTTCAACCATGGTGATTGGTTTTTTGTAGCATGAGGTAATTTTGTACCAGTGCACATCCAAATTGCTGGAAAAAAGATGCATCAAGCGCATCAGATCCAGGCGTTTATTTTCTATAGCGTGAGTGCGTGACATAAGTACATTGGAACAATTTTCTAAACTCCAACATGACAAAATATGGGTACAATTTTTCCCCCGACCTGTGCATGCTGCCTGATTTAGGTAAAGCCGGGATGCATGATTAGGAAATGAGATTAGCGATTCATCTCCATGATTAACGGATCTGCATGCATCCATGCAAGATAATTGCGTCCAAATGCTTTTTTTATTTTTCGAATTTATTTATTCCTAAAAAATTCAGCAGCTCAGATTCATTTAACCTGTTACCTCCACGGAGGCAATTGGAGTACCGTAGCATGACCCTTTCCAAATACTGAAAGAAGTGCTCATGTTGACAAACTAGACACCCCTTCTATATATACACACACATCAGCCGAGATGGAGAGGCTCATCTTGCATTGCATGCTATGGCGCCTCCAGATTTTGCCCCGTCTGAGGAAGTCCCTTTCAACGTCAGGGCTGACTCGCGAGCGTACACAGCGTTCATAACGACTCTCCAGGACGCTCTAGCGGGCACCAATCCTGCCAGGGTGCGAGACCGCCCCGTGTTGGCCGAGCAGACCGGCGAGACCAAGCAGCCGCCGAAATGGATCCACGTCGTGCTCAATGGCGACGACGGCGCGGCACCCAAGGTGGCCATCCGGAGCGACAACGCCTACATCGCTGGCTTCGCCAACCAGCCCAAGGGAAGGTATATGCATCCAAGTTGAAACCTGTTCATGTCGATTTGGTTCGAAAACGACGAGCCTGCGCTTATTTCTTGGCGTGCAGCACTGAAGACGTATGGTTCCAGCTCAGCCCGAGGGACTGCAAGCAGCCTCTCTTCAAGGGCGCGAAGATGCTCGGCTTCGATGGCCATTACTCGACGCTGGTCGGCGCCCTGGGCGTCGAAGGTCTGCTAAACTTGGAGCTCGGCATGGAGAGGACGTTGGAAGCCACCAACGTCCTCTGGAACTACAAGCTGGAGTACACCGCCGCTGACGCACTCGGCGATCCTCAGCAGAACCTGAAGAGGAAGCTTGCGCTCCTCGCCGTGACCTTGTGCGAGGCCGCGAGGCTGGAGCCCGTGGGCGGCGTGATCGACGGCGGCTGGGAGCGGGAATCCATCTCCATCACCGACAGGGAGGTCGGCTACATCAGTGACTGGAGCGACCTCTCTAAGGCGCTGCGGGCCTGGAAGGATGACGAGTACCAGAACGACACCACGCATTTCTCCAAGTTTGCAGGCATCGGGATTCTCGACGGGAACGGAGCCCTGGCGGTGGTGCAGCTCCTGCTCAACAAGCCACCAAAGAAGGCTGATGAAGAACTCCCAGCAGATGCTGCGGGCGAAGAAATTTCACAATCACTAGAAGCCGAGCCGGAGAACAAAATTAATAACCCTCTTTAATTCGCCAGTTATACACCACTTATCCGAGAATAAAATTAAAACAAAGCAGGTAGCAGAATAATCCTTTCATGCATAATGCATGTGAGAAGTCGTCTAATAAATTCACAGCATTGATATGGGAATATGGTGCCACGAATGCAAGGAGTTCAAGTGGAGTTTGTAAGTCGTTGATCACGGAATAAAGTCAAGTTTGCAAGTGGTTGATAAAAAGTTTGTAATCATTTCACAATAAATTCAATTATACGTTATACCTTATTGTGCTATGGAGAACTTTTATCTTCCACGAAATTATCAATTAGATACTTTGATTGTGGTAGAACTAGATTAATCCGGACTCAGGTCTTCGACTCAGCACGAGTACTCGTATTTAGGGGAAATTATTCTTTTACTGATGCTAGGATGCACCTGTCGATAGCATGGTGCTTCTCTTGTGACTTCATCATCAGTCTCAACAAATGCTCTCATTCAGCTAGCAGGTTGATTGTGGTACAACACAGTTAATAGGATTCAAGTCTAACGAAAAAAAGCATTGTTCAAGCGTGCCTAACAACACTTGAAAAAATTGAGTTCCTTGTGCCTGACTACTCATATTTCCGAATAAAAGCGCTTGAGGAAGGACAACAGGATGTGGTTGCAATCAACGAGAGGCTTGCACAATTGAACGAAAATGATTTGGTATAGAATTTCATATCTTATTTTCATAATATTTCCATTCATTATTTAATAATATGTAAGTCATCTCTTGTAGGATGCTTTGGTAATACCTTTGCAGCAATTAGCTTCGAAGTAACCTTAATTAGATCAATCCTGGACCAGTCAACTACTATTGTTACAACGGATTATTAGAATGCACTATAGAAGATAAGTGTCAGGACCAATGTATGTTTACATTTGACTCGGGATCCATTAGCTTCACCATTGTTAATCATCATCTATGGCTAATTTATATGGATGAAGTACTAGGGATAAAAGATTAAAGATGATAATTATGCAAAATATCTCATCTAACATTGCCTACTGTGACTTGTATATTTTGGATAAGTTAAAACATGAACTATTATTTAGTTTCTAATGTATGTGCTTGTTCATGAGGATCTGACTTTGTGTATTTGGAAATGTGATGTTTATGACTCGTTTGTGTTCAACAAATGTAAGTTCTAAAAAATGATTTGGTAATGCGTGCACGCAAGGTGCTTGAGGAAATCACCAGTTAATTAGGCACCCCTTGTACGTAGTATAGTTGTACCTCCATCGTTCCGGTATTGCCTTTTAATCGATATAATGCTGACCTGTAAGTTGAAATGTAACTCGTCAATGAAAAATGACCAAATGTACACCTACTCACGATGGTCATGTAAGCATGTAATTGTCCAAATGTACTTGATCATGTGAGTACTTGTTTGTTAGCAACTACTCTACGTCAGGATATTATAAACCTTATTTGTTCTTCATGAGGATGTGACTGTGTATTGGGAAATGTTATGTTTGCGACTCGTTTGGCTTTATGAGAATGAGCTATAGCATTGCGGAAGGGTCTCCATAAACAAATAATGTAAGTGTTCTACAAAAATGATTTGGTATTGCGTGCACGCAAGGGGCTCGAACAAGGAAATGACCAGTCAATTTGGCACCCCCTTTGTACCTAGTATAATCGGACCTCTGTCATGGGGGTATTGCCTTTTAATGATATAATGCCGATTTGTGAGGTTATTGACGATGGTCATATAAGCATGTACTTGTCAAAACGTCACTGGATCGTATGAGTACTTGTTTGTTGGCAACTACCACGTCACAATATTGTAAGTTTATAGATTTCTGGTTCTTAAGTTTTGACCTCTCCTCGGCTTAAGTTTATAGCATTGTGGGTATATATAGTACAGCCCATTGGGATTGGGTGTATGCATATGCATATGTCATTATATCCAATCATCACTCTTAACAAGGCCCTGTTTGGATCCCCTTGCTAAACTTTAGTTGGTTAAATTTAGCAACTTTGGATCCAAACGGGTCCAGCTAAAATGTTGCCAAACTTTAGTTGAACCCCAAAAAAGAGCTTTAGTCATTAGCCAGCCAAGAGTTTCTAAAACTTGCGAAAAGTGACACTACTACAAAAATGATTTGTAGGGATGTCCCGTCTTTTTCTAGGGCAGCTCAAAAGATAACCCGCTTCTACAAATGTTGTAGGGTTACTGTAGCAGTTCACCCGCACCTGGAAATACATTTTTAGGGGCGGGAGATGGCGTCACCCATCCCTGGAAATGACCACCATTTTTAGGGGCGCGTGACGCCATCACCGCCCCTGGAAATGGTGGCCATTTCTAGGGGAGTGATGGTGTACCTCGCCCCTAAACATGCATTTCTAGGGACGGGTAATAACATGATCCACCCCTACTAATAGTCCCATGAAAACAAATCATAACTTTTTCAAATGATTTCGGATGAAGTAAAACTTTATACCAAAATTGTAGAGATTGACGAGACCTGCAATTTTGTAGTTATAACCTTTTTATTTAAGGTCATTTAGTAGTCCAAAAAATTATTTTAAGTTGTTTAATAGATATGACTATATAGTATCTCATACAACTCAAGTCATACTTTGAGATTTTTCACAATTAACATTTATATACACTGAAATATACTTGGCATATTTTTTTTATCTACAGTTCATAATAACCATAGTGTAGAAGTTTCACCTTTTTTTATTTGTTTTGCTATATGTAAAGATTTAAATGAATATTTGGAATAAAATAGAAAAATATTTTTAGGGGCGGGTGGTGGCATCACCCGCCCCTAGAAATGGATTTCTAGGGCAGGTGATGGCATCACCCACCCCTACAAATCAATTTCAGGGTTAATATGAAAGAATAGCATACCCTATAGAGTCACAAGTGATTATGTAGTGTGGTGGTGAGGAAGGTATGCGCGAGGCTTGAGGTATGCGGTTCAAACCCCGGGTAATGCAAGTGTGTTTCGTCAAAAAAATTGTACCTCGATAGTACACGGGCTTGTGGTGGTGGCTGGTTAGGTGCAATATTTTTTTTCTTTTTCATTTTGCTGTTTTCAATTTTTTTATTTTTTTATTTCTGAAAATTGATGTAGGGACGGGTCACGCCACGACCCGCCCCTAGAGATCATTTTTAGGGGCAAACGCATTACCCGCCTCTAAAAATAGTATTTTTAGCTGCGAGAAGTAGGGGTGAGTACCGCATCCGCCTCTAAATAAGTTTGTACCCACCTCTAAAAACCCTTTTTAGTAGTGTGAGCAAAGTCCAAAATATCCTCACATTCACTCCAGCAGTGAGAGTTGACAATAATAAATGGACGGTAGCAACCTAAGTTTTAGCTAGCTAAAAAACTCCAAACTTTAGCAAACTAAATTTTAGTTGGAGGGGATCCAAACACGGCCTAAGTGCAGCTTCATTAGGTTGTTCGTTTGCAGCCTATATATGTCGTTTATTCTGGTAAGCTCAACCATTTTATTTTGCACAAAATTAAAACAAATCAGACTGAAATTAATCTCAAGTATGTTATTCCTAGGTTTCTCAAAAGAAATCCAACACTACTGCAGATAAAGTTTTTAGAGGTGGGTAAAACAGTATTCGTAGGGGCGGATGCAGTATCCGCCCCTATTTCTCGCAGCTAAAAATAGCTGTTTGCAAGACCGGGTAAGGTACCCGTCCCTAAAAATTTATTTCTAGGGGCGGGTTAGGGCATGACCCGCCTCTGGAAATCAATTTTCTAGGGCGGGTCAAACCCTGAAAATTAATTTTCACAGGCGGGTTAGGGCATGACCTGCCCCTGAAAATTGATTTCCAGGACGGGTCATCGCCCCTTGAAATATCCTTCCCGCCTAACATTTCACTGATTTGAATTTAAATTTTCCAAATCTATTTCTTGCTACCTTTTAAAATTTTGTTTCCCGCCAATTTTAACCTATAAAGCTAGTGCACTATCGAATGTCATAGTGATCGACATAGAATATGTTTCATAAATATAAATAATTGTACAAAAAAAATTTAATCATAAAGTAATAAAGCATATATATATCGTTACAGTGCATCATTAGAGTACATCATTAAAAGTGTTGCTTGAATACATGTTTTTCTTCTATTTTCCAACGCTACTTGAGGCGGCACGGTGCTGCTGGTTTGCCTAGTCACGAAGACTAATGTATTTAGGGTCCGTTGCTAATTCGTGGTCTTTTTAAAAAAATATGCCGTTTGTGTGGATCACTTCATGCATAATGTAACGATATAAATCGGCTACTACTTCTAAGAGTTGTTTCTCGTGGAGTGCCCCCCTATTTCTTCTTGGATGATTCTGCAATTAATGAATCCACAGAAAGATTAAGCAAATGTTAGATAAATGTAAAAATAATGTACACATATACATCTATCCCTAATAAAGAGTAGTCCCTTACACGTTCAGGATCTGTTGTGTATCTCCCTTGCACCCTCATATGCTCGCACATGTAATACCCGCAATACACAGAACTTGCAGGTTGCTGGTGGCACGGAAAGTTTGTGCGTAGAGTCATTGTTGAATCTTTATCGGCGGGATGAGCACCTCCTTTTTTAATGTAGTGCGTGTAAGCCCTGTTTTAAAAAGAAAGAAATGAGAAGTTAGTTTATAAATATTTACTTCTATGGAAAAATTAGCATGATGTACGTATGGAAGATAATAAATTCGCTAACATTTTGAGAATGGATAAGAAATCATTGTATCAACTCTTTGGCCAATCCAAGGAGTCCAATATGAGGACTCTTCCAAGCTTTGGTTGTATCACAAAAGCAATCCAGTGTCCTGCAAAAATACTATATACGATTTTTAGCCATGGATCGGAGCAAGTGTATATTGTAACAAAAGATTAGTAGACCGCAACCCTCTTCGTGGCATCTCTGTGATATGACATTCGTCTCTCATTTTTCTCCTGGGGCGTTTCACACCCAGCTAGCATGTCATCATTGTCTGCCTACTTACTTAGCTCGGCGTGCCCGGTCTCGCAAATAGCTGTAGGATCAAGATCTCCTCCTTTCACCTAAAATAATGGCATCATTTGTTTGCATCCTGTAAAATTGAATGTAAGAAAATTAATTAGATATGCATATATAGTAATTAAGGTCATAGCATACAAGATATTAGTATCGATGAGGCACTTACATGCACCATAGTCTAACCATTTTGATGTCTAGTTCACCAAGGCGGAACATGTTGTGGATGTCTCGACAATTGATGATATCCATGATGCCCTAACCTTGAAGTCCGAATATTTGCGGATGGTATGGAGCGCATAGGGTACGGAGCCCAAGTCTACGTGCCCTAAGGTACCAATTATGCATCCTCTGCATTTCACATGGAACCGCTGTGATAGCCCAGTCGGGTAGAAATAGTTTACCGTACTCAAATCTTTGAGGACAATCTGGTAAATCTAGGAGTATATCAACCCCAACATCATGTATGTCTCAATGCGGGGTAAGGAAAAGCCCGTCGTCTGCTGGAACCTGTTAGCGCTAAAAATCGGCCGGGAATCGGCCGATGACCTTCAGCGTCAGACACACGACCCGGGAGAATCTGCTTAACTCCTGTTCGGGTGATTGCCCTGGTGCGGTTCGCGTGGCGTGCTAGTCAATCTGACCTATTGATTGACAAGGAAAGAAACGTATTAAATTCCGGGGTTCCAATCAGCTAAAGTTCCGATCTGTCCCGAAAAGCGTATCAGCGAATCGGTCGATTTGCTATGAAGATAACCGGCTATAGATTAGCCGATAATCACGTAGCGATTGTAGAGAAACTACTGGAGTAACTTAAACAGTCGCTATAGATGCGACACTCGAAATAGATCTAATCGGCTGTATGATGATAAACAAGGAAAAGTAATGATAAAGCCAACAGTTCGATCTCAAGCTGGATAACTGGTGATAAAACTAGAACAATAGGTAAAACCTATAATTCTAGTAAATATCGATAACTGGTAAATAAATCTAAACGAAACAACGGCGATGCACCCGAAGTTAAAGCTTAGATGTTATTCGATAAACGGAACCTACCAATTGGCCAGAGATCGTGTCGATGCAGACCTGCCAATTCGTACGAACTCGTGAAAGAAAAAGGAGTATTGGAGAAGTCGCCGACTTGAAAGTAAAGTACAATGAAAAAGTAGATTGTTTGTATTGATTGATGTGTCCCTACAAAAACTCTGACTGCTTCTATTTATACCCTAGGACTAAGACTCCTGATCTATTACGATCCACTACAAACTTGATTTAAATAAACACTACTATATCTATAAAACTTTCCTAAAGGAAACAGACTCCCGCAGAATCTTCTGCTGCCATCTCCTAGTCCAATCCGGACTCCTTTCATTGCTCTTCGACCGAGTCGGCGTCGTTCTTTGACTAGCGTCAGGTCATCTTTGACTGGGATCCTCTGTTGGGATTCCATTGGCTTCATCCCCTATCTGTTGGCGCAAGCCCATATTGGCCCAAACGCTCTAGCCTTTCAATCGGCCGACCCCTACCAACTCCATTCGCCAATCGCACGGAACACTGCAGCGCCAATCGGCCGATTCCTAACTGTAGCGTCAATCGGCCGATTCCTAACTGTAGCGTCAATCGGCCGATTCCCAACTATAACCTTTAAATCTGCCGCATCGGCCAATCTCTTCCTCTCCTGATGCCGATTCAACACGTGTCAAAATCTGGTGTCAACAGAACCAAAATTGGAATCATCCTTTGCTTAGCTTTTGACTGGTGCTTTTTGTTTGCGGCGTGCCATAAATCTACAATCTCTTTCCCTTCGGATTGTTTCCTAAAGCCCGTATCACTCGGTGCACCAACTGCGGAGCCTTTGCCCGAGCCGTTGGCGGAGCCGCTGGCGGAGCCGATGGAGTATGCTCTCATGATCGGGCAACCTAAGCCGGTGGTGATAGCGGGGTCGTTGGTGATGGCTCTAGTGATCCGGCAACCTGAGCCGGTGGAGATAGTGGGGGCGGTGGTGATGACTCTCGTGGTGGTAGTGATAGCAGGGCCGGTAGAGTATGCTCTAGTGCTGCCCCCTCTCATGGTAGTGGCGATGATAGCGGGGCCGGTAGAGATGGCAGAGTCGGTGGAGTATGCTCAGGTGCTGCCCCCTCTTGCTGTTGTGGTGGTGGTGGCAAGGTACGATCTGGAGCAGCAATAGGTTGTGCACCAAGCAGTAAGATATCTCGTTTATGCCACAGAATGGTACTGCCGATGCATTCTCCAAGGCAATCCTTCCCATCTACAGTGGGGATGTCTATCTCGTTATCCTCATAGTTTGATTTCAGGAGTTGCTCCACTTGTACGCATGCATAGAGGGGCATGATCGTTTTTTCCTAAAACAAACCCCCACCCAGATACACCTGGGACTTGGCAACTTCCTTTGTCTTCACAGCTCTATCGATCGGATACAACAACAAGCAGGGAGTAGTAACGGATATGCAATCTACCGGGTATGGTTGTGCTGTGGTAGATACGACACTGCTCTGAGCACATGTTGTATTCGCTTGGCTCAATACAGGAGGGGGCATCATCACCATCTGTTGTTGCCCCACCTCTTGCGACAGGTTAATCCATAATGGCCTGGACTGGTGCTCCTCTGCAACTGCTACCCGAAAATATTGCCTAAACTTACTTTCTAGGGCTTTCTCTGCCTCTTCTTGCAATTCTTCCTTGTAGCGGTCATGCTTCCTTGTAGCGGTCATGCTTCCTATAGCAAGTTCTTTGTTCCTCTGGCTTAGGGCTAGAGCTTCCTCAGAGGTTGTTTGCCGAACAAACTCCTCCCATTGTGCCCGTGTGATTTCCCCGTAATCTGCAAATGGCTCTCGGCTCTTCTGGACATACTTGGTATTCAGATCACTCTTCCACCGGTGGAAAGTTTCACCCAGCATCTTCTTAGCATAATTCTTAACTCTTTCATGAGTTCCTCGTGGCAAAATAAATATTTTTCTCAACAGTGCCCACATCGCTTCTTTCTTCCTCTATGGAACCGTTGCCAATCGGGTAACGTTGGATCCAAAACCATCTTTGTTCCAATTATAGAACCGATTGCGTTCCGAAACTTTACACGCACCTCAGGGGGCTCTATGGGCTCACCTGCTGCATTAACTGCATTGACCGTCCATTGGCCTTCGGGGTATTGGTTTCTTCCTAGTTGACCCCGTTTCTTTTTGCTTTGGCTGCTAGAGGTCGTAGTTTGAGGTTCCGGACCGGAGCTATCGTTGCCTTCAAGTTCTTCCTCTATGGGGCTTGGGGGTCGGTGTCGGCGTTTACTCCTTCCTGTCAGAGCCGCCTACACGGATCATAGGATTTCGGCTAGTCACTACGCGTAGTCTATGAAAAACATATACTAAAAGCTAGGTGGTAATTAATCGCATGTAGTCATTACCTAAACTAGATTCGGAATGTAATCCGGATCAAACTCCGACCTTGAACGGCATTCTCTTGAGAGATAGGGTGTGGATCTATCGGATTGTGCCACTCGCCGTCTACCCAACCCCCGTGTCCAATCCTAGGTCCTTCATTTTCCAGGTCGTCGGCATCATTGTCCCCAGATTGCACACCGTCGTCGGCATCATCGTTCCCGAATTGCACACCGACATCAGCTAGGTCGTCCCACGACATCTGGGATGCACTTCGCTCGACGTCGTCGATTTCTGGTGCGGCATCCTCCCTGTGCGAGGATGATGACAACGGTTGATCCATTTACGAGTTCTACGTATTTCAATAGAAACATATTTGAATACAAAATTTGAAAAGAATCATATTTGAATACACTTTTGAATACAAAATTCCTAAGGCTATATTGGGTAGAAGCACAAAATAATCCCTTATATTGCATCATTAGAGTGTCACAATAATTCATTCATAATACAAATGAATTCACATTTAAAAGAAAAGAACTAACCATCATTCAAATGGATTGAATAAATTTTAAAAAATGAATGAATTCACTAGTTGAGGGTGAGGTTCACCAACATATAAACCCAAGTGGCAAGTGCATTTCAACCCCCCGGGTTAACCCTTTTACGCGAAGTGACGATGAAAGCGTAAGCGAGGTTGGTGTGAGTGCGTATTCTACTCATCGTGCGAGTAGGACTGAGTCATATTTGGGACTGGGGCGTTATACTCCTCCAAATCTTTCTTCAAACAGTTTTTATTCTTCTCTAATATTTTTAAATATAATAACATCATTTCTAAATATAATAACATCATTAAGCAGCATACCATTTTTACGAGTATCAAATGTACAAAGGAACAAGCTTACGTGTTGATTTAGTCGACGTGATCGGTCCTTAGTGAAAAGTGTTGTTTATATCCAAATAAGTGATGTTCTCATCAGGACTCCTATATACCTACAATTTCTGTTTCACATGTTGTTATTCAAAGATAGATATATTTATGCACTGATGTACTTCCTATTATCGGATAGATTGGTATACGCCCACCAGATTGAATTGTCCTAATTTAAAATCTTGTGGGCTAAAATTTAATAAATACTCCCTCCATTCCAAATTGTAGTTTGTTTTAGCAAATCTAGATATATAATTTTTTCTATGTATCTAGATATAATGTATATCTAGATGCATAGCAAAATTATTTATCTAGTTTTGTCAAAACGAGTTACAATTTGGAACGGAGGGAGTAAATAAAAGTAGAATGTGGCTGCCCTTCCATCGCTGTACGCTTTCTCCCATCTAATACGCATTTGCGGTATACGTTTTCCTCGGTGCATGACAGTTCGTGTGCATTCGTCTTCACGTAGCTGGAGCACCGCCAACAGCTCATCATTTCTCCTCAATCTTCCACTCTTGTTTAGAAGGAAGCAGTGCGTAGTAGAAACTGGCAGGGAGGCGACTACTTCGTCCTTCATTCCCCTCCGCCTCACCAGCCCTTATTTGCATATATATAAGTTTAACAAGCCATGCATCATTGTATCCATGCACACACATACATATATATAAAGTCATAAACTCCGGTCGTCGTGTTCCTGCAAGCACGCACAGCCCAGCCACAGAGTCGTCGCCGCCACGTTCCTGAGCTCCCCTCAACGGCGTCGCTGGTCGCTGGGTGGTGGATGGCAACACGCTCTTGAAATATCTGCAGACCTCCATCAACCTCTGCTCTTCTTCTCCTTCCTCTTCTCAAGCCATCCCTTGCTTCTCCGGAGCAAATGCGGCATTGCCTCGTCGATCGGCTCGCCCCGGTGCCGGCGTTGGGCGCGTGGTTTCCGGTCTGATCTTTGGAGGCGGTGCCGTCTTCCTGATCGTGATCCGAGGTACGGTTCCATTCCATGGCTCCTTATGATCTGCTTCCTGCATTGTTCTTCGCAATTCTTGTTTGGCCGGCCTTACCGGAGGATTGTGAGCTTATTATTTTTTAGAGTTAAATAATCATGTTTGTATCAGATTATTTCACCATTCTTCGTTATAATAGTATATTTCATTCGTTTACTCGTTTAAAAAAAGTATCCTATTTCTCCAGTGTTTTGTTTTTGGACCTGAAAATGCCGTCCCAATAATTTGCTCGGAAAGAAAGGAAGTTTCCATGAACTTTAAGCGAGCCAAAAGAATCTTCTCTTTTTTCTTACTTTAAGAGATGTAATTTTTTTAAGGCCAGGAATCATGTTCTGATCTGTAGATTGGAAGATTTGTCAAAGCTCATATGCTTCGGTGGCTTAATTATTATTATTTTCATGTCCAACACCACTTGGATCATCTGTAAACTGTGGCAATTCTAATTTATTCATGGTACAACCTGATGGCCTGATGGGGCTCCATGTCTGGAAGCAATGCTGCTTCCCAAGTTTCCTTTAGCAGGACATTGCTGCTAGTTCTTGATTGGAGCTAGCGGCAATGCCGGCCGAATCCTCCATTCCTGTGTTGATCTCTTGAGGGACATAAATGCCGCATAATTTCCGCTCATGATGTTGTCATGACTGAAACTGAATAATTGTGCTTCAATCAGAAGTTCAGAGCTCAACCATGGGACATGGACACATGGTTCCATTCATCCTTGTTCCTCACAGCGTGGAGGGGATCAAAGGAATTCTTGAGCAAAAAACTTAAAATGATATCGAACAATCGATCTTGTTCATCACGTTGATGTTGTTTCAACCCATGAATTTCTGCTTCTGAGTTGACTTTGAACTAATCTGATGAAGATGAGCAATCATGACAGGATGATCTTAGGAACAATGTGGCTCTAATTGCTTCCCTCCAATCTCAGCTCTTGCAGAAGTAGGACAAGAGAATGAGAACTCTGCTCCAGGCTTCGGCCGCCGGCGCGGCCGCCGGCGCCGTTGGAAGCGTACCAAACACGCTGGCAACCCCAGGCAGCAGCCTTCCTCCATCCTCATCGTCGCCGCTGACACCGACCGGCTCCACGCCGCCACCTACTGACACCTCGTCCACTCCTTCCACCCCTCCACCGTCGCCGTCCTCTAATCCGCCACCACCTTCTCCGACTTCTCCAACTCCGCCGCCGCCTTCTCCTTCGGAACCGCCGCCCTCACCGCCAGAGGCTGCACCACCTCCGCCTGCACCGGTTGCCTCCCCTCCGCCGCCGGAGGCATCGCCTCCGCCTCCACCGGCCGAATTGCCGCCCCCGCCACCGGCGCCGGTGCCGACGACCTCCCCGCCACCTCCCCCCGCCGTCGCACCGCCCCCACCGGACAATGCCGCGCCCCCGCCTTCCTCCACGCAGGCGCCGCCACCACCCTCCGCTCCCCCTCCGCGGCGGTCCCACGCCACGCCGCCTTCTTCAAGTCCGTCTCCTCCCCCACCCGCCGCGCAGCCAACCGCGTCTCCCGTGGCCGCCACGCCGCCGCCGCCGGCGCACCCCACCGTGGATTACGCCCCTCCTCCGCCGACCCGGACGAGCTCAACGACCGCCACGCACTCGCCGGCGGCAGTTGATAGTGGCGTCACGCCACCGCCGTCCAGCAGCAGCGGGCTGAGCTCCGGCGCCACGGCCGCGGTAGCGGTCGTGGTGGTGATCGTCGTCCTCGGGTTCGCTGGCATGTTCGTCTGCCTGTCGAAGCGGCGGAAACGGAAGCAGGCCGCCCGTTACTACGCCGGCTTCGCCGTGCCATCCTACACGCCGCAGCACCTGTCCGGCGAGGCGCCGTTCCTGCGGCCGCCGTCGGCGCCGGGGTCGATGAACTTCAGCATGGGCGCCGGGGGAGGCCCGGGCATGTCGGCGCCGATGAGCCAGGGGTACGGCCAGCAGCAGTGGGCCCCGTCGGCCAACTACAGCGCCACGATGGGGAGCCAGGGCCCGGCGCGGAGCGTGGCGACGACGGCGTCCGGCGACCTGAGCGTGGGCAACACCAAGGCGTTCTCGTTCGACGAGCTGTACGACATCACCGGCGGGTTCGCGCGCGAGAACGTCCTCGGCGAGGGCGGGTTCGGGTGCGTGTTCAAGGGCACGCTCGGCGACGGCAAGGTGGTGGCCGTGAAGCAGCTCAAGGGCGGCGGCGGGCAGGGCGAGCGCGAGTTCCAGGCGGAGGTGGAGATCATCAGCCGCGTGCACCACCGCCACCTCGTCTCCCTCGTCGGCTACTGCATCGCCGAGGACCACCGCCTCCTCGTCTACGACTACGTCTCCAACAACACGCTGCACCACCACCTCCATGGTAGGGGAAGGCCGGTGATGGACTGGCCGACGAGGGTCAAGATCGCGGCGGGCTCGGCGCGCGGCTTGGCCTACCTGCATGAGGATTGTAAGAAGGATTATTCCATGTTCTTCGGTAGGAAAATGGAGCCAATTTTGTTGGTGTTTCTGTTGCAGGTCATCCAAGGATCATCCACAGGGACATCAAATCCTCGAACATCCTGCTCGATGACCAGTTTGAGGCTCAGGTTTGTTCCTCTTCCTCGCAGCAGAATTGCAACATTTTTCACAACTCTAGACACTTCTCTTTCTGGGAAACGCATGTCCAGCTCCTGATGACACTTGATCCGTGTCCATGGTCAGGTTGCCGACTTCGGGCTCGCAAGGCTAGCAGAGAACGATGTCACGCACATCTCAACGCGTGTGATGGGCACATTCGGGTAACGCATCCCTGCATGTTCATTCATATCAGCAAGTAGTAAAAAACAACAAAGAGGATGGAATTGCATCGATCAGTGCTAATCATGCATCTCTGTCTGATGCACGCAGGTACTTGGCTCCAGAGTACGCGTCGACGGGGAAGCTGACCGAGAAATCAGACGTGTTCTCCTTCGGCGTCGTGCTCCTGGAGCTCATCACAGGCCGGAAGCCTGTCGATTCGTCGCGTCCCCTAGGCGACGAGAGCCTTGTTGAGTGGGTAAGCTACTAGGCTCCAGCACAGTGCTGCTACCGCTACTACCGACACCAACCTGATCACTGATGACAACATGCTGTTCTGAATCGCAATCCACCTTACATTACTACAGTCTAGACCGCTACTGAACCGGGCAATCGAGAACCAGGAGTTCGATGAGCTCGTCGACCCCCGCCTCGACGGCAACTTCGACGACGTCGAGATGTTCCGTGCGATCGAGGCGGCCGCGGCGTGCATCCGGCACTCAGCTGCCAGGAGGCCCAAGATGGGGCAGGTACCAACTACTGAGTGCTGAAAAAGCCCCATCGACCTTGCACTTAGCAAATCCGAAAAACTGAAAGTGCACTATCCAACACTTACATGACATGTTGCTCACCACCAAACTGAGCCTCTCTCACCGGTTTCCCTCCAGGTAGTCAGGGTCCTCGACAGCCTGACGGACGTCGACCTCAGCAACGGCGTGCAGCCAGGGAAGAGCCAGATGTTCAACGTCGCCAACACCGCGGACATCAGGCAGTTCCAGAGGATGGCGTTCGGGAGCCAGGACTTCAGCTCGGAGTACAGCCAGCAGTCCAGGTCGAGCATAGGCAGCAGGAGGGATTTCTAGTCATGAAACAACCTGTAGAGTTCCTCCACCTGCTCTTGTTCTAGTTTCCGTCCGACGATTTTTGCTGTCACTATGTATTCATTCTTTGTTGTTTTTTCTACAGCGATCACTACCATGCTGTTTCTGATTTTTGTTTTTTGGTCGATGTGTAAATTGAGATGAAAAGAAAATATGCACATGAGAATGTATTCATTGGCTATCATGAATGGTAGTTGCGGTTTCTTCTCGTACAACAATTACTTTCTGCAGAAATATCTGACCAGTTTCCTTTGTACAGTATTACTCAACTATCTCCTCTGCTTTTAACACTTTCTGCGCTATTGTCCGGGAGTACAATTGTGCATTGACATCAAAGACTGATCAGAGCCAAACAACACCTACACTATTAAAATCTAACAATCAAAACTCATAAGTCGAAACAAATGGAACCCCAGCTACCTGCCACCAAGTACTGAAAACCATTTGCAGGCACGGAGTTCCAAAAATGCATACCTGTGCGAGTAAAAGTGCCACCAAAAATAGTTGCTTCTTGGTGGATCACCCAGCATGACATGGCCAAATGTCAAATACAAGGAGCATGGTCGTGTATCGATTTTTAACTCCACCTCTTTCAAGAGGATGCTATTCTTTCCGACATGGTATGGTCTTTAAAGTAGCGTATTTAGATTTTAGTTATTCTATAATTGCAAAGAGTAAAATGCACCATAGGTCCACCAACTTGTAAAAATGTATCGTTTAGGTTCACGAACTCCAAAAGTGCATTTTTAGGTCCATCAACTTATAATATGTGTCACTTAGGTCCATAAACTTTGAAAATATACGTCCATAAACTCTGAAAGTGCATTTTTAGGTCCATAAACATGAACTTGTAATTTATGTCACTTAGGTACATAAACTCCGAAAGTATATTTTTAGGTCCATGAACTTCATCCATGAGCGGTCGTTTGGCTACAGACGCGCCCACAAAGGTCGTCCCGATATCGCTGTCCATGAATATCTTTTAATCGCTTACTGAGAACCACTCTGGGTTGACCCAAATCTAACGTCGTCACGAGATTTTTCGTTACAACACCTAGCGCCACCATATCCGGTCACCCGCGCCACGGAAGATATAATATCCCCTACCACGGTATACATGTTGTTGAGTCCCTCCGTGACCTCCTCCACCTTTCCCAAGCCATCACCACCTCCTCTCCACCCATATTACGAGGTCATATCTAGATATAAGCTTCAGAACTCACCAATGACACTCTGTAAGCCCCATTCGAATCCTAATACATGTCAATAACCTCCAAGACAAGTCTTTCATCCCTCCTCTCTCCTCTCCATATGCACTTGATTCGAAATCGGGGCTCAAATTTGATCCTTCTAGCGAAACTCCAGCAGCGTGCTGGCACCGTGTAGATTTATGTTGGTGCGATATCAGTGCATGAAGACTAGGTGGTGGGGTATGGACCTAGGTGATACAAATAGACCTAGAAATGGATTTTCAGAGTTTGTGGATCTAAATGATACAGATTACAAGTTTATGGACCTAGAAATACAATTTCGAAGTTGATGGACCTAAGTAACACTCTCTTATAAGTTGATGGACCTCTGATGCATTTTACTCTATTGGAAAAGCTAAGCAGCTATTTTATTACGGCAAGATTTAATGCTTAGTAATATCAATAAATGGAGAATGAAAGATTTGATACGGACATAAATTCAGGTGACATTCCTTTGAGGCTTCGTGTTTACGGTGAAGGTTGAAAGGAATCGGTGCTCGTAGCCTAAGAGGGGGAGGAGGTGAATTAGAAAATTCTAAAATCTTAACATATGGCTCAAACTAGTTAGCATAAAATATAAGCTAAAATATATTATCTAGTGTGCAACTAGGGTTCAACTAGTATGAAAACCTCGTCCCAAAGAGTTTTGCAACATATAACCAATCCTAGCAAGATGCTACACTAAGAATGTAAAAGCACACAAAGTTGCAATAAGAAATGCGGAAGCTTAAAGAAGAGGATGAGGGAAAGCAAACTCTTGACGCACGGATTTATCCCGTGGTATCGGTAGGCACAAAGCCATCCCTAGTCCACGTTGTTGAAACACTCACTAAGAGTATTGCTTCCCGGTCACCAAGTCTCTTCCGGGACTCTTCTTGACTTGCCACAAAGGCTTAGCCGCCCAAGGCCCACGCTAAGTTCCCGGTCATCTCGATGATGTCTCTACTAAGGAGTTTCTCCACGAAAGAAAGGGGTCTCCACGTCCTCCTCACAAAGCCGTCATCACCGCTCCACACCAAGCCGGAGAGTCGATGACTTGCTGGTGAGCCACCAAGAACTCCAAGGGGTCGGCACACCGAGATAAAAGCTTTGGTTCACTCAAGAACCAGCACACAAGGCAACTACACCTTGCACTCTCACTCTAATTAGAGCTAGCCTAGTACTCTCACTTACAAAGCTTGTGCTAAATCTAAGGATGTGATCAATGTGCTCTTCAATTGCTTGGAGAACTTCTTCGGAGTGTAAGAGGCTTCTCACAAACTCCAGCAACCTCAAATGATCCGGGGTGAGGCCTTATATAGATTAGAGGGCAGCTTATTGTCGTTGCTTGCTTTTACCCAGAAAAGCATAAAGCGTCGGTTAAACCAGTCACCACCGTCGGTTTAACTGGTCACACTCAGCCTGCCTACTAGCCGTTGAACTCCAACTGCCATCCTCTGTTGACCTCATTGCACCGACGCAATGCACCGACGACCATCGGTTTAACCGGCGCTGAAAACTTTGCTTGGAAAGCCTTCTGGAACCAAAACATACGTACTGAGTAACCACAGTACGCTTGCACCGACGTCTTCTTTTGCACCGTCGGTTTAACCAGTGCCTCTATCATTTCTTCACTTGATTGCCATGCCATCTCCTTATTGCACCGACATCTCCATTCTTATAGCGTCGTTTCAACCGGTGCTACCATGATTTCTTCACTTAATTGCGGTATCAACTCACCAAAGCACCGATCTGTTATAAGTTCATGCCGTATCAACTCACCAAAGCACTAAACCTTGTCCAAATCATGTCGGCTGTCATTTGGACACATCTCTGCATTTCACTACAACTTGGATATCTTGGCAGCGATTTGGACTATTTTGTATGTGGATTGGACTCCGTCCATAGGACTAAAAATCCTACAAATTTGAGCTTACAAACTCGTTAGTCCCATTGACTATGTTGTCACACAATCACCAAAATCACAATCATGGTCTAACGGGATCATGTTCCTTACAAAGGCCAGATAAAAATTCCCACAATATTTTTAGCCTTGAGATGCATTTGGTGTTATTCTTTGGAGGGTATCCCTGCTAAAAGGGGACAGAGATCATGACACTGCTGGGTTTGGCAGATGAAAGTCCGAAAGATGAGACCTCTTGTGCCTACTAAAATACTCGTATACCCCAAATATAATACGAGTGCATGATTGGAAAAAAAAGAGAGAAAGGCGGGTAACCTTGCCCACTAAGCAAGCAACATGCTATGATGGCATATATCTGAGCTTTAAGCTTTAGAACAAGGCTGGGTTAACCCTCCTGCTGCGTGGAAAAAGCTCCAGGAAAGCGCAAACCTGATCGAATTCAGTGTCCTATTCCATCTGCCAATGAAATGGAAGAGGCGAACGAAAAGGAAAAGAAAAACTCAAGCTTTTTCTCTCTCTGATTCAGCAAGGCGGCCAATTGCAAGTTCACAAGGAGAAACGGTTGTCAGTGTGCAGGAGAATGTATTTCCGGCGATTGATCATCACCAGCCGTCGCAAGCTGAAAATGATTGGGGTCCAGACGTCAAAATTCAAACATTGACTCGCAGTTGGGATGAAATATAGTTCCTCTCTGTCCCTTTGATTCTTCTCCATCCAATTATATTGTTATTGGCATGCACAGTCATGGAGGCTGGAGCAGATCAGATCAGAGATGTTCTTTCCCTTTTCCTAGATACAAACACACTCAGAGACACCATCAAGCAACATGGCATGAGAATGAGATAGCAGTAGCACCCCCATCATGCTTCTTTCTCCTTTTCCTTCCATGTTGGTGCCCACTCAGTAGTCCCTCCACACACATACACACACACACTAAAGCTGACCTCCAAACCCTTTATTCATTTTTCTCTCTCTTTGGCTTAGTTTTCTTCCTCCCCTATCCTCTCCTCTCCTCCATCCATCTCACCACTACAATACCAAGCATTAGTACCACTAATGCTACTACTAAATTGCAAAAAGCAAGGGACACTTTTGCCTCCCTCACTGCTCCCACCCATGCTCACCTCATGGGCATTGGCATTGTCTCCATCCTCAGCTCAAGCCAAGCGCTGCGCATTCACCACCCACCAACCGTGTCTGCCTCGGCGCGAGAGCAAGAATGGCGGCCGGCATGCCAGCGACACCGACCACGCCGACGACGACGATGCCACTGCCGAGCTACCAGGTGTCCGGCGCGGGCGCCGCCCCGCGGCACGCCGCCTCCGCCGGGTCGTCGATCGGCGCCTTCTTCGGCGTGCTGGCCGCGGTGCTCGTGCTCACCGTGCTCTCCTGCGTCTTCGGCCGGGTGTGCGCCGCGCAGGCCGAGCGGCCCGACGAGTCCTACGACTGCACCAGGCTGGCGCTCTGGCGGCGCTGCCGCGCGCCGCGGAGGCGGCCGCCTCCGGCTGCGGAGGCCAAGCAGCAGCCGGCCACGGAGGGACCGCCGCTGCCGCTGCCTGAGCCGTGATACATGACGCTCAGCTTCTTCATCTTTTGCTGCCCTTAATTGCAGGTTAGTATGGTAGTAGGAAAACTGAAAATAAAACAGAAATTGTAAATCGATGTAATGTCTTTTTAACCTTTGATGAGTTCTCTTCAGGTCACTGTTTAAGCTTGGTTTACCTCATGGCTGTCACAGTCATTTCCATATAGCAACATCATAGTATTATAATTCTTTTTTTTTTTGCCATACTGCCTCACAATCAACTTTTAATCTACTCACATAAAGTGTACTTCCTGCAAAATATATTTTGCCAATCTTTCTTCCACTTTTCATCTGACCAACTTGAACAGAACAATAATTACAAAGGCAAAACACAGAGCCATATGGCCTCCCCCAGATTAGCAAAGTCATGCAAACAAGTGCAATTTACATAAATCTCTTAGACACAAGTGTAATTACATCGGAAATCATCCATTTAGGATTCTTTCCAAATAATAAAACATGAAAGCCACTCAAATCAGAAGCAGCCTTACCATTATTGTTTAAAATACAATTGAGATAGGACAGGCAAGGGGGGTAAAAGGAAGACAACGCAAAACGAAATTCTACCAATCTGGTTACAAGCATCTACGTGTGTGATAGAAAGGCTAAAAAAACCCACAAAGCCTTGAACTGCTAAAAAATGAACTTTACAGCAGGTATTCTCTTGGCCTCCTTGTGATCTATCTAAGCAATCTGTGATCTTGCTCTATCATCTGAACTGGAACTGCTCCCAATGACAGACATCATAGAAAGCAGGAATCCAGGAATACCCAGGTTCCAATCAGTTCAGCTGTCATCTTTCCGGAGACAATATCCTATAAGCTGTACAAAACGCAAAATCTACTGAAAATGCTATTCCCGAACCTCTAGCTCTGTCTCCCTTGTTATTTGCATAGCCTTGCCGTCGCGACGAGCAGAGATACCGACCATCCTCTGCTGTGATGATGTCCGATGCCGTGACGACAACTGCCTTGCTACTTCCGGATCTTCGGCCTTCCCCAAGTACCTTTTCCACTGAATCTTGTTGTGGAACATCGGGAAAAACCGGATCTGGATTGCGGCGTAGCTGAAGTAGGGAACAAGTGTTGCCATCACGACGAAAAGTGTCACCAACCAAAATGAAAGGGCCGGGGCCAACTGTTCAATGAAGACCATGTATGCTGTTGTTGAGAACCTCGGGTTTATGGCACCATAGACCAGGAGGAAGAGGTACCAAAATGCGATGCTGCCCCATATAAAGATGTGCTGGATTATGGTGAAGTAGTTCACAGAGAGCGCCATTTGACAGTTCACGACCCATACAATACAAGTGTACATGACGACACCTAGGGCATCCAAGCCCGCAACTTGACCATCCTGGCGGAATGCCTGATCCTCAAAGGCAGTGATGCAGAAAAAAAAGATCAAGACAGCATTCATAACACCATTAAGCATCCAGCCAAGTATCCGACCCCAACTGAATAATATATTTTGCACTCCTTCTTGGTAGAGCTGCGGATACTGCAAAGGAACCGAGAGAACATGAAGCTAAGTAAAGTAGGTGGGTAAAACAATGGGAAAACAAGCGTGCACAACTCAAGCACTTTGGACCTTCAAATAACTTGAAAGATAGTGTTTTCTTGATTTGTCTAATATGGCAATGAAACTGGGACTTCAAAACCCCAACAATAGGACTTATAAAGGCATTTCTAAGGTTGAATAAAAATGCTTGGACTAAGACATAGTACTTACAATGAAAAACTCTTCTAATCAGCAGGATCAAAAGTAAAAAAGAAAAAGAAATCCTAGGCCTAGAGAAACAAAGCAAAATTATGTAGCTTGCACTAGCCCCAAGTGTAGAAAGCATACTTTCTTCAGAAAATATAGGGTAGAACATGTTTCCATGATGTACCAGATTTGACATAGAATATATCCAATTTGTCAACTACTCCACCTGATTTTATTTGCTCTCTGAACTGTTTAAATTACCTGTATGCACAGCCTGGCAGACACATCCTGGTCAAACACCCCCAAAGCAATGACAGGAAGGGAAGTGAAGAAAACATTATAGAGTGACAAGAACCAATCATTATAAGCAGGCTTCCCAGAGAAAGATGCAAACGCTTCGTACAGAAAGATGGTGACACCGAAAGTAACATTCTTGTAGAAGAAATAGCATATCTGCACATTAACCCCCCCAAAATGTTATCAGAAGACCTGAATTACAAATCCTGATTAGTATATATCATGATAAACATAAATGGCAACTATACCATCACTGAGATGCGCCGGTAACACCAATGTCCATGCACCAGAAGTAGCCGTTCCAGAAAGCGGAATTGGGCAACGGCAACATCACTTGCCATGACAGCCTAGAAAGTCATAACCAGAAACAAAGAATAAGAAAAGGAATCATGGGCACAATTAATAAAATTTACAAAGCATCAAAATAGTAACCTGCATTCCTTCAGCACCACTAATGCCAACCCCTATGTCAGCTTCTTGAAGCATCCCAACATCATTTGCCCCATCACCTATTGCTAAAGTCACTTTATGTGTTACTTGTTTAACAAGTCTTGTAACCTGAATAGTTGCACTATGTTATCGTTTTTGCAAGTATACTCTAGAACAAAAACACTTAAGAAAATATATTGAAAAGAGAGGAACTTAAGAATAGAAAAATAATCTGACCAGTGCCTTCTGTTTTGGTGAAGATCGGCAACAAATCACTGATGCACACTTGATAGCAAGATCCAAGAACTTTAACTTGACATCATCTTCCAAAGCATAAGTTAGTGATTTACCATCAATGATTAGTGCGAATGATTCAGTGCTAACTTGAGTTGAAGGTGGAATCTGTTTGATCCCAACCTCTATCTGATCCATAACCCTTTGCTTTGATGCCTGGAGAGCCAACAAAAAGGATGTAACCATCAATTGACTAGGTCAATTGGGAATGTATGCCTTTGTTACTTTTTTTTTTCAAACACTAGGGGAGCTATCACTGTAAACATAGGGCATTCCAAAAGTTGACAGTGTTTTATATGTAAAATGCCTGAAACATGCCTGATGTAATCAGTTATTCACCTTAGCAATTGCAAGTTTGTCTCCATTTTTCTCCAATGCGATGATGTCAGATTGTTCCAGTGTGATGATTATCTGTGTCATGCCTTGCCTAAGTAGGCTGCATGCAAACCTGCAGTTGGAGAAGCACATGAATCAGAAAAGGAAAGAGTCCGGTTGAAATAAAATGTTCCTATTTACATGCATGAACATAATGCATACCCAATATTTATAGCTGTCTCCATCTTGTCGCCTGTCAGGATCCATATCTTAATTCCAGCTTGTGCAAGCTTGTCTATGCATTCAGGCACCTGAATATGTAAAGCACACATGAGTACAGGAACAGGCAAGGTTCTCTAGAATGCATACAAATAAGGTGTGGAACAGAAAGGCTTATCCACGAAAAGGCATACCCCTATCTGGAGCTTGTCTTCAACAGCGGTGGCACCAAGAAGAATCAAGTCCGTTTCAATGCTATCAGCAGCCTGCTCAATTTTTTCATCTCTGTCAGCACTTACAGATGTTTTGGCAGTGTTCAATTTTTCATTGAATTCCTTGTACTCTTTGTCATCCAAGACACGGTATGCTAGAACCAAGGTTCTTAGACCAGAGTCAGAATACTCATTTATGTGTCTTCTTGTATCTTCTTCAATTTTTCTTCCATGTGGTGCAAATCTTCTGAACATCACACTGTTCACATAGAGACGACAATTAAAAAGCAAGGAAACAAACAAAAGTCTGACAGTGACCTGTGACTAAAACATGGAAATCATAGAGCACTAACCTATCAGCGCCCTTGCTGAGAAGTAATATCCTTCCCTCTGGTTCCTTGACTATCACAGACATCCGTTTCCTTGAGCTACTGAATTCCAATATATTTAGGAGCTCATATTTTCTGTACCAGAATGTGAAAGGAAATTAGGTACTAAGGAAGTAATGATAATCGATAGAGGAAAGAACAAAGAAATGTGAGTTACCTTTTCTCAACAACATTCTGACTTGGATCTCGTTCACGAACAATTATAGTTGTCAGCGACCTCTTGTAAAACTCAAACCCTAACTCTCTCGCTGCGATAACAAATGCAGCTTCATCAGGGGACTCAGCTTCATATGAAACCTTCCCGTTTTCATCTTTTTCAGCTATGCATGTGTGGCAGATGGCTAAGAGCCGGAAAAAATCTCTTATCATATCTTTATTAGGCTCATGAATCCAGTTTCCATCCATTATTCGCGGATCCTTGAAATTGAACCCTTTAACATGAGGACTGTCGTCAATTTTCTTGTCCTTGTGGCCTCCATTCTCAATGTCATCATCTAACCGGGCCCCTTTCCTCATAGCCATAGCTCTCTCAACTTCAGTGACACCCTGACCATAGGCAGTGCCAGCAATTGAGCACTTAATGAACTCCATCATGTTACACGTCAATGTCCCAGTCTTATCAGATAGAATTGTATCGACCATACCTAGTTCTTCATTTAGATTCGACGTCCGAGCATGAGTTGGCTTATCTGATTCTTCATGATACATTTCGATATCCTGATTGATGAATAGAGCTTGCAAGAGTTTCACCATCTCTATGGATATGTACAAAGAAATTGGTATGAAGTAGCTATACAGCATCAAGGCCGTCAACAAATGGAAGAAAGATGCCAGAGTAGCTCGTTTTGGATTATACAATATAGTACTAGCATCTGGACGAAGATACCACCTTTTGAGCTTGCCATCTCTTAGGTCCTCTTTGGTCCAAATCCCAAAGAAGACAGAACCAAGTAATGCAATCATGAGTAGAGATGACATCAGAATGTAAATAATTTTATCCATTTTCTTCTCAATCTTACTTCTTTTAGATGGTGGATCAGTAGCATTTTGCATCACTTTAGTATCATGACCTGTGAAGATGACAGCCCCATATATGTAGTCTGTGTTCCGTAGTTTTGAGTCCCGAAGAAGAAGCTGTTGGGGTGACAGAGGATACTGCTGGCCTTTCCATTCCATTGAACCGACAAAAGAGTATAGGTTTGCATTTGGGTCTTCGCATTTTATTGTTTGTCTGACTTCTCTGAACTTTATGTCCTCTTTTAAATCCAATGTCACCTCGAGAGCTTGTTTAATTTTCAAATTTGTTTCACCGTCAAGGTTCATAGTCTCTACATAACAGATTCCATCCGGATAGTTAGATGAAAGCAGAATCATATCAGCGGGAAAGAAATTATCCTTCTCCACCTTTATTACATCTCCAACTTTGATGTTCTTCCATTTTGTCTCTTCAAAATTGCCATTGCCCCTATGCACTTTGACTATCCGGTTATTGAGCTCATGATCCTGGGTAATGTAGTTGCACAGATCTATTTAATATACCAATAGCAAGGAAAATTTACATTAAACATTCAATTTAACTGAATTACAGTAACATAGTCAATTACAACTAATATCGGTGTAAGCAAACCATCACAAAATGTCTACAGCATGAACTATATGAGTTTATATCAAAGTTAATTATGTTACACCTTATTCCTGGATAAGCTCAGCATTTATACATAAAAAGGAAGATGAATTCTTGGAATATTAAGTGCTAAACTGAGACTACAAACTATTTCTACATCACGACGCACAGACACAAGTAGAATGGACCATTGTGAGTATAATCCATAATGAATCGCATGGTCAAATCACAAGCATGGAAAATAATTGAATTAAGAATTTAAGTTGTGGACACCAAAATGCATCGTAATATAGCTCAGTGAATTGTTCAGAGTGAGAACTCTTTGTTTGTGTAATTAAGGAATACATATTATTTCCCCAAACCTAGATGTATAGAGAATGGACGCATCAATCCCAACACCAAAAAAGGGGGCGAAATTATGTTTTAGCTTATTAACATAATATGAGCTGTTTGAGTCCTTTTGAACTACAGTGGTTATGTCATGAACAAAAGTCAATGAATATTATAGCTAGGATGTGAACATACTACAGATCACAAGAATAATTACCTGTTGTTTCCTCCTCCAGTCCTCAACCCCTTCTTTGGCCATGGTGGCCACAATCACGACACAGAGTGGTGCAAGCGCGCTCACTGCCGTGTAAGGCGCGAGGGGGGTCAAGGCAAGGATACCCGAGACGAGGAAGTAGAAGTTGGCTACCCTCCTGAACTGCTCGAAGAGGGACTTGGGCAGGAAGGTGCCCAGATTGTACTTTGTTGTGGACACCTCATTCGGCTGGTAACTGAATCCCTCCTCCCCGAGCCTATCCGGTTCATTGACGTACACGACCCGAGAGAACCCCACCGTACCAATCCGCGAGTGATCATCGCTGGGGCCCCTGTGACAGCGGATGAACGTCAACAATGCACTGAGCTTGAGCTTCTCCAGCCTCTTGATCCGGTGCCGCGCCATTCCTCCAGACTCAATGGAATCACTGCACCAAAGCCACTCCCCAAACGCCCCTGAGAAGCTGACAGGGCCACAGATTCAGGGTTCTTGGCCGCCACCGCCGTCAAGCAGCCACCTTGCTCCAATCTTGTTGAACAGTGGGGGCAACAGAGCTCCAAACCAATCTTACTGCAGAACGCAATCGGCAATTCCCTCAGAAGGAGAGGAGCTCAGATTCGAGCTGCAATGACCTCCAAGGAAGCCCCCCGCAATCAATTCCAGCTCCCCTCCCACCCAACTCCACCCCCCACCTACCTAAAAAAAGCAAATACGCCACGCACGCACAGAGAGAGCTGCGCAGCGCAGGGACTGAGCTGGGCCGAGCCGCCTCCACCTCCTTTCCAAGGAAGAAGGAGAAGAAGAACACGTCAACAGAGCGGGTCCTCCGAGATCCCGCCCTGCCGCCTCGGCGCCGCCGTCGTCCTCCTCCGCCCCGCTTCGCCGAGACGCCAAAACCGCGGCTTGAGGCGGGCACACCGGAGGCCCCGATCCATGCGGCGCCCGGCTTTCCCGCGGCGCTGCGCTTGTGTCTCCTCCAAGAAAGAGAAGGGCCCTCTGAGGAAGGATTAATAGGCGGCGGGAATCTCCATTCCCGCGGGTGCGGCAAGGCAAGGCAACAATGCGCCCCGCGGCGCACGCACCGGGCACGGAAGGCACCCAGAGACGGACCCCGCCCCACCGCACGCGGGTCGGGCCGGGTTTGCCTTGGTGTGTCCGCCGGCGAATCAGGGGACGCGGCGAGGGGAAGGAAGGTCCCGCTCGGCACGGGAAAATTCCAAGCTTTGGCCTTTGGGAAGGAGGAGAAGAGAGAGAGGGAGGGAGAGGCGAGGCGAGGTCAATGGAATGGAGTAGGCGACGGGGTGTGCAACCGCCACGCCGAGGGAGGGAGGGAGAGTCTAGTCTAGAGAGAGAGGGGAGGGGAGGGACGTGTGCGATGGGTTTGGTAGGTGGTGGCGTCGTCGTCTCCCCCCTCCCTCTCTGCCTGTCCTCTTCTCCGCTCTAACCCCCCCGCCACCCCCTCTTATAATGGTGTGATTGCTGGATCTGCTGCTCTGCCTCCGTGGCATGTCTCCCTTCGTCATTTCCTTCGCTGCTTGTGTGTATTTTGCTTCCTCATGAAATATTAAAATTGATGAGCCCATCACTTTCTTAATAAAACAACTGTACACGTAATCGTTTAAAATTAATTGTTACAGTTTCCTCTCTATTGAATTATTGTAGCTTTCGTGAATCTTTTTTAATGATTATTATTTATTACAATTCCGCATAAAAATTGTGTCCGGGCTTATGAGTCTTAAAGATTGTGTAGGGTTAAAATGTTTTACTTGTAATTATTATAATTGTTAAATTTACTTTTTCTGGTCTTTATGTTTTGTAATGTTTTTTGGTTGATTTGATACAATAGTTCTCGGCCCTCCATTTATTTATCTCAAAAAAAGTTTAATTGTTAATCATGCAGCTTGTTCATTTAACCTCTGTTAACTCTATTTTGTATCTTAATAGCCCTCTAATCCTCTGGTATCCGGTTACTTCACCTCCTAAATGCAATTTTGTGGCACCATGTCACTTGCCTAGTTTTGACAAATACCAAGTCCACGTTATGGGTTAGGTGGCTATTTTTGTTTTGGAGGAAGGGTTTTTGCACTGCCATCCTTCTTGTGTCATAAGCAAGAGTATAAATCAAGAATAAAGCACATATATTGGACGGAAACCAGAAAAAGGTGACGTGGATTGTAGTTATGGGGGAAAAAAAGACGATGTGGCTATCAAGGTGGCATGCCGCCCTCAAATAAGCAGTTTGCGAGAATATATTTCTTCCCTTAGCCCATTGCATGATGAAAAGAATCTACATGACAAATTAGCATAAGATGCACATATTGACATAGACTGCCATCATAGAGTGATATATCTCGTAAATGTGCAAAAAGAAAAGAAGTTTTGATACATAATAACATTTACAAACTTGGAGTAATGTTTACAAAATGATATATTTTTAGACAGTAGAATAAAATTGATAAAGGTTAATGATCGAGTACTGCCCTCAAGTACCATCCTTATCATTGATTATGTTAAATCTGCCGCCAAATGAAAAAAAATAATGCGTGCCACTCATGATAGGAAAAAAAAAACTTTGACAGATCATAAACACCTTAACCAAGACGGAGCTCTAGGTGTTCACCTTCTCGACCTTATCGATCCATTTGTGTACATGCATCTGCAACTTTCAGGAAGCTTACCTGCTAAGAAACAAAAGGGCTTTGCTTCTTAACATGTAACTTCTAGAAACCTGAAACCTTCAAGAATTAGGATATGTTTATGTAGGATATATGACTCACCTCTTTCTTTCTTTCATTCTATTCGTTTCAAATATATTCATCTCAATTTTTCCAGGGAGATTCTTTGAAAAAAGAAAGAAATCTCTCCAAGGAAGGAATAATATTGTCTAACCATATCTTTTTGCTATATTCCTGAGAATACGACGAGATCAGTGCGGAGATATCCAGATTGGTCTCTAATGGCTTTAATATGAATGTGTAGTCCTTTCTATAGAATATCACCTCTGAAAATTATTAAAAATGCACAAGGAAACACATTTTAGTTTTTTTATTACAGGAAAGACACATGAGCACATCAATGCATCACATGCGAATGTGTCCTCTCTTTCTCACACACACCCGCCCTAAAAACAAAATTATTATCTGACAAACAAATGCACTTAAAGCAACCAACACATGCATTTACCACTAAAAAATTACTGAATTGTCCAAGGCAATACAATAAATAAAGTATCTTACTATTGCTAATTGGATGTTCCTTTTGAAGCCTCCACGTAAAGCCACCTAGAATTTTAGATGGACACCCTAGAAAATGAGAGAAATCATAAGAAACCTCCACATGAAGGCACCTAGAATCCTAAGTGGACAGAATAAAAGAAATCATAGAAATTCTTATAAAAACGTATGGCCGTCAATTGGTATAATGTTATCATAATAGTCTTTGGATCTACCGTGTTTCAAAAAAATTACCCACCCGTGCCATTACATTACAGGAAAAAATATCCAATATCCTACGATCCTTCCACCAAAATTGATTTATTGTTTCAGTTAGGATATCACGGCTAACAAATATTGTATCTGACAACTACATGTGTCAAAAGTTTCGGAACCAAAGCTGTTACAACACGTACTCAGATATTTTATAATATAGAAACTAACTTAACAACTCCAGGCTTTTTAAGACTCAGAATTAGATCACGTACAAGAAAACCACCGGCCGAACTCCAGGCTTTTATAGACTTAAAATAAGATCATACAAAAGCAAACCACCGCCCGTTCTCACGTCGTATCGACTCTGCCGGTAGGAACAGACGTCGGCTGTTCTCGAGTCGTATCGACTCTATCGGCAGGAACTTACGTGAAAGTACACACTTCGATCTATTCAGGCTTCCGCAATCAACGCACGCAAGCATGTTCATCCCTAACCAGAACTAAGTATCAAAACCGAAAGAAAGACTTATACCATTAGTTTAGTGTAAACTAATATAGCTTGCAGTTTTAGATCCGTTTCATTATCTCAAGTTCAAAAGCAAAAAGGATTTATGCAACAAGGGTAATAAAAAGGTAAAAGCACTAAGATTTACTACTATCTTTATCTCAAAGGAACGGTAGTTAATCCAGCTAAGAAACTAGATACGTGTCTGTCCATATATAAAGAAAGTTAGCATCCTGCCAACTATCTGTTGTTTTGACTTCTACTTTCGGTACCTGCTACAGGAGAAGAAATGAACCATAGTGATTGCTCCTTATAGTCGTTTCAAACACAGTATGCACTACAAACTTCAAATTGTATTGACCTCGCTACCGAAAATAAAATAATTATAATATATTATTTACTATTCAAATATTATGAATCTATGTTGCAAATTTGTGTAATCTGTCTTATGATGCCATAAAAGTAAGGAAATTAACACGTACAACAAGTAGAAAATAGCAAATTCGATCGATAGTTCATCGTGATGAATTTAAAAAAAAAATTCTAATGCTAATGTCACCAACAAATGCTAGCCCGTACGGTAGCACAGGTTGATGGACTAGTATCAGCTTAACTAACAAAAAGCTGAGAATTCTCTACGATGAATTGCAAGCATGTAATACAAAAAGACTTGAAGACGACACTTTTGGCATCTGTTTTTTGATTGAGGGATCAATGATCCTTGCAAACTAATCCAATTATCAAAACATTCAAAAAGCTTAAAACCGAACATATCTTTAAAATTCTGATTTTGATGGCACCTATGGTCATCTGCTATGAAAATACCATAGTACCATCCTTAGGACCCGGAAATATTTGATGCCTCAAAGCTATCACCCATGATTTTTTTTTGACGCCCCGTGATTGTTTACCCCATGAGCAACTAGATTTCACTTTTTTTACTGGGATTAGTATTTACTTTTGATAAGGGATACCTTTAAAACCTTTCAAATACAAAGAGTCGCTGATTCCGTGGTTATTTAATTCTTTTGACAGTTCCGGTGTGAAGTCAAGTCAAGCCAGTAAAGCGACTAGAAGGCATAAAAGTCTGCTAAATATACTTCGAGCCAATAATGATAGCAACTTTTGTGAAATAGGCGGCCCTGTGATATCTTATCAGTCCTCTGTCACTCTTGGTGTCTCAACCCTTCTAAATTCTTACACCAAACTAAACAACTTAGGAACGCTTTCCTTTGTCTAAAAAAACTTAGACACCATTATCTGCTTTGGTATCTTTGCAAAATGGTAGAATAAAAAAACATAAGCAAATCAATGAATTTCATAAGAATGCAGTGAAAAGACATAAGATTGCATAACAGAGACAATTCCCAGGAGAAGCCATATAAATGGAATAATGTAAAAGGGCAAAGGTTGAACGACGCAGAATATAGTTGATGTTCCACCTGGCGTTATAATTCATTCAAATACCTGATCATCCGTCGGGTCAGGTCGGGTTCGGATTGGGTCATGTTCGGCCCATTGGTTTTTTGCTTCGGCCCGTGCCTGACCTGACCCGACTATCGGGCTGGAGTTTTCGGCCCGAGCCCGACTCAGCACGTGGTCGGGTCGGGCCAGGTTCGGGTTGGGTCAGGTAAAATCCGATTTTTCATATGTAATTTTCGGGTTGGGTTGGGATTCAGGTCAAAAATTCCGTCCCGCACCCGGCCCGACTTTTATGGCGGGTCAAAAATTTCGGCCCGAGCCAGGCCCATACATTCGTCGGGTCGGGATTTTTTCGGGCGGGTCGGGTCGGGCAGCCCATGATCAGGTCTATCTGTATCCGACACTGTCTACAACTGTGCTCAGAATAAATCTTGGATCAGAAACTAGTAGGCAACACCGGATTGAATCAAATGCAACCCAAGTGCACCCATGCATATGACGTGCATGTAAAATGGAAAGTGAATTTGAAGCTCAAATTATCACCTTTTGTCAATAATGCCACATAGTTAACAATCATGCGTCGGTACACTTGACTAAGTTCAGCAAATTTTCTTATAATTAATTGTATTTTGCAATGTTTCAATTTTTCACGTCATCTCCCGTGGAGGTTTCATAGTGGTTTCCACAGGTACCAGCATCAAACATCTCCAATCTTGAATGCACACCACCATGTCTTAGTTTGGGTTCTGATAGATGCAACTTTTTTCCCTTTGCAACAACCTATCTAGGTCCACCTCTCTAATTCAAAAATAAATGTTGTTGATAAGATCAATTGGTATTATAGTGCCCAATATTTCTGTGAGGTATGGAGTCATTGCTGTTGTTATAGTTAACTCTGACAAAAATAAGGAACAGCCAACGGCACCGACAATGACAACAGACCAGCGGACGATTATCAGCTCAGAGAGCAAGTTGCAACCAAGAAATTAAACAGATCAAACTACATCATCTAAAAGCAGTTAGTTTCTTTGAGGGGATCATGGCAGCCTTATCCAATTCTATGCGTTTATGCTAAGTGAAATTGAGTGTATTTGTCAAAAGGTAGGCAGCAGGTCTCCCAGATTCTCCAAGTATCACATCAGATGGTGATATAACCTAATGATGCCTGCTCACTATTTAATCAGCAATTTAATTCTTGGACTATCATGTCTATAAATTGAATTTATTTCCTACAATGATATTTATATATATTGCTGTCTATAGAACATCCTATTGTATATGTACATGATGTACATACACTCTAACCTTAAGTACCTTGTATAGGGCTGGGTTACGGAAGATGTGCATAGAAGCAAAAAAAATATATTACGAGTGTTAGACCACATTAGGAGGATAAGAGCACATTATGAGCGACTGAAATCGCGGAGACTTTAGGGGAAATTTTGACTGTTCAAATATGATAGGATTTTGCTCAATTTCAAATATTGCCCAAACAATTCCAAAATATGTTACAAGAAATTTGTATTAGAGTCTAACTCATTAATTCTCCCACCATTTTGTTATCTTCATATACTCTTTTCTTCATTCAGTTTTTAACTGAGGTTTTCCTCTTCAGTATCCCATTGTACGCATGTTGGTACTTGAAATACGGAGAGATGTCCTTTGCTAACTCATGTGACCATTGATAACTCCCACAGTTCTGTCGATGAACAGTGCCACACAAGTGGCATTCTTTGTATATATTTTTCCAAGGGCATATGGGGAAAATTAAAGAACAAGTTACTGCCATGATTCTCCAGCGCGAATACAGTTGTTACGGCAGTAAATTAATGGCAATATGAAGTGCCCCATAGAACTGTCTCCCAAAGGATGAATGTTGTCAACAGACTGACAGATATCCCCTGGGCTGCTTGATTAATTATATATCCTTGTTCTTCTGTCACCTGCAAGCACACAGCTCAAAATGCCAAAGTGCTAGCTAAAAATGATCTGAGAACAGATTGAACACAAATTGACACGTAATTTTATTTACAGCTCTGGTAATTGATTCTACCTAGAATAATGTTTTTTTATTTATTTACACTTAACATTCTTTTGTGAGAAGTCAAAACTGTGAGAATTCCCAATTAAAAATACGGGTCGAATCGACCCAGTATATATTTACCACAAGTTTCAGTAGCTTTTTATGTACTTAAACACGGCATGCATGATGATATGCAGGTCATATTATACAAAAAGAAAATCTTTTTTCCAATCAACCATGCAGGAAATTTATGCGCCAGTAGTCTCTGTACGGTGCTCCTAGACCATCACCCCTACACAGCATCTGAGGCTCACATGTCCATGATGAGTCTGCAGATCGAGTTAGCTTGGCATATTCCAAAGCTAGAGAAACAACAAGAAAACAAAAAGAAAGAATCAGCCAAAAAAAAAAAGGAGATTCATGTGCTGAGCACTACACTGCAGGATCTTCCCGTGAGGCCGCGTATTTGCCGGATCTCCTGGGGGCTAGCTGGGCGTGCAACCTGTCGCCATCACCCGATCTTGCGTGACGTGTTTTCATTCAGCTTTCGATGGGTGAAGCAGTTTTCAGACACGTACGCATGTGACCAAAAAGGCCACAGCCCATTGCAAAGTTTGTGTCGCGTTTCCAAGATGGACGCAACTGCAGCTGCAGCGTTCCGGGGTGCCAAATGCATCCTCGTCAATGGCCACTAATGTTAGTAAAATGAAAGGGAGATGGGTTGCTATTGGATAGTGTAAACAGGCGAAACTCTTTTATCAGAAGTATGGTAGATTGTGCTGGAAGCCTGCAACTATACTATATTAAGGAAACTAACAGCAGAAAGTGTGGTTAATTGGGAAATTCATGTTCTGACCCACACTAGTATGTTCTGTTTTTTTTAAGAAAAAAAGAGGTGCTCTGGTCCTTCTAGGATCCCAAATAAGATCCTTGCATGTGCCCCTATCCTGTCATTGTTAGGGCTCACTTTTTACCTTGGCCACAAGTTGAGGAAAGGCCGCCTGAAAAGGACAATGGCCTAAAATTTGTGGATCACATGTAAGAATGAAAAAAAAAAGATAGCAACTTCTCAGGAAGCAGGAGTGAAAAAAAAAGATAGCAACCTCTCAGGAAGCAGGAGTGAAAAAAAAAAGATAGCAACTTCTCAGGAAGCAGGAGTGCCAAATCTCTGTACCATTTTGTCAGGAATTCAGCGGAACTTCCGCTTCGAGCGGGTCATGGGCTTGTCACCAAAACTGTAAAAGGAGCAGCTTACATTCATCTTGATACAGTTTAAATTAAGTGCTTAAAAACAAAAAAAAATGCTAGGAACACAAGCTACGTTTTGCACGCTGGATCATGCCTTTTGTTTATCAACTCAACCTTCAAACTGAATAATGATGCTCCTATTTAAGTTCTGACTTAAACGTTATTCATTCGATGGAGAATTGCGCACATTAAAAATTAACATAAGGCGCGAGGATATACCTTGATATGTTAATTTTCATTTCTGCAATGAAAAAGAACATTTCTCTCTTAAATGAAAAACGTGCTTTAGCACTATTGCGGAAAAAAAAAAACAAGAACGCACGAAGGATTGACCTTCAGTACTACACTTAGGTGTTAATATCTAGACTGTAGGTGGTACTGGTGATGGTATTTAAGGTGAAATAGACAGCCGGGGACCACAATGCAGTACAAAATGCCTAGTACAGGTCAGTGATAGCCTTGCAGAATAAAGGCATGGACCACGCAACCGCATGAGAACAAGAGAGGTAGAATCATTGACTGACTTGGCAAGGATATGGCCTGGATGGGGTCTTCTAGACTCGGGAACTTCCATGGCATTTTCACTTGGAAAGATAGCTGCACTCCAAAAGCTCCCAGGTGGTTCAGAGCTCAGACCACCTGAATGATTTTGCTTTATTTACAGGATCTGTTTTAAGGTCTTTAACATGTTTTTCTGTGTCATGGAACTTTGTCAAATCGTTCTCCAAATATAACAGGTTTTATAAACGGTTCAAAGAAATGGTAATGGAGGCTTAAACGATAGTTTTAATACGAAACAGCACAGTCCTTTCAGCAAAAACAGAAAACTTTTTTTCCGGACACGTGGAAGAGTTGCACATCTTTATATTATATAGAGAAAAGAAAGGGGCAAAGAGCCTCATACAAAGCAACCTTCCTAGAACTCTCCTAGGAGGTGAAAGGAGGTTGCAATACATTACGTGAGAGACAGATCATCTATTATATCGATACAGGAAAAAGGACAGCCTGTATATATAGCTGCCTCACACCAGATCCTCTAGACGACCCATAACCAAGTCCGAGCTGAGCTTTGTAGCTCCAGCCATACACCAAAGTCTTGCCTCCTCCTTGAAGAAATTTAGGACCCAATCCGCAATGAAGGAGAGGCACCATCAAAAACGCATTTTTGATTATTTCCGGTCTATTATAATATATTCAAAAAGTCAAATAAATTTGTAAAGCTGTGAAAGTACTTCTTAAGGCAAACCTCTACACATGTATTTCATATTTCTAAATTTCGAAATTAAATATTTAAGAGTTACTGACAATCAAAGTTACAAAGGTTTGATAAGATAAAGTCACCGACATTAACCATCATGACTTAAAGGGATCGGATCTAGTCTCTCTGTTTTACTACACAGAGTATTTCATTTTGCGAGGACAAGGTTTTAACCAACAATTACTCCACTACTTTGTAATTTATGTGATACAAAACAATAATAATAAGGAAGTAGTTTTGAATATGAATATATTGACATCAATTTGTATCATAAATAATAGGTTGTGATGTAAACTGAGCTGATAGCCGTCTTGCCCTAACAAAACGCGATGGCATTATAAACAAAAACAGAGGATTGTGTGATGTAAACTGAGCTGATAGCCCTAGCTTATAACTCTACGTTTTTTTATTTTTTTTCTAGCAAACAAACGATTGTGATGTATTTAGGAAGGAGTGCAAGAATATACTTGCCCAAGGAGGAAAATGAACCTGATAGCTAGTGCATGTGTGGCTTTACCTGGTCTAAAAAAGACTTGGAAACAACACATGGAGACAAAGCGGATTGGGTTTAGTAGGTGAAGTGGCACCTAGCTACCTGTAACGTTGCAAAAGGGTGGTAACTCGCCGTCAGGGAGCTGAAAGCCCCATCCATGCTGGCCGTTGCTGATGCATGCATGGAAAATGCTCGCAAAAGTGTGGCACTTGCATGTGTCCTTGTCCTCCCAGACTCTGTATCCATATGCCTCTGAACGGTGCTCCTGGCCTCCTGGGCTCCTTCTGAATTGCAAGTTGGGTCCTTAGCCAAATGATGGGATATTTCATATTTGACAACGTAAAGGGGAAGACGAGTTATCAAAGGTCTGCTTGAATGCAGAGTTTGAGTTTCAAATCTTCGGATTTGACTTGGATTTAATAACTGAATCTAAAAGGTTCCTATAAGAAAACTTGTTTGCTCTGAAAATAAAAATTACACCGAAGACTACTTGGCAGGAAGGAACCAAGTCAAAGTTTGGCATGCGGTCTTGTTGATAGTACTGCGAACAAGTGGACGCTGTAGCTCGTCATAGCTTCCCTTACACTTCCAAATGAAGTAATCCTCAAACGGAGCATAAATAGTACACATATTTGTCATTACATTTATCTCTATTAGCAAGGAAGAAGTAGCTTACAGAGGCTATCTGCCTTGAAATAACAAAAGCGTAGAGGTTTGGCGCATATGTATCTTCTTCTTGGCAAATCTTTCGTGCAACATAGGCGATATAGATGATCACCTAACCAATCAACTGCTACCAACTACACAATGTATATGGTTTAGGTTCCACGTAGCCATCGCCTGGAGTCGCCTCAGCTGTTGTCTTCCTCTCCTTGTTATATATGTGTGGGGCATCACAAAAGGTTACGTTCGAGGAAATTAATGGCGATCCGAAACTCGAACATTTTAAATTTGGTATGTACCCCGAGGACTTTGTAGTACTTACAAATAACAATCCCGGCCCTCAGCTTTTTCTTTATACGGCGTATTTTGTTTCGTTAGGATAGGCCAGACTTCAGCCAAGAATTACTCTAATAATATTCTGTTTATGTGATACAATAGTATACTTATAAGAAAGTATTTTTGAATATGAATCTAGTGACATCAACTTTGTGTCACAAGAAGTATGTATTGATAAGACTAGAGTAATTAATTGCTGATGAAAGGTCTGTCTTAATGAAACGAGATAAGCCTTATAATTTCAAATGGAAGGAGGAAGAACTTTTTGTTTTTTCTTTTGTTCCATTTTCTTGTAGTCTTAAATTTGAGAAGCTGTGGCTGCTAAAGGTTCCAATAATTGCATGCCAAGAGTCTTATGTTTATATTAATTACTAAAGAGCATACATGATCATCTGCATACGTGGTTTGTATCTTGATTCCGGATATTGGACCAAATGGGTCCTGATCGGTAATGGAGGGCCATGCTGTCATCATCACCTAGACGGCGGGACTGTCATATCCTTAAAAAACTAACACACAAACATGCAGCTGCCATGTATGCCGAATGATTGAGCACCAAGTCAAACAACTCGGGCTTATTTTTATTAATGCGGACGTAAGCTAGCTGTTGCCATTCGTCTAAACAAGTACTAGTTGAGCTTTCAGAAAAAAAGACAAGATGGTAGATACAGACTCATGATCTTCTGGTAGCATGTAGAACGAAGAACTCAAAGTGCATTCTTTATGGCCTTCAAGGAGTGACTGTCGCATACTCGGTATGGCGTGCCGCAGCCGGTACAGCCTGGTCGGTCCGGTACAGCCTGGTCAGTACTGAGTGGAGGATTTTTAATACCGGGTGCAACATCCGGTACTAGAAAAAAAACGTAAATGCTCGTGCACGGTTGCGAGCTAGGTGGGAGATGCACTTTTTTTAAAGTAACCCGTGGAGGACCGTTTAGTACCGGATCAAGACACCATCCTGTACTAATATCACTATTTAGTACCAGGTGGTGTTATTGACCGGTACTAAATGGCCGCACTATTTTAATACCGTGACATTTAGTACCAGCCGGTGTTTTGATCCGGTGCTTGAAGACGTTCAAATTTGAACCCGGTACTAAAATAGCTCCGGAACAATATTAGTACCGGACCAAAAGTTAACTGTAACAACTGAAGCAAGGAAAGCTCATTTTTCTAGCACGACCGTACACGATCCATTGTACGGCATTTCTGCTGCAGTGCAAGATTCGTGTTTCTCGAAAAAATCCAACCTTAATAACCAACGTCGATGGAAAACCTCTTGTATAGTTATCCATGCATACAAGTGAATCAGAGACTTAAAACCGCCAGTAACGGAACGGAATCTCCAGTACACAAATCGAGAGGCGACGGGTTCGTGTCAACGTGATCGCACGTCGTGTTGCGCGGATCATCACCAGCCTAACTTTTTCTGCTTCTTTTTCGTTTGACCGGAGGACTGGTGATCGGTAGGTCACCCACCTCCTTTGTGTGCGACCACCATTGGAGGAGCTCCCTGCGAGGGCCTCCGTGTTCACATCATCTTCCTCCCTGCCTGCCGTGCTTACCAAACGGCAGTGCAGCGGCGACGACACCAGGCAGCCACGTCGCCCTCGCTGTCGCCGTCACCTCGAGGACGCGGACGCCCTGCCTTCCCTGTCCAAAGTCCATCATGATCCCGCGGCTGCGACGGATGTTGCCACGGAACGAAGGAACACCCGTACAGTGGCCTGAGCCCGTCATCCCTCCCAGGAGCTGCCTCAGAATCTCGGAGCAAGCTATGGTAGGCCTGGTGCCAGGGCCAGACCGGCACATCATAGACAGCATGAAAACACACTCCTTGTGCGAGACACATGACGTCACTTAGGGCTCATGCCTGACACCGGACCTCTCTATCCCTGGAGTCCAGAGGAAGCAACAAGAAAAAGTACCTTGGGGTTTCAACATCATGGTCCTACTCCTTTTCTAAACAGTTGCTGTCGTCGACAGGCTAGGCAAGAATCTTCCTAGCGTTTCATGGATGTGCAGTACACAGGGTACCTTTCTGGATTCTGGTGCTACGGAGCAAGGAAGGTTCCAAATTGGCAGGAGGGCAAACCAAATCCTGGCATCACATGCCCAAATAATCCTGTGTAAGATGATAAACAACCTACTTGTCAATTATACCTTCCATCGACATTACTAATTTTACATCACAGCCGTGCCCAGATCATTCCTGTGCTTCATGTACAATCCTATCCAAACATTTACATGGGCGGAAAAACTGGGAAGATCTTCGAAGGAAAGCTCAATACATGCTTTTGTCATCTGTGAGTCTGAACATCTGACAGGGTGGTCACTGAGCAGGAAAGATGCAAAAACAGGCATAAACAACAAAGCTTGATGCACCACAAGTTCACGTTTGGTCTGCATACAAGGAAAGCATCTGCACCATATCTTCTCTTCGACTTGCATTATGCATCAAGCTTCTGGTGGTCAAGTTGATACTTCTGAGGTGCGTTGTAATATGGACATCCAACTGCAAAAGGACAAAAGATGATCACATCGCATCAGTCTTTTTCCTCAATGGAAATGCCAAAATTGCTAATTCATAATTACAAAAAACAAAAATGAGGAAAAGCACAGAAAACATATAGCCTCGGCAAGGTAACCAAGGCAACCATAACCATCAACTCTACCCTATCATATCTCTTGATGGCAAAATCTTGCTGCCAATTATGGAAGAAGAGCCTGCTGGTATCAACCAGGCCCAAATTGTTCAACTGTACTAAGCTTTGACAGTTCTTCACTTACTTTCCTTCTCTTTACACAGAAGCCACACTATAATATGAATTAAGCAAAGTAGACATAGCTTTCATACAGCTAGCTTTTTGCGGCACGCCATAGTTATTATCAAACCATTTGCTACCAGATCAACATGAGTTCAATTTTGCAAACAGGGCTAGTGCCAGTTGGCTGCGGTCTTTCCTTCCCAATATATGCATGTTTCAGTACAGTTGAGTTAGCTCAGCCCTAATGTGTGCTAGGTAGTTAAACTGAGACAGAAATCCATTAACATGAATATTGGAAATAAGAGAAAGCTAGAAACATGCAGGAACCAAGAACTCAGGTACTACGGACCGCTTTGTGGCATAGCAATGCTGCAATGGTACATCCACCAGTCTGCTAAAGACAGCTTAGTACAGAAGTGATAAAGGCATAATAAACCAAGATTTCTAGAACACTTACTATGAGCATTTTTTTCCATATCTCCCCCAGTGTTCTCATAAACCTACCATGGTTTGCAAAACCTATTCTTCCCTGCATCTCCCCTCATTTGTACAGACGTATATTCATGAATAATCTACATGATCCCTTCTTCTGTGCTTATGATGTCTAGAATGCTTTCGGCTTCTGTCTTTATCAGATGATCTTCTACTACTAGATCTATATCTTTCCTTGTGTTCATGATCACTAGAGTCGGTATCAGGTGTGTACGTTCGGTGATGCCTTTTCTCCTTGCGTTTTTTCTCATTTTTGATGTCACTGGAAGAATCACTATCTGGAGTTCTACTCCTGCCTTTTCTGTGCCTTGAATGAGACTTTCTTCTCCTGTTCCTGTGGCGTTCACTAGCAGAGTCAGATTCTGGAGTTCCATTCCGGATGTGATGATGTGATCTTCTTTTCCTACTCATATGTCGTTCACTAGATGAATCAGACCTCGGGCTATGATTCTTGCTTTGCGGATGCATATGGCGAGACCTGATTTCCTCAGTTCTATTCCCCTCCTCACATTTCAAATCAAGCATTTCAGCACTGGCTAACACAGCATCTTCATTGCCATTGCCAACTTGCACCATGCCAAGAGAGATCTGACTCTCCTTTACTTCTGTGAGGGTAGTTGTTATTCTTTCATTCTGAGATGAGACACTGGCACCAGCAGCTGAAAGTTTTTCAGGTCTAGATAAAACTTTAGGTCTTTCTGGTGGAACCTCTAATCCCAGTTCTTTACCCAATGATTCTAGGAAATCCTCAGCAACAAGACGGTTGAGAGCCATGTTGGCACCTTCACTTGTCTTTGCTGGATCCATTGGTTGAGTATTAGGAATTTCATCCGCATCACCATCTGAGTCGTCGGAAAAGATAGCCTGCACACCACAGTAATTGAAAATTGCCAATATAAAACATAAATTTATCATAAACAATTTCTAATAAACGAAAAGGAGACCAAGACATTTAAGTCACTATCTAAAGAAGACTAAGCTCCTCCGAATATGAAATCTTCAGGCTCGATGTGACGCTTAAGCTTAGAGATTCATTCATATTTCTAACTAGCCAACAGTTTAATTTTCTACAAGGAGTTAAGCTCATCAGAACCAGCCCTAGACACAAATTGGTCCTGCATTCCTTATAAGTGCAAAAACTTCAATATATCAAGCACATCATCTACTAGTTATTCCACATAAATGAAAGCCGACTCGATAATTTGTGCTATTGTACAATTTAACATATAATAAAATTTTATGTTATTTTCAATATTTGTAAATTTTAGTCATTTGCTTTTCTATCCTAGTATTTTAAATGCAAGTTTTGTTTTATGAAAATTGCCAAAATTAGATGTGTTGTGGCCTTTGAAGAGTTCTTCACTAGCACACGGGATGACACCTAAGCACATGATTCAGGCTACCAGTGACATGGTACCGCCAGCTAGTAAAAAATTGTCCAACTCCAACTGAAAAGTTGGGGGGGCACACAACATCCATGTTACCATAAGCCATTCAGTCAACTGTCCTTGATTCTATCCTTTGGTTTGAGGATGCCAATTTGAATTTCAAGTCCAGAGTAGGGTGGCTAACACGTCATTCTACTGTAACAGGCTTTAATTCTTCTCAAATAGTTTGATCTCAGTTGATTTCTTGGACAATGTTTGAATAAGAACTTCCAAATAGGGAACATATGCTACCTTGTAAAGATCAACAGGTCTTTGCATGCTGCTGGGCTCAATGTCAGGGTCATTAATGGTTCCCTGCGACTCAGCCTCTGTTGTCCCTTCCATAGAAACATGCTGTGAACAAACTTGTGCAGCGTTTGGTCACTGTTCTGAAACCTAGTGAGATGCCAATTTGAATTTCAAGTCCAGAGTAGGGTGGCTAACACGTCATTCTACTGTAACAGGCTTTAATTCTTCTCAAATAGTTTGATCTCGGTTGATTTCATGGACAATGTTTGAATAAGAACTTCCAAATAGGGAACATATGCTACCTTGTAAAGATCAACAGGTCTTTGCATGCTGCTGGGCTCAATGTCAGGGTCATTAATGGTTCCCTGCGACTCAGCCTCTGTTGTCCCTTCCATAGAAACATGCTGTGAACTCCTACTCGAGCTCTCCACTTCATCCTTTGTTCCCTTATTTGATTCTGTCATAAAGATAAGGTTCTCAATCTTGCTTCTTGGTCTTTGAACAGGCATTGGCTGCATATGTGTAAAGAATGATCAGATGCTGATGTGAGTGCTATTTTAAACATACTCCATTTGAAGCTATACAAATAGATTTAAAACAAAAATTGATGTAAGTAGTACACAAGTCTAAGAATATAGTAGAAACAGCATACAGATACGTATACTGTAGTATATAAATATCTTGTACAAACTAGATCCATCTCATCTTCCAAATAGTGGCTTAATTAACCAAGGAAATGGCTGTCCTCAGGTATCACCAGATGGAAAAGAAGCATAACATCAAGAGATGATTCTGTTCCCGCAAATATGAATCAAGAAATGCATCTATAACCTCATTGTTCTTTAATATATGCAGTGTTTTATTATGGTTATTCTGTCCACCAAGTACCGTATAAGTATATATGACACATATGCACACAAACATCAGAAGTATTGAAGTAATGGCAGCTACAAAACCTCATATTTCAATTTACCTTCCCCATGAAAGGGTCAACAATATCAAAACGTTTGCACAGTAATGGTGAAGGCCGCCATTCGAACTGCTCCCTTCGTGGATAGATGGGCTTCTCATCGTGAGGCACTACAGAGCTCTTCATAAAATTTCCAGCGGTCAACATTTGGAAGAAAGCATAAGATAACATTAATAAGGACCAAAGTATACCTCTAGTTCAGTCGCTGCAACAAAGCGTTGCTCATTCATTCCAGGCAAAGAGAACACTGATGAAGGATCAATAACCTTTTTTCCCTTCCCCTTTTCAATTGCCTCTGCAGCAGCCTCAAAATCAAGCCTTTCTCGCGCGCGATCAGCCTCTGACATAGTACTTGTAGGTGCAACATTTGCAGCACGAAGACCACCCTTATACTTATCTCTAAGAAATTGCTCAAACCTAACTTGTTTGGCAGGATCATTACTAAAAGGCTTCTCAGACTCTGGTAAACCATCCTGTTTCCAAGCAAGATGAATGCATTTGCGACCAAGAATGAGTCATTGATATAACCAATACTCCCTCCGTCCCAAAATATAGCTACGTTTGTTTGTCCTAAATCAAATATTTTTAACTTTGACCATGAATAACAAAAAAACCATAACGATTGACAACATAAAAATGATGTTAATAGATCCATCATAAAATCAACTATAACAACATATATTTTTTCTATTTAAAATAAACTATTTCTAGAGATATTGTTGGCCAAAGATAACAATGTTACTTAGGACAAACCTAAACGTAGCTATATTCTGGGACAGAGAGAGTATGATATTACCAAGGGAAGCAACAAGACAGCTCAATGCAATACAAAACTTACAAGGGATATTGGCTTGACAAATGTGTCAACGAGATTAGATTGCAGTTGAACTGCTTCCTTTGCAGAAAGTGATGGGCTATGTAGTTTGGTACTTCTATCAAGGGGCCTTTCGCCAAGAATTCTCCCACGATTCTCTGCTGTCAATTTTTCAGAAGAAGTCTTCGACTTTGCAGAATCAGGCCTTTGCTGGCCAACATATTTTTGCTGATGCTCCCATAACTTTCTCATATAATATTTACAGCCATCTCCTCCACTAAGGAACATGAACTGTGGGTTTGACTTACTTTTCTCCTTGTAGAAATCTTCAATATGTTTCCCACAACGTGCAACCATTGCTGCACAACCGTCAATTAATAGTGTCAAGCTAGTGTTTTCTGGAGGAGGAACCTCAAGAGGAGCTGAATCAGAAAACTTCTCTGCAGACTGAACTGGAGTAGGAAACTTGTGTTGAGCATCAAAATCATCAGGGATCTCAGGAGGAAGGAATCTGGAAAAGTCCAAAATGTCATTCACTTTCCTACTAAAGTATATACCTATACAGCCAATAAAATACAGAATTAAAGAAACCAATCTGTGCCCGCAATGATTTAAATATCCAAGATTGGAATTTGGAGGCTTATAGTACCATTACATGGTACTCCATCTATCCATATTTACATGAACCAACTTGAACAGTCTTCTGAGTTAAATTTTTTATCACAAATTTCTGCTGCACTAAATTGATGCTAAATAGTAAACGATGAGCATATGATTGTGTACACTGAAATATGTAGTGATAAGTGGTAACAATTTATATCATTAAACCTTTATATAGCTAGTATAATTGTTGGTCAAAATTTACAAAGTTTGATTCTTAAAATGTGTGCATATTATGACTGGGTGGAGAGCATGGCATGCATGGTAGGAGAGACTTGCAGATTAGTACCCATGGAACTGTTCAAGTATACTACTTCCATTCAAAATCACCCCCAAATTTTAGCTAATCAGATTTAGTGGCATGCTCAGTTTCAGTGCTACATATTTGCCACCAAACACCACCTCTACTGAATCAGGTGAGGTTCACAGCAGGGTTAATGGGGTATGGCGTGGGTGTCAGCCTCCAACCTAGGTGTTTCTGCTAGATTGGTAGTTTCTGGACACCAAAAACCAAACAGGTGCTGGTGTCCAATTTTGCCAAAATAAAATTTAGGACTCTGTGTCTAGGTAACACTGGTTCATAATGATTGTTAGCTAAATGACGTTGCAATATGCTTCAGCAACCCCAATCCTAAACAACGCAACGCGCTGACCACTATAATAAAGCTAATAATGAACAAAGTACAAAGGAAACAATCCCCAACAGCTCCTTTGTGGTCTGCCTTAATGCAATCCAAGACGCATTGGTGCTCAAGGATGACAGAAACATCCACAGTGCTGCAGATGGGGCAAGGCCCTGTGGAACTGCTTCTGTGCTACAGTGGAACAGCACATGCTCCACCCAAGAGAAGACAACATGGCTTGGCTCCACCCACTGTTCGCCTACACAACCGTTTAGCCCGTTTACACACCGTGGAAACGCTACATAGTGGTTTGCTGTTTCCCTTTAATCAACCGTTTAGCCCATATAATGACCGTTTAAATAGCCATTTAGTCCGAATAAAGGGCTAAACGATAGGTGACCGAATGTTTAGAGTTTAGCGTGTAGGATAATGTCTCCACCACATGTCATCATTACCATGAGCTCAGGGCTGTAGTGCCTTGATTACCGTTCTTGGCCTAGAACAAGATGAGACATAGATTTATTGAACTTATGTAGCATGCCACCATGAGACGAGCAGAAGCAAGTGAGCAACTGATGGGCACAAGATGCTAAAATAGAATAAAGAACAAGGTATGGACATGGAATGCAACGATGGGACGGCACCTACAGCACTAGCAGCAGCCCAAAGTGTGGTCAGCACATAGGAAAGTATGGTGATGGCAATCTGGTGAACCTGGCCGGATAAAGAAGGGGATTGAAGAAGAGGGGACACCTTGTGTACTATTAACATGTTGGCACTCACCAAAGTGACACGCCATGCCCATTTGACCCATCTTGGATGACAAACTGACCTATTAGAAAAAGATTTTGTGGTTACAAACATGCTTCGGCCAAGTTTATGGACTGAATTGGTTCCATCATGCAAGTCTCAGTCTTGTAATTTACATACTCCTCCGGTTTAGGATAGAATTGGTTGCTCTATGCAAGTCTCGGTCTTGTAATTTACTACATACTGCTCCTGTTTAGGACAAGCTAAATAGTTTCTAAACTAGTTAGCTTGTCTTAAACACCACCATCTATTTAAAAACAGAGGGAGTAGTATATAATAGGAAAAAGTCCATTTTACTCCCTTCAACAATTCACTTTGTCCGCTTAACCCCTGAGCAAAATTTAGGCTCAATTTACTCCCTCAACAATTCCAATTAGTCCAATCTACCCTCTAATGATATTTCTCCTTTTTGTTTCTTCGCGTACGAATTGAATTTTAAGTTCAAATTTTGTGAGTGGATAGAGAACATGATGTCATATGTTAAAAAATACATTTTTCATTTTTCATAGTTATTTTCATAGTCTGGCGTATATTTTTCATAGTTCACAGTTTTCAATCAAGGTGAAATGATATGATCAAAGAAAGAATTACCTTTCAAGTTTGTACTCGGAATTTGTGGCAATCTTAAAGCTCAGGTAGAAACCTCTTTTTCTGTCATCGAGATTGTAATTACTGTCGCTGGATATTTTTGAAGGTTCAATGTCCACTTCAGTTTGTTCATAAGCAAAACCTAAATAAAACAAAATGTTAGTACAAACATCAACTGATAAATACAAAGGATAAATACATCAACCAGAAGATATAGCATAATGAAAGTAACAAGCCTCTAACATCTATTGACCATAAATTTGCATTTAGAAAGACTTCCATCAGAAAACAGATACTCCCTACGTCCCAGATGCAAGAAGTTTTAGTTTTATACTACGACAAACTTCTCTCTAACTTTGACCAAGTTTATAGAAAAATATGACATTAAGGCAAACCAAAGAAATGCACTATCAACATTTCATGGTAGATTTAATGAAACTAATTTGTGTTTTAGTTTAACCCTAAGTCAAACTTCTCTAACTTTGATCAAGTTTATAGAAAGATATATTGTCATGTACAATACCAAATAATTGCACTATCAAGACATATTCAACGGTAGATTTAGTGAAACTAATTTGATGTCGGTGCCTTTTTCTAAACTTGGCCAAAAAGAGAAGTTTGAGTTAGGACGAAACTAAAACTCCTACATTTTGGAATGGAAGGAGTATGAAATATCAAGATCCTTTTATCATAATTTAGGAAGGGTAAAAGAAAATGGACATAGTATGTTCCACACATAGCCACAGCAGGATCACGAGTGGTGTAAACAGCAAAACATCTTATGATTGATTTGTCCCTTACATATCATCAGGCAGTACCAAGATTGACAGGATTACTCACTTACCTGATGCATAAATATCTTCATCTTCAACATCAAGCTCTTCAAGAGCTCCAATCCCAAAGCCAGGTGCATAATGTCCTGCTGATGATTGAACAGCTAGCAAAGTTAATCGCAAAGCTGAGGCTAGAACAATCATTAATCACTATTCAAGCAACATCAATATATTGGAATAGCAGGGAGACAATCATGATTATAACTTACAGTTAGAAATCAGAAGATTTCCCCTCACTGAAACATCATTTCTTTTGTGGTCCCTATCTCTGGACTTCTGCAATGTTTTTCTGTCTACAAAAGGAAGCAGGTGTGACAGGAACTAATGAATGAAATAACGCTGATAAGAGTATATTATAGGAACATGATACCTCTAAACTCAGGAGCATGCTTGAATGGATCAAAACCTAATCCATGCAAATCCTGTTTTGGATGAAGCACGTAGACCTATATATTCATGGAGTGCGATATACTGTCAGCAGATGTTTTCTTCATACATATTCCGAACACATCATGCAACCATGAACATGAAAGAAATTAGTATTTGTATACACATTATGAACATATTGGATACTACGATACTACTCATATATCCCCTTGTAATTGAAGGTAATTAGTATGCCTTTGGCCACTGGTCTTCCTTTAGAAAATGAATGATACGAGGATAAGAGAAAAATACATTTTGTCAAACAGTATGAAATTACTTTAATAAAATTGATGATATTGCTTCATGTGGCCAATCATTAAAAAAATAGCATCAATTTTATTAAAAGCATGTTTGAATTACTTTAATTGAAGGTCATGTTTGAATGCATTGCAGTCTACATTGCACAAAACTGATCAAGTACAATATATAGAGGAGGGGGAAATTGTTATAAGCTACTTTTAGTCCAACAAAAGAAACAAAAATGCCCAAAAAAGATGGAGCTGAAAGAATTACTTAAATAACAATGTGACATATATTGCTCATGCAACCAGAAAAACATCTACTCATCTTTGGAGGTCAAATTTAATAAAGGTTTTGCTGCCATAAAGTTCAAGACAGCTTATGAAACCGATGGAGTACAAAGATAAAAGAACAGCTATCATGATAAGCTGGTTAAAGTTGGGAAAACAAATGCCCAACACCGTACTTTTATATCTGAAAGAATCACAAAAAAATTGAAAAAATCTTGAAACAGAAGCAGTTATAGAATTAATGAACCAAACAAGAATGCCCATGCAATGAATCAAATAACACCCATCCTACTTACAGGTGTATTTCGAGATATATGCATTTCCTCGAGTGACCCCGCAACAGCTTGATCTAAGCTAGGCTTGTCAGAACTTTGATCTTGATCCACATCATTCTTGGAGCTAGAGAGAGCAAGAAAAGCTTTTCTAGCATTTCTGCGTGATTCTGTATGCAGAGTACTTTTTCAGGTTACAAGGAGACATACAACTCAAATGATTAGGAAGAAATGTCATCATTTGAAAATCATAATGAAACTTTTGAGCAGGATAACTTTTTCAAACTTAAGATACTTAGCAAGCTCAGAAGCTACTATAACAGGGCATCCGTGGCTGTAGCATACAAGAGTTCTAACCAAATGAATGGCCACAGATTGATAGACAGGCTAAACTTACCAAACAAACAAATCAATAATTGAAAAAAGGCATACTTCTTCGAGAAAACAGAAGGCATACCATATAAAGAATCAGCATGTGAGTCCTTGATGGAGCGTCCTTGGCGCCAACCCATTTTCATTAGCAATGTCACACCTGTTCAAACAGGGTAATAATATAACAAACAATTAATGGTACATATATCAACTCAAATGTTACTAAGAAAACATTAGAACAAATAATACCAATGGAATTTGTGGTGGGGACCACCAATTCATCAGGTATTGGACCCGGTATAGCAGATGGTCTGTAAAAGATGTAAAGATGAAAAACATATGTATCAGTAAGAAGGGTTGGATGCACTCATACACTAGTTGGTGGCTTTAGAATACAACGACATAGGTGCAAGAATATGAGTAAATAAATAATACAAAAGTAGGAAACTAACAGACCCATATAGGCAACTAAATTTGGAACAAATTCATTAGCAGGCCCATATAGGCAACTAAATTTCAAACAAATTCATTAGAAGGCCCATAGTTGGCCGCATGAAACCCCCACCAACTGCTGGGTCTTAAGGTTAACCAAAACAGCTCAGTCTATAATCCATTTGTGATCTAACATGTCAGATTTGGTTGAATGAAACCGTAATAAATAACAGAAAAATGTGCAGTAAGACGATTTTGAGTGTTTTCATGGACACTATTTTCGCTTATGGGTCTGTCTATAGATTTTACCCTTCAATTTCGTGCATACAGAGTAACAGTGCATAGAGCTAACTAAATCTGTGTATACAGCTACACAAAGGTGACAAAAGTTTCTGCCTTCTTATTTTAATTCAATCTATTTTATTTCTTCATATTGCGGGCGATTTGTCTGATCATAGTTGAGAAGCTGAGTTAAAAAATGATATCAAGTGGCAAAAACAGATAAGCTAAGTTAGTTTAGTTTATTTATTTACGAAGCTGATAGAAACTGGATGACAGATACTAACCTCTCCTTTTGTTCCTTGGATGCTTGTTTTCGAGCGTATTCTGCAGATGTAAAACCAAATGTGTCATACTGCTGAGATGTCTCCAAAGCATTACCACCCATATCCTGCAATTAGTACCCACACTGTCAACTAATCAACTCAAATTTTTCATAGAACAAACATATGGTATGAAATAACTTCAATCAGACTATTTGTGCCTACCGAAAGGCAGAAACTAGACCAGCCTTATAAGCTGAATCTGATTATATCAAACATGCCCTAAGGTGATGATACAGCCATACAGGTGTTGGAAGCCCAGTGCCTTGTATGATTTAAATGAAAATATATGCACAACAGAAAGGCACGCTTATTAACCATTTTACACCTAGACCTTCAAACCGGAGTCATGTAACATGTCTGCCTAATAGCCCTTCTTTACTTATGATAAAAGGAAAATTATGCACAAATATTGCAGAATATCATTTTTTATACTATAATCTGAGCAACTGGATAGCAGTAAAGAAAATACTATAGGACATTACGCACCTTTATATCCTCCTCATCAAGAAAACTGTATATGCTTTGCTTTTTCACCTCAGCTCTATTCTTTCGTGACGATGTAAACGTCTGTGGAGCCCACCCTATAGAAAGTCATACTGCCTATATTATAACATGTGTTTCCTCAATGCTACTTTCATATACTACAATTATTACAAATTCGGTGGAACATACCCTCTTTTGTGCCAACAGTATTGTAAAAGCCAGCAGAGAAGCCTCCAGTAAATGCACCATGAAATCTTCTTCTTCCTTCCTCATCCCTCACCTACACTCAAATAACATTTTATTTTAGTAAACATGCCACATGGCAATGACAATAGTAGTTCAAGGTAAATCACATGTCACATGACATCAGGTGGAGTCTACAGTGCACAGGCTCAACAGGTACCAAGAGTAAGTACCACAGAAAATATATGATTCACTTCATATTATTACTTAATAGTAAACAATAAATGTTATGATATGATGAATTTTCACATTCCCTGCAATCTTGCAGCATCAACCACTGACTGAGTGACCATAGACTGATGCTACTTTGAAGACTTGGTGGTATAAATACAAAATCTCTCACAATGGCTGCATATTTCTGAGACAACCTAGTTTCTGAGTCGACATAGACTTGCAATTTATAGGCTTCTGAGACAACCTAGTTTCTGGTACAAAAAAAAATCATAATGATGTAAATGCAAAGTCATCATAGACTGATGCTACTCTGGAGACTTGCAATCTATAGGTTTCTGAGTCTACATTGCAGCATCCAACGTTCAAACAGATCAACAGTATCCCCGATAAGGAACTAATCAACTAAAAGAGGAATAATTAAGAAGAAATCACATCTGAGCCACACGAATTTCCACAGCCCACTCCATTACGAGATCAGCAGTAACTCGCTATCAAGATCCTGGTTGCTGAACATCTGGTCGGACTAACAAGCACCCACAAGGATAAACAACAGAGACTAACAGTATGCTGTAGGATGATGAAATTACACCTCTCCTTTCTGAAGGCAGGTATGGTTCACTACTTAAACCATTCTTCTCCTTCTGAATTTCCTAGTTGACATATTGCTCAAATACCAAATAAGAGAGCAACTTCGACCTAAAAATTTAATGCTTGCTTTCGCCCCAATGGTACTAGCAGAAAATCAACCGAGCTATGTTTATAATCTGCACCACCATAGCTAACCAGAAGCATGACATCAAGAGGGGCAGCAGTAGGCACGCTAGCAAACCCCAAATGGAAGAGTTCCCTCTTGATCACAACCAAATTGCCAGCCCACTTTCTCCGCAGGCCGAAAACGATAAAAGGCACGATACCTATTGCATTACTAATCACGGGATCGCATGTCACCGTAGCTCAAATCCATCACTGCCAACAACGCAACGGACCCCATATCCCTTTCCCACCGCAGCGGAACGGCACAGATAGCGAGGGAGGGAGGGCAAGAGCAAGACCTCCTGCTTCCAGGCGGGGAGAGCGCGGAGCTGGCCGGCCTCGGCGACGGCCCGGCGCTTGCGGGCGGAGGTGTCCTCCTCCCGCTCGATGGGCGTCCCGTAGACCACGAGGTCATCTTCGTCGCTGTCGGCCCCCATGGTGACGGGAACCCGGGGAGGCCGAGGAGTAGCGAGCCCTAGCTCGTCGCCGGCGGACGCGCGGCGGCGGGGAGGCGACGAAACGAGAGGAGGGTTCCGGAATGTCGAGAGCGAGAAAGAGAGAGGTGGTGGATGGAAGAGAGCTGCGATTTGTGGGGCTTTTGGGCCCTCTCCACTTTTTGCACGGGGCGGCCCATCATCCATCCTCTCGGCTCGAAGTCGTCCACAAACCCATGGTGCTGGCCTGGCCCGGGCCTCCTATCTATTTTCAGAAAAAATTTCTTATATATATTTTTCAAAAAAAATCTTATGTACCACTGAAAATTATAGCCATCTTTCTATGCCATAAAAATTTAAATTTAGCTTATCCCTTCAGAAATATTCGATTCTGAATTTTGATCCCTTGCATACCATTACCATTTATTTCACAGAGAAATCATTGTAACATCGATAAACATGTGAAGTCGGACTCATTTCCGGAGTCCTCGGCTACGTGCCCACTCGCCCCCTCCCTAGCGCGCCTCCTAGCCTGCGCCGTCACCGACACCAAGGACATGCTGCCCCCACCCCTTGGGGTTGCGTTGTTGCCTCGCACTGGCCGTGTGGCTGTTCACCGCCTGCGTGACCACTGTGCTCAGATCAGCCCCAGCGACGTCCACAGCCGCAGACGCCGCTATAGATATGTTGTGTGCTCCGGCGGCAGTGCCATGGGCTCGTCACTCGTGGCGATGATAAGGATGGCCGATGGCGGGTGGAGGAGGCTGAATCTTGCCGCGATGTATGGAGTCCTCGGCCATAGCATTGACAGCCGGTGATGGAGAGGGGCGGCGTCCGCTGCAGCAGTGGTCATGCGTTCGCGTCCGCGAACAGGTTGGGCGGGGTGCTCATGGGCCTGAGTACGTTCGGCATCATCGCTAACAGGTGCTCCTAGAACGACGACCAAACAGGGTGTGGTTCATGCATGATGTTGAAAACGTTCCTCAACTGTGCTTATGCATCCTCCTGTTTTCCTTCATCATTGATCTACGCAGAATTAGTTTTCTGTCCTTATGCTCTCTAACACACTTGCCTTAGGCCGTGGACACGTCATGCCGTGTGCTCCAGTGGCAGCACCGTGGCAACGAGGATGAGGATGGCGGCACATTATTGTGTCGTGGCCGCTGCTCAGCCTCGGGTGTCTCACTTGGGAAATGAGGAACAGAGAGACAAAGGAGATGAGAATGAGATGCAAACCAAGACAAATAATATTATTATGTATCACTTGTTCATTCACTATAGAGTAACTATGGAATGTTTTAATTAACCATAGGTGTTTATTTCATGAGATTTTATCATTTACCCACAAAAGAAGGAAACATATATATTCAATTGAGTGGTTCATATATATACAACTAACCATAGGTGTTTATTTCATGAGATTTTATCATTTACCCACAAAAGAAGGAAACATATATATTCAATTGAGTGGTTCATATATATACAACTAACTATCCATCCTTCCATTTATAACCATTTGTGGGAACAAGAGCATGTTGTATGTTCCATTCTTGACAACCAACTAGGTGCTCACTACACTTGTAATATCACTAGTGGGGGCGGAAATTGTGGTTGGCCCATGGCGTTTTCGTATCTGCCTCGCATTTGATGCTCCCCAACTGGGAGGATGCCCTTTATTGGGCGCAGAGCGAGGTAGTAGCCTATGGCAAGGAAATTGCAAGCGAGAACTAGTATTCCACCACTAGTAAACACGCCATCACTAGTACCCCCACATGCAGACTCCAAGTAGAAGTTAGTGCAGACCTTGTACCCTTGGCCATTCAAGAACGCACCATGAAGCAGTAGCAATATTGCTGGTAAGAAAGCCAACCTATAAAAGGGTGAAGAAAGAATGATATTTGTAAATTTTTTCCACGTTTACTTGAGTTGAGTGGAAGAATTGCACTAATAAGGAATTGAAATTAATGTTGGCCGTTGTTATTATTAACACAAGTGGTTGCATAGTTGATAAATTCATTTGGAAAAGTATTTATTTTTTAACTTTGGCTCATTGTAATTTAATATTGAACAATACACAATTAAGGACTCGGAGTATAAAGAAAATAGTCAAGATAGAAAAAATACTAATGCCATTACCAGGAAAGAGTGAAGCAGATTAACCCTATTATCCACTTCAAGTTAGGATGACTATGTTGGATTTTGCAACATATGCATCCGGCTGCTGTATAAATTCCTATATGAGCTAACAAGAAAAATAGAGTAGAAAGCATCCCTAAAAGGGAAGCTTTAGTGCTTGGGTATCCACATCGACCATCCTCCATTGTGACAGTACCAGAAACCTGCATGACAAGTAAAAGCACACAACTAAATACCCATAACAAACTATACCAGGAATAGCTACAATTACATAATGATGAAACTCTAAGAAATATGTTTCCAAACTATTATTAATAAAATATTTAGCCATTGATACATCATTGACGTTCAGGATCACTTGAATAGAATTCTAACTACAAAAAGCTCAAGGTAGGAGATTGGCATGTTGTTGTTTATGCATCCAAACTCCTAAATATGTTTCAATGAAAATACATAACACATTTCACTAGGTTTTGTTTTATCTTAGGCACCTAAATTCGTTAATAAATAGTACCTTATTTATGGCAAGAAGCACAATTTTGATTGCCTATTATTTGTAAGATTCTACGAAGAGAGTACTTAATATCTTCAACAACATAGACATCATAGGTAATATTATACTTGCAAGTAAATAAAATATACTATGAAGTAACTTTTATTTATCTAATCCTTTTTCTAAGTCATAACTCTCTTATGCTTACTACAGATCTTTGATCGAGGGTGAGCGCACAATAAAACGCTCCTCAACCAGGATTAGGTTCTACCATAATCCTACTAGATACAACTCGTAACATTTAAATTTATGTCATATCAATAATAATATGATTTATGAAATTACATGATTTTATTACTTAGATCGTGTTTTATAAGAGCACTGATTCCATAAGGATTTCCTTATGAACCAAGGTAAGTATGCGATAAACTTTCATACATGACACATGTTCATCTATATTGTGAGACTACAAAGCAAAACCAATTGATATTGTTATACATTGGAGTACCTGTATCTTAGCGATCTCAGCCGCAAAAGCAAGTCCAGCAGAGAGGAGGCTAAGGAAGATCACCAATAGACAAATCACCACCACCTTCCTCTCCATCACTTCCTTTCTTGGTGCGTAATTTTCCTTCTTGTTCTCTCTTGCTATCTATTTGTAAGACTCTGATCCTCCCTTATTCTCTCTCTATGTTGAAGATAACTTATGGATGACAAGAAAAGCACATGAGAAGGAAGATACAAGAACAAGAACACTAAAAGCTAATATAAGAGCCTTTTCTAGAGGTTTGTTTGGAGTGAATTGTGTAAGAACCGCTTTACAGGACTTTACGCTATGCGTTAGTGCATGTTGTGCCTCAAATTGAGTTATGCGTTTACGCCAACTCACTTTTTTTAACATCAATAGAAGAGTCACGCACCTTTACACCAACTCGTCTCTCTCTTTTGTCATCAACAAGAGATCACAAAAGGCAAGTCTTATCCATAAAATTTGCTAAAACCCGCACTAGCTACACATTTACTTGTCATGATCCTTATCTCATTATCACGTAAAGCATCTAAAAAAATTATTACTAATTATTTCCTTTTTCTCCACCGCTTCCTTCCTATGCTCTGTTCTTCATATTTAACTTCATTTTTTTCAGATTTACCAATAAGCTTTTGGAAGTGTTGTTGAGGTGATCCGTAACACGTAATAGAAGGAAGCTCTAGAATAATGGTGACATCCAGCACGTACTAGAGAACGATAAAGTTTCCTTGGCATTTAAACTATGGCTAGAAGTTTGATTGTAAATTAGACAATAGAGTTTAGAGCTGCCTTGTTTGTGATTCACCATGTGAAAAGTTTGTGATATCTATCCTTCATTCACAACATCAAAACAATGATCACGAAGAGTAGTTCACCATGTTTAAGAATACTAGCACCTTCAAAATACAATCTCCTCCATTCACGTACCTAAACTCCAATGTAAAACTAAACCCACAACCGCAAACTGGACCACATAAGCTAATAACACCTCTATTAACGAGCTGCTAATATGCCTGGATGTTATAATATTGGCTAAATTGCCTATTGGGGGAATCAGTTGTGAAATCAAAATCAAGACCCTCTTTATCGTGTCTTTATCGTGTTTGAGACCCTATCCTGAGCTAGGAATAAGAAGTCTGGAAGTCTAAGAGTCTGTTTGGTTGGGCCGTGACTGTGGAAAAAGTTGCTGTGGGCCGTGAGCTGTGAAAAAAATTGTTGTGAGCTGCAAGTTGTGAAAAAAGCTAAAAACCATTTGGTTGAATTGGCTGTGACTGTGTGGGTTTGGTATGAAATGCCTATAATACTCCTGAGGTACTGAGAGACAGTTTATACACAATATTATCTTAAAACACTATAGTGTTCACATGCAAATAATTATTTTAGAAAGAAAAATTAAATTTGTTTAAATTTTGTATCCACCGTTAACATATGGTCCTAATTTCTATTTTTTTTAGATTCTCTTAACTTTTAGGGGGTTTCTGTAAAAATGTGAAGGCACAAAAATCCCTCACTCTTGGGGTGAAATTCGTCATCCAACATGTTGAATCTCGACTCAATCACTTGCAATCAAAGCTCCGTTGATATCCTGTGAATCCATTTGAGTACTCAAATTCACAAATCTACGAAGGGACGAGCCAAATCCACAACCCACCCCCACCCCCCCACCCCCGGCTGGGAGCACACGGGGGAGCACGCGCCACCGCTCCTGCTGGGAGCTCGCACGGGGGAGCACGTGCCGCCGCCCCATGCTGGGAGCTCGCGCGGCCGCCCGCGGGGAGCTCGCGCCACGCCCCTGCGCGGGAGGAGGAGAGAGGGGGGCGCAAGGGCTCCGCGTCAGAGCAGGAGGGGGCAGCCGCCGCCGCCGGCAAGTGGCGCCGCAGGTGAAACTGTAGCCGCGACCGAGATGGTGCCGCGAAGGGGAACAACCAGGAGACTTGCGAACTAGGGGAAGGGGCTGACGGGAGAAAAGAATGACGGGGCTGCTAGCGCCCAATCGTCCAATAGGAGACCTCCCATAGGACGGTCTGTTGCAACATACGGAAATAAAGCCTGCAACATTCAAACGTAAGTTTTGTAATATCTAGTCTGGACATCTCAAACGAATCTTGCAACATCGAAGATCATCGGATGCAACATCAGCAAACACTAATCCTAACATATTAAAGTATTAGATGCAACGTAAAAACTCTTAGTGCCTCGTGGCTTGCCGGCGCATCTCAGTGTGGAGTCTTCTTCCTCCTTCAGCATGGTAAGAATTTCCCATAGAGTCATGGTGACCACATCCTCCTTCCACCTCCCTCTTCGCCTTGTCCTCCTCCTCGGCAAGCATGGGAGTAGGAGAAGCGCACGACTCAGCCGCCAGCGCGGGAGCGAGCGGCATGGCGCCTAGCGTGGCATGGCGGCAAACTTCTGGTGGAATTGGATGAGCTCGTTGCACATGTTAACGGTGGCAGCAGGAGCTCTAGTGGGATCTATGGGGTGCGAGCACTACAGCCTCGCCTGCATTAATCTCGTGCATGGGTTGAATGAGCAAGAGAGCAAGCGAGCTACTTCTCCTGGAAGAAACGCTTAGAGTTGGAGTTAGAGGAGAGGGAATGAAAGGGTAAGGATGGGTGAACAGCCAGCCCAAATATGCGGTGGAGAGGCATCTATATTTTTTTGTGTGGACCCGCATCAGATATTTTTACCACAGTCCGGACGCCGGATGATAGCATTACCGTAATTGAGAAGGTAGGATGATGGGCACGCGGCGCGTGTCCGCGTCAGATACGTCGGACGTTAGCATTTTTGAAAAAGGAAATCGAAGCGTTACGCCACTAATCGATGGCGGGTAAATTTATGAAAGTGAGAATTAATGTCAAGAACGGAGATCAAGATTTAGAACCTAGAAATTATGCTTGGAGAGCTTGCCTAGAAACTCGAATATATAGTTTTCTATCCTGACAGTCAAACTACCACGTCCCACAGTGGAATCGATCGTGGTTGACCTAAGCCACATCAACCCCCCTGACCATGTTGACAAAAGAATAGTCAGACCATGCTACGTGAGCCAAATTGACACTAGCGGCCGAGCAGCTACCGCCTACGGTTAGACCAATTAATTAATTAAAAACTCTGAAACGCAGCGGCCTGTCCGGCCAACCAGGCCAGCCACATCGGTCAAAAATCCCCGGCCATCCGATCCAACGGCTCGAAGATCTGGTCCTGGATACTTTGCAAAAAACCCCATTTCTGTAAGAACCAACCCGCAGCCTACATTTGAGCCCGCTGATTTTTGCAAAAAACACCCCAAACTTTACAAAAATTGACCCGCAGTCCATGCATGTGTCTTAAATACTGATTACATTCAAACCCCTACAACCTTCAAAACATTGCATTTCTTACGTTTTAGCTTGGTTCTCAGCAATTCTCGTGGCCACCCGATCGTAGCGAACCACTACATTTATAATTATTTTAATTTTTACAAAAATAAGATAAAGAGACACATGTAGTACGATAATATAGACACTATGCGCGCAGGGGCGCCGTCGGCGAGGCCAACCTTAAACGAATATTAATTAATATATTGCTCTAAAAATGCTCGACTAATTTGGTTTGATTCCTCAGCTCAATATTTGCTACATATATAGGTTAAGATCAAAGATTGCATGTCTATGCACCTGTTTCAACTTAAATGATTGTTTGCTGCCTTAAAATGGTAAATTGCATAGTGAATAGCTTAAAAATGCTAAAATGATGAACAACTTTTGGACCATCTACGCATATCCTATTTGTTTCTTTTTTTTTTATCGCGTAACTAAGAATCTGGGGTTCTATAGGAATCCTACAATAATAGTTTGTTTTGGTGTAATAATTAAAAATTGTGAAACACGACGGCCTGCCCAGCCAACCAGGCCAGCCACGTCGGTCAAAAATCCCCGACCGTCCGATCATCCGATCCAACGGCTCGAAGAGCTTGTCCCGGATACTTTGCAAAAAACCCCCACTTTTGTAAGAAACAACCTGCAACCAACGTTTGAGCCCGTCAATTTTTGCAAAAACACCCCCAAAGTTTATAAAAGTTAACCCGCAGTCCACGCGTGTCTCTCAAATACTAATCACGTTCAAACCTCTACAACCTTCAAAATATTGCATCTCTTACATTTTAGCTTGGTTCTCAGCGATCCTCATGGCCACTGGATGGTAGCGAACCACTACATTTACAATTATTTTAATTTTCACAAAAATAAAATAAAGAGACACATGTAGTACGACAATATAGACACTATGCGCGCAGGGGCACCGTCGGCGAGGCCAACCGATAGGGCCACATTAGACGAATATTAATTAATATATTGCTCTAAAAATGCTAGATCTAATTTTATTTGATTCCTCAACTCAAGTATTTGCTAGATGTATAGCTTAAGATCAAAGATTGCATGTCTCTACACCTGTTTCAATTTAAATGATTGTTTGTTGCCTAAAAATGGTAAATTGCATAGTGAATAGCTTAAAAATGCTAAAATGATGAACAACTTTTGGTACCATCTACGGATATCCTATTTGTTTCTTTCTTTTTTCTTTCTTTTTGTCGCATAACTAAGAATCTGGGGTTCTACAAAGATCCTACAATGGTAGTTCGCTTTGGTGTAGCCAAATTATTTGGCCAGGGCTAGAATATATTTTTTTTGTGTCGGTCTCATGCTTACTAATACCGGTGCAAATTTCTTTTTAAAGAAAAGTGTGCTGCCTAGATCTCTCTATCACTGTCTTCCTCTCCACAATTTTTGTAAATACCTGCTAGCTAGTTTACTACTGTACCCCATTGTGTATAAATCTTAATGTATGCCATCATGTACTCTAACATATACAGTTACGTTTATAATGCACTTTAATCACCGTTGTTTCCTTTGCGCGCCAAGGCGCGCGCCAATCACTAGTAATATCAGGACAACACACCACATGCAAAGGACACTTGCCCTCCCCTCACTTCGAGCCCCTTTGGCAGGGCTTCAAAACCAGCTCCAAACCCGGCTCCACGTGAAGCCCTGCCAAACGGGGTGTATGCAACCGGCTCCATGGGTGAAGCTCCTGAAAACGCGCTCTCTGGAGCCCAACAGCGGAGGCGGAGCCAAAAAAATTGGCTACCCTGCGACTCCTCCGGCTCCTCCATCTCACATATCGTCTTTGCCCTCCATTGCCTGCTGCACCCCCGGCGCGCCGCCCCTGCTCGGCCCGGCAGGTGCGCGGTTCCATTGGCCGTCCCTCCACCCGCCGCTCCTGACTTGGCCCCCCGCCCCCACTCACTAGCCGCTGGCTCCCAGGGGCCACCGCCGCGCGTGCCGCCCCGGCTCGTCCGCCTTCCTGCTGCCCGCTTGTTCGCTTGTTGCTGCTGCTGCTCCAGACCGAGATCCACCCCTGCTCTAGGCCGGCGTTCGAGAAGGAGGGAGGGCGAGGAGCGCGTGATCGGCGGTGGGAAGGAGGGCGAGGAGCGTGCGGCCTGCCGGCGGCGGCTGGTGGCTGGAGCGCGAGGGAGGTTGCCGCGGGAGAGCGGCATGTGCGGCGAGGGAGAAGGGGATAAGGAGAGAGGATGCGAAGAAACAATAAGAAGGAAAAATAGGAAAAAATAAGGGTTGTTTGGACATTTCATCTTTTAGACAATATGAAGAAACCATTTTGCCAAAAATTTTACAAAATGGCTTCAGCTCCACCAAAAAAACCGCTCTACCAGAGGAGCCGGAGCCGGAGCTATTTTTCGAGGAGCCACAGCCGTGCCAAACGGGCCTTTCTTGAACCCACCTGTCGGCCCAAAGTACACACTTCAACCACTCCTCTCCACCGGGTCAAGCCATCTTCACACTCTCATTCCACTCCATCCGTTACTCTTTCCTTTTCAAGCTCAAAGAACATGCTATGGAGCATGAACCCTGGAACTTCTTCTCCACATTTTCTCATGTGTTTAGCTCAAGGAATTATGGACGATCTTATGGAAGCACTACCTTCGTGCCATCAACCTTCTCCTCATCTTGGGTTGGACTTATTAAGAAGCTTCTCCAACGTCATCTTCTCCACCTCCTTTTCATCTCCTAACTCCTATCAAGCACCATGGATGGAACATGAGCAAGGATCTTCACCAACACCGCTCCACACCAACTTAGGGCTCTTGCTCATGTTAGGTTTATCAATTATCATGGCTAGTCTCTATTCCCCTGGTGGTAAGTTTTTTAAATCTCAGCATGCAAGAGTACGGTGATCACTCGAGCAGTCGAGCACGATAGTCTAGTCAAGTGGCAGTTCAGTTAGCTGTACAATTGATGAAATCCATGGCTTTCAGATCCGACGACAGGGAGACATGCCTACTGCAGTGTGCACGCCACCCGAGGGCCCCACGGCGCCACGTCACAGACAATCCCGCGGCTCTCCCACACGGCACACACACTGCCAGCTGCATCCCACTCAAACCCCCCTCCGATACTCTCCGGCGGTTGCCGGAAGCACCAGGCCCGCCGGAGGGGACCGCCGCGAATCCCTTTCCAGCCGCCATGTTCAGCTCCTACTCCGCCGCCGCCTTCGCGCTGAGGGCAGCTAAGCCGTCCTTGCACGCCCATTCCTCCTACTCGTACTCCTACCTCCCCTCCCACCACTGCCACCGAGACGACGCCGACGAGCACCACCGCCGCCACCACCACGAGCTCCTCCAGCAGAGCCCGTACCTCGCCCCACGCTTCCTGCTCGACGGCTGCCTGCTCCGCCACTCGGCCCACCTCCTGCTGCTCTCCGCGCGGCTCCGTCCCCCGCCGCCGACGCACCCGCATCCGCCCCGATGCTGCCGCCGGCGAGCGTACGCGCGGTGCTGCTGCGTCGGCGGCGGCGTGAGGCCGGTGGCTGGACAAGTTTCGTGGCAGGTGGAGGCGCGCGGCTGCCGTTGCTGCGGCCGCGGCGCTGAGAGGCCGAATCTTGCGGCGGTTTGCCGGCGATTGGAGGCGGGCAGGTGCCTTTGCGGTGGCTCCGGAGGTGGGAGGTTGCTTGGAGCTGGCTGTGGACGGCGGGATGCACCGAGGTTGGTAGGGAGGGCGGTACAGCAGGAGGTGTGGGAGTACGAGGGGGGCGAGTGGCCGCGCAGGAGGTATTTGACGGAATGCCATGATGATTGGGAGGACGAAGAGGACTGTGATCGTGGTCAGTTGGAGGTTGTGCGTTTAGTTAGGAGGAGAAGGGAAGATGACGACGACAATGTCTGTCGTTGTAGGGATTGTGGTAGGAGAAAGGGCCTGGGAAGCTATTACAGTGGTGAGGATGCGTACAGTGGCCGGCGGAGGGAGAGAAGGGATGTGGATGAGGACCGGCGCAGTTTCAGGGATTCTGACCGGAGGCGGCGGCAGCAGAGGGAGTACCATGACGACGAGGATGATCTTGACTTGAGGCGGCAGAGGCAGAGATGGGAAGGGAGAGATAAGAGGGATTTTGACTTCGATGATGCAGTAGACACGAGGAGTGTTCAAACTAGAAGGTACCGTGGTGATGGAAGGGAATATGACCAGAGAAGAGAAAGGAGAGACTTTGACTCTGATGATATGGTTGATGTCAGGAGGGCTAGTCGGCGTGCTGAGGATGTACGGAAATCTGATCGGAGAAAAGTGAGTAGGAATTTTGAGATTGATGATAAGGTTGATGACAGGAGAGAAGGGAGGCGCTTTAGCAATGATGATTACAGATATGTTTCGCGGCACGAGAGAAGTGAAGATGCTGATGGAGAGGATGTTTCACTCATGAGATCACATCGTCGGAATAACGAAGAGATTGATTATGATGAGCAAGACCTTGCTGAGCGCAGGTACTACTCTGGAGGGAGGTCTCAGAAGTCTGCTAGAGCAACCTCATTCCATGAGGATGATTCAAACAGGGCTTCAAGTTCGAGAAGCACAGTTGAGGCAAGACGTGCAAGGCAAGAGGAGAATTCATCCTCAAGGGTGAGGTTGCATGACAATGTAGACCGGCGAACTGAGCAGACATATGAAGAGAGAAATCGACGGCATTCGGTAGGTCGGTCAAATGATGAGAGAGAGACATATGATTATGATGATGCACGGTTTGTCAGGGTAACAGATGCTAGGACAAATACGCAAGATGTCAAGGTTATAACTGAGGATGATACTAACTTGACATCCAGTTCAAAGAACACGTCCATTTTGAAGCACAGTAGCAATGTAGATCAGCAAGCTACAGTACATAAGGATGAATCAAGGAAGAGCTCGCAGAAGATAATGGAGATATCAGAAGTCCAAGATTATCAAACTGAACGTGGTTCAAGCTCACAGAATTATCATCAGGAAGATAGAGGAAACTACATTGAGAATAGATCTTCTTCTGTTCAAAATTCTGTGAAGATGGCTAGCGACAGTAGAAGACAAGTTGATCAGCACAATGAGGTGAACCAGAACTTGGTCTCACTCACTGAATCAAGTAAAAACTCAGAGAACCTCATAAATGTAACAACTGATAGCAGTCACAATGTCAGCAGGGCCTCTCACTCACAGAGAAATTATGATGAAGTAAACCAGACGGATATTGATGACAGATCTACTTCCTTACAGAATATAATTCATGTTACAAGAGATAAGAAGAGGATTGTGAACCATCAAGTAATACATGAAACAGATATAGACGTACAGAATATTACACATGTTGATGTTTCGAAGATTCGGGCGAGTGATACTTCCACGTCTAGAAGTTCACAGAGTCACTCAGAAACTAAATCAGACGTGAACTCAACTTCCAACATGAGTTTCATTAATAGCACAAGGAGCCAGGAAAAGGAAGTGTACCAAAATAAGATCTCTGCTAGTAATACTGCCATGGTTAGGGGTTCACAAAGTCATTACGGTACTGGACTTTATGATCAGTTTCACTCAACGTCATCTACTAATATTGCTGACAACAGAAAGGAAAGTCAAGAACAAGTTGAACTTAATATTGCCAATGCTAGTAATGCTGTTGTAGCCAGCACTTCGGGCAGTCATCTCCAAACCAGAGTTGATGATCAGTTTCAGTCGACTTCAGATGTAAATACAATTGGCATTATGAAAGAACAAATTGATCCTGCTAAGATCCATTCTAGTGATGCTACAGTTGTTAGCAGTTCACAAGGTCTTGTGACTAGAAATGGCAATCAAGTTTGTAGGACATCAGCTGTACATTGGCCAAGGGAGAAACAAGGAAACGATGATCAGCAAATTACACAAGTTTCTAGTACAGAACGAAATGATGAACTAGGAAGCAAATTTTCTGAAACCTCTCATGATTCAAGAGATAGGATGGTAAGATCAGAAGATACACATGAGAACATGGATTTGATCTGGCAGCAGGCAGACACCAGCAGGATCTCTGATGACAAAGACATCACTGGTTTGCTGTTAGAGAGCACTGAACAGGGATCATCTATGGTTACTGCGGATGTGGCACAAGGAGAAGCAATAATAGGAAGAAATGGACAAGAAGTAAGAACTGAAACTACTGCAGGAATTATTGTGCCAAGTGGTTCAAGTTCTGGGCAGTCTGTCAAGGAAAGCATGCTAGAGTCAGCTGCTCGATTAGAGAAATCTTCTACCTTTCATGTTGGAAGGTTTGTTGATGAGCTTCAAAAGGGAGTCTCAGATGCAGACACTACTTCAACAAAGAGACATGAGAAATCCATAGTGGAAGGTACAACACGCTCTTCATCAAGGTCTAGAATGAAGGGACCAGCTGATGAGATGTGGGATGTCCATAGTACTACTTCTCAAGAGACCTTCAAGACGGCCGACAAGGAGGAAGGTTCATCAGCTGATGGGGCTACTAATTCGGCCTCCCAGACACCCAAAAATGAATCTGCTCTTGCTAGAAAAGTTCACAGGTCACTCTGGGCTTACGTTGCTGACATAATCCGTCTTGGATGGATTCAACGTGGCGACTCTCATGATTCTAGTGACAAATCAGTTAAAAAAAGTTCATCCAGTAATTCTCAGAGTACAGAGGGTTGGCTTTCTAGTCAGGAACGTGATACTGACAGCACAAGAAAGAAAAATAAAGCAAAATATCAGCAGTTGATAATGTCACACAGTGGAGAATCAGAACCTGGAGTGGCTTCAAAGTCAAAGGAGGAATATTTTAACACTGGTACACAGGGTCTGCAAATATCAGAAACTGTTATTGAACCTAAAGTACGTAGATCTGAGGGAGACTTGTTGGCTAGAAGTTCTAAGGATGATCTACATGTATCAGAGGAGAGAATAAAACAATCTGATGTGGGTGAATCACCTGAAGGAAATATCATAGATGATAGCACACCGACTTTGATAGATGTCACAATAGGACATTTACCAGAACATAAAACTGCTACTTCATCTAGGATCACAACAAAGGGTTCTGGTGAGTTTAATACTGGTAAAGGAAAGTTGGCTGACAACTCTTCTGTGACCATAAGTGCAATGGAAGCTGGTCGCAGTGGTGATGGAGCTGATTGGATATATGATCCTTCAGGTGCTATAATTCCTTATCGTCACCCTCAAACGCAAGCAGTAGTGCCACATGAAAGTACCTCAATTAGCATCCATGAACCACCAGCATTACCTGTGGGAGGTATAAGGTTTGAAGAGAAGAATGTTGTGCAAGAGGCTCCGGAAATTATTAAAACAGGGGGGAAAGATGCGGAATTGAAGAGGAGGAATTTTCAAAGAAATAAACAGGTATTGAAGGAGACATTTGACGAATGGGAGGAAGCGTACCAGCGTGATGCTGAGCAGAGAAAGGCTGATGAGTTATTCATGAGGGAAGCTTTACTTGAAGCCCAGAGAGCTGCAGATATTTGGGAGGTACCTGTTGGAGCAGTGCTAGTACAAAATGGCGAAATTATTGCTCGTGGCTGTAATCTGTAAGTAATAGTATCATATTATATAACTAACCATAGGCTAAAAATTTGAAATATTCACTTTGCTAACTATTCTGTGCCCTCCTTGTCTTCAGAGTTGAAGATCTCAGGGATTCAACTGCACATGCTGAAATTGTTTGTATAAGAGAAGCTTCTAACAAACTCAAGACATGGCGCTTGGCGGTAATATTTCACATCCATAGCTTTCTGTTTTCTGACCGAGAAGCATAAAAAAAATCCCCCTCATATTGAATCATTTCTATTTTATATAATATCTTTATTTGTCCTGGGAGATATCATCTCAAACTGGTTATGGCACTTGAGATGGATAGCCGTCTAATTGACAATACATAAATGCTTACATGCTATAGCTATTAGTTCATAGATTCGGGCTTCTCATATCCCTACGCTATGCTAAATGTGTGTTTCAGTTCTCATTATTTTAAAATTTTGAATCAGAAGGATTATTGTTTTTCGGCTGTCACAAGCACATCACAAAATATCTTTCTTTGTGACATTTTTTTGAAATAAAGATCCATTTTTAAATGCAGAACTTTGTGACTGCGAATGCACAGCAATTTTATGAATCCTTTTATGCATTTATGTGTGTATAAATTTGCTATTTTAGAAACCCCCTAATAAAAAATATTGCAGGATACAACACTTTACGTGACACTGGAACCTTGTGCCATGTGCGCTGGAGCTATTCTTCAAGCTAGGATCGACACTGTAGTATGGGGTGCCCCAAACAAGCTTCTTGGAGCCGATGGCAGCTGGGTTAGGTATGTTATACGAGCATGAAAATTTTATACCAATCCATTATTGTAGCTTAGGATCTTTAATCTCTGGACTTTTCATACTTGAAGCACGGCTGCAGATATTTTGGAGGTAATATGGTTGAAGCAATGCAGAATGCACCATTGTGACATATGGCTATATGTATGGAGTAGATAAACTATCGAAATAGTATTTTATTATAGAAACAATAAGAATACTGTTATAGGATAAGAACATTAATAGGGTTCTAACCTGCAAATAATGGCAGAGTTACACATGAGAGTTTTGATTCAAATTTGAATGACAATACTCTGAAAGCAATCATCATCAGGTACCTCCTCTTGCTTAAAACACCACAGATAAAAAATAATGACATAAGACCTTGCAAATCTCGGGTGGGACCTAGGTAAATCCAACCAACCATACACTAATGTCAAGCAACAACAGAATGGTGGATGTCATGGGGAAAACTAGTTAGATCACTGCAGAAATTAGATATAGGGCCTGGTCATGGGCATGGCTGCTATTGCATGCTGTATATGCTGACTGCAACCAAGAGGCCTGGCCAATAACAGACTAGTGTCCTAGTTGAAAGGAGATGGAGTTGCCTCTTCCTTTTTCAACAACAATTAGCATCTGCAGCAAAGGTTAGCTTTTGTTCACTCAAATCTCTGTAAAAGACTGATCAAATTTTTGTTAGGTAGCATATATGGAAGTCAGTTAAAAATGGTGAAGCAGTGAAGCTTCCCTGATGCTGTTTGGTTTCATCTGTTTGGCCAACCCTTGGTAACCTCGTGCAGTATCAATAGGAATTGAGAGTAAATTGTTTTTTTCTCACTTCCGTTAGCAATTTAGTACCAATTATATACATTAGTAAAACAAAAGCTCAAGAAAGGTACATTTGTTTATGAACAGTTGCAGGTTTGTCAATGATACTGCCACGCACTAGCTTAGCTGTTCATTGATATTATATGCCTCATGTTCAGACCAAATTTATTGATATTGTGTTTCTCACATTTGGATGAGACCTGTAGTTTTACACTCTAGTAGGAAACAAGGGTATTCCCAATTAAAATGTAGATGTTTTTTCATATTTCATTTGCTTTTATTGAACCTACAATTTCCATTTATCAAGGTGAGGATGGAAAACTAAAAAAAAAATTAACTGCTCTGACACTTGTTTTTCAGGTTGTTCCCTGGGGATGGACAAACAAGCACTCTGGATTCAGCAAACCAGAGCCAGGCCGCGGGGCCTATCCATCCTTTCCATCCAAAAATAACCATCAGACGTGGTGTGCTGTCGGCAGAGTGCTCGGAGATAATGCAACAGTTCTTCCAGCTGAGGCGGCGGAAGAAGCAGAAGGCGCAATCGCCACCGCGCGCCCACCACCAGGGGCACCACCATCCTGTCAAGTTCTTCAGCAAGATGCACCACATGTTTGGCACCATCTTCTGTCTGTAGTAGCTTTGCTTCTCTTTTTTCAGTTTTCCGATTTTCCATATTACAAAAGTTTAGGGTTCATGTATTTCGTTCTGTGCGGTAAGTGGTTTCCACTGAGAGCTTGTAGGTATCAGTTTGTATTGTGAGATAAGGAAACCATCGTCAGCCGTTGTATTTCCTTGTGCTAATAAGGGCTGGAGCTGGTATTCCAATGTGCAGACACCAGGTGTGCTGGCTGCTGCGCTTGTTGCATTTTCTTGCTCACGACTGAAGGAGGAGAAGAAATGGTGTTTCCCCTGCATGCCTGATGGCTGATGGTTGTCAGATTTCGTTACGGAATACGGTTGATGAAACGGGAAGCGAACATCTCACACTATATGCAGTTGTTTTTACTAGTATGGATATCAAGTGTATGGCACTAAATCCTTCACTGGCCATCATCTAGGTTATGTGTCCCGTTCAAAAAATAAAATAAAATAAAACTTCACTGGCCGTCATGTCTGTGAGGGGGCATGCAGCATGGTTGGACTGCATCAGTTGATGTCTAGCTAGATAGCAGTCTGTTCTTTTTCACCCCTAGAACACGCAGGAAGCTGTATCTTTGTGTTAAGGCAGTCTAGCATCAGTTGACTGATTCTTCCTACCGTAGTTTTTCGGACATGATTACTCCGGAGTTCCCAAAAGGATCCAACGCTGTTCTTTGTCCAGTGCACGTCCTACGTCTCACTGACAAAGCTATCATCTAAAGATGATTTGGCTCTGGGGATCCTATTTTGGTAAAATGCTTGCACCTTGGAGCTGAGTTCCACTGACCGAGATTGGACAAAATCTGGAGCACCGCATTATTTGGCTAAAAATTTATTAAGATAACAAAAGCGAAAAAAAGAATTTTTGGTGAATATTAATAGGATGACCGCATAACACCGAAGCAAAGTGCTTTTTAGACCCTAATTAAATATCTAGGCCACTGGATCTACCTAATGGACAAGGTCGATTCTCCCAGGGGTGGAGATGCTACATGAAAACTGGTACATATAGGTCAAATTCTTTTACTGAAAGTCTACAAAGAGCTACGATATCTGTTAAGTGGTAGCAAAAACAACGGGCGTAATCCCCAAGGCCAGTCGTGTCCCCAACAAACCCAGAAACCACACTATGTATATTCATGTGTTTAAATAACCAAGAGAGGAGTGAAGAGTGTCGCTACATTTTAGCTAGGGGGAGCCAGGACTTGGGAATTCTTATGCACATTATATGGTATAAGAAAAAGGAAACTACCGCCCTAGCTATAATTTCTATCCTTTTCTGATTACAAAGACTACAGACACACAAACCACACAATGAGAATAATTCGAGTGTATGTATCATGTGGGAACACTTAATTAAGGTACTAATTTCACGGAATAGATTAATGTTTTTGTGAGAAAAGGATTGATTAATATATCATGGTAACATCAAGATTGTTCTGTGTACAGTCAAATTATCACACCACAATCGTTGCAAAAAGACACTCTTCAGTTCATTTTCAATACATTTAGAGTATAAAAATATTTGAATACATTTTTCAATAAAATTAAAAAGACACTCTTCAGTTTGTTCTGACTTCAGAGAACCCTGTCTATCCAAGGATAAGGGACTAATGTGTTTATGTGCTTCATTCAACATGTACCTAGGAACATTAATATCTTTCTAGCTCACACATAAACCATCGAGAAGTAAAGCTCCCATCAACAATGGTTGCTCACCAAAGAACAGAATGTATGGTTGTTGATGGAATGTTTACTTGTCGATGATTTTAATGTGGGAGTCTCAGAGATTTTAATATTCCTAAGGCTATGTTGGGAAGAAGCACAAAATAGTCCCTTATATCACATCATTAGAGTGTCGCAATAATTCATTCATAATACAAAATTAAATAAATTAAAATAAGAACTAACTATAATGCAATAGACATATTTGAATACAAATTTTCAATATAATCATATTTGAATACAAAATTTGAATAGAAATATATTTTAGTACACTTTTGAATAGAATCAAGTCAACCGAAATATAAATTGACACTATTCAGTTTGTTTGGACCTTTAGAGAATGTCGAGTGTCAAAGGATAAGGGACGAATTCATAACGTGAAGCTAATATTATATGCAATTTGCTAACAATGAAAACTTTCAAATGAAACTAATATTGACCATTCAAACAAACACATTACTAATCAAATGAAAACTTTCGAAAATAACACATTCACTAATTCAATAAGTTACTACCTATTTCACATTCACTAATGTCTCTGAGCGTGTTTAAGAGTGTGTGTGTGTGCATTGATAATTTTATTAATTTGAATAATTAACAAGTCCAAAATAATAATAATTTCGCTAATTCACTAACTCACATTCACTAATCCACTTACTAAAAATTTAACACTTTTGCTAATTCATATTCTCAGTAATCACAATTTCATTCACTACTTCTCATATACATGAATAATATTCATTGAAAGAAAAAAAAAACCTTGCGGGAGCTCGGGCGCTGTGGAGGGGAGGACGAGGAGGTAGGAGGGGATGGCCACGTTGGGGGAGGAAGAGGGGGCTACACGCACGGGCGGGGAGGAGCTCGGGCGCCAGCGTGAGCTCGGGCGCCGGCAAGGTGGCGGCGCGGGGAGGAGGACGCGCAAGGAGGTGGCGGCGCGGGGAGCTCGACCCGCGGGAGCTCGCCGCCGGCTAGGCCGCGGCGGAGGAGGGCCGCGCGCGGAGGAGGGGGCGCCGACGGCGCGGGGAAGTTGCACCGGAGGGAGCTCGGGCGCCGGCTAGGCCGAGCGGGTTCGAGGATGCCCGCGTGCATGGAGATGTGGCGGGGCGTGCGTGGAGGGTCGCCGGCACGGGCATGGAGGTGGGCGCGGCGGCGGAGCGGAGACGAGGGCAAAATTCGGCAGCCTGGCGACGTCCAACTCAAAATGCGAAATTTTGGCTAAGTCTCGCCTTCCCTCTCCTATATATAGGAGAGCATTTGTAGGGGCGGGCGACGCCCCCACCCGCCCGTAAAAGTAATTTGTAAAAATAATTTTCAAAATAATTCAGTAAATTCATTTAATTTGAGAAAAATAGCGAAACACATAAAAAAAGTGAAATTTGTACCCTAATTACATTGTGACATAGTGACATATAGAACTAGAAAAAAAATATGATAACTATATTTCAGCGTATATAATGGTTTCGAGTGTGGAAAGTGCAATGGATGGCTCTACTAGACATCTATCTCATACAACTCAAGGCATACTTTATGATTTTCACACTCTTAATCTTCTTATATGCTAAAATATTCTGATCTGGGCCCACGGGACTGTGCACATGACGTACACATCCTATGATAGGGGATGAGATATGGCCCACGCCCCACATCTGTTGTAACTACTCGTACCGTAGTAGGACTACTCGAATAATAGTAGAACTAGTCAGAATAGAAGGGAACTAACCGAAAAGTATTCGGGTAGGACTTCTGGGCTCGTATCCGACTAGGATTTCCATATAACCCTGTCACCCCAAACTATATAAGGGTGGACATGGACCCTCTCCAAACAAGAGATCAACCCGATCAACACCTAAGGCAATACAAACTACACAGGATGTAGGGTATTATGCTCTTGGCGACGCGAACCTGTATAAACTTTGTATTCCTTTCACCTTCGAGTTCCTGATCTCGGCGACACCCTACCTACAAACTCACCATTTCGGGGGTATCCCTCAGTGGGCGTGGCGGTAAAACACCGACAGCTGGCGCGCTAGGTAGGGGTGTTCATCGAGCATCCACCAGAGAACTTGATGACATCTTTCTGCTTCACCAGCACCGTGCTCGATGATGGCACAATTTTCGTCTTCGGCTCCTGGATCTGCATCGCCTACGGCTCGGGTGGCTTCAACGGCCATCTAGCCGATTCCAGGAAGCCGGAGGCCTTTACACCAACTCGATGCAGCGACCTCGATAAGTTCGTCGACAGCCTCGACGAGTTGCTGCTCCCCAATCACACTGGGGACATACTCTTGTCATATTTTTTCTAGTTGTATAGGTCATAATATACTTAGGGTACAAATTTCATTTTTTTATGTGTTTTGCTATTTTTCCTGAATTAAATGAATTTACTAAATAATTTTGAAAATTATTTTCAGGGGCGGGCCCAAATTCATTTAATTTAGGAAAAATAGCAAAATACATAAAAAAATGGAATTTGTACCCTAAGTATTGTGACCTATAGAACTAGAATAAAATATGACAAGAGTATTTATTTTCTAGTGTGCGTGTGCTTGTGTGTGTGTTAGAGTGTGTGTTAGTGTGTGAGTGTTTTATTAAATACAACTACAAGAAGCATATACTTCTCTCTCCTATATGGATATAGGAAATTCAACAATAACTAATGAGGCTAGAACATAAAAATAGTAATTTACTAGATTAATAGGTCTCATATACATAATTCATTCAGAATACATTGATGCACGCGATATTAGAGAGATTACATGAATCCAAAAATAATTTACTAGCTAAATATTTAAGCGGTAACAATTCTCAATTCTCCTTCCTTATGCTTGCTTCTATACTTCTCATCTTCTATGGCAGGTCTGTGAAGAGGTTCATTTCATCGTATTGATTATATTCTTCCACATCGTCGATATCATCAACTCCTATGATATCTTGTTTTTCAGGGATGACAACGTGCTTTGTCTTCTTTGCGGGATCAGCTACGTACAGTACCTGTGTGATCTATGAAGCAAGTACCCATGGATCGTCTTTGTAACCGTCATCGTTGAGGTCAACAATCGTGAGCCCGTAGCCGTCCACCTCAACACCTCTTGGGTGTTTGACTCAACGACATCGAAAGACTAGGACTTGTATATTGGAACCATAGTGCACTTCCCGTATATCATCTATGACGCCATAGTATGTGGTACTTTAGCATGTTCTCTCGTCTAAGGCCTCAATATGGACACCACTGTTCTGAGACACGGTCTTCTTGTCCTTTGCGTTAGTATAACATAGGTATCCATTAATATCATACCCTTGCCATGACGTGACCTGGCTAGACGGGCCAGCCGCCAATCTTTGATTTTTTTTCTTCCACGGTCTTCCTATCTGGTAGATCCAGGCCCTTCAACCATGCATTCAATTGACGGTTGTGCTCTCTCATGATCCAATCATCCGAGCGGCCATTACTTTCTGCACAAATTATGCTCAAGTGTTCATCGACTAAAGGTGTCATTATCGTGAGGTGTTGAAAGATGCTATAGTGTGCTTGTTGCACACGTTTGAAATCCTTGTCGATGAAGGTTTTCCTCCCAACTGTGCGAACCCCTTCCAACCTCCCCAAAAAGCGTGGAACAGGCAAACCAATACCTACTGCATCCCTCTATCATGGACCCCTCAGGATATGCACGATTCAGTATGTACCGGTTTAGAATGGACATGAAACGCTCATGCGTCAACATTTCATGTAGGTAAAGTGGACCAAGTGCCCGTATCTGGTCAACCATATGAATCATTAGGAGATCCTGCAATTCATCCTCGTCGATCACCTTTTGAGAAATCTTGTTGAAGAATTAACACAACCGGGTGATTACCATCTTTATGTATACTAGCTTGATCACTCTGATTGCAATAGGGAGGAACACCATCAACGACACATGACAATCGTGACAGTTATAGCCGCATAGTGAGAGGTCTTTCATCGAAACTAGTTTCCTTATGTTGGATGAGAAACGATTTGGGACTCTGATGCTCCGTAAGCTCTCGCACATTGCCTTCTTCTCATCATGTTTCAAGTTGTAGCTAGCCGGTGGGAAGTTCATATCTTCCATTCCATTTATCCACAGGGTGAAGATCTTCTCTTATCTTCATGGCTACTAGGTCTTGACGTGATTTCAAGGTATCCTTTGTTTTGGCTGATGACTCCAGAAGGAGCCCAATTGTGTTACCTAACACATTCTTCTTCAGGTGCATACCATCGATCGCATGGTGGACCTCAAGATCCACCCAATACGGCAAGTACTTGTAGAAGATGGACTGTTTCTTGAATGGTATGCCTTCGATAGGTGCCTTATCTTTGTTTCTCTTCTTCCCATCCTTCGTGATCTTCCCATAGGTGACCTGGATGGTCCTGACCATTTCGAAAATATAGCGCCCGTCTCGTTTCACTGGACTAGAATGTAACTTAGGCTTGCCATCAAAAAAGTTGTAGAACTTTTTACTTCGATAACGATGTCCTTCCACGAAGAAGCGCCTGTACCTAAGGTAAAATACCTTTCTAGAACCTTCCATGAAAGATGCCACACATACCGCGCATCCCGTCCTACCTTTGACCTATCCTGAAAGGACAAACAAAGCATGGTAATCATGGATGGTGACGAAGATAATGGCTTTTAAGGGCTGTCGTGTAAAACCATCAACGATATTGATACCCTCCTTGCATAGAGTTTCCATCTCTTGCATCAGAGGCTCAAGAGAAACATCAATATCAATGCCAGGATGCTTGGGGTCTTGTATAAGGATCGATAGCAAAAGATACTTTCTCTTCTGGCACAACCATGTAGGTAGGTTGTGCATTGTCAAAATCACTGGCCATGTGCTGTGAGTGCTAGTTCTATTATGAAAGGATTCATTCCATCCGTACTCAACGCAAACTGAACATTCCTCGGGTCCTTTCCAAATTCCAGATAATACTGCTCATCGAACTTCTTCCATTGGCAAGCATCAGCTGGATGTCGGAGCTTTCCGTCGCCCTTCTTGCGCTTATCAGAATCACACCACCGCATCAATTCAGCATCCTTTGGATTGACGAAGAAACGCCTCAGGCGGTCGACAATTGGGAGGTACCACATAACCATGGCAGGAATTCTACTCTGCTTCTCAGAAATGCCTAAAGTAGTGTCTGCTAACTCAATAGAGGCGACACTATTTCTTGCACCCTTCCTCTTCCTTTTATTCCCATCACTTGGACCTTGAATGTCGCTACCACAATAACGAGCATTGTTTTTGTATCGACTTGCAGAACAAACATGGAATATATCCAAGTCTTTGAAAGTATCCCCACGATACAAAATACAATGATTTGGACATGTATGAATTCTTTCCACACCCATCGTGAACGGACTGACAAGCTTCTTTGCTCGATAGGTGTTGACAAGCACTTTATTTGGCTTTGGAAGCAACCAAGCCAACATACTCTGGAGATCATTGAAACTATTGTCTGACCAACTGTGCTTAGCCTTTAGAGTCAATAGATCAAGTATGAAACGAAGCACAGTTCAGTGTTTTGGACATCCCTTTGATCGCTCGTATATGTTTTCCTCCGCTGATTTTTTCTCCATCTCAAAGTTTGCTAACCCCTTTGCAGTACCTACCAAGAGCTCTACTTTGGTGTGGCGCAACAACTGCCTAAGGAAATCACCGTCATCAAGTTCGTCGTCACTACCATCATCACTACCACCATCAATGGGTCCCTCACCGACACCATCACCATCATCATCGTTGACATCCACACAAAATTCATCATAACCATCAAACAATCTATCAAAGTCGACGTCTTGTATCATTTCATTGAGAATACAACCGTCGCAGGGGGTGCTTTCCCATCATGATACGTCCAAATCATGTAATTCTTAACAAAAATACCCACCAACACATGCAATCTAATTGTAGTTGTGTCGGTGAATACTCTGATATTCTTGCATATTTTGCACAGGCAAGGTATCCTCTGTGTCTTCTTATTTTTTGCGTGGTTTTCCGCAGCTTGAATGAACTTATTAAGTTCTCCACGGAAATAGGCATTCGTCCTTCGTGCTTTGTATATCCATGTCCTATCTATCTCTGAACATCAACAAATAATTTAAATGGCTTAAACCAAGCTCTTTAATAATTTAGAAAATATATACCTTTATATACGCCTAGATATGCATGTTTGCAAATATAGAAAAAACTCAAATCTTCTTCTATCTTCTTCATGGTTCTAGGAGATTGATTACTTAGAAATGAGGCTAAAACATAAAGATTTGGTCAAAATGATTACATAATATAGTTCTCCTACTAAAATAACGTAACTTCATCCAAAAAATTCAAGGCAAATAGATCCCCAAATGGTCATAAATATATAATTTTATATATGTGTAGATATTGGAAAAAAGTTAATTTAACATGTAAAAATAAAAAAAATTGAAACCCAACCTATTATTGAACAACTAAATTTTGTTTAAAATAACTATCATGGCATATAGAAAAAATAAATCTTCTTCTTTGTTCTTCATGGATCTATGAATTTGTTTACTTAGGAAGGAGGCTAAAATATAAATATTGGACCCAAATAATTATATAATCTTGTTCTCCTACTAAAATAATCTAACTTCATCCAAAAGTTTGAGGCAAATGGAGCCCCAAACAGCAAATCCACATGATGGAGATCTAGATCTAGCTAGATGTAAGAGAGCTCCATTTGAGCCTTAAAACTCTCCCAAAAACATAGAAAAGACATGTGATTAGCATCAACTTACCTCCTAAAGCCCCCACCTCAAAGGAAATCAAGCTTAAAATCTTCCATCCCCTTTTCTCTTTTTTTGGATTCTTGGGCAGCACCTCCCCGAGCAAGCACTGTGCTGTCGGGAGGAGGAAGAAGGGTGGCACTCAGATTGACGCCATCACCCACCCCTTAAAAATGGCGGGTGATGGCGTCACCCGCCCTAGAAAGTTTCCAGGGCGAGTCAGCTGTTACGGTATCCCGCTTCTTTTGTAGAAACGGGTTACACTTTGACCCGCCCCTGAAAAAAAAGAACATTTCTACAAATCGTTTTTTATAGTGCGGGGGGTGCGGCGCACGGGGTGGTGGCATGCCGCATGAGGGGCTTGGGGGTCGTGGCGTGAGGGGCGGCGGCGAGCTGCGCGAGGGCGCGAGTGGCGCACGGGCCGGCGGCAGTGAGGGCCACGGCGCGAGGAGCTGCAGGGCCGCGGCGGCGTTGGCAGCGGCGCGGAGCGGGGCACCGGCGGCGACGCGGAGGTGTGAGAAAATAATCATGATAAAGCGGATTTTTGCGGCACAATAGCATGGAAGGTTTCACCAAAATATACAAACACACCTTGCTCCATGTTGCAACCTCCCTGTAGTCTTTCTTCTTCTCTTTGCCTTGCTCTATCATGCTTCTCCGGATGGAACAGAGAGATGAACGTGTCCGCGCTGTGCTTGCGTTGATGCGTGAACCAAATGAACCAGCAACTGACTTGCTTTTATACTTAGCGAAGAGACACGCTGAAAGGACATCATGTCTGTTGCCAAAAGACACCTGCTAGTGAACAGCAACCAACCGGCCACCGGCCAGTCACGTCCACAACAAACATACAGGCGTCCATTTGCTTTGTGCATGCAGCCGCTCATTTATTAGCTTTCAATTAATTAAGGAAGAGAATAGGGAACTAAAACCCTTTAATTCTAAATCAATAATATTTAGTATCCATCATACTAAAACTTTATATTTGAATTAATCCATTATTTACATTGGCCATTTCAAGATTAAAATAATCTTACAGGAGGAGCTCGTGGGCGCAGCGCGGCGTGGCTGCGCGAGCAGCGGGTGGCCGCGGGGCGGCCGCGAGCGGCGTGGGTGCGGGGCACAGGCGCGTCGCGGCGGCGCCCGGCAAGGCTCTGTTTTTTTTGTTTGCTGAGGTGGGCAACACAGCCGGTTCCAAAGCCGGTAGCGATGGCGTGTGCCATCACCGTCGACCCTGATCCAACGGAGATCAAAACCGGCGGTGATGGAATTTCGGAACCGGTGGTGATAACCCGTATTGTAGTAGTGAATATAAGACAGATTCATCTTCTAATCAAAATCAATAGATCATATAGCTGTTTCAGTGTCAAAAGATTTCTCCTGTGCTACAGCCACAAGCTAAGTAATTTGTGTGGGCCAAGTATGTTGAATCCCGAAATGCTCTAATGATGTTCACTGAAGGACAAAGCAAACAGGGGAAGTGCTATCCTCTTGACCATTGGTTAGGTGACAAAGCAATATGTAATTAGCAGTAGCATCCAGTCAAAATTAGTGGCAACTGGACTTGGACTATACATGTGAGATCATTAATGCATCTCAGAAAAGCAATATGTAATTACCTGAGTAATCTTTTTCTCCAATACGTAATTTTCCTGCAATTATTCTGAGATTATGCTGCAAGTACCAGCTGCAAGGCACTATTCTGATTTAATTAGATGGTCCCTGCAATTCCTGTTCGAAAAGGCATATATCAACAATAAACACTAACTCCCATATTATGCTGATGCTGATCACTCGATCTAAATAGAATGGTAAAGGGATATGGCCATGCCAGTACTAGCTGCTAACAGCATACTCTACAAGAGGCAATCTCTAATTAGCAGCAGCATTGAAAAAAAGGCTGTTAAGTAAAATTGGTGGTAACTGAACTATACTAGTTAGATCACTAACACATCTAAGGAAAGCTTTACAGGGAGCCAACACTATACTTATAACTGAGCAGTAGATGCGTTGACAGAACCAGGGGCTCTACTGTGACTGCGTGGATGGTAGGAGTAGGAGACTGGTGGCCGGGGCCGGGGCTTGAACCCCCGGCGGCGAGGCGGCACCGTGACGCAACGAGCAGGAGAAGGTGGCGGTGAGGGGGGGAGTCACGAGGGAGAGGGAGGCGTGCGCGAGGGAAGGCCCCAGGCCACGCAAAGTATTTGCCTTGTTTGATTAATTCCAAAACTGTTTAGAGGTATTTATCCCTCTCCTAACAAACCTGATCCTATCCTTATAGAAACAAACCAAAGTATCTAGGGAAATAAATCTAGGCAGCAGCCCCATAACCGGGCTTGGTCTAGCCACTATCCTGACCCCGGCGTTGATATGTGATGCCGGTCATAACATCTCCCCCGCCTCTTCAAACAGCTCGTCCTCGAGCTGAAAGTTGGGCTAGTGGTCCTTGAACGACTGGAGCAGCTCCCATGTGGCGTCGTCACTGGGCAGTCTGTGCCACTGAACGAGGACGTGCCAGGCACCCCGACGTAGCTGGGCGCGCAAAACGCTTTCGGGCGCTGGAAGAAGACGGTTGTCATGGACGGGTAGTATGAGCGGTGGAGACGTCGGGGGGTCCCCGCGGAATGGCTTGAGCAGCCCCACGTCGAAGACATCGTGTAGACGGGCGCCGACTGGAAGTTGAAGGCGATAGGCCACCTGCCCAATGCGCTCCAGCACCTGGAAGGGCCCGGTGTAGCGCGGTCCCAGCTTCCCCGTGGGCCGGGACTCCAGTGAGCGCGTCGGACAGTGTAGGAGGCGGAGGAGGCGGAGGCACACCCAGTCCCCGACCGCGAACTCCAGCTCCCGGTGGTGGTCATCGTAGTAGCGCTTGGCGTGCTGCTGGGCCTGGAGAAGACGCTCACAAACCTCCACGAGGAAGGCGTCGCAATCGCACAACAACGTGTCCATAGCCTCTGTCTGAGCTGTCCTGCAGCGTGAGGAAGGACAGGCGGCGGTGGTCGGTCGTACACCACCTCGAACGGCATGGCGCGGAGAGCCGTGTGGAAGAAAGTATTGTAACAATACTCCGCCCACGGAAGCCAGTCGACCCAGGCGCACGGTCGATCCCCCGTGAGGCAGCGAAGGTACATGGCGATCACCTTGTTGACGACCTCCGACTGGCTGTCTGAAACGAACCGGGCTCTCGAAACGAGAACCTGACTCCCTGTATCATCGTGATAGTTCCTGGATCAGTAGCTATCACATACATAATACATTTCAGAGGGACTACCATAGTCATACTTCGCATAGGGTCAAACACGGGTTTAATTATTATATAAATCCGTAGGATCTGCAGTACGAGGTTCATTACAAGCCTCTTGGGCTAATTCAATTCAAACTAGACTTCTGATCCATCATTCATCTCCGGAAATTTCCACCACAGAAACGGGAGGCGATAACTAGACTTCTGGTCCATCCTTCATCTCCGGAAATTCCCACCACAGGCAAACTTGAGCGTAGAACGGGCTTCAATCATACCATCCATCATCGTTGGGGTTGAACTTCGGGTCGGATCTTACATCTATCCAAACTATCCCCAAGGATTGGGATAGGTCCACGTCACCATCCGCATGCAAGCTTTGAAGTGGAATATACTAAAAAAATTCAAAATCAAGGTAGAAGCTATGGTTTTCCTATGCATGTGCAAAAATCAAGTATATCATCATCCAAACTCCCAAACTCGGGCCATTCCGGCATTCCGGACTCCCGGTCCAACAAACACCTTCCAAACCACCGAGTCGGTGCGAGAACTCCCACTCCTCGCACCTGAACTGCCCCAGGCAGGAAAGAATGCTAGACGGAGGTAGAAATCTGAGTAACACTACTCTAGGATAGCAACGACAGTTCAAGAGATGTCCATAACCAAGGACACAGCTATACGTATAGTTTTCACCCTACAGGGGTTGTACACCTAGACCCACTCGAATTGAAGCTAGCAGGGGATCAACCAACTGAACAATGAGACACCGGTCGTAAACTAGTAGCCTCGGCAGCATCCGGCTTTCCCGGGTCATGGGCGCATCCTCCCGCAAGAGGTCGCCCCGGGACTGTGAAGCCTCCCTTGGGTCTTGGGGAACGTGAGGTCAGCACCTCCTCCCCCTACACCGATACTCGATCCTCTCACCGGCTTGGTACCATACTTGCTAGCCTCGTGCTGGACCCACCCACATAATGGGTAAGTGGTGTGCACGCTTAACATAGTTCCATCACCGGGACCGCAATCTCGGTCCTTACTTGCCGAAGCGAGCTTCTTCGTCCCATGCGTATCCACCGCAGCGGTCCGCGACTGCACCCATTACGGGTGCCACCAACTCCTCAACAAGGTAACCACTAAAGTTGTACCGCCATAGGTTCTTCGTAGGATGTGCCTAGATACATACTCCAAACCCTTGATTAGATGATCGAGTTAAGTTTTGCTCACTTCCGCTAAAAGTCTTATTCACCAACTCCTCAGAAAAGTATCTCCACTCATGCCAAGACTAATCATCCATTCCCACACATACACATGCAATCATAGCAAAGCATCTCATATATATCAAGTGTATAGGATAACAAGGAGTTTAGGTAAATAAAGTGGCTATGCAGGTTCATCTCATAGTAGTATAACATGAAGCAATAGCATATCTAAGCAAGCAATGCCTAATAGGTAATCAGAAAGCAGATGGGCGTGAACCTGGATCGTCCTCGTAGTCCTCCTGGTAGTCTTGGTAGTCCTAGGCGTCGGTCAACTCCTCTAGGACGGGTCCTATTCATAAATACGTATAAGGTCGGGGGCCAAAGTGCAAAAATACACAAAAATGTCCAAAAAAGATCCAAACCACCACATCACCTACTCTAACAGGTAGTTCATGATTTTTGAAGAATTATAAAACTGGTTTCATAATTTTTAGAGGTCTGTTTTATTTATTATGAATTTTCTAGGAAAAACTTATTTCTTAAATTAATAAATTATTATCGGAAAAAGAAAACACACAACAGTGACACGTGGCAGCACCAGACCGTGCCATGTGGCATGATGACATCAGCATGACATCACCGAGGCGTCAGTCGGTCCCACTAGTCAGCCTCACCCAGGGGTTGACGGGTGGGGCCCTCGGGTCAGTTCAGCAAAAAAGGAAAAAGAAAAAGGGCAAGGGGGGCTTAACGGGCTGGAAACATTGGGACAGCTCGATCTGGCCCAACGTGGTTCGGCTCGGCTTGCTGGGCTAGGCCAGTCGTGGCTTGGAAGGCTGGCTTGGTTTCGGTGGGCTGGCTGGCAGGCTGGCTCGGCTCGCGGCTTGGAGAAAGGCTGTCGGGCCGGCTCATGTAGCAGGCTAGCGCGGGGACTTGACAGGCCAGCTCGGTTCTTGGCTCGCAGGCTGGCTTGGCGAGGCGGCGCTTCATCCCCTGGTTCTTCAGCGCCATGGGCTATCTTGGGCTGGCGAAGACCCTCCCCTTCTTCTCTCTTCTTCCTTCTACTGACTTGGTGGGCCCACGCGTCGCTCGCCTCCTCGCTGGCAGGTGGGGCCCGTGTGTCATCCTCTGTCCAGATCCGCTGCTACGGCTCCTAGATCCGGTGCGGCGGCTATGCGTGCATGCGTGCGTGTGTGTGCGACCGAGGGTGTGCATGGGTGTGTGTGGCGAGGGCGTTCGAGGAAACGCCCCAAAGGGCTGTCGGTGACACGCGCGTGACGTCGCGGTGACGCGTGTGGTGACCGCGGCGGCGGCATGGCCCGGCGAGGTGGCGCGAGGTGGTGTTGCTCGGAGGAGGCAAAGGCAGAGCCTTTAGGCAAGGCTGGGCTCCGGCGAGGAAACAGGGACCATGGATCAATCGGGCTTGGGTTCTTCCAAGGTGAGACTACGGCTGGGGAGCGCGCTCGCGTGTGGGATTCTGGTATTCCAGGCTTGCGGCAATGTTCGGTTGTAGGGCAAGGCGGCCGGAGCGGTAGCGATGGGTGGCGCATGAGCAAGGGCTCGGCCTTTGGGGTTCCTGGCTGGGGAGCGCGCGGGCACTTGGCTGCCAAGGCAGTGGCATGGCCGCGCGGCGCGTGCAGAGGTCTGGGGTCCCGGAGCGGCAACGGCCGACGGAGGTGGTCGACGGCGGCTGCGGTTCACGCGGCGCGATGGGCTCCTGCAAGAAGGTGGCACATAGGCCAGGCACAAGGGTTGGGGGTCCTTGGGCCACGCTAGGGAAGGCTCATCGGCGTGGCGGCCGGCAACACGAGGGTTACAGGGTGACGGGCGGCAGCGCTCACTGGTCGAGTCTGAAGAAGAGGCGCTCGGGGCTGTGACGAGGCGAAGCAAGGGACTCGGTGCCGTGCCGTGCCGAGATGCTTCGTTGACGTCGTCATTGAACGCGCGGGCGCGGGGGCGGCATGCTTCTCCTCCCTCCCTTCGTCCTAGTGGAGGCGTGCTCCCCCTTCTCCTCCCCTTCTTCTCCTCCTCGACCCACTTCTCTCGGCTCGTGGCGGCGGACAAGGGGAGAGAACCCCGAGGTGGCTAGGGTTTGCGGTGGTGGCTGAGGGGTTCTTATGGGGCGGTCGGCTAGGGTTGGCGCGGGCCCGGACACCAAGGGCAGCGATGGGACGCGCCGCGGAGCGGGAACGTGTGGCGGTATCCAAGGCTCGGTGCACTAGTGCTCGGGCGCGGGCGGTTAGCTTTGGTGGCGGCTAGTGCGCGCGGCGCCAGGTGACGCGAGCGGGAGCCGGCAGCCTCGGACAGGCACGCGCCTGTTGGCTGCTGCGCCACAGCGCGGACGCGGAAGGGCAGCAGAGCGGCGGTGGCGCGAGGTGGAAGGGAAAGCTGACATGCGGGACCCGCATGTTAGTGGCTCCGCGGAAGCGAGGTTGAGGAGGGGCGCGCCGCTAGGCTGGCTGGGCTGCGGCTGCGGGGCCGGGGTGCAGGCCGGCCAGGTGGCGTGCGGGTTAGGCAGGCCGGGCTAGGTTGGTTAGCGGGCTGGGTCAGTTCGGAAGGTTAGGATTTGAATTTAAATTCAAATGGCCTATTTGAATTTAAATTCCACTCAATTGAATCATCCAAAAACCAAACCGAAAACAAAACAAGGTAAATTCAAATGAACTCCAGATATTCCACGCTAGCAAATATTTCCTTAGGTTGGATAGGTTTTAATTTAATAGGAATTTTGAGGGAGGAAAAGATGCCAACCTTAGGTTATTCTAGCTAATAGCACTTGCACACCAAAAAGTTTTTGTTGATCGCACTTTTTGACATATAACATTTCGCGAAAATCACGGGATGTTACACTGTCCGTCTGTGGGTGGAATGTCGTGCTCAAGCGGAGCTTGACACCAGCCATCTTGAAGAGGTCGCACCACATGTGACTAGTGAAGACTGGGTCACGGTCGCTGACGATGGATGCGGGGAAGCCGTGCAGGCGAACAATGTCGTCGAAGAAGGCGCGGGCAACTGAGGCAGCCGAATAGGAGTGACTGAGGGTGATGAAGTGCGCATACTTGGAGAAGCGGTCGATGACAACAAGGATCATGGACTTCGCGTGAACCTTCGGCAGCGCCTCGATGAAGTCCATCGAGATGTCAACCCATACCTAGGAGGGCACATCGAGGGGCTGAAGGAGTCCGGCGGGCTGCAGGGTAGGCGTCTTGTTGCACTGGCACGTGGCACATGAACGGACATAGTCCTGGACAAGTGCTCTATCGCTGAGGATGTAGAAGTTCGCGCGTAGTCGCTGAAGGGTCTTTTGAATCCCCTCATGGCCGGCGGTGTGAGCGAGGGTGAGTACATGCTGGTGTAGATCATGTTGCGCCGGCACGAAGATGCACTTGCTGTGGAGCAGGAAGCCATCATCGGTGCGCCACGACCCCTCAAGGGAGGCGTCGCGCAGCTGCTGGAGGAGGCATCCTGCCTCCTCATCGGTCGTGGTGGTGGCGCGGATCTCGTCGAGGATGCTGAACGAGGGAGCCGAGAGGCCATGCAGCGTGGCGTCGGCGGTGCTGGAGTCAGAGTCACAACGCGAGAGGGCGTCTGCCGCAGCGTTGAGGCGGCCTAGGGGGTACTCGACCGCAAAGTCGAACCCGAACAGCTTGCTGAGCCACTGATGCTGAGGGACAGTGGACAACCGCTGATCCAGGAGGAACTTTAGGCTGTAGTGGTCGGTGCGGACGAGGAAACGATGACCCTAGAGGTACGACCGCTAGTGCCGTAAAGCCTGCACCAGGCCGAGGAGCTCCCGCTCGTACGTCGCCAGCTTGTGGTGGCAAGCGGCGAAGGGTCGGCTGAAGAAGGCTAGGGGCTCGGCCCCCTAGTGGAGAACGATGACGAAACCGGTGCCGGAAGCGTCGCAGTCGACGACGAACTGTCGGTCGAAATTAGGCATCTGAAGGACTGGCCCCGTGGAGAGAGCGCGCTGGAGCGTCGCGAATGCCTCCACCGCCTCAGGTGTCCAGGTGAAGGCGTCCTTGCGCAGCAGTAGCATTAGGGGTGCGGCGATCGTCCCAAAGTCCTGGATGAATTTCTGATAGTAGATAGCCAGTCCTAGGAAGCCGCGCACGACCCAGGCTGAACATTGCTCCGGCCAAGATGAGACAGCATCCACCTTGTCGCTATCTATAGCGACGCCGTTGGAGGAGATGACATGGCCGAGGTAGGTGACCTATGGCGCCCCGAAGGTGCACTTGGAGCGCTTTAGGTGGTGGTCGTGGGTGCGGAGGGCGTCGAAGACGAGGCGAACGTGCTGCAGGAGCTCGGACCATGATGAACTGTAGATCAGAATGTCGTTGAAGAAAAAGAGCACGGACTTGCAGAGGAAGGGCCTGAGGACGTTGTTCATGAGTGCTTGGAATGTGGCCGACACGTTGGAGAGGCTGCCGAAAGGCATGGCGAGGAACTCGAAGTAGCCGTGGTGAGTGCGGAACGCCGTCTTTTTGTTGTCCACAACGAACATCCGCACTTGGTGGTAGCCGGAGCGCAAATCTAGCTTGGTGAAGAAGTTGGTGCCATGGAGCTCGTCCAGAAGCTCATCGATGTCCGGGACATGAAACTTGTCCTTCGACGTCTTGTTGTTGAGGGCTCGGTAGTCGATGCAAAAGCACCTGGAGCCTTCCACCTTCTTGACTAGCAAGACCGGCACCGAGAACGGGGATGTGCTCAGCTGGATGATGCCCTGCGCCAGCGGCGCACTGCCACTTGAGCTCGTCCTTCTGCAGCTGCGGGTAACGGTACGGGCAGACGACCACCGGTGCCGAGCCCGGTAGCAAGTGGATCCGTTGGTCGTACGGGCGCTCTGGCAGCAGCCCGCAAGGCTTGTCGAAGATCGAGTTGTACTGCTCGAGGAGGCGCTCCAGCAGCGGCAGCTGAGGATCCCCGATGAGGGCGTGGAGGGCCGGCTGTCGGGTGACACGTTGAGGGGCGCCCTCCCCCTTCCAGGATACGCGGCGAGCGCCCCGCCAGAAGGACATGGAGATATCTCGAAGTTCCATAGGATGGGCCCCAAGGTGTGGAGGTAGTCGACGCTGAGGATGAGGTCGAAGCCGCTAGAGTCAATAGCGAAGCAACTGATGAAGAAGTCCTCCTAGCCGATGAGCATGGACACGTTGCGGGCCACACCATCATAGTGGATGCGGACGCCATTCGCCACCGCAACCCGAATGATGGCGCTCTTCGGCTCCAGCCCGATGCGGCGTATGACCCCCGTGTTGATGAAGTTGTGGGTCGAACCGCTGTCGAGGAGGGCGTGGAGACTATGGCCGCGGATGTCGATGTGGACCTGCACGTGGCCTCGGTGCGGATGCAAGCGATGGCATGAAGGGAGATGACCGGATCAGCGGCCACGTCCCCAAGGGCCGCCGTGGCGCTTTCCTCCTCAGGTGCATCGTCGGCCAGGTAATCGGTGACCTCCAAGTAGAAGAGCCGCGGGCACTGATGTCCCTGCACGTACTTCTCGTCACAGTTGTAGCAGAGACCCTGGCGGCGGCGCTTGAGCATCTCGGCCGGCGTTAGGCGGCGGAAGGGCCGCGGGAGCGCAGGCAGCATTGGTACCACGGCCATGGCAGGTAAAGCTGACGCTAAGGCCGGGGCTGGTACCGCCGGTGGCGCCGCTTGTGGTCGAGGTGGAGCAGGCAGCGGTAGCGGCCGCTGTGGAGGCCGTGCAGGCTGCTAGGGTTGCGGCGCCATGGTGGCTGCAACGCGATGCTAGAAGGCCCGCGCGAGGTGCATCGCCATCTGCAAGTCTTCGGGTTCTCGGTGCTCAACATTGACGTGGATGTGCTCGGGAAGGCCCCCCACCAACAGATCAGCCTTCTAGCGTGGAGACAACTGGGGGGTGTGGCACATCAGCGCGTTAAAGCGCTCCTGGTAACCCTGGACCGTGTGGGGGAAGGGCAGCCGCGCCAGCTCGGCGAGACGGTTGCGGCGTATCTCTCGTCCGAAGCGCATATTGCAGAGTTCGGTGAAAGGCTACTAGGATGGCGTGCCCTCGTTCTGATCCCGGGCATAGTACCATATCTGGGCCACACCGGTGAGATGGTACAAGGCGAACCAGACGTGATCGGAGGTGAGGGTCCGCTGCCCCCTGAAAAACTCCTCACACTGCATGAGCCAATTCAGGGGTTCCTCCGTGCCGTCGTACTTCGCGAAGTCCATATAATTTATTATGAAATTTTCTCTTTGAGATTGCTAGATCAAAATGAGCGCTTAGTTCACAAGGGTGAGAAAGGAGATGGAATGCTTCAACAGTACAACGACCGGTGTCATGATGATATTGGCTGGGCGGTAGATGGTTTAGATTGAATTTTTAATCTTGAAACATATTTTTGTTTCAAACTATGAATGTGTTTTCGATTCCGTTCTAACCACTGTCTTGCTGAGAATAAATATAACAAAATAACATCCAACATGTTTACATTTTACATATTTTTTATTTATGAGAAAAATATATATTTATATCATTCTTTTTTAATAATTTAGATGTCCAACATCTTCGATATTTGTGCAGGGTTGTCGTGTCGGAAAAAAAGGGAGTGACTAGACATTACTCGAGTAATTTTGGTTATCTGTTTCACTCGATTTTTTTTAACCAATAGTATAGAGTCGTTACTGTTCATATAATAGAAAATTCAGTTGACAACCAAACAAAAATCAGTCGAATCAGGACCCCAAAGTGAGGAATAAAAACCGAGTAAATAATGATCGTGAATCATCCAAATATCAGCCGCTTTTTTTGTCGGTTAGAGTGTGCTGATTGGCCAATTAAGCTCAGTTTGTTTGTGGTCATTCTTTTGAGTCTTGACCGATGCAGCGATGCTTATTGTTTGCCATGTTGGCTTTCTGGTTCGGGCAGCACAACCGCACACCGACAGTCAACTAATTAAAAGTTTTGAGCAAAGCTTTCGGCAACCTCATTCATATTCTCTCCGCTATCTTTAAAGCAGTCCTGTGATGAAACTTTCCCACCTAGATCAAGTTCTCCATTCGGTGCATATATTTACATTTTACTATATTTATTTCAATAACTAACGATGATATTCTTACATGCTATGTGATGTACTCGTCAATAGCCGGTGCCTACAGTGATTTCATCTATTTCAAAATTTATCGGCTCAATCTCTTAAAGGTACAGGTAAGTTGTACGCGCGTGGATTTATAGGGGTAAACTTTTATATCTGTGTATTATACTTCAAAAAATACATTGAACCTACAAAACATTACAAATTCTTCCATTAATTTGATCCGACTAAAAGAAATGATACCATGCACGACACAAACAAATAACTGGAATAGAACAAAATGTTAACAAAAAAGATATTAGAAGAAGATTAGTATTACAAAAATATAGAATTGATTTGATATGAGGCAAATATATCACACATTTAATTTGATTTTAACAATACAAGAAATTCATGCATCATTAAATAATGCATTTCACCTCCCACGTACTTTGGACATACAAACATTCATAAATACACATACACAACACAAAATGCCCGGCCAGTTTTACTATCCAGTAAAAATATCGACACAAAATTTGAAGGGACATACATACTCATTCTGTCCTGAAATGTACTCCCTCCGTCCTAAAATATAGCTACATTTAGACTTTTTCAGAGTTAAGCTTTTTCAATTTTGACTACAAATAGTGAAAAAATTATAGAAGCTAATAATATAAAAATTATGTTAGTAGATTTATCGTGAAATAAACTATTATAATATGCAATCATTTTTGTTTGAAATAATTTATTTGTAGAGATATTGTTGGTCAAAATTAAAAAAGTTTGACTTTGAGGAAAGCTAAACGTAGCTATATTCTGGGACGGAGGGAGTAAGGCATTACAAGTTTCAAAATTTGTACCTAAATATAAGGTATCCTAGGGTGTTTTGAAAACTAATTATTGGCAACCGGCTATGAAATCAGCAAAATAACAACCAAACAAGATATTAAATCGGGGTACATACGTCATTTTCTTATCTTCTTAATCTATTATAAAAATGCTAGGATGTCCTAGTTATCCGGACGGAGGGAGTGCATGCTGTATAGCTGCATATGCATGCACGCATGTTGCTTTTGTCGAGCTAGTTTTAGGGTTCCTAAATGCTCCGTTAGTCCACAGCTATGCTCCACAGCTGCTGGTGGCCTGACGCTGCTGCAGTGCTGCGCCAAAGGCCGGGCAACGGGACAAGCATGCACGCGTGCTCAACCGCCGTACGTTGTGACGCAGATCGCAGAGTGATAAGTTGATGGGTCCTATATGCCGCATTCTAAGTTACGATCGCCTCATAGGCCGGCCTTCAACAGAAAAAATCGACTGACGGGAAACCGAAAAAAAAAAAGCGTGCACGGCGGAACATGAAGGGAAGTAGGGAACGGAACGGGAGCGAGAGTTTCCTGCTAATTGGGCTTTACTGGGCCTTAAAGATTTATGCCCTAATCACCTTCCACAAGATGGACCGTTTCTCCTCTCTCTATCTCTCTCTCGGCCGCCTTCTTTCCAAGCGGCGACGACACGGGAGTGACGCCGCCCTTGCTTCGTCGGGCGCTTCGCCGGCCGACAAGGTACGTCCGCCCTTTCCCTTCCCTTCCCTTCCTTTTTTGCTGTGCGAAATCGAACACCCAAACCCCCTAACCTGTGCTATTTGTATTCGAATCTGACCATGGATTTTTACCTACTAACCTCGATTTTTTTTGCAAAAATTATTGGGTGTACCCAATACTGGGTCCGCCGGTTTGAATGTATATTCGTATTCCCATCCTTGCTGTACCGTGGGAGGGTTTCTTATAGCACTTCGTTTCAATTTCCAATTCATGCACGGCCCCTGCCCCATGATTTTTGCAAAATTTGGAGGAACATAACCATGCAGACCAAAATATTGCTAAGGGTTGTGGTGGAAAATCGAACACGTCACGTTACATGTTAACGGAGTGAGATGTTTTGGCCAAGGATCATAATTGTCTGTGCAGGGAATTACAAGCCCATGCCCTGTAGTCTGTACAACTCATTGCAGTTTTACATATGCTTACCGTCCTAGTTTGTTTCAGAGACATCTGACTTGAGAAGCTTCGGATTCTGGCATTCTGCTACTCTCGCAATGAGAATCTCTGAGCAGCTGGGTAGCAGCGCCGTTGACATGCAAATAGATCAGGTTCTCTTCCTTCATGCCTTCCTCAAATTCGGTTGTGCCTGTTCCTGTTTCTTTTTCTTGAACAGATTTGTGGGACTAGTGTGGCTTCTCCTCTTCCATTAAGAGTCGTAACTTGCGTATGCAGGGAGAGGAAAATGAAGATGGCGCACATGATAAGACAGATGAGCAGCCAACTCAATGTTTGAAGCTCGAAATAAGCGACTCCTTTCTGACATCCATTGCGCTCATGCTGTCTTGGGACAGGAATGCTTTTCTTCAAAGCAAATATAATGATAGGATCAAATATGAGGAGCTCACAACTGCTCAGAACCAGCATACGAGTGCCAAGAATTACAAAAAAGTTTCAACTGAGCTGCCTCTTCTATCACTTACCATCGGCAACAAGAAGGTATATATGTTCAGAATATATTTCCTGTTTTGGCCTTTTTTTCAAGATCAGTGTAATAATATGTACTTTTCATGTCCCTGAGCCTATGTAGTTCATTCGTACGGGTGATTGCAATATACTCGCTTCTTTCTGCTACGTAACACAGCTAATCGTGTGCAAGTTGTTCTATGAAAAGTTGACTAGAAGAGTTGATATCCCCTTCTCGGACATCACATCTCTTCTTGTCTGTTTTGACAATAAAGGATTTGATACCTTGAGAATAAAGGTGCGGATTTTTCTACCTGGAGAAAATTAATATTTATCCTCTTTCTTAGTGTCGATACATGAAGAGCTTGATGAGTCAATCATGCAGGCGAGATCTTCACTTGAATATTTCTCTGCTGATAAGCCACTTCCTGGAAAATTTACTAGCTGGAAAGTGGACGACTCCAAAGAAGATAACTGTTTTCCTGAATCAAAGTAACCGCTCAACTTTTATTTTCCCTATATTAACTCATTTTCCTTTTTGCTAACAAGCATAGAAGATGGATTCATGGTACAGTAGTTGTTACAGACCAACTTCTCTTTTATGATTCTATTGTTTTTGTCTGAATCATATTTCAGATTTGTCTTCCTTGAGATAGAGAAGGGGAAGCTTGAAAAGGGTCTTGCAAAACTATTATATATTGATCCGAGATTACAACGTACAGTGGAATTTGCAAGAGCTTCTGGTGACCAACACATGTACCAAGGCCGTGTCCATGCTCACACACAGCAAACCAACATGTCTGCTCCTCAGCCGTTCCTATCTGTCAATGTGCTCCCTACATTGGAGGGAGAATGTAGGATGTTCTTATCACCTCTTCATTCATAGGTAAGGTAGCCATCTCACTGATTATAAGCATCACTTTTTTTTTCTTTCCAACACCAGTTAACTCTTGATGTCATGCACAATTTGCAGGATCAGACCAGCTTGGGTGTATGATTCAACGAACATATCCTTGATTGTGAATGATACGATGAGATGATAATATGCTTCTGAGCACGTAGATAAGATGATGAAACTTTGGAAATGTGATATATATTCTTTTAGGTAGACTAGGAAATTTCAGTTTTGCATCAAGTGTATAGTGTATTGGATTCCATTATAGATGAACAGATGACTAATGCCAAGGAGATAGAAGAAACTTATTAGTAAATATGTCTTCTTAAACTTCAGCAGTGTTGTCAGCAAGATGCAACACCTTAAATCTTCATCTGGGTTGTCAGCTATACTTGTTCACAAAAATATTTACATCCTTGTATGAGATTGCGTGGAGTGTCATAGTGGTGCCTATCATGCATGCCAGTGGAGCCATTCCATTGTATTTGAGCTAATATGCTGTTTTAGTTTACTGGAGGGGAACTATGTATTGTGATCCACTGGACATGTTCTGTTTCTTACAGGAGCATATCAGCATAAACTGTCTGTTACCCATACGGAACAAGGGTTTGCATGTCAGGCTGTCAGCTAATGAAGTCATTTTTTATGATCGCTCTGTTGCCATGCAAAGTCTGCATGCCCTGTTTACGGAATGCGCGTTCCTGGTTTGCAGAATGCATGTCTTCAGTTTGTGATACAATCTGGTTGGTCCCGTGTTCTGTTTGAGAGCATTAATGTCAAATGATTTTCCAGAACATATGTCCCTCAGATTATGGTTTTTTCTGCCATCTGCTGCTCACACTGGCATGATTATGGTTTCCTCTCATTTGGGGTACCCTCAGTATTTGGGTATCCAAAGTGGATAGGAAGGAACAAATCTCTCTTCCGCTCAGCTGCTTCCTCTGCTCTGTATATTTGATTAAGATTGGTTTTCCCAGTTAGGAAAACAGTAAAACAGAAAGGCGTACATTACACGGTGTTGCAAATACCCTGCTATTTTTTTTTGTTGTTGCTGCTTTTTTTTTTGGTCTCCTCATCAATTTTGTTTCTGACCCGCCTCATTTCCTCAAATAAAATTCCCAGTTCGGAAGTCAAGGATGCGCACCCAAAGATCCAATTTTGTCTTAGCGACTTGGCTGCCATGATCCATGAAATCGACCTCTCACGTTATGTGGATGCAGTCACATTTGGAGGCCGTCACTGCTGATCGGTCGGAGGATCTCCTCCCTAAAAGAGAACTAAACAGGACTTGCTGCTTCTAGATCTTGGCCTTATGAACCATTAACCAGATAATCTCACTGAATGCATTTTGCATTACATCTATTGCCTCCCATGCATGCATTTTGCAGGTTCGTCCAAGTCTACAAATTTTGTCCAAGGTTCACTCGAGATGGAAATGTGCAACAGCATGTCTTATTGTCCGGAAGTATATTTGTGAGATCCTCTCAAATACAAAGGATTAAACACGTACTATGAAAAAAAAGTAATATCTGGCACCCAAATTGTTGCCCATTATTGCAGAATAACTTATCACTTCGATAATTCTCGAATCAGGAATTACTTGTCATGCCTGCTTGCCTTATATGTTTCCTTCCACTTTCGTGGCACGCCCAAAATTTCCGGTGTTTCTTATCTCTGCAGAACTAAATAGATACTCAATGTTATCAAGCATAGAATAAATATAGTTTATTCTTCAGTATATTACTATCAAAGTATGCTGAATTTGCTGCTTTTCTGAAATGAAAGGAACTCGAATAAATGTACGCTGAAAACATGATATATTATTGTAAAAGTTGCTGACAAAAGAAGAGCCAAGCTGGTTCATTGCATCACATGGAGCATAGACACTGGCGAGCGAGTCACGGCCAAAAGTATTGTCACAATTTGGGGATGTTTGGATTCTAAGGACTAGAATTTAGCCCTGTCAAATCGGATGTTAATTAGGAGGACCAAATATGAGTTAATTATAAAACTAATTATATAACCCCAGGCTAATTCGCGACACGAATATATTAAGTCTAATTAATCTATCATTAGCACATGTTTACTGTAGCATCACATTATCAAATTATGGACTAATTAGGCTTAATAGATTCATCTCGCGAATTAGCTCGGGGTTATACAATTAATTTTGTTATTAGTTTACGTTTAATACTTCTCATTCGTATCCAAACATCCGATGGACATGGTTTAGCCCTCCTGGAACCAAACACGCTCTAGCTTCACTCGTTGGCTGGCATGGCTTTCTGCAAGTATGCTTCAAATTTATCTAGACCAACTATATGAGGGTTAAAATACTGAGGAATGTGAATTGTGTAGAACCAAGTTACCAAACGTCCGGGTTTATTCAGATTTATATCTGTTAGTTTAGCTTGATCAGAATTACAATCTTCATTGATTAGGTGGCAAACCAGAACTTATGAACAGATTCTGCAGCAGTGGATATCCAAATTCTTATCAACTCTTCCAGTACCGCAATATTTAGCACATGTTCGATCCGCACCGATGGAAATGGCTTAAGAACCTACGTACAGTATAAAACAAGAAATCTCGACAATTATTCATTTCATGTTCACTACAAATTTGGGATCATTCTCGGCATTGTAGTCTGCACAGGATTGTACTTACAGTATTGTAGTCTGCACAGGATTTGAAAAGCATATCTCCTTTATGGCGAGTGGTTGGGCACAAATCATCTTATCCTTCATAGGTTCATGTTGAGTATCTCTTTGCCAAATATATTTATTTCTGAAAAATAAAATAGAAAAGTAGGAATTTTTTGTCAGCATTCAGCAGTCAAACTGCACAAAGGAAATATGGTTTATTCTTTGGCATATTAAGGTCATCACTGTATTCAAATTGTCCTGTCGATAGAACAGATTATTTATCTGATGAGCTGATCAGAGTTCAAATTGACTATGCCATTCTGATAAATGTGCTGTATATATATGCCATTCTGATAAATCATGTCTTTGCAGTTTGCACTTCAACTAAATCAAAACTTCCCATTCATTATTTGAAGTACTACGGAAAGATTCAGAGAACAATAGATCCGTTTATACTCAGTATATTACACCTGATCTTGTAATCTCGTTGGCATCTTCAGCAGGGAACAAATGCAGCATGGAGAATTACCGGCAGCTCACGTGGAGCACCAAACCACCTATCAGCAGCTAATGGTGTTCATGACAGGAAGCTGCCCATGGAGGTTCTGGAAGAATAGATGCAGTACATGATATCCACTGATCGAAGGTTCTTAATAGTACATCATCTAATAGCATCTGATGAGATGCAATTGATGATGTGTATCCAACTATCAGCAAGAGTAAGGTGCAATCTTCAAAGGAACAGATTCTTGCATGTAGTGGTCCTCAAAAGAATTTGCTTCTCAGTACTATATGTCTATGTGTAATAGAGCTTGTAAGTTGTAAGACAGGAGATTAGGATGACATAAAGAAATGAAAAATACTGATGTCACTTTCTTGGCTGTTTCAAGTAGTACTGCTACATTTTTCTCAGTACAAGACAATGTCAGAATCCGAAACGATTTTGGGAATCCTATACCGCAACAACATGGACGATGAATTCATGGTGACCAGGTGTTTGTGCTGGCTGACAATTGGCAATATATTAAGCGGTGCCGAATAGCCAAGGAAGCTGAGGAACATATTGCCGACCAATTTTGATACCCATATGCAGGCATATCGGTTTGCATCAGGTAAAGTGGCATTTTGGAAGAACAAATCAGATATGCTGCCTATTAGGACAACACTAACGAAAGAAAACTACTGATTTGCTTTCTACTTTCTTATCTTGAAATTTTTCGTGGATATCATCAGATTTTCATACCAAATAGTAGGCAGAGATTGATTGACCTTAATTTTAAATTCATCAATTACAATAATTTATTTACACAAAAGTACTCCATTTTCTTGTTTTCGTATCAGATTCCATCTCGTCAATCCACGAAAATGATCCATCGGAACTCTTATTTTTGCAGAATGATATACGGTTAAAGTGTCACACGTCTTCATGAACTAAGGTGACATGATAAAAGAAATATCTGATACAAAGTGGACAAAGGAGACGATGCGCCGCATCGTTCACCATCATTGAGCTCAACTCTGGAAACCTGACACTTTGTAGAAAGGAAAAGTGGCTACACATCAACAGGTTAGTGATGTCATAGTTTGCCTCCAAAATGTCTGAAGAGCATGGACTAGCTGGCTAGCAGCTACTTGTCATGGGTGGGAAATGCAGCATAGCTGAAACATGTCAGTTCTAATCACTTGAAGCACAAACTGCAAGGATGTCAAAGGCCTTACAATGTCAAGAATTTCATCAGTGGCAAAGATAGCATTACCATGAAAGTAGAGTTTCCCATACCTTAAACCAAATTAGACCCGTGCATATAAGAGAGAACAAAAGGTGAAAAACTGGAAAATCCATATTTTCACAGCAGAATATTGCACCACAACATTAAAGAATTAGTTGACATATTTGCTGGCCCTCTGATCTTCATCAAGGAAACAAGAATCTCTGGCACAAAAAGTAGAGTTGCACATGGCCTTAAACAAGAATATCTTGCAGGTGTATAAAGATGAGATAGCAACCAAATCCATGATATGTTCTTTTGCAGGGTGTAGTGGGGAGAACAAAAGGCATGCCATAGGACTCAGTCCAGCAATAACAATTCAGTAGAGACTTGTATAGATAGCTCAAGGGACTGATTGGGTCATATCACTCATAGCTTGTCTGAACGGATACAATGGCATCCTGTTTGCTTCCATGTTATATCGTTGAATTTTCTCCCAACTAATAATTAGTGTTAATCAGAAATAATTTATGAGCTACCTTCAGGTTAAAGATGCATTGTCCTTGTGACTGACTATCACTTTACTAAGAGAATATGACTACTCTGAGATCACTATCAGTCGCACTAATCATCTTTGTTCTAAAAAAGATTTACCAACAACTTTTGGTACATGATCGAATTTTTGTCATGACTCAATGTACTACATTTGCGGAAATATATTGATCTTGTCAAGGACTCCCAGAAATTTAATGAATCAAATTCATACAGTAACATGTCATAATTTCCCTTTTAGCTGACAACCACTTCTCAGTGGAAACCAAAAAATCTAGTCGTTTTATAGATTGCAATTCAGACATATCTAGCCAATCAAGATGTCATTCCTGATGGTTGCCATGTTAACCATTGAGGTGCACCCCTTTTTGCTGCGCGGGCACCTCTCCATGAAGCCCCGGAATATCCCATCAAATATTCTCCAGAGAGGTGTCACATTGATCTAAAGTTTAAAAGAGCTCTCTATGGTCTACGGGCTCAATGAATTAGATCCTAAGATTTGCACTGCTTTGCTTTCCCTGTCACTAGTGTAGGCTATATGAATGCATGTAGCTTGATGATATCTTGATGCTGACAGGATTCATTAAGAGAGCACTTAATTGGTCTCTGAGGGCTAGCAGTCCAAAAGCTTTTTCAAACATCCTTTATTAAGCCCCCTTTGCGAAACATCCTTTATCAAGTGCTTTTCCTCATAAAAGAAAATTAGCCAGCCGTTACCGCATCATTGGCAATGCAGTTTACAATAGAGAGGCCTGAAAATTTAAAAGTTGACCAGTAGAACCTGCAGTTTCACCTGCGCTTGAAAAAGGAGGACAATGGTTTGCATTGCTGGATCACAAGATAGGCTGTGCCAACCCTTCTTTCCATAACTGGCTTTTACTTGTTACTGGACTGCACTCTCGGCTGCTACTGCAAGGTCGCAACGTCTGGACTTGTTGTGATTTGATACAATGTAGATTTTTGCTACAAGCCCTCGCAGAAAAAAAAGATTTTTGCTATAAGCAAGCTTGTGTTAGTTCAAATTACGGTAAATTTACAAAACATAAGACTAACCTTTTCAACATAGACTAATCTAAATTTAGCTCCTTGTCATTTAATTCGACATTGCTGGTTAAGCTGTAGTTAGAGTAGCTTTTAGGTTTTGTTAGTCAAAGGTTAATGGACTAACGATGGTGTGTTGTAGGACCAAGAAATGTGCTACGTACACGTGTGAGCTTGTCCTGGGAATGTGGACTGGAGCGTTAGCAAATTTTAGGTTGCGATAACTGAAACTTTCACTAACAAACGCACCGCATCATTGTTACTAAAAAAAAGATGTGTAAACATCAGGGAAACCGTTAAAAGAATCAATAACTAAGTGAAAAAAAGGTAGGTACCAAGAAAGTAACTACTTAGAGACTTTTGGTCATTGGCTATTAGTATGGTTCCTTGTGGTGCAACCTGCTAGTTGGTGGTTACAAAACTCCAAACAAGTATGCGGTAGCTCTTAGGCTCGTAGTGCTAGGGGTCTAAGTGCCTATTATTGCACTGAACCCTTCAAGATCCTACCTCTTATTTGTAGCCCACAACAGGGGGGCTAATAGCATTGAAAAGACTTGTGCTCCCGGTACAAATGGTATGACCTTATGACCTTGGGCTAACCTTGGAGGTACAGGGGTTATTTCCCTATGACCTGCCACCTTTTAGGGCAACCATGGCATCTGGTAAGGATAGAACTTTTCCCTCAATCGTCCTGGCACATACGTGGTGATCCTCAAGTCTCATCTCTCCTGGAGCCAGGAGAGGATAGCCTCCTCAAGCAGATCATGAGAGTCTCTACTTCCGGTGAACTCCCGACCTTGGGGGCTTGTTACCTCGGCGACAAGCCTAGGTTGCTTGCCTCTTTTCCCTCTTGAGACTCCCAACTTTGGGAGACGCTCGGTCCGGTGAACGTGTCCTTCTATCCCTCACGAGTCTTTCTGGCCCCTAGGATCCACTAAATTGACGGTCCCAGACCATTCGCGCAACACTGCCAACCTGACTTCATGATTGCCCGTATTTTCATGTAGTTTTATTATTTCATTGATAAGCATCGTACCAATCGATAGTTAGGCACCAATTGTGACTTCTCATTCTAAAATCCCCCTGCTGAGACTCTTCGAGTTGTTCATAAAGGTAGGGTGTGTGAGCTTGTGTTTGTCGTCTGCATCTATACCATTTTCAAATGAAAAAGAAGTTTCTCGACAAAAAAACAAGAAAAAGGAAGTTTTGACATTATAAGAACCAAGTATGGGTATCACATATGTGAGGGATTCCTATGACACCATAGGACATGTTAACAATAAAGATAACGGTTCATCAGAATTGATCATTCGTACCCAAAATTTTCATGGTGCTCTAGACTACGGATGCTAGTCATAATCATTTAGGATCATCGGATCAACCTAAAAACTTTATAAAATGAACTAGAATGACATGTCACCATAATTAATCAGTTGTTCCAGAAAAATAATATTGGGCACCCACTTGTATTGCAGCATTTGCAGCCAAAGAGTGCAGGTATATACAGCGGTGAGCATGAACATTTTCTCTCCGTCTAGCACAAATGATATGTGCTTGTTTGGCTGTGGCACTGAATAGATACTTTGGTGCATTGAAGGAGGGGTGTGTGTAACCAGTGGCTAAAATCGATGAATCTGGCCCCCAAATTCACGAACTTTGCTGGAGATGGAGTTGGTGGAGTTGGGGTGTTTGGATTGGAATGTTTAGAGTGGAGTTGAATCTGATTGAGTCAATTACTATCAAACGTGTTCTAACCACAGCTATTTCGTGCGGTAGCTATGCTACCCCCATGTATGAATCGGGTGGTTTGGCATTCAAGTGCAGGCCACTTTCTTGCTGGTACGGATCTTTCCTACCAATTGGTGGGTAGCTCAACGGTAGAATATCTGTATTTTTCAAAAAAGGAAAGAAAACAAAATGTGTGAGTCTCACTAAGTACTATTTATTCTTTACAACTTTTTTCATGTTACATTTAGAATTTTAGGGCTTTCTCATGACATGAGTTCCATGATTTATTATAAAAATATTTGACTAATATAATTGTAATTCTTGATACTGTTCTTATGGTTTATATTCTGATGGAATATGTTTACCGTCTTGGATGTTGTCCCAAAATGTTTTGATGATAATCCCAGCCTACTTAAGTGTTTATGACGTACTAGCTTGTTGATGGGAATATGGGATCAAGGAACGTGGTATAATATTTGTGAAAGATTTTTACAAGGCGGCAATAAGGTTGTTCTGATGCTTCCAGAACAGTCTTGCAATGAGGAACATGGCATGGTTCTCAACGACTATGGATCAAACAAGTGTCAATGTTACAACGAAGCACGTGTAGTTGATCCAAATCACACTTCTAACGCCATGTTTACAACAGGTCATGCAAGTCTTTCTGTTCCAAACAACTGAGGAAAAGTTTGCCAACAACACATTACACGTTTCCTTTTATTGTGTACTTCTTGAACTCTCAAAATAGATACTTGTATCATGTCACTGTGTTTTACCACTTTGTGAACATACAATTGTAGTTGCATGCTGGTGAAACCTAACATATATACATTCATAGAAATTTTGAATCAACTTTCCATAATGGCCTAATTAGAGGTACTAGAATTACAAATTTATGACCGCCTGATGATATATTGTTGCTTAACCCTGGTCTGTCCATGCTCCAGACTTTATCTGGAAAAGAGAATGATCGTCACCATGATAAAGATATCATAACAAGTCAAGTCACTGCAAATAATTTAGAGTTGAAAAGGGGTAATCTTTTGTTGGAGAAAATAGAAGCCGTTGTTGCTTAGTGCAAAAGATTTTACCATTCCTCTATTGCCTTTCCATGACCACTCTTTATAGACTCTCCTATACTTTTGTGTAGTTTGCAGGATATCATATTTTAAGTGGCAAAGCAAGAGATCATGTTTTAGGGGGCGCTTTAGATGTTATTGCTATTAATTCTCTTAAAAAGTTCCATTGTTCACTTCATTTGTCCTTTAAATTTTCATGCATTTTGTTGACTGTTAGGTGCTTCTTGGAGGAGCTATGCATACATCTAGTTATGGGTAACCCTGGTTGCTGATGTCTGCATTGACCAAGTGGCGTCTGAAAACTAAAAGATTATATATAAAAAAAGAGAGTTTTTATAACTTTACAACGATGGCCAGTCCATCGCCGTTCTGGGGCTGTGGTGTAGTATTACTGCAATTTTCACTCTCTATAGTTGATGCATCTAATCTATTAGATTATGATCGAATGGTTATTGGGTTATCCTCTTCGGCTCTAATCCTCTTCATCACAGCTCCAAGTCTCACCCAACCCACCCCCATGACTCTTTCTATGGCAGTGAGAGCGCCACATGATCCGTGCAAACCTCCCATACCGAACTAAAGGACCGATAAGGACCGATTTCCTGGCCTTCTTTGCCGCCAATACAACCAACTGGCAATCTCTACTGGACGCTGCTCCAGCTGACCCTTGCCGCTGTGATGCCATCCTACCTCCCCATAAGGCCATGAGCTCCATCCCTTTAAGGCCAGCACCCATGGAACACCTCCTCCGAATTCCTAGAGCTAATGTTGCCCGTAGGCTCGAGTCTACTTCCCCAAATTGTCGAGAAAATGAGTAAGGGAAAAAACAAATAAGGATGTGTATTGGAAGAAAGTTATGTCAATATTAACAAACTGCAGCTCAAATATAACTTGTGGTATGTCCTTAAAATTTGGTGTCTTGCAATTTTACCATGACATATATAAAAATATATTGTTGCCAAAAAATATAAAAACTGGTGGCATTATTTGCGAGTGGTGGCCAAGCTCAATTAGACACAGACAAGGTTGTAAGCGCAGTGATCCATTAAATATTGTAAAAAATATATTTTTCTCTATGCATCTCTCTATGGAGTACGAAAGCATCCATTTATTCAGTATATGTTTTACTTCACCAGCTGAAAACTTAATTTAAGTAGAGAAATGTAATATATCCAAAAGGTGAGTATGTGTTCGAAACGAAGAAACTACAAATAATATAGCAGCTGATGCAGAACTTAGTTTTACGGCCCTGTCAAAGTGTCATTTGATACGCGCTAAGCTAGTTGCAAAAGCCAAAAGGAAGTAGTCATTGTCAATCCATAAATGAGGTACTGCAAAAGAGATGGGTAAGGCTGCACTAAAAAGATGCATATATGTTTTCCTTTCTGAGGTTCAGATACAAGTAGATACATTTGAGCAGCTCCAAAAATACCCTGAACGTATCTTTGAGGAAATGTCCTCGAGTAATAAACAATTAATCATCCATAGAAATTCCCCTGAAAAAAAGGAATCCAACAAATTCGATCCCCAATTTTTTTTATTTTCATCCAATGATCACACCTAGCTGCTATTTAAATCGGTGCTTCTATATGTGATACCCACATTTTATTTTATAGTACTGGAGCATTAAGTTCAAGCGCATCAGAGCATATACAAACCTTCTGAAGCAGCAAAATGAACTCTCTGTTGACGGGCAGACAGTAACATGTCTGACAAAGGGCCGTTTGAAGAATCACCACGTTTTACCCGTTGAAAATCACTGACGATCTCGAATGCAACTTAGTCGCCCACACCTGCGTGGACGCCCATTTTTGCCAATTACCCCATCTCTGTGCATTCTGTTACATGGCAGCCATCACCCACCTTACTTTCCAGCAAGGAAGGAGAGACAGCTGACAGCTTCAGGCAATTGCACTACGCGTCACTCCATCCTATAAAAGACCTACCCTCCCTCCCACTTCCCCTCTCCTCTGCCCACTAGAATCGAACACAGCAACTTACATGCCCTGATGCCCAACCAGTGATCACAATTCACAACAGCTAGCTAAGCCTCCCCATAGGCAACAAATCCTCCATCTTGTTCACGGATACTTTGGAATGTGCTGGCCTCTCACCATCTCACTCTAGATTCCTATTCCAATTCTAAATTACCTCCAATGAACTCCACAGCACACTCCCATGCACATATAAGTACACCCCAAACCATGGCCTCCCTTGAGACACCACCCACTCACCATTGCAGAGCACTGCACTGCTACTCCCTCGGGTTTCCGGCAGGGGCGCCAATGGTGAAGTTCTCCAAGCAGTTCGAGGCCCAGCTCGTGCCGGAATGGAAGGAGGCCTTCGTGGACTACTGGCAGCTCAAGAAGGACGTCAAGAAGCTGCAGACCGCGGCCGGGGGTGGTGTCGTGGTGCCAGCGGTGGTGGCATCACCGTGGTCGCACCAGAAGCCACCGACCGCAGCTCACTGGGTGATGAGGTTGCCGTTCCTCCACCCCCATGGGCACCATAGGGAGCCTGCTGCCATTCAGGCATGTACCAACTTGGCTAGCTGAAGCTCCGTTTGATACTGCAGAGCCAAGTTGAAAAGAAACTTGAGTAATTTGCTGTTGTTTTATACAGTAGCTGCTCATGAGCATCTTTCCGCATAACCATATCTGCAGAATCTCTACAGAGAACAGCACAAAAAAGCAAGTGGAAGCTAGCGCTAACTAATATGCTCCACGCGCAATGCAGGTGCACAAGAAGCTGGGGATCGGCGGGAGCATCGACGGTGCAGTCGCTGGGGAGGTTTACGAGACCGGGGTGGCAAATGAGGCCGGGTTTGTGGACGCTGAGGCTGCCAAGGCCTTTTTTCAGAGGCTGGACCAGCAGTTGAACAAGGTGAACAGGTTCTACGAAAGGAAGGAGGGGGAGTTCCTGGAGCGCGGCGAGTCGCTCAGAAGGCAGCTGCAGATCCTTGTCGAGCTCAAGGCCGCCATCACCCAGCAGCAGCACGCACGGCGCGGCGGCGGGTCCTCAAAAGGGAGCGCCGACACGGATGATCTCTCCATTTCTTGCTCCATCCAGCTTGGTGAGAATAGTTGCATCTCGCTCAACCAATATATGCCCATTAAGCCACATGATGAAAGAATATTACCTTTGGCTTCATTAGATAGGAAAGAATATTACAAATGGCAATATTGGTGGGCATCTGGGCGTACATGATCAGTCCAGTTTCTTTGCCTTAACGGACTGCACTAACAAAATGAGTTCTGCATTAGTCCTTTGGTAATGCCACTGCAAATTGCCTTAATTCGACATATGCCATCTAAGGCCCTTCCAGCTGAATAAGGCATATTACCTTAACCTGAGACATGCAAATTTACTAATGATGTACACTTTTGTAACCCTTTACTTTTCAGGCCATTAGTGAGGGCAAAAAGATAAGATTTGTAGACGCAATGGCATATCTCGGATTAGGCCTTTAGTGATGAGAATGAGATATCTTAGATTAAGGCAATTTGCAATGGCAAATAAATAATTATCCCAACGGCAGAGATCAGGTTGGGCGTCATTAGTAACATTCATGCAATACACTAATCCTGGCATGGCATCTCAAAATTACAGGAGACCAATCTCTAAGGGGCATCGCAGAGCAAGAAGAAGATGGCCAAGAAACAGTTACCAAAGATGTAACAGCTACAAGCACAGATGAAGGACTTGAGGACCAGCTCTCCATCTCTCAAGGTCTTGGTGAATCAGGGAGACATGGCAGGCCAAATGAAGAAGCTGCCCACAAGCTAAGGACACTCCCAGGGAGGGTGGTCACCTGCCAGGGCAGGAACGTGAGGATCAACATCCCAGTCACCACGCCGTCAAGGACTGTCACTGCCGTATGCGAACTGCTGTTTGAGGACATGCTGAGCCAATCAAAGAAGACTGGCACACATGGTAGCGATAGCAATGAGAAGTTGAGCATCAACAAGAGGAAGTTGCACCAGGCGGAGAAGATGATCAGAGGTGCTCTGGTTGAGCTATACAAGGGATTGGGATACCTCAAGACTTACCGGTACACATAGCTGATTTTGCAATATGGCATGTAGTTCAACCTTTTGATATGTGGATATGACAAGGAGCGCACACTTGTTGCAGGAGCTTGAACATGATGGCCTTTGTGAAGATCCTGAAGAAATTTGACAAGGTGTCTGCTCATATCTCTTGCTCTCTGATGCCATATCCTGAAATTTATCACATATATAAGCACTTCTGACAAAAGAAGGTATTTTTCATGTTTCAGGTCACAGACAAGGAAGTGCAGCAAATTTACCTCAAAGTAGTGGAGAGCTCCTACTTCAATAGCTCTGACAAGGTATTCTGCAACGATGAAGCAATTCTGAGAAGCTTTCAATAAATTATTTCTTTCTAAGCTCCAAAGTTCCGGACTGAAATTTCGTTTTAATAGGCAATCAGGCTAATGGATGATGTCGAGGAGCTCTTTGTGAGACATTTCACTGAAGGTGACAAAAGGAAAGCAAAGATGTATCTGAAGCCAAATCAGAGGGAAGAATCACACTCTACCACGTTTTTCATTGGTAATACTTTTTAATAAGGTTCCCATTCCTTAGTCAATGTTGACTTCCAAATTTAAACAGACCTGTCAAACTTCCAGGATTATTCACTGGTGGCTTCTTAGCATTATCCATCGGTTACTGTATCATGGCACACATTGCTGGAATGTACACTCAGCAGTCTAACAAGGTGTACATGTCAACATCCTATCCTGTCCTTAGGTGAGCACCAAAAATGACAATTCAGTTGCTGCTACGTAGTTCTTGGAAAAGAAAAACTGCTACAGTTTAGACATTCAATTGCTGACACTATGTTATCCTAAACTGCAGCATGTTCAGCCTCTTCTTTCTGCATCTCTTCCTCTATGGATGCAACATTTTCATGTGGAGAAAGACACGCATAAACTACACATTCATATTTGAATTTGCACCTACTAAAGAGCTCAAGTACCGTGATGTTTTCTTGATATGCACCACTTCCATGACTATTGTTGTTGGTGTAATGTTTGCGCACCTGACAATCATTGTTAAAGGAAATCCATCAAGTGCAGTCCAAGCAATACCAGGGTCCCTACTTCTGGTATACACTACTTAACTCAACAAATGCATTTGTGTTTACATTTGGAAATTTTTATGCCCTTATGAGGCTGATGCTTCTCTTTATTCAGGTGTTCTTGTCAATATTAGTCTGCCCTTTCAACATCATCTACCGATCAAGTCGTTATCAATTCCTTAGAGTTATCAGAAACATCATCCTGACCCCCTTTTACAAGGTAAGTTTCTTAAGGGCAATTGTTTAAGATGGCATCCAACTAAATTTTACATCAGAACAAGCTGGTAAACTTTTTGTTTATATGCAGGTTGTCATGGTTGATTTCTTCATGGCTGATCAGCTCTGCAGCCAGGTAATAAATTAAAAAAAAATGCTAAAGCCTTTTCAAGTTCACTTATGCAAACTTAAGCTTTACCCTACAAGCCATAATGCTCAGAAGTATGTGTTTTGAACATAAACTGAAGAGGGTGAATAAAAGTGGTTGTACTACTATAAATACTTAGATGAGTTAATACTTATAGGCTACTACATACTCAAGCATAAATGATTATATCAGTACAAAATGACTAAGCATGTAATGACTGCTGACAAACAGGTACCGGTGCTCAGGAGCCTGGAGTATTTGGCATGTTACTACATAACAGGCAGTTACATGACACAAGACTATGGATACTGCACGAGAGTTAAACATTTTAGAGACCTGGCTTATGCAGTATCCTTCCTGCCTTACTACTGGAGAGCCATGCAGGTATGTACTCCCTTAAAAAATTGTCATTTTGAACTGCGACATGTGCTCCAAAAATGTATATTGTACACAGAATTTAATTGTAATGTAATTATGAAACCCAATAAAAATATAATATTATCAAAGTACTTTTGGGGATAGATCTTCTACACATATGATTCTCACATTTACTTTAAAAAAATAATCTTATCAAAGTACTTTTGGGGACAGATCTTCTATAAATATTTAGAAACATCGATATTCAAAGTTCCAAACTATATTTACTCAAAAAAAAAAGTTACTTTGCGACCAGAGGTACAGTGTTTTAAAGGTGACAAGGCGACCCAAGGCAAGCTGGGTACGCCTGGACGCCTAGGCGACAAGGCGTGACTGTTGCCCACGGCGAGCTGGGTCTGTCCGGACGCCTAGGCGACGCCTTTGAAACACTAAGAGGTAGTAAGATTGAACATGACTTAACATGTGATAGTACCCTTCTTTACTGTTGTCCTACAGTGTGCAAGGAGATGGTTCGATGAAGGGGATATAAACCACATTGTCAACCTTGGGAAGTATGTGTCAGCAATGCTTGCTGCAGGAACAAAAGTGGCATATGAGAATAATAATAGTGCTGGATGGTTGTCACTTGTTGTCATTGTATCAAGTATTGCAACTATCTACCAACTGTACTGGGACTTTGTCAAGGACTGGGGTCTTCTGCAGTTCAATTCCAAGAACACTTGGCTTCGTAATGATTTGATACTTAAACAAAAATACATTTATTTCTTATCCATGGTATGTTCTCAAATAATTAAGATTTGCATCAAGACATTCAAAGTAAAGATAAATATTTCACTTACAGAGAATCAAATATTGTACAGGGTTTGAACCTTGTCTTGAGACTTGCTTGGCTTCAGACTGTCATCCACCCTAACATTGGAAGCCTGGATTCTAGAGTAACTCTGTTCTTTTTAGCAGCACTTGAGGTGATTCGACGAGGTCACTGGAACTTCTACAGGTAAATTCTTTTAGCAAATCAATCTATCCCCATAGGAACTTTCCAATATGATATAAAACTAAATGAAATAAAAACTTTTATGTCAGGTTGGAGAATGAACATCTAAACAATGCAGGGAAGTTCAGAGCTGTGAAGGTTGTTCCACTTCCTTTTCACGAAGTGGCAGAGGACTAACAAATAGGGCATCGTTGTAGGGGTTCGGTTCAGAATACAAACACTTCAGGTGACAGGTGTAACACCAACTAATGCTAGAAAGCATGCACTACACTACTATAATAAGATTCATTTTTTGGTGTGAGGAATGAAGGGCTCCCACATGGTCGGTATGGAGAAGTTGTATGCTAGTAACAAACAGTTTACATAGAATGCAGGACTTCCTAAAAGTTTCCCAAGCAAGAATTGGTACTGATATCATATGAAATTAACAAATTGTTAGTAAATCCGAACGATCAAAAGCAGCAGCTCATCTCTAAAGTTGTTATTTTAATCTTTTGGCATCTCAAACACTTTGTATTTCCCTTTGCTTCGGAGGTGTAATTATATCAAATTAATGGAACTTTCAATCTTTCATCATGCATAAATTGCCTGTTAAAGAGGTTTGGAATTGCTTTCCAGCTTGCAAAATGTGTAATTTCTTTATCAGCCACATACAAGTTACAGTAGAAACAAACATAACTGAACTATTGTGATGTCAATAATGAATTTCCACAACATGGAGTTGGGAATTGCAAGAACCTACAAAATCATGGTAAATAATCATATTGGCCTCTCTTTCAGCACTGTCTCTCATGTATCCCAGGTCTCCATCATGACATTTGATGAGTAAAAGAACATACACACATATCTGTTCCAAAAGCATAGATAATATGATTAATTTAGAAACCAGAAAATATATAATGAAGAGATGGATTTTACTCATACTAACCTCCCATTGTAGATAAAGAAGGCTTTGAAGCCTCAAAATAGTGTTTGTTTGCTTCTTCTAAGAGTATGCATCTCTGTAGTTTCAACATCATGAAAAACTTCATCTGACAATAAAGAAGAAAGTATCACCATACTTTCCAAAATTGTAGCACCCTAGATACAGTTTACAACATTGGCAGCATCGTAGAATATCGCACCTTCAAACATGAACTGAAAGTTTACAACTGTGTACTGTGCCATAGAAAGATAAGCACCAGGACCATATCAGGTCAGTTCTCTAGGATGCAAGACACGCCATGCTTTACTTGCACTCATGGATATCTTTGTTCAGTTTGTTGATTTCGTATGATTAAGTCCACTATGCTTCACTGCAACTATGGCGAGTGAACTCCCTCTAGTGTTTTGGAAGAAAAGCACAATCAACAAATCTTATGTCAGTCCAACTTGTAACGCATCAAATATATTCTCCGATAATTCTTGTGCATCAATCTAACTACTTCCCGTGTCCTTTCTTGCTCGCTGGGTATTGAACACAGTGCAATTCCAGACTTTCTCATCCCACATGTCAACTGAAGCATGAATGATTGATAGTTGATGATATAATGTATGGTAAAGGATCCTCTGGTCCAATTTCTAGAACCTTCCTAGATGCTATTTTTCCTAACTCTGTATTACCATGAACCCTACATGAAGCTAGCAAAGCTTCCCACACTATTTAGTCTGGTTCATAAGGCATAGCCGCATAGCATCAATTATCTATTGCATCACAAAACCTTCCAGCACAGCGAGTTGATCAACCATACAGATATAATACACCATTTTGGGCTCCAAATTGTATTTTACCTTCATCTCTTTGAAGTACCCACAATCCTCTTTTACAAGGCCCATTCGGCTGCAAGATTGTAACAAGCCAAAAAAGCATAATCATCTGGGCAGACCTCTTCTTCTTGCATCAGATCAAATAGCTGAATGGCTGCCTCCTCATAGTCATGCTGTGCAAAACTTGTGAGGAGTGCATTCCACATGATGTTATGAGTGCGTTCTCTACAGAACTAGCATCATCAATACCTAGCTTCGCAGCCCTCATATGGATTTGCAATCCAACAGCAAGATTTGAGGTGGTAGAACAGGCTCGCAGCACACTAGTGATGCAAAAGTCTCAAGATCCTAACCCTCTCTGGAGCATTTCCTAAAGAACATGAGTACATCTTGAACAAGACCATTTTGGGCATAACAAGTTAACAATGCCATCGACGACATGATGTCCTTTTTTTCCATAAGATTAAATACAGTTTCAGCACTAGCGACATCACCACATCTGCTATAAAGAGTGATGGTAGCATTCAGCAGTAAGGCATCAAACTTGAAGAAAGTCTTTAGAGCATAATAGTGTAGCTCCCTTGCCATCCTCAGGTGTCCGAAAGATGAACAAACTTGCAACAGACTCGTGATAGCTGACTGGTCAAATGCCATATTTTCCATTATTGTCTCCCTGAAAACTCCAACTCCCTCCATATCATATCTATTCCGTGCATAAGCTCGAATCAGGGAAGTCTTTGAAAAAGCATCGTGCCTTATACGGCAAACCAACCTAGCCATCTCAACAACCCTGCCACATTAGCCATACATTGTCATCAAGGCAGTCCCAAAGCAAAGTGTACCTCAGTCCCCATCTTCAGCAAGCAGCCATGTGCTTGCATTCCAACAGATAGCACCTCAGGCATTGGTAGGCCAAACCTTCGAAACCAGCATTTTCTTGAACAGCGCAATTGCTGTGCCATGGTAGTATGGTACCCTGACGAGAAGTGGTTGACCAGGCAGGCCGTCATGGTTGCCCAGCTCACGACGCTCCAGTGCGGTGCAGAGCGTGAACGCCCGCCACGACGAGTCCACACCCGCACTTGGCGGACGCCAAACTTGGCCGCACAAGCGTGCACCTGCGTGCCCGCAACAATGTCTCTGGCGCGGGAGCACCCGGCGGCCAGCGCTCCCAGCGCGAACAGAGTCCGGGCGGTCCCAGCTGCCGCGCCACGCGCCCGCGAAGAACGTCGGAGAACAGCGCGAATGCCTCGGCGCCGGAGCCGGAGGACCAGGACACGAGGTTGCGGCGCGGCATTTCGTCGAACTGCCTGCGGGCGTCGGTGGGGAAGGCGTGGCGGACGCAGGCGCGGAGGAGATTGCTGCAGAGGAAGGCTGAGGCGACGCACCCGAGCTTGATGGCCGCGCCGTGGACGGATTGCGGGTGGCGGCCGCCGCCGCCGCGGAGGAGGGCGGCAGGGTGGTCGCGCATTGGTGCCTGCACGGGCGGATCCAGCCGTGGGGACTGCCGGGCTGGAGCGCACCCTACTGGCGGCCAGCCCGAGCCCGTCCTCCAATTTTTTTTTTTTTTTTTTTTGCTGTCCATGCATGACCATGGATGGATGGGTGGGTTCTGACTGAGTTCTGGAGTCTGAACGGGGGTTGAAGAAGAACAGACGCGCGGATTTGGGCCACGCGCCAATGTAGGGTGAAAGTGGAGGAAAGCTGGGCCGCAAGGAGAAGAGGAATAAATACGAGTTGGGCCATTTAGTAGTGTAATCCAGCCCAAAAAAGCATCTCTTCCATCCCTGCACCGTCAAGTTAAGCGTGGATCAACGACGGCAGGGGAGGGGAGCCCATTCTGCAACCCGAGTACCCGACTGATTCCAGACGCTGATGATGCATCCGGGTAACAGAGACACATGCTAGGCGGTGTGGTAAGCGCAACTGCGAGCGTCGGACAGGCCAATACCAGAGTGCTCTTCTCTCCCGTCCCACAAGTTCTTGATTGAAAACCTTAAGCATGTTTACTAGTTGACGATGACGGCGTCTTCAGATGTCATATCCCAAAGCATCCTTCGTGAAGAACCCTCGGTGGCTACTACAATGGGATTGGTGGCTCTTGTGGCCAGTGTTGCGTAGGTTTTCACCGGTGCTTTATGATTTTAGTGGTACGCATCCCTCTCCCCTGTATAAAAAACTACTCATTCTTTTAGTAATGGAAGAATGAAAGGTGCTCTAACAAATTACTAATTCTATCTCCAATACTAAAATATTTTTTTATTACCAAAACACATCTCCCCCTTATTCAAATATAAAAGAATTCCTTCCTCTACCCTATCATTTGAGTAACCTGCTACAGCACTGGCTATAAAAATGCAAAAGATATTACCGGTGATGGAGAGAGAAAATATACTAAAGATGCTCTAATGTGGTTACTTTTCTACGTTTGAGTGAGTGGTGGTAGTGGCGATGCTGTGGCATTGCATTTTTATATCTATCTATTTGTTTTTCTTTTTTATTCATTAATACATAGATTGCCATTTAACCTGCTTCTCTTCAAAGAAAAATGTGAGAGAGGAAGATGATGGAGATAGCATTGGTGATATAAGTTAATCTACAAAATAATTTCAGGTGCTACTAAGTTGTTTGTTGTCTCTGCCAGGTAAGTACTTGATTGGATGGCTAGAGGTACCTAGCCTGGCTCGTATCATGAACCAGAGCCCTCTTGGCCAGGCTGCCAGATCGATTAGAGCAAGTGATTGGTTCCCTAGCTGTCTGCACGCGCTCAGAGTATTTCCATCACTTCTACGCGTGCGCGCTGCACCACACAAGGTGAGTTCAGCGGAAATGGCAAAACATTTCGTTTCCCTGGAGCCAGACTGCAAGGTGGCTTTTACATCTCGGGAGCCTGGCTTAGTTATCCATTCAACTAACCAAACAGACCAACCAAATTCATACTTGTGAGTGGGTAATTCTCGAACTAACTTATTTACTCATTCCTAGGCCTCTAATATCTTATGACAAGAATTTAGCATTCAACGAGGAATGGGTTAGTTAGCGGTTGGAAAATCATACAATAACGATAGGGTAATTTTCGAATTTGGCATGGCGTAAATTGTAATTGATGCACGGTTTTTGGTTTGAGAAACAAGACAGTGATGTTTTGTCTGTTTTGAACTAGGCATATTCAGCTTGAGCAATGGAACATTAACATCCCGCTCCTCTTGAGAAAGTTGCTTTCTAAACACGTGCACAGCTGGTTCAATCTTTAATCAAACTAAATTTGATGAGGACATCTCCTGGTGGGGCAAAGATGTCCGTTTATAATAGGAATAAGTAGTTGGTTAGTTTGCAGTTGGGAAAAAAAATCATAAGAGTAACACAAGAGGATAAATTTTGAATGGATATGGACATGATGTGGATTGCTTTGTTGCGGCGTGTTTGATTTGAGAAATTAAGTGAGGTGACGATGATCCATATGTTTAACTTTGAATATTATTATTACCTGATGTATTATTTTTCACACTTGAGAATATAAGCTATCAGCACGCAAAATCGAAGCGGAACTATTTATATTTACACAAGTGGAACAGAAATTAAAGGAGCGAAAGAAATTATTAGTACTAGTATTCTCCATATACTGCTGACGAAATAGAAAATGCAAATACTACTGTGTGAGAGTTCTTTATGCACCAAGATGAAAAGAAATGCCTTCCTTTTCTTTTTGAAGAAAGGACTTTTCAAACTCACCTGCTCTGCTAGAAAAATGACTCTTTGCTCGAAATACCTCCACCAGCCAAGTAAGTGTTCCTTCGTTTTGTTAGGCCTATATGAATTATTTTAACTACGGAAAACAGAATCTAATTTTTGCCAGAAAAAAAGGAATCCCTATTTTCATTTTGTCTTTGCTAGGTGCGACTGGGTGCGTGTAAGATCGACATTTTTTCAAGAAAGAACAGTTATATTTTATTTACATTTGAGAAAAAAAACGGCTGTGATGATCCTTAGAACACTCCATCCGTACCCTTAATAATTTGTTTTCGTGAATGGGAAAAAACTAATTGACTGCCACCTGTTTACTTGTCTTCCCGCATCTGCTGGGTCTCCGCCTCTATTTCCGCACCCACTCGGCCGCTCTGCTCGAGTCCACCTCCCTCCCCAGCCAGCCAAGCCAGCCCCACCCGCACGGCCACAGCAGCCACCGGCAGCCAGCCCTCCGCCCCTCTCCCTCGGCATCCAATCCTCCACGTCTTCCCAACGATACAGTCCTCGAAGACTCGTTTGTCGGCGGGGAAGGAATTGAAGCTTCTCGTTCTCGTCGCCCGGCCTCTCCTCCGTCGCCTCTCCGCTCCAGGTGAGCAAGAACCCTTTCTTCTCCCCAGTTTCTAGGACCCTTGGCGTTGTATGGAGATCCGCTTTGGTGCGCTGGGTTCCTTTTCTTTTCTTTTTTCAATTCTTGTTGGTTGCTAGTCCTGTCCTTCGCGGATGCGCTTGTCTGATTCAGACTGATGGAGCGTAGCGTACCCTCTTAATGGGTGATTCTTGCTTTGCAGTATGATTTAGTTACGTGGCTGTGAACTGTGGTGGCGGTGCTCGCCGGAAATGGTTATCCATGCTACTAGACCTGTTTGTTAGCTAGCCTGAATCATACTTCTGAAGTCTGAACTGTTCTTGATTGTGGCGTGATATCGCTGCAATATAAAGACCTTTCGATGGGAGCTTCGTTTCGGGAGTCCATTTTGTTGTAATAATTGCTCCATATTGTAGCTAGAAAATAGGGGAAAAGGATTTTAAGGTTCATTTCATGATCCTTGCATCTTTTTCTTAATTCCAATCCTCATAGTACAAAAAGCGCATCTCTTGGTTGATTTCGTGCACTTCCGGTTAATTTCTTGCTAGAATAAATTAAGAATATCTCTCTCCCTCTTCTTTTGCCAAATCGGCATCTCATTGTAGTTTGCTGGTGGTTTTTTTCCATTAGAAGTTATGGTCTTCTCAGCTTCCATGGTAAACCTTTCAGTTTAATTCTCTTCAACAAGCTCTTCCAAAATGATCAATTATTTTCATTATGTTGATTTGAACAAACTACTTATGGTCTTTGCGTCTTTGTGAACCTGCAAGTTTGGCGTGTAAATTTTCTTTTGTACCTTTTTTAGTGGGATATCGTATTCACTTTGTCAACTTATTCCTTGCAGGAACTTTGGAAATTATGTCTCTTTGAGGGGAATCGAGGACCTTGCCTGTACCTGTCTGGACTCCATGTCTAAGTGGGAGCCAGTCACATTTGAGGAATCTCTTAGCTTTGTCAAGAAAGTAAAGGTGAGAAATTTGCTCAAAGGAACTCTCAGTCTGCTATTAAAATCTTTGCGTTATTGATGGGTAGCGATCTTTGATGTATTTTGCGAGCCCTAGATGTTCTTATAGATTGTGTTCTGGTTATATGAATTACAACAATTTATCCTTAAGAGTGCTGGAAAGATACATGTACCATGGTCTACCCAGTCACAAAAATATCTGCAGTGTCATAGCAGGGGCGAAGCTGCATGTACTCGTCGGGGTCGTCGGACCCCGACGAAATCTGCAAATTCGTGTGTATAGTACTGCTATATCAGTATTTGATCCCGTCGTCTCAGTGGAGCCCACCCCGGTGGCAAGCTCGGCTGGCTTCGTCCCTGTGTCATAGTAGTTTCATCATCTAGGGTGCATGGCAAGAAAGTGCATAGTCCTTTTCAATCATTAGGTAGCAAGTTGTCTGCAATTAAGTGAATAAGGTTATGCTTCCTTTTCTTGATATAAAAGGCTGTCAGCAACCATTTGGTGTAGATCCAGAAATACTTGCTGTACAAAGGTTGAACCCAGCCTGCACAAGATCAACAACAAAGCCTTTTAGTCCCAAGCAAGTTGGGTGAGCTAGACTACTACAGATAAAACCCAACAAGAGCAACCAATAAAGTGCATTAAAAAAGTAAAAAGAAGGTATCAGTAAAGGTGATAGCCAACGTGATGTTTCAGACATGTAGATTGTCCAAAAGGACAAAGAAAATGAATTATTTCTCTTTGCATCACCTGACTTGCGGTTACCTTTTGATTTGGGAAAAAAAGTAAGATACTTCAGTTGAACTAATATACTTACCATATGCATTACATTAATTCATTAGAGTTTATATTTGTGATATATGGTTCTCCTTTAGTTCATGTGAAGCTATTAGATCTGATGCCTTACATTATGACATGTTACTATCTATTTTACGGGATGTACCTTTTAGCATTGAGTAGGCTTGAGCTGTAGGGTATTTGGAGTATTTGTTTTGAAAAGCATCCAATTCCTTATATTGTGCTATGGATGGAATATTAGTGTTTTATGGTGCGATATGAAACTGTTATCTAACATGAGTGAATTGTGCATGCAGTAGAATATGAAACATGACGACTTATGTTCCACAGCTTTGGGAAAAAAAACTTATACACTTAAGGGGAAAATAAAGTCCATTTTACTATACCCAGCTATTCAGTTAGTCCTGTGGTATATGACATCATACCTATTGTTACAAAAAATTGTGTCTCTATGTTTTCCCTATTTTAGAAAAATTACTTCACGAAATTTCCGTGATTATTTTGTGATTTTTTATCTCGAGGTTCAACCAGGTCAGCTGCTTCCTACCTATGAAGTAATCACCAAAATTATAATATATACTTTTAACATAGGGTTTGACGGGAACAATGAGAGGCAAGTTTGCAACAACAGTTCATTGCTCTCTCTCTCTCTCTCTCTCTCTCTCTCTCTCTCTGTTCAGCTCAACTATATATGTGTAGCTTTTACCTTCACAAGATCATGAGTTTTACATGAACATTGCATACATATGCCTTCTACGAGCTATCAGCCTTGTGGTAGAAGGCTTCTGATTTATGAAACCAATTCTTTGAACTTAGCATGATTTTTCCTGTCCTAATTCATCTGCTTCAAGTAATATTGCAATAATTTATTATGGAGCTTTGTTTGTACAGGCACGTGACTATATGCTATACCTATCACTGCTTGATGTGCTCCACCGGAATGATCAAATCCCTCTCGAAGCTTACAGCGAGGTAGTATGACTGTGATCCTCTTTTTACTCCTGTCAAAGAGCAATTCTGTGGCATACTGATTCATGGTAACTTTGTCCCATCACCTTCGAAGTGCAGCTTTCACTTCTCTTCCGGCATCATGAAGATCTGCTGGCGGAGCTGTCAAAGTTCAGGCCCCTTTCATGTCCAAACAATGTATATACCCACGGTTCGATCTGGATGATCATATTCCTCATGCCCTTTCTGCTCCTGAGCCTTGTCCTCGCCTTTGAGAAGCCATTGAAGTGCTTTCTGCTCCAGTAGCATGTTACAAGCTGAAAAGGCTGCATCGTGGTACTAGCGGCCAAGTGTACATATATGTAAATATATTGCTTCCTGCAATCTTTAAGATGCCCTTGTATTCTCATGCACGTCAATAATATATAGTGTTATCAAAGTTCAGGAATGCGGCAGCAAAGCCAAAACAGAGATCATTTGACCTTGTCCAATACGAACTTCAATTGCGCACAAAGAAATCCACGAAAGTGCCGTAATGATTTGGCCAAAGGGATTAACGTGAAACAAGAGATATGAGAAATATGGGACATGACTAGTGACACCTGCAGGCATCGTTTTGGTGAAAACTTGGCTGATGCTTCGATTTAAATAGTATTGAGTTGAAAAAAAAATCCAAACAGTTTGACCACTCTTTGAAAGTGTCAGATTTAATTTAAACCCGGCAAATGAGTTAGGAGAAATTTGTAGTGAAGCCACCTTCTATGTCGTTTATGTGGTAGGATGAAGTTCTTCAGGTTGTCCGCGCTGCAAACGGAACATCTGTATCATCTTTTTGTAAAGCTGGTTTAAAAGGTGGACATTTCTGTTACGTAGCATGGTGTAAACGCATTACAGGTTCCTGACAGTTATCAGTATGGGATTATGGTGTAATGGATTCGGCGTCTCCCTGGAGATGCTTCAGCCTTCAGATAACATTGCACTAGTTTGATACATCATCAAAATCAGCAAGTTGCAAATCTTGGCATATATCCCTGCTCACAGCTTCGATACGGAATCTGAGAAATCTTTGCGCATAGATGCAAAATTGCGATCAGAGTTTCTACTACAACATATATGTACATGACTATGAACAAATGAACACCAAACCATGGACCTTCCCCCAAATTGAACATAATGCTAGCTAAAGCACAGCAATGTACATATGATTCGTTTCATCTGGGCCCAGAGAGCCGCACAGCAGAAAGCAGAGCATCACTGTTGTTGTCCGACATCCCAGATGACGTTCCCTCTTCACTGCTCGATTTGAAGGCGTTTGCATAGAGCCGGTATCCAATCTGCGAAGATATTGGTGGCTGGGGCACGTCGCAGACGCCTTCCAGCATTTGTACGACCTTCGACATGGATGGTCTCTGATAGAAGTCCTCCTGAATGCACCACAGGGCAACCTTGATTGCCACATGAAGTCGCTCATCCTTGTCGTTGTATTTTAGCTTGGCATCAAAGATATCGCGAAGATCGCCTTCTTCCAGCTTCTTGAAGGCGTAGGAGGGGAAGTGAGCTTTCTCTGAGCTTTCCACGGGGTCATAGCTCTTCCTCCCACTGATTATCTCTAGCAGGACCATCCCATAGCTGTACACATCGCTCTTCTCTGAGATGGCATAGTTCGTGATCCATTCAGGTGCAAGGTAGCCCCTCGTGCCTCTGAGCGTTGTAAAGACATGGCTCTGCTCCCTGGTCATCAATTTGGCAAGGCCAAAGTCAGACACCTTCGCAAGGAAGTTGTCATCAAGTAGAACATTCTCAGGCTTGATGTCACAGTGAATGATCTTTGACTCACAGTCCTGATGGAGGTATGCCAATCCCTTTGCTGTTCCAAGTGCAATGTTAAACCTTGTATCCCAGTCTAGCAGGGAGGAATCCTCATTACTTTGGAAAATCCACCTATCCAGTGACCCCTTTGCCATGTATTCATATGCAAGAAGCTTGTGTGCGCCCTTGACACAGAAACCTCGGAGTTTGACAAGATGGATATGGTGGATGCTGCCAATGATAGTCACCTCAGAGCGGAATTCTTTCTTCCCTTGGCCTATGCCCTCTAGCTTCTTTACAGCGATGCGACTACCATCAGGCAGAATACCAAGATACACAGATCCAAACCCTCCTTGACCAAGCTTGTCCGAGAAGTTGTTTGTTGCATCCTGGAGCTCCTTGTAAGTATAGCGTGTCGGTGCTCCTGACATAGTTTGCAGGAAACCATCGTCTTCCGATGAACCAGCATCATCTTGCGAGGGTGGATGATGTCTCCTCCTTCGGTAAATGCGGAAACCAACATACACAAGGACCCCTATGACAACCAAAGTTCCAACTATAATGACAACAATAATGATGGTTAGCCTACCACTGTCACTTCCACCTTGCTCTGAGCCACGGTTACTGCTTGACACCTTGATGAAAGAAGCAAAACTACCCTTACCTCCATCTTTCTGTTGCAAGCTACCTATCTGGTCGAAAAGGAAGCAATTGCCTGACGTTTGGTCAAAGAATACAGTGATGCATGAGCAGTTAACCATGCAAGAATTCTTGCATCCTGTGAGGTTTGTCTTGGGTACAGGCGATTTGAAGCTAGTGCCAACATACCCAACACCAGTGTCCAGTTGAGCCAGCTGAAACTTGTCCTTTGAGTTGCATGGTGATATGATGCCAGGGTTGCAGTTTGCATAAGAGCTGAGGGCTGAAGGGCACTGGCACCCTGTACCACTGTTGCAAATGGAGTACGGCTTGCAGTGGGCAGGCATGTCACAGGAGTCCTGCGGAACTGTGATAGGCAGAGTACCCTTGCCATTCAGAGTCTGGAGTATATAGAAGGTAATCAAACCATCATTACCGAGGACAGCAGCCAGTGTGGTGTTAGCATCGCCCTGCTGCGCGATGACAAGCTGTGATTGAAGAAGCCCTGATTGATCATAGAACGACCAGGAACGTGAACTCAGGTTTGCAGAGTATATGTTGTTGCCATTCTTGTCAACAATCATCCTGTTATCCTGCAGCGCAGACCAGTACGGTTGGGGCGTCTGTAAGCCCGCGTACAACAGCATATCCCCAGATTTGATCTGAAGTGTATAGGTCATGTTCTGTGTATTCGAACGGCTCACCAGAGTCATCCCCTCAATGAAGCTCTGGCCAGACAGGAGTGTGTCCGTTGGATGGCTGAAACTCTGCCAGAGAGGAGAAGAGCTGTCCTTGCCAAACACTATAAGATTGCCTGAGTCCAGCAGCTGCATAGAGGTGGCCCCCTTGCCTGAGATATTGGCGGTCCAGACAGTGGAGCCTCCAGACTGCAGGTAGGCATTGCCATCCTTGTCAAACACAAAGTTGTCTGAATGGGAAACTGGAGAGTTAGCATTAGCAGACCAGACAATAGAAGTGGTGGCCAAATGGACCACTGCAAGAAGGTAGGACGCGCTGTCTGACACGCTGTTGGTGACAAAGCCAAAGCCAAAGACAGAACCATTGGAGAGAAGAAATATTCCATTATTATCAATGTAGTCCATTTCCGAGCCGCTAAAACCAGGTGGGAGGACTTGCTTTTGGGTACTACAGCTGCACATTATCCAGAGGTTGGCTATCATAAGCATCCACAGCATAATGCTGCATTTTGAATGGCCACAATGACCGATGCAAGCTTCCATGATTACAAAAGACAAGCTTTTCCGGTTAGCAGCCTTCTGTGACCCTCGACTCATCACCCGTCATCTGAAGTGTTCAGAATGCGCACAGTTAGGCTCACGGTCGGTAACCAAAATGTTGAAGTCTAAAACTAGTAGAGTGAATGATGCAGCGTAACATGCATAACATGCAGCGTAACCAAAATGTTGAAGTCTAAAACTAGTAGAGTGAAACATGGTGTGCCCTTTATTTCAACGGTTATCTCACCAGCATGCAAATTCAGAAGCAATCATGCAAAGTAGTAACGGGAACTCAGACAGCTTGCTCGCAATAGCTGTGTGTGTGGTAATCAGGATGTTTTGCTAGGTATATGCTTTGGTTTGCTTTGCTTGTGCAGAACACTATCTATTCAATTGCTATTGGGAGGTTTAAGTGGCATAATAGACCCAGGCTCATTACAATTTGACAACGGGAGCACCGGAACTAGTCAATTATTTTGTTGAAGCATAAGGTATTTGTTTATTTATTTATATTTTTCCTCAGGACGTTCAGTATCAAACAAGTCAACTCATAAACATTGTAATTTGCTAGCAGAAAAAGATGTAAACACATGAACATGACATTCAGAATGAGACACTTTTGACTTTTGATCAAATGTCTTAAAAGAGAACAGAAAAAGCACATCATCATAGCATTTGTCCACATGAAAGGCTGGAAGGAGAGTTCAGTCTCAGTATGGTACCTTAAGTGGGAGTGGTTCCTGATCAAGCTTCCTATTGGCTTCTCGACCTCCTCCTTTACGAACATCTGGCAGCTCAGTGGAGTCCCAGACAAGCTACCTTTCAGAAAAAGATACGAAGAATGAGTAATGACAAATTGGTAACGCACAACAATCTCTTTAACAACATAAATGAGGAAACAATCAGAGCAAAGGTGTTGTGCAGCCCCCATCTGCAACCAAATACCCACCAAAAAGCTTCAAATGAATGGACTACAGAGAATTGGCATGAGTTGCTTTTGACTTGTAAACCTCAAAGCGAGGACGACCTGCAGAGCAAAACTATCCCCCCTGGTGACCATTGACCGAGACTGTGGCGACAATCAGAGCACTATCTAGCAGGCCGAATGAACAAGCCTCGTTTATATACTATCATATTATGTGCAGTAACACCTAACATTCCACCAAGGTTTATCTCCTCTCAATCGCTCTTTTCGAGCTTTCGGTATTCCAACTGCTTTCTTGACTTCCCCATCATTTTTTTTCTTTTCTTGCACCCTAATCCACGAATTAGTCCTAAAGCAAAGCACGATGTGGAATTCTCCTTTCTCCCAACGAAAATGTTTTTTTCAAAAAAAAAAAAGAGAAACGAATTCAGGTCACATAGACATACGCAATTTCGTGTATCCATTGCACCGAATTTCGAATCTTCCCACTCAAAAAAAAAAGAATTTCGAATCTTCTGATGTCACAACCATCAGTAACTGCAAGAATCCGACCCCGCTCAACCTTCCAGAAATGGGGGTAAATCGACGCCTGAATTTTCGGAATCCCAGCCACAAAATCCATGTCACCCTCTTGGGAAACACAATGAAATTTGGGGGTTGTCCCTGTCTGCTCCCCATGGCCTAGAAAGCGCGCTCAATTTAACTCGAAAGTAGACCCTTTATTAAGCGAGAAAAAGACCTCCTCTGTGCATCCAAACCGCATGAAACGAAGCACGCTGTTTGCTAGTACTAGACCAGAAAGAAACAGGGCAGAGAAGAAAACAAAGAAACAGACAAACAAGAAGCAAGAACAGGAGCGGGCAGTAACTGGTGGCAAGCACAACCGCAGAAGGGGGAAGGCAAGCGAGGAAGCAGAGCAGGGGAGGGCAGCAGAGTTGGTCTGTCACCTCACCTCTGAGCCGGAAGGAGACGGCGAAGCGGCGAGGCGACGGCCTCCGCAGGGCGGAAAAAGATTTGCTGCAACTGCAACCGACTGGAGAGAGAGAGGTGAGAGAGCGAGCGGTGGGGATGGAGGAGGGCGATGGCGTGATGGAGCGAGGCGGCGAGTAGTTGGTGGGTGGTGGGTAGGGCTGGATGAAAAGCTCAACTCATTAGCTCGCTTGACTCGAAGGCTCGGCTCGGCTCGGCTTGTTTTCTAACGAGCCGAGCCGAGCTAGTATTTTCGCTCGTTAATTTAATGAGCCGGCTCGTGAGCTGCTCGTGGGCCAAATAAGCTAAAGCACTAAGCAGGAGCAGACCCGCCAACCAGCCCAATACAAGGTAGCCCAACAACGCTCAACTCGAATCGGCCAACCCTAATGACACAGTATGGTGTGTGTCCTCCGCTTTCTCTATCCTCTTCCCCTTGTTTTGCACCGCCATGCTGGCACATGCGACAGGATGCAGCGCAGAATCGGGGTCGCCGCACTTTGTAGTCTTCTCCGTCTCCTTCCCCAGTCTTTTAACAATCTGATTTCATCTACTCCCCTGAGTCTCGGCTCACGTGCCGCAGTGCAGGCTGGCCGCTGGCTGTTCCATCTCCGTGGCATCGAGCCATCAACATGGACGCGTGGCCCATCCCCTCCGTCGGGGGCGTCTGTTCATGGCAGCTGCGATTGGAACCCATCCAATCATAGCAGCGCACCAGCACCACCGCTCCGTCCACCGGCCACCGTCCCGCTAGTGTCGCCGCCTCCGTCATCCACTCCCACGCTAATCCGATGACGTCAAGCTCTCCCGCCTTAGATTTGGCCCACCGGTTATCCTCCAACCGCCGGCGGCCATCGGCGTCCCCGCCGCCTTGTCGCGCCGCCCTCGCAATCTGCCTCCGCCGCCGGGCTTCCTTGCCCCCACCCCTTCCTCTTCTAAGGCCGCCGATGGCCAACGGCGCCCCAGCAACCCCATTCCCCGAAGTTCGGCTGCCGGAGCTCGGGAAGAAAGATGAACGGGGACGGGAAGCGCTTCCTGCGATTCTACTCGCATATGCGAGGAATAGATTTCCCGCCTTCCACCGGCCTCGCGTAACTCACCATCTTCCTCTATGGCCTCACCTTCTCATCCGCACGAACAGGTAAGCTCCCCCTACGGTTCTTCTCTGTCCAATCAAGATGCAAACACGCAGCAACTTCTATTTTATCCTTCTTTCCGCGAATCAGCACGGCAGCACTGGCTCCTTTATCTTCTCCGCTTTCCCTTTCCCAACCGAGAGCAAGGCAGCAGCAGCAAGCTAGCAATCACATCGCCACTGTTCGCCGGACCTCACAGCAGCCCTCTTCTGCTCTTGGTACGTTGAGCTCGCGAGCTGAAACGAGCCAGCTCGGAATTTTCACGAGTCGAGCCGAGCTGGTAGTTTTGCTCGTTTGCTTAACGAGCCGATCCGAGCCAGCTCGAAATCATGACGAGCCGAGCTGACTCGTTATCCAGCCCTACTACTGGTGGAAAGCAGCAGCAGGGGCGGGCGCGGCATTAACGAGCGGCGGATGCAGACGGATGGGGCGCCCGCAGCAAGCGGTGACCATGGCCCGCTTTGTTTAACATATATAGTATATATATAGTATATATAATAAAGTCGCCATCGCCGTAGCCTGGGCCTCGGGGAAGCTGATCCTGATTTGTTTAGCGGCCGAGTACGGGCGCACCCAGCGCGCGCGGCAGCAACAGATGCATCGGTGCAAAATCACTACCACCACACCACCGCCACGTCTGTGGCAGACTAGTGCATGATGGAACTGAATTGAATTCTCTAGGAAGCAAATAGAAGATTATTACCCGTGCATCGTCTGCGCAACCAAGTCTCCGGATCTTCTAAGCATCTGGTAGTAGGTTATAGATCTCTATGACCCACGTGCACGGGCCAGAACTAGGGGTGATAATAAAGGGCTTTGAATTTTAACCTAGATAATCTAAGGGTCCGGACCCTAAAATGGTCGGGCTCTAATCTTATTCAATTTTGAGAGCTAAACTTATCTAAGAGCCAAATTGAATTACGAAGAGAGCATTAGAGCCATCCCCGGCTAGAATGCCTATTTTTTATTTGTATAACTTTATATTCCTTATCATTAGGTCTGGACGAAAAACTCGTAGCTCGCTCAACTCGGCTGGTTAGGAATTGTTAGCGAGCTAAGCTAAGATTTTAGCTTGCCATCATTCCTATGTATAATATATAGAGAGGCATAATTAACTGGATCTCGTAGACAGGTACACGTCCGGAAGTGATTATACACGAAAATATGCTACATATAAATGCAGGTGCTTTCAACGGTTTATTTATAGACGTGAGTGTCGTGTGCTTGCACGGTGATCAGTATACATGCACCTGTCCCCTACTTGAAACAAAGAAAGAAAGGTAGTGTATGTATGTATGTATGTACGAATTGGGCAAAGTATCCTCCGATTTGTTAGTCATTTCTCAATTTTTGATTGTTCCCATCCATTTGAGCCTCGAGCGCAACGGGATGGACGCGATGCAGCACCAACCTTCATCAATACAAGGACCTTTGATACTGCCATGACATGAATGTGTGTGTGTGTGTGTGCACCAAGCAAATACGTGGATTTCTTCACGCGTATGGCTCACGGGAAGGACCCGGTTTTGGTCAAGATTAAAAGAACCTTGGTTTGAGGGCCACAGACAGGCTGGGGATGGGGGTGCATGCCACTGCCGCGGCGGCGGCGCGGCCTCTCTGCAAAACCAAAACCACCGCCGTGCGGGCCGGGTGACCTGGACCGACGCCGAGTCCAGCCAGGGTGTCGCGCGCATTGGTTGCACCTGTGCGTGCAGCCAGCGACTTGAAGTGAGACAGATGGAGGTTAATTGCCATCGTCTTCCCGGCCGGGCCACGCGCGACGCGACGCGACCACGACCTCCCCCCGTCTTTCAAGTTTGAAAACGTAGTCATCGACACCTTGTGTTCCAGCGCACTCGCGCTTGCGTGCTCCGCGGGGTGATTAATTTTCTGGTTTTCCTTGACCTGAAGAGAAAAACGGTAGAATGCTTGGAAAGGGGTTTTGATTAATTGGGATTAAAATCCCCACGATTTACTACGAAGCCGAACTAAAAACCTTCCGTCTTCCTCTATAAAAGAAACCTTCCTTCCTTACCAAACAGACAGCCTGATAAAAAAAAATTAAAAGATTTTCCAATTCATATGAAAATGTATGGTCGTCAGCAAAAGGGACATAACATTTTTGTTTCCATTATGTGATGATCTTCAAATTTATATGTGACGGGTGCACGTGCTACGGGTACCCTGAGAAGGTGACCACATCATCATCGTAGGTTCAGAAAGGTTAGCCATTGTTTAATTACTGGTTGAACTAGAAAAATGTGATCTGGGTTTCAACACCAGCAGCTGCATTAACTAACCAGTACGGCAGTACCAACACGCCGCCACTACTTACTGGACCGATCGATTATTTAGCCTTGGCTTGTGAGTTGTGACACGCTGGTTTAGTTAGGCCCACGGCAACACCATTTTCCATCTGACCACGTTACTACTAGGTCCTATACGGTGCCAAGGTTTCAAAAGGCGATGGATGTCTACTTATCTTACTTTGATACAGTTTAATTTCGTGGGCAACGTTTAATGAGGACACATTTGAGATCTACCCTTCTTCCACTTGCATAGTATTTTAATATATATTGCATCGGAGATGTGGTACGTGGGTCCACATTTTATATTATTATTACAACCGGGTTTCTTGAATATTGTTAGTCCTGTGCACTGAGTCCGTGTGATATTCTGGAATTTTCCCTCTTCCAACACTTTATTTATTACATGTCATGGTCAAATTTTTGTTTCATAACTACTTGAGGGGTGAAAAATCAGATTTCAACCGTGTAAAACAGGGTCTAAATTGCTTCCCCGTGCTTCAGAAATATATTATCTTTTGGTATCCGACCAACATATCAGATCAAATGTTACTATGTAAGATAGCAACAAAGAAAACACTCTATTTAGCGACACGGAATCAAAACGCGTCACTTATGTAAGATTGGTGACGCGGATTAAATGGACGTGTCACCTATATATATGATCATCCCATTCATACAACAAAACACGTCTCCAATATGGTGGTATAGGAGACGCGGATCAACTAAAGGCGTCTCCGATAACAGGGGCCGGTCTTGGAAGACGCACTCAGACAAAACGCGTTTAGTTGATCCGCCCCATCCAGCATCTCTCAGACACCACCTCGCGTCCGCCTTCTCTCTCTCTCTCTCTCTCTCTCTCTCTCTCTCTCTCTATTCCTCCTCTCCCAGATCCAGATCGCGCGACGGCGGCACGGCGGCGGCATGTTCCATCGGCATCGAGCTCCAAGGCTGCCCTCTTCCACCGGTGTAGCTGTCTCCCGTGCGTGTTCGTCAAGGGCCGCTGCGAGCTCGCCTGCTGGTGCGGCCCTTCCCCGAGCACGTGATCGCGAGCCTCTCCCTTGCGCTCGTCGACCTGGCCTTCCTCACGCCATGAGGGAAGAGGAGGCGCCTCTTCCCCTGCCTGCCATAGCACGAGTACGGAGGAATGGAGGAAGAGAATGAGTGCATCCAGGTTGACACCTTCCTCACTGTATGCCCCTACCCTTCCCTCTCATTGCAAAGATTTCGTTCTTCCTTTTTGCTGAAAATTCAATTTTGGTTGGGGGAAATATGGAATTGCAATAATATTTTTGATCTGGGTGCTCGGATCTGGGGACAAATTGGGGAATTTCCCTACATTCTACCTATGTGTTCCAGATTTGCCACACGTTTGTCAATTTGTGGCCTCGTATATGTGTGCCTAATTTGCCTGATTGCTTACCTATTAAGTTTCATCCAGTATGGTGTACTAATGGATTTTTTTTTAAAGTACTCTAGTGAAGGATATCTCTAGCTTCATTTGATGAGTCTCGGTCGTCCCCTTTTCATTCAGACTGTGCAGTGATAAGCATTTTTGTTTTTGTATGCATTATGAAGATGACCATCTGGCTATCAGTAAGTTTTATTTCTAAGGGTCAACTAATGTATTGCTCCTTTGCATGTTCACTCACCTGTGCAGGCCTGGAGAGATTTCTGAAAAGCTCATGTTTTCTCTTGCACAGTGTGAGTTGTACATGGGGAGAAGGTGGTTTTAGAATTTTTCCTTTGCAAAGTAACCTTGTTATGGTTTGAAATGAGCATTCTAGCTGAACATCAGTTCTATTTTGCCCAATTTTTTTAACTTGTTATTTCATTAGCCAATGCTAGATTGTTGACTACGAGGATTTCTGAACCCCCTGGATTCTCGCCAAGCTTCGATTTCGAGCACACTGACTGTTTTGGTAAGTTCCAAAATTACATCTTACATATAAGTTCATGATTCCAAGGCCATGATAGTGCTCAATTTCTTTGTGAATAGCAAGTTGTAAACTCGGAAGAATTAGTTGTGTCCATCATCGAAAGCATTATTTTCGGTTCAGTTTAGAACAAGAAAATTTGAGTGCCATTTCTGATTTCTCCCTTTTGTATCACAGCTATTATTGTCTCTTTATAACTTGGTTCTTTGCCTATGTAGTTTGCATGGCTTTTAGAACTTTTTTTTTCTGATTTAGCTGAACTTAACACTGGTGCTTATTATTTTCTCCCACAGGTATCATCCACAGGCCTGCCATATTATGTCAGCAAGGGATGCTGCTACTTAACCAGGTCGTCCAACAGGTATTTTGTTTTTCATACTAGTTCTCTCTGGTTTCTGTTCTTGGTTATAACTGAACCTCATAAGGCTGCTGTTTTTTTATACAAGCTTGCAGTGTTCATTGGAAATTCATGCATGATAGATTTCTTTTGCTAGAAAATATGTTTGATGCATGATAGTGGACTGAAGTGCAAGGGCTCCCCAATATCTTTTCTTTCAAATAATTATGCCTCCAAGTGTTCGATAATGATGCAAAAGTACTGTTGTAATTTGTCCATTTGATTTCTAACATGCCATGTTATGCAGTCACATGCAGTCTTTCAGTACTACTGTCTGTATGCTATGACTTATCCTCTGTTTTTTCCCACTTTGGCCAGATGAAAACATCCTTTTTCTTTTCCGGAAACTTATGTTGGGATCCAAGGATAGTGAGTCACCTGGATGCATTGCTTAGACCAGTGCTCAAGTTCACCATCAGAGCAATCCTTGAGGTATGTAACTAAACACGTGATAATTTGTCAATTAACTGAACAAATGATGTGGTTTTTGGTGCTGGACACATGTCCAACTAATGTTCAGACTACATTTTCCATTGCAGGTGGCAAGCAGTGAAGGAAGTCCCAAGTTATGCACTTTTTTTTTTCTTCTTCCTTTTCAGCAGCATTTTTTAGGAAGGTTGTAACACCTATAGAATGTATGTAATAGAATGTATGTAATGTATAAAACATGTGTATCTCTTATGTATTTAAGGTGTATTTTAAATCCGTTTTTTTTCTTTTTCTGTTTTTCTAATTTATCATTGGAGATGCGTTTTGGCAAAACACCTCTCCAATGGGAGGTCATTGGAGACATATTTTTTCAATCCGCGTCTTAGATGAGTGGTCATTGGAGACGCGTTTTTTCAAACGCGTCTCCGATAAGGGTCATTGGAGACGTGTTTCTGTCGACCCGCATCTCCGATGAGAGTCATTGGAGACGTGGAAATCCGCGACTCCAATATGCCTCACATCAGTGATACAAATTTGGAGATGAAAACTTTTTTTCATCTGAAATGAGCTTTGAGCCGCTTCTCCAAAAAGGGTTTCTTACATAGTGTGGTACAATGGATCAAACAGATCAAATAGGCCGCCACATAATATTTCTTCTTAAAATTTAGTGGTTCTTCACAGTAGTCATGAAAGAAGAACCGGCCGCTAGCTTACTTCACAATCAAGACCAGAGCTAGCTAGCTCATTTGATTTCTCAATTTCTATACGTACCGTAGCATACGACTTCGAATATCTTGATGACAAGCTCGATCGGTCGTCATTATCGTAGGCTCAGAAAGATTATCGATTGTTAATTACAAGTTGGACTAGGAAAATGTGATCTGATCTGAGTTTCAACACCAGCATCAACTAACCAGCACGCCCCCAGTACTTACTGGAACGATTAATTAAGTCTTGCCTTGTTACATGTTGCTTTAGTTAGGCACACGGCATCACTATTTTTCATCCGACCACGTTTACTAGGTCCTATATGGTGCCAAGGTTTCAAAAGGCGATGGGTGCCTACTTACCCCTTGATGTCATTTAATTTCATGGGCAATGGTAATGAGGAAATTTGGGATCCCCCTTCTTCCACTTGCATAGTATTTTATGCATCGAGGAAATGTGGTACATGGTGGGGCAAAGTTTAATTATTTGGGTTTACATTGGATGGTTGCTAACTTGCTATAGCTCAACATTAATATAAGCAGGCCAGTAATAATTTATTTGGATCATTGGTGCAACATATGCATTTTAAATCACTACTAGAATTTTCAGTTTGGTTTCATATTGTATTCGTTAATGGCTTTTGACGATTTTTAGGAGTTTATTTTCGTCGAGGGAACAAGGCTTCCTGAATATTGTCAGTCTTGTACACCTAGTCAGTGTGGATATTGTGGGATTTCCTCTGCCAAACTCAGCGAATTTAAAGAGAGTAGAGGTAGAAATCCGCTTGAAAAACCATTTTACCAATAATATAACATACGTACAGGCATCCACATCCTTACTTCGTTCGGCAGAAACGAAAAATGGTGGTGAAGCATCATACAACAAAACTATCAAGTGGCCGGCTGACACGAACCTTGCCCAGGTGGAACACCACCGAGCATGAAACTTTATTTGTAACACCAATTTCAAAGTCGAAAATGATGGCACAGCCGTGAACTATGCAGGACTATGTAGAGATGTAGCACCTCAGTCCGTACTATACATATTTGTATATTTATAAATATTATTATATTTAAATAATTTATACTATATTTTATATACTTAATTACATGGTTGGTCCTGATATTTATTTATTTTTATATATTATTTCAACTCGATCATGACTAATGGACGTATACGTATAGTAGAGTATAGTTCGGGTACGCGTAGCAATCATGCATGGAAAAAAGCAATAAATAAATAAAATAAAATTGAGTTTGGGGAAAAAAAGGAAAACCTTTTAGTACGGTTGGTCTTTCCAACCGGTACTAAAGAGGGTTTTTAGTACGGTCTGTTTATCCAGTATTAAAGATCGAGACTTTTAGTCTTTGCTCAGTACCGGTTGCAGAATCGGTACAGACGTCTATTTTATTTTAATCGGTATTGATCAACCTTCTTTTTCTAGTAGTGTATTGGATACTCCCTCCATTCCAAATTGTAGGTCGTTTTAGCAAATTTAGATGTATAATTTTTGCTATGGATTTAGACATAATATATATAGATACATTGGCAAATCTAAGCATTTAGATTTGCCAAAACGACCTACATTTTGAAACGGAGGGAGTACTGTATATACGTGGGTCATGATACTTGATGCATTTCTCGTCACCGTACCAATGGGAGCACAGATCATTGATTTAGCTAGCCTTGGGAGCGTATATACTCGTAGGTCTTGATGGCCTACTTCCATAGACTGATCTAGAAACCTAGGAAGTTCCTGGCATCCGAATTTCGAAAGTGATATAACAATTCAAATGTAATTCTGATCTTCCCTGCAATTATTTTTGCCGAATTTATTTACATGAGCAGCAGACGCGATAACCGGAGCTGCTGAGGCATTACCTCATGTTAAGACAGGAGGCCGAGTTAAAATGAAAAGGTGGTTATAGATTTGGAGACGTTGCGCCATGATTGCAAATGGAGCTCAGCTGTGTTGGAAAAACGAAATTCAGGCTTGTTCTCTCTAAAACTCTGAAATTCGTAAATGTGCAAATGACACATCTTTCTATTGCGACTGATTGTAAGCAACCAGGACCGGGGAAGTTAATGTTTGTTTAATTTGAAGCGGGCTGAACAACCTGCATTGTTATGATATTGGTTATGCACATGTAAGATAAATCAATTTGCAATTTGTTGGTTTTCTTTGCAGGCTGATTTCTTGGTGCAGAACTAAAGCAATGACACAAGATATCAACAATGAGGTCTCCACACACAAGCTGGAGGATTACTTCGACGCCTTCACCACATCTGAGCCAACATATCTCCTGCTACCTATTTGCAGGTCTGATGGAGACTCTTATCAACATGATTCAAAAGGTGTGCTATTTTAGTTGATTACACGTGAGGTTGAGTACTGAATTTCCTTTGCTGATGCTAATTTTTATTGCTTTTCTGCTTCAGATTAGAATGAATAATATTTCTTATTTGTTCCCAATTTGATCCATACCATTCGTTGTAGAACAGCTTTGAGCTGCGCGAGACTGATGACCACATGCTGTTGAATACTGTTGTTTGCTTGCCTTTACTGTTGACGGCAAAAGATGACAAGCAAGGCTTTCACTTTCACTAAGAATTGAAGTTGCGAATCTTGCATGTTGCCATTATGTACCTGTCCATAGATTAGTGTAAAGTGTCAAACCGTTCTGTGCAAAGTATCATTATTCTAACTAATTTGCATGTGTTGGTGTAGAGGGGAAGAGCCATGGTTATTGAAAATGGTAATATTCTATTTGTTGCTCCTTGCCAACTGCTATGAGGAAGATCATAGACGTATTGATCAGGGTGATAGATTACCTTGAAATATTTATCTGAATAAATACTAAATTTAAGTGACCTTTTCTGTTGCTACATATCTGGGTCTTTTTATATATGACATAAACACTTGGAGGATATGCATGTAATTATAATATTTCATGCAAGGAAGATAGATGCTTAGAGAAGGATTTTTTTTTACCCGTAGCAAGATCCGGCGGACGCGCAAGGTCGCCACCCCGTCGTGATTGGGTGAAGATTTCTCACCGAAATTTATTTATATTCTGCATTACCTTTTCTATCTGCCATCATTTTTTGTAGTGTCCAGTATACCCTTTCAGTACAACTATCTATGACATTGCATTGCTGTCAAGATGGCTACTCATTATTTTGACATGGCATTACTGTTTCACGAGTGGAGGTGTGTTTCGAGTTTATATGTCTAGATTCTAAGCAGACATTCTTGAATATTGAAAGTTGGGTCTTTGTTTATCTCTCAATGTATATGTCGAATTACCTATCATCTTTTTTATTATTTTCTCCCAATTGTTTATTTACTTTGGATCATCCGGAAACAACACTTTGTCACGTTGTATCTGATCACTCATCATTCAACCCATCAACACTGTTTTTTGAGGTCGATCGTCAAGAAAAATGGTGCTTGTATGATACATTAGGATTATATATTTTTTTATTACCCGAGCAAGGTATGGGTATGTATCTAGTATTTACAAGATGGAGATTTTAGAGTATCTCCAATAAATTGCTCATACCTCATACCCAAAATATACTCTCTCTCTATTATCAATAACTACTTTTGTATTTTTGGTAATAGTTACTGCAACACTACCAAAATCCAATCACCAAGTCACCGGGAATCCGGCCAACAGTAGCTGGCAGCCACCATGGCTGTGTTGCGAAGCTTTTTGCATATTAGCCGCTGGCGGAATCTGGAATTACACTATCCTTTCTCTGTATCTTGCAAAATCTGCTGAAAACCCCTATATCTATGAGATATTTTCAACCCAAACCTAGCCCTACTTTGTTAACGTAACCACATGAATACTATATCTAAATCTTTTTTATGTGAAGTGATTCTTTTAATTTTCTGGTGGCCAGCTATGTGCTTAACACATAGTACCTAAGTACAATGATCTCTCTGACTGAATGACTGTAAGTTACACACCTCCTTTTTGAAGATTTCTTCTCTTAAGCTATTATTTGTGATACATGAGTCTGGAATATTTTTTTTCCTAAGTAGTAGTTTTGCATACATCAAGCAGAATATACAAGTGCCCGTGCGTTGTCCGAGCCCGTGCGTTGTCCGATTGCAGTATTCATTTACAGGTTAGATATGGTTCTCATATTCCTAAAATTGTAATATCTGCATTTTCCATTTTAGATCCTTTGCTGGAAATGGGTATAATCATTGGCTTACTGAATATGAGAAGGATGTGGAGAGAAACTACATGCTTGCCGTGCATATTTTCACCATCTTGCCAGGTACAGCTATATTGAATAAGAGCAAAGGTCTATGATCCTCTGTATTTCTTTTACAACTTGAAGTGATGTTTGCCACTTTGCCTTGAAAATAAAATATAATACAATCTGAACATTACTTGCAATCAATATGCTCGATCGGTACTTTGTTGCCTTTTCTACCAAACCTATTTTATTTTCCTATTCAAGCAGACTTTTTTTTTGCAATTCTATGGTTCACTCTAATTTCAGCCATGTCAAGAGGAGGCAAAGGCAAGGGCCATCCTCTCATCGTTCCCCTGCAATGAGGGCGAGCCAAGAACGACGGGGCAGTGAGGCCTCCGCCTCGTGAAGCTGATGAGCCAATCTCCATTCAATGTCAGAACCGAGGTACACGTGATAGAACGCTCCTCGTGTATTTTGATGGGATAAGTTCTCGTACTGTTTGGCCTTTGTGGTCCTCGGCATGGTGGTCTTACTGCCCCAATCAGGACAGCATCTACCAGGATAGCATTTAGCATTTTAGACTAGCTTTTAGGACAACATCTTAGACTAAGCTTTTAGGAGAGCATCTAGGACAGCATCTAGTACAACAATCTTAGACTAAGCTTTTAGAACAGCATCTAGAACAACATCTTAGACTAAGCATCACTAGCTTTTAGACTAGCATCTTAGACTAGCATCTCGGCATATGCTTGGCTGTCGTAGCCAGCTATAAATATGTATCCCCAACCCCTCAGGTTGGTTTGACATTGTGTGAGAAATAAATCAGAAAATTACCCCAACTCCTAATATCATCCTCTCGATGAGAGTAAGAGTTTCGATACTAACAACTGGTATTAGAGCCGTTCTATCCTGTAGCTTAAACATCTCCTGCTCATCTCCTTCCCACGCCTCCCTTTGTTCTCAGCCGGGAGCAGGAACACCGGCTGTCCCTGCTCACCCCTCTTCCCCTACGCAGACGGGCAGCAGCTCGTCTAAGGCAGCCTCCTCCCCACGCAGCAGCCCCCCACTAGCGCGCCATGTACGAAGGACAGTCTCAGCGCTCGGTCGCCTCGAGCGCGCGGCACCGACAGGAGGCCGAGCTCGCCACGGCAGAGGAACGCGAGCGAGCGGCGGCAGAGACCGCTGCGACGGCGACGAGGGTGTCAAGGCTGGCGGCGGCGGAACTGGCAGCAGCAAGGGCGGAAGTGGAAGCAGCGGCGGTGGCGGATGCAACGCGTGCGGCGGCAGTGGAACTCAAGGCTCTACGCGGCAGTAGCATCATCAGCTCTGACTCTGCCGACGGCAGCACCAACGTGGAACTCAAGCAGGCGAGGGAAGCAGCGGGAGAGCGGGCGGCGCAAAGGGCAGCCGCGCACCCCACGAACGCGGTGGTGGCAGCCCAGATGGGCGTGGACGCGCCGGCGGTGCTCCTGGCGGGGACGCGCGCGGCGGCCGCGCTCTTGGCGGCGGCGGCCAGGTTGATGGAGATTGCGGCCTTTACAGGCGGCGCGGCTCTCCCTCCCCGGACTGGCGCCATGGTCACCACAGGATCCAGGTTGTTGTCAGGGACATTGGCCCCGGCGGTGGGTAGCCTACCCTCACCAAAACCAACTATGTCGAGTGGGCCGCGGTGATGAGGGTAAGGCTCCAGGTGCGGCACATGTGGGAGGCAGTTCGGTACGGCGACGTCGACTACGACGAGGATCGATGGGCGCTGGATGCCCTCATTGCTGCAGTCCCACCTGAGATGCAGTTCTTGCTTTCCAAGAAGCGGACTGCCAAGGAGGCCTGGGACGCCATCGCTGCGGCACGCATCGGCAGTGACCGCGCCCGCAAGTCCACATTGCAGGCACTTCGCAAGGAGTGGGAGAATCTGGCCTTCAAGCCAGGTGAGGATGTTGATGACTTTGCTCTCCGTCTCAACACTCTGATGCAGAAGATGGTGCAATACGACGATGACACCTACGATGAGGAGAGAGCTTTTGAGAAGCTCTTCCGCTGCGTCCCCGAGAAGTACAAGCATATTGCTCGCTCGATCGAGTCTCTGCCGGACCTCTCCACGATGTTGATCGAGGAGGCGATAGGCCGCCTCAAGGTCGTTGACAGCGATGAGGCACAGCCTCTCTCGGGGCCCATCACCATTGGCGGGAAGCTCCATCTCACTCAAGAACAGTGGGAGGCCTGCCAGGGTGACGGGAGGAAGGGGGAGCCCTCCTTCACGACAGGCGGCCGCAAGCGCGGCAAGCCGCGCAAGGCGCGCGGAGGCGCCCAGGCCGGGGTGCGAGGATGTGCCAAGGGTGGCGACCGCGGAGGCGCCGAGGGCGGCGCCGCCGGCGCGCACAAGCCGGCACGAGATGACGCCTGCCACAACTGCAGCAGGGTTGGCCATTGGGCCAAGGACTGTCGATAGCCACGACGCGGCCAGGCCCACATCGCACAGGTGGAGGAGGAGGAGCCGGCTCTGCTCCTAGCACACGCAAGCATCGAGCTACCTCTAGCGGCATCGGCCGCAGCGGCTCTCCTCCACCTTGACGAGCCGAGGGCACACGCCTTTCTCGGCGACGCCTCAAACAACGACAAGACTGACGGGTGGTGCCTCGACACCGGCATCACCCATCACATGACCGGTCGGCGGGAGTTCTTCACCGAGTTTGACTCCAGCGTCCGAGGCTCCGTCAAGTTTGGGGACGCCTCCGACGTGGAGATCAAGGGCGTCGGCTCTGTCATCTTCACCACCTAGTTTGGTGAGCACAGGCTGCTCACCGGAGTCTACTACATCCCCGCGTTGAGGAACTCTATCATCAGCTTGGGACAACTGGATGCGAATGGTTCGCGCGTGGAGATCAAGGACGGAGTCCTGAGGATTTGGGATCGCCATCGTCGCCTTCTTGCCAAGGTAACCAGAGGCGCAAATGGACTCTACGTCCTTAATGTGCAGGTGGCACAACCCCTCTGCCTCGCTGCTCGTCGGGACGATGAGGCGTGGTAGTGGCACGAGCGCTTCTGGCACCTTCACTTCGAGGCCCTGAAGCAGCTCAGTGCCAAGGAGATGGTGCAAGGCCTGCCATGCCTCGACCACGTGGAGAAGTTCTGCGACGTCTGCGTGTTGACGAAGCAGAGGCGGCTCCTCTTTCCTCAGCAGACGAGCTTCCGAGCCAAGGAGCAGCTCGAGCTCGTGCTCAGGGACTTGTGTGGCCCGGTGACACCGGCTACACCGGGAGGACGACGTTACTTCCTACTGCTCGTCGACAACCTCTCCTGCTACATGTAGGTGATGCTCCTCAGCAGCAAGGGAGAGGCTGCTGACGCCATCAGGCGCGCGCAGACTGCTGCGGAGGCGGAGTGCGGCCGCAAGCTCCGCGTGCTGCGCACCGACAACGGCGGCGAATTCACAGCGGCTGAATTCACGTCGTACTGCGCTGATGAGGGCATTCAGCGCCACTACTTCACGTCGTACAGCCCGCAGTAGAACGGCGTCGTCGAGCGGCGCAACCAGACAGTTGTGGGGATGGCTCGGGCCCTCCTCAAGTAGAGGGGGATGTTGGCTGTCTTCTGGGGAGAGGCGGTGGTGACGGCTGTCCATATCCTCAACCGCTCGCCTACCAAGACTCTCAACGGCAGGACGCCGTATGAGGCTTGGCATGGGCACAAGCCGGCGGTCTCCCACCTGCAGGTCTTCGGCTGCCTCACGTTCGCCAAGGAGCTTGGCCATGTCGGCAAGCTCGACGATAGGAGCACTCCGGGGGTGTTCATCGGCTACGCGGAGGGCTCGAAGGCCTACCGCATTCTTGACCCGGAGACACAGTGTGTGCACACGGCGCGCGACGTAGTGTTAAACGAAGGGCGAGGATGGGCATGGGACAAGGCGGCGGAAGACGTCTCGACTCCGACGTACGACGACTTCACTATCGAGTACGTCCACTTCGAGGGAGCTGGGGGAGTAGGCAGCTTCTCTTCACCGAGCATGCCTACCCTAGTCCCTGAGCCTCCATTGACCCCAACGCCCGCTACTCCGGCAGCGCCACGCTCTCAAGCCATGACTCCGGCTGCGACTAACTCTTCGCCGACACCACTACCACTGGCGACCCCACGCTCTTCAGCGCTACCAGCCACCCCTCCGGGCATGACTACTCCAACACCAGCTCATGTCGAGCATAGCCCGGTGGAGTTCGTTACTCCACTCTCTCATGACGAGGAGCGCATCGACACGTACCACGACGGCGAGCCGTTGCGGTATCGTACGATGGAGGACCTTATCGATGACCAGCCAGTGCCAGAACTAGTACCTCATGATCTGGAGGCGCAGTTGCACCTTGCGTGCGACGACGGTGAGCCTCGGTCTTTCGCAGAAGCTGAGAGACACGCGGCATGGCGTGCCGCGATGCAGTCGGAGATGGACGCGGTTGAGAAGAACCGCACCTGGGAGCTTGCTGACCTCCCTCGTGGTCACCGCGCGATCACCCTTAAGTGGGTGTTCAAGATGAAGAGGGATGAAGCCGGCGACATCATCAAGCACAAGGCTCGCTTGGTGGCACGCGGTTTCATGCAGCGGGAGGGGATCGACTTTGACGATGCCTTCGCCCCTGTGGCACGGATGGAGTCCGTGAAACTCCTCCTTCCGCTGGCTGCCCAGGAAGGCTGGCGAGTTCATCACATGGATGTCAAGTCGGCGTTTCTTAACAGCGATTTGAAGGAGGAGGTCTACGTGCACCAACCGCCGGGATTTGCGATCCCCGACAAGGAGGGCAAGGTGCTACGCCTGCGCAAGGCCCTCTATGGCTTGCGGCAGGCACCGAGGGCGTGGAATGCCAAGTCGGATTCCACGCTCAAAGTGATGGGCTTCGAGCAAAGCCCGCACGAGGCGGCCATCTACCGGCACAGCAATGGAGGAAACGCCCTGCTAGTGGGTGTCTACGTCAACGACTTGGTGATCACCGACACCAAGAATGCGGAGGTGGCGGCGTTCAAGGAAGAGATGAAGGCCACCTTCCAGATGAGTGACCTGGGACCTCTCTCCTTCTACCTGGGATCGAGGTGCACCAGGACGACTACGGGATCACACTTCAACAGACCGCCTACACCAAGTGTGTCGTTGAGCTGGCTGGGCTCACCGACTGCAACCCAGCTCTCACTCCGATGGAGGAGAGGCTGAAGCTGAGCCACGACAGCACGACGGAGGAGGTGGACGCTACGCAGTACCGGCGTCTTGTGGGGAGCCTTCGCTACCTCGCCCACACACGGCCGAACTTGGCATTCTCCGTCAGCTACGTTAGTCGGTTCATGCAGCGACCGACGTCGGAGCCCCTGCAGGCCGTGAAGAGGATCATCCGCTACGTTGCGGGGACTCTCGACCACGGTCTCTACTAACCGAGGTGTCCTGGGGAGGCACACTTCATCGGGTACAGCGACAGTGACCACGCCGGCGACATCGACACCAGCAAGAACACGAGCGGGACCCTCTTCTTCCTTGGCAAGTGCCTCATTAGCTGGCAGTCTATCAAGCAGCAGGTGGTGGCCCTGTCCAGCTGCGAGGCCGAGTACATAGCGGCCTCCACCGCTTCAACTCAGGCGCTCTGGCTCGCTCGACTGCTTGGTGATCTTCTCAGCAGAGACACTGGAGTGATGGAGCTCAAGGTGGACAGCAAGTCCGCTCTGGCCCTGGAAAACAACCCCTTTTTCATGAACGGAGCAAGCACATCCGGGTGAGGTACCACTTCATCCGAGGCTGCTTGGAGGAAGGGAGCATCAAGGCGAGCTACATCAACACCAAGGACCAGCTTGCGGACCTATCAACACCAAGGACCAGCTTGCGGACCTGCTCACCAAGCCCCTTCATAGGATCAAGTTCCTTGAGCTTTGTTCCTGGACCGGGTTGGTCCAACTTTCCCACAAGACGACGCACAAGACTTAGGGGGTGAATGATGGGATAAGTCCTTGTACTATTGACCTTTGTAGTCCTCGACATCAGTATGGTGGTCTTGCTGTCCCAATTAGGACAACATCTACCAGGACAACATTTAGTATCTTAGACTATCTTTTAGGACAACATCTAGAACAACATCTTAGACTAAGCTTTTAGGACAGCATCTAGGACAGCATCTTAGACTAAGCATTACTAGCTTTTAGACTAGCATCTTAGAATAGCATCTCGGCATATGCTTGGCTGTCGTGGCCAGCTATAAATATGTATGCCCAACCCCTCAGGTTGGTATGACGTTGTATGAGAAAGAAACTAGAAAAATGCCCCAACTCCTAGTGTCATCCTCTCGATGAGAGTAAGAGTATCGATACTAACATATTTATCTATATCTATAGAGTATAGTGCCTTAAAGGACCTTGCCATTATTGAAGCTCGTTATGCTGACCATATCCTATCTACATGACAAGTATGGTGACTGAATAAAATATGCTTCTATTCTTTTATTGAGGGAGGAGGAAAGGCAAAGGAAGCGTTTTGTTCAGATACTGAGGAAGATGCAGCTAGAGGGAGAGAGGCTGCGCGGTCTGCTCGTGCAAGGTTTTACCCTACACCAGTCATGAACCAAAGGTACAATAGCCAAGCCACAGTAAATTTCTGTTCATTGTGTCACTTTTATAGTGCTAGATCGATGAATGGTTGATCATGTTAGAAAGCCTATAGGATTTTTTGTGTAAATTACAGAACCAAAACATCAATAGTGTACTTACTACTTATTAGAGCAGTTCAGTCAAGTACAACTGCCACATGTGTCTGATTATTCTTTTAAAGTTTGGTCAGTGTGTTTCTCTTCCTTGTGAGCTATTCCAAGTAACAATGTAGTCTTATGGATAATTTATTTCTCGATCTTGATGCAACCAACAATTGGAATCCATAGTTCATGTATAATTGTTATTTTGGTTTTCCAAGCATGAGTGCTGCTGAAGAGAAAAGGAAATAGAAATCTTTTTTTTCTACATCAATGCTTGTAACTATCCAAACTATGATAACTCAGGAACTAGGAAGGGGACTGCAGAAATTTTAGGGGTGGAAAGAAATACAACTCAGGAATTAAGAAGGCGAAATCACTGAAGTCAGGTACATCCAAGCTATCAGGAAGCATTTTTGTCCAATTTGATAATTGTTGACCTCACTACCTTCCAGCCATAGGATTTGGCATGGATGCATCACATACTTTCATGTTTTAGTGAATGGGGAGGTGGACAAACGTAGCAGTAAAATATTGCAATATCTTGAACATTGTTGAAAGCTCATGAATCAAACTTCTCTTTTCTCATAGTTTTTAGGGACAAAGGGTGAGAACTCATGAAATAGGAAGGGAACTACAGAGATTTTAGGGAAAAAGACTGTCAACTCATGAATAAGGAAGGGGAGATGTCACACCCGATTTTGAAGTAATAAATCGAGCGATAAATCATATGTGCGCTAGGATCAAAATTACACACATATGACAATGAAAGTGAATAACAGAAGTAATGTTATAAAGTACCGTAGTTATTTATGACAAACCATATAGTGTTCAAGAATATAAATAAATAAGCGTCTCAACGTCGTTTTTATTCTAGCAGTGGAACGACCAAACTCCACGTGCAGCTGACTGGGGGAACATACGCCTAGTACTCCTGAATATCCTCTGGGAACACCTCAAACTGACCTTGTTCTAAGCAGCGTTGTTTAGCAAGAGTGAGTACACTTATGATTGGTACTCAACAAGTATAAGTATATTAGGAAGTAAATGATATGCAAGGCTTGAACAAGGAATAAAGGCTGGGAGAATAAAGCGGTAAGCATTTTAAATAAACAGTTCAGCATTAAACAACCTATTTACTAAGCTATGAAAGAATATTGCCAACATTTATGAAATAGAGAGATAACTGGGTAACAAATAAACTTGGAACAAATAAATTACTGAATTAAACGCAAATTCAATTAAAATAAGTCATGCGAGGGTCCGAGCCGCTCTTGACCGTGAGCACGACTGATATCAGTTTTACACTCTGCAAAGGTTGCACACTTTACCCACAAGTCGTGTCTACCTTAATGCCCGGGTTTGTAAGGCCCTTAAACACTTTCGAGGTGAGTGGCAGGGATTCACTACGAAGCCTTTCCAAAGACGCTCCAACAAGTCACGCAGCGAACATCTCATCACAATCCCCCCTCTTGCGTTGGAACGACCGCCAACAAGCTAGAGATATCTAATTACTTAGCTAAGACCAGAGCCATATAGTTCTTGTAGTTGCACTGTTTTTCCGGATGGTTCTCCATGGTTTAAGCTAATCATTAATATCAATTTATCTCAGCGGTTCCAAGAGATGTGAAGCATGGATCAACATTGTTTTCATATACCATCCGTAACCATAGTTCAGCAACTAAGCCATCTACCTAGCAATTAACCCAGGCTTCCAAGGACACGGATAAACAAATAGGGATAAAGTAGGAACCCGTCAAGTTAATGCATGCAAGCGTAAAGATAAATAAATGTTATTGGGATGAAATATGATCAAGGAATATACTTTCCTTTTGGTCTCTTGCTGCTGCTAAGTCACTTCGAAATCTTGTTCTTCGAAGTTCTCGAACGGCTCCTTGTCTACTTGCCACGAACAATCAAAAACACACAAGTACATACAAGCAAACAAGGAAAACAAATTAAAACAGTACACCAACCATCGTAAAACAAAGGCGAAAGGCTTAGAAATTAGTTCTACGTGTTACAACGATCAAAACGGTACCAAGAACGCTTAAAACGGATTTAGAACGCTAAAGATACACTAAAAATAGCTCTGCAGGGGCTTATACGCGAGAAAAACTAACTAAAAGGACTAAATAGAAAGAAACCAAGGGCTAAAGCATAATTTTCTGAAAAACACGAGGGCTAACGTGCTAAAACTCAACTATGGACAACGAGTTCTAGTTCTGAGAAGCACAGGATGTTTTATGCAAGAAAAAGGACTAAGTTTGAAATACTTTTGAAAGGCTTAAGACTGAAGGTTCATTTTGAAGAAGGGTAGGGGGTTTTCTGCAAAAGATCTAGGGTTGACCAGTCCTCCCTCCGGTTTGACCGGGGAAGACCCGATCCTGGTCGTCAATCCCGGATCGGGCGGCTAGGGATCACCTAGAGGGCTAGGCGGCGGCAGAACGCCGGTAGCAGCGGCGCCGCCCGCGCGTGCGGCGGAGGGTCGTCGGAGCGCACCCGGTTGGGCGCTCCGGTGCACCAAAAATAGTGCCGAGGTGCGCTATGGCACGAACGCGTGTTGGGGAGTCGGGCATGGCGATTTGGAGGGCCGGCGAGACGCCGGCGGCGGCCGTCGACGAGAGCTTGCGGCGGTGGAAGTCTAGCGAGCGTGGGAGCACGCGATACGGGGCGGAAAAAGGGGGAAAGGGTCGGGGAGTTTCCCCGACTTACAGCAAGCTTGTGGTGGCGACGACACGGTCGGAAACGCGGCGGATCGACGGCGGCAGGGCAAAACCGGGCCGGCCTCGGCGTGCGCGCCGTGGGCCTGAGGCGGCCGGCTCCGAGCCGAGCTCGGCTTGAGGTAGAAGATGACAGGTGGACCCCGCCCGTCAGTAGAAGGAAGGGAGAGAGGGAGGGGGCGGACTGGGCTGGAAATGGGCCGAAAGAAAAGAAGGAAAGGGGAGGAGGGAAAAAGGGTTGGACCGGTGGGGGAAGGTAGGCCTGCGGGGAAGGAAGGGCCGGCGGTGAGGGAAAATGGCCGGCGGCCCAAGGGGGAAGGAAAGGAAGAAAGAGAGAAAGAAAGAAAAAAAGGAAAAGAAGAAAATAGAATTAATCCTAGAAAAATAGGAAAAAATTCTGGAAACACTTTGAATCACCAACACAATCAAACTAAAGTAAAATATGCACCAGCATGAATGTAACAATTTAAATTGGAGCCTATGGTGAGTTTTAATTAAAGCCAAATTAATCCTTTTAAACCTGAAAATTATAGAATTAAGCTAGATACTTTTAAAGGTGAATTTTAAGGTTTTACAGGAAATCACTGTAACTAGGTACAACCAAGCTGCTCATTAGCATTTCTATCCTATTTGAGAATTGTTTATTTCACTACTTTCCAGCCATAGAATTTGGCATTACTGCAGCACATATTTTCATGGTTTACAGAACGAGGAGGCAGACATTGCAATTATCCTAAACACTACCTAATGCATAGCCCATCATGGTTCTTCTACGTGCAAGTAGTCAGATGGATTGCTCGTGGCAGAGCCCATCTGGCATGTTTCCATGTTGGCCAAATTGTCTAAATAGTTGCTTCCTGTGGTATCACTATAGCAAATTACAGATTAATTAAGCTTATTAAATTTATCTCAGCAATTAGCACCCATCTGTAAAAAAAATTTACAAATAAATTTTATTTAATACTTCTAGATTCTCGCTTGATGTGACAGGACTAAATTTTAGTTCGTGGAAACCAAACATGACCTAAAAGAGGACTAAAGCAGCATTAAATGTTGTGCACAAAGACCAAACTACCCCTGAGGGGGGAGGGGCAAGCTGAGTTGCTGGTTTGACACGCTCCTTGTGGCGCGCGCGCCTGCTGGCCGCGCTGGCCACGCTCCTGGCTGCGCTGCTTGCCGCTTTTCTTCAATGTTTCATACAAAATTTCAGTGTTCATGAAAATGCAAAAATGTTGTTACAAATCATCAAAACTAGGACCTACTAAACAAACCATCAGCTATCCACTTCCGAAACTGATTCATATCTTGGTCTTCGTCCCCATGATGATTACTAGTTCCATTTGCTTGAGAAACCGATGCACCTTCTTCGAACGAAGGAATATAGTTCTCATCATGATCACACACATCAAAGTCGTCACCTGCGATAGCACTCTCTCTAATAAAATTATGAATTGCCATGCATGCGATAATTATTTTGCTTTGCTTCCACATCGGATAACTCGGTAAATGCAACAAAATCCTCCACTTGTTCTTCAACACTTCAAAAGACCGCTCGATGACATTACGAAGTGAGGAGTGTGCATAATTGAAGAGCTCGTTTTTACCTCTTGGCATTGGCCCTTGTCGAAACTCGGGGAGATGATACTTTTTTTCCCTGTACGGTGCAAGGTAACACGGGCAGTTTGGGTACCCCGAGTCCACAAAATAAAACTTCCCTGCACATGCAAGTTTGGAAAGGTTACTTCAATTCACATGATTCAACTATCTTGTATGAAGAGATGATAGAACAAATCAATACCTTGAGGTGGATGTGGAAACTTGTCGCCATACTTGTCAATTGCATCATTGAACACCCTCATATCATGAACCGAGCCAGGCCATCCGGCAATGACAAAAGAAAATCTCATATCAAAGTCACATATGGCCAGCACATTCTGACTTGTGAAGCCCTTCCTTCCCATATGTTGTACAACCTGATTTGCTGGCACTACAACAAGTATGTGTACCATCTATAGCTCCTATGCAATTGTCAAAGTATGGAGAGAACAGGGCAGATTGCAACCTCGGATGAGTAGTGCTAAATGCAGGGTCTAATGGCCTAATGAGATCACCTGCAAGCTTGTTCAAACTTCGCAGTACCTTATCAAACTTCCCACTGCATGTTTCTTTGGACCTTTTCAATCAATCATCAGCCTGCCTCATACCCTGGGGACAACCACACATCCACAAGAAAAGACCTAAAGCCTCTACAGATGACATCTTTCTCGTGGACGTCAAACCATATGAACCAACAAGCACATTATGCAGAAGATCAAACACATTCCTATTCATCCTAAAATTCCGAGCAATATGTGGTACTTCCTAGGCTTCTCATGACCCATTGGTAACCAGTTTCTATTGGTACTCTATACTCAGCTTTGCCCCAGTATGTGTCGTAGTGGTACATACCGATCAAGGTAGCGGCAGCAGCAAACTTCATCTTCTTCTTCCGACACTGCATCACATAATTTTCAATCAATTCATCCTCTTAACTATCTTGTTCCTGCGTATACAATGCAGATGGGTCACATCACCATAAAAATAAATTTAGCTCAGCAACACAAATTTAACTGAACACCACATAAACTTGTAGATAATCACAACAGGAACTTCTATCAAACAACAACAGCACAATTTCAAAGGGTTCACACCAGAAATTGAAATTGTTCACATCAGAAATTTAAATAGTTCACATCACACAAGTTCAAACAAACATTATGTAGTACACATCACAATGGTTCAAGCTCTCGAATCACGACTGCACTTCTGTAACCATGCCATCCTGCCTGCACTTGTGGTAAATTTGCAAAATACTGTTCGGTTGTATTTCTGTGCAAACAGCATAGTAGCAATATAGAACTTTGAATTCTCAGTTGCTCCACTTTCTTTCACCAGCTCCATACATCTTTCTTTCTCCTGCTCAACTTTTTGCCCCTCCAACCTCTTCTCTTCTTTCTTCATGCTGGCAATCTGCCTGGCCACATCAACATCTTTGCTGCCACCATTTTGTATGTGGTCCATGAAGTTCTTCATGCACTTGAGCATTGGACTCTTGTGCTTCTTGGGTGGACTTGTGGCTGTATCCGTGGTGCTACTCCCCCTCTTTCATCTGCCCACCAGGGCAATTCCCTTCCCTAATTTGTTCAAGTTCACAAAATATGTGTGTTTTCTTCGGTCCAATTGGCCTTGTCAAATTGGTTCTAGTAAAGAGAAAAAAAAGGGTGAAACTAACTAATAGATCAAGTACGTAATCGAGGAAATCATCAAGACATATAACTAAAAACAGCACAATTACAGTAAACCATATGCCTCCAAATGAACAGAAACAGTAAACATTCAAGCACATGAAGCAAAGGATGAACTGGAGAAAGGAAAAACAGAAGTAGGTCTTACTGAATGGTTGTCCTCTTCCACCGACTGATTCTGATCGCCGCTTTCATCTATAGGAACAGAGCTGTTCGCGGCAGATGTGGATCCACAGACACGAAGACCCGCACGCCTTCCACGGCCGCCGCCACCCACACCAGGAGGCGTGAAGGAGGGAGCGGATCCCTATGGCAGGCGGGCGAATCCCGCGCCAATGTTCAGCGTGCGGGGGCGGCGACCTACTCCGCGTGCAGCCCGGGATCCTCCACGGCCGGATCTGGGCCCAGGTGCGCTCGGACGGGGAGTCTAGAACAAGGCACGGGTAGATCTGCCGCCACCGCCGCTCGGTGCAACAGGAGGAAGACGAGGGTCGCCGTTACCTCCATCCGACTATAGCAACCCCGAGTAGGAGTCGATATGGGGATAGCCGCCGCCGTGGGAGTTCAGATCTAGGTTCTCCAAGTTAGCCTCAGGATACCATGGCGGCTGCGAATAGATACCTAAATCTGCGTCGGCAGCGGCGGAAGCATGAGCAGAGGGAGCCGCCGACGAAGAACTCGTCTGAGAAAAGAAGTCATGGTACCCGCCCCCCTTGCCCTTCCATGGTGGATCCGCACGTGGAGAGGAGCCGGGGCGTGGGCGTGGGCGTGGGCGTGGGGAGGAGCGTGGGTGGTGGCGCAGGCGTGGGGAGCTGCGACGGTGGCAGCAGCGGAGGAGGAGAAGGGCAACGCGAGAGAATGAGGGCGAGCGGGGGAGGTCGAGCGGGCGAGAGAATGAGGGCCAGGTGAGGGGCATTACCTGGAAATGGGTCCTTTTAGCCCCTTTTAGCACCCCTTTGGGTGCTAACGCTCCTAAACCATTTTAGGAGGTTTTTAATCCTTCTGTTTGGAACTTTAGCTCCTAAAGTGATTGGATTTTAGTCATTTTGCTTTAGGATGGAGGATCCAAACAGGCCCTAAACAAGTGACGCTCAAGTAATAGTACCAACTACCATTCTGTTCTGATTTCTTACCATCTGAATGTGATTCAATCACACATGGTTGCAACTGAACTGTGCAGTTTTGCAGGTCTCAGAATGTATGAATACCTTGCTATGGTAAAAGCATTATTATTCAGATTAATTCAGTTAAGCTTTTTGGAAAATTTCACTGCAAACACCTAAATGATCGTTCAGCATCTGTAAGAAGATACAGCCCTGGACAGATTATAGCCCAATAAATTCTTGGGAAAGCAAAATATCTAAAAACATGGATCTTCACGTACACCCTAACAGTCTCATTTGATTCATATCACCTATGCAGAGTGAGGGACGGGTTCTGACTCATCAGCAGCTTCAGGTCTGCAGGCACAAAATATTGGTCAAAAGTTGAGTATATGGACAAATGGTCATAAATAAGTGCAAAGGTTTATGAACGAGTTACTAAAAAACTCGAGTGGGAACATTGGTAGAATCCAAAACAAACTAAAAATCCCTGTTTGAGTAAAAACAATTGGTGCCTGGAATAAAGCATAATTTGTATGTAAACGGTAAACATCATTTCATATGGTGCATATGCTGCTGCTGGCATTGATGCGGTATGCACCACACCAAAAGGTTAGCCATCAAAATCACCACCTTACCCACCAAACTATACAGATCAATGCAACAAAAAAAAGACAACTTATCGATGGAGATGGCATGGGACAAATATATTGTACCTCTCAATTCCTTCACCAACTTGCATTCTGAAAAAGTTACCAATTGTTACTTTAGAACCAACCTCCTTTGACAAATCATTCAGCACCGTCTGAAAAGAAAGGCACCAGAAACAAAAGCTATTAGAAACAAACAGTTTGGAGAAGTACATCATCAAATAGAAAAATATTTTATCAATTTACCTTAATGTTTGTGCTATCACTGAGAACATATTTTTGCTCCATGAGCACAACCTCTTCAAAATACTTCCTTAATCGACCTTCCACCATTTTATCCATAGCCATTTGGGATTTCCCTGAACTTTCAGCCTAACATGTTACAAGACCTCAAGTCATTTCATTTCCAGTGCAACCGACACTGAAGTTGATCTTCATATGAAGGATATATGCAGTCCATGTGTTAACTCTTGGTTACAGAAAAAAAATACAGTATGTACAAGCCCTATGACAGATCCACGTACCAATTATCTTTCAATCCAGAAAACTTAAGCCAATGCATGTGCTTTTTTCTAATTACAATTCATCATCTGATGTTTCTTGACCATTGAACTGTTCTCTCATTAAAGCAATAGAGTATGATTCTTTCCTAAGGCACATACAAATGCCTCAATTTTCCTTTAATCATAACAAACTACAGAAATGCATGCATTTGGTTAATTTGGATCTTTTTCATACCAGTGTCACCCCATTCTCTCTTATTCATTTTGTTTATTCTTGTTGAGCTAGAAAGACACCAATTATAAATTTATGGTCCTAGTTGTCATATTTGGTTGCTAACCACATCGTCGTGGTGAACAACCATCACAATCATGGCAAAATTGGGCAAATAACATGCAGGACATGGTGCTACGAAAGTACAGAACACCACAGTTGTGGCGGGGAACTAAATACTGCTGAAGAAGACAAATTTGCCTAACCAAACATGCTGGAGAAAAGATAATATTTATCAAAATAAAGCACCTGGGTTCGCAGTATTTCACGTTCATTTTCTATAGCGGCAGGAGAAACCAATTCTTTTGACAAGAATAATGGTTTTGTTGCAACAACATGCATCGCAATTGATGACCCAACTGCCTTGAGAGCATCGAGGGAAGCACTGCTATCTTCTGCTTCTAGCGTGACCAATCCAGCAATACGACCCAAACCTGAAAGAAAAAAAATGCTCAGTTAAGTAAATGAATACACCATCCTAGTTAACAAACAGAAGTGACAAACATTCTTATGTTAATGAGGGAACCAGAAAGGACGTGCTAACAGCAACTCAATTAAAAACAGAGTTGGGGTCAGCAGAGCAAACAGCAAAATAGAACTAATATAACATGCTAAATTATTGTATTACCATGAGTCCACAAATATGTGTTTCCTCCTCTTGGATGTAATGCCATTTCTCTTATTATTTTTATTTCGGGAAAAAAGTGTAGTGCAGTTGAAGCATTCAAGAGAGAAGTTGTGTTGAAATTGTAGTCTGACGGGAGTGTGAATTCATGGTTGCACTATCACCAACAAGTACAGGAGTAAACTAAGAACTTGCATCCTTCTAATAATAAAGAGGGGAAAACATTCAATAGTAAGAAGCGCAAAAATTGATTAATTACTACAATTATGAGAAATACAGAAAAATATACTATAATGTTTAGTTACTCTTCAAAATGTTAGATTGGTGAAAATGATTAGAAAATAAAGGGGTATATAAGCATGCTCTCAGTAGAAAACTGCTTGCAGGTACTGGTTATGTTTAATCTAACTTAGTTGTTGGGGGCGGGGGGGAAACAGGTCTGAAGAATAAAGAATGTACATTATTCATAGAATTGAAAGAGCTCAGATTTCATTGTCCACAAACCTGGCTGAGGACAGGTATGCAAATAAGATGAAACTACACCATGAGCAGTTGTTGATAATATGAAACCTCTTCTGAGTTTTACATTCTCCCCAACCATGGCAGCAACTTCTGTAACAGCACTTTGGACAGTTGTTTCCCCACTGAGCTTAGGATGATCTAGATTGATAGACATGTTCTGCAAGGTTGGAGAAATGACCAGTCATGATCTAATCACCTTTGTTGCATAGTTAGATGCAATCAATTGCAATCTTGAATTCATCATGGCAACTGCAATTGCCGTTCTACATTTATGTTAAAATTGTATATCAACCTCAACATATCCTCATCCAATCTGTGCTAGAAGAAACATACACCTGGTTGAAGCATTCATTTTCTTTTCATTTTATTTAGTCAACACAAATTACGATCAAGTGCCGATATAACCCATCAAACTGACTCAATAGAAAACAAAATTCTAAGGACTGTGGGACATCAATCCTTAATGATATAAGTTTCAGGACAAAATTTTAATTGAAAACCCTGATCAAATGGAATATAACTCAATATGGATTGTCACAGTAGCCCCCAAACTCAAGACCCAGGAGTAGATGAGAATCTCTCCTGATAATTCCTGCTTGGATTGATACATCTCTCTTTACACAGAGAGGCTTTCTTGAACCCTAGGTAAGAGACCTCTAATTTTAACTCTAATTGACCATAACCCTGAGGAAACTCCTGCTACATTACCAGGCATTAATGTAGCAGGCCTACTATAATGCTGAGCTGTCCCAAAGGGTCCAGCTGACTGCCCACGACATGGTTCTTGAATTGTTGATCGAACTTAAATATAATAGCTCAGAGTTCAGATGAAAAGTCCAAATCCATAACTGGTAGTGCAGGAACATTTAGTCAACTGCAAAATATTATCATATTGAAGATCAAGTACTAGAAGGGTTAGAACATAGTCTGTCATGGTGGGGCTGCGCTGCGAAACCAAAGAAGCAGCTATGCACACGAGTGTGGCTGACTCGGCTGCCACAAGAAAAGCCCCACTTGTGATCTCCCCAGTTGGTTAGGAGGTCTATTTAGTAATCGGGGCTATCCAAACTATGTGGTCTTCTGTTTCAGGCTAAACTCATTAATTAGTTGACCACCAGACTATCAAAATCAAGCAATAACAAGCCCCTTTCCTTCTTTTGTACCAAGGCCATAACACAGACCAACACATGGAAGATATCCATAAGCTCACCAACAAAGATAGTCATAAAGTAACATATGACATACCTCCAAATATTCAGGATCAAAAGGCAAAAACAATTGACCAGGACCCTGAGCAGACAAAGCCATCTTTGCCACTGATGAAGCCTGCATGGTGAATGAAATTAGAAAATATAGATAAATCAAGGCTGAATGTGCGCAATGATGGATGATTAATAGAAGCAGCAAATGAACTAAAATATGGTGTTGCGCCTAAGATGTAAAAATAGACTAAGTATTAACAACCTAAGAGATAGCAAAGCTACGACAGAAGAACCTAAAGCATACAGTTGCTACAGAATTTGAAACTGACACCAAACTGCTTAACATACAGGTAGAAATTTTCCCTTTCTTACTTGATGCTAACACAATTTAACAGAGATATCCCTACAAAAATGAAATAGGTATTGCTCTTGCCATATCCAACAAAAAGAAATATGGAATAGCATTCTAAAACTCAAAAGACCCTAACAGAAGAAATAATAGAAGCAAAAGATCCAGGAAGTAGCAGATAATATGGTGTAGTAACAATACACAATTCAACGAGTGAACACAAGCAAAAATGAGGTAAATAGAATCTTCTTTCTGTGATAAAGCATGACGGCAAAGAAAGAAAATACCATGCCGTACTAGAAGTCAGTAACCACCACCAAGAGAGGCCAGCATTTACTTTCTAATGATTCAATTATGCTAAATAGCAACAAATTTAAGTTTCAACCACCATGTACTTACCTTAACTAAATAAATTTAAAAGAACCTTATCTCCAAATTGCTAACACGATTTCATGTGCATTGTACTTTTCAGGTGCAAACTTCTTAAACATAAACCAACAAAGCAGCTTAGTTCCCATTAATAAGATAAAATATTACAGGGAATGAAACCAACCAGATATTGGAAAACATCATTTCTTGCTACGAAATCAGTTTCACAGTTAAGCTCAATCACAACCGCCCTTTTCTCATCTTGTGCAATAGCTAGCAAACCTTCAACAGCAGTCCGTGAAGACTTTTTGGCAGCAAGAACCACTCCTCTCTTCCGCAGGTCTTTCTGTGCAGCCTCTGAAAGAAATAAACAAACTCAAATAGAATAAATGAAAATAATTAAAGATATCAATCAAAGTACTCCAACGCAGTGAGAAAGAAGAGCTAACCAATATCCCAGTTGCAGCTAACCAAGGAAGCCTTGACATCTTTGATTGGAGCACTTGTTCTTTCTCGGAGTTGTTTAATAAGGTTCATGTGCTCTAAAGAAGACACTTGAGAGCTGAATCTCCTATGAAACATATCATTTTGGGGAACAGGAGTGCCCAATAGACGAGTTTCGAATGCTGAAGAAGAGTATCCCCTCGCAGCTTGCTGTTGAGCACGAAACAGAAGCCCCAATATGTTTTTTCTAGCACCTTGACCCCAAGCCATTCTCAGAATATACTGCACCATGGCATAAACAATGCTTTTTCAGTGAACTAAACAATAAGTGAGCATTGCAACAGTGCAATTTCCTTTCAAAAAAAATATTGTATCATTATTTCCAGAACTATATTGTTCCAGCACTAGAGGCATTTACACTAGTTGGACACATCTGTACAGAAAGTTTGGATTTGATTGTACACAGCCAGGGGCGGACCCAGCATAGGACATTGCAAACGAAATCGAAGTTAGTGGGTAATATATTGTAACCGGATCAGAGATCCGAATACAAATAGTTTTGTTAGGGTTTGGGGTGCTCCGTCTCGCACAACAGAAGGAAAAAGAAGGGGCGGGCATACCTCGTGGATGCCCGTCGCCGGCAAAGGGCTGGGCGAAGACGTGACGAATGGCGCCGCCGCTCGCCCAGTCGCCGCCGCCAGGGAAGGAGGTGCAAGGGAGGAGAGAGTCCGAGAAGGGAAAGGGTTTAAGAAACAGAGATGCCTGAGGCCCTGAGACCTGAGGGGGAGGGCTATCAATGAGCCGAGCTCGAGCGAGACTGCCACCGCAAGCTGGAGTTAGATAGCATCCAGAGCCGAGGTTAATCCGAGCTGAGATCCTGCCGAGCCTACAGCCAAGCTCCCAAAGGCTCGAGACTCCAATAGACTCGTCTACTGCACATATCTCTACGGCTAAAAAGATTAATTGAGAAAAAATATATTCAAATATTTAACTTTTTGCCATCATTTTGAATGCATATCTTCAAATGCTTTAAAGAGGCTCCTGTAATATTGCCACAGAATATAGAATTTCACGCTCATTTTTGCCAAACTTGCTGACATGGCACGCCAGCTCAGCCCCACAGCGTGAAAGAGGCACACGAAAAGACCGTCATGCCCCTGCCTTATCCTTTATTGCCGTAGGACACAGCCGAGCCCGAGGCTGACCCCATTCCCGTCCTCTTACCCAAGCCGCTCCCCATTTGCATGCCCACACCAAATTTGCCTATGATGAAAATCCAGGCAGCCCAGAGGTGGTCTCCATCTCTAAGACGGTATAGTTGAAAATATTCCTTTAAGCGTATAAATCCTAGAGAGCATCCTCAATCTCTTCCATGCAGTACTGACCCCTAAAACCCAAATCAAAATCATTGTTAAAGTGAATTGCTCTAAACCCTAATCTCTCAGAAAGACAAAAAAAAAGAATTCACCGCCTATTAATAAGCCCTTAAGACCCACTATTTGTAAATTGGTCCACATCCAGCACTCCAAGACAAAATTTCGACAACCGACTCGCTCTGCTCACGAGATAATTCTTTATGCATTTGGATTAATGATGAAAATGGCTCTTACTTTAAGACCGGTAAAGGTCTGAGATAGGGAGACCCCATATCCCCCACTTCTTTTGTAGCAGATGTCTTCACAAGGATGCTTATAAAAAGTTGCTAATCAGGGTTTGGTTTCGAGCTTGTTAACAAACATGCACCCTAGTTGGATTATTAGCTTGCAATATGCAGATGATGCCCTGTTCTTCCTTGAGAATGATGTAGGCAAAGCAAGAAATTTTAAATGGATGTTGTCCTGATTTGAAAATTTGTCTGGTAGAAAAATTAATTTTGTTAAGAGCAATATGATGGTATACAGGAAGAAGAAATCAACATTCTTGCTAGGCTTTTCTGTTGTAAGATAGGCAATTTCTCTTTTACCTACCTTTGGTATTCCTCTCCACCATGTTAAATTGAAAAGAGCTGATATCCAACCAGTGGTGATAAAATCATTAAAGGGATTGCTGGCTGAAAAGTTAAAATACTCTCTTATAGAGTAGGTCAACCTTACTCAAGTCTTGCTTAACAAGCATCCCTACCTACAAGGTAGTGCGTGATGAAGTTTCCCGAATGGGAAATTGAAGCTATTAACTCTCCGATGACCCATTTCTTCTGGAATAACCATAAGGAAGGGAAAGATAGATACCATCATGCTAACTGGTAGTTAGTGTACCAAAAGAAAGATCATGGTGGTCTTGGGAACCCTGATATGCCTGTTGGCTTCATGGATATCAATCAAGTGATGATGCCATGTAGAAAAAATCATAGATTACAAATATAGGACTAATAGCCCTAATTTGTTATGCTGCCCCAATCTGGGAGCTTCACCTTTTTGGAAGGGTGTTCTCTGAATAAACATGCAGCACAAATGGGTTATTCTTTTTTTTTTGACATGAGGCAAGCCCCATTCCCATTACTTTGAACGGAAATATAGGTGTTTGGCATAAAGCCAGAGGGGGATGGGGAGAAGCCTACAAGTGATCTGACATGATTCAGGCTAGACCACTTGAAGCAGTCAACCAGGATTCCTAGGCAACTAGAGAGTTTAACCACGACTAGTTTACAGGAAGTAACCGTCTTCTTCTTTCTCGAACCTCCTCATGTCTCCTCTTCCTCATCAGTCTGGTCATGACCCGGTGCTGGGAGAGTCAATCAATCTCAGTGTCGGTTGCTAGGACAACATCTTGCACACCATCCTCATCATCACTTTGATCCCTGAGACTGAGCAGGATGATGTGCAGGCGGCGGAGCCGCGGGGCAGCACGATGCCATGATCCCTCCAGAAGCCACGGGGAAGAGGTGGGAACTCAAGATTGGACAGCCCAGGTAAGAAACATGAACAATTGGATAGCTGAGAATTCTGGGTGACATGGCCCAATGCTTGTGCGAGAAATGTCCTCAGGATTCATCACGTAAACATCTATGTCTGCATGATTTGTTTCAAATTTTTACTATCCACTTCAAAATGCAAATGAAGGCTTTGCTTTCCATACTTAGGCATAACGCAGCTTACAACATTGAAAAAAATACTATCATTAGAGTTCTACACAAATAGTCTCATACTGAGTACATTTTATATACAAATATGCTATCACTGGTTTTGGTGATGTGTTTCATATATTATTTTTAGTTTTATACTTGCAGCATAACATCTTACATGTTAAAGTTCTGGGCAACGAAAACAAGATCAAACCAAAGACTAAAGACTAAAGTCTGAAGACTAGTTCTTGATTCTGCTTCTGAAGTTCCAGCTGAAATTATTGACACATCCAAACTTTTGCACTTTCATCAGGATGAGCCTCTCTTCCTCTTTAGACAGTAGTGACCAGAACCTTAAGTTCCCTTGAAAATGACCTGCAAAGAAGAGTTAGGAGTGGTTTTTTTTTAAATGATATCATTCCTACTAAGCCAAAAAGTCCGGCAAAGAGCAGTCACTCCAATCAGAATAGGTTTCCTCTGTTTACAGGGAAAACTTCTCCAAGAGCCAAACATGTCAGACACACTAGGAGTATGAATACCAGAAGAAATGGAGATAGTGTTCCAAACAAGCCTACCCAAATGACACTCAAAAAACAAGTGTTGGATGGAAATATCTAAAATTTAGAATTTGTGTCAAATTGGCAATGTAAAAAACTATAAATTGCAATCTTTACCTCTCATTTTTGTCTTGCCCTGCCCCTTTGGATCCATTATGGCAGACTCCATGGATCAGCTGGCTCTTCGTCTCGTACTATCATGAGATCACTGGACTCCCTAGTCAAGAAATCTGCACAAACACTCTAGCAAGTTATAACCAAACTGAAACTAAGATTAGGTTTGATAGAAGAGTGATCATAATCGATTCATACAACTACCTGGTGTATGTTTCAGTTTATGGCCATCCACCAACTGTCAGGCGCCACTCACTGCATGCTTGCTGCCTGCGCCTTAGGGTTCGATCATGAGCTAGCCTATTGGGCCATAAAACAGCAGCATTATTAACAATGAGCAGCCCATTAAAACACACAGCCTGGTACCGCAGTTTCGTGGCCCTTTTTTCTTTGTTTCTCTTCTTCAGCTCGCACACAACTCATACAAGAGCATCCATGGCGGCCGGCATGGAGGAGCAGTCAGGTAGGGGATTGTTAGGAGGAAGTCGTGTCAAAATCAAGGTATGGCGGCGCTATACCTCGCCATACTTGTTCTGTGCCCCTGGAAGCACTTCAGCACTGCCCTTAGAGCAAGTTTAATAAGCTTGGTGTTGACGCCAAAATTTTGCAAGGGTAGTTCTGGAAAGAAGATAGCAGCCGATGGGTTCATCGCTCCGATTTTTGCGGCAATATTTGGCTTATAGCCAAACCAAGTCATCTAGAGATAAAGTTAATCGACCAAGCATACAATAAATGAGCTCTTCACATACTCCAACATCTATTTTTTATGGTGCAGCGTACACGGCCGGTCATGTTGCCGGACCAATCAAAATGCTAAGGGGCCCACAAACCATGTGCGGAGTCGACGACCTTTGCTGCAAACGAGCGCATGTTGGTCGTCTAGCGGCTTGGAGCTTGTGTCGAGATGGTAGACGGATCTCGTGACTTACTCTCTCTCCTCCTTTCTCCCTCTTCCACATCAGATTTTGTTGAGTTGTCTTGGCTATAAGCCAAGCTTACATGGATTATTGTACCTGCTCTTAGCAAAGAGTCCGTCGTCGACATTCACGACGTTGTTTCACTCGAGAAGCCCCAAGGCCCAAGGCCACAACACAACAGGTTCGTTTGACTTGTATCCTGCTCTGTAATTCAATCATGCAAATATGATCAATTCCTGTACATACATGCTGAATTCGTTGTCAATATAAATTAGGATTACTGATGTCGCCTAATTCACACTACAGACTATTCTGCAAAGCGTGGTTTATTTCAACCCCTGACCTACTGTTCAACGAATGAATAAATTGTCTACATGGTCACTTTGGATGTGATTTGCAGGTGGAGATTCAAGTGAGGAAGATCTATTGCATCAATAGGGTTATCCCGACCCTTCCAATTAACCTTGAAGATGCAACTCGGAGCGAGGTGGAGTTTAAGAAGGCTGAATTGGTATTACTTATGCACATTATGTAATTTTACTTAATTATGTTTTGAGTAAGCACATAATCTAGCATATTATATGGGATGAACTAATAAAGGTGGTCTTGTCCTTTGTTTTCTCTAGTGGATTGGTGCCGGGATTAGCTGTAACTAAAGTTCCCATTCTGACAACAAACACGTCGCCAGGCGCCTCTGCATCTCAACTCAAATTAAAAACTATGTTGAGATCTATAATTTCCGATCATTGATTTTATCATGCTGAATTGTTGATAGACTCAATCTTTTAGATCTGACATACCCAACAAGCATTATTGTAACGACCCAAATGTAATTTACATGTTAAGCATTGCATCATGGGCATCCTTTTTTGCACTTATAAAGTTTGTACTTCATTTGAATGCATTTGAATTTGATTTTGAATTATTGATTTAATTGGAACTCATGCTTTGTGAAGCATCATGCATTTTCATTATAGGACTTATGTTGGGACTTATTTTAGGAAAAATACTACTTTGAAAAACTGGAATTTAGGTAATTTTTCCCTGATTTTAGGAAACCATCTTGAAGCTCTGGGTGTGTGTCACCTGTGTAGAGAAGTTGTGCCACGTATCCCTGTCGGACCCCACCTGACCCCCACCATACCCAACCCCTTCTCCGCTCCCTGTTACCTCCCTCCCACACAGAAACCTCCTGCTCTCTCTCTCCCTCCCCATTCTCTCAAACACCTCTCCCTCTCTCCAACCCAAGCCATGGAGGAGCTCCACCATTGAAGGCCCTCCACCTTGCCGGAGCTTCGCCGGAGGGCGCCGGAGATGAACGTTGATGTGCTGCACCACCTCTACTTCCTCTTCTTCCTTAGGGCTAGGACCTTCCCCAAGTTCTTCCCCAACCTCATCCTCTTCTTCAAGTTTCAAGCAATGAACGAGCTCGAGCTTCCCCAAGGCCCTCTACCTCGACTTGCAGCTCTTGCCGGTGTTCCACTCGTCGCCGGTGAGCCTCCCTTGCTGTTTTCCTTCCCTCTTTTGCTCTCAATAAAGCTCCCTAGCCCATCCATGGATTTTCACCATTGATGACCTAGAGCTTTGGAAAGTCCATGCATGTCAAATCTAGTACCCAAGATAAGTTTCTCATGTCCTTATGAACCTTTAGGAACAAACCCCATCCCAAACCCTTGCCGGAATTGCCACCGGCACACCTTCCGATGAGCCTCGGCTTCCCTGTTAGAGTTTGTCGTCACCCGGGTGATTTCCGCCCACACTGGAAACTTCCATCTCTCGGTCCAGAAATTTCCGCTGGGAATGTCCATAACTTTTTACTCCGGACTCCGAATTCGATGATTTTGGACTGTATGGAAAGCTTATTTAGAGGGCTATCCAATCCAACTAAAAACAAGCCCCAAGACCACCCAGTGCAAGTGTTATTATGATCCTAAATACTACATATCACTATCTAGTCTATTTTATCATAGTTTTGCAATATTTAAGTATACATCATCTTGCATACTTCATATAGAACTAAATATAGTTCCGATTGGTGTGAAACAAATTTTACTGGTTTTGTAATGGAGTTCTCTACCTGTTAAAAATATGTTTTCTCTCAAAGTAATTATATTATTTTCTAGTTTATTAATATGTGTCTATCATGTTAATTGCACTATTAACTCTCTGTTATCCCAAAAAATGTGAAACCAATTTGGGTAGCTTTCTTATGGAATGTACTATCCATTAGACATGTTGTTTTGTATGAATTGTTTGTAGACTGCTATAGTTTAACCTATATTTGTTTAAAGCTATTTAACTAGGAAGTTGCACAATAAATACATATGTGTCTTCAAAATTATGGATCCAATTTTGCTTACTTTGTTGAACATTTATCTACTGTCTAATATTGATAACATATTTAAAAGAGTTATACATTCATATAGTTTCTAATTTATTGATTAAGAGCTTGCTACCTAGTAGAATGCATGGTCAATTATTTTATGATGCTCCTAAAATCATGAAACAATCTTGTTAGTCACCTATGGTCATGATCTATTGTTGTTAAATGTTAACTTTCATGAGATGGTTGTAGAAGGATATAAATTTAGATATGTTTGCTCTAGGACTAGTTTACTTGCAACATGCCTAGTGAATCAATTGTGCTCATGTGAGCTATCAACTTCTCTTTTGCTAAGTAAAGATAAATGTGATATGCTTGATGATTACAAATTTACATGATATAACTTACAATGATGATGCTTGTCTTAATTAAATATAACAAACTTAGCTAGTTTCTCATTTATAGAATGAAGTTATTATCTTAACTAAAATGTGATGTTGCTAGCAGCTACCCATTAATTCTTGAATTTTCTAAAAGTGGCTATACTAATGTTATCAACTTGTAGGAACATGCTCTAGTACTCTATGTTGATAACAATCATGACCTAACTTCCATGCTTCATGCTTCATGTTGTGACGAGTTACTCTTTTCTTAATTTATATGACAACAAATAATAGCACAGCTAATTATGATGGCATATCCTCATGTTACAACTTATCTTGTAGAGTGTGTGCAAATGTATGAATAATTATTTTAGCATCTTCATCGTATGTAATATTTATGTACCTAATTTTCCTCTTTTAGTTGCTTACTTTATGATCTTGAATCATGTTAGCCTTTATCTCTCATGAGTCATTGCATCTCATATGCATAAGCATTCATAGCATCCTTTCTAATTCATGCATTTGTCTACTTTCCTAGAGAATGACGTTCCAGAGTGTCGCGGTTGCGGAGTAACAAGGCAGACACCTATGTATCTCAAACCTTACTTTTGAATTCTTAATTTGCTATTATAAAGTATTGCTTGTGCATGGGCTTAACCCTACATAGTTCACGTGATACGTGTAGAACCCACTTGGCATGTTTTCCCTTCTAACTCTAGAATAACTTATACTAGGTAAAGTATGTATGTTTAGACTTCTCGAATTAATTTGCTTAGCCATGCTTAGTTTACAGTAGAAGTCGAGAGATGTCAAGGTCACTATCACTTGCGAGCTATAAGGTGTTTGTCTAAATATATTTGAGTAGATGAGAAATATTAAAACATGAGCAAAGTATGAATGATGGATCAGTACTTGAGCAAGTGTTGTAGATCCATGTTAGGAGTGGAATCCAAGTGTTTTAGACTTGCTTGAGCTGGTTAAGGACCGTCTCTTTGGATGTCGGTTTCTTGAGCACTATCCTGTACATACCACATGCTAAAATATGGTAATGGTAAGCTAAGTACCATATATGTATTGGTATTTCTTAGCATCACCACTAGGATGGTTAGTCCTAAGCGATGGCACCAAGAAACACGTGTCGGTATATCTTAATGATTACAGATAAATCCGCAAGCGCACGGATATACCGTTGTAGCATTTCACCCGGAGAATATTTAGGTATTGTTATTTATATTTTTCCGTAGGATGGCATGGGGTAAAAGAGTTTACTTTGTACACATTCATGACAATATGAATAAGTTATAGAACACATTACATACAGGGGTAAGCCAGGATATATAAAGATAATAGGGGTAACGCGACGCACACACAAGCCAATCTCAGAGATAAAGAATAACAAATAAACCTAAGGCTAGTGAGAGAATAGGCACATAAAAGGGTGCCCTGGCGTATCTACTTATGTTAGCAAGGGTTATACAGCACATGATTAGGATAAGTGTTAAGCAGTCAACATTATGGGGAGACTACCCAGTAATGGTCTGCCAGCAACCTGGAATAGCACTTTAGACTCCACCACATCCGAACATGGAGACTACGAAGGACAGACAGGGCTATCACCACCTGCCGCCTAACCTGACAGACCGTGGGATGCAGTCATATTCAATGGATCCCTCGTGCCCTGGGCACCACGCCCGTGCACAAGATCACTACTCTAGCCCCTCCGGACCCCCACCATGATGATGGACAGGCATAGAGCATAGAGCAAGCCCGAGAGCACACCAAACCGATGTTGGTACTTAGCACTAAGCTAAACATGATTATATAACTTAGAGAAGCATAATACATGGTATAAAATACTATCAAGATAGTAATATAACCATGGATCAACTCTATATAAGTAGAATACTGACAAGTCAGATACAAAACCATACCAAGGGCCGAAGGTTGCTCAACGACCCCGAGGACGACTCAATTCACTAAGAGAAATACTAGCCTAGCTCCACTAGCCTGAGGATTAGAAATCACAATTAGAGAGAGGGAGAGAGACTTCAAATGTGGTGTATATTGAAATGAGAGGGCTCCTCCTCCTTTTATAGCTTGAGAGGTCGATTCCTGCCACCTCTATGTATGGAAACATCCTCAACCGACCTTGGGAGGATAAGATCAAATCCTCAGCCAAGGCGCACCTGGACGGGAACCTGGCCTGGGTCGGCCGACCCCCTAGTGAGCCCTCTGGTCATCTCCTTCCTTTCTTGTATTATTTGGTGGGCCCACATGCTGATCCTTGGTGATCCGTTGCTTGGCCGTGCAGTTTGCTCTGATAGGTAGGCCCTCTTTTTAAGTGTGACGCAATACGGGATCTTCTGTGTATTTCTTCTGCGTCTTCTATGTGTTTTCCTCTTGTTTCATAGTTGTGTGCCTGCAATCACTTTCCCGACGCCCGAAGGAAGATGAAAAGAAAGTGGTTCTCACCCAAGTCCTTGCACAAAACATCTTTGATCGGGCACCAGATCCTTCCCAAGGCTTGTGCGATCCCGTCAGCATTCACTAGTTTCTCCACCATCACCTTGCCGATCGCTTGCGGATCCGTCGATCGTGCCCTAGCCGATGCCGATGCACCAATCCTGATGCCCTTCTTCTCCGCCGCCGACAGCTACAACCTCTCCACCAGACCTTCCACCGCCTCCATGTTCGCCAAGTTACCACGACTAGGGTTTGAGGATGGCTAACACATCGTGGCCGGTCTCCGTAACGGAGAGATCTGAACGTGGACGCAAAGGATTACTAGGACGTGGACTCACGATCGGATCCCCGTGTGGAAGATCGACCATGAACGGAGGGCGAGAGACGGAGAGGACGGCAAAACCCTAGTCGCCAGGAACCAACCCCGAGTTGCGTAGGAGACCTAGGCGCTGAGGACTAAGACGGTCATATCGCGGCCAAATCCAATCAAAACTTAATCCGATACATTAGATAAAAAATAAACTTCACATATTATATCATATCTCTAGACTACGATGTTTGCCTTTTACTCCCTTTATCCTAGAATATAGCTACATTTAGATTTGCCCTAAGTCTTACCTTTTCAATTTTGGTTTCTGTTAAAGGAATTCTACATAGGCAATGTTTTGAATATTCCCGCAAATCCAATCAAAACTTAATCTGATACATTAGATAAAAAATAAACTTCACATATTATATCATATCTCTAGATTACGATGTTTGCCTTCTACTCCCTTTATCCTAGAATATAACTACATTTAGATTTGTCCTAAGTCAAACCTTTTCAATTTTAACTAATAATACATGTAAAAATAATATATTTTTAATAGAAAACACGACATATTATGATAGTGGTTTCATGATAAATCTATAGAAATCATTTTTACATTATTAATATTTATAATTTTTTGGCTACTCATAATTAAGGATAAAAATATTTAACTTAGACCAAACCTTAGTGTAGCTATATTTTCAAAGAAAAATATAGCTGTATTTTAGGACAAAGTACTACGTTCCGTTTAAAGTGCATAATCTACCGTGACAGATTCTGAAATTTCTTTAAAAATTATTAGCAATCGCCATGGTGCTTATATTCCGTTTGATATTCCATGCATGTTGCCTTATAGTAAAATATATACGTGACATATCTCATCCATACTGTTCTTGACACTGGACATTTCTAGCTGATATATATATATATATATATATATATATATATATATATATATATATATATATATATATATATATATATATATATATATTTCCATGTATGTGGCTGAAGAAAACAAATTTCACTTAGAAATCTAGAAAACAAAACAGTATTTACTACCTATAAAAAAATTCACTGATATTTTGCAACATCATCGGAAAATTGCAAGACTTGGAAAAGAAAATGAATAGGTCTTGTAAAAACCCACAAAGCAGTAAGGTAGAGAGCAGCGGACTCTCCCAGCCTAGTAGTGATCGCAGCCTAGTAGTGATCGCTATCTCTCTGGGGCACTCCATCCCTGTAGACTCTGCATCTTTGTATCAGCGACAAGTGAACTCTACATATATATCTGAAGGCATTTTAGCAAACATATGGTGAACAAGTGAACGAGCAACAATATTGAACAAACCTGAGGCTTTAAGTTTGCTGCAAATCTCATGAGGTGTTGGAGTGCAAAGAGAATGCTTTGACACCAGTACCAACAATACCCTGTGCAACTAAGTCACTGCCATATGCTAACCGGTCAAAACCGATTGATCCTGCCCCTCCCCGGCATCCACAATTATAAACACCATTGAGTCAGTCAGTTCCTAAGCAAAGATAAGTCAGCACTGTAGAGAAAAGTGATAGGACAATAACAAAGATTATGGCATAACATAGCATTTCTAAGCGAAGATAAGTAAGCAAAATTTTTACATTCATTTGCACATATTTTGCATTCACTAATAGTGATCATTTCAAATTGATTCCATACCCAACTGATTCCTTTACGATTGAATTTTCTTTCAGACATAAAGTGTCATGTATTTGCTATCACTGTTACATCTTGCATTAGTACAAAGAATGCATTATGGTTTCTACGAGGAATAGCACTGTATCTTGCAACAGAATACTGTGATGAAAAGAACAGGGAACCAGTCTGTTGTCCATGACCATGAGCATATAAAGAGAGACCATCCTAGAACGAGTTCTTGGCATAGAAAAACACATTTCTCTCTCTGTCAACTACAGCAGTTCGCCTTCTTAATACCAGTTGGACACTTGGATGCCAAGAAAACCAAGTCATCACAAATGCAGACATACGTATATGCTGAAACTACAGTAAAAAGATGTAATAGAAATTATGAGGGTACCAGATTTTAAATGATTACTAAACCATTTAATAGATGCTACCACCATTTACTTCATAAGAATACTATAGTGCTAATATTTGACTTGTGTTAATGGTGAACTATCAAAAGCACTGCACTGGACTACCTCTCCATACTCTTAAAAAGAAGAATTTTAGCCGGAGGCATCTGCTCCGACATCCAGCCGCGACATTGACAATCTTGCCGATGATCTCGGCGGGATCAAACTTTCCGATCTAATTGGAAGCTACGCAAGTCATATCAAGGTAAACCCTCGCCCATCGATCAGGTGGACGACGGCATCGCTGAGTGCATCAATCTCGTAGAAACCACCCTTCAGCGCATCAACCCCAGGGAGCCGAAGGCATTCGATCACGATTTCGACGACTTCATTGCAAACTCAAAACCCCCAAACCAAGTCCAATTCGGTCTGAGACGGTTCTACCCAAGACCCTCTCCGCATTGGAAGAGGACTTCGATCACCTACTGCAAGTCGGAGAAGAAGAAGCCACCGGACGTTGGGGGGCTATTGTTTACGACAACCATTCGGATTTGGCTACTCATGCAACACCTATAATAGGCAGCCGCCAGAGTCTGGCAAGAGGATCAACTCGGTCGGGCAGGCTCGAGCATTGGAAGGGCAAAAAGCCCTCCAAATTTCTCGAATCAAGCCCACCACGATCCATTATCGACTCTGGTGAACTCCCGTTCCAAGAAGGCAGACCTCTCGCTTCTTCCGACGACGAAGAAGGTTGGGCTGCGAGTACCAAACGCTTCGCACCAGATCGTGAGGTATTCATGATTCACGTCGATAAAGATAGTGAAGGATCTGAGTACGTTCAATTGGATGACTACTACATCAACGACGACGACTACATCTCTGACACACCCGGTCCAGACCCAGACGCAGCGGGGGCATTCACCCATCACGACCCGGTTCAGATTACTTCTGGCTTTGATTGTCAAAGTCTTCGCCTTCTTCCACATAGCATATGATCAGCAGGAGACAAGGGTCAACAACCCACTACCTCCAGCCGAAGCTGAACTGGTTTCTGACAATCATCCAGCAGTAGAGACATTCAGTGTAGACCGCATTAGTCCTATCATAGAGCGCCTTCAGAGGCTCGAAGGGAAAGTCGGTGAGCTTGGCACCGCCTCTAGTTAGGATCTGTGCTCTCGGGTGTTTACCGGTTGTAATTTTAGTGCCATGTAGTCCCTCAAGTGTGTTAGAGGTGCGCGTGCGTCCCTTTTGGCCCGCGTTGTAAAAAAATGTTACTCTATTTTCTTCTTAATGCAATGATACTCAGCTTTACTGCGTATTCTCAAAAAAAAATTAAAAAGAAGAAAGTGCTTACTTCTATCTTATCGAGATCATTTCCACTGGCTGACAATTTTTTATCATCCTGACACGGCCTCTTCCACATCTATAAAAGGTGAGAAAAATAAGAGTTCTCTTCCCTCAAATAAGACTCATTTTTCAAATGGGCACTCCTAATTTTTGTTTAGCATAGCCCAACCAAATGCAACAGTGTGATCTTGTACCTCAATCAAGTAGGTCACCAATTTTGTTCATCATTCCTCGCATGATAACTTCCTCTAGTTTAGCATAGCCCAATAAATATAATCGATGGAGCAAAAGGGTTCACCCATTTTTTTTTCCTAAATGCGCATGAGAGCTGCATATTATTCCATTAAATAAGAAATGGCAATATGTACAATACCCAGCACACCCCTTACAACCCCTTACAATCTTTGGAACTAAAGGCTTCATCCATATTAAAGAATATGGCATGATTCAATAAGTGGTTCAGAGTGTAGAGTTTACCTTCAAAAGATGTAGACTAGCAAACGAACTCCTATGCTCAATCTCAGATAAACGTCTGGTATGTCTTGTAAATTTTGCTTCCTTGTTATGTGCAAGCTACAAGCAAGCACACAAAGTACTACTGTTGTCAGATGGTGCATGGAAAAGACAAGGTTATCTAAACATGTATCAAATACAGTTGTAGTATTCTACTGAAGCTACCAATAAAAAAAGCTATCATCTTTGCAGACTTTCATTAAACTAGAGTGAGGATATTCAACCTAATTGGCATGTTCAGCTGAGATTTACAACATGAATTACACAAAATTTATGTTCATAGTTAATCTGAAGAAAGATTTGTATGTGTGACCAGATCCGCCATAGCCCATGGACGCCTTCACGCGCCGCCGCTCGTCGCCGTTGGGCGCTGTACGAAGTAGATCGGGGCCATGGTCGATGCGACGGTTGGAGAGGAGGAGGATGCGGTCGTTGGATTGAACGGCAGCGAGGCGTCGGTCTCCGGGGAGGCGCTCCTGCGGCATGCATTGGACTATCGACCGGAGGGGGCGGCGGCGGCGCTGAACGCTGACGGCGGAGGAAAACAGAAAAGGCTGCGGGATTTGTTTTCCTTCCAGGAACGGCTGCGTGGTTTGGGTGCTGATGGGTCCCACAGAATACAAAAATAGTTTTCTAATTTAAGGGTAGAGACCAATTGCTGTATCAATTGTTTATCGTGGTTGTCTAACAGTGACATGGCTCGGGTCCTATTTGGATCCTCGTTAGCTATCTAAATTTAGAATCCAAACTGGTCAGCTAATAGACTAGTTCCAGTTAATTGAAATAGTATTATCTTATTAACTGATTGAATCCAGCTAATTCCACCTAAAAGTCAATAGACCATATTATCTCTAATCCTTCTGTTGAATTTTTGAATATATGGGTAGCATGATGTATTCATGTTAACAATTAGCAATTAGTTGGTGGATCTAAACACACTCAGCTAATAACTAGTTAAAAGAGATTATTATCAATTAGCTAGCTAATCATTAGTTAGAAAGGATCCTTAATCTTAGCTTTAGCTTACAGACAAGCTTATTAAACCTAATCTCATACGCTCGTTCGTGTCGCTTCCTTGATTCCTTCCTTGCTAGGCTCTCGCCCTAGAGGTCCAATCATTTGTTTTAGATGGTTCTATGTGAACTACCCCTTCGTATATTATTCAGACTCAAATTATACGTAGATCTGTTTGGAATTTTAGAATTAAATTTTATTCTAATAATTATAATTTAAATACAAATTTATTAAGCTAATATGATTATATACACGGAATATATTTATATACTATTGTCGGCCTGTACAAGGGAGATACATATATACTATATTCTACTATAGAGAAGTGGATCCAAAAACGTGCTATAAGTTACGGAATAGAAATATAGTTTAATAGTGTATAGAATCAATTTTCATCTTCCACCCTATAGGTTTATAAACTTTAAAAGTGGTTGGAGAGTGATGAGATATTAAATTCTAAACTAAATAGTCTAATTTATTAAATAGGTTTAATATTTCTAATATAAGAGGATCCAAACAGCACGAAACAGATTCATTTGCTGCAAAGGGATCAGCTAATAAAATGATCCTCCGCGACAACTTTGTTTAGCCGCGCGCATAAGCCGCCGCGCGCCAAACTCCGAAGGTCATGTTCGGTACTCGCTGCTTTTGCTAGATAGGAGTAGAATCATGTTTGTCGAGGCATGTTCCGGTTATTGGAAATTACTAGTAGTATTTTATGGTATTTTTTTCTCCCATTTTTTTAACTATTGATTTGAGATAGATTAATTAAAGGTAATGATTTTATTATGCCGGTCGTGCGTTTGCGCTACTGCATGACAGTCTATAGCATCCATCTTCATGCGCAGCGGCACATGCAAGCAATTTCAGAATTTAAAAAAGTTGTAGTTTCTAAAGCATCCATCAAATTCAAATTTCGATTGCACAATTATATCTCGTTCAAGACCTCACTTATATATGTTTCGATAAAATTTTTTAAAGGCACATAAATTACTTTATATATAATGAAAAAATACCAAGATAATTAGTTAAAATGCTCGACCAATCCGCTAATCATGTAAGAAACGTTCACATATCCAACAAAATTATTTACCATCATCCATTAATTACACCAAATAATCTATCTTCACAACATGAACACCAATATCAATTTAACTAAACTCAAGCATACAAAGCAATATTCTATATAAAACTATAAGTAACTTTTGCAAACATCAATTAGAATACACTGAGAACATCTCTGCTCGTCTCGTTCAGCAGACGCCGCTGCCCTTTCCCGGCTCCTCCTAGCGCCAGCCGCCCCCTCGCCACGCTTGTAGGGTTGGCCGCCGCCGTCGCCCCATCAGCTCGGGCAGCTCCGGCCGCCGTCCTGATCTCCCGCTCGGAGGGGACTCCGCGCCCCGCGCATCTGCCCGAGGACCGCCGCCGATTTCCAGCGGAGGCAGCGGATCCTCGCTGCAAGTAAGCCTACAAATGGAATCCCCTTGGCGTCCTTCCACCCCCCCCCAGCTTGTGGCCTCCCGCGCGCCCGAGCTCCGGCAAGGTCGGCTCAGGTCGGCTGCCTGGAGCCCTGTCCGCCATGGCCAGGAGAGGTGGAGGAAGAGGAGTACAGGATGGTGTTCTGGTCACCGGCGCCGTCACCAGCATCCAGGAGTAAAATTTGTTGGCGCACCTCGTTAGAGCAGAATTATTTCGCATACTCGCTTAGATTGGATCTACCTTTGCGTTTTGATGTTCCTTGTTTTAGTGATGGGCGTGATTGCTTAAGTTAACCTTTGCTTCGATGGATTGAATTAGATTGGAGCTGTCTCTTTTTGTAGATTGATGTGAGATACTCCTATATAGATTCTGGTGGGGACATTGAACTTTAGGTGCTGTTGTTCTTTGCTCCATCTAATCGAGTTATCGTTTCTTTTAGGGTGCTTGAGAATCCTTTTGATGTGGATTCGGATATAGCCGACAGACAAACAGCACTGCTGTCCACTTCAGGACATTCATCTGGCAATTCATCAGGATCAGATGACTGGATTGAACCTGCTGCCTATGTTCTCAACTCAACTGCTCTTCTTTCAAGGCAACATAAGAATGTTTTGGATGCTTTCCGTCTGTTGCAAAAGGATCCCACCGTTCAGGTTTAAACTGAACCTATTCTTCTCATTTATTTTACATAACTTAGATACTGACATTATATAATATATACCACATCATGTTACATTATCTCTCCATTACTGTGTTAATCTTGTTCATCAATGCAGAAAATGGTTATGTCTCTGTCATGTGATAAGGCTGTTTGGAGTGCTGTCATGAATGATGAGGAATTTCAAGATTTCAGAAGATCTTTACATGATGATACGTTGCACAAAATTTTGATGCACCTGTATGCACATACAATGTTCTGTTTGCTAATTCAAGCAGTACTCTGATGAACTGTCTGATCTTAGCTGTATAACTATTGCTTCTCTTCTAGGTCTATATGTCTCTTATTTCAACTAATCTCATCTTCCAGGAAAAGAAAATTATAGAAAGGGAGGCGCTGGTGGTCCTTCTAAGTGCTTAAGTGGATCGACAGTGCCCAGGCAAAAATATTGGAATTCCTTGAGAATGCGATGAAGATATTCAACATGCTGATACACCCTCAAGAGGATGCAGTGAAGGTGTCGTTCATGCTCACGGAAGGGGGAGGTCGGGGACTGGAAGGCGCACATGACGCCGGAGATGGCGCAGAGACTGGATGGCATCGTGGAGGAGAAGCTGCGAGGATCTGGGCTCTCCCTCACAGGCAACTGATCAAGGTTGCGTCTCGCGCCGGAGCGGAACACCAATATTTGCATATCTTCAAATGTGTTCTGTTTAATCTTAACAAAAGAAAAGTGTTCTGTTTCAGCTTTGGCTGTGGTTTGTCTTAGCCTTTCGGGCTAAGACAACTGATGAAGTTGCCATCATGAATGTTTCCCTTGTTTGAGAGTTGAGACTGACATGTGTTGTAGTGTGTCAGTAACAAAAAAAAATTGCCATCTTCAACTGATGAAGTTTTTCGTTATATATGCAGAGTGACTTAAATTGGTTCCAGCAATTTGTTTTGTTCCTGCTTTCAAAACTGATGATTTGGTTTGCAACAAGATCTATTTTTGGTTCTCCGGCAACATTCTCCACCAAAATGCCCCTATTGACTCTTAACCAGTGTTGATCTTGGACATCACAAGTAATCAAGACGACAGAACTTGCTATTTGGCGTGCAGGCTCAACAAGCGGGCTTGCACAGTTCCGGGAAAGTTACATGATCGGACTGTTCTCTCCTTGTACCCATTATTTAGTATTTAAAGGTATAACCAAATGTATATATGTTAATAATAGGTATAAAACAGCCATTTTGCTTTGCCTTTTGAATTTTTGAATACCCAACCTTCAGGTCCTGGGCCCGCCTTTGTCTGCGCCCCGCCGCCGCCTTGGGCCGCCGCGCCGCGTGCATAGAAGCCAGGCCCGTGCTCCGCCGTGCCGGCCACCGGCCGCGCGCCCACGCCGCAGCCCGCAGGGCCGCCGCCGCACTACCTGCTGCGGTGCTGGCCGCCTGGCGCCTGGCCCCCTGCCTGCCAGTCTGCCAGGAAGAACCAAGAAGCCCGCACTGAATCAAGGTGAGGATTGTTGTAGGTCAACTATCGTCAATGCAGTAGCGACGCACACGAGTAGGTTTAGCACCCTTTTTTTCGCCTTTGAGGTATCTGACCTGACAGCATTTTTTGGAGGTGGCCTATGTCTATCTATCCATATCATCAGTACTTGTACATAATGGTAGGCTAAAGATTAAATACTGAGATTCTGGTTGCGTGTAGAGTAAACTATGGGCATTCATTCGTTTGCGCCTTAACGGCTGCTGAAATGAGGCATTTTAGTAGTCATTTCTACTACGTTCCTCCTAAGAAGAGTCACCAACAAGATTAGTCGTCATTTTAGTAGTTGGAATTGGAATCCAACTCGTCATTTTTCTTACATGGAAAAGAAAAAAGGTGCTTTATAAGATAATGAATTGATGACGATGGCGTGGCGTGAGCGCACGCACGGACGAGTTGCTCGCATTGCATGCTGGACAAGTAATCCCCTGCCCATCTCCTTCTCTCCCGTTGGCAGCGCACAGCAGCTAATTCAGGAAGGTGTGCTCCTTGACTGCTGCTCATGGGCTCGTGGCCCCTGTCATCCCATATTCCGGTTCCTGGGCCGTGTGCGCTGCATGCCAGGATATTTCGTTGCAAGTTTGCTGGCAGGCCGTGCTGGTCGGTCTCCACCTGGGCTGGGCCGTCGGTGATTCCAGTTATGGCCCGGCAGTCAAGCGGAGATCCTATGTATCTTCCAGGAGATAATTCCTTATCCATCTTCCACATTAAGATTTGCACGTAGCAGTTAGTTTGATGGTCCAGATGCTAGCACGTCTAGAGACGAATGGACCTGCCTGTCTTTGCCAGCCGTACAGCAAGCACCTCGAGGTGGCACAGGCGCAGGTTGTGTCAGCCTCTTTTGCGAACAACGTGATGTTTGATTCTCAAATTGTAAACTTAGATTCCTCTCTAGTGGTGCATCTGATTTCAATTCCGTTTGATTTATAGTGTTCATTACAATTTTCTCAACACAATGAGATCCGATATGAGCATATTTTGTTTCTAATTTGTTTTTTTTTAACTTTAACATATTAAGTATGTTAGCCCAACATTTTAATTATACCACTTCAACATTCTAGATATGCTATTTCAACATTATTATATGAAATGTTGATCTAGTTTCTTACAGAATGTTGAGCTATATTTAAAGAAATGTTGAACCTAACATTTTAAAATGTTGAATATGCTATTATTTGAGAGAAAAAAAGGGAAAGCAAATACCACCTTACAGAATAGCATGAGCTTTAAGGATACATGGAGCGCTAGAATAAAAGTTACTATCATGAACATTTGATGATGGAATCATAGGCTATATTTATTAGCCACGGAAGTTCATACAAAGCACTCCACTGGAGCAGCAAAACGTAATAGTTTTTGTTGCACGGACGAAAAAGCCTAAAAGTTCTAGGCTGTTTTATGCTTTATATGGGCTGTTCTGGGCCTGTCATGTATAGGAAGCCCCGCAGTTAGGCAAACAATCTATGAAAAATCTATATATATTCCGGAAGATTTTTTTTCTTATACATCTTCTAATGTTTGAGATACGTGCGACACTTCTTGAATGGTTGGGATTTACTCTAAGCTCACAGTTGGTAGGCACCGGAACCCCACGTGGGGAGCAGCGGACGACAGCAGAGCAGGCAGTGGGTGTATCCACATGTGTCACATTACGAGTGGGGAAGGTGGATGGAAAGCTTAAGGAATTCAAAATTTAAAATGATATTTTCTCTTAAACCATATATCCAATTTAAGATCTCTATTGATTAGAATTAACGTAAGAAAATGAGATTCAATATGTTATTTTTATTTTTTATCTTAAAGTTTCAACATTTTAATGTACTAGTTGAACATTTTTAATATTCCATTTCAGCATTATTTCAACATATTTTTAGAAAATGTTGATTTTCCCCCAAGTTGTTGAATTTGTTTTTTTTATATTGTCGAACCAGTTTTACAAAAATGTTGAATACCATATTATAAAGGTTCTCATAGAGAAATAAAATGAAATATAAAAGAAGAATACAAAGCTCAGTTGCTCACGGACAGATGCAGGGCGTCTATTCGTGCGTCCACGTCGCTGTGCACGAATGCGCACTGTGGTGGTTGTCTTTCCGTTCCTGCTATCGAAGTGGGCTGTGCGCAACAGGTATATGGGCCGCGATGGGCTGAGCGATACGACCCCAGCAACCCAACCGGAGTCGCCCGCCATCTGACCTGACGCCATCGGTTGACCCATTCCCCGCGCCGGGCAGAGCCAGCCGCCGACGAGACGGCTTCTTCTTTACTCCGTCCGTCTCCATGACCATGAGATGGGGGCGCTGCAAGTCGCGTTGCCTGACAGTGACAGGTGACAGCCGCCTCCCTTGCCCGCTGCTGCAGAACCCATCTGGTCCATTTGCTCGGCTGCTGCACACGCGGCTGAGAACGAAGCCGATCGGGAGAGCCTCCTGCCTCCACTCCACCTGCTCTCTCTGCTCCTCCTCCCTCTTGCCTTCCTCTCAGCGCGAGTCTGTCAGTCTGACCCGCTCCCAAGGCGTACCACAACAACCGAGGCCAGCGAGACGACGCACAGCCCGCAGCCATGGCGAAGGGGAGCGGCGTGGAGGAAGCGCTCCTCGCCGCGGGCCAGCCCAACGAGCTGAGCGCGCGCGAGGAGGTGACGAAGCAGCTGCGCCTGGCGGGGCCCATGGTCGCCGGCGCGCTGCTGCAGAACGTCATCCAGATGATCTCCGTCATGTTCGTCGGCCACCTCGGCGAGCTACCCCTCGCCGGCGCCTCCATGGCCAACTCCTTCGCCACCGTCACCGGCCTCAGCCTGCTGGTACGTACGCGATCGATCACGAGCTGCTTGTCCTCAGCTTGATTTGCTATGCTCTTGTTCTGTACCAAGTGTTGTCGGTGTCGTCTCGGCTACAGTTGGTGGGTCTCCTGCTGTTGCTGTCCGACATTTCAGTATTTCACCATCGTAATTGCGACACCCTCCGCTCTGATGGGGACGAAGAAGATCAACGATCCTGAAATATTAAATCGCCGAGTTGCCATCCGAATCATGCAGGCCTCCGTCTGTCTCCGTTCTAGTGAAGAACTTAATTATACTTTTTTCGTAAAGTGACTATGACGACTATTCCCTCCAATGCTCATCTGACGCCTAATACCATTATTGATAGAATGATAGTTATCAACGTGACTATGGCGTGCTAGAGTGTAAAATAATCATGTACCTTTAGAAAATTTCAGGCATATTACTAGTAGTGGAAAATAATCATGTTATCCCTAATTAACTGTAGCAGTTGTGATTGAAGACCGCGCTGTTTATTTGGTTTCCTAGATCCTCAATGAATGCAAATGTATTGGAACTAAAAAGTAACAACTTAAGCATTTGATTGGCTCCGTACCCTTCTCTATGCAATTATTTCTTAGTATGGGATATTGCTTTAATTAGATGGACTTTACTATAATCTAAAACAACACTTCTTGTAGGACAAAATTTGAAGGCTAAACGAACAATCTTCGTGAAACCGAAGGAGGAGTTAGGGTCCAAGGAAAGGGGTTTTAATTTGGGGTGCCAAAAAGGGGAAGTGCATTGAAACAGAGTTTTAGGATTTGGTCAGAATTGACCGAATAAGGATCAAACAAAACCCAACCATCTCAAAAATTTGATTAAAGTTGAATTTCTCAACCGAATTTTTATGCCTCGACTATATGGTCTATATAAGCTGGTGTCCCCTTCTAGGTATAGAAACCTAAATGAACCCTAATTATAGGCCTTCTTTGTGGCTCTCACTTTTCCCATCTTTATCCTTAGCTTCTCACACCATCTCCACAATTCTCCCCACCGTCTTCTCCAGTAGTGGTCAATGCCCAAATTTTCATCTAGCCAAATTTCATTTAAAAAATTTAATTCGTTGACCGGTCAAACACTTGAATTACCATCCATTTTTTTGGATTTTCCAAAATATTCACCCATTTTGGTGGCAACCGAAATTTTTCAGGTTTTGAATTCCAGAACCTTACGTCGAAATGGCGGCCAAATGCGGTAATGGTCAGAGAAATGGGGTCATGACTAATGGGGTAACATAGGTGGTTATGGGTGGCAATGGTGGCTGGGATGGTTTGAGTGCAATAGGATTAGAGAATATATGAATCAACTGTTCTTTTATTACTCGATGTGTATCATCTGCTATGCAGTGAAAAATACTCCAACTACTCCTTAAAAAAATCCAACTCATCAATCTGCCTGTGTCGCTTGAGGATGCAGCTTGGAATGGCTAGTGCCCTGGACACTCTGTGCGGCCAAGCGTTCGGAGCCAGGCAGTACCACCTCCTGGGCATCTACAAGCAGCGCGCCATGTTTCTCCTCACCATCGTTAGCATCCCGCTCGCCGTCGTCTGGTTCTACACCGGCGAGATCCTCCTCCTGTTCGGCCAGGACCCGGACATCGCCGCGGAGGCCGGCGCCTTCGCCCGGTGGATGATCCCGGCGCTCTTCGCCTATGGCCTGCTGCAGTGCCACGTCCGGTTCCTGCAGACGCAGAACATCGTGGTGCCCGTGATGGCGGCCGCCGGCGCCGCCGCGGCGTGCCACCTGGTCGTGTGCTGGGTGCTGGTGTTCGGCCTCGGCATGGGGAGCAAGGGCGCGGCGCTGAGCAACGCCGTCTCCTACTGGATCAACGTCGCCGTGCTGGCCGTGTACGTCAGGGTGTCGAGCGCGTGCAGGGAGACGTGGACCGGGTTCTCCACGGAGGCCTTCCACGACGCGCTTGGCTTCTTCAGGCTTGCGATCCCATCTGCTCTCATGGTCTGGTAAGTGAATTGAAGCTTGCTGTGCTTTTTGTGAGTTTTGATTGGTGAAGTTTCTGCACAGCTGTATTGTATGGCATGTATGGATGTTCAGCTAGTGTGTTACTGTTACATTGCATTGTGCACTTCACCGACGATGATGTAATGTAACCTGGTTTCAGCTTGGAGATGTGGTCGTTCGAGCTCATCGTGCTCCTGTCAGGCCTTCTTCCCAACCCCAAACTGGAGACGTCCGTGCTGTCGATCAGGTTGTAAATTAATTTAATGCTACTGATTTTCTCAAAGGTTTATGCAATGCCTCGTAGCTGCCTGAACACTCTGCAAATGTTCATCTCTGACAGCCTCAACACTGCTGCCTTCGTGTGGATGATCCCCTTCGGGCTTGGCTCGGCCATTAGGTAAGTAAAACTTCTACTAATCTCCACTAAATCCATGGCACATCATGCACGGATGATGCTACTCATGCAGCCACACTCAACTGTCTGCATTTGTCTGACGAACAATTCTGCACGCAGCACTCGCGTCTCCAACGAGCTGGGCGCGGGGCGGCCCCAGGCCGCACGCCTCGCTGTGCGCGTGGTGGTGTTCCTGGCCGTCTCGGAAGGCCTGGCCGTGGGGCTGATCCTGGTCTGCGTCCGCTACGTCTGGGGCCACGCCTACAGCGACGTCGAGGAGGTGGTGGCGTACGTGGCCAAGATGATGCTGGTCATCGCGGTGTCCAACTTCTTCGACGGAATCCAGTGTGTCCTTTCAGGTAGTACAGAGTTCATTTCATACACACCAAATTTCCTTTTCTGGGTTATTTGTAGTGCAGTTTTGAATCGATTTGTCCTGAGTAGTGTTCTGCGCAGAGAGCACGGTCAGACGAGAGTTTTCTTGAATCCATCCTGAAACCAAACTGCTACGAAATTTCTGACAAATTTGCATGCTCTTCGATCTGATGGGATTGTAGGTGTGGCGAGAGGCTGCGGATGGCAGAAGATTGGTGCTTGCATTAACCTTGGTGCCTACTACATCGCCGGCATTCCCTGTGCTTACCTCATAGCTTTCGTCTTGCGCGTTGGCGGGATGGTGAGCGGCCTTCTCTTTTCCCTCGTATCCCCAAGAAATCCGATCAAGTTTCAGTAAGCGTATCATTGTCAGCTCTATTCTGGTAGTTCTTGGCTGATGTCGTGCACTGCATGGAGAACAGGGCCTGTGGTTGGGCATCATCTGTGGCCTCTTGGTACAAGTCCTGCTGCTAATGGTCGTCACGCTATGCACCAACTGGGACAATGAGGTATGCACGCAAAAATTGATTTTATCGATCTCTATGCATTGCTATGGATATGTTGATCTCTTTACATTTCTTGACTAAAACTGAAGAATATTAATTGCTCACTCAAGTTCACACATACGTTAGTATTTAGCACACAACTCTGGTTCCTCTTATTGGAAATTTGGCTATACCTGTTTGTACCATTGTAAAGGGTGTAGTATGTCTAATTCATTCACCTTCATAATACGGTATCACCAGCAATTTTTCTCTGTTGTACTGTTTACTCCTCTTTACAGATAATCTCACTTCCAAACTTTGAATCCCCAGGCAACGAAGGCGAAGGACAGAGTGTACAGTTCTTCTCCTGCAGAATTCGAAACATGAAAATTTGGTGGTAGTCAAGCAAACAAATTAGGAAAATATACCACTTGAGATATTCAATAAAATTGGAGATTACACAAAGGATGCCTTTTTTCTCATTCAGTGAAAAACCAACACTCTATGTTACTTATCAGATAGGACATGATTGTCTATTAGTCCACGTATATTTGGATTCATCATACTTCTCACTACTACAAAATGCCTTGATCCCAGGCACATATGGAATCGGTAAGGATAGTTGGAATCGTGCGGGCGAGAGCAAAAATAATTCAAAGTGTTAGTTTGAATGTGGGCTTGTAATTAGAACTGGCACGGATGCCTGTATAAAATCTTAGATTATGCCTCTCACCCCGCCCATCTCTCTCTCTATCTCTCTCTCTCCCTCCCTCCCTCCCTCCAATGCCGAGCTCTTTCTCGACCAGTTGCAATCTGAGCTCCTAATCTGGGGGTAGGATTCGCACGAAGTACTCTTTCTCTAAGCTTTCTGTTACCTTCAGCAGAATTTTAGATATAATCGAACTAAAAGCTCGAACTCTGTTGATGATAGACCTCGGTTGCTCAATGCGCTCTCCTCCTGACGGGGCATCGTTATGCAGATCTAGTTTCTTGGACACGATCCAAGATTTCCTTCCCTTCAGTCGGATCCTTAAGCAAAAACAAGCCTTCGGAAAGGGCGTCAAGCAACAGGTCGGCGTCCTCGGAGGGTCCAAACTGAAAGTGTCGAAATAACACGTGCTCGTGTCTAGACAGGATTGGGCAAATCTGCGTAAGAGCCGAGAAACGAGCCTATGTTGTGCCTAGCGATTTCTTCTCTTGCTGCTTGAAGCAGAGGACCTTAACTCGCAAACAAGCGATGCGGGATAGAGGAAAGAAGAAGAAGCAAAATCTAGCCCTCATCCCTTCCCAATTATCGATCACACTCTCCTCTAAGCAAAGGTACCATTCTCGTGCTCTCGCTGAGATGGAGAACGGGAAAAGCTTCCTCTTGAGAGCGTCTTGTGTCAAGCCCGATATTCTCTGGCAAGAACACACGTGCTCGAACTTTTGCAGGTGATGGTAGGGTTCTTATAGCTTCACACATGGCGACAATGAACTTGATGTAGTTAGTATGCAAATGATTAGTTGTATGCTTGCTTACATTAGATAGTTAAAATGCAAATGGAAATGAGCGGGAGTTAGAATGGAATTGGTCATGTTCCTAATGCATGTTTTTCTTTTTTTAAATGGCTTTAGTTGGCAAGTAATGAAATAAAATGTGCTCAATAGTGATGGCAGGATAGAAATTCATCTTAAAAGTGAATGTGTTTGTATTTTTTTCCATTTAGAATTATAGAACAGGTCATATAAACGCCACATATATCTATTCCCAAACATTGATGCCATTGTTGTTGTTATTGTGGTGGCTTGTAATTGTAATATAAGGCCTTAGATTTGCAAACACTAAGTTTTATTTAGTTCATCTATTCATGTGTTGTGATCATGAGTATTTAAGTAATTATATTTGGATTCATCATACTTCTCACTACTACGAAACGACCGCTGACACATGGAATCGGTAGTTGGGATCATGCGGGGGAGAGCAAAAATAATTTGAATTGATAGTTCGAATACGGGCTTGAAACTAGAGCTGCCAGGATGCCTTGTATAAAATCTCAGATCGAGCCTCTTGAGCCCCCATGCGGCCTCAGCTCCTTCCGGACCCTTGTAGGGACCCATGACCAGTCAGCGGGACTAGTCCATTGTACACGAAAGCTTGGGGGCAGGGATATAGAATATTCCTTCTCGGTTGGCAACTGCAGCCATGGCTTGCATATACCTTTGGAGCCGAAGCTATTACTGCTTGCCTCCCTATTAGCGGGTGGTGCAGTGGTGTTGTGGATATTTTAATGACTGCGAATAAATCTGCAAATATACGGATATCATTTTAGTTTTCATCTCAGAATATTCCAAGCGTATCTAATCCAGAGGAACGTATGTGTATACCTACAATTCTAGTATCCAAGGACAACCAACCATATAAGGTAGGTGGAGGTTAGAGAGAATTCCTAGGGATAACACTTAGATAAGTTTTAGATAAGTTAAAGATCGATCTCTTGGGTAAAATACTTGCTTTGGGCACCGGCTTACCCCTATATAGTCAGGTGACTCCGGCCCACGGCTCTACGCTATATCCGAACGTGGATGATTATAAAGGACCAACAGGGCTGTCACCACCTGCAGCGTACCTCTACCAACCCGTGGGATATAAGACAAACGAAGGATAACCCGTAGCCTAGACACCACGTCTATGCTACTGATTACTACTGTAGTCTAACTACGTCTGTCAATCCGTATCAAACTACAGCACTCCGTATAAATACGGAGCGACGAACTTGCGAGTAAGAGAACTGATATCACTTATACATAAACGCTAAACCAAAAAGAAATCACGAATACTTACTTACTCATACCAGAGGAAGCTAGCATCCATAGAGGTACATGGCCAGAGTAGAGTGCTGAAGAACTGGTACATGGCCAGAGTAGAGTGCTGAAGAACTCAACACTCCTCCAAGCTACTCTCTCTCTCCCTGTTGTAAGCACTAGCTTAGGTAGAGCTTCGCCATGGAGTGGAGCACTACATCTTCAAGTGAAGGTGTTGGAGGTATTGGTGGTGTATTTTGAGGGGTGCTCTCCTCCTCCTTATATACTAGTCTAAGGGCGGTTCTTGGCGTAGCTTTATATGGAAACATCAACAACCGCCTTGGGGAGAGCCCAGGAGAGCTTCCCGCCAAAGCTGAGGCCGTCCAGGTTCGGCCGACCCGAGGTGGCGCCTCCCCGGCACCACCTTTCTCTGGGTGGCTGGCAGGTGGGCCCTCATGTTGATCTTCGGTGATTCGCGTCAAGGTAGGTCGGTTTGTTCTGCTAGGTGGGGCCCTTCTATCTCCATGTGACGCATGATTTTGCATTTCCTCTGCGTTCTATGCATGTTTTGCTCCAATTGCATATATGGCTTTCTGGAGTCAATAGTTCAACAACACTTATGTAATTTGTTAGTAATAACTTCTACCACTACTGTTGATGTTCATTCTTTATGTGTTCATGCAGGAGTTGATGACATAGATTTTGCACTTAAGTGCCGTCAACAACGACCGTGCTTGTGATTATACTTGTACTGTTGCTTCTCTTCATGTCTTGTGGCTAGGTATGCCATCCTTGAGCAGAGCAAGGAGTATATGTGCGGATCGATGGTATTTGTTATAAACAAATGGCCTTTTTAATTACTGATATTAATGAAGATGAATTTGATTGATTAGTATTTACTAGTACTCGTCAGGATGACGAAGTCATGGTTTAGTTCCTGTATGGTTTATTTCTTTGTTACGATAAAGTTATGCCATAGCAGCTCTTGGGATGATGACTTGATGAGCTTCGCATGGCGACAATGAACTTGATATAGTTTTTGTTTGCAGGTAGAACTTGATATAGTTAGAATGCAAATGATGAGTTGTATGTTTGCTTACATCCAGGCCGTACGTGGCCCAGTCAAGTGGGCCGACCGCACCAGGCCCTCAAATTTTTGGGCCCCCAAATATTAGGTCCACTACAGGCCCAAATGGCCAATAACCTGCCTGTTGATTTCCATCGATCTCACCTGTTACGTCCATCTAGCCTGCGTGCGCTTGTGTTTCTCTGCGAAGTCGAACCGCCGCCTGCCGCCTGGGTAGCCGATTCGTCATCGATTCATCGTCAAAATCTTACACCACTTCGGAGCACGCCGACTTGCCGAGGCGCCGCGCCGCGCCATCGCCTGCCCGCCGGCCATCGCCGCAATATCGCAGCCTCGCAGAGTCGTAGGGAGCAGGCCTGGCGCTGGTAGGGAGAAAAAGCTAGGGACGCCGGAGGCTGGAGTGCCGGATGTTAGATTGATCCTCACCCGGATTGGTCCAACAACTAAGTTGGACTCGGTCTCACGCTCTGATTGAGGGTGTCCAATTCAAATATGGTTGGTGGATTTCCGTCTCGCAGCGCTATAAATAGAGGTGGGGGCCGGTCGCGCACAGTACGGGATTCACCGTGCGCCACCAAAACTCCACTAAAAACCCTAGTCCCGATCGGATCTACGGGAGCGCTGAAGCGGCGGGAAACGCCGCCACCACTACACCGCGTCGTCGTCATCGTCGACTAAATCCACGACTTCGGCCACCGCCCCTCCGCCACCATCGACCCCGGCCTCATCACCGCCGGCTCGACATCGCCGCCATGGACTCCAACTCCTCGAAGCCTCCCCCCAACTCAAGAGCTTCCTGATCCGCTCCTAGAGGTCCTAGTGCAGGCAGGTATGTGGGCTTGCATCTAGCACTAAACGTCAATATGAATCTACAATACTACTACACTTTATGCTGTCAATTTTTCCTACTGATCACATCATTCGATCAGAGGGTTTAGGTTGTTTCTAATTTAGTTTTATTCTTTTTGTAATTCATGAAATAGGGAGGTCTATCAATTTTTCATGTCTTCTAAAAGTAGAAAATATGAATGCGGTAATAAAAAGCGTAAGAGGAAAAGAAGACTTGAACAGTTTGCTCAGACTCAGAAGGGTGCTTTTGATAGATTTGTTGTTAAAAAATGTCAAACAAGTACACAAGATCAAACTCCTCAGACAGACAGTAATGCAAATAATGATGACAACACAAACAATGTTGATGCTCACACTTCAGAAATTGATTCAGTTCAAGCTAATCCTAACAATGCTGACGGTATTGATGCGACCCTTGATGGATCAGCTAGTATTGAAAGTGACCCCTGATAATGCATCTATTGCTTCACAATCGGCAGAGGAGTCAATTAGCGTCAAATATTTTCTACCTGTTGTTGATCAAGCTATTGCTTCACTTACAAACAGGTTCGAACAATACCAAGGGTATGAAAAGACTTTTGGCTTTTTGTTTACTTCACAGAAATTATGCTCCTTAGATGATAAGAGTTTGTTGACTTCTTGCGCTCATCTTGAGGCTGCACTTAAGAGTGGTGATCATACTGATATAGATGGCAAAGAGTTACATGTGGAGTTGAAGTTTCTCCAAGAATTCATTCCTAAAGAAGACATGGGGCCTCTTGATATTCTAAAGTTTGTGAAACGGATGGACTGTTTTCCTAATGTCCAGATTGCATACAGAATTTTATTAACTATTCTTGTGACAGTTGCATCCGCTAAGCGAAGCTTTTCCAAACTGAAGTTGCTAAGACCTTCATGCGTAGTACTATGAAGCAAGAAATGCTCAATGGACTAGCAACATTGAACTAGAAAGTGATATTTTGGAGAACATTAAATATGAGATATAGTTGAAGATTTTATTTTGAAGAATACTAGACAAATGTTGCTTTTTCATAGAAGTCACTTGCTTTTTACTCCTTTTACATGATACTATTACATGGTGAAAAATCATCTAAATACATTTTGATTATTTATAATTTTCTACATATAGGGCCTCCATTTTATATTTCACACCAGGGCCTCCGAAGATGAGGTACAGGCCTGCTTACATCAAATAATTAAAATGTAAATGGAAACAAGTGGGACTTAGAATAGAATTGGTCATGTCCTCATGCATGTTTTTCTTTTTAAATGGCTTTAGTTGGTAAGTAATGAAATGCGCTTAACAGTGATGGCAGGATAGACATTCATATATATCATTTCCACAAGTCATACAAAGACCATATATATCTATTCCTCATTCATGGATATAGATATTTTTTTGCCACTCAATATCGAACCACAAGTCATACAAACACCATATATATCTATTCCAAAAAAGTTATGCCATTGTTGTTGTTATTGTGGTGGCTCGTAATTGTAATATAAGGCCTTATTACATTTGCAAACACTAAGTTATATTTAGTTCATCTATTCTAAATTAGACTTGAGAAAATCACAGGCAGGGCCGGGCTCACATGGGGTTGACAAAAAGCCCGACATATTTCAGGCCGAAAAATCGCACCCACAAGAAGCATCGGACCAGAATTTTCGGGCTGTTATCATACCAGGCTCGAGCCGGGCTGCCACCATTTTTACATGTGAACATAATTAAAACAAATAATTGGGTTGGGCCGAGCCTGGCCAATTTTTCTAGGCTCGCAAAAATCAGTACCACACCCAGCCCTATTAGAAGCACGGGCCAGGCTTAGCTCGCAGGCTCGGGCTCTGGTAGGGCCTCATTTGCTCTGGTCTATTCTAAATGAATGGCATATTGCACTTCCATCTTCAAATAATGAATGTGTTTGCATCTTTTACCATTATTTAGAACAAGTAATGTAATTGCAAAAAAATTAACGCTAATACATATTTAGATACCCAATTGAGTCATGTTCTCATATGTTGTGTTCCAATTTGAATAGGAAGTTATGGATTTGAAAGTATACCACAATGTGCGCTGTAGAAACGTAAAGTTTTGAATAACTAGGATGTGAAAATGGAGAATTCATAGTATTTATATGTACAAGTGTAAAAAGATGTCGGGTGAGATATTTTTTGCAGCCCCTCAATTACCGCTAATTATGAGTGGAGCATTGAGGGACTACTGAAGTTGCTCTTCAACCCAGCGGTAGACACACAATAATTTATAGTGCGAGTCAATACTTAAGAAGCGACATTCAAATCCAGCTTCCGCATTAACTCCATGTCGAATCCGGTGCCCTCGACATTGAACCGTAGCTATATGTATGCATCATCCGTCGTGGCGGCCTTCAGGCTCGACATTGAACTTGCTGCCGAACCAGTACACGCCGCCGCGGCGGTGGTCGGGCTCGACGTACAAGCATTCCTTGGCCGCGCCCGCACGATGGGGGTGGAGTCGAAGCGGTAGTACTCGCCGAGGACCGGCCGGATAGCCCTGGTGGCCTCCTTGGCGTGGTAGTGCGGCATGGGCGGGAAGAGGTGGTGCACGACGTGCGTGTCGGCGATGTTGTGGAACCCGCTGTTGAGGAAGGCGCCGTAGTCGCGGTCCACCGTCGCCAGCGCGCCGCGGAGCCAGTCCCACTCGCCGTCGTCGTAGCGCGGCACCTCCGGGTCCGTGTGGTGCAGGAACGTGATGAGCAGCAGCCACCCGTTGACGACGAGCATGGGCACGCCGTAGACGCGCGCCACCGTCCAGAACCCGGCCGCCCCGGCGAGGCGGTACATGGCGAGCGAGAAGGCCACGACGCCGGTGTCGGAGACGACGACCTGGGCGCGCTCCCGGCCGGTGGAGAAGATGGGCGAGTAGGGGTCGTAGTGGTTGGCGAGGCGCGGGTAGGGCCTGCCGGTGATGTTGCAGGTCAGGTAGAGCGGGAACCCGAAGGCGAGCACCAGGGCGAGCGCGGCGAGGCGGACGGGGGCGCTGCCGTGGAGGCGGCGCGCGTACCACGGCAGCTCGGACCGGCGCCACGGCACGAACACCTCGTCGCGGTCGAGGGAGGCCGAGTTGGCGTGGTGGCGCCGGTGGCTGTGCTTCCAGGAGAAGTAGGGCACGAGGAGCGCCGTGTGGAGGGCGAAGCCGAGGGCGTCGTCCAGTAGCGCGTGCTCCGAAAAGGCGTGGTGCCCGCACTCGTGCGCGACCACCCACAGGCTGTTGAGCGCGCAGCCCTGCGCCGCCCAGTAGAGCGGCCACGCGGCGAGCCGGAGCGGGCTGCCGGCGGGGATCGCCTGTAGCGCCAGGTACAGGAGCGCGGCGACGGCGGCGAGGTCGCGGAGGAGGTACGAGCAGGACCTGGCCACGGAGCGCCGAAAGCAGCGCGGCGGGACGGCCCTCTTGATGTCGGCGAGCGTGAACGGCGGCTTGTCCGCGAGGGAACGTTTGGGCGCGGCAGCGGTCACCTCGCCGCCGGCCGCTATTGGCACGCGCTGCTGGTTGCTGCATCGCGAGGAGAAGAATCACGCGGTCCCAATCAGCAGAACTGGAAGGGATAGATGATTCTGAAGCGAGAGAGATAACCTGAGGTATTTATAGGCCCAGGATCGTTGTCCGGCATCACTGAAATCCACGCTTTTGTCACGCACCCTCTCTCCGATTGTCCGCCTGCTCGATGATGGCGCTGTGCGTCACTTTCCCTATGCTAACCTCGCAATTTCTCGGCGATCAGCTCCCCTATCGCGCCACCTGTCGATCTCAGCGGTTTAATTTCTCCGATCCCCTTCCGCTTGCAGATGGAGATAATCCTCGATCTCTTTCAGACTTTCAGCTTCATCGAGCCGGCCTACATCCTTGAGCTTGAGGTGCATCGATCAAGCCGACCATGTGGCACAACGGGAACAGATGGAGCACTTGCCGCTTTCTCGGCGGTTCTTCATTACGCCGCAATCACCCTCGTTCTCGAGGAGAACGAAGATTTCGGCCGTTGCTTTGTCGATGGACCCGCACGGAAAACGAACCCGCTGCCATCGTAGATGGACTGATCACAAGCTACCACAGTCTGATGTCCGAGCCAGCATTGCCAACCAGAACAAAAGAATAGTCAGGGACTAAACATGCTAGACCAAAACAAGTTCAATTATGTCTCGTGTATAAAATTGGTTAATTGTCTGTGTTCTCATCAGTGTCTGCAGCATGAGTATTGCTGCTGCTTGAATAGTAGACGAGCGATCTTGAAAGGAATCGGCGCTCCTAGCCTAAGAGGGGGTGAATTAGATAAACTTAGAACGTTAACTTATGACTTAAACTAGTTTGCACAAAATATAAACTAAAATATACTATCTAAATCTACAACTATGGTTCTTCTAGTGTTCCAAGCCACCCAAACAGGAGTTTTGCAACCTATACCCAATCCTAGCTTGATTCTATTCTAAGAATGTCAAGGCGCACAAGTTACAAGAAAGAAAGAAAGAAGTGCGGGAATGTAAAGAGGTGGGTTAGAGAAATGCAAACTCGGCACGTCGATTTTTTCCCGTAGTATCGGTGGGCTAAAACCACCCCTAGTCCATATTGGAGCTCTACCAAGGTACGCGCCCGGTCACCAAGTCTATTCCGATCAAGAGTTTGGTCTCGCCACTAAGGATCACGCTAAGTAGATGAGAACCTTGCCACGAAGGCAATGCTCATGACCTCTTGCACCGGTCACCTTGACGCCGTCTTCACTACGGAGCTTCCTACGAAGGAGGGGTCTCCTCGTCCCTGCACAAAGCCGTCGTTACAGCTCCACACCAAGCCGGAGGGTCGATGACTTGTCGGCGAGCCACCAAGACTCTAAGGAGCCGGCACACCAAGATTACAGTGGTTCTTCACTCAAGAACCTAACACAAGGTAGCTACACATTGCTCTCTCACTCCCTCTTGGCCTAATTTTTCACTAACACTCTCAAAACTTGTGCTAAAACCTATGGATATGATCACTAAGCACTATGGTGGCTAGGATGACCTCTTGAATGTGTATTAGCTTTCTCTAGACTCCATCAACCTCAAATTGACGAGAGAAGCGGGTATAAATAGCACAACAACTCCAAAGAGCCGTTGCTCCAACGGCCAGAAAAAGAACAGTAGTGTCGGATGAACCGACGCTCTACTTGGGTGGGTGTCAGCTCATCCGGTACCCCCTTTTTGCCATATAGCCACTGGCCCTTCTCTGCCACGTCTTCTTTTGATGGCGTCATTGCACCGACGCCTTCATTCGACGCCCGTCGGTTCATCCGGCGCTGAAGGGTTTTCTCCCAAAACCTTCTATCACTTAACGTGCTCTTGGAGTACTCAAACTACGATTCATCGGATCATCCGACGTTGAAGACCGGTTCATCCGACGCTGAAGACTTCTCTTCACTTGATCATCGTTGCAATTCTGAATTGCACCGACCCATTCATTTTTGTACCGTCGGTTCATCCGACGCCCTTCTTCATGCTTCCACTTGTCCAACTTATCTCAGCTGTCATTTGGACTCCTCAAAAATATTCTATCTCTGGTTTTTGACTATAACTTGGCATCTTGACAGTGATTTGGACATCTTGACTATGGAGTGGACTTCATCCATGGAACCTAGAAATCCTACAAACATAAGCTCACAAACTCTGCTAGTCCTATTGATTATGTTGTCATACAATCACCAAATCACAATTATGACCTAATAGGTCCATGTTTCTTACCATCTCCCCCTTTTTGGTGATTGATGACAACAGAATCAAAGAAAGCACAAATTTGCAAGAATTGACAAATTGAACCACTTACACTTGTTTGGATGCTTACCACCACCATCCAATCTTGGACTTGACCTCCCCCTAAGTCCATGGTTCTTCCCCCTATGTTTTTCCCAAAGTTTTAATTTGGTGTTGGTTTATTTGTTGGATTTCTTGTACCCCAATCCTTACTTGACCACCCACTCCTCCCCCATATTTGTTTTGATTCCACACTTCTCCCCCTTTGGAATCAAATCACCTCAAAAGGCCTAGCAAAACAATATAGCTCAAAGGGAAAGGTTAGTAGCCTAGGAAGTTAGCTTCATGAATCATGATCCATATAAGATGATATCAATGAAGATACCATTTTGATTCTCACTAAGGTGGATCACAAAAATATGAAACTAGCATGGCATGAGCTAAGCTTTCTATAAATGAGTGCACAAAATGATAATGTGAAAGTCAAGTGCGCAACTAGATATTTGAGCAAGAAAGCTTAGACCATATCATGCACGGAGGTAGCTCTAAAAGATCAAAGAATTGACAAAGATACCAATGGAAAGGTTTGAACCATGCATGCCTCCGGGGGACACTAGTTATCTTGATTGTACCGCTTGATATAAGTTGAGTGAGAAGCATTTTGTCAGACCCAGGGCTACGGGACTGCGCACATAGCATAGAATATTCTAGAATAAGGGATGGGGCATGCCTCATATCTTATATCTATTGTAACTACTCGTATGTGAGTAGGACTAGTCGGAATAGAAGGAAACTACCCGAGTAGTGCTCGAGTAGGACACCTAAGCTAGTATTGGGCTAGAATTCCATGTAAACATGTCCTCCTAGACTATATAAAGGCGGGGAGGGACCCCCTCCTAACAATCATCACACCAATAACCAATCCAAGGCAATACAAACCACCATACAGTACGTAGGGTGTTACGCACATCGCGGCCCGAACCTGTCTAGTGCGGCCCGAACCTGTCTAAAACCTTGTGTTGCTTGCACCTTCGAGTTCCTGATCTCGACGACATCCTACCTACAAGTCTACTACCTTAGGATATACCTAGGTAGGCTTGCTAGTAAAACACCGACAGCTGGCGCGCCAGGTAGGGGTGTTCATTGATGATCCACTAGCGAACTCGATGGCATCTTTCAACTCCGCTGTTGTACCTGAGGAGGGCGCCACCTTTGTCTTCGGCTCCTAGGTCTGCGTCGCCAATGGTCAAGGTGGCTTCAACAGCCATGTTGCCAACCCCAGGACGCCGGAGACACCGTCACTCACCTTCAGCCAAGACGTCGGCACTCTGGCCAGCGGATCCAACCAAACCCGACTTTCCGATCTAACTGGAAACTACGCTAGCCGTCTTCGGGCGATCCCCCATCCCTGGATCAGTGCTGACGATTTAATCACCGGAATTGATCGGGTGGACCGTAGCATCGCTGGGTGCATCAAGCTCGCGGAGGCTGCTCTCCGACGCTCTTACGACTCGGCTCCCGTGACCCGGAACTGCTTTGAGACACGACGTTCATTTCTCGCTGATGCTGGCGACATCTTCTTCGGAATCGATCAAGTCAACCGATCCATCGCCAAGTGCATCAGGAACGCGGAAGCCACTCTTCAACACTCTAGCCCTTAGGGGCCAAGCGCATCCACGTCGGCGTTTGATCGCGACCTTGATGACTTCATCAACAAATTCGGTGACTCGCCATCACCTGACCTGCCGGAGAAACTCAAGTACAGACCCGTGTTCGACTCCAAGTCCCTCTACACCCTGGATGAGGACTTGGATTTCCTACTACAACTCGGAGACAGGGAAGCCACTGCTGCCAAGGGGCTCCCGTCTTCAACGACTACTCGGACTCCGACGACCACATCACGCCTTTATTAGGCAGACACCAGGCCTTGGCAATGGAATCAAATCTGGTGGGTGAGCTTACGCGACGGAAGGGCATGAAACCCTCCAAACCACTCAACATCAACCCACCACGCTACGCCACCGACCCCGATGAACTTACGTTCCAGGAAGGCAGGCCCCTCGACTCCTCCGATGAAGAAGGAGGTCTGATTAAGCCAAAAGCGGGAAATTTTTCACCGGAGCGAGAAATATTCATGGTTCACATCGCGGAAATTCAGCCCACAAACGAAGAAGGCTCGGAGCATCTCCAATTGGAAGACCACTACATCGATGATCACTACATCTCCGATACGCAGGGGCAAGATACGGATACACAATGAAATACGATGATCCCGAACTACCTGATCACGTTGCCGACAACGAGGATACCGTGAAGATAGAAGATGAAGACAGTGTTCAAAGAGAATGACGCAGGTTCAGAAATACCAAACGCGCCAAGCGCAGAAAACACACGATGGAGCGAATCTTGCACCAACCCGAGAACCTCTACGACTTCTTCACGACCGATCTCCGCAACATCATCAACATCGGCCGGGACGCTCGCAATATCATTATCGCCTGGCAGCAAGAGCACGCTGAGGTAGAAGGCTACAGTCCCACCAACTACCACATCGCTCAAGACTACTTGAGTTCAACCCGGAAGCATAAGCCGGACGCCCCTGATGCAACCATGGAACATCCAACTCGAAGTAAGAAGACCTCCACATCGCAAGAATGCTTTGAGAGGGCTCTCCACCGGCGTTGCCTGTGGCATCCGAACGGAAGTCACTCTGCCTTTGAGTGCCATAATCTCCGCAAGGCCCTGGGAGCCCCGCACTCAAGAGCGTCAAGAAGAAGAACCATGAAGGGAGGAAGCCAAACTACTCATACAATGAAACACGAAAGAATTAGGACCCGATCTCAAGAGTTTTTCTTCAAGGTTTTTTTAGGAATTTATGTGTATAACCATTGTTTTGGAAAACAGTTTTCTAAATGAGGGGTTCTTTGCATTTAAACCTAAAAATCCTTTTTGTTTATCGCTTGATCAAGGAATTAAAGTCACATTTTTCCTAAAGTAAAGTGAGAAGCAAATTTAAACTCTCTTGTTCTGTCGAGCTAACAAGGATGCATCCGCCACGCGATTTTGTTGGGAACCCTATCACAACCGAACTGCATGACCATCGATCAGAACATCCCAGACTGAGTGGTCATCCCGTTTGAACATGATTAGTGGAACCTATCAACTAAACGCACTATGTACGAGAAACTACACTCACAATCTAGAAATCGACTTTAAAAGCTCATACGACCAACTATTGATTCCAGTAACGACTCCGACTACTTGTCTCTTGAAGATAGTAGCTACAGAAGTAACTTCTGAAGGAGCCCTTAAGCCCACGTTTCCAATAACTACTACGACTACTTGTCTCTTGAAGACAATGGCTATGAAAGCAACCTCTGAAGGGGCCCTTAAGCCCACATTTCCAGTAATCGCTACGACTACTTGTCTCTTGAAGGTAGTGGCCATAAAAGCAACCTCTGAAGGGGCCACCAAGCCTGTATTGCCAGTTGGGCTATGCACACTTGACATGAGGAACAAATACGCCAACTGAAGAGGTTATCAAATCTATAATTCAAAACGAATCAGAGTACCACGCGATCGGACATTCTCTGAAGAGTACCGCGTGATCTGACGTTATCTGATTAGTTTGATGAATTCCCATAAGGAATATGTGATCGAACGGCAAGTTATCGACTACATCTAAGGGTGCAATACTTAGAGTAGCATGACCCAAATGTATCAATTTCATCTAAGATCTATGATCATCGATACTATAAAATAGTATTTTGAAAAGATCACAAGGCAACAAGTAAATAAATATATTTACAACCATATAATAAAGTGGATTGTTCATAACATCTCAGTGTTTTTAGTCTTGTTCTAGGCTTTCAACTATCCTATGGGCCATTAGCTCGACTTCTTTCAGATAATCTTTGAATCGTTCTTCCGAACAGTCTGCACCCATGCCGTCTGCCAGTGGCTCCACATTGGCCTTTGGCCAGAAGGACTTGACGAGACCAAGCACATGCGCCACATAGGTCTTAATGGTCTCAGAGACGTAGCCGACAATATTTTGTGGGGCCTCATGAAGACGCTCCAGTAAAGTCCTGTTGTCGACTACTCCTTCTTCTGTGGGCTCCACCATGTTGACGACTACTTGGGCAGCCTCTTAGAGATCTTCAAGTTGCTTTTGCTTCAGCTCCTTTTCTTCGGCCATGGACTTGATTTGCTTCATGCATTGCAACAACTGTTGGTCTGCATCTTTGAGCAGTTTGGCCAAGCGCTCCACATCATCTGATGAACGGTACAAAAGATTCTTCATGTCAGTCAGCCGTTCTTCTTTATACTTTATCAATTTTTTGAGTTCTGCGCGCAAAAGACAAGTAGAAGTACTCATGCAAGTTCAGAGACTACTTTCCGACTACATTCAACTGGCAAGAGTACTCAGCAGGGAATTGCCTTGATGGGCTTTTCTTTGAGCCTTGTTCTTTTCTTCAAGATTTTTAACCTCTTGCATGAGAAGCCAGACTTCGCGAGTGCTCTCCAGTTTCAGTTCATTGAGTTGGCGCTGCACTGCAATTCTCTTGTGGATATGCTCTTCAATTTGCTTGTCTTTGGCTTGCAATTGGCGCAGTCCATCTTCTACGAGCCTCAATTTGTCTGACTTCAGTCGAGACCGGTTGGCCATCCTCTACTCAAACAAAAAAATAAGCAAGTTAACCGGTGACAACATTATGCAATAAAAGCAAGTTATGATATCAAAAAGAAGTCATACCATGGAAAACTTGTATAAATCCTTGAAGGTATCTTGGAAATGCTTTAGCATTGGATCGTCGATAAGCTCTGTTGGCACAACATGTTGCCACGCATGTGGTGTTACCAGGATTGGCCCTAAAGAAGTACCCGCAGTTTCTGCATGTTTAACATTTGGTTGCTTTTGCCGGGTACCTACCACCTCACCCGCGGTAATCACTCGAGCTTTTGGCAGATTAGTACTCGCGGGTGGGGGTGGCATGATAAGCTCACCTGGCAGCATCTCGGGGGCTTGATAATTTGTCCCAGACTTGTTTTACTTAGCTGGCTCAGCACTTGAAACGTCTCTTTCAGCCTCAACACTTAACAATACAGGAGTTTCCTCGGGTATTGACGACTGGACGATGGTCGCAGTACCCGGCATGTCGATCAACACCACAACATCTGACTCTTTCTCTGGCTCGAGGGCTGGACCAGCCGAGGCATGTCCGGGCTCATCCAAACCTAGAGCAGAGGATTTTCTAAGCACAATGGAGAAATTGTCAGATACATTATTGATTATGAGTTCACAAAATCTGCAAGAGAAAAGTACTCGAGTACTCACAATGACATTTTTTCACATTCAGTTTCTTCACTTTGAGTACCTTAAGTGTTGGAATGGCACCTGAAGTACTCGAGGTGGCGGGTTTGCTAGCCAAGGCTGACGTTAGCTTTGGCAAAGCACCCGCTGCATCACTAGTAACATTCAACGACGGCTTCACTACAACAGAGGGCACAATATCCTTTGTTGTAGCATCATCGCCCGCAGATTCGTCTTCTGCCCCGTGCTTTGATCGCTTAGGGTTAGAAGCATCAACACTAGAGAAGAAGAAAGAAGAGGCGAGTGTTCAAAAGCAAGCTCAAGAAGAAATCGAGAAAGGTACTCATAATGGTTTGGAAGCATTTGCCTCGATTGTTCATCATGATCAATAGAGATGACAGTTGCCTTGCGCTTCTGAGCGAAGACCCTTGATTTCTTGTAGTGGTTGGGCAGGAGATCACCACCAGTCAAGTCCGTGCTTTTCTAGGGAGTAGTCACGCTGGGCTTCTTCAGGAGGTCTGCCAGAGGAATATCATCGTCAGTATCATTGCCTTCTTCATCGGTCAAGGGATCATAGGAAGGACGGTTGATTTGGAGCCGCTGATAAGCACTCGGCTTCAAATGATCAGGGCGGTCAATCTCTGGAAGCGGAGGCGAACTCCTGTACAAGCTTGTGTATCTCTGCAAGGTCAACAACAAACATCAGATACAACATATGCACATGTCAAAAGTAATCAGACAAACAAGTAGCATACCGGTTTTGGCTGGTTCGAAGCACTGAACATCGCCGGGACATAAGGTACAGAGTGTACATCCATCAGTATGCGTTTCACTCATTTCAGTGCCTCTCCCGGTGGCAGTTCCTCTGCAGACATCTGGGAGGGATCTTCAGGTCCGAGGTAGTCAAAATCAATTTGACACCTCTTTTGCAAAGGCTGAACCCGTACGTGTGGATACTTTGGAGGTGCTGCATCTGCTGCACGAGGATGAGCCGCACGTGAGGAGGTCTTGCAACTGCACTGCCGGCGACCGACTGCACTACCCCAACGCGCTATAGAAGTTCCGCACCCGCACGTCTAGTGGTAATTCCGTGATCTATAATAGCAGTTTTCCTGGTTTATGCGGTGGAAATTTTTGTTTATCGCTAGCGTAGCCCACCTCATATCCCTTTAGTGGTATTAGAGCCGTAGCTGCTCCGTTATATGTTCGGATGTGTGCATATGGAGATACGCGTGGATGTAGATAAAACCCTAATCATGTTCCATGTCCTCGCTACGATGGTCGTGTAATGACATACTCCTACCGGTCGTGTATCCGCCATCGGAGTTAAGTGATACACGTAAACCCAGTCAAAGCGGGCGGAGATCAGTGAGATCAGTCAAATCAAAACCTAGGATGAATCACCGGATGCATATGATGCGTGAGTTGACAGATTGGATCTGCTACCGGGCTGAGGAAGTTGCAGAAACTTGCTGTTCGGAAAAACAGCCATAACTTTTGCATACGAACTGGGATTGAGGCGAATTTTATATGAAAATTCATCTACTGAAAATTTTACATATGAAATTCAACGCTACTGGCGTTTTCGCTGAAACTAGATTTTCCAAAAACGGCTTGGATGTTTGAGTTTCGAGCGTTCGAAGTTTAGACGTTGTTGTGCCTAACTTGTTTTTGCAGGATCATGTGTGATCGGTATGGCCGTTATGTGTATGTGATGCATGTATGTAATTTTTATGACCTGCGTGTCGTGAGTAATGCAATATGGCAGGAGCCAAATGTATTGCCAATTTGTGTAATGGTCTGCGTGCCAACCCGTGATGATCCAATCCGATAATGTAACTAGATTTCTGTAGTTATAGTTCTTGGAGGACTCATCACTTGTAGGATGGCGCACATGGAACATGGAGATGGAGATCATCATGGTGGATAGATTCTATGGAGATAGAGATTGCCATGTGAATATGGGTCATACTTATTCACAGCTATGTGTTCTTTGTTCTTATCGTTTTACTTCTACATGCGATAATATGTTTTCTGCATACAGTAGAAGTAGACCGATCGATCCCTCGCAATTTTTAAGTTTAAATGCCCTCACAACTAAACCTTGCTCCATCGCGTGTCTTGTACAATTAGTGGTGGGTCTATGAAATTAAGGTGCCACTAGTTTTCCTTGACTTGATGAGTTTGTATCGGATACTTACACGCATGAAGGGTTGGTAAGCTTAAACAAGGTCATCTTAACGGTTAAGGACCTTGGGGCATAAAGGTTGGGAGCCGAGACATAGATATGTCACCCAACAACAAGAGTCATGTGTGATATGATTAGCAAAGAGTTGCTTACCGATCTACCTGTCTTCTAGCGGTGATGCTAAAGCTTACTAGTCTACTTGATAGTTGTGGGTCTTGAATCATTAAGTGTCAATGGAGGGATATTGATTTTAGTGGGAGTAGATTTTGTTAAATGTTTAATGTGATTTAATCTATCATGGATACGTTTGTCTTAGTATTTTGCATTATTATTTTGTTGTAGTTCAATGGCACCCAGCACCACCACATCTTTTACTCTGCGTTCGATCCTTGAGAAGGATAAGTTGAATGGGACTAACTATACAGATTGGATCCGTAACATGAGAATTGTTCTCAGGGCTGAGAAAAAGGAAGACAATCTAGATACCCCATTACCAGAAGAGCCTTCTGATGATGCAACTGCTGCTGTCAAGAATGCTTACAAGAAAGCATGCGACAACAATCTTGAAGTGAGTTGCCTTATGCTCACTTGCATGGAACCTAAGTTGCAGATGAAGTTTGAGACAGACAAACCATGAGGCGCACGATATGGTCGTGGCATTTTAGGACATGTTGTAGACACATGCCAGGACCGAAAGGTTCAATGTGTCTAAGGCCTTTGTTGAGAGAGGGCTGGCAGAGGGCGTAGCAGTGGGGCCACATGTGATCAAGATGGTTGGTTACACGCGGAGGATGGATAAGCTAGGCTTCCCACTTGGCCAAGAGTTGGCCACTGATTTCATTCTTGCATCTTTACCGCCGAGCTATGGGAACTTCATCTCGAACTACCACATGCACGGGGCTGAAAAGGGCTTGAATGAGCTATGCGGCGTGCTCAAGACAGCAGAAAGTGACATCAAGAAGAGCACGGGCGGCGGCCATGTGATGGCGGTCTAGAACAAGCCTAAATTCGAGAAGAAGGTTACTTGTTGGAAGAAAAAGGGCAAGGCTAAGGTTGAGAACCCCAAGCCGAACCCAGATCCTAAGGCTAAAACTGGACCAGCTTCTTACACTGAGTGCTTTCACTGTCATGAAAAGGGTCACTGGAAGAGAAACTGCAAGGCGTACTTGGCTTCCTTGAAGAACCGCAGAAGTAAGAGTACTTCCAAATCAGGTACCCTTACTGTTTATGTTATGGATATTTTGATTGCTGATTCTTTTGTCAATTCTTGGGTATTTGATACCAGATCAGTTGCTCACATTTGCAATTCGATGCAGGAGGTGACAAGAAGTAGAAGCATGGCAAGTGGAGAAGTTGATTTTCGCGTGGGCAATAATGCAAGAGTTGCTGCGTTGAGCGTCGGGACGATGCAACTCCACCTCCCGTCAGGATTTATTATGGAGTTGAATAATTGTTTTTTTGTTCCTAGTTTGAGTTGAAACATTATATGTCCTTCATGTTTGATGATGGATGGTTATTTGTTTGCGAGTGAAAACAATGGTTGTGTGATCTCTAAGAATGATATGTTTATGGCTTCTACGCCTATTAAGAATGAGTTGTTTGTTTTAAATCTTGATGATTCACCTATCTGTAATGTAAGTGCTAAAAGGCTTCAGCCTAATGATTTGAGTCCTACCTACATGTGGCATTGTCGTTTGGGTCATATAAGTAAGAAGCGCATGAAGAAGCTCCATTCAGATGGGCTTCTAACTTCGTTTGATTTTGAATCATACAAGACATGCGAAGCTTGCTAGGCAAGATGACCAAGACACCATTCATAGGTTTTCCCGAGAGAGCATCGGACTTGCTGAAACTCATACATACTGATGTGTGCGGACCAATGAGCACGACGGCTAGAGGAGGATTCCAATACTTCATAAGTTTCACTGATGATTTGAGTAGATATGCCTATGTCTATTTGATGAGGCATAAGTCTGAAACCTTTGAAAAGTTCAAGGAATTTTAGAATGAGGTTGAAAATCAACGTGGCAAGAAAATTATGGCCTTGCGATCTGATCGAGGAGGCGAGTATTTGAGTCATGAGTTTAGCAATCATCTAAAGAGTTGCAGAATTGTTCCACAACTCACGCCGCCTGGAACACCTCAAAGAAACGGTGTGTCCAAGCGACATAATCGAACTTTGTTGGAAATGGTTCGGTCGATGATGAGCTAGTCGGACCTACCGTTATTGTTTTGGGTTTACACTCCAGAAATAGCAGCTTTCACACTAAACAGGGTACCATCTAAATCTGTAGTTAATACACCATATGAGATATGGACTGGGAAGACTCCCAACTTGTCTTTTTTGAAAATTTGGGGATGTGAAGTTTTTGTCAAGCGACTTCAGTCGGATAAGCTAACTCCCAAATCGGACAAGTGCATATTCGTGGGATATCCAAAGGTAACTTTAGGGTATTACTTCTACCGATTAGAGGGCAAAGTGTTTGTTGCTCGGAACGGTATTTTCTTAGAGGAGTTTCTCAAGAAGGAGAAAAGTGGACAGAAGGTGTATCTTGAAGAGGTTCAAGATGAGCCAATCGGGCAAGATTCAACAAGTGATGCTGATGTAGCAGAACTAGTTGGGACACCCGTGGCAAGAGAAGCAGCACCGCAGCCACGAATGTTGGCAAGGCTCCGTGCGGCGCGCGAGATATTATTGTTGGACAGTGATGAGCCTACGACATATGCAGAAGCGATGATGGACCCAGATTCCGAGAAATGGCAGAGTGCCATGAGATCCGAGATAGACTCCATGGGAGACAACCAAGTTTGGAACTTTGTTGACCCGCCTGATGGTGTTAAATCCATAGAGTGCAAATGGAACTATAATAAGAAGAAAGATATGGATGGAAATGTTCACATCTATAAGGCTCGACTTGTCGCAAAAGGGTTTCGACAAGTTCAAGGAGTTGACTACGACGAGACATTCTCTCCCGTAGCGATGCTTAAATCTATTCGGATCATTCTAGCAATAGCCGCATATTTTTATTATGAGATATGGCAGATGGATGTCAAAACAGCTATCCTGAATGGAAACCTGGATGAGGACGTGTATATGATACGGCCCGAAGGTTTTGTCGATCCGACCCATGCTGGAAAGGTATGCAAACTTCAGAAATCCATTTATGGGTTGAAGCAAGCATGTCGGAGTTGGAATATTTGTTTTGATGAAGTAGTCAAAGGGTTTGGTTTTCTTAAGAACGAAGAAGAAGCTTGTGTTTACAAGAAGGAAAGTGGGAGCTCTGTTGCATTTCTGATCCTGTATGTAGATGACATATTGCTGATTGGGAATGATATTCCTATGCTGGTATCCGTAAAGACTCCACTGAAAAATAGTTTTTTCTATGAAGGATTTAGGGGAAGCCGCATACATTCTGGGCATAAGAATCCATAAAGATAGATCAAGAAGGTTTATTGGATTAAGCCAAGATACTTACATTGACAAGGTGTTGAAACGTTTCAGCATGGAAGAATCATATTAAGGGTTCTTGCCTATGTCACACGGTATACATCTCAGCAAGACTCATTGTCCTTCGATGACTGATGAGCTGGATCGCATGAGCAAGGTTCCATAGGATTCGGCAATTGGATCTATCATGTACGCGATGACAAGTACACGCCCAGATGTCTCATATGCTCTAAGTGCTACGAGCAGGTACCAGTCTGATCCAGGTGAGAGTCACTGCACAACGGTGAAAAATATTCTTAAGTACTTTAGAAGGACTAAAGATGTGTTCCTAGTCTATGGAGGTGAGGAGGAGCTCACTGTAACGGGTTACACTAATGCTAGCATCCAAACCGATAAAGATGATTCAAAGTCGCAATCATAATTTGTGTTCACATTGAATGGTGGTGCTGTAAGTTGGAAAAGTTCCAAGCAGGATACCATGGCTGATTCTACAACGGAAGCCAAGTACATTGCAACTTCAGAAGCTGCAAAGGAAGGTGTTTGGATGAGGAAGTTCCTCATTGAGCTTGGTGTGTTTCTGAATGCGTCCAGCCCATTGAACCTCTACTGTGACAACAATGGGGCAATAGCGCAGGCTAAGGAGCCAAGGAATCACCAGAAGAACAAACATGTACTGCGGAAGTTTCACCTCATACGAGAGTTCGTCAGACGGGGTGAGATCAAGATATGCAAGATACACACAGATTTGAATTTTGCTGATCCTTTGAAAAAGCCTCTTCCACAGCCTAAGCATGAAGCGCACACAAGAGCTATGGTTATTAGATATCTTCTAGATTAGACTCTAGTGCAAGTGGGAGACTGTTAGAAATATACCCTAGAGGTAATCATAGAGAAGATCATATTTCGTTGTATCCATGATGTATTATGTGTTCATTGAATACCCATGAAAGGCAACTTGTATTCATTGGCAATTATGTGAATTGTTTGTGAGACTCTTTACTTGTATGGTTATTCTAAAGTTGTTCCTAGTCGAAGTTCATGTATGGACACACATGAATATTAGACTAAAAGATGTATTAGTTGATGACTATGTTTCACAAGTCATAGATATGGAGATGTCAAACTAATAATGTGAGTGCATGTATGACATGAGGCTGGACCGACCCAACTTGAGAAATAGTGATTTCTCATTACACAATGTGTACGCTATGTCCTTAAACCTGAGATTGTCGCATGTACTCAAGATGTGAACCGACCTTCTTAGGAGCCATCAAACGCTACTCCGTAACTAGGTAGTCATAAAGGTGGTTCTCGGGTTTGTCAAGAAGCATGCTGTGAGACATGGTCAATCAAGATGGGATTTGCCCCTCTCTGCTTGAGAGAGATATCTCTGGGCCCCTCGAGTGATCGGATCAAGAAATGCATGGCCGTGCTAGGGTTAAGTGTTAACCAAGGATTCCGGATCACGGCATCGAGAAAGAGAGGTCAGCTTGGAGCTAGACCAAATATCGTGACGCAAAGGGAATAGCATGTATATGAGATTGTGATGGCTCGTCTGATATGATCTTTGCGCGCGCATAGAAGTTGACACATCTTGCTAAAGGCCGCTGTCAACTATTGGTCGAGTAGGAGTACCCGGGCCATGTCTGTTTGCGCGTGAGCCCATAGGGTCACACACTTAAGGTGCTGGAAGCCTAATGAGCATATGATCCGAATTAGACTGGCTTAGGTGCACTAATGGGCCTCAGTTAGGAAGCCCATTAGTGGGCTCTATAAAAGAAGGGGTGGGGGCGCATGGAGGGGCTAACACTAATTCCACGCCTGCTGGCAGCCGCCTATTCCCAGGCCTGCGCCCACGGTTGCCCTCGCAGACCTAGCAGTCTGGAGTGCGACGCTTCTTCCCTGTACATGTGGATACCTTGGAGGTGCTGCATTTGCTGCACGAGGACGAGCCACACATGAGGAGGTCTTGCAAATGCATTGCCAGCGACCGACTGCACTACCCCGACACGCTACAGAAGTTCCGCACCCACGCGTCTAGTGGTAATTCCGTGATCTATAACAATAGTTTTCCTGGTTTATGCGGTGCAAATTTTTATTTATCGCTAGCGTAGCCCACCTCATATCCCTTCAGTTTGATCGCGCAGTAATCTTCAGATAACGTTTGATCGCGTGGTACTCTAATTCGTTTGGAGTTATACTTTTGATAACCTCTTCAGTTGGCATTTTTGTTCCTCCAATCAAGTGTGCACAACCCAACTGGCAATACAGGCTTGGTGGCCACTTCAGAGGTTGCTTTTATGGCCACTGTCTTCAAGAGACAAGTAGTCGTAGTGGTTACTAGAAACGTGGGCTTAATGGCCCCTTTAGAAGTTGCTTCCTTAGCTACTATCTTTAAGAGACAAGGAGTTGGAGTCGTTACTGGAATCGATAGTTGGCCGTATGAGCTTTTGAAGTCAATTTCTGGATTGTAGCTTCTCGTACGTAGTGCGTTTATTTGATAGGTTCCACTAATCATGTTCAAAGGGGATGACCACTCAGTCAGGGATGTCCTAATCGATGGTCATACAGTTCGCTTGTGATAGGGTTCCTGATAAAATCGCATGGTGAATGTGTCTTTGTTAGACCAAAAGAACAAAAAGAGTTCAAATTTGCTTGTCACTTTACTTTTGGAGAAAAATTTTGACTTTAATTCCTTGATCAATCGATGAACTAAAAGGATTTTTTGGTTTAAATGCGAAGAACCCCTTGTTTCGAAAACTCTATTCCAAAACAATGGTTATACACAAAAGTTCCCTAAAAAACCCTGAAAGAAAACTTCTCAGATCTGGTCCTAGTTCTTTTGTGTTTCATCGTCCGAGTAGTTTAGCTACCTCCCTTCGCGGTTCTTCTTCTTGATGCTCTTGAGTGGCGGGGCTCCCAGGGCCTTGCGGAGGTTATGGCACTCAAAGGAAGAGTGACTGCCGATCGGATGCCACGGGCAACGCCCATGGAGAGCCCTCTCAAAGCATTCTTGCGAGGTGGATGTCTTCTTACTTTGAGTTGGTTGTTCTATCGTTGCATCAAGGGCGTCCGTCTTGCGTTTCCAGGTTGAGCTCAAGTAGTCTTGAGAGATGTGGTAATTGGTGGGACTATAAGCTTCTACCTCGACACACTTCTGCTGCTGGGCGATGATGATATTGCGAGCGTCCCGGCCGATGTTGATGATGTTGCGGAGGTCGGTCGTGGAGAAGCCGTAGAGGTCGCCGATTTGATGCTTTTGTCGCTCCATCATGTGTTTTCTACGTTTGGCACGTTTGGCGTTTCTGAACCTGCGTCGTTCTCTTTGAACGTCATGTTCATCTTCGATTTTCACGACATCCTCGGTGTTGTGGACATGATCAGTAGTTCTGGATCATCGTTTTTCATCATCGTATCCGTATGTTGCATTGGCATATCGAAGATGTAGTCGTCCAATTGGATATGCTCCGAGCCTTCTTCGTCTGTGGGCTGAATTTCTGCGATGCGAAACATGAATATTTCTCGCTCCGGTGGAAAATTTCCCGCTTTTGGCTTAATCAAGCTTCCTTCTTCATCGGAGGAGTCGAGGGGCCGGCCTTCCTGGAACGGAAGTTAATTAGGGTCGGTGGCGTAGCGTGTGGGTTGATGTTGAGTGGTTTGGAGGGTTTCGTGCCGTTCCATCGCGTAAGCTCACCACCAGATTGGATTCCATTGCCAAGGCTTGGTTTCCGCCTAATAAAGGCGTGGTCGTTGGAGTCCGAGTAGTTATTGAAGACAGGAGCCCCTTAGCAAGCAGTGACTTCTCTTTCTCCGAGTTGTAGTAGGAGATCCAGGTCCTCCTCCAGGGCGGAGAGAGACTTGGAGTCAAGCACGGAACCGGGCTCGGGTTTCTCCGGCAGGTCAGGTAATGGTGAGTCGCCGAATTTGTTGATGAAGTCATCGAAGTCGCGATCAAACACTGATGAGGATGCGCCTGGTCCTGAGGGCCAGAGCGTTGAAAAGTGGCTTCCGTGTTCCTGATGCACTTGTCGATGGATCGGTCGACCTGATCAATTCCGGAAAAGATATTACCTGTGTTAGCGAGAAGCGGACACCGTGTCTCAGAGCGGTTCCGGGGCGTCGGAGCTGTGTTGCAAGAGTGCCGTAGAGCCGCCTCTGCGAGCTTGATGCACTCAGCGATGCTATAGTCCACACGATCAATTCCGGTGAGAAGATCACCCGTACTGATCTGGTGATGAGGGATTGCCCGGAGACAGCTAGCGTAGTTTCCAATTACATCCGGTGATGAGGAATTGCCCAGAGACGGCTAGCGTAGTTTGCAATTTGATCACCTGTAGGCAGGGTGTCGCCGAGATCAGGAACTCAAAGGTGCAAGCAACACGAGATTTAGACAGGTTCGGGCCGCGATGTGCGTCATACCCTATGTCCTATATGGTGGTTTTTATTGCCTTGGATGATGATTGTTTGGAGGGGGTCCCTGCCCACCCTTATATAGCCTTGAGGCACAGGGTTGCATGGAATCATAGCCTAATACTAGCTTGGGAGTCCTACCCGAGTACTACTCGGGAAGTTTCCTTCTGTTCCGACTAGTCCTACTTGCATACGAGTAGTTACAACAGATATAAGGTATGGAACATGCCCCATCCCTTATTCCTGAATATTCTATGTTATGTGCGCAATTTCGTAGTCCCGGGACTGACACAGATGTAAAAAATAGCCACATGAGCTATGGAGTATGGATTGAAATGATGAATTTGGATTCCATAGAAATAAAGAAGGCCACAAAGAAAATTAGAAGCAGGGAGGGCCAATCCCCTTTCGATAAAATGCAGAAAAAGAATGATTTCGTCAACATTTTCTTTAGGAAAGAGTTGACGGAAAGAAGGACGCCATTGAACTACATCTTGACCTTGAAGAAGACCCTCGACAACAAGGTTTAAGAGCTCGTTTCTAGAACACTTACTATAATTCCAATCGCTGATCGCAGACTTGGTTTCTTCCTCCATCTTGTTCTTGTTTCCGTTGCTGGCGGCTTTCTTGTTCCCCATCCTTGATGTCACGAGTGTCTTTCATTCGCTTACGCTCGGGGGCTTAAGGAGAGGGTGCGAGATATGAGCAAGAAGGGTGAAGATGCGAGCGCGGCTACACCGCGGGAGGAAGGACAAGATAAAATTGGGCTAGACCTAGATCTCGATCAGCGGTGGCGACGACGGCTGTAAGATGAAGGGTTCTCATAGTATGGGAATGACTAAACGGGTAAGTTAACCCTAAGTCACCGCGCGGTTATATAACTAGTGGGGAACCCAGTTTTACTGTGTAGAAGTTGAAGAGTATTTATGGGAAATAATTTGTTTTGAGAGGTAATTCAGGATAAATCTGAGGAAGTTATTTGATTAATCATTTTTTCAGGGATTTTATCCCGAAAAAGGGGGTTTTCGAATTTTGTTCCAATTTTTCCTATTTTTACCATCATCACAAATATATAGCATACACTACAACGTATGCCACGTTCCTTTGGATCCTTTTCTCCAAACTTTTTGGGATTCGGATTCAAGGCTTGGGGGCTGCAGGATATGTGTCATCGATGGATTATTTTTAAAATTCTTTGGAAGATAAGGAAAGAAGATTCAAGACTAATTGGACTCTCAGCCTGATTCTTCGATTCAACCTAAGGCTCGGGGGCTACTATATATGGAGTGCGATTTTCATCGCACCCCATACAAAAGAAGACTTAAAACTACTTGGGGCATGAGCACCTCACAGCCTCGATGCAGCCAAGGAAGTACTCGGGAGACACCTCCAAGACAAAGTTTCAGAAGAACTCGAGGACGACTTCAGAAGTACTCGGAAGCCTGCAGTACTCGGCTACGAAGAGCTCAGGGGCTTGTCAGTCACAGGGCTACGGGACTGCGCACATAGCATAGAATATTCTAGAATAAGGAATTGGGCATGTCCCATACCTTATATCTATTGTAATTACTCGAATACGAGTGGGACTAGTTAGAACAGAAGGAAACTACCCGAGTAGTGCTCGAGTAGGACTCCTAAGCTAGTATCGGGCTAGGATTCCATGTAACCCTGTCCCCCCAGACTATATAAGGGCGGGCAGGGACCCCCTCCGAACAATCATCACACCAATAACCAATCCAAGGCAATACAAACCACCATACAGGACATAGGGTATTACGCACATCGCGGCCCGAACCTGTTTAAATCCTTGTGTTGCTTGCACCTTCCTGATCTCGTCGACATCCCGCCTACAAGTCTACTACCTTAGGGTATACCTAGGTAGGCTTGCTGGTAAAATACCGACACACTTGGTACACCAAGGAGAGCTAACGTATGAGCACATAGCCTATGAACTTAGATATGGAAATTTAAGTTCCATAGGGCATGAGTCAATATGCATGAAAACACATTAATTTCTCTTATCATGCTTATAGAGTTGTTAGTTCACATTGAGAGCGAACAACATTCTCTTAGTGTGATTGCACCGGAAACGCGCCGCCGAGAGACTACATAGGATAAGCTAGCAAACTTGTTAGTCTCCAAAATCACAAACCATAGAATGAAATCCCCTAAATGTGTGCATTTAGTGTTTGAATCATCAATCAAACGTTTGCACATTGTTTTTTACAACAATGGGAAGCTTACCTTATAGCTTGTGTTCATGGTACATAAATGAAACACATACCTCATGAAGTCCATGTACCATGTGTTGACGCCAGATTTTGACATGTGTTGAATCGGCGTCAGGAGGAGAAGATTGGCCGATGCGGCAGATCTGAAGGCTACAGAAAGGAATCGGCCGATGGAGGTAACAGTTGGAAATCGGTCGATTGGTGACACGGCCTACGCCAACAGGATGGGATTATTTCAGAGGATCCTGGTCAAAAGTTGGTCAAACGGGGCACGCTAAGTCGGTCGGGGAGCAATTGAAGGAAATTCTGATTGGATTAGGGAGCGGCGGCGGAAGATTCTGCGGGAGTCCGTTTCCTTTTTAAAGTTCGTATAGATATAGTAATTTAAATAAGGTTGTAACAAGTCGTGATCGACCAGGAGTCCTAGCTTTAGGGTATAAATAGGAGTCGTCAGGGTCTTGAAAAAAGATCAACACATCAATCAACAACAATACTTCTACTTTTCCAGCAATTTACTTTCAAGTCGGCGACTTCGCCAATATTTTCTTCTTTCACGAGTTCGTACGGATTGGCAGGGCTGCATCAGCTTGATCTCCGGCCAATTTTACCGAGTAATATCCGAGCTTTAACTACGGGCGCATCGCTGTAGTTTCGTTTGGATTTATTCACCAGTTATCGATATTTACTAGAATTGCAAGTTTTACCTGTTATTCTAGTATTATCACCAGTTATCCAGCTTGAAATCAGAGTAATCGGCTTCGTCATTGTTCTTCTTCGATTTATCATCATAGAGCCGATTAGATCTATTTCAAGTGTTGCCCTTGCAGTAATCGTCTATGACTTGCTGCCGTTCCCACACCGCTATAAGGTTCCCGATTTCACCAAGTTTTCAGGGACGGACGATACATCCACTGTGGAGCATATCAACCGATTCATCATCCAGTGCGGGGAAGCTGCCATGCAAGATGCCCTGAGGGTGCGTTTATTTTCATCATCTCTGTCCGGATCGGCCTTCCAGTGGTTCACCAACTTGCCGCCAAATTCCATCGTTACATGGGCCGATCTGGAGAAACAATTCCAACAGTACTTCTACGCAGGAGTACACGAAATGAAGCTCTCGGATTTGACCAGTCTCAGGCAGAGGAGCGATGAACCAGTGATGGGGTATATACAGAGGTTCAGAGAAATGAGGAACAAATGCTACAGTCTGGCTCTGACCGATGCACAGTTGGCCGATATCGCTTTCCAAGGCCTCTTGCCGCAAATCAAAGAAAGATATGCTGCCCAAGAGTTTGAAAGCCTGAGTCAAATCGTCCACCGATTGTCAGGACAAGAGGTCCGATCGTTTGAACAGCGGAGGAACTTCCAAAAGAAGGTGGCATACTTGGAAGGATCTGAATCCGATGCGGAAGAGGAAATCGGCCTGGCAGAATGGGTCAAAGGAAAAAAACCGATATCATGCCCTTTTGGGAAGAAAGAGCCGGAAACATTCGGTTTTGACACGTCAAAGGCCGATAAAATTTTTGATCTATTGCTTCAGGAAGGACAGATCAAGCTATCTCAACATCACACCATCCCTACGGCCGATCAACTTAAGAAGATGAAATACTGCAAGTGGCACAACGCTACTTCTCATGATACAAATGAATGTAAAGTCTTCCGCCAGCAGATACAATCGGCCATCGAGCAGGGGCGGCTTAAATTTGAAACTCCAACTCAATCGGCAAATCCGATGAAGATAGATCAGCATCCCTTCCCGGCCAACATGGTTAACGCTGGAGGAGACTCAAGTCAAACCAAGGTGCTGATGTCAGAATCGGCGAGAAGAGGCGGCGCCGTCGATCCCAAGAGGCAGATCACGACTGAAGAAATCAGAAGGAACAGGCAGGGGCCAGAACGACCACGCAAGCCCGTCACCTCCCAATTCTTACTCAGCAAGTATCGGCAGCAGCAAGAACAAGCAAGATACTAGGAAGAGACGATACGCCGGCATGAAGATCACTGGCAATGTCCATTCTTCATCCACTGCTGGGAGAACGACATCAGATTGCCATCTGCCGATAACTGTCCGGAGTGTAACGGATTGAACTGCAACAATCGCCCGAGGCTACACTCTAGGGACAGAGGATCAGAGCCGATCAGCAGAAATCGGCGCGAGGAACAGCGCGTTTCGGTACATGATCGGCTGGGGGGCAGAGTTGACCAGCACCACCGGTCAAAAAGCAAGATCGGCCAGCAGGATGGACTAGGGGGCAGGATCAGCGCGCATGATCGGCTGGAAGAAATGGCCGATGACAGGGTATCAGACGAGGATCCCCTAGGAAGGGAACCAGATGGGGAACACGCCAGATCATCGGCCAAACCAGCAAATCCCAGGTGGTGTCCCGATGGCCTATCCAGATCCTAGAAGCAAAGGATCCAACGCCTACGCCAGTGGGAGCATCAAGAAGAAGAACAGAGACAGGTGCCAGAGAGAAGGAATGTTAAATCTCGAGTTTGGCGCCCAAAGAAAAACGGTCAAGAAACAAGCAACCAAGAATCGGCAGCCGAAATTGATATGGTGTTCATACTGCCGATGGAGTTTATGGCGCCCAACGATCGGGATAAAGTAATAAGAACGGAAGAAGAACAAATGGCACAACTGGTATTAGAGCCGATGACGGCTACGTTTGAGAAACCAGAAGAAGAAAAACGGCAGCATCTCAAAGCGCTGTTTCTCAAAGGCTATGTCAACGGAAGACCCGTCGCCAGATTACTGGTAGATGGAGGCGCTGCAGTTAACATCATGCCATATGCCATGTTCTGCAAGCTGGGCAAGGGCGATGAAGACCTCACCAAGACAGACATGATGCTGAAGGATTTTGAAGGCAACGTGTCACCCGCCCGCGGAGCGCTCTGCGTCGACCTCACCATCGGCAGTAAAATCCTCCCTACCACTTTTTTCGTTATTAATGGCAAGGGGTCCTACAATATGCTGCTTGGTCGCGACTGGATACACGCAAACTGCTGTGTCCCATCTACAATGCATCAATGCCTTGTGCAATGGGTCGGCGACAGCACAGAGATAGTCACTGTCGATTCCGTCTACAGCGTTGCAGCGGCCGACACGCAACAGTGGAGCTGTGAGCACGTCAAGTGTATATCTGGCAGGACTTGGGACACTGACTTCTTGAAAGTGTCTGATTTTGGTTTACAGTCGATCCAAGCAGTCGGCTCTGAAGATTCAGAATATAATGAATCAGCTCGTCCGAGAAGATGGGAAGCTTGGGCATGGGTTTACGTCGGCCGATTTATTAGAGATGGTAGATTTGGGAGATAACGGCAAATCAAGGCCGACGTACATTAGTGCAAATTTGGATCCTGAGTACAAATGTAAATTGATAAATTTATTAAAAGAGTTCAAGGATTCTTTGCCTGGGAATATCATGTGATGCCAGCACTAGACCGGTCTATTGTTGAACACCGGTTACCTATAAAATCAGGATATCGGCCATATCAGCAACCTGCACGACGGTGTAACCCCAAGATTCTACCTGATATAAAGGCCGCTACGCCGAATGGATTTCTAACATTGTGCCTGTATACAAAAAGAATGGAAAATTACGTGTGTGCATCGATTTCAGGAACTTAAATCAGGCTACGCCGATGGATGGATATCCGATGCCGACGGCCGATATCTTGGTGGATGCCGCCACAGGCCACAAAGTCATAAGTTTCATGGATGGGAATGCCGGGTACAATCAGATATTAATGGCCGAGGAAGATATTTTGAAAACGGCTTTCAGGTGCCCTGGTCATCTTGGTTTGTTTGAATGGGTGGTTATGACTTTCGGGTTGAAGAACGCCGGCGCTACATATCAACGGGCCATGAACTACATCTTCCACAAGCTCATTGGTTCATCGGTGGAAATTTATATAGATGACGTCGTGGTCAAGTCAAAAGGTCGCCAAGATCATCTGGCCGATTTACAGGAAGTACTGGAGTGCACAAGGAAACATGGGTTGAAGATGAACCCAAACAAGTGTGCCTTTGGTGTATCGGCCGGGCAATTCTTAGGATTTATGGTCCATGAGCGCGGGATAGAAGTCAACCGCAAGACCATAGACGCCATCAACAAAGTCGTGGCCCCACAAAATAAAACTGAACTACAGTCCCTCATCGGCAAGGTCAATTTCATCAGAAGATTCATATCCAACCTGTCAGGGCGTATTCAGGCTTTTACCCCTCTGTTGAAATTAAAGCCCGACCAGGAATTCGTATGGGGAGAAGGACAGCGCAAGGCACTGGAGAATATCAAGCAGTATCTGGTTTCACCTCCGGTATTAGTTCCACCACAGCCTGGTAAGCCGTTCAAATTATATTTATCGGCTGATGAACAGGCTATTGGATCGGCGTTGGTACAGGAGTTTGAGGGGAAAGAACGAGTGGTGTACTACGTCAGCAGAAGACTTTTAGACGCCGAAACAAGATATTCCTCGGTGGAGCGACTATGCTTGTGCTTGTACTTTTCATGTACCAAGCTCAGGCATTATTTACTATCGGCAGAATGCATAGTCGTGTGCAAGGATGATGTGGTGAAATATATGCTATCATTGCCGATTTTGAAAAGGGCGGATTGGAAAATGGATCCTGGCTTTGTCAGAATTCAATTTAAGGTACGAATCGGCCAAAGCCGTCAAAGGTCAAGTGATGGCCGATTTCGTAGTTCAGCATTGTGGACCGGAAATCGCCACCGTTGAACCAGTTCCATGGACTCTATATTTTGATGGTTCTTCGTGTGGGGCCGGATCAGGAATCGGCATTGTTCTTGTGTCGCCTCGGGGGGCAAGTTACGATTTCTCTCTGCCGATAGAAGCCTCTGCAACTAATAACCAGGCGGAATATCGAGCTGTTCTGAAAGGCATCCAATTATTAAGGGAAGTCAGAGCTGATGCAGTCGAAATTTTTGGGGATTCCATGCTCATTGTGGATCAGTTGACGGGGCGATCTGAGTGCAAGGATGATATCTTGAGTATTTATTATGAGGATTGTCTTCAACTTTTAAAAGAGTTCAAGTCTGCAATAATTGAACACATCCCCAGAAATTATAATGAAGAAGCCAACAGACTGGCCCAACATGCTTCTGGGTATCGGCCGATTCAGGGAGCGATGACGCTAGAGCTCGCGGCCGATGACTGGCGAAAGGAGATCGCCGATTACTTGAGAAATCCATCCCAAAAGATGGATCGGCGAACACGTTTTCAGGCTACAAAATATGTGTAGCTTGAGGATGATTTATTTTATCGGACGATTGATGGAGTTCTTCTCAAATGCCTGGGAACAGAAGAGGCAAAGGTTCTGATGGGAGAAATCCATGAAGGCGTGTGTGGAGCTAATCAATCGGCTCACAAAATGAAATGGATGATCCGGAACAATGGATATTACTGGCCGACCATCCTTGAGGATTGTTTCAAGTACTACAAAGGATGCCAAGATTGTTAGAGGTTTGGCAATGTGCAGCGCACGCTAGCATCGGCTATGAATCCAATAATTAAGCCGTGGCCGTTCAGAGGTTGGGGAATAGATCTCATCGGACAGATTCATCCTCCATCAAGCAAAGGGCATAAGTTCATATTGGTGGCTACAGATTATTTTACTAAGTGGGTGGAGGCAGTCCCTTTGAGAAACGTGACATCGGCCGATATGATTGAATTTGTTAAAAGCCATATTATATATCGATTTGGTATTCCTCAAACCATCACAACTGATCAAGGGACAATGTTCACTTCTGGAGAATTCGGAGATTTCGCCGCCGATATGGGGATTAAAATATTGAATTCTTCTCCATACTATGCTCAAGCCAATGGCCAAGCGGAGTCGTCTAACAAAGGGATAATCAAGCTAATCAAGAGGAAGATAGAAGAGCAACCCAAGAAGTGGCGTATGTCTTTGGCTGAATCTTTATGGGCATACAGAATGGCTTGTAATGGAGCCACTAAAATATCCCCTTATCAGTTGGTTTATGGTCATGAGGCGGTCTTACCATGGGAGATAAGGACAGGGTCAAGACGCATAACGTTACAAGATCAGTTAACGGCCGATGACTATTCCTTTCTCATGAAAGATGAACTTGACGATTCGGCGGGTTTACGGTTGAGAGCCCTGATTAGTATAGAAGAAAACAAGAAAAGGGTGGCCAGATGGTATGACAAAAAGGTCAAAGTTAAACAGTTCTCTCAGGGAGATTTGGTATGGAAGTTGGTGCTGCCGATAGGATCTAAGGATCCCAAATTCGGTAAATGGTCACCCACTTGGGAAGGGCCGTATAGAATCGGCCGATGTGCCCCTGGGAATGCATATATTCTGGAGACAATCGAAGGGGAGGAATTCCCAAGAGCTTTAAATGGGCGATATCTGAAGAGGTACTATCCAAGCATTTGGGTAGATACATAACTTGCAGCAAAATATGTCAAGATAACATGGCCGATTTCTCATCGGTTTCTGTCTACACATCTGGTGAAGGAAACATTGGGATTCATTATTGAATGGAAATTACAGATTACATGGCCGACATGGTACAAGTCGCCCTTAGAATAAAAATACTGGTGTGTCTACTGATTACGCCTACGCTGGATTTCTCTCTCGATGCGACCCAGTTTTATCATAAGGGTGAGCCTTTTCTCTTTCGGGTCCTCTGCAGTGGCTCCAGTTTCAGCTTGGTTGCAGAGTTCTTTCAGCAGGCGGGTCTTCTCCTCTTCCAGATCTTCCATGGCGACTTCAGTTTTGGCTTTACAAGGAAGTGAAGAACTTTTTTCGGAAGATGGTCGCCTGCGGACCAAAAGATGAGCATTTATGAGGTCCGAGTATTCCTGGACAGCGCCAGGGACATGATCTCTGAGTTCCTCAGCATGAGTTCTTATCAGATTTCTGTCTGCCTGTGATAATGGCTCTTCTGAATGCATGATTTCTATCGCTCGTTCTAGACCGGGGCTGAGACGTTTCGGCTAAACAGAGATAAAAGGAGTTAACCAGTTTCGGAGCGATTGAGACGTTTAAGAGGCAGAGGGGGAGTTCATACCTGGTTGACAGAGGAAGAAGATGAGGAGGACGAAGAAGACATCTTGACGTTCGATTTGGACAGAGAGGAGATAAGTAATGCGTGTGCCTCTAGAGATGGTGAACGGTCTGCTTATAAATGAAGAGGAGGTAGATGGATGGTGAGACACGTCCTATCAGAGTAAATACATACATAAATGCAAAACAGACTGAAGGAGCAGTTCAGAACCGAATTGGTGCAGTAACATTAAAGGAGCAATAATGTTTAACATATTTTTTACAACCCAAGGAAAGCATCTATGGCTACAATCGCTCGTCGTCTAATGTGATCAGCCGAGTCTACTACTCTCTGATCATCATCGGCCGATCCTGGTACTTCTGACACGCGGCGACGGAGCCTTATTGTTTCACGGGCCAGATGTTGTCTTTCTTGCTTCAGCTCGCTGATGATGGATGGGAGTTCTTGGAGCTTCTTCTCTTCAGCGGCTATCTCTTTGGTTATCTGTTCCATCTCCTTGGCCAGTTCTGCTCTACTCCGTTTCAGCCGATCTATTGCGCCGACGATGTCCGGACAACAATTCTCAAGGAAGTTGATCCTGTGGTGTACTTCCTGAGTCCGTTGCTTGTACGAGTCGACCTCCTCCTGAGTTTTGGCCATCTGAGCACGATCGGACATACGTCGCAGCGCCCTGGAAACCGGAATCTGTATGCCCTCTATATAGGCAGCATAACCCAAATTTTCCGATACTTCATCCGGGATGCGACCTTTGACCTCATTGAAAAGTCATTGAATCGGCGACGCATCTTCCACCAATCGGCCGATGTCATCTTGGAGGAGAGTACGAATGCTTTCGAGCTTGGAGCGGACATCGTCGGAGGTAGAGCTCGATGGAATTGGGTGTGAAGCGATTTCTTCGTCATCGGCCAAGGAGACAGCAAAAGAAAAGATGCTATTGTTGGGGGTATCTTGCTCCTGTAAGGAAATAAAGTAAAGAGTAAGCAAGCGGTGAAAGGAAATCGGCCGATTCTAATGGTAAGACTGTTACCTCTTTGAAGCGAATCTCTCTTGCCTGCGCCGGTGGAAGTGTTTTCCTTGTTTTAGGGACTGGTGCACTTGGTTCGTCGGAAGAAGAAGATTCGATGGTTATTAGCGCTCCGCTTGGACCAGCTTCCTGAGAAAGACATAAAAGAAGATTCCCGTGAAAATGCTATCGATTGGCCGGCCACTTCGGCTCCGCATCGGGGGAACATGGCTTTCAGACTGAAGAGATGAACATGAGTTAACAACAAGATGATAATATAACATTGGAATCGGCTAAGGAAAAAGGACATACCGCTGCATTTGGATCAATGTTCTCTGGGTCCAGAATGTTGCAGTAAGACGATGGAGATTTACAGAAAAGGTGCTGCTTCCATTCTGCCCACCATAATTTAAACTACTGGGTGGCGAAGGAGGCAACTGACCAACCATTCAAGTCAATGGTACTGGAGTCGGGTACTAGATCGCACAGCCGGCTGTGATCAAGACTTGAGGTTAGTCCATCTCTGAATTTTGCCTGGCCGGCGAAATAGATCCGAATCGGCAGTTGGCCAAAACCCAGTTGCCTTGCCGCTGCCGATGGACTGTAGAACTCGTAGGTAGGTGAGTCCTTTCCTGAGAAGAAGTTGGCCGGCAGGATCCCCGGCTTGATCAAGACGTCCATTAACTCTCTGTCAAAGGTATGAGTGGAGAAATCGTAACATATGGGCAATTCGAAAATCGGCTCTACTGCCTGATATGGGTGCCAGCTGATCATCTCTTCACTAAGGCCATTGTAGAAGCATCTGAAGTATTCAGCTGTGCGGGTGGCAGTGAATTGGCAGCCGGGAAAGGCCAATACCGCTTCTCCAAAAGATCTGCAGCGGCGACGGACCGATGGATTCTCCTCTAACTCGATATTGGGAAAGGTCTTTGTCTCTATCCGCTGCTGAGAAACCTTGCTCATGTGTAGATTGAGCCAGAGGGTAATGAACCACCAAGGACCACCTGGGTTCCCTATCGGCTCCCCCTTCGACAGCTTGACGCCGATTTGGTGCATCAGATGGTATGCCGATCCCAGCAAATGTTTTCCAAGAGGGATGGCCGATCCTTATGAAAGAGCCTCTGCCAAAGCTTGAGTGTTTGAAGAGGGGCCGACTGCTCTGCCAAAGAAGAAATGTTTCTCCAGCCACATCATCAAGAAGGCGGTATGCTCCCTCTGCGAAACTGTCCCGGTCTTCATGTTTTTACTGATGTATCCTTTCCACCCGCCGATTCCTTTGGTCTCCAGCCGATGAGATGGCTTGAACAGATAATTGAAGGGGGTATCGGCGGAGGAAACATCGAGGCCGGTCAGCAGCAGAACATCGGCCAAGGTCGGGGTCATGGGTCCGTGTCCGAAAAGGAATGCGTTAAGTGCATCGGACCAAAAATAAGAGGCTGCCATAACCAGAGGTTCGTTCCTTTCCATCTGAGACAGGGATAAGTCTATGCACTGGCCGATTTTGAGTTCTTCCCACTGAACCTTCCAAGATCCGGCTACCCTCTGGTACCATTCTCTCCATCCGGGTGTTTCATTTGGCCAGGATCTGAAAGTGCCTACCCAATGATCTAAATCCATAGATGACTGCTTAAAAGGGATCCTATGGGTTTCTAAACTGATCAAATCCGTTGGATCAGGGCTCCCCATAGGGCCCAAACAGATGAGGTCAGGGGATTCTGAGAGAGGAATAGTGATTCGGTGCCTAAGTGCCTAAAAAAGGGGAAAAGGGAAGAAATTGAGAGAGAGTCCGGAAAATACTGAAGTAGTAAAAAGGTGAAAAGAAAAAAAATTCGAGCATTTACCTCTGGGATGGAGGCCATCATCGCCGATGACACCGCTGGGGAAGCCGCCGATTGGGCCGCTGCCGCCGAAGGAGTAGCCGATGGAGCTTCTGTAGATGGAGTGGTTGCCGATGGAGACGCCATTGGGGGTCGGAGCAGGCCGCGGATGAAATCGTCGGAAAGGGGGAAGCGCTTGGAGATCAGAAGAGCTTGGAGGAAGACGAACAGTGGTGCGATGGAAAAGAATGCTAGATTCATGGGGAAGGATAGGCGGAGAAAGCCAGTATTTAAGAAAATCAGGGAAGCGAGGGCAAAGATGGTATTTTTACCGCGCCGTCTGCACGAGTTCCAGAGGAGCGGTCGTTTCGCGCACTCGGTTCAAGGAAATTGCAATCATTGCGCCGCGGAACGGAGGGAGATTTTTACTGCGCCCATTTCGGAGGAAAGGATTAAAGAAAGAGTTTCGAAGAAAAAGTTATATTTTACTCCGAAACTGGGGGGCATGTGTTGACGCCAGATTTTGACACGTGTTGAATCGGCGTCAGGAGGAGAAGATTGGCCGATGCGGCAGATCTGAAGGCTACAGAAAGGAATCGGCCGATGGAGGTAACAGTTGGAAATCGGCCGATTGGTGACACGGCCTACGCCAACAGGATGGGATTATTTCAGAGGATCCTGGTCAAAAGTTGGTCAAAGGGGGCACGCTAAGTCGGTCGGGGAGCAATTGAAGGAAATTCTGATTGGATTAGGGAGCGGCGGCGGAAGATTCTGCGGGAGTCCGTTTCCTTTTTAAAGTTCGTATAGATATAGTAATTTAAATAAGGTTGTAACAAGTCGTGATCGACCAGGAGTCCTAACTTTAGGGTATAAATAGGAGTCGTCAGGGTCTTGAAAAAAGATCAACACATCAATCAACAACAATACTTCTACTTTTCCAGCAATTTACTTTCAAGTCGGCGACTTCGCCAATATTTTCTTCTTTCACGAGTTCGTACGGATTGGCAGGGCTGCATCAGCTTGATCTCCGGCCAATTTTACCGAGTAATATCCGAGCTTTAACTACGGGCGCATCGCTGTAGTTTCGTTTGGATTTATTCACCAGTTATCCATATTTACTAGAATTGCAAGTTTTACCTGTTATTCTAGTATTATCACCAGTTATCCAGCTTGAAATCAGAGTAATCGGCTTCGTCATTGTTCTTCTTCGATTTATCATCATAGAGCCGATTAGATCTATTTCAAGTGTTGCCCTTGCAGTAATCGTCTAGATCGCTCCAGCAGTTTTTCTTTACGATTACTACACAATTATCGGCTGATCCATAGCCGATCATCTTTACAGCAAATCGGCCGATTCGTTGCCGACGCGCTCCTCAGGACAGATCGGAATCCCAGCCGATCGACGCGCCTAGAATTTAATACTCTATTTCCTTGTCAATCAACAGGTCAGATTGACTGGCACGCCGCGCGAACCGCACCAGGGCGATAACCCGAACAGGAGCTAAGCAGATTCTCCCGGGTCGTGTGTCCGACGCTGAAGACCATCGGCCGATTCCTATCCGGCCGATTTTAGCGCCAACACCATGAAAATGAACAAAGTGTAGTTTCCTACACGCTTATCAAACCATGTAGGTTGCTGGGTTAGAGTGGAAGACACAAGCCACCTACCATATGTAACCAATACTAGGAAATGCAACGCATGGATACATCCTAGACAAAACAATGATGCTACATGATGCTTGAACTGAACTCTAGCAACCATTGCCTTATTCACCTTTGTATGGGTGATTTGGTCAACATATTTCCAATCTTGTGAACTTGCCTTCTTTGCTTGGTTCTTCTCTTCATCTTGTGAGCCAAGTCTCCAAATCCCACGTAGCCGATCTTCGGTCTTCAAGTATCCTTTGGAATCCACACCATTTGAGGCCTCTTAATGTTGGTGATGACTTCTTAGGGCACCCAAATGGAGCGGTTCCAACCTCATTCCTTCTTCCCAACCTTGTGAGCAACCAGCTTACCATTGCTCTTCTTCTTGATGACATAGCAGGTGCTCTTGCTCTTATTCCTCCGGTTGGGCTTGGTGTAGATGACAGAACTCTTGACGGTGAAGTTTTTGACGGTGAAGTTCTTCTTGTTCTTCTCATCCTTGACCATTTTCTTACGATATGACTGTACATGTTTTGTTTTCCAGTGGAGAGGTAGGCTTTTAATATATACATATATGGCAAAGGCATATGACTGTACATGTTCTGTTTTACAGTGGAGAGGCAGGCTTGCTATATATACATATATGGCATACACATTGGTATAGATATATATGGTCTGCTTAGTTGGAAAACTGCACAAGAGAACCTGCTAACTCTTATTTTCAAAAAAGAATGTGCTAACTCATGTAAGGGATTTGTTGGGTGGACCTCACCTCTGTACGCTACTTGTATCAGTTCATCATCTGAATATTCTTTGTGAGGACTTCAATTTTAAGCTGCAATTCATATTCAAGATGATCTTCACTTTCTTCTGCCAAAAGCTGTGATTTGGTCTGTGCAAGAATTGGGTGGCATCGTCAACTACCATGATTTTTTTTCAAGGAATTTTAGTGCTTCAGCATAGGCACTTTCAATTGCCTGCTTTTGTGTCTGCATAGATCCTCACTATCATAGCCCCTCTCAACCACCATGATCTCTTGCGCGTGTTGGAATTTTGGTACTCTATCTGATATTTGCAGTGTTCATGGCATCAAGAAGATCTTATCTGTTTGCAGTCACCAGAAGGGCAGCATAAAAGAGCTCATCCTGTTTACCAAAAGACAGTTATGTTGTGAACAATCATTATATAAATAGAGAGGTTATGAAAACTAATCAATGCATATAAAACCGTTAAAACTGAAGTCTTTAAAATAATACTACCTCACATGTCATATGATTTAACCAAGGGAAAGAGAAGTGGATGGAACTCCTTTCAGTACTGGTCAGAGTTCCTTTTTCTTAAAAAAAACTGAGGATGAGGACCTTAACACTATGTATGCACCCTGCAGGCCTAAATATAAAAAATTAAAAGGGTGGAACATGCCTGCTTGACCAAAATATATGCAACCATATTTCATCTCTATAACTTCAATAGACATTGCATTTCAGTTTATGGCATGAAAATAATATTGCATTTTGATAATCGGAGCTACTAGCGCCTGGACGTCCGATGGGAAATTTTCCATCGGACGCTCTGTCGCAACATCGAAAATAAATTACTGCAACATTCAAAGTTACTACTTGCAACATTACAAAAGTATATATATATATATATATATATATATATATATATATATATATATATATATATATATATGACTCCACCATCCGATTGTATGATAGAAAATTTCCGCCGCAATATGACAAAATATTTCGTGCAACATCCAATGAGAATGACAATATGCAGAAATAGAGTATTGTAACATCGACACATACCTTTTGCAACAATTAATGATTATAATTGCAATATTTTTGAACTACATTCACAACATTCAAAATAATATTTTTTTAAAAAAAATAATAGAATAAATAGAATTAGTCGATTATATTAAAAAGGTGCAACATGGCAAATTAACTATTGAAACATCTAAAATAAATTTATGCAACATCCTAAAACAGTTGTTGCAACATCACCTCACATCTCAAACATATTGAAAATGACCACTGTAACATCACATATCGACTCATGGAACAATCTTAAAACAACTATTGCAACATCAATAATCAACTAAAATTCGTGAGTAGAAACCGTTGGCTTCGGTTGTCATTGCAGTGGTTGTTGTTTCGCTTGCCATTGTTGTCGCTACCACGCCTCAGGTTGAAGTGTTCTCGCTCCTGGTCCTCATTGTCCGCCCATAATGCCATCATGTCCCGAAGTTCTGGGATGGACATGGGGCAGTTTCTTCCAAAGTCCCCGTAGACGTTCCTGTCCCAGAGGCCGTTGTGAAAGCAGTCAATGACATCTCGGTTGGAGATGGTGGCAATGGTGGCGCGTGTTTCAAAGAAGCGGCGGGGGTACATGCGCAGGCTTTCGCCTCGTTCTTGCTTGCATTGGGCCAGGTCGTGACGGTTGCCAATGCGCTGGAAGGAGCCCTGGGAGTTGTCGAAGAAGGCTTTCTTCAGGGCGTGCCATGAGTTGATGGAGTTCACCTCAAGGTTCTCGAGCCATGTCAGTGGTGCAGCTTCCAAGGCCATCGGGAAATAGATGACCTTAGTGGAGTTGCTGCCGCCCGCGACCTTGACGGCAGTGGAGTAGCAGCGTAGCCATCGCTGCGGGTCTTGCTTTCCATTTTACTTGCCGATCAGGGTGGCCATAAATAACCGGTGACTGAGAACCGAACCGAATTACCCGAGAACCGAACCGAATTATCCGAAACCAAAAAAATCGGTCACCAGTTCCGTTCTCATTTCATACTACCCGAAATAATCTCAATTTTTTTGGTTTTGGGCCTCGGGTAACTGAGAAAACCGATGTAACCGAGTTAGGCAAAAGAGGCCCAATAACTATCACCAATTAGCCCATCCCAATAGCTACCACTAACCATATGTATATAAGTGGCCACCTCACCACGGTCACCGTTCACTCCTGCCTCCCTCACCGCTACCCCCGGCGGCCGCTTGGCGGCGCACGCGCGTAGACAGCGCCTGCAGGCGGCAGACCGCCGTCCCCTGGCCGACCGGCGCGGTGGCGCCTGCAAGCTGCTCACCCAACGCCCGCACGGCCGCGCGTGGTGGCGCAGTGCATGCAGGCAGGCCGCACGGCGTGATAGGCGCCTGCAGGCCGCATGCCCAGCGCCCGCCAGCAGCGGCGCGTGCTGGTCGCTTGCCCAACGTCCGCTAGCGGCTGCGCATGGAGGCAGCAGCCCAAGCACGCGCGCTAGAGGCACGCCAACCTCTAGGTCGTCGGTCCCTCACCTGTTCCTCTTCGCGCGAGGCAAGCCGAGGCGGAGTTCATGTATTCCTCTCTTGATCTGTAATTCGTGTTGAGTCGATCTGCGTTGAATCTATCCGTGTTGAGTCGATCTGCGTTGAATCGATCCGTGTTGGATTGATCTGTGCTGGATTGATGTTGAATTCTTGATGCATCTTGTTTCAATTTGATGTATAAATGATTGAATCTGTTGATTTTGTTTGTGATTCATGGAGTAGTCGGTTAGTTCGGTCATGATCGAAGACCGAACCGAATTAACCGAACCCAAAATGCTCGGTTTTGAGTTTTTCAAATGACCTATCGGTTCCTATTTTTGACTAACCGAACTTCTTTAAAAACCGTGGAACCGAACCAATCGGTTTGGTTCTAACCAAATGCCAACCCTGACTTGCCGATGCCTACAGGTTTAAAATTTATAGGACATTGGGTCAACCTGATGGCGCGGGTAAATGTCGGAAACCATTAGCATCGTCAGGGGTCCGGTAGCCTTCATCCACCGCTTGTTCTATTCGCCGGGAGGTGATGACATCATAGGCGTCGCGAGTAACGTTGATGATTTGGCGGAGATCATCGGTGCGCAGGCTATATTGAGACCCTTGGTGGCCTCAGCCGCCCGGGGGGTTGCCTTCTGCGCCTCCCTGGTTGCCTCCTGCTGCTCTTGGAGGTCTTGGTGCCTGGTGATTTCCTTGGCCATCCACCGGTCTTGGGGCCTCCTGGAGATTGCCTCCTCGACTCGGATTGGGCCTTCCTCCAGTCGTGCGACTACCTTGAGGGGCGCTACTCCCATGCTGCTCACTCCTCGAGGCAGTACGTGGCACTGATGGGAGGGGTTTTTGCTCGTCTAGTTGGATGAACGTGCGTTGAGCTAACCTGATAGCCCTCTCGGTCTCCGGATTTTGAGGTAGTCTTTGGAGCAAAAAGGTGGCCTCAATGATGTTAGCAATTAGAGTAGCGTACTCGCAATTGGCAGCTGCTGCAAACACATCGTTGAGGTTGCGAGTGGCACGTCGTTGGCATTCCATCGCATCCCTTCTGCGTTGGGCGCGCTTGGCATTCTTTTCCCTTTGTCGTGCCCTCTGCTCCTCGTCTTCATCCCGTGGAGCGTCGACCATGGCTTCGTGCCCTATGCTCCTCGTCTTCATCCTGTGGAGCGTCCACCACGGCTTCGTGATGTAGCACCGGCCCGATCTTCCGATAGGTGTGGTAAATTCAATTGGTGGAGTCTCGACGTTGACGGTCCGGGCTTCTAATCAGTCACGATTCAAACCCCTACAACCGTTACACTGCTGCTCTGTTGGTTATCAACCAAGCACAACTCGATTGACCTCGCCAGAAGGTTTTTCCCTGCAAGTGAATCAAAGAACACAAGCAAGAAAGTATAAACACGCAATCTGAAATTGCAGATGTATGTGAAAGGGATCTGAGTAAAAGTTTCGAGCTCTCAATTTGAAAGGACTAATCGACACAGTCGAGGAGAACAAGAACAGGGGCCTTGGATCACCGTAAAAGGACATGTCGCCACAGTTCCAATGAATCAATCTTAGTTTCTCGATGGAAAACTAGAACTAAACAAAATCCGAGAGTCTTAGGCAGTCGCTACTGAGTTTATGAGAGGAAGGGGCATCCTAGGGTTGGGGTGAAAAGGGGGAAGGCGCCCATAACATGGGCTTAAGGCCCGACAAGATACAAGGACCATCAAGGCCTAAAACTGGTAACGCAGCACCTTGTCGTGCATACACAGAATGATCCACGAACCTTCTGGAGGTGGTACAAGAACCAAAAGAAAGCTTTTGTCATTAGCTTTCCAACGCATCAAAGGACACCTCATTTCGATCGTATGAGGGAGATGTGGCCGATTCCGTCCAAGGGTGGTCTGCTGAATCCGAACTGAACGCGGAGTCCATGTTGATGATGACTTGTAACTTGGCTAAGGGCATGGCTCATGCATATCCACCTTGGTGATGTCCTCATCATCTCATCGGTGGAGATGTCCCCGAGTAGTTCGTCATCGTACTAGCCTCTCGGAGCATCGGTTATGGCAGCCATGTACACGTGGCACTGCGGCGAGTAGATGCCAAAGCTGTAGGTAACGAGCTTGGTATCCCCTATCCCTTCTTCGGCAATGGGGGTCAAGGGTCTTCTGACTTGGTACGGAAGTTCTTCCAGACAAGCCACAAGGCGAGACTCGTCGTTGGTGTGGAGCTCGGAGGGTTCAATCCCTTCCAGTAGACGAATCTGCCTTGCGGAGTGGATGCGATCATCAGACCCTGGTGACCGCCTACAAAAGGCATAGCATCATCATCAGAGTCCGAGTTGTAGTCAGGGACGGGCTTGGCCTCCATTCATGCGGTGGCGAAGCTATCTCCGAGTCAAAGAAGGCGGTCCAAGTCTTTTTCCAATGCGGATAGGGACTCAGACAGCATGGCCTTCTGGTAGACAGTGACCGAATTGCATAGCTCGAATAGGAATCGGAACGCTGCCCCTCAGATTGGATTGGATTGGATCCGATCCAAGGGGTCCGACGCAGCACGAGTGGAAGTTGGGTCGAACCTGGACTCCTCCTCGAGCTCCCTGACTGAGTCAGCAATTAGCATCTCGCCGAGACTGTCGATGAAGGCATCGAGATAGCGGCTTGGAGTTGACGTCGGTGCCTCCGGCTTCTTGCCACTGATGAGGTGCCGACGGAAGTCGCCTGTGCCATCGGCGACACAGACCAAAACCCGAAGGTGAAAGTCGTGCCTTTTTCAAGTGCAACGGTGGTGAAGTTGAATGTCGCCATCGAGTTCTCCAGGGGATCTTCGATGAACACCCCTACCTGGCATGCCAGTTATCGGTGTTTTACCGCCAAGCCTATCTAGGGATACCGTAAGGTAGTAGGTTTGTAGGCAGGGTGTCACTGTGATCAGGAACTCGAAGCTGCAAGCAACACAAGGTTTAGACAGGTTCGGGGTGCGAGTTGCGTAATACCCTACGTCCTGTATGGTGGTTTGTATTGCCTTGGATTGGTTATGCTTTGGAGGGAGTCCCTGACCGCCCTTATATACTCTGGGGGACAAGGTTACATGTATTCTAGTCCGGTACGAGCTTAGAAATCCTACTCTGGCCGTACTGAGTAGTTTTCTTCTATACCAACTAGTTTTACTCGTATAGAGTATATTACAACATATATAAGGTATGAGACATGCTCCATCCCTTATTCTAGATAAAACTATACCACGTAAGCAGTCCCGTGGTCCCGAGTCGGGCACTGCAAAATTAGTAATCAACTTAAACTCTTGTTGCAACATCATGGTATGTATATTGCAACAAAAACTCACGTAAGAAGTCCACCGCAACATCCATCATTGAGGTTGGAGTGCCTTACCCGCTGCAACATCAGCTCATACCTATCGTAACAAAATTACGTGCAAATAGTTCCCACCGCAACATTGGTACGCTAAGTGAGAGCGTCCGATTTCTTTTTGGTATCGGACGCCCTAATGCGCTAGCATTTCCGTTTGATAATACCTTGTTCCACATTGGTGGAGCTCATCTCTGTCACTGCCTTCCATATTCAAAACTGAGGCATTGGGTGTTCTGGAAGTAGTGACTCCATAGGGGCCTGATTTATTAAAGGAAACATTATAAGCATAAGGACATAAGGCCATGGATCAAAGCACAGTGGTTGGTGTGGTTCGTCATCCCGGGAGCAGACCGCTCCCCCGGAAGCTGTGGCAAGCTAAAAGGAATTATATAACGAAGGTGCTAACGATTAAGCAATAAACAAGTATGTTTTTTTGGAGGTTGAAGTTGATCTGCATTTACACTCTAAATTGTTGACACAAACTGAAAATCAATGCATACATAAATCTTATGTACAATTATCTATTTTGCAAGCATCAAATTCTGTTCTCCCCCTTCACAATAAGGTAAGAAACTCATGACACTTCGAAATAAGGCATCCTAGACCCAAATAGTTTTTTTTTGGGAAAATAATAGCCCAAAAAAGTGAAACCCCAACGGTAAAGAGTGAGTAGTTTGGCTGGCAATGCACTCCTGGAATGCTAATCTAGGACCCTCAGGTTCACCCAAAACCTGCACGGGCAGGTAAATTAAAGTATCACAAAACATGTAGGCCGTAGGGCGCAACAAAATTAATATAGCACACATAATACAAAATTAGGACCGTCTTTGTACTTTGCAACGTCAGGACTGTCATTCAGAACGAAGTTATAGCATGGTAATTGCATCATAAAGGAATATCCATTTAGTAAGTAAACACTGCTAGATTTGACAGAATTGCTGAGAGGTTTGTTTGAGTGGCCGACGGGGACTGCATCTAATATACTTTTTCCATGCCAATTGCCGATACTATTTAGTTGTCACTATACCATTTCCCGTGTATAAATATTATTTGCCTACGAAGCATCACCGACCAGCATAATCTGATGAGGTGCATAAACAAAATAGGCTCACGTCGGCCACTTGCAACCACCCTCTCAGTAAATGTGTCAGTTCTTGTAGTGAAAGGAGAAACAACTCTAGACAACCAAGCATGAAAGGTCAAAACCTAACAAACAAGCTACTAATTATAGCATACTCCCTCCATCACATGAAGAGTGAAATCCTAGTTTTTTTTCAAACAAATTAGTGGTGGTGTTTGATTTTTTTTTTTGAGCTGGCCAACTTGTGATCTTTGTAAAGTTAATCTTGGAGTTTGATTTTTTTGAAAAAACCGTGAACATGTTCCTCAATAGTTTTAATACCTACTAGAGCTAGATAGATATTTTCATGTTAAAACTTCTACATAGCTTCCTCTGGCTGTACGTGTTTAATTTTTAAAGCGTTAGTCATTATGAAGTTGTTGCACTCCGAAGGCCAATCATTACCTTTACCTGTACGTTTACGTTAATGTAATCAGTTACCGGTGCTATCTTTTACATTGGAATGGAAAACATCTTTTGTTTGGTTGAGTATTGTAACATTATGGTAGTTTGATAAAGGCCCACGGATGAGGCAAGCCTCCATGCAGGCATGCAGCGATTGGTGCCCCGCATGTGCGTGCATGCATGCAGCTACGCGATTAGTGAAGGTGAGAGGGAGTAGATGGAGCGGAGCCGTATCGGATAACGCTCGCAGGTGGGCGGTATCGTTTTGTATATAGCCTGGTATCTGATACGGCGGTGACCGATTACAGACATGTGGAACCAAACTCAAACCAACGGTAATAGATCACCATGTAAACTGATTACGGGCTATTTTAGCCGAACCAAACACCACCATTGTTGTTTGGTATCTGCCATACTTGGTTATTCTGAATTCCACATCAGATTCAAGCATCCACTCCCAAATTTATCCCATTCCTTCATGAGTATTTTGATTCTTCCCACCATATGATCTTTAAAATAATACTCCAGACATACTCCACAACATATTCCCACACTTTCCGCCTCCAAAATGGACATGGAACTATCAAAAAAAATTAGAAAAGATGAAGAATAGCTGCACGATCTCAAGTAAAAAAAACAATACAAAGGGGAAATTTAGATAGGTAGTTTAAATAAATAAAAACTTCCACGGATACAAGATCCGGTATGTTGGACTAAATTAGTAACCCCACATTAATGCTTTCATTCTTTTGCATGCTCCATTCTCTTACTCACCGCTAAAAATTAAAATTCAAATGATCGTCATCAGAAATGGCATGAAGTTCACTAGGACCATCGTTTGACTGAGAAAAATACTCCCTCCGTTCCTAATGTTTGTCACCATTGACTTTTGATTAGGTTGTTTGACCGTTCATTCTCTTAAGAAGAGCCTAGTGCAAATATTTAAAAAAAATATAAGTCATGCCACCTTTAACAATAGCACCAGACGCAACAAAAAATAATACTTATACAATTTTTTTGAATATAGACGAATGGACAAAGGCCATGTTAAAAAGTCCACGGTGACAAACATCTGGAAACAAAACGAGTGCACAAATTAAGTGAGCATCTTTATCATAAGGAGTGCGCGTGACAAGAGAGTACTAACTGAGGAACTTGGTGTTTTCTTACAGAATCTTTGAAAACCTTGAGAATAAACCTGAAACGAGAATGAGTTGGACAAAGCTCTTACTTGATCCTTCAACAGATGAAGAAGGTTAGAATGAGTTGGGGTATACTTGTGCCAGGGTGTTTGGTTCCCTAGGGTTTATAAACCTCGTCACATCGGATGTTTGGATGCTAATTAGAAGTATTAAACACAGAGTAATGATAAAATCTTAGGCTTATTCGCGAGATGAATCTATTAAGCTTAATTAGTCCGTGATTAGCCCATATGATGCTACAGTAAACCTATACTAATTATGGATTAATTAGATTTAATATATTCATGTCGTGAATAAGCCTAGATTTATGCAGTTAGTTTTATAATTAGCTTATATTTAGTCTTTCTAATTCGCATTGAAATATTCGATGTGACGTGGCTTAAAATAAAATAGACCTAGGAACCAAACACTCCGTAATTAGTGTCATGCTATACGCACTTAGTATCTGTAGGGAAGCTAACAATGATTGGTTGATTTGATCCGAACCTCCGAGGGTTCACAACGTGAACCACCACTTTGGATGATTTTATATGCACTAGGAGGGGAAGAAAAACAGCCACAGGCAACGACAAACCAGTGCAGGCTCGCTCTCCACGTCACGACATGACCGCATCGGGAATTGTGAACCTAATCGTTGCTGACTCAAGTTTGTTTGTTGGTGGATTGTGGGTCAGAGTTTTCGCCCACGCCCCACGGTGTGTGGTTGAGCTCCAGGGTCTGTCTATATAGGCTGAGCACCAGTACGCCAATGCAAGGACCCCTCTCTTTGCCACACTCACACCCAGGCCAGAACCTAATAGATCGAGAGAGAGCTCGCCGGCCGGCTAGCCGGCGAGACGGGACAACACAGCCAGCCGAACAGGCAGGAGAGGCCGGGCGCCATGGAGAAGCAGGCGAGCCGGCTCGATGAGGCACTCCTCCCGCAGAAGCTAGCAGCAGCTTCGGAGAGCTCGGCGGCCCCGCCCGTGGGGGAGGAGGTGAAGAGGCAGCTGCGGCTTGCCGGGCCGCTGGTCGCCGGCAGCCTGCTGCAGAACCTCATCCAGATGGTGTCCGTGATGTTCGTGGGGCACCTCGGCGAGCTGCCCCTCGCCGGCGCCTCCATGGCCAGCTCCTTCGCCGCCGTCACCGGATTCAGCCTCCTGGTAGGTGCTACTACCACCTTGTTATTGTGCCCGTGAATAGGCGAAGTGTCTTTTGGCAGTTTGCTGTGGAGGGAAGGACTCGGATCCACAAGTTTGTTTGTTCTTGGTGGCGGCTGCTAGTAGCTAGCTCGATCCATTCACTTGTGCGGTCCGCAGAGTCTGATCAGCAGCAAGTGGTGGCGCCCGATCGTCGCAGGCTCGCAGTAGTAACACCAACATGCTGATACGAGATTAAATCGTGCCTCGAGCAGAAGGAAAAGGTTAACGCGGCCGCTTTCCTGCTGCATACTTATTAATTTCACTCTCGCGTGATCTGATGGTGACCGCAGCTTGCTAAGCGAAGGCGATCGATGACAAAGCTGCGCCGTGATGATTCTGTCGTTTCAGTGTTTCACCATGCTGCTGCGATCTGCACTCTGCATGCATGCGGTCTAGGAGCTAGTAGTGGTAGACAGTAGTCTGTCTATCCCTGTGCACGGCTACCTGTTAAAAAAATCGGGATTATTCTGAACTTTGTGTACGTTCCCAATCCCAGCCATGTGTTAGGTTTCCAATCTTGGTCTCTTTCGTGCACAAGGATCCCAATCTATCCTTGAAGCTTCCGCGTTATTGCATATCTTCTTCCTGTCAGGTTATATATATAATAGTTCGGGTACTTAGCGCCATGTCTGCATATCTCACTGCCAGCACTAGATGTATATCAGTTATCTGGCTTATTTTATCCTTCCATATACATCAAACTTGCAACGGGGTCGGCACACGCATTTCATATATTGTCTTCTCTCTATTTTATTAGTCCTTTTCAAACATACTACCTCAATCCTAAAATATAGCTATTTTTAAATTTTCTTCAACTCAAACCTTTTAAACTTTGAGTAAAAAAAACTATAAAGACTGACAAAAAATAGCATTAGTATATTTATAATGAGACCAACTATCGTAAAAGTAACTTTTTCTATTTAAAAATAATTATTTCTGAAGATATTAATGGTTAAAAATAAAAATATTTAACTTTGGTCAAGTCTAAAAGTTGTTATATTTAAAACGGAGGTAGTACTAGTTTTATTAGAAGCCCTAGTAACTCTACGTCTCTACCATGAGCGAACCATGACCAAAAGGAAACTGAGTGACAAATTCACTGATGTTTCATGACAAATTGAATGTGCAAACAGTGTTCACTCGGTTCGTGGATTGATCGAAATGGTGTTCGTAGTTGATCGTGTATATTAATTTTCCTCTCCTGCTCACCTCCTTGATGATCGATCAGCTGGGCATGGCCAGCGCCCTGGACACCCTGTGCGGCCAGGCGTTCGGCGCCGGGCAGTACCACCTCCTGGGCATCTACATGCAGCGCGCCATGCTTCTCCTCACCCTCGCTAGCGTCCCCCTCGCCGTCGCCTGGTTCTACACCGGCCGGATCCTCCTCCTGTTCGGCCAGGACCCCGCCATCGCTGCGGAGGCCGGCGCCTTCGCGCGGTGGATGATCCCGGCACTCTTCGCCTACGGCCCGCTGCAGTGCCACGTCCGGTTCCTGCAGACGCAGAACGTCGTGGTGCCCGTGATGGCGGCCGCCGGCGCCACCGCGGCGTGCCACCTGGCCGTGTGCTGGGCGCTGGTCTCCGGCCTCGGCATGGGGAGCAGGGGCGCCGCGCTCGGCAGCGCCGTCTCCTACTGGGTCAACGTCGCCGTGCTGGCCGTCTACGTCAGGGTGTCGCCTCGCTGCACCAAGACCTGGACGGGGTTCTCCACGGAGGCGTTCCGCGACGCCCTCGGGTTCCTCAGGCTCGCCGTGCCGTCCGCTCTCATGGTCTGGTGAGTGATGATGAGATCCTTTTTACATGGCAGTTTCACAAGCTCTTCCCAGTCGTGCTCAGTGATCTTCTTCGCGTTGCAGCTTGGAGTGGTGGTCCTTTGAGCTGCTCGTGCTCCTGTCAGGCCTTCTTCCGAACCCCCAGCTGGAGACATCCGTCCTCTCGATCACGTAATGAGACATTTCCCTATTAATTCGAACTGAATTTTCAGATTTAGTTTCCTGACAGAACTTGTCTCCGCAGGCTCAACACCGCCAACTGCTTGTTCATGGTCCCCTACGGCCTCGGCGCCGCAATAAGGTAGTAACAAATTGATCTGCTTGCCCAGTTCCATTAATGGCGGTCACCGTGATCCTCGGAGTACCTGTGTGTGCAGCACCCGTGTCTCGAACGAGCTCGGCGCGGGGCGGCCGCGGGCTGCCCGCCTCGCCGTGCGCGTCGTCATGTTCCTGGCCGTCTCGGAAGGGCTCGTGACGGGGTCGGTGCTGGTCTGCGTGCGCTACATCTGGGGCCGCGCCTACAGCGACGAGGAGGAGGTTGTGAGATACGTGGCGAGGATGATGCTGGTCCTTGCACTGTCCAACTTCTTCGATGGAATTCAGTGCGTTCTTTCAGGTACACGTTTCTGAAGAACCTCTGAATGTAGAAACCTCTGATCTGAACTCATAGGTTGCAAACTTCGAACTCAACTACACTCTTTGGACCTCTATGTAGGTGTGGCTCGAGGCTGTGGGTGGCAGAAGATCGGCGCCTGGGTCAACCTCGGCGCGTTCTACATCGTCGGCGTCCCAGCAGCATACCTCATAGCCTTCGTCCTTCGCGCCGGCGGAATGGTACGGTGCTCCTTCTTCTCTGTTTTCTTCATTTTTTTCTTTTTCTTTGGAATGTTTGCTCTCTTGATTTCAATGGCGACAACAACACATGAACAGGGCCTTTGGACCGGGATCATTTGCGGCATTGTGGTGCAAGTCGTGCTGCTCGTGCTCATCACGTTGCGCACTGACTGGCAGAAAGAGGTACGCAAAAAGGTTCAGTTACTTTCGTCAGGATACAGTTGGTGTCTGTCCATTCCGTTTCGTTCGTTTCATGCTGCCGTTCAGTACTGACGACTCGTGGTGTTGTCTGAAAAATACGCGTAGGCGACCAAGGCGAAGAGCAGGGTGTTCGACTCTTCTCTTCCGACAGATCTCGTCGCAACATGAAGGCACAATCGGATTTTGCTCAAGCCTGTAGATTTGAAAGCCACACGAAAAGAAGAAATGGCCGGAGTTGATTCAGACTGCAAAGGTTGCGAAGAGTTCTGGGATCAGCAGATAGCAGTTTACACTTCAGGCTAACCGAAGGTACAAAGTGAACTGTAGCAGCGGAAATGCAGAGCACGGAAAGGCCATGGCTTTCTTGGGGCTTGGCGGGGGGGGGGGTTGGGGGGGGGGGGGGGGGGGGGGGCGGTGGAAGAAGCCTGGGAGGAATAGTGATGGTTCAGAATGGAGATTGCACCTCAAAGTGTATCTACTACAGTATATATAAAATCTCCCTCCAAAAAAATACAATTCTGGCTTTCTATCAAGTCAATCAATCTCAATTTTGACCAAATATATATAAAAAATAATATTAATTATGATATCAAATAATTATAATTAGAATGACCATAAAATATATTTTTATAAAATATGTATTTGGAGTCATAAACGTTAATAATAGTTTATATAAATGCAGTCAAACTTAACAAAGTTTGATTCAGTTTAAACCTAGAATTGCGAAAAAAAATGGAATGGAGGTAGTATTATTCAAGTGATCCTCACTACTGCATGAATCGTTCAAGTGCTCCTCACTACTGCATGAATCACGCATGTGGTTTCTGAAATTTTACTCAATGTAACTTCCGAAAGTGAAACTATTACCGCTAAAGTACCTTTTACCTAATTCTAAGAATTCTAGTACTAATAGTTGAAGAGAATTGGTAGATCCTAGTAACGATGCAAGTGCGACAAGTCGCGTGCTGCGTCTTGATATAATAAAAATCCAAAGAATGTTGTGTCTTTCATAACAACTATATAAATTTTAGGTTTAATTTGGTTTCTTATGGTGGAACTTGTCCATCCGAATTCGAGACATATTGATATCACCTAATTACACCAAATATTTCACTGCAACGGATCATTATAGTTTTGCCCTTATTGTATATTCATGCAAGCTTTATTGAATCCATAAATAGGAAGTGAGTCCAGTAATGTTTTCTATCTAATATAACAGACTAGTCCTATCATGAAGTGTAGATTGTATATAAGAAGTGTAGATTGTATATAACAGATACATCCATCATAAGATGAACAATATTATCACCATGTTCTTGTCTTATTTAATATACCGACCATTTTCAACAGATTTGATAGTACATTTGATGTGCTCGTTGGACCGCTGATACAAATTAAATTGCAGTAAGCTTTTCCTCACTTTACTATCAGGCCCGTTTGGAACCTTGGAATTGAATTCTATTCTAATAATCATAATTTAGATACGAATCTATTAAGCTAATATGATTATATACGGAATATATTTATATACTATTGTTCGCCATAAGAGGGAGATACGTATGCGCTATATTTCTACTGTAGAGAAGTGAGCCAAAGAGCGGACTATAAGTTACAGAATAGAAACATAGCTTGGTAGGTATAGAATCAACAACTTCCATCTCCCATCCTATAAATTTAGGATAGATTTATATCTAAACTTTGAAAAGTGGTTAGAAAGTAGTGGGATGTCAAATTCTAAACTAAATAGCCTAGTTTATTAAGTAGATTTCAATTTAAAAAATAAGAGGATCCAAACAGCCCCACGGCAAATGATGCAAGGAACCTCAACTCTGCAGAGTCGGGCCTTTTTATTCCACTTGATGTTTCCGGTAGTCCTCTGAGCAGACACAATGTTCTGTATCATTATCTGTGGGCTATTTTTAATATTGGAGTACTAGTCCTTTATTTTTGGAGGCTGAAGAAGGATCCCTCTTACGCCCTTACTATGTAAAAGAATATCTCCTGTTGCCAATCACGACTAAACGAGATCCCACGATCATGTGCATTTGAGCCCAAACCTTGTAATCATTCAGACGGGATGAGAAGCCCATCTCATCCAGCAGGCCGTACTGATCAGGCCACTACTCGGAGATGGCTTCGCGCCATTTCAGGAACAGAGATAGAGACAGGCATGGATGGCATGACAACAGGCTCTACCGCCACCGCAGATGAACCAAAGATAAAGCTGATTTGTATCGTATGCCGATTGCTGAAGATTCGCTACAATTTCTGAAGTTTGAAGATTTCTTTCCTTTGCTTCCATATATGTTGTGCGCAAAAGAAAAGAAAGAAAGAAAGAAAGAAAGGTGGGATTCATGCATGGCTACTAAAAAGCTCAGCAGCAGCAAGATTCTAGCTTCACTGCTCGGTAAAGACTAAAGAGTAAAGACGTACTACAGGGGTTAGAGAGACAGAAGGGATGATAGCTACTGCTCACTATCAGTGTCAGAGCTCTTTATCTTTGGCACTCAGGCTAAAAGCTTTGGATACCAAGAGTTTTTTCCTCCCCTTTTGCTTCTGTTTGTGCTTGTTTTCCTTGGATCCAGCATATTTATTCATGCCTTGCATCTAGGTTGGCAATGGTGACAGAGTGACAGAGTAGCTAGCCCGCCCTTTTCTTGCCTCTGCTGTGCAATCCTCTTTTGCTGTGGCTTCTTTTGCAGACTGTGATTATGATGATGATGCCGCTGCTGACAACTGTGCAGACCTGCAGACTGTGAAGCCCAGGGGTATGCATGGCCAGAATTTGCCTTTTTTTTATCTCGAGTGGCAAAGCTGTCGAAAAAGAAAAGGTAATCTTGTTGCAGGTTTTGTAATAAGCTGTTTTGGTTGGTCTTACCACGGCAGCTTTGTGCCGTTTTGCACGAACTGGAATGTTGTCTATGTTTGGATGATTGTAACGAGCTAAGGGATGTTTGGATATACGTGCTAATGTCTAGAAATACTAAAGTTTAGCACTAGTCCATCCAAATAAGGGTGCTAATGTAGTGGGCTAAATTTTAGCTAAGATTTAAAAACTTTAGCAAGGATATCCGTGCTAATAGATGCTAAAGTTTAACACTCAACTTTAGCACATCCAAACTGACCAAACAGGCTCTAAATCTGGTTACTCTTGCTTGACCTTTATTTGCTAAAATACACAGCATGAGTGTAGAGCCAGTGGAGCACACAGGTCTTGTGCCTGGCTAGTCTCAACTACCAAAGGTACTTGGCTGGATGGTACCACGGCAACAAAGCACACCTTTTCCTTTCTCCTAAGACTGTCTTTGTTGTGATTTGACCAAGCAATATGAAGTGGTATGACTCTTGATACATACAGTAGAGTTGTGGCTCTTTCTTCTTGAGTAACAAGAGTCTCTCTAGGTACTTCTAGATTTAGCTAGCTTCACGCCGGCTCCATCTCCATTATTGTGAACGCAACACAGGTTACACTGTTAAAAATACAAAGCTTGTATCCATGATGATCCAATAATTGATTGAGCAAACAAATATGCTGGATCGATTGGCGGCTGAATATTAAACCACCCCAGGGGGCGTCTAATCATGATTATTAGTGCTCTTTAATCCCCGTTTCAGCGATCCTGATATCTCGCCGCGTGCTTATGTACATGACCGCTTTCTGCTAGTTTGATTTTGTTAGTATTCTGGGCATATCGATCGTCTCAATGATGAGATCATCCACTGTCGACACACAAAAACACATAGCTAGAAAATCCATCCACTGAACCGGAAACTCCATCGGCGACACGCCATTGACGAGATCTTTGTTCGTGGAGAGCCAATTTTGTCGTGATGATGACACAATAATTTATGTTACTCTCTGCGTCAGTGTGTTGGGCTTATATGTATAGAAATCTGACTTAGATATACACGATTGCATCAACCACTTATTATTGCCAGCTTCAGCATGATGCTGATGTGAATGCGATCAACGTGTAATATGCGCATTTCAGCAGGCCATGGGTAAACTGATCGAGAATGTGAATCATGTGCCCGAGTGGTAAGTAAAACACTAGAAATTAGCTGAGAAACTGAGATTATGTTCGATAGATATACTCCCTCCGTCCTAAATTATTAGTCGTTTTAACTTTTCTATATACATAATTTTTGCTATGTATCTATATATATTATGTCTAGATGTATAGCAAACCTTATGAATGTAGAAAAGTTAAAATAACTAATTTTTTTAAGATCAATAATTAATAATTCGGGAAGGAGGAAGTAGTTTGTTTTGAGTGGGTGCGGTAATAACTCTGACGATGGTAGTGATGGTTTGTTTGGGCAGAAGAGGACGAAGCTCATCATCGTAGATATAGCATATTGTCGGTGTTTTATCGGCAAGTCTACTTAGGTATATCTTAAGGTAGTAGAGTTGTAGGCAGGGTGTTGTCGAGATCAGAAACTTGAAGGTGCAAGTAACACAAGGTTTAGATAGGTTCGGACCGCGATGTGCGTAAAGTGGTCCCTGCCCGCCCTTATATAGTCTGGGGGACAGGGTTACATGGAATCCTAGCCCGCTTAGGAGTCCTACTCAAGTACTACTCTGGTAGTTTCCTTCTGTTCCGACTAGTCCTACTCGCATACGAGTAGTTACAGTATGTAAAAGGGGTATGGGACGTGCCTCATCCCTTATTCTAAAATATTCTATGCTATGTGTGCAATCTCGTAGCCCCGGGTCTGACAAGCCCCCGAGCTCTTCGTAGACGAGTACTGCAGTCTTCTGAGTACTTCTGAAGTCATCCTCGAGTTCTTCTGAAACTTCGTCTTGGAGGTGTCTTCCGAGTACTTTCTTGGCTGCTTCGAGGCTGTCAGGTGCTCATGCCTCGAGTAATTTTAATTTTTCTTTTATATGCGGTGCGATGAAAATCGTACTTCATATGGAATAGCCTTCGAGCCTTAGGTTGAATCGAAGAATCAGGCTGAGGGTCAAATTAGTCTTGAATCTTCTTTCCTTATCTTCCAAAGAATTTAAAAAATAAGCCATCGATGACACGTGTCCCGTAGCCCCCAATTCTTGAATCCAAATCCCAAAAAATTTGAAAAAAAAGATCCAAATGAACGTGGCATACGTTGCAGTGTATATTATATATTTGCAGTGATGATAAAAATAGGAAAAATTGGAACGAAATTCGAAAACCCCTTTTTTGAATAAAATTTCTAAAAAATGGTTAATCAAATAATTTCCCTAAAATTATCCTAAATTACCTCTCAAAATAAATTATTTTCTATAAAAACTCTTCAACTTCTGCACAGTAAAACTAGGTTCCCACTGGTTATTTAACCGCGCGGTGACTTAAGGTTAACTTACCCTTCGTCTTATGGCCATCGCCGCCACCGCTGATCTAGATCTAGGTCTAGCCCAGTTTCACCTTCTCCTTCCTCCCACCATGAAACTGCACTCGCATCTGCACTCTACTTGCTCACATCTCACACCTTCTCCTTAAGCCCTCGAGCGTATGCGAGTGAAGACACTCGTGACATCAAGGATGGGGAACAAGAAAGCTGCCAGCAAGAGAAGCAAGAACAAGAAAGAGGAAGAAACCAAATCTGCTACCAGCGATTGGAATTACAGTACGTGTTCCAGGAACGACCTCTTAAACCTTGTTGCCGAGGGTCTTCTTTAGGGTCAAGATGTTGTTCAATGGCGTTCTTCTTTCTGTCAACTCTTCCCTCGAGAAAATATTGATGAAATCGTTCTTTTTTCTGCATTTTATCGAAACGGGATTGGCCCTCCCTGCTTCTAATTTTCTTTGTGGCCTTCTTTATTTCTATGGAATCCAAATCCTTCATCTGAAGCTTTTCTAAGGATCGAACCCAATTTTGCTCTGTTCAGATTCCTTTTTCGCTTGAAACCCCAACCAAGTCTGGAGCACCAAAGTGTAGTCGGAGGAGCCGGGTTCCAACTGAAGCAGAAAGCGGTTGAAAAGTTCGTCAAGTACAAATTCCCCACTAGTCATTCGGGTTGGAAAAACTTATGATTTTATATTGGAAATCATAAAATGTTACTGGCTGAGAGAACTGGAGGAGTACCAAAGCCACAATCGGAATGGAACCAAAATCCTCCTGTTTCCGAGATGGACCAAATCGATGAACTACTCGATGTAATCCAAGCGTTGAAATTGATGGGGGTTACCGGTGTTTTAGTAATATACTCATTTTTTAAGCGTCGGGTTCAGCCTTTACAAAAACAGTGTCAATTTGGTTTTGACTACCTCGGATCTAAAGATTCCTCCCGGATGTTTGCAGAGGAACGGCCGCTGGGAGAAGCATTGAAACCGCGTACTGATGGATGTACACTCTGTACCGTATGTCCTGGAGCTGTTCAGTGTCTCGAACCAGCCAAAACTGATGTGTTACTTGTTTGTCCGAGTACTTTTAACTTTTGCGTATGTTGTATCTAATGTTTATTGTTGACCTTGCAGGGACACATAGACTTGTACCGGAGTTCACCTCCGCTTCCAGAGATTGACCGCCCTGATCATTTGAAGCCGAGTGCATATCAGCGGCTCCGAATCAACCGTCCTTTCTATGATCCCTTGACCGATGAACAAGGTGATGATACTGACGATGATATTCATCTAGCATACCTCCTGAGGAAACCCACGACTACTTCCAAGAAAAGCACAGACTTGTCTCGTGGTGATCTCCTGCCCAGCCACCCCAAGAAATCAAGGGTCTTCACTCAGAAGCGCAAGGCAACTATCATCTCTGCCGATGATGATGAACCATCGAGGTAAATGTTTCCAAACCATTATGAATATCTTTCTCGATTTCTTCTTGATCTGGCTTTTGAACACTCGCCTCTTCTTTCTTCTTCTAGTGTTGATGCTTCTGACCCTAAGCGATTGAAGCACGGGGTAGAAGATGAATCTGCTGGCGATGATGCTACAACAAAGGATATCGTGCCCTCTATTGTAGTGGAGCCGTTGTTGAATGTTACTGGTGATATAGCGGGTGCTTTGCCAAAGCTGACGCCAGCCTCGGCTAGCAAACCCGCTACCCCGAGTACTTCAGGTGCTGTTCCAGCACTTAAGGTACTCAAAGTGAAAAAACTGAATGTGAAAAAATCGTCATTGTGAGTACTCGAGTACTTTTCTCTTGCAGATTTTGTAATCTCATAATCAATAATGTATCTGACAATTTCTCCATCGTGCTTAGGAAATCCTCTGCTTTAGGTTTGGATGAGCTCGGTCATGCCTCAGCTAGTTCAGCCCTCGAGCTAGAGAAAGAGTCAGATGTTGGAGAGTTGATCGACATGCCGGGTACTGCAACCATCGTCCAGTCGTAAGTTCCGAGCTCTCTAACATGTTTTTACACGAAGCGTGCGTGTATGCCGGGGGAATACACGAAGGGTAAAGAAGGCCAGCGCGGGCAATTCTAAAGTGGTGTTTGTTCCCTGGGTTTATTTTAAGCCATATCACATCGAATATTTTGATGCTAATTAGAAAGACTAAACATAAGCTAATTATAAAACTGACTGCATAAGCTTAGGCTTATTCACAAGACGAATCTATTAAGTCTAATTAATCTATGATTAGCACATGTTTACTATAGCATTATATGGGCTAATCACGGATTAATTAAGCTTAATAGATTCGTCTCGCGAATAAATTTAGCGTTTTGAAATTTATTTTATTATTAATTTATATTTAATACTTATAATTAGCATCTAAACATCTGGTACGACTGAACTTAAATAAGTAGAACCAAACAATCCCTAAGCATCCATCCGTTGCGTGTCAGTGTCGTGCAAGCGTCATGCTGCCGGCGTCGCTGCGTTGCGCCTCCCGATGCCCTGCTGTCTCGATCGTGGTCTCCTTCTTCTTCCTCCCCTCGCTCGCTCGTCGCCATGAAAGCGAAAGCGAAACAGTTAAATCCGTCCCATACCAGCGCTTTGTCATGTCTGAATGCGCATCGTCCCTGCGCCCTGCTTTGTTGCCAGTTTGGTGGGCGTAGGTCCGTCTGCTCTGCCAACCTACACACACATCTCTCTCACTCTCTCTCTCTCTCTCTCTCTCTCTCTCTCTCTCTCTCTCCACTGCTAGCTGCTGCTGTGCGTGTGGTCCGGTAAGTATTTATGAAGGTTTCCGCTCGGGGCGGTAGCTGCACCCCTGCCCGCCGCCCTTCTTCTGCTCTGTCCAAAGCTAAGGGATTCTTCTGTCACGCTGCACCGTCTAAAGCTGCCACTCTCTCCAGGCCACTGCCACACGAGCTCTGCTTCTTCATCATATATTGCCAGCGCTCCGCTGCCCGTCTTGCACGCACATGTGCGACGGGAGCTGATCGATCGACCATCAGGCAGGCCCCGCGCGCGCGCCATGGCAGCAAGGGCCTTCCACGCCGCGTCGCCGGCGCTGGCCGCCGTGCCGGCCTCGCCGCTGCCGTTCAGTAAGAACGCCACGGGCGGGCTCGCCAACCTGCAGTGGCTGCTCAGGAAGCGCGCCAACCGGGTGCAGCACGGCCGACCCGTCGAGATGCAGCAGGACGCCGACCACGACGGCGACGACGACGAGTGCACCTCCATGTTCGCCGGCGCCACGCCGTACATCGCGCCCGGCGCAGGCCTAGCCCCGGACCAAGCAGAGCCGGGCAGGGCGCGGCGCGGCGGCGAGGCGCTGTCGCGGCTCCGCTCGGCGATCCTGGCCGTGCTGGCGCGCGCGCGCCGCGGCGGGCGCCGCCGGGCGGCGATGACGGGCTCCTCCGTCACCGGCACCATCTTCGGCCGCCGCCGCGGGCGCGTGCACCTCGCGCTGCAGACCGACCCGCGCGCCCCGCCCGCGCTCTTGGTCGAGCTCGCCGCCTACTCCACCGTCGCGCTCGTCAGGGAGATGGCGTCCGGCCTCGTCCGCCTCGCGCTCGAGTGCGAGAAGCAGCCGCCTCCGCAGCAGCAAACAACAGGTAATAACCATTACTGGTTGGTTTCACCATGACACACCCATGTCCATATGATCCGTCCATTACTGGTTGGTTTCACCATGAAACAAACCCATATCCATGATTCGTCGTCGTCGTCCGGTCCGGCGTGCATTTCAGGTGACCACCAGAGGCGGCCGCGACAGGCGGCGGCGGCGCTGGTGGAGGAGGCGACGTGGCGCGCCTACTGCAACGGCCGCAAGTGCGGGTACGCCGTGCGCCGGGAGTGCGGCGCCGACGAGTGGCGTGTGCTGCGCGCCGTGGAGCCCGTCTCCGTGGGCGCCGGGGTTCTCCCGGACGGCGACGACGCGGCCGGCGGCGAGGGCGAGCTCATGTACATGAGGGCCAAGTTCGAGCGTGTGGTGGGGTCCAGGGACTCGGAGGCGTTCTACATGGTGAACCCCGACGGCGGCGGCGGGCCCGAGCTCAGCATCTACCTCCTCAGGGTCTAGTCCTCTAGAGGGCCGGCAAAGATGCTTCTAATTTATCTGCGTGCTTTTTGTTTGTGTTGATTATTATGAAGATGAGGTTGTGCATGTTAATTTGGTTGTTTTGGCTATGTGCAATTTGTTGGGTTAATTTGGTCGTGTTAGCTACTTAGCTCCACTTAATTACATTACTCACGTATCGCTTAAGTCTGTTTTAGTGTTGAATTAATCCGTAGTGAACCACTAAAGTGTTAACTATAGTAGGTTACAGTTTGTTGTACTATGTAATGTTGTTAAATGTAACCTGTATATTGCGGCCCTCTCTCTCCATAAATTTTATGTAGCCGGTATGGTAAAACTCTGAACAAATTTCCAAATACAAAACCGAACAATTATACTTCTGGTTATTAACGCATACAGATAAGAGCAAGATCTGAACTCAAACTATAATTTTGGCATCTTATATTATCGTGGACCACTAAAAAACTAAGAAATAACATATTTCTTTTTTTCTCGAACAACACAGAATAGTTGCGTGTCATTTCATTAAGGAAGAAAAATAACATATTTCTTAGTATTCTTCTTTATTTATTTATTTTAGCCTAGATGACACTCTTGTCTGGTGAGTAACATATAGTTTATACTCCTTATATATCGCTGAAACAAATTTAAGTTTAATCACCACGGTAAAGTAAGTTACCTTTAAAAGGGGGCGAGTCAAAAAAGGATCAGCAGAACCCCACATGGTTTATAAACCAACCATGTCATCTTATTGTAATTATAATTATTATGCTTAAGGGATTCTAAGTTCTATCTAGATAAAAATTCTACTCCCTCCATCCACAGTTTAATGGATTCTGAGTTGTCCTTGGTCAAGTTATCCTAAGTTTGATCAAATTTATAAAGAAGAGTACTAACATCTACCTCATCAAAGAAATAAACTATGAATTGTCATAAAAGTTATTGTTTTTTTCTATAATTGGTCAAACTTATTTTTATTTTGTACAAATTTAGAAAGAAGAGTACTAATGGTAGTTTGATCTCATAAAAGTTATTCTTTTCTATGAATTGGTCAATTTTAAAATAGTTTAACCTAAGACACAAACTCATAATCCCATATATTTGTCGATGCCATGGAGTACAAAACACGACTACGTAAGTGAAATTCTCATGTGAGATATTCTTAGGTTTCAAGAAAAGAAGGTGCATGGTGTGACTCACATTGTGTATACACCATCCTTCCATGATCTTTGCAATTGTAATTATGTACATTTTTGAAATCTATATAGCGGAGCTACTAGTACTACTAGAAAACATGGAGTGTGCATATGTAAAGTTTTATTTTCAGATATATTTTGTTCGCTTAGCATACAAAATGTTGACTCTCGGAACCACTCTATGGAGACCAAAATTTTGACACAAGGTGTCTAGATGGTAGCATGGTCTTTTACATAATCAGACCTACAACCAGGAAAGTAACTATTGTTTGGCAAACTTTGTCCATCTTTTGAGTAGAGAAATGTGGCTAGCTACATAAATTCCAAGAATTTCAAATAGTCTATATTCGGTATTAAACACAATTTATCAGTTTTGTCTTTACTAGTTCCCGTGGGCCGTGGCATTATATTGGGTAACTAGCTCACTAAAGTAGCAAGTAGAGTGTATATAATTTGTTGAAAGCAATGGAAAGTTTGCGAAAGGGACTTTAGCTTAGTGGTTATAAAAGTCTCAGTAGCATCTCATGTCCTGGGTTCGACTCCCCATGGGTATGATTTAACGGCGTTGTGCTTTCAGTGGTAGGCGATGTTCCCGTCGACAGCGAGGCGCCTGTGGTGACTTCGTGAATCTCGAGGATTTGCCGGCTCAGTCTTCGAAGATGCTCATATGGGTAGAATTTGCGTAAGTGTATTCATAGAGGTGAGTATGCTAGAATTTGCGTACGTATGTTCATAAAGATGTGAGTGTCTGAGTTGTAATGTGTAATCTAAAAAAATAAAGTAATGGAAAGTTTGGTGGGAAAGCTAAAAGAAATGCAAAGAATTATGCAAGTCACGACTTATTCTTTAGCTTTGTTACTCATCATTTACTTTTAATAAAAGCTAATTATCATCACTCTGTACTGTTTACACTACTTATTAGTGATAATAAAGCTATTTGGTAGGCATATCAATATGTTGCCCTTTTCTCTATGGCATGCCAAAAGGATGGTGTTCATCCACCATGCTCTCCTTTACTGAAATGAATTCGCCAACCTTTAATTATTGATTTCTGTTCATTTTTACCTTTTTATCTAAAAAGTATATACTAACTAAAAGCACCCAACGTTTTGAAACAAAATGTAGAGAACATAATTGTTATTGCAAGTTATTACAAAACAAAAAATATACATAACACAAACACAGATAGCACAAATGGATTACAGACCATTTCCTACCGGGCAAGGAAAAAAACTATTTTACAATTTTGAGTGCATATATAAGTCCAACACATGTTAAAAATGTGTAAACGCCAGTGCTTCTATTTTTAATCTTTATTTATCATTGCAATTATTTTTGTTCAGTTATTTTATATTGAACTTTGATTTGGTTTGTGCTTCACTAGGTACACTAACATGGGTTTACTTGCGAACTTTCCTTTGAAGTAATATAGAAATATGAAACGTAACTAATAAAATACTATGCTTTGTGTTTATAAAAGTTAATGGGATTAATCTGTTTTGGAAGAACTGAGCAGTACGAAAGAAACACAATGGTTCGTACCAAGTAGTAAAGCTCATTTCAACCTTTATACATGCCCAATGACATTGCTTGATTTTGTTGTTATTTTTTAAAGGAGAAAAGTTCAGGGGCACCAGATCGAAAAAGAAAAGTTTCAACATATCCAGATATTCACTAATCTATTTCTTCCCCATCATTAAGGTTAAGGTCATCTCAGAGGGTGCTACCTTTCCCCTTTTTGTCTATCATATTTATTTTTTTATTTTTCCTTTTCTGCTTTTCTGGATCTTTATTTTCTTGTTGGTTGCCCCAAGGTAAGAAGTGGACCATGCCGGGGCAGTGGACCAAGTCATTAGACGGAACGCAAGTTCTAGGTTGTTGGGCAACCGAGAGACCTGAGCAAGATTCACACTGCTGAAACTAAGTCACGCAACTTAACCTGCTGGTTCTGGATTTCAGTTAAAGTTTTAAAGCGAGATAGAGCAAAAACGACTATCTGGCTAGTCTTTTAATTTGACAGTGATGGGGCGTGGTTTTGACTCGCGCAGGTCATTTTAATTTCCATCTCTCTGCACACCTTTTTTTGTTTATCTACATGTGAATTTACAACAGATGCTTCAGATTTCTGAGTATCCAAGTCAGATCACTTTAGGGGCTGTTTGGATACTTTTATTTTGGAGGAATTGAAATCTATTTAATAAATTATGGTAATGCTAGCGTCAGGACTCTGACGCTTAAATTCGGACGCACGCCTCAACCCAGCGCACTAATCTTGCGGTGGGAGTTTTTTCACGTAATTTTATTACAATAGGTATGAGCTGATGTTGCAGCGGGAAATACACTCCAACCTCAATGATGGATGTTGCAGTGGAAGTTTCAGTTGATTATTGATATTGCAATAGTTATTTTAAAATTGTTCGATGGGTCGATATGTGATGTTGCACTGGTCATTTTCATTATATTTAACATGTGAGATCATGTTGCAACCATTATTTTAGGATGTTATATAAATTTATTTTTGATGTTTCAATAGTTGATTTGCCATATTGTACCTTTTTAATCTAATCAACTAATTCAATTTTTTAATATTTTTTTTATTTTTTTAAAATGTTGTTGTTGTAGTTCAAATATTGCAATTATAATTTTTAAATATTGCAAAAGGTAAGTACCGATGTTGCAAAACTCTATTTTCTACACATTGTTGTTCTCATTGGATGTTGCATGAAATATAGTATCATGTTACGTGGGAATTTTCTATCATATAATCGATGGCAGAGACATTTACATATATATACATGTAGGAGTAGCTACAAGCGCGTGTAAAATAGACTTTTCATATATATATATATTAATGTTGCAAGTAGTGGTTTCGAATCTTGCAGTAGTTAATTTTTAATGTTGCGACGGAGCGTCTGATGGACGTCCGAGCGCTAGTAGTTCCGAACAAACTAGGCTATTTGACTTAGAATTTGACATCCCACCACTTTCCAAACACTTTCCAAAGTTTAGATATAAGCTTATCCTAAATTCATAGGATAGGAGATGGAAATTGATTTTATACACCACCAAGTTATATTTCTATTTCGTAACTTATAGCACGATGTTTGGCTCACTCCTCTATAGTAGAAATATAGCACATAAATATCTCCCACGTATGGCCAACAATAGCATATAAATATATTCCGTATATAATCATATTAGCTTAATAGATTTATATTTAAATTATGATTATTAGAATGAAATTCAATTCCAAGGTTCTAAACGGGGTCTAAGATTCAAGTTTGATAATGGGGTGAGCTTCTTTCTTTCTTTCATCAGGTGGCAACCTAGACTTTAGGAGAAGGAATAAGTTCAATTTACTCCCCTCAAGTATAGCTAAAGTCTGAATAACCCTCGAAACTATAACTTTGTTCAATTTACCCTCTAAACTATGCCATTTAGTTCATTTTACCTATAATACAACATGTTCTTTGTGTTTCTCCATACACAAGTTGAATTTTAATTTTAAATTTTGCAGTGTAATAGCAGACATCACAATGCATATTAAAAAATATTATAATATTTTCATCGTTATTTTTCATATAACTTTGAACTCCAATGATTAATTTATTATTAAATATTCTAACCTATCAAAATAATGATAAAAGATTATGATGTATTTTTTCTAACATGTGTCATGATGTGTACTAATTTAAACTTAAAACTTCACCGATGCATGGAGAAATGCAAAAGAAAAATTGTATTAAGGGATAATTTGAACCAAAGGCCATAGTTTGGGGAGTAAAATAAATCAAACCAAAGTTCATGGGGTTACCTGGACTTCGACTATAGTTGAGGGGAGTAGTTTAGACTTTCTCCTTAGGAGAATAAGATAAAATGAGAACGGACCTACCATACATGTCAATCTATGTGCCCTTTTCTTCCTCTCGTGTGGTCACGGGCATTTCTACTAGCATCTTTGGGCCTGATTGGTTGCCTCTGTGATCCTAGCCTAGCTCACATCTGTGAGACAGGCTTCCGTGGGCTAGGCTGAGTGCATGCAAATTCTCATGTTTGGTTGTTTGCACGTGTCTAGCCTGGTCGAGAAGAGCAGGTGTTTGGTTACTTGTACGTGTCATATCGCATGAGATAAGATTAGAAAAAATAAGTGATTTTATAATGTTTAGCTTATGAAGTTGTGTTTTAATGATTTTATTTTACCTTTGTAAATCTTAATCTAATTCAACATATATTAATATTACTTAATATATACTAGTTATGTACTAATAACATCATTAGCAGACTAATGTCTGGCTCCCGCGAGCCTGGCCCGGCCTTTACGGCTGCACGCGGGGAGCCGGGCCCGGCCGCATGCCCAGCCATCCAATCAGGCGCTGCATGCACGCGGGGAGCCTGGCCAGGGTGATGCGGCCAGCCAATCACCCACCTTTGTTGTTATGGCCGGCAGCTAGCGCCAATACTATGGGTCACCTGCGTGACTGCGATATGCTGTGTCGCAGAAGCATCCGTCCCGCGCAGGCCACTCGTTATTTTCTTTTTTAGCGGCCCATTAGTGTTTTACGGTCCAGCTCAGCTTCTTCATTCTTTCTCTTTCTTTCCTCGCGAGGCTGCGACTCCTCTCGACGCTGTTGAACACCAGGCCGCTTCGCACCTTCCCTGCATTTGTTTACATGCAGGCTCTTAGGGTGGCATTCAAGCTTTTATTTCCTCACTAGGATTTAGACTGTATCTTGCTTTGCTCTATTTATATGCAGCTTTTTCTTCTTCTTTTTTAGTTAATGAAAATGTAGTTTATGTGTTATGCTTTTTTTATGATGTTTTGCTCCACATGACATCTATATTTGTTCCACATAATATAAGTTTGTGTTTTGTGCATATCTACATTTGTTCCACCAGATCAAAACATTTATTCTACCAGACCAAAATATTTGTTCCGAATCATCACATCTTTTGTTCCACCCCGATATAAGTTCTTGTTCCACATGATATATATATTTGTTCCACCAAATAAAAAACATTTGTTCCAAGTTATCGCATCTTTTATTCCATCCGATCTGAATTCTTGTTCCACATGATATATATATTTGTTCACCAGACAAAAAATATTTATTTAACGTTATCGGATCTTTTATTCTACCCTATATGAATTCTTATTCCACGTGATAACTATATATCTTCGGTAGGTTTAAAACATTTGTTTCCAAGGGATAAAATCCACATTAATTTAATTTATTCCACCAATTTAAAATATTTGTTTCAAGGAATGAAATTTATTGTTCCACATAGTATGACTATTAGAAATTTATGATAAAAATTTGTTCCATCAGATCAAAATATTTGTTCTACCAGATCAAAATATTTGTTCCAAGTCATCACATCTTTTGTTCCACCCGATATGAGTTCTTGTTCCACATGATATATATATTTGTTCCACCAAATAAAAAACATTTGTTCCAAGTCATCGCATCTTTTTTCCCACCAAATAGAAACTTATGATAAAAATTTGTTCCATCAGATCAAAATATTTGTTCTACCAGATCAAAATATTTGTTCCAAGTCATCACATCTTTTGTTCCACCCGATATGAGTTCTTGTTCCACATGATATATATATTTGTTCCACCAAATAAAAAACATTTGTTCCAAGTCATCGCATCTTTTTTCCCACCAAATAGAAACTTATGATAAAAATTTGTTCCATCAGATCAAAATATTTGTTCTACCAGATCAAAATATTTGTTCCAAGTCATCACATCTTTTTGTTCCACCCGATATGAGTTCTTGTTCCACATGATGTATATATTTGTTCCACCAAATAAAAAATATTTGTTCCAAGTCATCGTATCTTTTTTTTTCCCACCCAATCTGAGTTCTTGTTTCACATGATATATATTTTTTCACAAGATAAAAAATATTTGTTTGACATTATCGGATCTTTTATTCTACCCTATATGACTTCTTATTCCACGTGATAACTATATATCTTCGGCAGGTTTAAAACATTTGTTTCCAAGGGATAAAATCCACATTAATTTAATTTATTCCACCAATTTAAAATATTTGTTTCAAGGAATGAAATTTATTGTTCCACATAGTATGGCTATTAGAAATTTATGATAAAAATTTTACAATCTATGACAAAGTTTGACCAAGCTACCTTAAGTAAGCAAACATGCACATCACTTTTCCTTGCATTCTTTTATCTACTACTATATGTTGAAATTTTAATACTTTATGAAATAATATAATATTTTTTCTAAAAGTTGTTCTAGACCTTTGATTGTGGATTCTACGTCATGATGTTTGTTGAGCACTTTAATGGTAAAATTGTCAAGTACTTTATGTCAGGTTATATTTCTTGCAATAGAAAATATTTCTTTCCAATTCATCTTTGCCATCATCGGCTTGTTTGTAAGACAGTTTACTCTCTCGTTTCATTCGTTTCTGCCATCAGCAACTATTTGAGTTCTATTTCACTTATTCCTCAGGTACTGCAACTCGGTTTCAGAAGCTAGTCGCACATAAGCTCATGAATTTATTTAAAGAATGAGGTTGATGTTACCATTTACCAAGCTTAATTGCAACAGTAATCTAGCTATATACATATGTCATGCAGATCTTCGTTATTGTCAGCATTGTAAAAGCACATAACATTCTAATCTTGTGGTCTTTTGTTGGAACAACTGTTTATAATTGTTGTAGGACGTATGAGTTGAATGAATGACGCCACCACAAAAGGGTTCATTGTTTGTTTACAATAATTTCATGTTAAAAAAATAACTAGACAATTCACTAATCAAGCAATTGACGAGACCGTGAAGGAATGAAGAACAAACCTGAAATAATAATGGATGAACGTGCCCAGCAGGCCGGTTATTCTCGCGCACTTGCTAGCTTCCGGGCTCGCGGAAGTATCGACGGACCCCAAAATATCGGCCCAAAAAACTAATGAAGAAATCATATGCGCGGAAGTGTTTCTCTGACGGAGTGCATTCTGGCCCAAGCAGCGCCCGACAGCTGGTCACAACTAGAGATGGTAAGGTCTTAAATTTTAGCCTAAATAATTAAAAGCCGGATCCTAAAAGGTCGCGCTCTAATCTTATTCAATTTGAGCTAAAAATATATAAGGGTCAAATTGAATTGTGAAGGGAGCACTAGAGCGTCCATTACCGCTCCTAGCCACAACCACACTCTCTATCCCATGGCCTCACCTCCACTCTTCATTTGGGTATTTCGGTGGCCATGTTTCGCTAATACTCCAGATCGCGCGCGCGAGTGCGAGTCAACGAGTCTCACAGGGCCCAGTTACGACCCACGGCAGCCGCCGCCGCTCGTCGTGCCGTCGAGGTAGGGTAGAGGGAGGGGGGAGGGGGTGGAGCGGCTGTCGGGGGTAGCGGCCGGGGTGGTGGTCAAAGCGGTGGTAGGGTTTCAGGTTTCCAGGGTGGGTTGTAGGGCCGGCTTCCATGGCCGGCGGCTATAGAGGGGAGGGTGGGGGGGGGGGGCGGTCCGGCGGTGGTGATGGTTTGGCCGGTGGTGGAGGTGAGGCGGCGCGGGAGCGCCGGCGGCCGAGCGGGGCTGGATCCCCGTCGGGCGGTGGCCGGCGGCGGGGCAAGAAGAAGGCTGGGGTGAGAAAGCGTATCGGGTTAGCATCGGCGGCGGTGAAGGCGTCGGGGCGACGCCGGAGCCGGCGGACTGCGGGGGAGCACGGCCGGCCCACGGTGGTGGAACTTCTGTGAGGATTCGGTTCCCGGTGTGAGCGAAATAGCCCCCATATTTGGCGGCCACCAGTAGGGGTGCTGCAGAGTCACGACAGGATGCGATGACGGCGATCCGAGCTGCGGGTCCGAGTGGTGCGGCGCCAACCTTTTTTTTTTTTGAGTAACAAAAAAAATCCAACCTTCGTCTGTGCTAAGACTGCTGTGCTTGCTGGCTGAATCTCTTCCCAGGCCCCCAATCCAGGCGGTCAGCGCTCAGCCCGTCCGCGTAACTACCCGAGCCACCGGGCCCATCAAAGCCGAAAACCCACCGACGGTGCCCCTCTCTCGGATCACGCAACGCACCGTCCCGTGTCCTGCCGCAACACGGCTGACGGCTCCGTCTCCTCAGTCCTCACCCGGGCCAAATATTATCCGCCCAAACAACAAAAGAAAATAAAAAACAGTTCGCCCCTCTACGCAAACGCGACGAAACCGTCGCTGGGTCGACAGAGAGAGAGCTCGGCGGTATCGAATTCGGCCCGCCGAGTGGGCCCCGCGGCCTTGACTTATCCCGCTTTCTCTCTCCTCATCCGCCCCACCGTTGACTCTGACCGCCCTCCTGCGCACCTACGCCGCCGCCTTCAACCCTAACCCTAGCGCCGCCTTCGCCGCCGGCGAGGCCGGAGCTCCCGGGCGCTGCCCGCCGTCCCTGGGACGACGTCCCTCGCGGCCGTATCGCCGCAGGGGAGAGCTAGGTAACGCTCCCGCCCCCCAACGCTAGGCTCGGTCCGATCCGATCTGCTACCTCTCGCTGGAGGAGTCCGGGCGCCGTACGGCTCCCCTAGGGTTAGGGTTCCTGTATCTTTCTTTTTTCTTTCTCGTCGGACGTGGGTTCGCGATGGACGCCTGGTGCCCTCGCCCCGCGTGGTCCGTCTCATCTTGCAGTGTTGCTTTTAGCCTTCTATATAATTATTGTCATTTCTAATATCTCCTGATTGGTCAGGAAAAAAGAAAAATAAATGTTGCCCTCAGTTGTTGAATTGGGAGTTACCGATGCATGCTGAAATCCTTATGTTGTTGCTTTAGTAATTGAGCAGTAAAGCTTGCGGCTTCCTGGTTGGCCAATTGGTGGTAATGTGCCGGTATCTATTGCGTAGGAGAGTCGATGTGGGCGTCAGTAGGTGCTGCCTTTCGTATTCCACTCCAAAAATTTGCGACATTGTGGCGTGGGTGTATGCTCAGAGCACGGTCTTTATGCTCCAATGTGTAAACTGTTTACCTGTTTTAGGCGATTTGCTTCAGGACAAATGACTCTACATTCGGTTTCTAGCATCACTTCTTGTTTGCGGCTGTGCTTTGCTTGAGTGATCTGTCGCTTGTCCTCACTATGTGGGTGCTTGCAGCTGCTGATCCATCTCTTGACGACATGATGGATTTCTGCATTTCAGGTGGATGCTACCAGCATGATGACTCAAACCCTGCAAGGGAAAGTTATGGCCTCCTATGCGCCGAGCAGCTTTTCTATCCAGCAACAGATGTCACCGAGTGATTTTGAAGTGCTTCAGCTGGATAACATGGATCAGTCTACCTCTCCGATTCGCGGCATTATCATTCAAAAAATGTAAGTTTGGAAACCACCAGCATCCGTAGTAGTTTTGAATTGTAAATTACTAGACGCTGTTAATATGGACGCTTGTTTGTGAACAAGCAATCATGTCAATACTGCTACATTGTGGAATTCACACAGCTAACTTAATGGATTTAATCCTTGGAATGTTATCTTCATGATTGGTAACAGATCTATGTTCATATTTTTCTATGTCAGCATGCGTTGCTCTGTGGTTCTGTGAACGTAAATGCAATGAGATCATTTCTTGACTTCTAAAGTAGGCTGGCCATATGTTTGAAATTTGTTACTTCAGAATCATCCATTTTCTTGTGGGCACAAAATGCTGCAAAAGAAGCATTCTGAGCTTTCAATTTTCAGTGCAATTTTGTATGCAAATATCTGATAGTGGCAACTGATAATAGGTTCTGGGTATTGTACAGTGTTCACCTAGGTAGCCTGCATCATGTACTCACCTATCATGCATTTATATTGAATTGTTACAGGGCTGAATTTTTCATTTTTACTGTATTTTGCTGATACAGTATGGTTAATCATATACTTCAGTAGATTACTGTTACACTGTATTCGTCATGCGAGATATATGTATTTGTATCTAGCTGCAGATTTTACTTGTTCTGTGATTTTACTTGATTCCGAGTACAGCAGATAAACAGTTTTTTTGTTAATTCCCATTAGTATGTACTAGAGTCTAGAGGGTGGTTGAAACAGAGATGCTTTGGTTCATTTTAATCTATTTTGGACATCTTTTCCTGCATAATTCAGTATTTTACAATTTATTCAAGAATACTAGAGAATGGTTCGAAAAGAGATAGTGGGTTCATCTTTTTCCCATTCCTTTCCTTTTTGTTGGCATATCTCTTTCTCAAACAGTAAGTATATTCTGATGTTTCTTTTCATCCATCCAGTGCAAGTTGCCTGAAAATGAGGGAACAATTTGCTAAATGCAGCCCAGATTATCTTCTGAAAATTTCAAGAAACATCGACGAATTACTTTTCAAAAGTGCTCCAAAGGTTAGTGTTCTTTAATGCTGCAAATGCAACTACAGTACATTATATAGCATACTAAAAACTTAACTCTGATTCTTGTCCATCAATTATATCCTCGTATGAAACAGTGTTTGACTTAGGCTAACTGATTTTTAAATGACCTATTCTTGTACCTTTGTCTTTTTTGCTTCAGTTGCATCTTTCATATTACTGTTGTGCCTGTATAGTTGTATATGCCCATTGAAGTTTTTGTTGTAACTGCATAATGAAATATCTTACTAGTTTATAATGTCGCGCTAACGCCTAGGCCTTTTCTATATCAGGTACATTACATGGATCTCAGCACTCTAGAAGTCCGGGTGAATTATTTGCTCAGTTCTGTATCATATAGAAACCACAAAGATCCGTGGATATCTTCAGCAGCTTCACCGACCACAAATTTGCATCAGCTGCCTGAGAAACAGATGACAGACTCTAGTGTCTATCATAATAGATTTGACCCTGCTTTTACTAATTTGCCTGCACGTGCAAGAGATGTGCATACACATACTATGTTCGCTTCTCAGAGTAAGTTGGGATGATGAGTTGTACTTGTATCTCAAGACACGCCTTTAAATCTATAATTATTTATTGGTTATATTTTTGCAGGATATTTAGCATATAATCACAATGTGGCAGCTGCTAATTTTGCTACTGAAAGGCCCGAAAGCTTTAGGAGCACCATAGTTGCTCCATGTGTTTCAGCACTTCCTAAATGTAGTTCTGGCCTTGGTGGGATTGCTAGTGCTGGATTGCCAAATGGCCATGTAAAGAACCATTTTCCAGGTAAATTATTTGCATCCCTATATTTGATTTGATCGTAAATGACCATTTGTACTTCCCATATTTGGTTAGGTCATAACATCATAAATGATATCATCAAATTTTTGCCAGGGGATGCTCATCCTGTTGAGAGTCCAATATCATCTATGTCTGGGAGTTCCAGCCCTTTATCAGCTGTGTGTGATCCAACCACAAATTCCAGTGCAATGATAAGATCATCTGTGGACTCTATCTCTAAAGCAAGCGGACAAAAACTTTCAGCAGGTTCTGATTCAACCAGTGAGGGACAATCATTTCAACAATACAGAGAATATGAGAAAAAGCTAGATGGTGCATGGAGCCAGCCAGTAGAGCACTCAATTCACTCAGATAGCACAACTGAAAGACATGAAATGTATCTCGATGGACAATTTCAACTTGACAGATGCGTGGAAATGAAAGAAAAATATTGGCGCATGTCGGACTGTGAAGATTTGTGCAGGGAGAAATACTCAAGTTTAAGCACCCCCAGTGCCCAGTACCAGTGCTGCTTCGTGACAGATTGTGATCCTTCTGACCCTGAGAGAGAGCGAATTGAGAGATCTGAGTGGACATCAACTAGCACAGTATCAAAGCCAACTTCACCTGTTTCAGATGAATCTTATGGTAAGCGTCCAGCAAAACGCCTGAAGGCTGATGTTCCCAATCTTGTAAATGTGAATCAAGTAGAGAGTTCAAAGGAGCAAAAACTTGTTGTGCATGAGAATCATGCATGTGGTGAGACAGTACAACCAGAAATCACAGAATTACCAACAAAATTACCTTGCAGTTCCTTGGGTGACATTAATGCTGACACCGATAATATGCTAGAACAGGGTAGTGAAGATGTACATAACATGGAGATTGTTACAGAAGAATTGCACTGTGTAAAGGGTGAAATTGAGATGACTGACTCTAAGACTGCTGCATTGGATCAGACAGCAAGTGGGGTCAATTTAAGTTCGAGGAAGAAAAGAGGAGCTTCTATACTTTACGCGTTAACTGCTGAGGAGCTTAGAGATCACATGAGTAGTCTAATAAATCAGCATACTTGTCTGGTGAGTGAATAATTATTTCTATCTCCTGTGTTTTCTGCAACTGTGAGTAGACTTGATTCTTGTTTAATCCTGTAGCATCAACTGTTACCAAGCTATTAGTTAGTTATATATTATCTTGCGCATGATAATAATATAACTTGATTGATTGGCGACATATATGTGTTGATGCTACGTGATAAAACAAGAATCTTGTGTGATTAGTTAAGGCTTTGTTTCATTCAGATTGGATCACTTCCATCATTCAGGATTTTATTTATTTACTTAGTTCACATCCCTGATCATGATTTCCTTGCTTTTTTTCAGGGCAAGTTGACATCTCAAGAAATCCAAAGTAATGAAGTCTTGCCTGATCTGAATGCATGCAATTTGTGTGGGATGGAGAAGCTTCTTTTTGAACCACCTCCAAGATTTTGTGCTCTCTGTTTGAAAATAATAAATTCTACAGGCTGCTATTATGCTGAAGTTGAAAATGGAAAGGATAAAACTTCTATTTGTAGCAAATGCCACCATCTAAGCAGTTCCAGAGCTAAATATGTTAAGAGATCCGATTATGCTGAAACAGATGCTGAAGCTGAATGGGTATGTTTCTTTTTCTCTCTCGAGTTGTCCTAATGTGTATATTAGTTACTCATCTTTTGTTCGCTTGCGTCATTTCAGTGGGTCCAGTGCGACAAGTGCAAAGCTTGGCAGCATCAGATCTGTGCTCTTTTCAACAGAAAATGTGAAGGGGCTAAGGCTGAATATACTTGTGCAAAATGTTTTTTGAAGGAAAAGGATAGTGGAGACATTCATGCACAAGAGGCATCCAGTGTTCTTGGAGCATGGGAGTTACAAAGAACTAAATTAAGTGATCATATTGAGCAAAGGCTTTCTGAAAGGCTTGAGCAGGACAGGCAACAGAGGGCAAGCGCATCAGGAAAGGCTACTGAAGAGGTAAATATCTGACACTTCTAATTTGATGTAGCTGTCCAGTTCATAATACATTCCTAACTTCCGAAGTTTAGAAGTTTGGAGAAGATGCAGTTGTTGATGCTTGTTCACATCGAACGGCACATGCTTAGAATAATCAGACCACCTATGTTGGCTGTAATTTTATTTGGTTTGGTCTCTAGGAATTGCATAACAGACTTATTTCAGTTCTGCATAAGGTTTATTTAACTTTTGTCCTTGGTGCTTTTAGGTACCACGAGTTGAAGGTCTTACAGTTAGAGTAGTATCTTCAACTGACAGGGTACTGCAAGTCCAACCACATTTTCATGAATTTTTTAAACAAGAAAAGTATCCTGGGGAATTTCCATACAAATCAAAGGTACAGGATGGTTGATTACTGATTTATGTAATTGTGGCTATGTTGACTGATTTATGTCTTTTGTACAGGCAATTCTCTTGTTTCAAAAGATTGAAGGTGTGGATGTTTGCCTGTTCGCCATGTATGTACAAGAGTACGGTTCAGAATGCCCACCACCAAATCAAAGACACGTTTATCTGGCATATATCGATTCTGTCAAGTACTTCAGGCCTGAAATCAAATCTGCAAGTGGGGAGGCTCTCCGTACCTTTGTGTATCATGAAATTTTGGTACGTTAATTGCAAATCACCGAACATATATTTGTCCTTGCTTGCAATGAGTTTATGTTTCTAGAGTCTGATCATTCTAATGTTTATCGTAGATTGGTTATCTGGATTACTGCAAGAAACGAGGATTTGTAAGTTGTTCCATATGGGCTTGCCCATCTACAAAGCGTGATGATTATGTTTTGTATTGTCATCCAACAGTACAAAAGATGCCCAAGTCAGACAAGCTTCGAAGCTGGTTTGTCTTCCTAACATGATATCAATGAAGTAAACCTAATATATTTTATGGGCCTTCATTTGACTATCATATTGATAATTTCAGGTATCAGAACTTGATCAAGAAGGCTGTTAAGGAGGGTGTAGTTGTGGAGCGTAATACACTCTCTGACTTTTTCCTTCAGCCTACCAATGAATGCAAGGCCAATATATCAGCAGCATGCCTGCCATACTGTGAGAATGATTTCTGGCCTGGAGAAGCGGAGAGACTCCTTGAGAAGAAAGATGATAAAACCTCACAGAAGAAAGAGACACAAGTAGGAAGGCTCTTACGTGTTGCCAAACGTGATGACAGAAAAGGAAACCTTGAGGATATTTTACTTGTGCACAAGGTTATTTTATTTTACTTGTGATTCTCTCGCCCTTCCAGCATTTCATGGATACCTAACATCTTATTTTTCATTATTACTAGCTTGGAGAAAGGATGTGCACCATGAAAGAAGACTTCATGATGCTTTGTCTGCAGCAGTTTTGCAAGCACTGTCACCAACCTATTGTATCTGGTAGAAGTTGGGTTTGCACTAGCTGTAAAAATTTCCATCTTTGTGACAAGTAAGCATCTGGTAGAAGTTGGGCACTAGCTGTCAATTGTTGTAGCTTGTTGACTCATCATTAAGGTATCATTATTGATTGTTGATGTTTGTTGGTTTTCGTAGGTGTCATGCAGAGGAGAAGAATACGGCACAGAAGGACAGGCATCCAGCTACAACGAAACAGAAGCATGCATTTCAAAGAGTATGTATGCAAACTTCATCTCTGGGCTTGTTTTGTTCAATCAATTAAAGGAAGTAACATGCTTCTACTTAATAGATACATGGTGGAATTTATATACTAACTACCATAGCCTACTGTCCCACAGATAGAGGTAGAACCTCTTCCAGAGACTGAGGATGTAGATCCAACAATTGAAAGCAAGTATTTTGACAGCAGAATAGATTTCTTGAAGCACTGTCAAGACAATCAATTCCAATTTGATACCCTCCGTCGGGCAAAGCATTCTACAATGATGATTCTTTATTATCTACACAATTCAACTTGTTCTGCTTGCCACCATGCTGTGGATCAATGCTTGGTGTGGCGGTGCCTAGAGTGCCTAGGCTGCACCTTTTGTGATCCATGCTACAAACAAAATGGTGAAAGATTGCATATTCATGAATTAAGAAAGATTGACACTAGCAAGAAGAATACTATGCAGGTATCGTCTTGGAACTTCTGAATGTCTTATGTTGTGTTCCCTAGTCAACAAAGTTCAAATCTTTGCAAGCTCTTTTGGCATTCTTTTCTTTTGGTGTTATTTATTGCAAGATGATTTTGGGCATAGGTGGCAGATCTTGGGTGGATTGCACCCTTATTACCAAAACTTAAAAAGGATTTTTTATGTGAAACTCGCTGTTTCATATTTTAAAGTGTTAAGGTGTTTATCTCCAACCATTATTTCTGCTGATTGCTTGTGCTGACATTGATGTCTCATTCCATAGTTGCTCTTGGCTTTCTGATTCATACATGATACTAACTGTGTTCTTATGAATCTTGTGCTTATTTCCAAAACAGGGCTACGTTGAATGCCTTGGGCATGCATCGAGATGCTTCGATCCTCATAACTGCAGCCTTCAAGTTTGTTTAACCTTGAAGAAATTGTTCTTCCACGGCGTACGATGTGATATCCGTGCCCGCAATCAGGGAGGTTGCAACAAGTGTGTCTTCATGTGGAAACTTCTGCTCCACCACTCAAAAGGTTGCAACGACACAGACTGTACGGTTCCCAGATGCAGGTAAAACCATGGCTCATCTGAATTATTCAGCTCCTCTCTCTTGAAACCCATCTGCATTTGCTATATAGACCCCGCTTTCACCCATTAGCTCACCCGCAAGTGTTTTGTAATCCTTGTAGGGATATAAAGGAATACATGGTTGAAAAGATGAAGGTTGCTGAGTCCTGTGTTGTAGCAGGCCAGCAGATCAGTAGCCGGCATCTTGTATAAACTAGCGTTCGATTTGTTCCCCTCGTTAACCAGTAAAATTTGTTGATGAAAATGCAATAAACTGCGGCTGGCCATCCCCGATGGATGGAACTGCAAGGTAAATAAAGTGGTGACCTGGTGCTGCTGGTGAGGCAGCTTCACCGGAGTTATTGGTTCCGCTGGTTTTCCTAGCATTGGCAGAAGAAAGTTAGGCTAGTGCACGGAGCTTCTACAATCTCTGTATGCCTAATTTAATCATGCCATTGAGGGAATTACTGACGGGAGCTTACATAGGCAATCTGACATTTGTTTGAGTGTCCGTACATATCATGTACATATAGTCAGTCTGTTCTCTTGCAAAGTTGCAACTCAGCTCATAGGTTGGTTAATAGGATAGATGGTTCCGTTTCTTCATTGCCTCTCTGTTTTGCTCCAGATTGTATTGAACAAGGCCACATTTTTGTTCAGTGTTGCTGTGCTGTGGCGACAAATCCAAATTCATTGAATGAATGAATGTGTATATTTACGCCCTCTTACCGGCTTGCCGCGATTCTTTTTTGCATATGTCCATTGACTACATATTGTGTGTAAGGATCGCCGCCACCTTGGAGCTCCGTTGGGATGGTAACATCTAGAAATTTAGCATAGAAAATTTTAGGATCCTGCTAAAAAAAATGCCGGACTGAAACTAATTATGAGCTGAAGGTCAGAAGGTGACTGGAAGGATATTAGGGTCAACCGCCGGCTGGGAGTGCGGAATCCTGGCTGCTGTTGGAGGTAACGTGCGTGATTGCCAGTGCAGACATCACAGAAAGGATACTGAGGGTCGGTCCACTTCAGGAGAAGACGTACAAAATGAAGAATTGAAGTAATAAATTCATAAGTTGTAACTGAGATGTTTTGATCAAATTTGGATTGCACCATTAAATTTTTTATGATGAAATCTTTAAAATAAAATCCCAATTGGCTATATTAAATATCTTTTAAGATGTAATATTTTTTCCTTGAAGTAGAACAATTTTATTTTGAATATGGAACAATTGATTTCTTGAAGGGGAACAATTGTTCTAACTTCATAATAAAATTGTTCCACCTTAAATTTCGTCCGAAAGTAGTCAACTATAGTCTTGTTTTGAAGATATCATCATTAGAAACGTGATGATGCAATTAGAATTTAATTTGGATAGTTGATTTGAAATTACGGATTTTTTCACTTCAACTTTTCTTTACATGGAACCCTATGTATCATGTTGGATTACAAGGCAAGGCCAATGTATTTGGACCAATATATGTGGGATCTACATAAAGTAGTCTTTAGTTACTACCATGTGCATAATATTAAAAGTGATAGAATGTGGTAAGTTGGAGAGAGATAATAAATGAGAAAAGAGAGATCAATACTTGTTTATTGCTTATGGGCTGCCCAAATGCATATAGGTATACCACTCTACTGTATATGGACTAGTTGCACGAAAAGAAAGAGAAGGTTCTGCGGCATCCAGATCGCGCGCGACCTGAATTATTTTTGGGAATCTTGGCTTAACCCTTCATCGTAGAAACCAGAGCTGCTGCCTGAATTTTATAGCACGGAAAACTTTGCTCTGGTGATACAGCTACCTACGTGCTCGCCCACTTACGAGCCTCCACCTCCGTCCCGATCTCTTGCTTGTCCCTCTCCTTGGAAAGTTGGAATGATCACCGATTTCTCTCTTCGCCGTGTTGCTGCTGCTCCTACTGAACATTGTAGCAACCGCTGATCCAATCCAATGCGGGGGCTACACGGGTGCGTCAACCCTGCCACCGCGGTGTCCCTGCCCGCGCTGCTCGTCGGCGCCGTCGTCTTCTTCTTTCTCCTCGCCGATCGCCACGCTTCCTTCCTCGACGGCTAAACCCCTTCCCGTCCAGCTTCGCCTCCGCCGGGAACTCCACTGCCGGGCGGGTGCCCAAGGGATGCGACATCTTCCGGGGCGAGTGGGTGTGGGACCCCGACGACGCCGCGCGGCCGCCGTACTACACCAACCGGAGCTGCCCGCTGATCCAGGAGCACCAGAACTGCCTCAAGTACGGCCGCCCGGACCCCGGCTTCCTAAGCTGGCGGTGGCGGCCGGCCGCCCGCGAGCTGCCGCGGTTCGACGCGGCGGCGTTCCTGGACGTCGTCAGGGGCAGGTCGCTGGCCTTCGTCGGGGACTCGCTCGCCTGGAACCACATGCAGTCGCTCATGTGTCTCCTCTCCAAGGTAACCAACTACAGTACTAGTCAAGAAATTAAAACAATGGAGATCGTACTATATAATTACCACATCATTGAATTATGAATTATATTGCAAGAAAACATGAATGTTTTCAACGAATTTGCTAGTAATTTAATCTGAAATCTTGTGATCAATGTGCTAACTATTCGTTTGCAGGTTGCGTACCCCAAAGACATATCCAAGACGACCGATCCTGAATTCAGGACCCTGTGCTACGAGTCCTACAACTTCACCGTGTCCATTTTCTGGTCGCCGTTCCTCGTGAAGGCGAACAAGTCCGGCGAGCTGTGGCACCTCTACCTCGACGAGCCGGACGACGCCTGGCTGGCCGGGGTCGCGGGCTCCGACTACGTCGTCCTCTCGGCAGCGAACTGATTCACCCGGCGCTCCGTGTTCCACGACACCGGCGGCCGCGTCGTCGGCTGCCACTACTGCCTCGTCCCCGGGGTGCCGGACCTCACGCTGCGGTACACGCAGCGCATGGCCCTCCGCACGGCGCTCCGCGCGCTCGTCACGGGGTTCGGCGGGACGGCGGTCGTGCGGACGCTGTCGCCGACGTCGCACTTCGAGGGCGGGGAGTGGGACAAGGGCGGCGACTGCCGGCGGACGCGGCCGTACGCGGCCGACGAGGCGCGCATGGCGGGGCTGGACCTCGACTTCCACGCAGCGCAGGTGGAGGAGTTCGCCAGGGCGAAGGCTGAGTCGGAAGCCGCGGGCGCGAGGGCGAGGCTGCTGCTCATGGACACCACGGCGGCGATGCTGCTCCGGCCGGACGGGCACCCGAGCCGGTACGGCCACTGGGCGCACGAGAACGTGACGCTGTACAACGACTGCGTGTACTGGTACCTGCCCGGCCCCATCGACGTCTGGAACGAGATGCTCTTCCAGATGTTGCTGCCGGATTGATCCATGCATGGAATGCAAGTTGCCGCTCGCTCATCATGATCCAACTTAATTCCAGCTTCCAAGATGTAGTTAGGCACGGAAATTCATTTTAGAATATCAAGACTGAAAGAGGCATGATATTATAGAACATAAAAATTAAGTTCGTGCATAGCATAAATGGTAGTATGTTCATACGACGCCCTCAAGAGAAGTATTATAATAGACCCTAAGCTGATTGAATGTTGAGATGGAGGAAAGAGGGGGGGGAGAGAGAGGAGAAGCAGGCTGTGTAACTTTACACCTGGCTTCGACACAAGAACCAAGAAATTTTGTGAGAGAGACAAGTAGACCATGTATTAAATGATGAAGAGTTAACTATTATACGAGTGGGCTGAGATATAGACTATAAAATCTTTACAGCCAGTAGCAGGCTGTATTATTAACTTGGCGGTGCCGCGAGTGAGGTGGCGGCCAGCCTAGGTAACGTTGGGCCACGTGCTTTTGCGCAAGCGTGGGTGCTCATTGGCTCATGGAAGTGCAGCAGTGGCAGCTAGTAGCGGGGGTTGCCGGCGCTAGGAGGACCTGCTTCTCCGACGTAGAGGTCTTACTGCGGAGCTGGACGGCGACGGTGGATAGTAAGTGGCGACGACATGTGGCTACATTGGCCTTGCGGATGAGGTGGCGGTGGTCGCACATGTTGGCAAGGGCCGCACACTAGGGGATGATGTTTTAGGTCGTGATGTGTTGTAACACCTTTCGTAATGTGAGGTTGGAGGTGCCATGTAAAAACCTGCCCGACATCCATCGGTGACGACAATGACGACAAGCTCTTTTCCTGTGCATCCTCAAGGTACCTCTCCCTCAATCGGCATGAGCAGGGGTGAAATCAGACCGTGGAACCACCGAGGTCTAAGTATAAATAAGAACGGGTCAATAACACTACTAACACCAATAAACAGAGTTTTTCTATTGAAATCTTCCGAAGTCGTCGGGGTCGGCGGACCCAACGGCAAGCTTGAGCTCCGCCCCTGGGCAGGAGTATTTGAAGGTGACTTATACCTAGGTTCCCAAGTCAGACGGCAGCGGCACTCGGCGTCGTATTCCTTCCTGGAGGCACTGCCTAGCTAGGAGACTCCAGCAATGGGATGTGTGGTTGTTGGCTATTGTGGGATGCTCGCCACTCTTGTTTGGCGGGATACTTTGACGAGACCTTCGCCTTCTTGGGTTTGCTACTTGCTTACCGTGTGTGCCTGATCCTGTTATAGTGAATGGATTATGGTGTATTCTGTGCCTAGGATAACTGTATTCAGGGCGGATCCAGGAAACAAAAATAGGAGGGGCTGGACTAAGTCATCAACACATGTCATATTCCCAATCATAGAAAAAGTACATCACAAGAAAGAGTGAAAATGACAAATATGAATTTCGCCTCATACCAGACTAATGGATAATGGGACGCCTATTTCCATTTCCATTAGTTGTGTTCTTTACGAGGAGCGATCTACACAAAAAATATTAAATTAGTCACGGGGCAAATAATAACTGAAAAGTTAAAAAGATCTCAAATTCAGAGAGATTTAATCATACCACTACTTTCTTTTGAGGCAGTAGCATACGATGTTTTTTCATCTCTTCAAAACATTCAAAACATTTTATGATTTTATCATTACTGATGCTTCTAAACATCTGTATCTCAACATAGCATATCATCAAATCATTGAGCCATTCATCCCCCATTTTGCTACGCAAATCTGTCTTATAATAGACATAGCTGAAAACACCTCTCCACTGAAGCAGTTGCCACCGGAAGTATCAATGTGAGCTCAACAAGCCGATAAACCCTGCATTATGAGAAATCTTGCAACATCTAAAGAAGAAGATAAGCGAATCTTGTATCGAATTTCTTCCTCCTTACTATGCTTTTCAAATTGCTGAGAGACACTAGTTATTGACAAATCTACAAATTATTGACAAACATTGGAGATTTAATTCTTGAATTATTGAAATTCATTGCAAAATAGATGGAATTGGGGTAAGAAGTTTTAATCCATACCCTTCTTTTTCTTAGCTTCATCAATCTTCCATTCTTCAGATGCTGCAGGCGGAGCTGCCGGTGCCAGCGCCCAGCCCCCAGGCCACAGGACGGCAGCGTGCCGCGCCTTGTCGCAGGCCGTCGAGCCTCCGCGGCTCCGCCTCCGCCGGTCCGGTCCGGCGGTCCACCCTCCGGTTGTGCGCCCGTGCGCAGGCCATGCGGACTCCGGTGCGCCCGGGCGCCCGCCGCCACGCGGCCACGCCGGCACGCCGCATGCGCCTCCACCTCCGCCGTCCGCTTGTGGACCGCCGGCTCGCCGTCGCCGTTTTTACGCGAGGAGCCGAGCTGACCGAGCTAGCCAGCTAGGGATTTGGACTGGGGATTGGGGAATTGGAGCTGGCCCAGTTTACATCCACGATCTATCGCAAAAGTTTAATTTTCGACCTTCAACTACAAAACTGGATAATGGAGGTCATCCAACTGTCGAAACTGGACTAATTTAGCCTTTTTTGGGTGGTTTCAAATGTGGTTTTCATTTTATAAAAATTCAAATTATTTTAAGTTTAAACTAAAAAATTCATAAACAAATAATTTTAAGTAAAAAATTATGAAACAAGTGCCAGCATTTTTCTATAAATGTAACCTATCTATTGGCACTCTAGTTATTTGAATCCATTTTTTCATATTTCTAATATTTGTTTGCTTGTAGTTATGGTTATTATTTTTGAATAAATAGGATTCAAATAGAGCAACAATAGATAGGTTACATTCTTAGAAAAATTTTGGTACTAGTTTCATATTTTTCTAATTTAAAATAAATTAGTTTTGATTGCTTTAGATCTACTAGAAATTTTTTTATAAAAAAAATACAAAATCTTCAATGAAACCACCCAAAGGGCCAAACTTGTCCGGTTTGATAGTTTGATGACCCTTGTTATCCGATTTTATAGCTGAAGATTGAAAATCGAACTTTTGTGATAGTTCAAGAGCGTAAAGTGGACTTTTCCCTAAAAAATCTAGATAAATCTGGTTAAGGAAATGTTGAAGAAAGGTTTATAGAAGAATTTAAAGCAAACTTTCCAAAACATATTAAATATGCAGCTTAAATATTTTTTGACAGCAAACATAATTTAAATCTGCAATGAATTTTATAAAAATAAAGAATAATTTTTAAAATCAATTCCTTTTTGTAAAATATACAAGAAATTAAATAATACAAAAAATATAGTAGTTCTTTCCCAAAAGAAGAAACATTTTTTTCTTAGAAAAGTTGAAAGTAATGTTTTTATATGAAATCATAAAAAGGTTTGAAAAAAGAAACATATCATGTCGAGACTGAATAGCTTGGCCACCACCACAAGTATTTTTCTTCGGAGTACTAGCGTCCGAACGTCCAATGTGGAATTTCTTATTGTACGTTCCATCCCAACATTAGAAAGTAGTAGTTGCAACATTATAAATCACCGCTTGCAACATAAAAATAACATGTATAAAAATAACTCTTGCCATCCAATTTTGGGATAGAAATTACCACCGCAACATGCATATCAGGTTGCATGCAACATTCAAAACTTTTTTCAACAGCTCAACATCTAGAAATATTATTTGGAACATCAAAAATTACTTTAATAATATGATCAGACATAGTTTGCAGCATAAAGTAATATGAAAAAGATTGCTCGTTGTCGACCAATTCCATGAGAACAAAATCTTATAGAAAAGTAGCATCCTTCATGCAGCAACCAACAAAAGAAAATGACATCAGAAAAAAAAGCATTGTAAGGCTACAAGTTATCCATTATAACATCCGGGGAAAGGGGATCCAATTACCAATCACAACATCAATATTCACTGATCGCAACATCCGAAAACGCCAATTACAACATCCGGGGGCCCATCCAACCATCCTCCACAGAGATTTTATGTAGCCTTACTAGTGTCAAATAAAGTTTAATGGATAAGAGACGCGTGGTATGGGGCTATAATATGGCTTCTTGAATATTCTTGGATCTGCCTTCTCCTCCATCGTTTCTTGGATCTGCCTTCTCCTCCACCATAAATCATGTGGCTCCGACTTGCTCCTTTTTTGTGTCGGCCAGAAAGATCTGTGATGGACTTCTACCTCCTCCGTAGCAGGCGGCCGGGATGGTGATGAAGGACGAGCCTATGCCAGGAGCAGGAGCAGCATGCGTGCAGCGGTGCAGGAGCTAAAAGCAGCACGCAGCTTAGGGACTGATGGCCATGGATGGGGATCATGGCTACATGCTCGGTGCTTGAAAAGAGATTAGATATGATGAGAGAGGCGAGCCGTATTGGTAAATGTGTCTAGTGAGACAGGACGTGGGGAGCAAATGAATGGATAGAAATATATGGTAGGAATTTGTGGAGCATATGGTATACTATATGGACGTTCGGTGTTTTTCCAAGTTGGCACGGCCCTTTCTTAGCATTACCGTTTTTTCTTTTAACATACAAGTTTTTTCTTATGAGGGTGGGCCCAACGCAGGCATACATGGTGATTTAGTATAAAAAAATAAATTCAATTCCACATATATCTAGAGCTTTGAGACCACCAAATACACAACCAAAACAACTACTTTTTTACTCTCCTAGTCCCACTACCCTCTCTTTTTCTACCTCCCATCTCATCTCTCAGTCTCTCACCTATCTCTTTCACCAGCTCCCTGCAAGACATTACTTTATTTTCATCGTTCGAACCTAATTTGCTCCATTTGGCTACCAGCTCCGTCACCGCATTGGACAAAACTTGATTATAGGGAAACAGAAAAACAAGAAATGGTGGGCCAAGACGGTAAGACATAAATGGGAAACTGAGCATTCTAATTTCTAAATCACATCTTTGATTAATTATATCGATGGAAATATACCTAATTATGGCATTTCACATTCAACAACATTATCACTTGTGCAAAGTCATCTTTGATTAATTATATTGATGGCAATATACTCCAATTATAGCATTTCATATTCAACAACATCATCACGTGTGTGAAGTCATAAAAATCTATGATGACCTAAAATGGTATTTTGACGCGTAATGCCTTCTATACAAGATCAATAAGGTATACCTCCAATCAACATATAGCCAAACAACATCTAATCCCCTACCTAGTCAAACGATTTGCACCACATACATGAACTAAATAATATAGCCTCTTAAGAAAATAACAAAATGAACTTGGATTGAAAATGATTTCAAATCATGATACTCTAAATGATACTAAATGATAAAAGTATAAAACATCCATAGAAACAACAATAAAACTTGCGGTTGGTACTGGCATAAGGGGTTCTATTCCTAGCGCGCGACTGGCGGCACTGCCATCGCAGAAGACTGCGACTGCTGCTCCTCCGCCCTCACCCACCTCCTCCGGCTCTAGTGCCGCTCGGGCGCCTCCGCCGCCGCTATCGCTAATCGATCATGTTTCCCCCTCCTTCGCCGTCCCGCCTCGCCGCCGTCTCGATCGGCCCTCTACCGGGCTGGCGACCCTTTATAGGTTCGCTCCTTGGAACCCGGCAACCCCTACCCCAACCTAGCAACCCCAAACCCCTAACTCGGCGACTTGACGACCGACAACAGCGATGGAGCTTCGACGGTGCTACCTTAGACCTTGGGCGATACGATGCATTGCGCACATGATGAATAGATATCCCGATTAGCATAACAACACTTTTCATAGCGAACGTTACCAGCCCCCACTAAGGTACAATTCTAACATACAACCAGTGATTGACAACTAAGTGGGACCACACCGGTTCGGCCATTATTAATATCGTGGTATATCGTCACGAATCCGGCCATCACGCTTCCACTTCTCGTACGTATATATCCACGTCACCTGACGTACCCCGCGACCGCCAACACGCACTCTCCAGTCTCCGAGAGCCCCACCGCCAAGTGGGTCCAGATGTTGACGTCCGTTGGGACCCACCTGTAAGTGGGCCTGAAGTCGAAACGGCATGAGTCCACAAGAACGAAATTTGGGGGTTGGGGCGAGTGGGAGACGACGCAGAGGATGATTAGCGAAGGGCTTTTTAGAAAACAGGGGGAAATATTTAGGGCGAAATAGATAGAGAGAAAAAAATCCCAGCGAAGAGGGAGCGGGGGATCGAAACCCTAGGCGCGGTCGGCGGCGATGGCGGCGGCGGCGGGGGCGCCGGAGTCGTACATCGGGAGCGTGATCAGCCTCACGTCCAAGAGCGAGATCCGGTACGAGGGCGTCCTCTACACCATCAACACCGAGGAGTCCAGCATCGGGCTCAGGAACGGTAAGGATGCCCCTTCTCTTCTCTTCCTAGACGGGTCGGGGATACTCTGTCGGAGCAGCCGGAGAGGCATGGGGGATGCGTCAGGGTTACGGATTCACCCCCGTTTCTTTTTTTTCCATTCGTGTTAGGTTTTGGAATTTTCCTTTGCACGATTTCTGGTTAGGTTTTCAGCCTTTTCACCCCCTTAAAGTTTTTAATTCTCTCGTAAGCTAGGCTGCGTATGAAATACTTAATGCTTATGTGTAACGAACGTTGCGGAATTCAGGTTACGCAAAGTTCGTGGTTGGCCATAAGCTTCTAGTACGGGTTTGAGTTGTTCACATCTTGTTATCTTGCACTGTCTATTTTCTTCACTGGCAAAATAGCACGATAAGCTAGGCCATATGCCGTTACAGTGAAAATTGCTGTAAGTTGAGCAGGTTATGCATGTCCTAACGACTTTACGAGCGGTTTGCACATTAGTTAGTTATATGGAAAGCTCTTTATTCTGAGTAATCCTGCTTCACTTTACGCGCCCTTTTTTTCGAACTCCTATGCACCAGAAACCGTTAGCAGAAAGGGCTAGGAACCTCTGCCACCTTTGGAATGTCTAGTTGCACCGAAATCGAGAACAAGATGTGCTCCAGGTCCATTACGTTTAGTTGCCAACCTGTGATTTGCCATGCACCTATTTAAGTTGTCTGACAGAAAAGGCAGGTGTTTATTTTTAGGCTCACATACTTCAGATCCAAATTATATTCCTTGTTGATGTTTCTTGCACCTAATGTCGTGTGCGTCGTGTGCTTATCAGTGTTTGTAACGGTGGGATTTAATGTTTTGTCGAACTGCTAACAATCTGTGGCCAAGCTGTCAGCCGACTTGCTTCTTTTTCATAGAGACAGTCGGTCAAAGGTTCGCACGGGTTCAAATCCATGATAATTTCAAAATTGTAAGGCTTCAATGTTTTCTGGAGAGCAAATAGTAAACTTTAATGTTGTTGATAGCATTTTGGACAGGTGCTGAGTTTGGGTCCTATATTTATCTAGTACTTATCTATCTGATCCTTTTTTTACTTGAGTAATATCCTTATCTATTGTTGGCATATTTGAGTAATATCCTTCTTTAAACTTTTTCAATTTATACTATGTAGCTGTCTAGACTGCCTAGATGGCTTCCTGAACCCAGTTAGGTTTTAAGCATGATGTCTGTCTAGAGCCTAGGCATTTCAAAAGACTGTACAGCAACTTAAGTTTGTTTTGTTTGTCCTTGAAGACACCAAGAGTTTCTCTTGTATGAGAGTTTTATTGGCTTTCGTATTTCCCCAAGTCCAAGACCTTTTCATAATTTTTTTCCTGGAGGTTTCAATTAAAGAAGTTACCTAGAGTTAACTTGTATTGTTCTGTTAGCTTAGTATTGTTTTCTTTGTTCTTTCTTTTGTCTATTCTGATTGTATTAACATGTTTCTTTTTGTTACAGTTTGCTCATTTGGAACTGAAGGTCGTAAGAAGGATGGCCAACAGATTCCTGCCAGCGACAAGATATATGAGTACATACTCTTTCGAGGGAGTGATATAAAGGTAATGGTTGCAAAACAAAAAGATACCCCTTAATGTCTTAAGTTTTAAATTTCTGTTACTATTGAACAAAAAGTTTGCCATCATTGATTTGGTTTATATTATCCCCGTGCTGTTCAGTATTGTAAACTTGAGAATTGTCCATTGTAGTCCTGTAGTTAATTGGAACAGGATAATACACAGATGGATTCATAAAATCACATAAATGCTAGAAAACGAATCGTCTATTCCAAGCTCCTGAATTAGGCAACTACTGAGGGTGTGGTGAATCAAGGCCTTGGCTGATGCAGTATAGTTTACTGGATGGGTATTGAAGGAAAATTTAGGAGGGTGTAGTTGCCCTTGTAAGGATGTTTGTTGGGACTTTTCGTGTATACGGTATCATCTCATGAATTGTGATCATAAATATTATAAGTTGAAAGGACTATGTCACCAATATTTATGGTTTTACTTAACTGACATCCTAGTTGCATGATGATTACTATGATTCCACATGAGCATGAGTTTTCTAATAATCTCCTAATGTCTATATTGAGGTCCTAACAACTTAGTTCATACATGTTCCTACGGTTTTGATTTTCTGAGTCATGCGCCTTCAATGCAAACACATTTTGTTTAATGATTTACTGTTTTCATTAGTGAGTCTGCTCATTAACTGTTTCAATTAATCTGATGTGTTTGTGATACTCCTTTTATAATCTTCTCAGTGGTATCTTAGCTTTACATTTTACTGCAGGATTTGCAAGTCAAATCCTCTCCACCAGCTCAGCCGGCAACTTTACACAACGATCCTGCGATTATTCAGGTAACTTTCTGTTATTTCTTGTGACTAGTCAAATGTTAAATGCCTTTTATGATTCTTTCTTTTCAAAAAATTCTTAGAATTTTTCTCGTCTTTGCTCACTGTTATTATTCTTTTTGTGCAGTCACATTATCCTCGTCCAGTCTCGTTGTCTACAAACTTGCCTCCTGCTGCAAGCACAACATCAGCTGATACTACTTCACACAATGCTTCATCTGCAATTCAGATACCACCACCATTTCAAGGGAATTTGCCACCTTTCCAACCTGGCGCGAGCTTACAGTCATGGAACTCATCACCTATGCCATCATCAGCAAATGGCGCTGGCCTAACAATGCCACCGATGTACTGGCCAGGATATTACACACCACCTACTGGGTTTCCTCACCTTCAGCCACCACCCTTTCTTCGGCCACCGCACAGTTTGACAGTTCCACAGGCTCTGCAGCCTCCTGTCCAGTATCCTGGGCTTAATGGATCCTTACCAGCTGGGTTTCCAAGTATGCCAGAGCTTCCTTCTTTTCTTCAACCTGGTAATAGTAATAGTCTAAGTCAATCTTTAGGTGTCTCGACATCAGTGTCAGCACCTGCTTCATCGAGTACATCAACAACTGATTCATCAGGAAGCCAACTGCCAAATAAGCTATCCTCCATTTCCGCTTCTGTGTTTTCTATGGGTTTAACTCCCCCGTCTGTGAGTCCTTCAATTTCTACAGTTGAACCCTCCATGCTCGTGTCGCAAGGCATGCCTTCTTTGGTGAACAGTAAGCCAGTAGCTCTACCTGACTCCACTGTGCCATCTCTCTCCAGTGATAAGCCTGCGAGTGTACCTGCTGCTTCAGTGCCAACCTATCTACCTTCCTCTCAGCCACCTTCTGCTAATGATGCATCACCAGTCAATGTTGCGGAGCAAGTTACATTGGTAACTCCTGGTCAACTTCTGCCAACTGCTTCCTCCACAGTTACTCCATCTCAGGCCTTGCAAACTGCTTCTGCAACGGTTCCATCCTCTAAGGTTGCCTCCTCCACGGTTCCATCCTCTCAGGCAACCTCTCTGGTTCCATCCTCTCAGGCTACTTCGTCTACAGCTTCACCCTTGAAGGTAGCTTCCTCTTCTGTTTTGTCAGAAGAGGTGCAAGTGATAGGTGAAAATAAAGCAGTTAAGCAGCGCGAATGGAAGGCAAAACAACCTGCGGTTGCTCCGTCCGGAAATAAGGAGCCTCTATTGCCAGCACCAAAGCCTATACTTGAGAAGGTAGTGGTTTTTTTAGACAGCATGTTACTAGACAGGCTGGACATAGAAAGCATGTTTTTAAGGAAAATTGCATAAACTGCCCCCACATGCCCCCACCCATCACCACCCCCTTCCAGAAATAACCCCTCAAAAAGAGCACACACAATAATTGTTTGTGGGTTTGCATCTTAAGGTACAACTTAATTTGCATGCTTTGAGATTGTTGCCTTTCTCATTCCTGTAATTCTTTTGGTATCAGCCTGTTGGAGCTTCCTCATATGTTCTGTACAACAACAGAGGCCGAGGAAGAGGAAGAGGTCGTGGTAGAGGAAATGGGGTACGTTTATCTGAAACATTTTCTGTCCTAATAGCTTTCCCAATATAGAAGTTCTTGTGATATGAAGTCAACTTGGCACCTGATGAATATATTTTCTGAGTTTTACATCCTCAAGAAAGCACTATCAGTAACTTCGGTGCTCTTGGTTGCTTGATGAGCTCTAATGCTCTATAAAAAGACTTATTAGGCAAATTTGGTATTTTCAGCATCCTTTTGTAGCTCAAATAGTTTGATCAAGTATAATGTAGAAATCTACAACAAAACTGCACCTACTGTTCTGGTTAATATGTTAGTTATTTTTGTGAGTTGCAAAGATTTTGCAGTATACTAATCCAGTGCATTTGTCATTAAACAAACCGTGTTGTCACCTGGAGACATAAAATGGGGGACAACTAAACTCCCAAAAGTATTTTTCTAGTACGAGGTCGTTAAGTGCCTATGTTCTATCTTCAGAACCTTCTTTGGGTTTGGGGCTCCACTTCTGCATTAGATTGTAGTCTTCACTTACATTCTCTCTACAGCTTTCACATCCCATAACCAAGTTCACAGAGGACTTCGATTTCATGGCAATGAATGAGAAGTTCAACAAAGATGAAGTATGGGGTCATCTTGGTAAAAGTACAGGACAGTTAAATGATGATCCAAATGATTATGAAGATGATGTTCCAGAAGATGAAATATCTCCTAGAAAGCCAGAAGCTAAGGTAGTAGTTCTATTAGATTGCTTTTCATGCTTTACTGTTCAATCTTAGATGCTGATTAGCCTTCTCTCTTGCGTCTGCAAAGCCCGTGTATGTTAAAGATGACTTCTTTGATTCACTCTCGTGCAACACAATTGACAATGGAGGGAGGAGTGGAAGGATTAAATTCTCTGAGCAGAGAAAAATAGATACCGAGGTATTGAACAGACATATACGGTGCGTCTTTACCTTACACATCTAGTTAGCATTCAGTGCTTATGATGTTTATTTTTGGCTGTAGACCTTCGGTGACTTGGCAAGGCATCGACCAATGGGCATGCGAGGAGGGAGGGGGCCCCGTGGTGGTGGTGGTCCTCGTGGTCGCGGCTATTATGGTAGAGGATATGGATATATGGGTAGGGGGCGTGGCTACTCTTACCCTAACCACCAATCATGATACAAAAGATTCATATGCTTTTCAGTGCCTAGATAGAAGCACATGAATGGCTATGGTGAAGAATGGCATATTTGCTTGGAAACCTGAGATGTATCACAAGTCCCAGCTCGGCTGTTGGAAGAGTGCCTATTGCATATACCTATCTTCCAGCTATAGCTGAAAATGCGGTAATAGTTTGGTGGCCGATTTGATAAGTTAAGAATTGGTGTCACCATTGAAGCAAGGGCAGAGATTGGATGCATATCTTTTCTGTTGCCAGTGTAGGTTCCCTTCGGAGATAAATAAGAGCATGATATTTTGCAATTCCGTTGGTTACTGTATGCTCATCCAGTGTTGTTGGATGTTGTGGAGCTTTCTTAGAGCTGGAGACAATGTCATATATGTTGCATGGACATGGTGCTCCTGATGGGAGAGCTTCAGTTTGATGTGCTCGTCAGTTTTTTTTTTTGAACTGTGTGCTCGTCAGTTTTACTTGTGCGGACAAACTACAATGCGCAGAGATTTGTGTATCTTACAATTAGTTGTATTTCGCACTCGTACCATTACTGTATGTCGTTCTTTGGAAGCTAGGGTCTGGTTGATTTAGTTTTGTTTGTGGCCGTTTGCTCTGGGATCATGTCCCTCTGTGGCTCATGTGCAACGGTCCTTTGGAATATATTCTTAACACGTTTTGGAGTTTGATGGAAGTCATAACGAGAACATATTACAAGTCACAGAATTTGGATAATAAGAACTCTGAATTCCAATGGGGATCTAGAAATGCTGGCTGGCAACCGCGTGCACATTTGGCTAGCTGCCCCACATCTATTATGCCCACAAAAATGATCCACATCCTAGATGTACATGTTGAAGAACAGTTCATCCACTGTTTGATTTGGTGGGTTGAGATTAGCCCGTAAAGCAACCCACAACGATGACGAACAACTGCATACTTTTTTCCAAACTTTCGAATCGGGGTCTTTAAATTTTGAAAATAAGTACATAAAAGAATTTGGATTCTGATTGGGCTTTGTGTGGGCCGTATTCTTTTGGGCCTACGGATTTTGGACAGCTCAGGTCCGTCGTTGTTTGCGTGACCAGAGCGTCACATTTCGCTAGAAGCCTACAGGAGCTGAGCTCGGAAGCGAAGCCCCAAAACCCTCTTCCTCCGCCGTTTACCCTTCCGCCGCCGGCCGCCGCCGGAACGCCATGGTGGTCTCACACCTGCGAGCGGCCCTCTCCCGCATCCTCCGCTCCCCATCCCGCCTTCCCGCCTCCTCGCACGACCCTCCCCTCGTCTTCCTCCAGTCTTCCGCTGCCGCCTCGTCCTCTTCCGGCTCCTTCGCGGCGGAGGACTACCTCGTCTCCCGCTGCGGCTTCACCCAGGCGCAGGCGCTCAAGGCCGCCGCCAAGATCTCCCACCTCCCTTCCCGCGCCAGGCCCGACGCCGTGCTCGCCTACCTCGAGAGCACCCTCGGCATCCCCGCCGCCGGCGTCGCCAGGGTCGTCGTCATGGACCCGACCTTCCTCTGCGCCGACGCGTTGCCGACCTGCACGGCCTCGGCCTGTCGCGGGACGAGATCGCGCGCCTCGTTCCCCTCGCCCCCAACTCCTTCCGCAACAGGTTCCTCCGCAGCAATCTCGAGTTCTGGCTTGCCGAGCTCGGGTCCTTCGACAAGCTCCTGAAGGTCCTCAGGTCGTGCTCCGGCCTTCTCAGCATGGATCTGGACAAGGTTGCCAGGCCCAACGTGGACTTCCTCCGGCAATGCGGCCAGGACATCTCCGAGATTGCTGGCACCAATCTCTACATCAGTCGGATCTTCACCATGAAACCGGAAGTTCTCAAGGAGACTGTCCAGCGAGCGGAGGAGTTGGGCGTCGAGCGTGGTGCCAGAATGTTCCGCCGCGCTCTTGCTGTGGTTGCTTTTACTGACAATGAGGTTGTTGCCAGGAGAATACGGCTGTTACACAATGCTGGGTTCTCAAAGGATGATGTGCTGGCGATTGCGAGGAAGCAGCCTCTCGTTCTGGGCTTGTCTGAGCAAAAGGTTCAGGGAAATGTGGATTTCTTGATGAAGGATGTCGGTCTGGAGGTCTCCTATATTGTGCGAAGACCAGTGCTGCTCATGTATAGTGTTGAGCGGCGGTTGTTGCCCAGGCATTGCTTGCTCAAAGTTCTCAGGGAGAAGGGTCTGCTGAAGGGTGAGCCGGACTACTATGGCACTGCCTCAATGGGTGAGAAGATTTTTGTGGAGAAGTATGCGCATCCTTTCAAGAACCATGTCCCAGGCCTCACAGATGACTATGCCTCCAAATGTTGGGGGAAGGCAATGGATGGAATTCGTAGCCAAAAGACTGACTGAATATTGCTGAAGCTTGTAGTGGAAAGGACAAGTAGGTACTTTTACAAATTCGCCACTGGTGCAAATGTTACTTCAGTCAACATTTAGTTCTCGATTGATATGAAATTTCCTATTTGCTTTGTAATTGTTTTTTAATTATGTGTCAAAGGGGGTATACTGTACCTCAAAGGCTCTAATGTCAAGGAGTGCTCAGATCAGGGGAGCTTGTGTGGTAGACATAAAAAAGATCACTTATTGGTTACATGGTTTACTAGTTTTTCTTTTTTCTCTTTGAAGAATATATGCATGCATAGTACCTTATGCATATATTTGTAGACATGCATCTATTCATAAAAGACAGACACGGGTGAGTTGTACTTAGGCTTTTGTAGAATTACTGCCACTCACAACGCTCATTGCTAGAACCTAACATGTCACTTGATATGGTTAAATGTTATTTCCGCATCTAAGTCGGTCCCAAAAGGCTAGTATGATTTGCTAAAGATACATAGGTTGAATATTTCAGAAGATTCGTAGCATTCCCACTCCTTTCTAAATGCTTCTTGCTCTTAATAGTTAGCTGTGAAAAATGTTTTATTCAGTTCATTGGATCAGCTTGATAATATATTGATTGTCTCTTTCTACAGGTCTTGACAGAATCTAGAGCAGCAGTATAGTGGTCAAGATCCATGGTGCTGGCTGACAACCTGCCATAACATGCAAGTTGTTTCTAATTGTCTGAGGGCAGGGTATAGTTCACTCACTGTCCAAGTTGCCTGTTATCTTATGTTTTCCTCTGAACGTGCATCATGAGAAAACAATAGTGTCTTTCCATGGTAATCAAACAAAGGCAACATGTAATGTAATCTCTCTTTTAGGTTTTAGAAGCATTGAGCTTGGGTCGTCTTGTTCTGGATTTAGACTATTTGGTTAGAGCACCTGTAGCTCCTTGTTCAGTTTCATGGTACTTGGCAGCATTGGAGTGAGATAACTGAAGTGGTCTTAATCTGGCAAGAATGATTGCACAGTAAGTGATGGATAATTAGCCTTGCTCTTGCTTCTCTCTTGTATGGAGCAAGTAGAGGTCCTCTGTTCTTTTGGCCATGCACTGTAGTCAGCAGCAGGCAGTAGCTGTAGTCAGCAACCGTACAAGGTAGTGGAGTAGTGGGAGTATGTCTTTGTACTCTACATTTGACTTATGATATATGCAAGATAGGAGAGCAGCTGCAGCTCTAGTTCAGTTCAGCAGCACCAATGCTCTCTGTTCTCACCTATTCCCTTCTTCTACCTTATAGCCAACAAGAGGTCATATGCCAGATCAAACTGAGAGCTGATGATTCACCCTTTGCATTGAAATATCTTTTGTATTTTCTTTTCTGAAGAAATATGAATGGTTAAAAGATGATCTTGAAGGGTTGCCAATGCAATGTGTTATGTGAAAACACGTAAAAATGTGAACAGAAGCCAAATAGAATTTCCTGGTGCTTGTTCCATGAAACCACTGACAACGCTTCACAATTTTCTGGTTACTTATCTGCTTGGTTTTTCCACTTTCGTTTTTAATAATACCAAAGGATAAATTTATATGCATGAAATTTCTCTTGGTTATACTCAAACAAGTAGAAGACTGACTGACACCATGTTACAACAACTGAAGCTGGGATACAAGATTGGAGACAGATTTTGGCAGCTCACCACCAAGCATGTCCTACTTTAGGCTGATGACACAAAGACGGGGTGTGGTTTGTGAAGAAAGTGATGAAATTCCTGTCCTGAGCACTTCTTGCGTTGAGCATGTTGCCTTCAAAGGTATCTGGGCAAAGTTTTCCAAGGGGATATGGTGCCAGTGAGGCTATTAACGCCTGGCCATAGGGAGTAGAGCATGATGGTGTTGGCTAGTTAAGATGGAATTCCTCCGACAAATTTGTTATTGAGCATGGGTAGGCCAGCCCTGTGTTAGAGGGTAGTTTCTCATGCATCTTGTTCTCAGTTAATCCAAGGTCCATAAGTGAAGGTGTTGAGGGAGATCCTCAGGGCTGGTGCCTGAGGTGTGGTTTCCTGCTGCTATGAACGACCTGAGTCCAACGATTCTACACAAGTCCTCAGGGATGATGCCCTCGAGATGGTTGCTGCTGAGGTTGATTCCCCTCTGGGAAGAAGAGATTAGCGGTTGACAGTGGGATTCCTCCCGTTGAGCTGGTTCATGCCAAAGCCTGATGCTCACTAGTTTGCTGCAGTTCCTCAGGCCAGCTGAGATCTCACCCTGGAGCGAATTGTTTGAGAAGTGAAGATATCATAGCCGGTGCAGGTGGCCGACAGTTGCAGGGATTTGACAAAGTTGATGCTGGTAGGAGCCCATGAAGCATCACATTCACGGAGGAAAACTCTGATGAGAAACGACATGGATGCAGTGTCCTCAATTTGCTGCCATGGAGAAAGACCAATTGTGTATGTATACATTGTATGTCGTAGGTCAAATTTCAAATGGTAGAACATGTCTTCGTACACTGCGAATGCGAGTCACCTTTATTCATCATCGTCCTTAGAAAGTTATCAAGGCCTTTCAGTATCTGTTTGGGGGCTGTCGTTGGATCTAGACACGAGTTGTAGCTTGCAGCTCTGCTCCTCCATGCATTTCACATGTCGTAGTACGCAGGAACGACTTGAGCTGCGCCCTGAGGATCTTGCCGGAAGGTGACCGGGGGATGCAGTCGACGAACACCACTCTCCTCACCTTCCTGTACGGCGCCACTTTGCTCTGAACGAAGGAGAGGACGTCCTGCGCCTGCGGCTGGTTGCTCCATGGTTTCCTCACCACGCAAGCCACCGGGATCTCGCCAGCCTCCTCGTCAGGATACCTGGTCACTTATAATATATTTATATATATATAACAAAGTCACCGGCGAGCAAGGTGTATGCAGCAAGTGACAGCGTACGACGACGACGTACGGCGCAACAGCGGCGTCGTGGATGTCTGGGTGGGCGGCGAGGACGTCCTCGAGCTCGGCCGGCGCCACCTGGTAGGCCTTGTACTTGATGAGCTCCTTGATCCGGTCCACCACGTGGACGAGGCCGCGGGAGTCGACGGAGCAGGTAGCCCTGCATCACGGTGGGCCCCCGGATCCACAGCTCACCGACGCGGTTCGGCGGGAGGGACTCGCCGGACTCGGCGTCCACGATCCTCGCCTCCGTGCTCGGAACCAGGCGCCCGATGGAGATCGACGCCGGCGGCGGCTTGTTGGAGGACTCGACGCCGTCGCCGTTGCCGTTGCCGTGCGGCAACGGCGAGAGGTCGCACATGGTGACGATCCCCGTCGTCTCAGTTAGCCCGTAGCACTGCTTGCACGCAAACAAGCTTGGCATCAATTGCCCGCATCCTTACGAGTCCGATGCCCAATTATCAATTTCTTCATGTGCGGTTCGTGACGATCTTGCGTTGTTTTTTGTTTACTTCATATATATTCTGTACCACTTGTTACGCGCTGACAATTTTTTCCAAGTATCCGTAAACAGATTATTTTTACTGGTAACAATAGTTAGGAATGAAGAATAACACAGTAGAAAGGCAAACACAACATACATACACACACTCATCCTTGTAAATGTACTTAGACATGCACAACCTATCCCACGCCTACAAAAGATTGAGCTTAGGCCAATCTCAGTGGTGTTCCATAATAGTTTTATAGCATTAAATTTTGCTGATGTGGTAGGATTATTATGAAGAAGAGAAGTGAGAGTTCCATGATATGAGAGAGAAGTTTCGTCCTCGTAACACTCATCTAGCTCGGTTACCAAGTTTTTATTATCACTAACTGTGCAATAAAACCATGCATTGAGACCGGCATTATAGGTTATGACGTTGACAAACGCAGTCCAAACACATCGCTACAAATAGTCACGTCGTCTACCAAAAAATTAGTGGGGGAAGCAGAGCTTAGCTTCGAAAGATCCCTACCGTGTTATAGTTAGTAAGAAAAGTACAGTTCGACAGTCAACTGGTTACAAATAAGGTTCATGAACGAGAAGTCAACTATCTAGGTCAACTATATTGTGCTTCAAGAATGGTACAACTATTAGTTGTAAAAAATTTGACCCGAGGAATGAGAGGATCGAGGTCCTTGCACTTGGAGATGCTATACCATAAGTCATTACTCCTTGCATACGCAATGCAAGAGGAATGGCCTGACGATGGATGATGCCGTCCAATCGAATTATACAACGGACACATGGAGACTTAAAAAAACACCACTACTTCACATAACAAACTAACTTAACGATGACGCCTCAACAATGTGGCACAAGACGCTATCTGTATACAAATGCAACTGTATGTACACCATTTTAAACTAAACTGCCAACATGAGAAAATGTATCTTGATTGGACGTGTAAAGCTTGTACTACTATTAGCTGAAAGAAATCTATCATTGAACTATACTGCAATGATGTTCTTGCTTAAATTTTTTTTGAAGACGAGAAAGGTGAACAGACTAACAGCAGCTGATCAAGGGTTCTACTTCAAGCCCGGGATGGATTATTGAAGAAAGGAGAAGGATGATGAACACTGAATTTGAGACTCGTCACGAGGAGAGTAACAACTAACCTGAACAAGGCTCACCCGCGGGAAGCAGCTGGCGAAGCGCGCCATGTGATCGCGCTGCAGCGGCGCTCCGGAAGACACGACCTCCCTCAGGCACAGGCGTCGCGCTGATGATGTCGGCGACGGCTCTCCGGCGGCGAGCTTCTTCGCCATCTGAACGACCATGGGTGGCACCGCCAGGAGCCTGGTGACCCTGTGCTCTTCCATCGCTGCCATCAGCCTGTCCACCGAGAACCTGCCGGGGACCAGCACCGCAGTGGCGCCGATCGCCGGGGTGCCGAGAACGAACGCCGAGAAGCCGAACATGTGGAACATGGGCAGCACGCACCCGTACACGTCCTCCGCGTCGCCGCCGCCGCGGCGCCGCCAGACGTGCTGGAGGAACGCGGCCGCGGCGATGACGTTTCCGTGCGTGCTGACGACGCTCTTGCTCCTCCCCGTCGTGCCCGACGAGTAGAAGAGCAGCGCCGGGTCGTCGCGGCCGATGCTGGACGCGCCGGCCGCCCACGCGTCGTGGCCGGCGAGGCCGGCGAGGAGCTGGTCGACGAGGACGACCCGCGAGGCGGCCAGCAGGGAGCGCGAGGAAAGGCTCCGAGTCGCGGGCCTGGTCGGCGAGCTCGCGGGGCGTGAGGAGCGGGTTGGCGGTGGAGAGCACGGCGCCGAGGGAGAGGACGCCGAGGGAGACCGCGGGGAAGTGGAGCGAGCTGGGCGCGAGGAGGAGGGCGACGTGGCCGCGGCGGAGGCCCAGCGCGGAGAGCGCGGCGGCTGCCTTGAGGGAGAGCGTGCGCAGGTCCGGGAAGGAGAGGGTGGCGCCGGTGCACGCGTCGACGAAGGCCGGGGGAGGAAACGTCAGCAGGCGCGGGAAGAGGTAGTCGGGGAACGAGGCGGCGGCGGCCGTGGCGAGTGGAGGGTGGCGGCTGCTGTAGGTGCCGGTGGCGGCGCAGTAGCCGGCGGTGAGGTGCGCCTCCGTGTCCATCGCCGTGTGGGGTGGTTTGCATGAAGCCGCCATCTTCTTCGTTCTTCTCTAGCCATGGGCAAGGGAATAGTAGACAACCATTTATAGTAGTACTATACTATAAGAATACGGCGAGCCGAGGTGTTCCCATCACAAATTGGGCCATTTATAGTAGACCCACTCAATTCACAAGTGGTGGCGAAGTCTCCATCACAGCACCAAAAGGAAAGATTTTAGCTCGCGCTACGCCCTCATCACCCGGGAGATTTGGAAAGAGCGGAACGCCCGTGTGTGTGTTCCATGACCAAGCAGGCTCGGTAGTAGCCATCCTGAGTTCATGAGTAATCGTAGTTTCCCTCTTTGTTTCGGTTCTTAGGACTTGTATTCAAGCTGCGGTCCTATCTTCTGCTGGTACACGCTCCGGCATCGGCATAGTGTGTTATTCGTAAAAACAATTTTCTTTTCTATCTTAATATAAAGATATGCAACTCTTTTGCGTATTCGATAAAAGAAAATCATTCCCCACCAATAATATTAAGTTTTTGATGGGAGTAAAAAAATATACATTTGATAACTTCATGTAATGCAAATTTCATGTCGACGCCGAATTGTAAGGGCGCGTCTACGCATTGCTGAAGGTTACCATAATTTTTGAGGTTGCCTTAAGCTTGCGGGGGAAGTAGGCCGCGTGTGGAGCAGGCTGCAAGCAGAGTAGCACACAAGCAGGCTGCAAGCAGAGTAGCACACGAGTGGGCCTAGGGTGCGTGTGCGGGCCGCGAGCAGGAGCATGCGAGTGGGCCGCTGACCCAATAATAGGATATTTCGTTTTTCTTTACTGTTGAACACTGGAATATATTTATACAAATGAAAGTCGGCTACATGCATCTGCTTGTAAAATTTTTTATTTCATCTTCTTTTAATATTTGATATTGTAAAAATTAGTCTACAAAGTTAAAAAATAGTTCCCACACGAACATATTATTCAACATAGAGAAGAAACATGTTCATGTTGCGAACAGAGTTAGTATTGCAGGTGAACAATTTAGACTACAAAACGAATAAATAATTTAGTATTATAAATAAAAATATTTTAAAAAGTGAACAAAAGAGCACTACACGTGAACAATTTTTCTACATGTACATTTAATTTGCAAAGCAAATAAACAATTTAATATCACAAATAAATTAGTCTACAAAATGAACAAAACAACTCCACACACAAAAAAAAATTCTATATGAAAAACAAACACTCGGAACAAATCATTCATACAACAGGACATAATATGTATACATAGCGAACAAATGTGTATGAAGAAAGGAAAACTAAAAGTAATGAGAGAAAAAATAAAACAAACATGTTCGCTAGTTGAAAGTGTTGTTGTGCGTCCCACAGTTCTGTATGAGATTCAGGAAACCACTGACCAATGTTGGCATCATCCCTTATTGCTGCTGAGTGCTGTGTATGCTCATGCAAATGTCCACTTCCTCCGTCTTTTGAGTACCAATCGGTCTCTTGGAATGTTAATGAGAAGAAATAAAAGCTGACTATTTGTTAGTGGACACTAAACAATCTACTCATATCTTTCAACACACCTGTTGATAAAGTTTTATGATATGTGTATCAATAACTGTTGGGAATGCTATATAGTTGATGGTGATCCATTGGATACGTTATATAGTAATCATGGTATCTCTAGGTGACGTGTAAGTTTCCTATAGTTCACTCCATTATATTGGAAACACTCTTCTAATAGTTAAAGACGGTGCATGACGGACACATTACGTCGTACACATCTAGTCAACTCTTATTTTGTTTGTTGGACTTCCTTGTATTACATCAAAATATATCATTGGTTGACCTAAATGGGAGTTTCATGCTGTTTTACCCCCCAACATATATAGTCCCTGTACTTGATCTGATGGCGCTGACTTTGCAAATATAAAGTCTGAACTGAGTTCGGGCTAGCGAATATCCAACAGTACAAACGAGCATTTAGACACTCATGAACCAACGACCTGCCTTCAAGGCGTGTGTGATGAGCAGGAAAGACACAAGATGTCGATAAATAAACCAAAGTATTAATGAAGTTCATGTGCTAATGATAGGTTTAATTAGTGTGGTGTGCTTAAATAGTAGGTGCCTCATCTGGAACTTCTGATGAGCACCATGTGGCACGGAGTAAAAGTGCATGTCAATACCGTTAATGGCAAGCTCTCCTACATTACAATATGAATGACTTACATTATACCGTTAGTTAAGTACTCTCTCCGTCCCAAATTATAATTTATTTTAGCTTTTTTAGATACATAATTTTTGCTATCTATTTAGACATAGTGTATATCTAAGTGCATAGCAAAATATATGTATCTAGAAAAGTTAAAACAAATTATAATTTGGGACGGAGTAGTATAGGATTACTCCACCTCTTCCGCAAAATAGAAAACTAAAATAAAAGTCATTTGTCAGATAAACGTTCTTATTTGCATCTGGCTTGCATGTTTGTTCTTCACCAACATTATTGAGACCTTCTCCCAGTAATCGTATATGATACCATTATTATAATACAACATGAAGGCTTTGGGCACACATAGAAAAAAATGATGCAGAAAAAACTTGTGTTATTAAACTTATGTCTACAACAATATGCTGTGCTTAAATCACAAAACTATGAAATTTGAAGACATGCTTCGATGGGTTTCTGTAACACCATTTTTTTGTACACACATTTTGCTCACGTCCACAATTTGTACATGCTTACTTCACTAAGGAAAACAACTTAATTGAATATATAGGGCGTTTTTTCGAATGTACAGTTTCTTATAAATCATATCCATGATAGGGAAAATAGATGTAAAATTCCCCAGAAATCGTGCAAAGGTTTATACATTGCCGCTTTAATTGGATGGATACCAGCATACTTCTTTGACTAGTACAAATGAAACAAACAACAAAAAATTAGTACTCCCTCTGTGTAAGAATGTATAAGCATTTGACAAACAATTACTCTATTAGTATACTTTATGATAAAAATGATGTTGTTAGATTCGTATTCAAAATTACTAGTTTATGATAAAAGTTTATGCCACAAGATGACATATTATAGACCAAGCCAGTAAGGTCAAATTCTTGTCCTAACAAAACAAAAACATCTTATATTTTAGGACTGAGGGAGTAATATATATACTATTTAACTACTATGTTTGTTTTGAGAAGTTTATTTGAAAAATTCAAGAAGATAACAATGGCCAAAATGGTAAATAAATGTGTCTATCCTATGCAATGAAATCGATGCTCTTTTGCAAATGGAGGGAGAGAATCTACAGGTAATAAGTTGACGAAGAACGGAGAACTCAATTCAACGGTTTCCTTGTGCTCTTGCTCCTCTCACTGAGATGCAGATGCCGGGATCTTCTCCAAGTATCAGTCAATCAGCCGCATTAATGACAGTGAAGAGGCATACGATGACTCTATTTGCTGCCCAGACAGGCGCATTAATTGGCGATGTGTTCATCATCAGAAAACTAATCAGGTGCCTGGTCATCCCAGGGACAAGGCAGATACCAATGGTGTGGGGAACTGCCTACATATCTTAGCCAGTATCAAGCCACCAAGGGGAATCATCAGCACTAATTAACACCCGCCCTGAAGGGCATATCATTACCTTATCCCCGTAATTATCTATGTCATCCTTGCACGCTAATCTGCTCTGGACATTCCATGCCTGGCAGTGAAAGATCCAATAATTCAGCTAAACCGCACCGCCCCATGGCTAAGTATAGACTTCTGATGAATGAAGGAAATAAAGACCGCGTTTTTGCATTGCTAGCTGGAGCTAGCACATAGCTAGTGTACCAACTGCCTTCTTCCTGTTATCATAGAGATTACTTTTCTTGGAAAAGTTTGCATTTAGTTTTCATAGATGATTATATAGGTATGACATCTCACATGCATGATAAAACTTTTTGTGAATCAAATAATAATAAAGAATACTGATGGTTCGAGTTGTGAGGCCAAGTATGGTGCCAACTGTAGCACCCACTATGCCAAATATACTTTTGTATGTGCATACTGCACAGAATATGTGGCAAAATATCAGATGAAGCTTTTGGTTCTAAATGCAATTGGTAATTGCATGCTGAAATGAAGTACAAAAAGGATCCATGCATTTTGACCATTTTGCTACTTTTACCCTATCAGGATGACTTCAACAATAAGATAATGACTGCCCAGTTATATATCTATAGGTCACCAGTTCTTTGAGAGTTCAAATGACTTGAGTGAAGATCATTAAACTATTAGATGATTTCATGAATAAAATGTGACATAGGTCAACACATAACAATCACTACTCTTTTTACTGCAAGTAAATCAGGTTATTTATCAGTTTTATACTCTTTTTTTTGCGATGGTCGGTTTTATATATACTGTAGTGGTGGCTTCCGGTAAAAAGCACATGCCAACTTCACATACTGACATAAGTGTTTGATCCAACATTGGGTTGCTCTAGGGCTGGTAAAAAAAATCTCAAGGCTCGTGAGTTGGCTCGGTTTTATTCATTTAAGTTTGCCTGAGTCAGTTTGGTTCAGGCTACCAAACAAATTAAACCAAGCTGAGCATATTATTTCAACATGCTTTTTAATGACTAGCTCCCGAGCTGTTCGATTACCTCATTAGACTCGATAAACATGAGAATACTGGTCTAAATATATTGTATACTGTTGTATCCTTGCAAAATTTTGGCAAAAATAGACTTGTACGTGTCCAATTTTGTATTTTTAATCATGCTTAAACTATGATATATACCGCTTATTATCCTGAATGGCCATTTTCACGCTGGCAAATAATTCTTATTATCATCTAATGTAAAATATTATGGGAACGTGGTTGCTAATCCAGCACACCACGGGTACATGTTTATATAGGGGCCAAAACCGACCTCAAGAGATTACAAGCTATCGTTGTTGTAATCTAGTTTGGTTGTGTGTTGTATACAAGTAAGATTCTATTCAAACTATTCTATCTATAACCAAACCAGATGTCCAACAACGTGTGTACCAATTACAAGAGATCAAACATATTTCTAACAGCCTCCCTCAATCTGAAGCTTCTTCTTTCTTCTGAAGATTTAGATTGCCAACAAAGTCTTCAAACTTTCGCACTGGCAAGGCCTTGGTAAATCCATTTGCTAGCTGATCATTGGAAGGTATAAGCCGAACTTGTAATTGCTTGTGAGTCACTCTCTCACACAAAATGAAAGTCAATTTCAATATGCTTAGCCCGTGCATGAAAAACCGGATTTGCAGAGAGGTAAGTGGCTCTTAAATTATCACACCATAGGCATGGAGTTGAATGAGTTTTGACTCCAAGTTCAGCCAATAGAGACTCTAACCAAATGACTTCAGCCGTTGCATTAGCCATAACTTTATATTCCACTTCTGTACTTGACCGAGATACTGTTGCTTGTTTCCTAGCACTCCATGAGACAAGGTTTGCACCATAGAATATGGCAAAACCACCAGTTGAGCGCCGGTCATCAACACTGCCGGCCCAATCAGCATCTGAAAACGCACTGATCTGAGTAGACGATGATTTCTGAATCTTTAGACCCAACTCAGCAGAGTACTTGATATACCTTAGTATCCTTTTCACAGCTGTCCAATGTAGACTTGTTGGGGAGTGCAAGAATTGGCATACTTTGTTTAGCGAGTAAGCAATATCAAGTCTCGTTAGAGAGAATTTTCTTCTCTGGAAGGCACAGTTCCTTCCAGTTGTGCGTGGTGACCAACTTATGGGATACCTTGATGGAACTTCCCCTGAGCCTGCCAAGAATCTAGAAGTTGCGAAGGCCGACAACAAGAAGGAAGTTGTTCCCAACCCACAGCATGCCTTATGGGTGGCCAAAGATCAGCAATTGCTGAGTTACCTACTGAACTCGCTCACCAAAGATGCCCTAGCCCAGGTGACATCTGCGAAGACCTTGGCAGAAGCATGGGAGGCGCTAGAAACAAGATTTGCGGCGCACTCCAGAGCTCGCGTGACCAATCTACGCATGCAGCTCACCAACGCCAAGAAAGGTAACATGATCAGCACTGCCTACTTCAACTAGATGATTGCAATTCGTGATGAACTTGCTGCTGTTGGAAAAGAAGTAGAAGAAGATGAGATGGTTTCAATTATTCTTAATGGTCTTGACTATGAATACAATGCTTTTGTTTCATCTGTGCTTGGTCGGGCGGAACCAATCTCGTTGAGTGATTTGTTTTCCCAATTGATGGACTATGACCTTCGTCTTGAGATGTATCAAGGTGATGGAAACTATCAGTCCTCGGCTAACATGGCAGGATGCGGTCGTGGAGGATACCGCGGTCGTGGCAGCAACCGTGGACGCAACAAAGGAGGCCAGGGTCCAAATCGCAGCAGCAATGGTGCAGGAACAAGTGCACCTAAACAAGGTGGACCGAACAGCAAACCAAAGTGCCAGATCTGCAAGAAGGTTGGACATGAAGCCCCTAGCTGCTGGTATCACTATGATGATGATGAAGAACAATAGAACAACAAGACAGCAGCAGCAATGTCGACCGGGTACAACCACGACACAAATTGGTACATGGACTGCGGTTCCACAGATCATATTACTGGAGAACTTGAGAAGCTTTGGGTCCGAGACAAGTATAATGGAGGGGATTAAGTCCACACCGCCAATGGATCAGGTATGAAGATTAGTAATATTGGGCATACAACTTTACATACCCGTAATAAAAGATTGCATCTAAATAATATTCTTCATGTTCCCAGTGCCACTAAGAATCTTGTCTCTGTTCATAAGCTAGCCCGCGACAATAATGCTTTCCTTGAATTCTATCCTAACTCTTTCTTTATCAAGGACCAGCAAACGAAGAAAATCCTTCATCAAGGTAGATGCAAAGGCGGTCTCTACCCCTATCTTCATCCTCGTCAGGAGAGAGTCCAAGCAAACAAGTGTTTGTCGTCAATAAGCCGTCCACATCCAAGTGGCGCAGTCATCTAGGTCATCCAGCATCTCCCATTGTTGAGAAAGTTCTTAGTTTCAATAAGTTGCCATGTGATAATAGTCAAGAGTCAGAAACAGTTTGTGATTCATGTCAATTGGCTAAAAGCCACCAGCTTCTGTGCTCTAATACACATACTGCTTCAATTGCTCGTCTTGATCTAATTTTTTCTGATGTCTGGGACGTGCTCCTAGTTCGGCAGGTAGACATACCTATTATGTGAGCTTCATAGATGATTTTAGCAAGTATACTTGGATCTATCTCCTGCGAAAAAATTTGATGTCTTCCATGTTTTCAAGGACTTTCAGAATCTAGTCGAAAAAAAGTTCAACAAGAAAATTATCTCTATCCAATTTGATTGGGGAGGCGAATACGAAAAGTTGAACTCGTTTTTCCAACGTATAGGCATTACCCATCGGATCTCCTGTCCTCATGCTCACCAACAAAATGGTGCAGCCGAAAGAAAACATAGGCATATTGTTGAGGTTGGGTTAGCTCTTTTAGCAAGATCATCCATGCTACTCAAGTATTGGGATCAAGCTTTCCTCATGGCTACCTATCTCATTAATCTTTTGCCTAGGAAGGTAATAGGTTATGATACTCCTATTCAACGCCTTCTCCATGAAACACCCGATTACAGCTCCTTGCGCATCTTTGCGGTGTGCATGTTGGCCAAACTTGAGGCCATATAACTCTCGCAAACTTGCTTTCTGATCTATTCGATGTGTGTTTCTTGGCTATAACTCCCTACATAAAGGATTCAAATGTCTTGACATATCCACCGGCCGCATATACATCTCAAGAGATGTTGTTTTCGATGAAAACTGTTTTCCCTTTGCCGATCTCCATCCTAATGCCGGAGCACAATTGAGACAAGAAATTCTTCTTCTTCCAAGCCATCTGTGCAATCCAAGGGATGTGAGTTGTCATGATCCACATATTACTAACCCCACTAATGATCCTGGTGATAGCAATGATGTGCAGGAATTTGATGCAACAGATTTGGAGCACAATAGCCAAAGATATCATTGCATGGGTGTATCTCCCGTTGCAGAAGATCCGGGCGCAGAATCCCATGGTGATACGCTGGCGCCAGCAGCTGTCGGCAGCGATCCCGGTGCTGATTTTGCCTCAGATCATGCACTGGATACATAGCAGAAGCCCGCACCCGCTTCGGTCAACCCAGCTGCGATGCGTGGGGGGAATCCTCCTCGCGCAACCCAGCTGGCTCTTCCTTGCCAACGCCACGTTAGCCGGCACCACGTGCTGGCCCCGGATCCTCTACACCGAGCGGATCATCTACACCTGCGTTTGATGCTGCACCAGCACCAACTCCTCCGCCCATTGCACCAGATCCTCCGCCGGTTGCACCCGTTGCCCAGAGGCCTCGACCAAACTCCAAAGCGGTATTGTTAAACCAAAAGCCCCATATGTTGGTATGATCAAATATGGTCTGTTCAACTCTACAGGAGAACCAGAATTTGTGCAAGAAGCGTTGGGAGATTCAAAGTGGCGATCAGCTATGCAGGATGAGTATGATGCTCTAATTTGAAATGGCACATGGCACTTGGTCCCGACAAAGCAAGGAACAAACATAATAGACTGCAAATGGGTGTTCAAAATCAAAAGAAAGGCAGATGGGAGCTTGATAGGTACATAGCTAGGCTTGTAGCTAAAGGCTTCAAACAAAGGTTTGGAATTGACTATGAGGACACCTTTAGTCCTGTTGTGAAAATTGCTACTGTCCGGTTAGTATTGTCTGTTGCAGTATCAAAAGGATGGTGTTTGAGGCAACTAGATGTACAGAACGCGTTTCTCCATGGTGTTCTGGAAGAGGATGTTTTCATGAGACAACCACCAGGCTTTGAGAGTAAAAAATCTTCAGGGCTTGTTTTAAACTAGACAAGGTGATCTATGGATTGAAACAAGTACCCAGGGCTTGGTATTCAAGGTTGAGTGAAAAACTAATTAATCTTGGTTACAGTACCTCCAAGTCTAACATCTAATACTATCAGCGTGCCTGTGCTTCTACCTTTTTTTTTCTGTAGCGGTCTTTTGATGCTCTTGACAATAATATTGAACTATGCTCCACTCGCGAGCCAAATAATGTTGAGCCATTTAAATGAACCAAGTCAAACTCTCCTTTTTAGCTCATTATTGTCCTTAGTGAGTCGAATTGAACTGATCCATTATCAAAGCGAGCCGAGCCTTAAGGAATTGAGTTGGCTCGTTACTAGCCACCCCTGTAGAAATATAACCCATTAGACTATTAATTATAATTTTAATGATTGAGTGATAACATAGTTCTTAGAACTAATGTGTTTGTTAAGTTGGATCATTGTAGGCCCGATGACAAAATTCAAACCAAGCCATCCAAATCATATAAAAAATCCAGAGAAAATTCTCACAATTTGATCATGGTGAGATCCTTTCAAGTCTCAATAACGGCGTTGCCGCTCATTGAACAATGCAGTATATGCTGGAGCATTTTAGTCACAACCATTGTCAAAGTAGTGATAAGGGTTTTGTTCTACACAACATTTTAATATGGTGCTGTATTGGAGATACAAAGGTGTTCACGCCATATCGAACATCGTTATTGTTTGTATAGATGACATTGCATTGGAGATCAATATTAATTCAAGACTGAAGATGGATATATATAATTGATATTCTACATGCTGTATGAAACAACGGTGAAGGAAAGAAACGGCGTCGTATTCACCGTATCAATTTATTCCGAGAGCATAGAAGGCATGGACATAAAGTTCTACACGCTGTCGCATTACCATAAATAATGGCGCCGCCGTAAGAAATGGCGTGCATATATAAGTTGGAGTCCGACGGATATATGGAGGAAATGCACACGTCGTATGATACGGCGATGGGCAAAACTACATGGGTTTCATATGGCGTGTAGAGTTTCATGGAGCCATGGAAACTAATGGCTAGTTAAGTTGTTGAGCTATTTATACCTTCCCTACTCATTTCATTGGAGTTGCTGGAGTGTGCTGAGGTGCATTGGAGTGCAAGACACATCAAGAACACATCCTAGCCACCAAAGTCCTAAAGTGATCATATATCCAAGGCGATTAGCGCATGTTTAGAGAGTGATTACTGCTAGATTAGGCCTAGAGTGAGAGGGAAGAAGGTGTTGCTGCCTTGTGCTTAGTTCATGGAGTGTACCGACTTTGCAATCTTGGTGCAGCGATCCCTTAGAGTCTTGGTGGCTCGCCGACAATTCATCGACCCTCTGATTTGGTGTGTAGCGGCGACGATAACCGTGTACGGGGTCGAGGAGACTCGTTCCTTGGTGGACAAGATCCATAGTGAAGACGGCGTCAAGATGATCGGAAGAGAGGGAGTGGTAAGCCTTGATAAGCTTTTCATTTGGCTTGCGCGATGGTGAGTCCAAGACCTTGACTAGAAGAGACTCGGTGACCGGAATCATATCCTTTGGTGGAGCTCCAACGTGGACTAGGGTGATATTTGTCTACCGATATCATGGGATAAATCATCGTGCCGAGTTTGCATTCTCTCTACCCACTTCTTTAAGTTCCACATTTCGTACGTGCAGCTTTTATGCCATTATTTACTTAAAAGTAGTTTTGCTAGGATTAGCTTTAGGTTGTAAAATTTTTATAGATTGATGCAAATATTAGTTGATCTTTAGTTGCATATCTAGATAACAATATGACGATCTAATTTTCTATTTTGTGCAAATTAGTGAAAGTCATATAGAATTAATGTTTTAAATTTGCCTAATTAATCCACTTGTCTTTTTGGCTATACGAGCACCAATTCTTTCTACCCATAGGTTGTTCCATCTTTTGCACTGCTGATCCGCTCGTGCCCTGCTACTCACAGTACTCTCAATTTGGAAATTGTAGCATATCCATGGGATCAAAACTGAAACGAACTAAACTGTCGGTGTTTTATCGTCAGGCCCACCGAGTGATACCCCTGAAGTGGTGAGTTTGTAGGCAGGGTGTCGCCGAGATCAGGAACTCAAAGGTGCAAGAATCACAAAGTTTAGACAGGATCGGGCCGCCGAGAGCGTAATACCCTACGTTCTGTGTGCGGTTTGTATTGTCTTAGGTGTTGATCAGGGTGATCTTGGTGATTTCTTTTGGAGGGGTCCCTGCCGCCCTTATATAGTTTGGGGGGATAGGGTTACATGGGAATCCTAGCCGGATACGAGCTCAGGAGTCCTACCCGAGTACTTTTCGGGTAGTTTCCTTTTTATTCGACTAGTTCTACTACGGTACGAGTAGTTCTACTATGGTATGAGTAGTTCTACTACATTATGAGTAGTTACAACTAGTGTAGGGCGTAAGCCATGTCCCACCCCTTATCCTTTAAGATGTATGCCATGTGCATAGTCCCGTGGGCCCGGGTCTGACAAGCCCCCGAGCTCTTCGCAGTCGAGTGCTGCAAGCTTCTGAGTACTTCTGAAGGCGTCTTCGAGTTTTCCCGAACTCCATCTGGAAGGTGTCTTCCGAGTACTTCCTTGGCTGCATCGAAGTCGTGAGGTGCTCATGCCCTGAGTAGTTGTCAAGTCTTCTTTTATAGGAGGTGCGATTAAACTCGCACTCCATATGGAGTAGCCCCCGAGCCTTAGGTTGACTCGAAGAATCAGGTTGAGGGTCAAATTAGTCTTGAATCTTCTATCCTTATCTTCCAAAAGATTTGAAAAATAAGTCGCTGATGACACATGTCCCGCAGCCCCCGAGCCTTGAATCCAAATCCCCATAGTTTGGAATAGAGGATCCAAAGAATCGTGGTATGCAATATATGACGGTAAAGATTTGATGGTTAAGATGGGCAAATTGGTTCAGAAATTCGAAAACCGCTTTTTTCGGAATAAATTCTCTGAAAAAATGGTCAAACAAATAGCTTCTCCAAAAAACACCCTAAATTACCGCTCAAATCGAACTTTTTTCCCTGAGTCAATGGCGAGAGAAGACCTCTGGGTTAAATTTTGAAAAACCCTTATCTCGGAATAAAATCCCTAAAATAATGGTTAAACAATTATCTTCCGAAGATAAATCCTTAAAAGCCTCTTAAATCGGGATCTTCCGAATAGTTTTGTAGCGTCCAGCCTCAAAGTGTGAGAGCTTGAACGATCCACCGAAAGCACGCTGAGTGCCCTGTCGAGCCCAGCCCCCGAGCATGGGAGCTAGAAGAGTGTGTCAAAAAGCACTCGAAATGTCTTGTTTGTAGTCGAGACAAGGAATCGAGATAGCAAACTAGTAAACGCAGTGTTATGGGAGCGAGGCCCCTTCAGTAAACTCCACGTAGTACTAGTCGAGAACTAGTAAACATAGTAGTACTGGAAGTATGGGTGTGAGGCCCCTTGAGTAAACTCCACGTAGTACTAGTCGAAAACTAGTAAACGGAGTAGTACTGGAAGAATGGGTGCGAGACCCCTTTAGTAAACTCCCCGTAGTACTAGTCGAGAACTAGTAAACAGAGTAGTACTAGAAGTATGGGTGTGAGGCCTCTTCATTAAACTCCACGTAGTACTAGTCGAGAACTAGTAAACGGAGTAGTACTGGAAGTATGGGTGCGAGGCCCCTTTAGTAAACTCCATGTAGTACTAGTTGAGAACTAGTAAATAGTGTAGTACTGGAAGTATGGGAATGAGGCCCCTCCAGTAAATCATGCTACGCTGCAGCTGACAACTTGGATACAAGTTAGCTAAGGGTGAAAATGGCTTAGATGCTCGATATTCCAGAAGTTTGGGACCTCCTGGCCATCAGGGTACCATAAGCGATATGACCCTGGTCCTGTAACCTTGTGCACGAGGAAGGGTCCCTCCCATCGCGAATTAAGCTCGTGCAGCCCTGTTTCATCCTGGAACGCTGAAAGATCGTTGTTGAACGTTTCGGTCGTGGTAACGAAGGACGTCTTGTAAGTACCGGGCCGACTGGAGCAAAACATTGCATCTAACTTATTCTGCCAAGTCAAGTTCAACATGTCTTGCGTTATCAACCTCACTTTCTTCGTACATCTCCAGTCGAGGAGAGTGCCACATGACATCAGCCGGCAGTACAGCTTCGGACCATAGACGAGAAAGAAAGGTTTTGCTAGGTTGTGTGCGAAGCCCCTAGACTACTGACGAGATCTCATTGATCCACTTGCCGTCCTTTTTGCTATTCTCGTCGTAGAGTCTTTTCTTTAGGCCGTCAAGGATCAAGCCGTTGGCGCGCTCAACCTGGCCATTGGCCCGGGGGTGAGCCACTGAAACATAATTGACCTCAATGGCACTGCGTTCACAGAACTCCCAAAACTGATGCGAGTGGAAATTGGATCCCAGGTCCATGATGATAGTGTTGGGGAAGCCGAATCGGTGCAAGATGTCGCAGATGAAGCTAACCACTCGATCTACAGATAGATTTGTAATTGGCTTGTACTCGATCCACTTCGTGAACTTGTCGATGGCTACCAACACGTGAGTAAAACCTCCTCGCGCAGTTGTCAAGGACCCTATCATGTCCAGGCCCCAGCATGCAAACGACCATGAAGGTGGTATGGTAATAAGGTTGTGGGCCGTGACGTGGGGCTGCTTGCTGAAAAACTGGCAGTTTGTGCACCAGTGAATGAGTGCTTCGGCGTCTGCCAAAGCAGTCGGCCAGTAGAACCCGGATCTGAAGGCTTTCCCGACTAGTGTTCGAGAAGCAGCATGGTTTCCGCACACACCTTCGTGGATCTTCTGAAGTATTTCTTTGCCTTCCTCCGTGCGGACACACTTCATGAGTATGCCTGATGCTTATCCACGCTTGTATAATTTGTCCCCGACTAGAACGTACCCTTTGTTGCGCCTTAGGATGCGTGTGGCCTCAGCGCGTTTTGGGTCAATGCCGTGGGGTAGTTTGTGCTCCTTAATGAAGTCGAGAAATGTCGCCCGCCAGTCAACCTCGATCATCAAGACCTCTCGGTCGGGTTCCAGTGGACCCTGAGCAATGGTGCTTTGATCTGGTATCTTGATGGATGGGTGATGCAACTCGTGGATGAAAACTCCTGGTGGGACGTTAGCTCGATCGGAACCCAGTTTCGAGAGCACATCTGCTCCCACATTGTTTTCGCGAATCACATGATGAATTTCCCGACCCGAGAACTTGCTCTCGAGCTTGCGTATTTCCGCGACGTACGCATCCATGGTGTCCTTGTTTACGTCCCACTCTTTGTTGACTTGTTGGACCACCAGCAAGGAGTCGCCGTAGACAAGTAGTCGCTTGATGCCCAGAGAGACTGCCAGGTGTAGCCCGTGTAGTAGTGCCTCATACTCGGCTTCGTTGTTCGAGACCTCAAATAGTATTTGGAATACATATTTGAGTTGTTCTTCTTTTGGACTGATGAAGAGTACTCCCGCGCCGCCGCCTCCGAGCTTGGGTGAGCCGTCAAAGTACATTACCCAATGCTCTGGCTGGTTGGCTGGGGCTTCCACTTGGTTTTCTCGCCATTCTGCCATAAAGTCGACTAGTGCCTGCGACTTGATGGCTGTTCGGGGCTTGAAGTTGAGAGTAAGAGCCCCCAGTTCCACTACCCACTTGGAGATGCGCCCGGTGGCATCCCGATTGTGGAGAATATCCACCAATGTGAAATCAGTGACCACCGAGATGTTGAATGCGTCGAAATAGTGGCAAAGCTTTCTAGAGGTGATGAGTATAGCCTAGAGTAGTTTTTGAATTATCGGGTAACGAACCTTGGAATCAGAAAGAACTTCGCTGACAAAGTAGACTAGCCGCTGCACACCGAAGGCATGGCCTTCCTCCTGGCGTTCCACCACGATTGCCGTGCTGATGACGCGACTTGTCATGGCGATGTAGAGTAACAGGTTCTTGCCTGGTTGTGGAGCCGTCAAGATGGGGGACGACTGCAAATGGTGCTTGAGATTTTCCAGCGCCTGCCTTGCCTCTTCGATCCACTGGAACTTGTCGTGTCGTTTGAGCAATTTGAAGAAGGGTAGTCCCCGTTCTCCAAGTCTCGAGATAAATCTATTCAGGGCTGCCATACAGCCTGTGAGCTTCTGGACATCCTTGATCATCTGTGGGGTGTCCATGTCTGTAATGGCGGTGATCTTCTCCGGGTTTGCTTCGATTCCTCGGTGACTAACGATGAAATTGAGTAGTTTTCCTTGTGGCACGCTGAAGATGCACTTGGTTGGGTTGAGCTTCCATCGAAACTTGCGTAAGCTGTTGAAGGTTTCCTCGAGATCAGGGATGAACTCGTCGTGGGCTCTGGTTTTGATGACCACGTCATCCTCGTAGGCTTCAACATTGCGGTGTAGCTGATCAGCAAGGCATAATTGGATGGCCCGTTGATAGGTGGCTCCTGCATTCTTCAACCCGAAGGACATGGTTGTGTATACATATGCTCCAAAGGGGGTGATGAATGTTGTCTTCTTCTGGTCTTCTTCCTTGAGAGCAATCTGATAGTAACCCGAGTAGCAGTCGAGGAAAGAGAGCAGGACGCAGCAGTCGTAGAGTCAATAACTTGGTCGATGCGTGGGAGCGTGAAGGGATCCTTCGGGCAGTGTTTGTTGAGATCAGTGTAATCCACACACATCCTTCTTTCATTATTATTCTTTTCCAGAACTAGTACAGGGTTGGCTATCCACTCGGGGTGGTAGGCTTCTTTAATGAAACCAGCCGCAAGTAGTTTTGCTAGCTCCTTCTTGATGGCCTCCCTCTTGTCTGGGGCGAAGTGTCGTAGTTTCTACTTTTTTGGAGTGGCTTTGGGGTCGACTTTTAGGCAATGCTCAATCAACTCCTTGGGCACACCTGACATATCCGCTGGTTTCCACATGAATATGTCATGGTTGGCCCTAAGGAAGCTGATGTGCGTGCTTTCCTATTTGTCACTCAAGCTGCCTCCGATCAAAGCGGTCTTGGACGAGTCGCCTTTTTGCAGCTGGATGGCCTTGATGCCGACGCCGCTGGGGTTGGGTTTTACCCTCAACTGGCTAGGCCTCTGATTGGAGATCTCCATCTCTGAGTTAGTGAGCTTTTGCGCGGCCACGAAGACTTCCGCAGAAGGTTCTGGTACGCGTGATGTCGCGGCGTCTCGATCATCTCTTGGTCGCACCCGTACGACTTCTTCAAGTCACCACGGAATGTGAGTACACCTGTCTTGCCTGGCATCTTGAGTAGTAAGTAGACGTAGTGAGGCACAACCATGAATTTGGCCAACGCTGGTCTACTAGCCATGAAGTCAGCCACCTCGAACTTGATGTACTCCGTACGGTAGTTGTCTTTCGTCCCGAAGGTGACTGGCAGGACCACTGAATCGAGTGGTGTAGCCGCGTTTCCCGGGACGATGCCATAGAAAGGAGCTCTACTAGGGGTAAGCATCTATGAGATGTTCAACCCCATCTTCTTTAATGTACTCGCAAAGAGCAGGTTGAGCCCGCCACGACAGGATCTAGGACGAGCGGGAATTTTCCCGGCTCGGAGAAGCTAGTCCACTGATCATCCCTAGAGAAGGAGATCGGGACCTCGCTGTATCTCAGAGGTTTCTGTATGGCGGGCTCAATAGAGAGGATTTCGCGTAGGGTCACCTTTTGCGCGCGCTTGGAGGGGATGCCACCATCTCCGCCAAAGATGACGTTGACGACATTCTTCGGGTCTTGGAAATCTTGAGCCCCGACTTGTCATCCTCGTTGTCGTCCTCCTGATCCTTCCGCTTTTCGTCTTGAGGAAGGAGAGGAGCGTTGAGTGACTTGCGAAGGCTGACGCACTCGAAGAGCATATGATTTGACTTCGCGTGCATCGGGCATCGTTTGTGGAGGACTTTCTCAAACTGTGCTTGATTGCTCCCCGACTTCTTGCCCCGCAGATTGCACTCAACAGCCGCGACTTCTTGGTCTGGCTTGCGTTTTTGGGGATTCTTCGAGTTGTTCCGCTGGCCCTTGTCGAAGTGGTTGCTGCTGCTGCTGCCCCGCTTGTCATTATTGCGCTTGGGGAAACGATCATTCTCCTTGTCCTTCTAGTCAGCCCACCGTGCCATCATGTCGCACAGCTCCACGGTAGTAGTCGGGCGGTTGCGTCCGAAGTCGTGGTAGGTGTGCTTTGAGAAGAGGCCATTCTGGAAGTAGCGGATGACGTCCTCGTCGGTGATGTTGGCGATGGTGGCTCGCATCTCGAAGAAACACCAAGTGTAGGACCTTAGGGTCTCGTTCAACTCCTGCTTGCCTAGGACAAATCATGACGAGTGCCTGCTCGGATCATGGATCCTTGGAAGTTGTAGATGAAGGCCCACTTGAGGTCCTCCCAGGAGTCGATGGAGTTTGGTTTAAGGCTTTCAAGCCAAGTGAGGGGTGCGGATTCCAAGGCTATCGGGAAGTAGAGTGCCTTGGTGGAGTTGGATCCCCCTGAGACCTCGATGGCGACGGAGTAGCAACGAATCCACTGGCGCGGGTCTTGCTTGCCATCGTACTTGGTGATGTCGACTGGTTTAAAATCCTTAGGGTAGGATTTCTCGGTGATGTTGGAGGTGAAAGCGAGGAAATGGTCATTGTCATCATCGTCGTGGTATCTGTCGGGACGGTCCCTTCTCCTTGCCTCGATGATGCGCCGCGTGTCGCGGCCATCATTGATCTTCTGCCTTAGATCAATCGTGTCACCTTGAGGCCTAGTATCGTGCCGGTTGCGGGGTGGGCGCATCGATTGTTGAACCTCTTGTTCGACGTTGCCAGGCGCGGACTGCTAACCCTGAGGATTGCCGTGGCCGACTGGATTGTCCTGGTTGCGCTGGCGATTGTCGTTCCCCCGATATCCGGGACCTCCTCCAGGGGTGCGACTAATCTGCGCAGAGTCACCAGGCGCTCTGATCTCGAGAGCATGTTCCGAGTTGAGGACATTGGGTGTTGCCCATCGAGTTGCACGAGCGTGCGCTGGATTAGATATTGCAGCCTTTTTATCTGGGGGTTTGGTGGTAGTTGTTGAGCTAGGAGCGTTGCTTCTGCAATGGCGCCGATCGGTGTGTGATACTCCCGATCTGCAGCTGCTACGAAAGCGTTGTTGAGGTTCCTTTGGTATATTGGGTTACGTGGGCGGTTTTCCGCGTTCCGCCTGCGCTGGGCATGCTTGGCATTTTTCAACAGCCGGATCCTTCTGTGTCCCTCGTTCTCGTCCTAGGGGGCGTCCGCCATACGCTCGTCAGCAGACACGTCCACAAGTAGTTCCGCATCGTACTCGGGACTCGGTTCGTCCTCATCCACAATCTGAAGGGAAGCCATGTAGACTTGACGATCCGGCGAGCTCTCAGCCGTAGGGCTGTACTCGACTAGCTCCCTCTTTAGAGATGCAAGAGAGGGGTTTGCCTTCTTGAAAAGGCAGGTCTTGCATGAAGGCCACATGGCAGGAGTCGTATTCGAGTAGTTCAGAGGGCTCCAAGCCCTTCCAGTACACGAAACGGCCTTGCGGCGTAAACGTTATGGTCAAACCCAGGTGATTACCCGAAAAGGTTTCGGGATCGTCATTTGATTCCAAGTGGTTGTCGAGAACAGGGACCTCCCGACAAGCGGTAGCTTCCTTGTCCCCGAGTCCTCTCAAGATCCAACTTGAAGGTATAGTACTAGTTAACGAGTACTTTTCATCTAAGTCCGAGTAGTTGTCAAAAATGGGGCCCCCAACAGGCGGCGGCTCCCTCGTCTCCAAACTTGAGAAGACTATCTAAGTCCTCCTCCAAGTCAGAGATGGACTCGGACCGTGTAGCCTCCTCAGATCGGTTTGAATCCGATCCGAGTAGTCCTGGTGCAGCGCGAGTTGAAGTCACGTCGAAAACGGACGTCGTCTCGATCTCCCCTATGATCGGGGAGCAGCAACTCGTCGAGGCTATCGACAAACTTGTCGATGTTGCTGCATCAAGTTGGTGTAGAGGCCTCCGGCTTCCTGGAGTCGGCTAGGTGGCCGTTGAAGCCACCCAAGCCGTTGGTGACGCAGATCCAGGAGCCGAAGATGAAAGTTGTGCCCTCATCGAGCACGATGCTGGGAAGCAGAAAGATGCCATCGAGTTCTCCAGTGGTTGCTCGATGAACACCCCTACCTGGAGTGCCAGCTGTCGGTGTTTTACTGCCACGCCCACTGAGGGATACCTCTGAAGTGGTGAGTTTGTAGGTAGGGTGTCGCGGAGATTAGGAACTCAAAGGTGCAAGCAACACAAAGTTTAGACAGGTTCGGGCCGCCGAGAGCGTAATACCCTACATCATGTGTGCAGTTTGTATTGCCTTAGATGTTGATCAGGGTAATCTTGGTGATCTCTTTTGGAGGGGGTCCCTGCCCGCCTTTATATAGTTTGGGGGACAGGGTTACATGGGAATCCTAGCCGGATATGAGGTCAGGAGTCCTACCTGAGTACTTTTTGGGTAGTTTCCTTTTGTTACGAGTAGTTCTACTACGGTACGAGTAGTTCTACTACGTTACGAGTAGTTACAACTGGTGTAGGGCGTAAGGCATGTCCCACTCCTTATCTTATAAGATGTACACTACGTGCACAGTCCCGTAGACTCGGGTCTGACATAAACTATGTATACGGACTAGGGAGCTCTACCTAGACTACAACTAGTGGCAGTTCAGCGCATTAATTGCAATGTATTTGTATAACCCTCCCTCGTCAAATGCCCGCCTGGCACGCCCTTGTTTAATCGTCTTCTTCCCCGGTGGCCATGTGGGTGTGGTCCAAAGCGGCAGTACATATAAGGCCATGACCGAGAATGCAGCCCAAGCGATCGCCTCATCTCCTTCCTCTTGTGGCATAGATCACATACCTAGACGCAGTACAGCTAGCTACGTGTCGTGCAGCTAGCCGCGCAAGGGCTAGTTCTCTTTTTCTTGTATAGTAGAGAGAGACACTAGAGTCCCTATCTATGGCCATGGTCCGCGACCCCACACCGACTCTCTGCTACGACGAGGCGTTCATCGACGACGTCATCCACACCGGCGTCGAGTACGAGAACATGCACCACCACCCGTGGGAGCTTCCCATGGCTGGCAGCCCCGGCCGCAGCACCTGTACCTTCGTGCAGGACGGCGGCTGGGCGAACATGGCTTGCGTCGTCTCCTCGTCGTCCCCATCCTCGTCGTCCGTGGTCACCTTCGACGGCCACGGCGGCGAGGAGTACTGCGCCGCGTGGATGGACGGCTTGGACCCGCTTATTAGCTACGACCAGGCGCCGCCGGGCCACGCTGCAGCCTCCGCCGTCGCCTCGAACAGCTTCAGCTTCCGAAGCGACAGAGACGTCACGGCCGCCGTGGCCTCACAGAAACGGCCCCGTGCGCGTGCGCCGTCACAGGGAGGTGAGGAAGAAGCTGCTGCTGCGCCTCCTCTTCTAAAGAGGGCAGCCGCCAAGCCTAGCAAACCGCCGCCCACCTCGACGGCGCCGAAGGACCCCCAAAGCCTTGCTGCCAAGGTGCGTGTCCGATCCAGCCGCCGTAAATCGAGCTCAAATGCAATTAAATTCTTCGTGCATCCAGTCTTCAAGTTTGTGGTGATTAACTAACTAGTACTCCCGAGTAACTAACTAACAGTGCTTGTTCGTTGGGTCATTGGCTGAAGAACCGCCGGGAGAGGATCACCGAGAGGCTGAGGGCGCTGCAGGAGCTGGTGCCCAACGGGAGCAAGGTGGACACAGTCACCATGCTCGACAAGGCCATCACCTACGTCAAGTTCATGCAGCTGCAACTCAAGGTGCTCCAGACGGACGCGTTCTGGCCGGCACCAGGTGGCGAGGCGCCAAGGATGTCCCAGGTCAAGGAGGCGCTCGACGCCATCCTCCTCTCGGCGCCGTTCTCGTCGCAACGATGACTCGCCGGCCGGTTGAGCTAGCTAGGATCAGAGCAACATCGGCATCGCATCCATGGAATGGACAAAGGCGTCCCTGCTGCTGAGTTTGTCATGTTCTTATCTGCTCCTTACACATCTTATATATTGTTGTATTAATTCTTTCTCACCACGCCGTGTAACTGATGTTACAATCTTGTAGATACAAGAAAAGTGGCATGTTTCAGTCATTTTTCTTCCATGCCGTTCCATGTTAGTCTAATGGAAAAGCTTATGGTATTTGAGTGTTTATTCATTCTCCAAATCCACGCTTTTCCCCATGTACTCCGATCCATCCCTTTCGAGATAATACCAGACTTCTCCGATGTGTTAAGGGTAGGCTCATCCATGCTGGTAAAAATCAAAATAGCGGACACCCGACAGAGATAGAGCCGATAGAGATAAAAATATATCCATGTTGGTCTGGCATTGCAAATGTTGATGACGCTGATACTATATATCACAGCTAACTCATCGGTCAGAGATAACTAACCCTTATTCATATTATTTGCATGTTACTAATTGGGTAATCAACATAGATGGATAGGAGCCGGCACAAATGAGGATTTCTGATAGTACCACCAGCTAGCGATTGGATAGTTAGCGTGGGAACTGTCAAAGTAGGGTAGACTCACCTCAATAGGTTAGCATGGTAGCATTATTGGTGGCAGATGATGCAGCGATGGGAGCAGCTGGAGATGGGTAACGACAAGGAGCGAGATACAGTACCCTATAGCTGGACTGAAGCAGGTGTGACGAAGCTCGGTTGTTTAGTTAGTGAGTAGTTTCTTTTGATGTAATTCGAGGCCCGGGCGTTTAACATGTAATCTAGCCTAAGGTGGGCCAGCGCACGAAGTCGTCGCACGCGGCGTGTAACTCTAAACCTTTTCTTCTATCTTAATACAAAGAACCGTATCTCCCCTGCGTTTTCAAGAAAAAAAATTACCCCATAGCCATTCTTGCACTACCCAAAACAGAACAGTCCTATCACCCTATAATATTCCCGTCGATTTTCTAAGAGAGTGTTTGGATACCCTGGACTAGTCCCTATCAAATCGGCTGTTTGGACACTAATTAGAAGTATTAAATATAGGCTACTTATAAAACCAATTGTATAAATGGAGACTAATTCATGAGAAAAGTCATTTATGCCTAATTAGTCCATAATTTGGTGATATTGTGCTACAATAAACATGTACTAATGATGGATTAATTAGACTTAATAGATTCGTCTCGTGAATTAGTCTCCATTTATACAATTAGTTTTATAGTTAATTCATATATATTTAGTCCTAATTACCATCTTCATCCGATGTAACCTGGATTAAAATTTAGTCCCTAGATCAGCCCTCTAAAAATACCAAGATAATGTGCGACCCGTAACGCAAACGCATATTGTGCGACCCCAACATCTTGCTGCGTGTGTCTAAAGTCGGGTGTCCAAAGGGCGAAGCAGGAGTTTGAAACGAGAGATGTCACTTTCGTATGACATCATCATTGATGACATCGGTTGTGAAAAAAAATTGGTTCGATCTATTTTCAAAAATGTGCATTACTCTCTCATGAAGCATCTGTTTTCAAATTTGTTTGTACCTTGTGTCCCTGGCAACGACACTACAACGCATATCACCTATGACGAATATCTTGTGACATCGGAGATATTCGTTATTATAGCAGTGTGTTTTGTGACGTTTTGTATTAGGCACTATGCTTTTAATATGATTTCTTTAGCATCAAGGTGGATGCACCCATTATTTTGGCTGGAACATTATTCATGTAATTTGGATATTGACGTATGCATCTGTTATTGTATCTTGGTCAATGTTATGATGAAGTGATATGATGAATGTTGGTGTGTTATGTCTGTTTTGGTAGCTATTTTGAATGTGATATGCTGTGATCTGGATTGGTTCAAAAGCTTAATTTGGGCCACAAGAGAATTGGGCTGGGGTCCACATGGAAAATGGACTGGAGCCCACATGGAAAATGGGTTTGGCTGCACGAATGAGTTGGGCCTTGGTCAAAAAAAATAATAGGTTTGAAAACGGGCTAATATTTGACAATGAAATGGGCCCCCAACTAGGTTTAAGCCCACAATACAATGCTCATTATATGGGTCTTGATGGGCTACTAAACCATTATGGCGAATCAAATCTTCACAAATGGACTGCCATATAGGATCCTAATCATCGTCATGTCACAAAGTGATAAAATTTTGTGAAGTTTTATCCTATGTGGCACCTGCTTACTCATCCATAGTTAAGATTTTGTGACGGTTTTTGAGTTTGACAGTGACGAAAGATAAGCGCCATAAATTAATGATGATAGAAAAATCGTCACAAAGTTTGTGACGAAAAAACATATTTTTGTCATAGAATATCTTTTGTAAGCGTGATAGGTGACGAACGGGTTTTCATCATGCAAGCGTCACAAAATACGAAATATGATAAAATTTTAATTTTTGTGACATAAATAAAATGTCATCTATCAAAGGATTTCTTGTAGTGCGAGATTTGCAAAACAAGATCCATATTTAATACATTTAAAGCTATTATATGCAACTACCAACTTATGTTCAAAGTATAATAATAGCTTATATACATAATGTATATCAACTCATGTGTTTTGGAGATGAAATTTATTATTATGTCGCTTCAAGTAGAGATTTGTGCATAGGCATTTAGCAAGTTATATTGTACAATGTAGTAACACGTTTGTTTAGTAGCACCTTTAACTTATGAAGAGAATTTGTTCAACTTATAAGTATCAATTTATGTAGAAAATATGTGATAACTTCTATGATGTTACATCTACTATATATGAACTACAATATCAACTTATGTAGAAACTACGTAGCAATTTACATTAATGTCTAGTAGCAAATATATGTAAAGATTTCTTAAAAAAATATATGTAAAGACATTTGTTCTTGGTATGTATATATATTTTTTATAGGAATTTATATATATAAATTCTTGGTAGGTATACACATAAGCTGCGTCACACTGAAAACATAACGAGACACAATGTATTCAGCATAAGTTCTTATCTCAAAAATTTATTTCAAAACATACTCATCAGGGGTCTAATATTATAGATATCAGTATAAGGGATGCAATCGTGTAAATAGAATTGAAAATGTTCGCTTCAGAAGAAAGTCATCATAGGTAAAACAAATTACAGTGTGTGGGATTTTGGATCTCAATTTCCCTCCACGAGCTGTCGTGGTCTACTTCATCTAGATCCAACAATGAGACCAAACAAATTCAAATGGCATCCCCCACTTGGGCTTAGAGAAAATAAAAATTGGCACCTAAGCACTAGCTCACAAGCCACGGGCCGCGCTATAAGCAGCAGCACGAACTGGTCGTTACCTAGCTTCTTCCTTTCTAAAAACCATTTGGATTATCTATTGCGTAGCGTTCTCAAATCTTATGAAAATGGGCTTCATTTGTTAGGAATTTGTAATCATTCAACAATTCTACTATCCACTGTTAATACTCCCTCCGTTCCAAATTACAGCATTCATAAAATTTTTCTATGCATCTGGACATAGTGTATGTCTAGATAAATAAAATTTACTATATATCTAGAAAACCCAAAACAACGTATAACTTGGAATGGAGGGAGTACCAAGAACTATCTTTTTTTTATCTCGAGCAAACTATCAACAGAGTTAAATTGAATTTTATGTACAAGGGGACATAGAAGAAAATAAAAAAAATGAGATATTTTATCATTAATCTACTAAAAATACATGTTCCCTAAAGCTAGCGCTGAAAAATATTATTGGGGCTTCCCCTAAAATAATTTATTTGGGAACCACTATTAGTAGTCTATTGGAGATAATGTGACTCCTAAACTTTAGATTGCACCATGAAAAGTTGTTAGAAGCTGGTAATTAAAAAAATTGTACAGTCAAATATTGTAAAAATGCACATGTCAAATTTTGATGACCCAAATTTCCAGGCTGCAATGCATAATATACAGAGCATAAGACAAACAAAGCCTAGTCTTTCATGAATACGGTGACCATACCTGACCATACTGTACCGCTGGTCCGTACTCTGCATTTGGCAAATGCACAACACTCAGTATAGACAGTCATCATTAATAATCACAACGAAGATCTGTTGCTTTTGTCACGACAGTGGATTAAGGAATGTTCCGGACGCCAAAAAGGATAAAGAAAACCAAGAAAACATGCGTGTGGGTGGAGCGCCCAATTCTAGCTTTGGGTCAGCGCTAAGCGCCTGATGGGCCTTCGCCGGCCCATTGGAGTGTTTTGTTTTCTTTTGCCGATCGGAAAGCTTTGCTTCGAATAAAGAAATGGTAATCTCTAACCCAATAACGTATTTTCTTTATTTTTTAAAATTAAACAGTACAATTTAGACACTCACAACGCACGCACCACTCACATCTATGAATGCATATACGCAAATCCTACTTCTATGAGCATCTTTGAAGATTGAGCAGGTAAATCTTGGAGAACCACGAAGTCACTACAGACGCCTCGCTGTCGACGTCGGCTACCATTGAAAGCACAACGCCGTTAATTCGTAGAAAATTCGTTCCACAGAGAGTCGAACCCAGAACTTGAGGTGCTAACTGAGCCTCTTGTAACCATTATACTCTAAAGAAGGCTATTTTGTTTTCGTTCTTAGCAAAACAAGAAAAATACAACATCAGACAAATCAATAATCTCCTGATCCTGTCAGCTATCCAAGTTACTACGATAGCTTGAGCCAAAGGTAACCACAATGTTACTTGACTAACCCGTGACCAGAAGGCATTTCTGTGTACAGTACGTGACAAGTATTTTTCGTCGCAAGTGCTGTAAAAGGAGTGTACGTCGTTCTACCGGCAGTAGAGTCCTGAAAGGCATTCCTATATGGGCCAGTAATTAAACAACACTCGCTACAGCAATTTTTTTTAAATAACCGGCAGGAGAGTTGCCCGTTGTATTAATAAGAAGAGGAAAAGCCAAGAGGTTTTAGTACTGTACAAATGTTAGCTAAAACAAGAAAATCACGGTCCATTTAAAACATGTGTGTGGACTCACACTCTACCAATAAGTCGTGATGCATTGCGCCGGCCATAGTCCATAACGATGTCTCATCTCTGATTTTTGTGGTCACCACGAAAGAGGGCGCTTCTGTACGATTGAAAATGCGAGCGTTGCGCTCCAGCCAAACTTCCCAGCATACAAGGATGACTAGGGATTTCAAACCTTTGCGCGGAACTTCTTGTGTCTCGGCCAATGCCGATCACCACTCATGAACTGAGGCTGTTTGTTTCCAGTTTGTTGGATGCAGCGACGGTTCCGCCAGCCAAGTAGAAATATCAGCCCAAATAAGCCTGGTAAACCTACACTCGGAGAAGAGGTGCATTCCAGTCTCAGGAACCCTGCGGTAAAGAACACAAGCCGGGTTATGCGTCCAGCCTCTCGCCTGTAGTCTGTCCGCAGTCCAAATTCTATCATGAACCGCTAGCCAACTGAACAATTTGCATTTTGGAGGTGCCCAAGCCGACCAGATGATTTCATTGAGGTTTGTGCTGATTGCCCCTATGAATTGCGCATGGTAAGCTGAGCTTGTCGAGAACTGACCAGACTCGTTAAAATTCCATGAGATTTCATCCTGGATGTGCGGCCTCAAATTCACTTGTTGAACATTCTTCCACAGTTGCACGAATTCCACAAATAGCCGTGCGGAGAAAGACGGGGGCAGGAGGTCCAAATCCTTGATCCATGTGTCGCCAGTTAATGCCTTTTGTAGCGTTCTATTCTTTTTCTTTGAGATTGTGTAGACGGATGGTGCCAGGTCCTTTGAACGGAGGCCCTGAATCCATGCGCTGTTCCAAAAAGATATTTTCTCTCCATTTCCAATTGTGATGGTTGTTGCTGTAGCAAAAAGATCGTGGTCTGTTTCATTGCAAGGAAGCTCGTCGCCGACCCAAGGCTTGTCCTCCGGATTCCAGGCTCGCCATAGCCACCTGAGGCGAAGTGCTCTCGTGAATTTACCTAGATTTAAAATACCCAGACCTCCATTTTTCTTTGATCTCACAGCCCGTGTCCAATTCACCTTGCATTTGGCCCCTGTAATTCTTTGGGTGCCGGCCTAAAGAAATTGTTTGCGCTTTGCGTCGATGTCTTGCAAGGTTACCTTTGGTGCTCGCAGCGCTGTTAGGAAGTAAACAACCTGTGATGTGAAGACTGCTTTGACCAATGTGAGCCGTCCAGCGTAGTTTAGGTTCCGGCCATTCCAACTATTGAACTTTGCCACCATTTTATCGACGAGCGGTTGAAAATCCACCCTTCGTAGGCGAACAGTGGTCAGGGGGAGGCCCAAGTACTTGATTGGAAATTGTGTCCTTTTTGCCAGCAAATCCGTAAGAACAGGCGTGATGTTGAAGCTATTGCAACGGATAGGCACCACCGTTGATTTCTGAAAGTTTGTCTTTAGTCCTGTTGCCTCTCCAAACAACGTTAGCAGCTCTGTAAGGGCGGACACTTCTTCTTTAATTGGTGCTAGGAAAAGTGCAACATCATCGGCATACAGGGAAATTCGGATACCCGTTGTTCGGCCTCTGATTTTACTGAAAATTCCCCTTTCTGTTGCCAAGTTGAGGAGCTTTTGCAGCGGGTCAATGGCAATGACAAATAACAGTGGTGAGAGAGGATCACCTTGACGCAGACCGCGGCCATGATGGATTGGTCGTGTTGGAACTCCGTTTAACAGTACTCGTGAGCAAGAAGTTGAGAGGAGGCGGGCGATCATCTCCCTCCATCGGTCAGGAAAACCCAACTTCTGCATTAGAGTTAGTAGGTAGTCCCATCTCACAGAATCAAAAATCCTTGGCGATATCTAGCTTGAAGAAAAGGGTTGGGTTTGATTTCTATGGAAGCGTCTTGCTGTGTTCCTAACTAACAAAAAATTTTCATGGATACTTCTCTTCTTGATAAACGCGCTTTGATTCATTGAGACAATCCTTTTCATGTACGGGGCAAGACGGAGAGCAAGTGCCTTTGTGATTATCTTGACAAAGGAGTGAATTAAGCTGATTGGTCGAAACTCCGTTATCATAGCAGCACCCTCTTTCTTTGGCAGTAGGACAATGTTGGCTGAATTGATGATTTGTAAGCTGGAACATCTCAGGGAGTAGAAAGAGTTTGCAACAGCGATGATGTCATCTTTTATGATGTCCCCGCACGACTTGATAGAGGCCCCCATGAATCCATCCGGCCTTGGTGCTTTGTCCGATAGCGTTTGGTTGATCACATTTTTTAGCTCGTCTTCCGTAAAAGGCACGTCTAATCCCCTTAGATCATGTTGTGTAATGTCGAGGGAATCCCAGTTGAGGTCGGTGGTCCGTTGCGGCAGACATCCCATGATTTCATCAAAATGTGTTTGGATTACCGACACCTTTTCCTCATGTGTGACAGCCCAGCCTCTTTCATTTTTTAGCCTTTGTATATGATTTTTCCTTCTTTTGGTGTTTACCCTCCTGTGGAAAAAACTAGTGTTTGCATCTCCCAGTTTGAGATTAGTTATTCTGGACGCTTGCTTTTTCCAAGCTCTTTCAACTGCCGCCAAGCCTAGAATGCGGGTCTTCGGTTTCTTTCTCAAGTGTAATTCTCCTTCGGACAATTGCTGGCATTCTTGCGCTAAGTCTAGTCTTAGAATGATCTCAAGTGCCATGTGCAGCTGCAGCTTTGCATCTGAAATAATAGAGTTACTCCACTTTCTTAGGGCCTTAGCTGTTTCTCCCAGTTTGTGATAAAGCTTGTGTAAGGGCTCATGGTGTTCCGAGCTGCTGTCCCATGCAGCAGCCACAACTTCGTGGAAGCCCGGCAATTTTCAAACTTGAAAGAACGCGGCCGACGCGGTCCACTTTGGTTAGATAGGAGAATTGGGCAATGATCTGATAGGGAGGTGGACATAGCGTGGAGCACATGCGTGTCGAAGACTGCATCCCACTCGGCATTGCAGAAGACACGATCCAACTTTGCCAAGGTGGGATTTCTCCTCTCGTTGCTCCAAGTGAATTTCCGATTTTGTAATCTGATTTCCTTGAGATCACACTCCTCAAGGGCGTCACGAAATTGTCCCATTAGCCTGCGATTTAGGTTGCGGTTGTTCTTGTCGCTCGCCTTGTAGATCATGTTAAAGTCACCTAGGATAAGCACTGTATCCCCCCTATCCCTGTGATCCATCATGTACTTATAGGCCTTTTGGGATCTGTAAAACTCTGTTCCCTAGATATACACACATTTGTCGGTCTCCATGTTCAGATGACAATTGTCAATACTTTCTAGGAGTGATTCAAGTTGATTGTATGCCTCTGCAGAAATAGGGAGATGTAAGAGCTCCAAGTTTAGGTCAGTGCAGTATACATGTCTCTTTCGACTCTCTGAACTTCTCAATCCAGTTGCAACTTGCATTGCAAGCCGGGTCGTTTCCCGTGCTGCGGACAACACTGCCGATGCTTACACATGTCCAAAAGGCCGGAGAGGACAGGTTAAACGCCACTTGATAGCTAGCTGCCGCTGCTACTTACTCCCGTCCCATCCCAAACAAATATAAGTGCAGTGTGTGGATCTGCTCGCCATCTTCAGAGAAAATCGACAGCTTCATTATTCAGGAGCTGCAGGTGAGAACGAAAGCATGGCGACGGCAGGTCGTGTGAGCGCGGGCGGCCGCCGCCGGCTGTTGGACGCGGCCCCGGCTCCGGCAGTCGGCGGCGGAGCGGGGCACGGCTCGGGCTCGGGCTCGGGCTCGAGCCCGGACTCGATGCGCGTAATGGTGGGCGTGCTGGTAACGGTTGTGTTCTGCACGCTGCTCTACTGCATCTACTGCTGGAGGTGGAGGAGGCGCAATGGTGAGCTGAGCTCAGAATCAGATGATCTCTGCTCTCGTTTCTCTTGGTTGCCTGTGCTAAAAGAACCTTGACCTTACTTTTCTTTTGTTTTTTACTTTTTTTTTTCTGAATCAGCGATCAAGAGGTCCCTGCTTGACAGCCTGTGGCCGCGGTCGAGCTCGGACCTGCCGCTCATGGAACGGGCCTCCATCCTCGCCGCCACCGGCAACTTCTCCAAGGCCAACAAGCTCGGCGAGGGCGGCTTCGGCCCCGTCTACAGAGTGAGCGATCGACCAATTCAGCTGCGGCCAAGGAACAATTGTGACGATTTCCTTGCTTAGTCCACTCTCTCTCTCTCCTGTAGGGCGTGCTGAGCGGCGGGTCTGAGATCGCGGTGAAGCGTCTGTCGGCGCGGTCGCTACAGGGGGCGGCGGAGTTCCGGAACGAGGTGGGAGCTCATCGCCAAGCTGCAGCACCGCAACCTGGTGCGCCTGCTGGGCTGGTGCGCCGAGCGGGACGAGAAGCTGCTCGTCTACGAGTACCTCCCTAACCGCAGCCTCGACGCATTCCTCTTCGGTGGGGTATCCAAGCGCACCTCTCCTCCTCTTCCAGTCCGGATGAGAAGGTTCAGAAAACTTTTAATGTATGCCATGCTCAGGACAAGTTCTTCATATCATGCACGTAACAGTAATATTCCACGAGGTGGACTAGATGAGAAGACCCTTAACTGTGCTAGGTTTGGGAGTGATTATTACTGAGTTGATAGAATTGGTCAGATTCAATTCGGTTGGTTGGTCAGTCTGACTTGTGTTAACTTATTTTTTCACGACCGTGCCTTAGCACGTTTTTTATTAAGAGGGAGATGTTGTTAACTCGTTATTTGGATGGTTTGAAGATCCGAGCAAGAGCAGCAAGATCACGTGTATGAGCTGGAGCACCCGGCACAACATCATCCTTGGCATCACCCGTGGCATGGTCTACCTCCATGAGGACTCCCTGCTCAAGGCGTCCACCGGAACCTCAAGGCCAGCAATGTACTCCTTGACGACAAGATGAACCCTAAGATCTCTGATTTCGGTATGGCCAAGATCTTCGAAGATGAATCCGGTGGGATAAATAACACAGGACGGGTCGTTGGAACCTAGTAAGCCCCAAATGAAATAACTGTACATGTCATTACCTTAGAAGTAAAATATAACTGTAAAATGTACAGTAATCACATATATGTTGCAACTCGATTTCAGCGGTTACATGGCACCTGAGTTCGCGTTGGAGGGTGTATTTTCAGTGAAGTCAGACGTGTTCAGCTTCGGAGTGCTCCTACTAGAGATCTTGAGCGGCCAGCGGAACGGCGCATTGTACCTTGAGGAGCACCACCAGTCCCTGATCCGAGGCGTAAGAATCACGATTTGGTCCTCCTTTATGTTTAGCATTATCTCAATCATAGGATGTTTGATGTCCAAAGTCAGACCTCTAAACCTTTCAAAAAAAAGTCACTAAAGATAACTGAACTTTTGACAGGCATGGACATTGTGGATCGAAGGTCATGCCGTCGAGTTCATGGACCTGTCTCTTGGCCGGTCGTTCTCAAGGGAAGAGGCGTGGCGGTGCTACCATGTCGGCTTGCTCTGCGTGCAGGAAAACCCTGACGTCCGTCCCACCATGTCCACCGTCCTTCTCATACTAATCAGCGACCATTTGAAGCTCCCAGAACCAGCCAAGCCACCATTGTTCACAAAGCTGAGGAGCATGCCATCGCCGGCACAGCCGCTCACGGCGAGGACACAGTCGAGGGCGCCTCCTCATTTGATCAATGACGTCACCATCACTACCATCGAGCCACGATGAGGTTACATAGACTCGCGCTAGATGGTTTTAAATACAAATTAAATACAAAGTACATAGCTGCTGATGGCTTTTTTTATTAAGGAGGACGACTCCATTAAACCAGGTTATTATTGTGATTTTGGTGATTGAATGACAACATAGTAAATGCGACTAACAAATCTATAAGCTCATATTTGTAGGATTTTTAGATCCCAAATCATTGCAAAGCTGTGCAAAATAAGTGATCCGAATCATACAAAGTCCAAGTCATAGTAAAACCCAGAATTACATCTTATGAAGTGATGGCCTCAGAATTACACGGGTCAGATCAATGCTGAGAAGAAGGCGAAAAAATTCAGTTGTACCGTTTCCACCAACAGTGTATTATATAAAGTATCGGATGATCCGGTACTACTGATGATTACTTAGAGAGCTTATTTGGCAGCAGAGAGTTTTGGGAGAAAACTCTTCTGCGCTGGATGAACCGACTAGCGTCGGACGAAGCGTCAGAGTAAGCTCCGATGCAATGACGTAAGCAAAAGAAGACTGTGCGGAGAGAGGGGCCAACGGATATGTAGCTGAAAAGGGGATACCAGAAGAATCGATACCCACCTAGTTAGAGTATCCGTTCAGTCGATACTACTGCACTTTTCATGGCTTTTTTATGGCTGTTGGAGCAACGACTCTTAGGAGTTTTTGGGCTATTTATACCCTCTTCTCTCGCCCATTTGGGTTGCTGCACATTGAAGAAGACATCCGAGCCACTATAGTGCTAAGTGATCACATCCAATGGCTTTAGCACATGCTTAGTGAGTGTTAGTGCTAGGTTAGGCCAAGAGAAAGTGAGAGAGCGATGTGTAGCTGCCTTGTGTTTTGTTTTTGAGTGAACCACCACTATAGTCTTGGTGTACTGGCCCCTTGGAGTCTTAGTGGCTCACCAACAAGTCAGTGAACCTCTGGCTTGGTTTGGAGTGGCTACGACAACTGTGTTCGGGGGATGAGGAGACCCCTCCTTCGGGGGAGGCTCCATAGTGAAGACAATGTCAAGAAGACCGGTGCAAGGGGGTTGGTGAGAATTGCCTTTCTGGCAAGATCCTCATCTACTTGGCAAGACCCTTAGTGGCGAGATCAAGCCCTTGATCGGAAGAGCTTAGTGACCAGAAGCATATCCTTAGTGGAGCTCCAAAGTGGACTAGGGTGGCTTTTGCCTACCAATACCACGGAAAAAATCGTCGTGCCGAGTTTGCATCTTACTAATCTACTCCTTTACATTTCCACATTTCATACTTGCAACTTGTGTGCCTCTACTTCCTTAAAGTAGTATCTTGTTAGGATTAGTAGGTTGCAAAACTCTTGTTGGGTGAGTTGTAACACTAGATGAACCATACTTGTACATGTAGATAGCATGTTCTAGTTTATGCAATTTAGATGGAGATCATATGTTAAGATTTTAAGTTTACCTAATTCAACCCTACGAGCACCGATTCCTTTCACTTTTGTAATATGAAAAGGCAAAATATCATTTTGGTCCCTCAACTCTATCCCGAGGATCAAGTTCGTACCTAAACTTTCAGATTGGCCAATATAGTCCCTCAACTTTTGTTTTGAGGTCAAACTTGTCCTTGTGCTAATATTATGCTTCATAGTAACATGAAATAAATGCAAAAAGTTCTTTTACCCTTGGTTTTTTTCCCTCCTCAATTTCTATTATTCGCTCAACTTTCCACAACATTTTATATGGTGGTACGTAGTTATGCAATAAGTAGCTTTAATTTTACTTTCCATGCGACCGCAATACAATACGATGCATGGGTAAATAAAATTCTATGTTTCAAATTAAATACTTGTGATGTTCAGCTCCTAAATGAATTTAGAAGGGGACTGTGATATTCAGCCCTTAAATGAATTTAGAAGGGGAAGGAGCCAAGGGCAAAGAGAACTATTTGCATAAATATTATATTATTATGGAGTATAATATCAGTATAAGGATGAGTTTGAACAAAAATAAAAGTTAAGGGACTATACTGGCCGATTTGAAAATTAAAATATGAAATGCCAAATATATACTAGTATATTACACATGCATGGATAAAATGCAGGCAAGACAAAAATGGAGCATTCGGATATGATAGAAAAAAAAATCCCCCTCCCCCTCCCCACAACACCAAACAAAGAAAAGTCATAAGCCCGTGCCCAAGTATTGAAAAGGGATCAACTTGTTCTCCAAGTTGGCCATTTTAAGCAACAAGATGCTAAAATCCATCAACGAGAAGTACATTTGGAAGAACGAATACAGAGTTGGATCCAACACCTAATGCAGAAAACTGCACGTGAGAAATTGTAGAAAGATCCTTTCGGAATTTACCATGCCGTGGTCCAGCTAACCACCGGTGACAACAATGTGGAGAAGTGAGGAGCCGAAAGATGATTTTTATAGTTATTGCATACTATTCCACGTCTTCATGTATACTGAATACAATAACTAAGATTGGTAATAATTCATGTATACTAGAACACTAATGACAAATTCATGTATCCATTTGCATGATTTGCAATTTGTTGGCCAAAAGTGATACAACTATATAAGTTATTATTGTATAGTGGGTGCAATCTTACTATTACTAACACTACAAGAAATCCTTTGATAGGTGACGTTTTATTTATTTCACGAAAACTAAAATTTTGTCATGTTTCGAATTTAGTGACGCTCGGGTTACGAAAATTGTTTCGTCACCTATCACGCGTAGCTAAAGATGTTCTATGACGAAAACGTATTTTTTCGTCATAGAATTTGTGACTTTCCTTGTGTTGACGCCGGATTTTGACACGTGTTGAATCGGCGTCAGGAAAGGAAGAGACCGGCCGATACGGCAAATTTAAAGGCTACAGTTGGGAATCGGCCGATTGAGGCTACAGTTAGGGATCGGCCGATTGGCGATGCAGCTTGCGCCAATAGATAAGGGATGAAGCCAATGGAATCCTAACAGAGGATCCCAGTCAAAGATGACCTGACGTTAGTCAAAGAATGACGCCGACTCGGTCGTGAAGCGATGGAAAGAGTCCGGATTGGACTAGGAGATGGCGGCAGAAGATTCTGCGGGAGCCCATTTCCTTTAGAAAAATATTATAGATATAGTAGTTTTCTATTTAAATCAAGTTTGTAACGGATCGTAATCGATCAGGAATCTTAGTCCTAGGGTATAAATAGGAGCAGTCAGGGTTTTGTAGAATAGACATCAATCAATCAACAAAAACAATCTACTTTTTCATCGTACTTTACTTTCAAGTCGGCGACTTCGCCAATACTTCTTTTTCTTTCACGAGTTCGTACGGATTGGTAGGGCTGCATCGACACGATCTCCGGCCAATTGGTAGGTTCCGCTTATCGAATAATATCTAAGCTTTAACTTCGGGCGCATCGCCGTTGTTTCGTTTAGATTTATTCACTAGTTATCGATATTTACCAGAATTATAGGTTTTACCTATTGTTCTAGTTTTATCACCAGTTATCCAGCTTGAGATTGAAACTATCGGCTTTATCATTGCTTTCCCTTGATTCATTTTCATACAGCCGCTTAGATCTACTTCAAGTGTTGCATCCGTAGCGATTGTTTAAGTTGCTCCAGTAGTTTTCTTTGCAATCATCACGTGATTATCGGCTAATCTATAGCCGATCATCTTCATAGCAAATCGGTCGATTCGCTGATGCGCTTTTTGGGATAGATCGGAACTTCAGCCAATCGGAACCCCGGAATTTAATACGTTTATTTCCTTGTCAATCAACAGGTCAGATTGACTGGCATGCCGCGCGAACCGCACCAGGGCAATCACCCGAACAGGAGTTAAGCAGATTCTCCCAGGTCGTGTGTCCGATGCTAAAGGTCATCGGCCGATTCCTGGCCGATTTTTAGCGCCAACACCTTCCATCGTCACTAATTTATGACGCTCAATTTTCGTCATTACCAAGCTTAGAAAACGTCACAAAACCTTAAGCAAGGATGACTATGCATGTGCCACGTAGGATAGAAAACATCGTAAAATTATGTCATCTATGACATGGCGATGACTAGAATCTAACATGACAATCCAATTGTGACAATTTGATTCATCATAAAATATAGCTCAATGAAGGCATAATATTTTTCACTTGTATCTGAAATATAGAATCTATATTCACTTTCATTTTTCTATCATCCCAATCAAAACAAGACGGTAGAGAAGTTTATATCCACATGAACCACGGTACAACAGCACATAACAACTAAGACTAATAGTATCTGAATCCTACTCCAGCTTGCTTGTTCTGCTTGCGTTCATTTCACCAATTTCTGACTCTTTCATTGTTACTTCTAAATCTTCAGCACTTGTGCTATCTCCGACTTCTTCAAATTCTTGGCACATATAGATGATATGGAACACATGAACACAACATCATTCAGATTAATGATAAGTCAAAATAAAATATAAGCAAGCTATACGTTTTAGTTTCCTACGGTGCATAATAGATGGTTCTTTTCGCACACAAACTAGATCTCTAGCAAATTACTGCAACACAATTTGAAGCTTTAGTGAGGAATGTTGATAGCCATTTACATTGAGTTGTTAAATGCATGATAAATATTTGCATGGATTTCTTATTTTCACCCTATGAAATTTAATAAAAGAAATGTGGAATGATACAAGTTATTTAAAAAGAAAGGGCTTCACATAAAAATGTAGAGGAGCTTAGTTATTTCAAGCACACCTATGCTTATGCTAAAAGTGCAAATGGCTTGTAGTTCCATCCTTAAACTAAGCTATATGTTCTAAAAAGACATGCCAAATTTCTAAACTAAAGCAATTTTGTGAATAGAAATACCAAAACACACACACCTGTTTATTACCAGCAAAGAAAACCAGATCAAAATGACTCCTAAAATTCAGGTGTTTGCCAGCAACAATACAATACTCGAAGACAGTGTGCAACAAACATGTATCTAGCGATTCATTTTACAAACATGAAAATCTGTGCTGACATCTGAAGCATAATGAACCAAAGAACAATTTTTTCCCTTCAAATAATGCTCTAAAAACATAGCAGCTAAACCTCTAGGATCAATAGAAAATAACTGCAGGCACAAGACTGTTGAAATGAACATGCCATTCGAGTTATTGTTTCTTCCAACAAGTACTGATAGTGCCTATTTCATACTAAGTCATAACACATCAGAAGACCGCAGTAAAAGAGATTTTTACAATATTTGCTAGCAACCGAACTGCAGTGGCTTTGCCATCTTGGAGGCCAAGCATATCCGATATAGATAGTTCTAGAAATCTCTGATTGCATTTAGGGAAAGAGAGAGACCATGACCCTTGGGGTTGCTAGCATGGTGTGCTCCAGGTTGCTGTGATGTTTTATAGCAATCAGATAACAAGAAGAGGAAAGGGCCGAAGGTATGAGAAATCTTACCAAGACAGCAAGCTAAGCAATTTAGATTCATTAGTTCTTCTTTGTTGCCTTGGCACATCATAAGAAGCCATCCGTTTTGAATCAACCCTCAACAGACCTACCACAAAAGCCAACTGATTAACTTTATAACTCTAGTGGCTGAAGAACAAAAGTCATATTGAAATCAGTCATAGCCTCAACTGAATTTAGAAGGGGAAGCAGCCAAGGGCAAAGAGAACTGTTTGCATAAATATTATATTATTATGGAGTATAATATTAGTATAAGGATAAGTTTGAACAAAAATAAAACTTGAGGGACTATACTGGCCAATTTGAAAATTAAAAGATGAAATGCCAAATAGATACTAGTATATTACACATGCATGGGTAAAATGCAGGCAAGACAAAAATGGAGCATTCGGATCTGATAGAAAAAAAATTCCCCCTCCCCCTTCCCACCACACCAAACAAAGAAAAGTCATAAGCCCGTGCAGAACATCTTTATATCCATCTGCATGATTTGCAATTTGTTGGCCAAAAGTGATACAACTATATAAGTTATTATTGTATAGTGGGTGCAATTAGAAATCCTTTGATAGGTGACGTTTTATTTATGTCACGGAAACTAAAATTTTGTCATGTTTCGAATTTAGTGACGCTCGGGTGACAAAATTGTTTCGTCACCTATCACGCGTAGCTAAAGATGTTCTGTGACGAAAACGTATTTTTTCGTCATAGAATTTGTAACTTTCCTTCCATCGTAATTTATGACGCTCAATTTTCGTTGGAATGTGGGTTGGAGCTGCGGCGGGGAGGCTGCCGCCGCCGCTACCCCGCAGACCACGGCTCGAGGACCGCAGGGCGCCCAGATGCACGCGCAGGGCCTCGCCCTCCTGCCACCATTGCTGGGCCAACAGGCCGCCGCGCCCGCGCCTGCTGCAACGCCGCCGTGGAGCACCAGCGCGACGCGTGGGCTGGGGGCGTAGCTAGTAGCAACCTGCTGCGCGAACGGCGCCTGCTAGGCTGCTCCAGCGCGGCTGCCGCAGCACGGGTTCCGGCGGGAGCGGGACTGCACGAGCCAGCTGTGGGTGAGAGGAGGCGGGCGGTGGGGAATGCGGGCGGCGCAGATCTGAGGAGGCGAAGTGGAGGCGGAGCGACAGAGAGCTAGGGTTCTAGGCGATCGATCCGAATCGTTGGAGAGATGGAGAATCAGGAGAAATCAGGTTTAAGCGGAAAACGGGCCTAACTGCGATTCTTGGCCCGTTTAATGTTATTTTTTTCTTTTTTATTTTAGTGTATGTAACGTATAAAATAATTATTTTATATGAACCAATATAATTTTTATATATAATATAGTATATATATAATGTGTCTAGTAGATGTTTCAAAATTTTAGAACTGATTTATTTTTTCTATATATTAAATGAATTTCTATATAGTTATCAAAATTAATTCTAAATTAAACTACATGTGCATCTAATAAGATCCAAAGAATTGCATAAAATTATAAAATAAGTCTAGTTTTTTAAGATAGTTATTTGAAAATTATCTAGTCTGTTTAGGCACGAAAATTGAACTATATGGACGCACCTTTTTACTTTGAAAGAAACTCTAAAAAAATTATGACGATCGAACATTGTCACAAATCTGTGACACATAGTAGATGTCATAAAAATGAAAGAGTATTCGTCAGAATATGATATTGAAATAGTTTATGACAAATTCTAGTGTACTTAGTGACGAACACCTAACTTTCGTCACAAAAGTGTAGCGCTCCCTATAAAACATCATAAAAGTGACTTAGCTTATGACGTTTTGGTTTGTTGTCATAAGGTATTCGTCATAAAAGGTCATATATGTTGTAGTGTAATTGGATGTTCCTTTTGAAGCCTCCACGTGAAGCCACCTAAGATCCTAGATGGATACTCTAAAAAAATAGAAAAATCCTAGAAATTCTCACAAAAATCATAAACATCCGACCACCAATCCGACAACTCTAATCATAATAGTCATTGGATCTATTATCTTTCCTAATAAATTACCCACCTCTGCCATTATAAAAATAGACTAAAGTAACCCCCTAAACATGTATCTAAATTACCCATCTTTGCCACTATAAATATAAATAAAATCTAAAGTAACTCCCAAATCTTCATGTAAATTACCCACCTATGCCATTATAAAGATAATGCAAATAACCCCGTAAATTTGCATATAAATTATCCAATTATATTATTATTAAAAATTAAAGTAACTTCTAAATTTGAATCTAAATTATATTATTATAACAAAATATTAAAGTGCACCAATATAAAATTCTAAATAACTGTTTCTATCATTATTAATATACTATTTATGCTACTGTTTATATAAAAATACTACCCACGATATATGTGTTACCATGTATTCATGTATGATGGAAGGGATAAGAATAGCAATTCACAAATAAATTGTTCAATTAAATATATATCAAACACACATGGAGGTGTGATGCAAAATGAAATCTATTGCAACTAGATAATGATAAATATGTATTTTAGAGTATGTGTTAGAATATTTAATAGATGAAAGGTGGTATGAGATAGATAATTATAATTATTAGCTATAAGTTTTATTTTTATATTAATTCTAATTAGCCCGTGCAGGAGCACGGGTTGACAGGCTAGTTTACTCATAGTTCTATAGTTTTGCAGAACAGTTGTAGCGAGTTCTTTTTTCCTGAAAGCAAAACATGACATTCTGAATTACATATAGCCTCCAGAAACTAGAAAAATTACAGCGAAGAAACATCCTGGTACGATGAATCTATCATCCTCTCATTTCCATCCTCCAGGTGCATCCTTGGTGTCGCCTTCAAGGTCACAGGCCAAATGACCCTTCTTTACTGAAAGGGTTGATGATGATACTGAAAGGGTTGATCATTCAACAACACTATCGTCTTCACTGAAACGGTTTATGATGATACTGAAAGGGTTGATAATTCAACAACACTATCTTGCCAAGTACTTAAGCGTTGCCCAACTAGTTTCTAAATGCCAGTTACACCCAACTTTTCTGGAAGGACTCCTATATATCCATCAGGGGTTAGAACGAGAGCGTTCTTATTCCTATCTCTAGCATGCTTCTTTGAAGCTAGGTTGGACTGTCCTTACAGTTCACCCAACTATTCCTGTCCATGATGTCGAAGTACACAGACTCCCTCTCCCACATGGACCAATTACATTCCATTGCCCTCGTCGAGAAGGTAGTGGGTAACTACATCTCCAAGCTTGAATTTTAGTGTTCATTCAAACACATTCACTTCTTAAACCTCGTATTGCTGTCCCACGTTGAATCTAATCTACTTTCTTCTTGTTGTAATCCACAGAAATAAATTGGCATAGAAAAGTTCCTTGTTCATTTCAAGTCCAATGACAGCATCCTTTATATGGATCATGGACGATAGGCACCCTGGAGGCCTGGACAATATATAACTACCACACACGAACAGTTTGGTAATTAACCAGTATTACAATTCATCTGCGCCGGTAGAAAAAGGGACTAGCTAGATATCAACCAGTTATTACTCAGTACTCAAATTCTGAAGTCTGAGCTGTATGCAACAATACAGTACATGTTGAAACTTGCAGCACTATAGTCTCATAATAAGCATAAATTTGCATCTGCTGTTTTGCTAGTAGCTGCTCCAGTTTCAGTGAGACTACTAACCAGTTGAAGCACAATGAACTTCCAAAATGTTCCTGTGGAACAAATATAATCGCTACTCCCGAAGAAAACAGTGCTAGCAAGAGACATTAAACCAAAGATTCTGCTGAAATCTGAACTCTTTTGCAAACCTTTAGGTCATTACTATGTAAAACAAAAAACACTGCAGGGTGCAGGGGCACTGGTATGTTTTGTGCTACCATACCATATATAGTACTATGCTGAATCTTGATGTTCTTCCTCAATTACTTTATGGTGGAACAATAGATATATTCAAACAAAGACACATGTTCTTCTCATTTTATTGAGTAACAGCAACAACGATATGGAGATTGCAGATCACAGTTTAGCAACAGGTGCGGTGCACTTTTCTCTTATATCTTCATTCCCGTCTTGTTCTGTTTGGATGCTTATTTTCCGACCAATCGCTTTCTTTTCAGAAAATTTTCTAGTAAAAAAAGTCATGTGATATGTCATATCCTCATGACAAAAAGGTGATGTAAAAACTGATCGATGATTGAGTGAAAACTTGTTAACAAGCAAAAAGGAAGTAAAGTTTTTTTTTGCTTCTAAAAATAAATTAAAATTAGTAGGAACCGTGCAAACGTGTTTCCCTTCTACAAAAAATTATAATATCCACTCTCCTACACGAAGAGATGGTAGGCTAGCACTCTACCTATGTGCAATGGAGGCCGCTAACCTTTGGTTATGAGCTTTCTTGATCACTCATATATCCCATCCAGGTAGGTATGGACCTATATGTATGCCCTGGCGTTAGTTTTGTAGCCTACTCTCATCTTGAATAAGGCTCTAAACAGGTGGACTAAAATATAGACTAAAGTTTAGTTTCATTCAAACTAAAATTAGTCCACTGGTCTATAAAACCCACCTAATTTGGACTAAACCAACCAACGAACCGCGAAAAGATCAAACTACCCCTCACTATACGCATGCATGCACATCAACATTAAAATACAAGGGCAAAAACGACATTTATATATCTATATATGTATCCCATTTAAAGTTTAGTCCATGTATCCAAACATGTATGGGCTAAAGTTTAATCATCTAAAGTTTAGTTCTATGTGATCCAAACGGAGCTTGAGATTAACGGATCTGTCCACGCTCAGAAAAAGATTAAGGACCAATATGGGACTAAACTCGTATTAGCCCTGCTGTGCCTTTTTTGCAAGTTGTTCATTCAGTATTGTTTAGAAATTACGATTGTTTAAGGCCGCAAGTTGTTTAGTTCGCACAGCGAATACTGTTTATTTCTTCTGTTGGTCAGCCCATTGGGCAACGTAAGCCCATGCTAGTACGTGGGGCTGTGGCCAAGGGGGCCGTGTGGGCTTGTGCGGTCTCAATAGTCAATATGGTGTTGTATGAACTACAGTTCAGCGATCAATTTATTTTGCCCCTTTTTTTTCTATATACGAGGAATTTACTTTACTCCTTTCATGGGGGTGCATGATTTCAACTAGTTCCTGGCCTTTGGTATGTACCAGAGAATTTGTGGATGGATTTTATTTTGCGGCAATACCAACCTCTGCCTTTGTAAGAAAGTAGGTACTAGAAGAAATAATGAAGCCACCCCAGAGGACATATGACATGTTTTCTCGGTGGTTAAAAAAAAAGAGCAAAACCCAATAATGCACTTATTGACAAGGGCGGCAGCTTTTCGTTGGGTTATTTGGTTCACAAGAAACGACATTGTTTTTAAGAAATTCAACTAAAATTTTTTTATGCAGGTTTTATTGAGAGGAACATATCTATGGGCGCAGTTGCAATGGAGTGAAGTTCAGGAGTTAATAATTTAGGCGTGCTAAAATTTGGAGACTTTGGCTCTTGGTTTATTCGCTTCCAATGGGTGGACCTTTGGTTTACGGATTGGTTTTTAGTTTGATAATTGGAGTCATCAATTTTGAATCAATTTGACTTGTGAGCATGATTACTACGCGAATGTAATGCAATAATGTGTGGACCGATTATCCCTCATCGAGGGCCATGGGTTGAAGCCTTATGTCCATTATCTAAAAAAAGAAATAAATAATGAAGAGTAAGGAGAAAGAATGATGAGAGAGGATGACATGTGGGCCTCACAAAGTGAAAAATTAATATTGCTTTTCTCTAATCAGCCAAAAATAATATTTTACGAGCTCGGTGTTCTGTTGCAAAGATCCACATTTTGGCAACGTTTTCCAAAACTTGACATTTTATTCTTGTCCTCGATGTAATTCCATGAAGAGTGAGGGTGCCTAGGAACATATATATCTGTCATTTATAATTTTATATGTGGTAGAGCCTAACAATTCCTCTTAGAAGCGTTCAATTTACCCTGCATCTTGGCCCTCGTACGATCAATTACAAAGTCTTTCTTGAAACCGGAGGGATGCATTCATCATGCCACGCAATCAGGTGATGACAAAACATAAAACATATAATTAATTACATCAACGCTCAACGGTGTCCAACCAACTGACAGCTTAACTCTAAATCTTCCCTAACTACACTGCAAGGCAAGTAATAAGCAGATAACAAATTGAAGAGAGACATGCGATGCGACAACGCACGACACGGGTCGATGTCGAGCCATTCATTCAGAAGCACCGCGACACCGAGGCGAGGGAAGCGCCGAGCACGGCGAGTAGCAGACGGCCAACGGCGACGGGGAACGCGCCGGTCGCGGCGCCACTGATGTCCGAGGAGCGCACGGCCACGGGCAGCTCGTCGCCGGCGGGGAGCGAGCAGGTGGCCGCCGGGCGGCCGGCCCCGGCCTCGTCGGCCGCCATGAGCGCCTGGATCACCGCCGTGGCCGCCTCCCGGTGCCGCGTGGCGTTCCGCTGCAGCAGCCACGTGAGGCCCATGACCTGGCAGTCCTCGCGCCGCTCCTGCCTCGCCTTCGCCGGCGCCGTGGCGTTGCTCTTCCGGCTCAGCTGCACCGCAGGAGGCCAACGCAAGCAAGCAGCAGCAGCGAGTCAGAAAAAAAAAGGAAAATTCACTGCACCACGAGAGGGCAGCAGAGATTCCTGCAGAGGTAAAAAGGACACCGGAGCGACAGGGGCTTGATGTCGCACGCGGCATGATGTCACCGGCATCACATAGTAGGTTTTTTTTTTTCTTTCTTGGGAACCCTGAAAACCCCTCATGTGACCGTGACCTTTTCCTCACGGCGTCAGATTAATTAGTAGAAAAATTAAAGCGGATGATTCAGTCCGGCCTGTGACCGTGAGACTTTTGAGGTGAATAAAAAGAAGGGCATGGCATGTAAAAGAGGGGCCAAAGTGAAAGGGGGTAAAGGTCCCGGCGTGGTGTTCGGGAGCAGATGATGCTCCAGGCCCTACACATCCATCCATGAGCCCCGGATATCCCGCTACAAATCTCATCATTCGAGGGCATTTCAGTAAAGCGGTTCACGTGCAGCGCCTCATCCGAGTAATGCTGCTACTGTACTGTGCTGTACTAGTATACTGTGTGAACAAAGTTACTGAAGCATCATGCAGTTATTCTTGATCTGTACATCAGTTTCATTAGTATAATCTAATTAACAAGGATCTGTCCCCAATCCGTTATTGAAAGCTATTCGACTCATCGCGAGAATCTTTCGTTTTCCTTGTTGATTGACAGATCCCAAAATAAGTCAGGACTCAGGATGACTAGCGTTTCTACTTCTGCAAGACGAATGGTAAAAACATAATGGAAGGTAATTAACTTCGTTAGAGAGCAGGTTTCACACATCACTACTGCAAGGAGCAGGCGAGCAGCTGCTCAGTGAAATGATTTCCATGCCTGTACTTTGGTCAGAAAATATGAAACTAAAACTCTTCCTGACCTCTGCACAGAGAAAATTCTTCCAGCAGAAACTTGCAGTACATAGGTCACTTGGGGGTGCTCTTGCGGTTAACTCATTAGCATTCTACTACTGGAGACCTTGTGAACTCTCCATGGCATTTTCCTAAATTTTGTTTGCTATCAACAAATACTGGGACCGCCTATTTGTCTATTCTCATGGATATACATTCCAGGTTGTTTTTTTTTGTTAAAATTGATAGGTCCATGGTCCAATTCTGTCTTGTTTCTCAACTAGGCTTGAGAGGCAAATCATGATGCATAACAAACAAAATTTCATCTGAAATATATGGATCTACCTAGTTAGGATTAAGGGCCACATTTCTTTTTTTCCCTCTTTCCTGGGAAAGTGGGACTCATTGTTCAAGACAGAATTGGATAGTAGATAAGCTTTCTGTTAGACCCTACCGAAATCTTTTACATTGTTTGACGCAATGTACTATTTTAATTATTCTGGAAGTAAACAGTAGGTGAAATGCTACGCTTTGACAACTAAAAGTGATAAACAGCAGCTTCTTCATCAGCAGTTCAGCATTACGAATGCAAATAATCTTAATGTGTTTCCCATCACAAAATGATATGATGGCAATTTGCCAATTTGGCAAGGGCATATACACCTTGTCCAAATCCAATGCAGCAGACAAGAAGCATCCAAGGGAAAAAGAAAAGAAAGCTTTCGAGAGTCACCTTGTTGAGCGCCCGGAGGCACCTGGAGCAGCCGGAGATGCCCGGCAGCGCGCAGTCCCTCTCCAGCCTCCTCGCCATCCGGCCCTCCGGCGCCGGGCACAGCGGCCGCCGCAGTCTCACCCCGCAGTAGCAGAACGCCACGTCGCACGCCGCCGTGCCGTTGCCAGCGCCGGTGCTCCCGCCCCGTTGCTGGGGCCGCGGAAGCACCGCCCCTGCCGCCCGCAGAGCGCGGTCCGCCGCGCCTGCGCACTCCTCCGCGTCGTCCGGGAGCACCGGCATGTCCACAACGGCGGCGGCCTCCGCCGACGCGGCCACCGCCGACGGTCCACCAGCGCTGCGACCCGACAGCGCGGTGGGCGCGTAGGCAGCGTACAGCCACGCGGCGAGCGACGGGCAGCAACGCAGCCGCGGCGGGAGCACGCCCCCGCTCCCGCCGGCGTTGGCGTTGCAGGACGCGAGGACGGCGGGGAGGAGCGGAGGGGACGGAGTGAGCTGGCAGACGGAGGTGGAGGCGGCAGCCTCTGACTGCTCCGGGAAGGCCGGGATTGTGGAGTCCCCTGCGGCTGTCTGTGGCTGCGTCTGCGAGGCGGCGGCGGCGCCCGTGGACGGGAAGAGCAGTGACGGCTCGAGCGACGCCGGGTCGGGCAATGCCGCCGCCGCCGCCGCGGGCAGCAGGAGGAGGCGGGTGCTGATGGAGAGAAGCACCAGCGCGGCGGTGTAACGGCGGAGGGTCGGCATTGCTAGTTCCTATCCTAGGAGAGCAAGCTCTGCTCAGCCGCTCAAGTGTGTGTGACCAGCTAGGTACAGTGGGTGAGTGTGAGTGGAGTGAGTGTGGAGACAGAATCTAGCACTCGAGGAGGGGTTGAGATGAGACGTTAGATGGAAGCTTTTTGGAGTGGGATAGCGTTGGGGACTTTGTGTGTTGGAGCTCCGCGTGGCCTGGCCTGACAAGCACTACCTGTTCAGAAGCCAAACAACATGCCTGACAGTCTTTGCTATATTCGTTTCTGAAGTTAGCTTACACTGCTCAATTCTGAAATACCTGAAATAGCCTTGCCAAAGTGATGGTAGTAATCATGCATGCATGACTGAAACATGAACATCAACAATTATCCTGATTGCACTAATAAATGCTCTAAAAAGTTCTTGACGTTCAAATGCATTGTTGAGTATGGTTATCCTCACGCTAGTTAGTCCTGGGATTGGATTTGGATTATCTTTAGTCCAACTATACACTTTTCCATCTTAGATTCTATACTGGTCTGAATCTTATTAATTTGGACATTGAATGTACATGGATTGAGGCTCCAAACTTGATATGGACTTAGAGTTAGGTGAGGCCAAGAATCCAATATCACTTGGACAGTTGGACGCGAGTACCAGTCTAGCCTAAACTAACATATGTTAGATTTCCTAGGGAGTTTCCAGTGATCAGTGACTATCGTCCTGAGTCATCTTTAATAAAATTTAGTTAATTTACCTAAATTTTTAAGATGTGAAAGTGAGAATTTAGTTCTTAGGTCCATTTTTTGACGTGGGGCAGTGGGGCCACATGTAGATTAGCACCAAGTAGGCGAAGGCCATATTATGTCATTTATAACAAATTTCAATCAATTTCACTAAAAATTTAAAGTAGAAATATGAGATTTTAGTTTTAGGGTTCAACTTGTAACGTAGAGGCCGCATGTAGATCTAGCCACAATAATCTACATAAGGTTGCTTACTGTCGTGCCGAGTCATCTGAACAAATTTTAATCAATTTTGTAATGTGTGAATGATTGAACATGAGGTTCTAGTTACATGGTCTGGCTTTACATGATGTTTGGGTAACGGTCTTCTTAATCTCACAACATTTGTGTAAGGTTGCACAAGAGGAAATTCCATAGTCGGGAAGGGGAAAGTTCGTTACTGTTTCTGTGAATAGACCGGATAAAAGAGAAAATATTCCTTAGAGCATCTTCAAGAGACTCTTTATATCTTTAGTAATAGAGATTTTAGTAAAAATTTACCCTCCAATAGCCTCTTCAATTGGATATCTAAATGTAGACGTGCTCTATTCCGGATTTCTCGCTAGCCAAAGATGGAGAGAAGAATTGCTCTCTAGCAAGCACATAAGATATATAAAAGTTGTTGGAGACTATAAGGATATAGAAAATGATTTTTAATCAAATGATTCTCTAAATGATGATTTAGATCATAGATTTTAGAAAGACTCTTAGAGATGCTATTAAGCTACTTTAAATAAACCTTTTTCCGAGATGAGGTCCTGGCCCATTTTTCATTCTCACAAAACGAAATTCATGTTTCATATATATAGACCAGAGACAAGGCAGATAACGACTCCAAAGACAACCCTAACACGATTCAAGCTAGAAGGCCATTTTCTAACTACAACACTACATAAAACCGAGGATTGCTCTATCTTACAATCAAAAGATTGCCCCAGTCATTACCATCTTCTTACAGGCAAAAGAAACCACATCTATGGGATATGATGGTACCAGCTTATTATTACTACTATTTAGTACCACTAGTCGCGGCGCTGCTTCATGGTACGTGGTGCATAAGGGCCGCACCCTTGCCGCTCTTAGAAATTTTGGCAATTTCAGTAGCAATTTAATCCAGAAAAAGATAATCAACAGGTTTGCGACATCAGATATGTGCAAGTGTGATCTAAGCGTGATGAATATACAGATGATACTACTTATCATGAATTTGATCCAGCACATATGAGAAACATACCCAGCGGCAGAGCCGGATGCACTAGTCGACATAGTGCCTGTCGATGTAGTTGTCCCCCTCGATGCAGTTCAGAAAGGAAGCAGTGCCGATCACTAGAAACTCTAGGAAGAAGACGATCACCACACCACCAAGAAGAAGAAGACGATGCGAGTAGTCGTGCCACCAGCGGACACTCCCCAAAAACGTGATTGCCGGCCTTTACCCGAGCAGGTAAACTTAAGGATAGCAGCGTTCCGGAGGCCTACTCTTCCAGTACTCGTGCGCGCAAGCACCGGAACGGAGATGCAGAGGAGCAGCAATAGCAGTGGAAAGATGTGTTGTTCATTCGCGTGAAAGAAGAGAGGAATGTCGTATATGTAGGCACTAGGAGAATTTTGGGCGTCCAGGTTCATTGCAGCCATCAACCATCGTCAGTTACCAGTAAGCCTCTGCCATGATAGCCTTCAACCTTCAGTTACTGGTCATTGGTGGTCAGCCATCACACTTCAGATACCGGTCACAATTGCCATCAAGTAGCGTCAGTTACTAGTCATCAACCAGAGTTCAAAACTGCAAAACACGCCCAAGCTCAGCACACACGTCGCGCTCGGCTCGGCATGGCATGACAAGGCACGCCACGCCACGCCACGCCACGCCACGCCTCGGCTCGGCGAGGCGAGCGAGTGCGCGCGCGTGTGGCACCTTGCTATCCCTTCTTGTCCTTCTTACCATGTGTGAAAAGACTCCACCTTATAAGTTGGTTAGGGACCCTCTCAACTTCCAAGGCGATTTAACCACTACCACCATTTTCTATATTGGAATTATATGATTAATTGATTTAATAGGCCCTTGGCCCAATTAATCCAACAATCCCCACCAAATTCCAAGGCATAGATTTGAAATTCTCATTTCCACTGTTATTTTGATATACCGGTGTTTCGATGGAGACCTGTTTGAACATCCACCTAGAACATAAGTTACACTTGTCCACAACTGAATAATGGACCATGCCTTGAATTGACAGTTTTGTGCGAACGAGTTTCACTTAAGCCCTTGACCGATACAAGGCTGCGAATGCATCCCCTCTTTTTGGAGCATATAAGTCGTACTCCTATGCCTTTCATGAGTCTCTAGAGATTACCCGATCTCATAAACTGTGACTAGCAGTCGAACTCATAGAGGTGTGTTCCTTCTAGATGTTCTGTAGGACAACATCCCTGCTTAAACAAGCCACTCGGATCACATTAAGAAATTAATCATCCTACCATACAGCTTAGGAGAAACGTGCATCTTGAAAGATCTGGACCTTACCATAAGGGGTCCCTCCATCAGTCAACCACTACTTTGTTACACCATTCTACTTCACGGGATCTCCGATCACATAGAACAGGGTTACCACTATGCAATGACTTCTCAGGTGGGTCTTAAGCCCAATTCCCTCAATGTACCTTCTATCACACTACGTGACAGACCCTTTGTAAATTGATCTGCCAGATTTTTAGATGTATGGACATAATCCAACGCTATTACTCCGGAGTTTCTTAGTTTTCTGACAGATTTTAACCGCCTTTTCACATGCCTTGTAGACTTCATGTTATCCTTAGAACTATCCACCTTGATTATCACCGTCTGATTATCACAGTTCATAGAAATAGCCGGTATCGATTTCTCAACTATCGGAAAATCCATAAGGATTTCACGAAGCCACTCAGTCTCAACTGTGGCGGTATCTAATGCTGTGAGTTCTGCTTCCATTGTTGACCTCGTTAAGATGGTCTGCTTGCAAGATTTCTATGAAACAGCGCCACCTCCAAGTGAGAACACATATCCACTTGTGGCCTAAATTTCATCAGCATCAGATATCCAATTTGCATCACAGTAACCCTCTAGTACCCTCGGGTACCCGGTATAGTGAATGCCATAGCTCATAGTCCCTTTCAGATAGCGCAACACCCTTCCAAGAGCATGCCATTGATCATCTCCTGGATTTGACACGAATCGGCTGAGTTTGCTCACTACAAACGAGATGTCCGGCCTCGTTGCACTAGGCAAATACATAAGAGAGCCAATAATTTGTGAATATCACCAATGATCTCATGCTATTTTCCGATTTTTCCTCAGTAGCACGCTCGGATAAGGAGTTGGAGCAGATGTGCAATCACTATATCCAAAGATTCAGCATCTTTTCCACATAGTGGGATTGCACAAGAGTAACCCCACCATTTCCTTCTCTCAATAGCATTATGTTAAGAATAACATCAGCCTCTCCCATATCTTTCATTTCAAAGTTACTAGACAAAAAAGTCTTTCACTTCCTTGATCACATTAATATTATTTCCAAAGATTAGTATATCATCCACATATAAACACAAGATCACACCTTCTCCCCCACCATACCGATAATAAACACATTTATCAGCTCCATTCACAACAAAGCCAGCTGTTGTCAAAGTCTTATCGAACTTCTCATGCCACTGCTTAGGTGCTTGCTTCAGGCTATACAAAGATTTCAATAACTTACACACTTTTTCCTCTTGACCATTTTCTACAAAACCATCTGGCTGATCCATATAGATCTCTTCCTTAAGCTCTCCATTCAAGAAAGCTGTCTTAACATCCATATGATGAACGAGAAGACCATGTGAGGTAGCCAAGGAAAGTAACAATCGTATGGTCGTCAAACGGGCAACTGGTGAATAAGTATCAAAATAATCTTCGCCTTCTTTCTGGTTGTAACCCTTGGTCACAAGCCTTGCCTTGTACTTTTCAATAGCACCATCAGGCCTAAGCTTTTTCTTGAACACTCAATTACATCCCACAGGTTTGCATCGGAAAGGACGATCAACAATCTCCCAAGTTCCATTAGACATAATCAAATCCATCTCACTTCGCACCTCTTCCTTCCAGTAGTCAGCGTTAGGAGAGGAGTATGCCTCTTCAATGGTTCTTGGAGTATCATCCACAAGGTACACAATGAAATTATCACCAAAAGACTTTGTCTCTTGCTCCTTCTAGGAGCTTCATTGCCATCCTCCTCTGGATATTCCCCATGGGTTTCAGTTTCAGTGTATTTTACCGGTTCAGGTCTCTCAGGAAATAAAATAGATTCATGATTGGAAGTGCTAGGTGTATTTTTTATAGGAAACTCTATCTCAAAAAATATAGCATCTCTGGACTCCATAACTGTCCCAACATGCATATCAGGTACTCCAGATTTTATTATCAAGAATCTATACCTAACGCTATGAATAGCATAGCCTAGAAAGATGCAATCAACTGTTTTCGGTCTGAGTCTGCGTTTCTTAGCAATTGGCACATTCACTTTTGCTAAACAACCCCAAGTACGCAAATATGAGAGTGTCAATCTTCTATTTTCCCATTCCTCGAATGACGTTTTCTCTTTGTTTTTCATAGGAACTCTGTTAAGAGTATGGCAGGTTGTCAAAACAGCCTCACCCCACCATTCCCAGGAAAGTCCTGTTGTATCTAACATGGTGTTGACCATCTCACTTAGAGTGAGATTCTTCCTTTTAGCCACTCCATTTGACTTAGGAGAATAAGGTGGTGTTCTCTCATGAATAATGCCATGTTCCTCACAAAACAAATTGAACTCATTTGATAAATACTCTCCACCTCGATCCGATCTAACATGTTTTATCTTTCTCTCAAGTAGATTTTCAACTTCAGCTTTATAGACCTTAAAATAATGCAACGTTTCATCTTTTGATTTTAACAACTACACGTAGCAAAATCTAGTGCAGTCATCTACGAACGTCATGAAATATCTTTTGCCACCTCTAGTCAATTCACCATTCATTTCACACAAATTAGAATGGATTAGTTCTAATGGTGCCAAGTCCCTCGCCGCAGCAGCCTTGTAAGGCTTGCGAGGTTGCTTCGATTGCACATACACATGGCATTTAGAACCTTTGACCAAATCAAATTTCGGGATTAAATTCATACCAGCTTAGCGAGCCGTACAACCAAAATTTATATGACATAAACGTGAATGCCAAATATTTGTCTCAATGTCATGGCTCACATGGTTCACAGAATTAAAACAAGCATTCGATAAAGACAAGCAGAACAAGCCTCCGGTCTCGTAGCCTTTACCAATAAATGTTCCATACTTAGACAAAATACATTTATTTGACTCAAAAACAAGTTTATAGACATCTCGACATAGCAAAGAACTGCTAATTAAATTCTTCCTTATTGAGGGGACATGCTGCACGGTCTTTCCCGAAGTAAGTTTCAGATCGACCGTACCAACACCATGAGCAGCCACACGCGCTCCATTTCTCATCAATAAGGAGGAAGTCCTCCCGACCTGATAAAAAGGAAATAAAGAAATATCAGCACACACATGAATATTAGCACCATTATCAATCCACCAATAAGGTGTATGACAAACTGAAAGAATTGTAGGCAATAAATTACCATACCCCGATGTTCCTCCATCAGCCTCAATCATGTCTGCAGATTTCTTGGGCCTATACATGGTCTTCTCGCATTCTTTGGCGTAGTGTCCCTCGACACCATAAGTATAGCACTTGCCCTTTCCTTTGTTCTGTTGATTCTTCTTCTCTTAAAAGGAGTAGTGTTCTTTTGTTTGAGCTCCTGCTTGAATTTCTTCTTGTGGGAATTTTGAAGACCTTTCTGTACCACATGAGGACTAGAATTTGCCTCAACAACTTTCTTGCCGCGGACATCTTTAGCTCTCGCCTTCTCTTCAACATCCAAAGGGCCAATCAGATCGGCAATGCCAAACTGTTGTCTCTTATGTTTCAAAGAAGTAGCAAAATCAGTCCAAGTTTGTGGCAGCTTGGCAACGATGCAACCCACCACAAACTTCTCCGGCAGCTCACAACCAAAATTCTCGAGTTTTTTCACCAGTGTTTGTATACCATGAGCTTGTTCTACTACAAAACAGCCCTCAACCATTCTGTAGTCATGAAACTGATCCATGATGTACAACACGCTACCGGCGTCAAAAGCTCCATATTTGGCCTCTAAAGCATCTCCCACATCTCTTTACCAGTGGACATCGTCACATATGTATCCACTATGGAGTCTCCTAGCACACTGATCATTGCCCCCTTGAACGTAGTATCCGCATCTTTGAACCGCTGCTGATCCTCAGCAGTATGTGGTCCAAGCGGTCTAGGTTCGACAACAAAATAGCAGTGCATAGCAGTCAACCATAGAATACACCTTTGACGCCACCTCTTGTAATGAGCACCCTCAAAAATATTCGGTTTCAAAAGTTGTGCAAAGCCGGAAACCGAAAATTGCCTATCACGTTTTTGGAGTGTTAGAAATTCAAGCAATTTCAGTAGCAATTTAATCCAGAAAAAGATAATCAACAGGTTTGTGACATCAGATATGTGCAAGTGTGATCTAAGCATGATGAATATATAGATGATACTACTTACCATGAATTTGATCCAGCACATATGAGAAACATACCTAGCGGCAGAGCCGGATGCACTAGTCGACATAGTGCCTGTTGATGTAGTCGTCCCGCTCGATGCAATGCAGAAAGGAAGCAGTGCTGATCACCAGATTCTTCGGGAAGAAGACGATCACCGCACCACCAGGAAGAAGAAGATGATGCGAGTAGTCATGCCGCCAGTGGACACCCCCAAAAAATGTGATTGCCGGCCTTTACACGAGCAGGTAAACTCAAGGACAGCAGCGTTCCGAAGGCCTACTCTTCCAGTACTCGTGCGCGCAAGCACCGGAACGGAGACACTGAGGATCAACAATAGAAGTGGAAAGATGTGTTGTTCGTTCGGGTGAAAGAAGAGAGGAAGGCCGTATATGTAGGCACTAGGAGAACTTTGGGCGTCCAGGTTCACTGCAGCCATCAACCAGTGTCAGTTACCAGTAACCCTCTGCCATGATAGTCTTCAGTTACTGGTCATTGGTGGTCAGCCATCACTCTTCAGTTACCAGTCACAATTGCCATCAAGTAGCATCAGCTACTAGTCATCAACCAGAGTTCAAAACTGCAAAACACGTCCAAGCCCAGCACACCACGTCGGGCTCGGCTCGGCTCGGCACGCCCGCCACGCCACGCCTCGGCGAGGCATGACGAGCGAGCGTGCGCGCGCATGTGGCACCTTGCTATCCCTTCCTATCCTTCTTACCAGGTGTGAGAAGACTCCACCTTATAAGTTGGCTAGGGACCCTCTCAACTTCAATGGTGGTTTAACCACTAGTGTAACTACCACCATTTTCTATGGGCCTTGGAATTATATGATTAATTGATTTAATAGGCCCTTGGCCCAATTAATCCAACAACCGCTGCAGATGGATAGTGGCGTCACTCCCTTCCCACGCTGCTCGAGGAATGGGGGTGGCTCTCTCTTGCTGTCTTGGGACTTTGGGAGGAGAGTGGCGATCGCTTCCCATTGACCAAGGACATGAGGGTGGCACTCCCTTGCCACTAGAGAATGATGGTGGTGCTCTCTTCTCGTGCGTTTGAGGATGAGGGTGGCGCTCGTGCCGCCACGAGGATGATGGTAGAGCTCCCTTACCATGCTTGATGACGAAGGGGCTTTGGAGCCCCTAGTTAGGGGCACATATGCCATAATGTTGATGATGGCGGAAATCCACCTCGTCTCTAGCTTTGACTAATGCGTCATACTCTGAATCAGTGGAGGATCGGGGTTGGGCGAATAGTCCTCATCAGTGGAGCAGATGGGTTTGGGCGATATCTCCTCTTTGTTAGAGGAAGCGTGATACACCTTACCTTAGAAGGCGGTGGTAACTCGATGGTTTTTGAAGGTTGCAAGAACCGCGAAGAAGCTTACTCGATAAGGGACAACCTGTTGGGTAATTGTAAGGAACATGGTCCCATAAGACCATAGTTGTGATTTTGGTGATTGTGTGACAACATAGTCAATGGGACTAATAAGTTTGTAAGCTCAAGATTGTAGGATTTCCAGGTCCCATGGATGTAATCCAATCCATATACAAGATGGTCCAATTCGCTGTCAAGATGTCCAAATGATCTCGCGACAAATTGGACAAGTGCCAGCCAAAATCAGTCGACCCTTTGAACCAACGGTCCCAGAATATAACGGGTTGGTGCATTTGTAGTTGAAACAACGATCAAGTACAGAAGAACACAGTTGCACCACTTCAACCGATGCTACAAGAATGGAGGCATCGGTGCAATGAGGAGATGACATGACGATCAAGTGGAGAAATGACAAAGGCACGGTTAAACCGACGGTGCAAAAGAAGGCGTCGGTGCAAGCGTGCTATGGTTACTTAGTATGCATGTTTTGGTTCTAGAAGGGTTCCCAAGCAAAGTCTTTAGCACCGGTTGAACCGACGGCGTCAGTGCAAGGCGTCGGTGCAATGACATCAGCAGAAGATGGCAGTTGGAGTACAACGGCTAGTAGGCAGGCTGAGTGTGACTGGTTAAACCGACGGTGGCGACCGGTTGCGACGCTTTATGCTTTTCAGGGAAAAAGCATGTAATGGCTAGGAGTGGATCTCTAGCATATATAAGGCCTCACCCCAAGTCATTTGAGGCTGCTGGAGTTCATGAGAAGCTACCCACACTCTGAAGAAGTTCTCCAAGCCATCCAAAATCTCATTGATCACATCTTTAGATTTAGCACAAGCTTTGAGAGTGTTAGTGCTAGGATTAGCTCTAGAGAGAGTGAGAGAGCATGGCGTTGCTGCCTTGTGTGCTGGTTCTTGAGTGAACCACAAGTTGTATCTCGGTGTGCCGGCCTCTTGGAGTCTTGCTGGCTCGCCGGCAAGTCTTCGACCCTCCTGCTTGGTGTGGAGCAGCGACGGCGGCTTTGTGCAGGGGACGTGGAGACCCCCTTCCTTCATGGAGAAGCTCCTTAGTGGAGACGACATCGAGGGGACCGAGACTTGGCGAGAGCCTTGGTGGCTAAACCTTGGTGGCGAATCAAGAAGAGTCCTTGAAGAGACTCGGTGACCGGAAAGTAATACTCTTAGTGAGTGCGTCAACAATATGGACTAGGGGTGGCCTTGTGCCTACCGATACTACGGGATAAATCTTCGTATCGAGAGTTTACTTCCCCTCATCCCATTCTTTTAAGCTTCCGCATTTCTTATTGCAATCTTGTGTGCCTTTACATTCTTAGTGTAGTATCTTGCTAGGATTGGCTATAGGTTGCAAAACTCTTTGGGATGAGGTTCTCACACTAGTTGAACCCTAGTTGCACATCTAGATTATATGTTTTAGCTTATGTTTTGTGCAAACTAGTTTGAGCCACGGTTAAAGTTTTAGAATTGACTAATTCACCCGCTCCCCCTAATACTCTTAGGCTAAGAGCACCCATTGTTTCAGTAATATAAAGTGGCGCCGCCCTCACTGGCCACTAGCCCACTGTTGCCTACTCTTGCCGTCAACGACCGTGATTATAGTTAAGGGTCAGCATCACAATTCAAAGGAAATCCCGGTTGAACAAAAATAAACCAGTAGGAATTTCAAAAGTACACATATACACACATGCAGTTACTCTAGAAAGTCCATCTAGACAATAATCAATTGACTGGAATTTGGACGAACCGCTTCCACTCCCGCATTACACTTTCATGGAACTGTCAACTTATCTGGATGAACTGCTTCCGCTGCTGTATTAATCTTTCTAGAAAATGCCAACCTAGTCGTCCATCACTTCTCCTCTGCTTCTTCTTTTGTTCACCATGGTTTCTCTCTTCTTTTGATAACTAGATTGGAACTCTCGTTCAAGTGAGGTATGTATAACCATTTGACCCTGGGATTATGAACACTGATGATGCCAGCCTATCTGGAGGTGTGGCATTCAAATCAATGGAGGACAACCAGCTACTTGAGGTCATGTTTCTCGTGCTGGTTGAGAAAAAGGGTAGGTTGATTGGTTGCGGTCGGATCTAGACGATTTGTCGCTGAACGATGAAAAAGACATGCATAATGTGCTTCTTCTAAATCCTCTGTGCTCCCTGGAGCACATCATCCACTACTACATATTTATTTTTACCACCGTCCCTAAACCCCTCGTCACCACTGGTTTAGGCACCGGCGGTGAAAGCTAGGCCGCCGGTTTTCGACCGCCGGCATGTAATATGAACCGGTGGTGATAATATGTATATCACCGCCGGTTCCAGCCACGGACCGGCAGTGATATATACATCACCACCACCGGTCCGTATTATGGGCCAGCAGTGACAACTATTCATCGAGGCAATATTTTCACGACAGTGCATGAGAACTGACTAACCATTATGATCAGTTATCGTCATTGTAAACATGGAATTTTGTCCAAACATACAACGATGACAAACAAAAATTATCACAGAACATAACAACATATATATTAGACCATATCATCATAGAGTTATCATTACAACCATTTCATAACATATTCCATTGTATGGTTCATTATACAACTATCTAGTTCTCTCACAGAAGCTAAAGACAGCAATGGCCAGTAGTAACGAGCACTTGGAAGTGTTAGTGGTAATGTGGCTTCAACAGGCTAAATGAATACCCATGTTCTCTAAAAGCTTGCTTGCTTGACTGTACTCAATAGGTCCTTGTAGCTTTACCAAGCTCCTGTAAATCAAAATAAAGAAATATATTCAGACACCGGTATAATATGCCTAAGCTTGAAAATTCAGACAAAAGCTAGCAGTATTATGCACGGGTCATCATTCAAACAGTGCTGGTTCACCAATACATATGTATAGCTGACAAAAAGTTTGAGCATCTATATCATTCACCAATAACCAGTAGCTACAAAATATAGACATGTAAAATATTTCAAAAGCAGACGAATATAATGAACTGCAAAAGAAAAAATAGGAAGTATGATTGCAAACAGCACCACACAGACTTGTATATCTTATATCAGCATACTTCTCTTGAACATGTCAAAGCCTCACACAAACTTTCATACAGAGACATCTTGGCACCCTAGGCCTGAATGCAGTTTAGACCTGTCTCAGTTATGCTGAGAGGAAATCAAGTACAACAGCACAAATATCATAGTTAACATGTCTCAATTTCTATGCAATAGACAACATTTTCAGGATGCAACATTCCACCATTCAAGTTCATGTAAATGTGGCATTATCTGATGCTTATGTGTACAGAAGAAGAATATCAAAGTGAACAAAAATTAAATATCAAAGTGAATGTTCATATACATGTTTTCTCAAACACACACAACAATTATCCTCATAGAAGCTGACTTCAACTGAAAGACAAGGCATCAATCAACAATTTGATTAGTTCAATTCAATAAGCTAACCCAGCAGTCATTGTTATTTGTTCCTAGTGAGGCATTACTGTCATGTACTTAAATCACAAATAAAATTATCTAGCAACTTCAGTTGAATTTAGTACTTATTTATCATTCAATAGTATAATATGCATAAGCTTAAAAAATTGGGAATATATATAACAGATACTCGAATGAAAGAGCAATATATGTAACAGATACTCGAATTGAAATCAGTACCAATTGCAATATATGTATTCAATATTACCATTCAACAATTACTCACGGTTAATTGGGAATCATTACATTGCACGGGTTTCATAAATTACAAAAAGGAATCAGATGTATCCCCAGGTTTGAAAATTGATGTACGTTTTCTAATCAAACAACAATTATAGCAGGGCATAGTAATTAAAGAAAGCAAACTATATCTAAAATTAGTGTGCAGAAACATCAACGTTGGCGTGTGCAGAGAGAGCAGCTACAGGCGGATTGAAATTATACCTTGACGCGACCTGTGAGGGGCCGTTCTCGAGGCTGCCGGCGTGGCTCATCCGGCCGTTCTCGAGGCTGCCGGCAGCAGCTACGGCCGGATTGGAATCATGGCGCCATACCGTGCGCCCAATGGAGCAGAAGCGGAGGGGTCAACGAGGCAGCCTACTCACGCCGCCCCTTCCAGGTCCGAGATGCAGCGCCGCCACCACCTTCCTCGCCAAGCCCCCCATCCACTGCCAGCGCACATGTCAAGCCCCCCATCCACTGCCAGCGCACATGTCGGAGATAGATCCTCACGCGCGAGGAAAGACGAATCCTGCTAGAATTTCTATGTAATCCTACCAGGACTCTACCATATAATCCTACTAGGATTCCTACCTTTGTAACCGACTAGTAACCTGCCTCTTAGAGTATATAAAGGAGGGTAGGGGTACATAGATCGGCAGGCTCAATAGACAAACATCCAAGCGCAGGGCGCAATATACAATACTCCAAATAGAACATAGGGTATTACGCTACTCTGGCGGCCCGAACATATCTAAATCCGTGTCTTGTGTCCTCACTTTTACCATTGAGTTTTTGATCTCGGCAACACCCTGTCTATAAATCTACTACTTCAGGGTATCCCTTGGTAGGCTTGGCAGTAAAACACCGACAGTTGGCACGTCAGGTACGGGTGTTCACCGAAGATCCCGTGGCGAACTCGATGGCAACGCTCAACTTCACCAACACTGTGCTCGACGAGGGCACGACATTCACCTTCAGCTCGTGGGTCTACGTTGCTGACGGCGTAGGTGACTTCCGTTGGCATCTCGTCGATGACAAGAAGCCGGAGGCATCTGCGACAACTTTTCATCGTGAGCTCGATGACTTCGTCGACAATCTCGATGAGATGCTGCTCCCTGACCTAGTCAGGGAGCTCAAGGAAGAGTCCGTTTTCAATGCGGCTTCTACTTGTGCTGCACCAGGATTCCTTGGATCGGATCAAAACCGATCTGAGGGACATCATGTCCGATTCCCATTCGAACTATGCAATTCGGCCACTATTTATTAGGAGGCCAAGCGGTCCGAGTTCCTCTCCGCATTGGAAGAGGACTTAGACCGCCTGCTCTGTCTTGGAGAAGGGGAAGCCACCGCACGTCGGGAGGCTCCCATCTACGACGACTACAACTTGGACTCTGATGATGATGCCACGCCTTTATTAGGCGGTTTCTAGAGTCTGATGATCATCACGTCTACGCTGCAAGAACGATTCGTCTACTGGAAGGGCAAGGAGCCTCCGGAGCTGCCCTCCCACGACGGATCTCACCTTGTAGTCTTTCTGGAAGAGCTGCCATTCCAAGACGACAGACCCCTCTCTCCCATCGAAGAAGAAGAGGCGAAGGCATCGGGCTAGTCGACTAAAGCTCCAGCACCGGCAACTACTCGCCGGACCGCCATGTCTGCATGGCCACCATCGCAGACCCGGGAAACCAGTACGACACCAAACTCCCCGAGGACATCTCCGCTGACAACCTTACAGCAGACGCTCCTCAAGACGAAGACAAGGAGCGGAGGAGGGTGCGGAGAGAAAGAACACCTAGCGTGCCCAACGCAGGCGGAACGCGGCAGAGCATCAACGACGCATTGCCCGCAACCTTAACGGTGCCTTTGTAGATGCCGCCAACCACGAGTACGCTACTCCAATAGCAAACATCGGGGAGGCGGCGATACTGCTCTAGTGACTACCCCAAAATCCAGAGACCGCGAGGGCTTTCCAACTAGCCTAATGCATGCTTATCTAGCTGGACGAGTGGGATCCCCTCCCATCCGTGCACCGCTGTCGCTCAAGGATTGAGCACCACGGAAGCAGCCAACCTCAAGATAGTCGCACGGTTGGAGGGAGGCCAAATCCGAGGCGGGGGAACAACTTTCAGGGCGGTCAAGACCACCAGGAGGTCGCTAAACCAGCAAGTGGTCAAGGAAACCTTCAAGCCGCAAGACCACAAGGCAGAGGTCACCCCACGGGAGGACGAGGCCACCAAAAAGGATTCCGCGACCTTGCCTCAGTTGACCTAAGAGAAATCATTAACAATAGCCGTGACGCTCAAGACTTCATCATCGCTAGACGACAAGAGCGAGCCGATCAGGAGGGCTTTTGTGCACCTGACCAAAGCGACCGCTTTCCAGCGTTTACTCGTAGGGTTACCTACTTCGACTACCCGAAAGAGTTCAGGCTGGTCCGCACACCAAGTATGATGGCAAGCAGAACCCACAACAATGGCTGCACTGCTACTCTACAGCCATAGAAGTCTCAGGCGGCTCCAATAGCACCAAAGTACTCTACTTCCCGATGGCATTGGAGTCAGCCCCGCTCACATGGATCGAGAGTCTCAAGCCAGACTCCATCGACTCGTGGGACGACCTGAACAAGGTCTTTGTCGACAACTTCCAAGGCTCCATGCTAAGTGCAGGTACTCGTCACGACTTGCCTCAATGCAAACAGGAGCAGAACAAGACCCTGAGATCCTACACCCGCCGTTTCTTCGAGATGCGCACCACCATCACCAACATCTCTGACAACGATGTCATCGATTGCTTCCAGAACGGCTTCTACGAGAGGCACCTCTTCAAGGATTTTGGGCGCAGCCGCCCGAAAACCATGGTGGAGCTTCATGACATGATGCAGCGTTAGGTGGACCAAGAGGACCAAGAGCGCGACCGCTATCCAAAGCGCGGTGGCGACAACGGCGGCAAGTGGAACAACGACAACAGAAGCCAGCGGGACTACTCGGGACTTTCTCAAAAGTGCAAGCCAGACGACCTCATCGCAGTAGTCGAGCGCAACCTGCGAGGCAAGAAGTCAGGAACCACGCAGGAGCAGTTCGAGAAGCTCTCGCACAAGTAGTGCCCATGGCACCCGAAGTCCAAGCACTCAGCATGGGAGTGCTACAACCTCCGGAAGTCCTTGAACGCCCCTCCCCTCGACAAAGACGCAAAGAAGAAGGGCAAGGAAAAGGAGGACAAAGAAGACGGGGACAAGTTGGAAGGCGATGGGTTCCAACACCCCTCGAACACCGTCAATGTCATCTTCGGCGGAGACTCCGGCTTCCCCTCCAAGAGGGCTCCAAAGCTCACTCTCCGTGAGATCATGGCGATCGAGCCCGCCACACCAAGGCCCCTGAGATGGTCCGAGACTCCGTTCTCCTTTTCCAGGGAGGACCAGTGGACCAGCTTCTCCGAGCTGGGAAAATTCCTGCTAGTGCTAGACCCCATGGTGTCAGGATCCAGGTTGACCAGGGTACTCATCGATCGAGTGAGTGGGCTCAACCTGCTATTCTCGAGTACCTTGAAGAATATGGGGCTGGACATATCCGACATGCTCACCCCAAGCAAGTCGCCCTTCTACGGAATTGTTCCAGGGAACTCGGCCCAACTTTCGCTCGCGCCGCAACGCCGACATGCTGACACCGATCTCAACTACTCGGCTCGACTTCAGCTTGCACCGAACGCCGATGTGCCTTCGCCGACCTCGACTACTCGTCTCGACTAGAAACTAGTCAGAGACGAGTCTTAAACTACTCGGCGATGAAATCCGCACGATCAACGACTAGAAACTAGTCTAGTCAGGGATGACCATTCTTTTTGTCGTAATGCTGACTTCTTATTTATACATTCATTGTCTTCTCTTAACGGTTGCTAATCTACTTGGGTAGTAAATTCCTTAATCCGTGAAACCTAGACTCTTCTGTCACGCCTAATGCCTTTACACGTACACGGGACAAAGATCCCATACACGCTATGAGCAACAGCTAAAACAGGACCAGGTGACAACCAGACTACTCGAGAGATTTAAATGGCCTAAATAAGAGCTCGACACAACAAGTTTATTTTTACACCGAATAAATTTTGGTATCTTCGTATTATGCTACCTAATGCTTGCATTGTCTTTTTTCAGATCGAGCTTCGGCAACAACTCGCCAGGCTGCTCGGTGTGCCATCATGGCTCTGCTAGCTCCCAGGCTCGGGGGTTGGACACTAATAACTACTCGACATGGCTTCTACGACTCACCTGGCTCATAAGCTCGGGAGTTGGACGCCACAAAACTACACGGATGATCACTTGCGTGAAGACTAAGATCACCGAGACCCTTGAATTGATTATTCAAATCATTTCAAGGCTCGGGGGCGGATAAGCTACACCGAACAATTGATTTTTTCAAGATTCTATTGACCCTCAGCATGATTGTTTGATTCAACCTAAGGCTTGGGAGCTACTCCATATGGAGTGCGACTTTCGCCGCCCTCCATATCACATCCAAGGATGAAGATTACAAATTCAAGATGATCAAAGTTTGAGCTCATCACAGCCTCGTAGCAACCTTGAACCACTTTAAAGATTTAGCCAAAATAAATACTCGAAAATAGGTAAAACTATTCAGCGAGGATCTAAAAAGTACTCGGAAGGCTGGACTTGGCTACAAAGCGCTCGGGGGCTTGTCAGAGATAGATACCTAGGTACCTGCAAGAAAGCTACCCGCAAGGAAAGAAGAAATTGAACTCCTACTAGGATTCCTCTGTAATCCTACTAGGACTCTACCATGTAATCCTACTAGGACTGCTACCTTGTAACCGACTAGTAACCCGCCCCCTGGAGTATATAAAGGAGGGTAGGGGTACCTAGATCGGCAGACTCAAAAGAGAAACACCCAAGCGCAGGGCGCAATATACAATACCCCAAAAGAATGTAGGGTATTACGCTACTCTGGCGTCCCAAACATGTCGAAATCCATGTCTTGTGTCCTCGCTTTTACCATTGAGTTCCTGATCTCGGCGACACCGTACCTAAAAATCTACTACCTCAGGATATCCCTCGGTAGGCTTGACGGTAAAACACCAAAAGCACGGTTGCCGTGGAGCATGAGCGCCCGGCCGCCATGGTCAAGCACGAGCGCGCGGCCTCCTTCCACAAGTGAAGGAGCATTGGAGGAGATGGAATAGGCGCAGCGGCGCTCCGGCTGGCCTGCACCGATTAGATGGAAGGGCGGGACATGATGAGCGAGCAAGAAAGAGATGCCGCCGTCGGGAATGGAGAGCAGAGGGGAATTGGGGGCAGTTAGGGTTAGAATGGGTGATATGGCGCGTGGGCCGATGGGAAATGAAATATTGGCGGCATTAGCACGGTTTGGGGACGTGGGAGGATGAATTTGTTTTTGAGCCCAGTGAAATAGGTTTCCACTTATGATATTATACAACGTATTCACATACGTACACATATATAATCTCTTTTGTAAGTTAAAGGTCTTATTTACCATATCATGCATATAGTTGAAATTTGAACTAACTACAACAAAAGGGAAGGAATATATTAAAATCCTAAAAAGTGTACTACTTTCTGAAATGATAATTTACTTTTTTAGATAAACAAACCTATGAATCAAGGTTATTTCAATTGACACATTGAAAAGATGATGTTGGCTTTAATGACCTCGGATTGAGCTAACGAGGAGAGGGAAACCTTTTAAAGTGTGACCTGAAATGAAGGTTAAATAAAGAATATGTTTACTGGAATTCAATTTTTTTATGAACGTTTTTAGGAACCTATATTTGTTTTTACATTTTCCTTCAAATACGGAGTTGGACACGAATAGTTGTTGGATATAAATCTAAATATGGATTTTCTCGGTTACGAATATGAATAAATGTATCGTATATGGGGACAAATTGATGCGAACATTGTCAGTCACGAATATTTTCTCCACATATATTGAGTAAAAGCAACATCCATATATGTCATACGTGTTGTAATCATTTGACCATTATACAAGTCAAATTATAACAAGTATATGTTTAAAGAAGGAAATTAAGGAATATATGATATACAATGGTGAAAGTAGTGCTGGGCGTCAGGTAGAAGGAGAGGGAGGAGGATATTTATGCTATTGGATTTTCACCACCGAAAATCCGGGGGTGATAACTGAATGGTTTCATCACCATTGGTTCTAACCTCCACTACACTGAAACTGCCGGTGAAAATGTTTCATCACAAGTCTGCAAAACCGGCGGTGAAAATAGCGATGGTAAAAATGGTTTCTGTAGTAGTGATCCTACCTCGACTTCCCACATGCTATCTTGGCCTTGGAAATACTTGATGGTGTAAAATCATTCCTGGTGTTATCCCACGTGTGGCCCATCATATCTCTCTAGGGGATCGTCCTTGCCTATCTGCATCAGGCATTTGGGAAGCCAATCGGACCTGAGAATGATACATTCGTTAGAGTTCTGGCGCAGTACTTCTAAACACATATTGCAGATCTTCTTGGAGCAGCATCTTCCAACACCACTAGGTCCCATTGGAGGAGGCGGGTTATTATTGGTTCATGGAATGGGCAACACTTCTCTACCAGGTCAAGACCGACATTTTTTCATTGTTTAGGAAAAGAGGCCCTCGATTTTCTAGAGCTAGGCAAGCAACCGGAGACGTGTGGTGGAATTTACTCTGCATTCACTGGAATATGACATATAGAAGCCTGTTTCCCGGTGATCGAACTAAGGGACCGTTTGGCAGGGCTTCTATTAAAATGGCTTCATTAGTGAAAACATGGCTTGCAGTTTATTTTAGCCTGAGCGTACAAAATGGTTTCACTCTAAAACCCTTGATTTGCGCAAAATATAGGTAAAGCCGACGCCGGGATGTGCCTTCACAATCAACTAGGATTTTGATTATAATATTTTTTTGAAGGACCTGGAGGGGCGTGCTCCTACAGGAGTTTATTGAAATAAAAAGGAGTGCTTTCTTTTTACAACCAGAATGCAAAACAAAAGGTAAAAGAAGAAGACTAGGCTAAAACTAAAGCTGAAAGTCTTAAAAAGGAGTGATTATAATATTTAATCTAATGATGCAAGTACAAAGGAACCGAAAGCATCTAGTAGAAAAATGGATGATTGCATGGAGCATACTTAGTTGGGCATGATCAAATAATATATTATGTGCGGGGAAGCCATCACGCAATGACCAAGATACAAATGGCGGCTTAGCTTGCAGTTGAACGTGCTAGCATCCTTTTTCTGTCAATCTTGACTTTTTGAGCAGTATTCAAAGTCGCCATTTAGGATTAAGAACAAGTCAAGAAGTTGTTGTAGAGAAAATTAAGCAGCAGTCTCAAACTATACCTTACTCTTAGCTGGCCTAGATCCTATCCGAGTATATATATGTAAGTTCGCCTTCATCAGCGTCACAGCACAACATCGTATTCAAGGCTACAATGTCATCCTCAGCAATGTCCTCCCAGCTTCTTGTCCTGCTCTGTATGTTATTGGTCTCTCTCGCCATCATCTTACAAGGCGCATGTGCTGCAAGAGATCTCACCCACACTATGCATGGTAATTAGTCTCGTAAACTCCCTTGAGTGCATATTGTTTTTGACATAGAAATTGTTATAATAAAGCATGCTACTAGTCTCCATGAGGAGAACTTTCGTGCATGAAGCGTTTGAATAACATGCGCACTTTCTCTGTCTTCGCACTTGACATCCATGATTGCTGCTTATGCAAGAACAGGCTCGTACTTCCTGAGAAGGTTTATCATAACCTTCCATGATAGATGCAGTAATACATAACCACATGTGTTTACGGACCACTTGATTACTGCATTCAGTACGATCGACCCATCAAAATGAGCAGTTCTTAGATGATGACATGCTGGCTAAATATTGAATCTTCAAAACTCTCCATCTAGTTGATTGCGAATTTCATTTTCTAATAACGTCACATTAATAATCTCCAAAAAATCACAACTATTTATATATAATATTCCTTTTCGGTTTGTAGCTAGCAATTACCATGGTGGCAATGGTCGTGGCGACTATTATGGTGGGTACGATCGTGGCAATGGTCGTGGGTACCGTGGCGGCTATGGTGGGTACCATGGCGGCATGTCGGACATCTATGGCGCTCCTCCTTGATAATATTTTTACCATTGTATCATTCACAAACGTTCAGTTCTATTACTCTTTTCAATTCCTCATTATATTCATACAAAAGAAGGTGATGAAGAACCTAATAGTATAAGGATTGGCATGTTCAACTTTGAACATTATTACAATAACCGGTACTTTGTAACAGATGTGATGTTTGGTGAGAAATCCATGTGCATGCTATAATATTGGCAAGCTCGTTTCTACGTGCCTGTAATTATTACAATAACAAAGATGTGCTTTTGGTCGTTCGGTTCAAATATTGTTTGATCATCTCTGTATTTGATGGACCAAATAAAGCACCTGACGCAGCTGGGCTATCCTTACTGTCGTAACACCCACGCGGTTAATTATAATTAGGGGTAAGGAGTAAACATATTATAGGAAATACACCCTTAAAATCTTTAGTGGATAAAAATTACAGTAGAATATTTTATTTTCCGAGAGCATCGTTGGTGAACATAGTGAAACCTTGGAACTAGTTATTAGTAAATAGCGATTTACATTTTATAGCAAATATGCCCGTGTGTTGCAACGGGATCTAGATAGAAAATAATAAATCACAATATTCATGCCAATAAACATAAAACAGTCATGATAAAATTGCATGTTAAATATTAAATTATCTCAAATCTACATTATGCGACATAATTTGGCATGTTAACAAAAATTAGTATTGCTTGCGCAGTTAGGACAGTAAGCCATGCAAGTTTAAATGTCATCCTCTTGTTATTGATTTATACATTTTTTGGGTTCGACGCAGAACACTTGTACATAATAAAGAGAAAACATGTGAAACCTCAAACTGTTTATTCAAACACTATTCTCGCTTCATAAAGAAGCACGCCCATCAGTTATTTAGATCTAGGGACCGGAACTCACCTTGCATCCATCAGACCTTGTCACAAAGATCCCCTGTAGATAATGTTTACAAAACCCCATTAGCTGATCTTCTGATCCTCCATTGATGTCCATCTTATACAGTAAGATTTTTTAAATAATTATACAAGAAGAATTGGAGTCATACAGGAAGAACAAATGACTCAGGTACTTGCTCATCTGAGGAAGAATTGGAGTCATGCAGGAAGATTTTTTTTATTGAATACACCATGGTAAATTGATGGATGTGACTAACCTCTAGTATTTGTGACCATCGGCGCACAAGAAGACACTGAGGAGGCACACCTTATCCATTATTATGAACACAATATCTGGGCACATCCTCCTCTCAAGCATTCTGCCTAACAACTTGAATTTGTCAATCGAATACCCAACATTGAAGACAGCAATGTCCAGACCGGCGGACCCCCCAAGGGAAGTCTATTCATCGTGCCTGCGATTAGAATTCGTCCAATCGCAGACGCCGAGCACTCCCGCCTCACCCTCCGGCCATCGTCTGGCGGTGTCGCCGTCTCCGGTCCACCTCCGCTGCCCACCTCCACTCCGACGTCGAGCTCCCTAGCCCCAGTTCCGGCCCACCGGTTGTCCTCCACTGGCGGGCCGGCGGTACCCCCGCCGCCTCGCCGCATTGCCCTCACAACCTACCTCCGCCGCCGGTCTTCCCTGCCCACCCACCTCTTCTAAGGCCATCTGCGCCCCAGCAACTCCACTCCTGAAATCCGACCGCAATAAAAATTACAGTAGAATATTTTATTTTTCAAGGACGTCGTTGGTGAACATAGTGAAACCTTGGAACTAGTTATTAGTAAAAACCAATTTACATTTGATCTCGCAAAGTAAGGCTCGCAGTTCCTTGCGTGCACCAGTTAGTTACGGGGAAATATTTGAGGACAATATCGTCAGCAGCCATGTGCACTCAACTCGTCCTAGTGTCACCAGCTCTCCGGAGCACCTTGAGCCTGACCTGCGCGCCGTGCTCTGGCTTGAGCAGGCCGACACAGACTGGCGCGTGCGACTAGGCCGGTGAGAGCTCGACCACGAAGCACCGCAGGATCATGGCGCGAGCCCCATCTTGGCCTCCAGTAGCGCCAAGTTCTGGGTTACGCAGGTGCGCGGCCCGGCTCCCAGCCAAACGGGAAGAACGGCGGCGCGTCCCTGGACTCCCTGAACACCCCCTCCAAAACCTCTCGGGCCTGAACTCGCCCGTATCGGGCCCCCGCACGTCCCTGTCGTGGTGGACGCACAGCAGCGGCAGCGGGAGCACCATACCCGCCGGATACCTCACGCCGCTGGGCTCCATCGGCGCCTCCGTCGTCCGGTGGAGCACCGTCAGCGGGGTGTTCAGCCGCAGCACCTCGTACAGCACCATGCTCCGGCGTCCCGGCACCGCCGAAGACGCGACACCTCCTCCCTCGCCCGGTCCTGCCACTCCGGGTGCGTGGCGAGCACCACCATCGTCCACGTGAGCAACACCGATGTGGTCTCCTTGCCGGCGAAGTAGAAGAGCTTGCACTCCCCAATCACGTCGTCGGTGGTGATGCCGCCGGCGAAGGACGGAAAGTGTCACCGCCGCGGCCCTTGCAGCTCCATGTTCGACTCCAGGAGCAGGCCCAGGAGGTCGTCACTTGTGTTGAACTGAATCTCGTGCATTCTTTAATCATTCTGCAAATAGGTGATGCATTTTAGTTGCACGTTTACATTCCTAGCTAGCTGCATGTGTGTGTAAGCCAGAACCGTGGTGTGTTTACGGTGCGGCCAGGAGCGCTCACCGCCATGCCGCACAGAAACCGTTCCCGCGCACAAGGCGGGCACGACGCAGCGTGAGCATGCATGGAGGGGAGTTCGTTGGTCTTAGACCTTGTAATCACCGTGAATAAAAAGTAATAACAACGACCAGAAAAGCTGCAACGTTTTGGCAGCGCCATTCTCGCGTGCCCGTGAGTTCTGTGTGATCTCAAGTTTGAGAGGGTGAGCGACGTCGTGTCTGTGGTGAGCGCGGACGCTGGAGCGTTGCAGATCATCGTCGGTCTAGCCATTCCGGCAGCCGGCGCCAACATCTGGTATCAGAGTCGCGTTGTATGTTCTACGGTGGTTCCGTAAGCCCACCGCGGGAGCCGCCGAGGAAGAAACGCGTGATCCCACGCAGAACACCGGAGTCGAGGAAGATGGCCGGTGACGACGCGTCATCGAGTGCGGGACCTGGTGGCGTCAGGGAGAGTTCCTTGATGTGGCCAATGCTCACCCGATCCAACTACACCGAGTGGGCCATGTTGATGCAGTGTAACTTTGAATCGATGGATCTATGGGAGGTGATCGAGCCCGGTGGCGCCAATGTCAGGAGAGCGCACGACAGGCAGGCTATGGGGTGCCCCCTCCGCTCTGTCCTGAAGGAGATGTGGCCGATGCTCGGGGCCAAGAAGACGGTGAAGGAGGCGTGGGGGACGGTGAAAAGCATGCGCGTTGGGGCTGACCGTGTGAAGGAGGCCAACGCCCAACATCTCCTGAAGGATTTCGAGAACATCGCCTTCAAGGAGGGCGAGTCCGTGGACAACTTCGCGATGCGCATTAACGCCCTGGCGGCGGATCTGCGCACCCTCGGCGAGGCCATGGAGGAAACCAAAGTGGTGAGGAAGATGCTACGCGTTCTACCTCAACGCTATGACCAGATCGCGATCTCGATCGAGACTTTACTCGATCTGAAGAAACCGTCGCTGGAGGAACTTGTCGGTCGTCTCAGGTTGGCTGAGGACCGGATGGAGACCGAGTCCGTCACCGACAAGGCCGGCAGGCTCATGCTCACGGAGGAGTAATGGGTGTCAAGGAACCGCCATCGTCTCCTCCCAGAATCCTCATCATCCGGTGGAGGCGAGAAGAAGTCCGGATACACTCCGGGCAAGAACAAGAGCGGCGGGCGCTGCGACAAGAAAGAGCCCGTCGTCAAGCTCACATCTGAGGGCATTCCGAGGCGGAAAGGGCGCTGCAGGAACTGTGGCATCTACGGCCACTGGAAGGAAGACTGCAAGAAGCCGCCTCGGAAGGAGCGCAAGGAAGAGGCACCGCCGAAGACGCGACACCTCCTCCCTCGCCCGGTCCTACCACTCCGGGTGCGGGCGAGCACCACCATCGTCCACGTGAGCAGCACCGACGTGGTCTCCTTGCCGGCGAAGTAGAAGAGCTTGCACTCCCCGATCACGTCGTCGGTGGTGATGCTGCCGGCGAAGGACGGAAGGTGTCACCGCCGCCGCCCTTGCAGCTCCATGTTCGACTCCAGGAGCAGGCCGAGGAGGTCGTCACTTGTCACCTCGCCGTTCCTCAAGGCATGCTCTCTTTTCGGCACGATGCGTCTTAGGGCCACTTCAATCTCAGCAGCGATCTGCTCCATCCTTCGGTTGGTTCTCGTCGGCAGGAACCTGCACGAGCATAGAATGCATTAGTACTACACTAGTACTACTGCACGGCAGATCAAGAAAAAGATTGCTGCACAAGCACAAACAAGAAATTAGAAGACATGGCAGGAGCTAAGACTGAGAGAACTCACAGGTAACCAGGGATGTGCAGCTTGTCCATGGCCAGAATGGTGAGCTCGATCTGCTCCTCCTGGATCGGAGCTGAAAGATCATCCTGCCCTCGCGGTAGCTGCTGCCGAACGCGCGCCCGACATGACGCGCATCCCCTGTAAGGTTCTGCATCTCCGGCCAGATGTCCACCTCGCATGGCTCCTCACCCGCAGCCAGGCCTTTCCACCTCTCCACCAGATCCTTGCAACATGCGACAAAAGCCGGCAACATGCGCTGCAAACCAGAGGCAGATCATGTCATCAGCTGTTGTGTACTAGATCTCGAATCTGGATTCCTCGCTCTCTCCATACTACATTGGGCATCATCGACATGCATGCTCGAGCTGGGTCAGGTCAGTTGACATGCATGCTCGAGCTGGGTCAGGTCAGTTGATCAATTGAGGTCACCTTGAGTTTCTCCCGGTGGAAGGTGGGGTTGATGATCCTCCTGTACTTGGCCCATTTTCTCCGCCTCGTGGCTGCCGACGCCGTTGTGCAGCCTCCTCTGGAGCTGGCCTAGCTTAGAGGTCCTGTACAGTGTGGCTGGATGTATCCGATTGAACGACGGCTTGGCACATTGAACAATCTTGTAAAGAATAGGACTAGGCCTGAAGGATCAATTGCTGAAGCCTACATAGAAAGTAAAGCCTACCTCTGTTTTCATGCATGGTGTTCAACTTATTGGCAAGGATCGGGTGCAATACATGGATACTAAAATCTTGGACAAGCTCATTTGGTATGTACTAAAACCTGAAGTTGAGCCGTATTCGGAGTATGTATGTTCTACTTTGTGCTTATTTATATTATATATATATGTTGACCACTGTAGATTCCTAATAATGTTTAAACTTTGTCATACATCATGCATAGGGAATTGTTGGCGCAAAAAGGGGTACGTGATGTTGAGAAAACGCAGAAGAAAGAATTTGCTAAATGGTTTAAGAATCATGTAACTTAATAACATGCTATCATTTATGAAGTCATTGATATTACACTAGACTCAACTACTTTATATGCTTGGCTGTAGATTGAGAAGCTGCATAAAGAGGAACCTAATCAGGTCAGCGATGGATTTTATGCACTTTCTTGTGGTTCTGATCTCCGAGTCAAGACCTGTGCAGCTTGCAGTATCAATGGAGTCCGCTATAGCACTGTTGACCGTGAGAAAACCTAAAGACACAAAATAGTGGTGTCATTTAATTTTATGGTGTTCTCAAAGAGGTTGAGTTGCTATATAACTCTAATCTGGAATTCGGTCGATCAGTGGTTTTATTTCGATGCGATTGGTACAATCAAGGGGGCAAAACTGTATGCATTAGAGATGATGGACATTTCAAGTCCATCAACATCCAGTCATTTTGGTACAAGTCTGACTCTTTTATTTTGACGACACAATCCACCAAGATATTTTATTTGCAGGATAATTATTTAGGTAAAGATCGGCGGTTGTGCAAAAAATTGAATATAAGGACATGTATAACGTGCCTTAAAAGGATGCTGATGTACACCAAGATGATTATTGTTCTAATACGGAGCGTGGAGTGCATGAAGGTGATGCTGATGCTGAGGATGTGCACCAGAAAGAGCAAGATGGAAAAGACACATTCATTGAAACTAATTTAGCAGACCTTTTAATAAGAGATGGGAAGCAAGGTAACGCAGAAGAACATGACGATGAAGATGACAGTGTCTTGTAGTACTATAGTGATAGTGACGACAATGTGAATAGTAACATGATGTAGCCGAAGACGATGATGATGATCTATAGGAGTTTGCATTGCTTCCGGCTGTGTGTTGCCTAGTAGTTAATTATTGTTATGCCTTTGTAGTGGAATTCATGTAATAATGTTGAATTTTTTATGATGACGACTGTTTTGTTACTATGCCTGATGTGTTGAAGTTTGTACTTTATTTTGACGGTAACATAAGTTCTTCATTAATCATATATATATATATATTTACATTGGCAACAAGGTCCGCGAATCGGTTCCTGGACCTCATGAGTAGCACAGTGGTGGATAGTAACTGCCGAACTGGCCTTGACCCGTGTTCGAACCCGTGCAGCAGCAAACCTTTTCGTCTCGTTCGGCACACTTGTTTTCACAGCGAGCCTTTTTCTCTTCCTAGGCCGGATCGAGTGGATCCTGATGGCTCACTTAAACCTGGGCCGGCTGCACAGCAATTTTATTTCGGGTCTACCTTTGAAACAGGCCCCGGCCTTATTATCTGCGGGCACCACTATGACACGTGGCCACGATGTGGACATGCCGGACCGGGAAAGCAACACGTGGCTGCACGACTACCTGCCATACCCACTGAACGTACATGTGGCAGCCACCTAGACCTGCCCAACGGGACTCGCATTAACATGTGTTAGCCACGACGGCCCGCGGCCCCGCACTCGTACACATGGAAGGCCGAGTCCCACCTCACCAGTGGACCCCGTGTTTACATATTTGATTGATAACCCTGACACGTGGACCTTTGGGTCCTGGTCAGCACATGTGGATGCCAGGTAGATATCTTGGACCTGTCAACCGGCACCTACAGTTACACGTGTTATCCATGCCGGCCTGCTGGGCCCACACTCAGTACACATGGACGCCCGGGTCACACCTCTCTGGTGGACCCTCATTGACATAGTTGACCCACAAGCCTGGCACGTGGACCAGCGGGTCTAGGTCGCTACACGTGGCAGCCACGTAGACACGCGGACCCTCTATCATCACATGTGGCCTATGGGTCCCAACGCTACATGTGGCTCACCGGTTCTATGACGAGTCGCGGTCGTCACAGATACACGGAGTTGATGACGCACCGTTTTTTTGATGATATGAGATGATGTTCTATGACGCGTGTTTTACTTTCGTCATAGTTCCGTATGGGATTAGGGCTCCCGCCGATAAACTATGACAAAACATTAATACAGAATCCTTTAGTAGTCCTGGTTCCCAACCCTGTTTAGTCCCTTTGGTCCTGATTATGGAACCGGGACTACGAATCCGGAACTAAAGACCTGGATTATTAGTCCTGGTTCCAACACTCGGGACTAAAGGTCAGTGGAAAGGCAAAATATTTACTCCGTGCCTAGGACTCGAACCCGAGACACCTTGCCTTATGTACAGCTTCTTTGCCACCCCACATACATATCACATATGATTTTGAATGATATGCCTTCCTTTTAAACTAACCCGTGAAGGACCCTTTAGTCCGGGATGGAGCCACCAACCGGGACTAAAGACCATTTTACTCCGGGTTGGAGCCACCAAACGCGACTAAAGGGTCATCCTTTAGTCCCGGTTTATGTTACATCCCGGGACTAAATGTTTAGGACTTTTAGTCCCGGTTGGAGCCACCAACTGCGACTAAAAGGTCTCCGCGCCCCCTAGCCGTTGGACCTGTGACTAAAGCCTTCATTAGTCTCGAGCCCAAAACTGGCCGGGACAAATGAGAAGGACAAAAGATCGTTTCTGTAGTAGTGAAACTGGAATTTCGTCATAGATGTGGTCTGTTCAATAGCGAAGTTTCAAACGTCACGCGCAAAAATATCATGTAAGCTACTATTTCTACTAGTGGAATGAGTAGGTCATTGTCCGAATTTGCGGGTTTCGTCGAGTTTTCGATATCTACTCGGATTTAGGCTTTCCTTAGCTTATGTTTTGTTTGTGTGGGACTCTTTGGTGCGCCTCTTACCTATTGGACAAGTCCATGCAACCCCATATATAGTTGACGGGAGTAGGCGGATTGAAAAGACCACAATCGAATCTATCAAACACAATTATTCCTTTTTCTCTTTGCCCTCGCTTTTCCAACCCTAGTTGCTTTTTGTTCTTCATCTCGACGGTGATCTACGACGCTGTTTGCGCTCAAAATCGGCCAGGAATCGGCCGATGACCTTTAGCGTCGGACACACGACTCGGGAGAATCTGCTTAGCTCCTGTTCGGGTTATTGCCCTGGTGCGGTTCGCGCGGCGTGCCAGTCAATCTGACCTGTTGACAAGGAAATAAACGTATTAAATTCCGGGCGTCCCGATCGGCTGATGTTCCGATATGTCCTGAAAAGCGTATCGGCGAATCGGCCGATTTGCTATGAAGATGACCGGCTATGGATCAGCCGATAATCACGTAATAATTGCAAAGAAAACTGTTGGAGCAACTTAAACAATTATTACAGATGCAACTCTTGAAATAGATCTAATCGGCTGTATAATAATGAACAAGGAAAAGCGATGATAAAGCCGATAGTTTCAATCTCAAGCTGGATAACTGGTGATAAAACTAGAACAATAGGTAAAAACCTATAATTCTGGTAAATATCGATAACTGGTGAATAAATCTAAACGAAACAACGGCGATGCGGCCGAAGTTAAAGCTTAGATGTTATTCGATAAGCGGAACCTACCAATTGGCCGGAGATCGTGTCGATGCAGCCTTGCCAATCCGTACGAACTCGTGAAAGAAAAAGAAGTAATGGCGAAGTCGCCGACTTGAAAGTAAAGTACAATGAAAAAGTAGATTGTTTTGTTGATTGATTGATGTATCTTCTACAAAACCCTGACGACTCCTATTTATACCCTAGGACTAGGACTCCTGATTGATTACGATATGTTACAAACTTGATTTAAATAGAAAACTACTATATCTATAATATTTTCCTAAAGGAAACGGGCTCCCGCAGAATCTTCTGCCGCCATGTCCTAGTCCAATCCGGACTCTTTCCATTGCTTCACAACCGAGTCGGCATCGTTCTTTTGACCAACGTCAGGCCACTTTTGACTGGGATCCTCTGTTGGGATTCCAATGGCTTCATCTCCCTAACTCTTGGCGCAGACTGCATCGCCCATCGGCCGATCCCCAACTGTAGCCTCAATCAGCCAATTCCCAACTGTAGCCTTTAAATCTGCCGCATCGGCCGGTCTCTTCTCTTCCTGACGCCGATTCAACACGTGTCAAAATCTGGCGTCAACACATGCCCCCCAGTTTCGGAGTAAAACATAACTTTTACTTTGAAACTCTTTTCTTTAATCTTTCCTCCGAAACAAACGCAAAAAAAATCCCCCTCCGTTTCGCGGTCTTCTACATGATGATTGCAATCTTCTTGAACCGGGCGCTTGAGACAACTCTTCCCCTGGAATTCGTGTAGACGGCGCGGCAAAAATCCCGCCTTTACCCTTTCTCTCTCGGATCGTCCTTAAGTACCGGCGTTCTCCGCCGCTCCTTCCCCACGAGCCTAGTAATCTCCTCCCAACGAATCACTACACATCTTCTCCATGCGTCCTCTCGGTCTCCAACCGCATCCTCCGGCGATTTTTCTCGTGCCTGCAACCTACTTCATCCCTCCAATGGCGGCCCCATCAGCAACTTCACCAACCGCGGAGGTTCCGCCGGAAATTTCCTCGGCGACGGCGGTCCCATCGGCGACTCCATCGGTGACTCCATCGGCGACTATGAGTTTCATTCCGGAGGTAATCATCCGAAACTTTCCTCTTTTACTTTTTACTACTCAGGCACTTTTTAGATCCATTCTCAATTTTCCCCCTTTTTCCCCTTTTTTAGGTATTTAGGCACCAGATCACTATTCCCCTTTCCGAAACCCCTGGTCTCATATACTTAGGTCCCATGGGGAATCCAGACCCAACTGATTTGATCAACTTAGAAACTCATAGAATTCCTTTCAAGCAATCACCCATGGATTTGGGTCAGTGGGCAGGTGTTTTTAGATCTTGGCCGAATGAAACTCCTGGCTGGAAAGAATGGTACCAAAGATTAGCCAAGTCCAAGAGAGTTCAGTGGGATGAGTTAAAAATTGGCCAGTGCATCAATCTCTCCTTGTCCCAAATTGAGAAAAATGAACCCTTATTTCTGGTTGGACGCGCTCAACGCGTTTCTCTTTGGGCACGGACCTATGACTCCAACCCTGGCCGATGTCCTGATGCTGACCGGCCTTGATATCTCCTCCCCTGATACACCCTTTGATTATCTGATCAAACCAACCCATCGGCTAGAGACAAAAGGAATCGGCGGGTGGAAGGGGTATATCAGCAAAAATATGAGGACCGGGACGATTTCAGAGAGAGAACACACAGCGTTCTTAATGATGTGGCTAGAGAAGCACTTCTTCTGTGGCGGAGCAGTTGGTCCTTCATCCAATACACAAGCTCTGGTAGAAGCTCTATCAATAGGATCAGCCATCCCCCTTGGAAAGCATCTGTTAGGATCGGCCTACCATATGATGCACCAAATCGGCGTCAAATTATCAAAAGGGGAGCCGATTGGTAATCCTGGTGGTCCTTGGTGGTTCATCAGCCTCTGGCTTAACCTGTATATGAGCAAGGTCTCCCAACAGCAGATAGAGACCAAAACATTTCCCAATATCGAGTCAGAGGAGAATCCCACCATACGACGACGGTGTACCTCTTTTGGAGAAGCAGCATCAGTCTTCCCTGGTTATCAGTTCACTGCCACCCGAATGGCCGAATACTTCAGATGTTTTTACAATGGCTTCAGTGAAGAGACCACCAGCTGGTACCCGTATCAGATGACAGGGCCGATTTTCGAGCTTCCCGTCTGTTATGATTCATCATCCAACTCTTTTAACGGTGATCTCATGGATATTCTGATCAAGCTAGGGATTTTACCCGCCAACTTCTTTTCTGGGAAGGATTTTTCAACCTACGGATTTTATAACCCATCAGTCGCAGCACGGTAATTCGGCTTTGGTCAGCTGCCGATTCAAGTCTATTTTGCTGGCCGTGCAAAATTCCGAGACGAACTCACCAAAAGCCTCGACTATAGCCGGCTATGTAATCTGATGCCAGACTCCAGTACCATCGATTTAAACAACTGGATAGTGGCTCCCTTTGCCATCCAACAATTCAAACTATGGTGGGCAGAATGGAAGCAGCATCTCTTCTGTTCGTCTCCCTCAATATATTGTAATAGTTTGGACCCAGACAACATCGACTCAAATGCAGCGGTATTACCTTTCTCCCAACCGATTTCAACATTGTCCCTTCTCATGCTACAATCTCGCCGCTAACTTGTATATCTCTTTTCTGTCTGAAAGTCAACTTCCTCCGACGCGGAGCCGAAGTGGCAGGCCGATACAGAGCAATCGCCCATACACACCATTTCCACTTATTGGCCATCACGCTCCGACCATCAAAGACATCACCAGCGGCCGATGGAAGCAAACACCGAAAAGGCCTTCTTTAAAGAAGACAAGCCGCCGAGTACGTGCCCGCATAGGACTGGCTGATCAATCGGCGGCGGCATTGGCTGAAACTCCAACTGTGCCAGCTTTGCCGATTGCCGAGGGGGTCGATCTCCAAACTGCTACAGAAGTTGGAGCGGCCGCTGCATCACTGCTGGTAGAAGCTGTTCAGGTAACTCCGCATACTTCACATACTTTTAAGTACTCTATCAATATTAACCTCTTCCTTCTGCCAGGCTGCACGAATTGCTCCAGCACAATCTCCGCAGCAATCGGCTACGTCCCAAGCGGAAGCCGAAACGCCAGCGATTCTCCTAACCGAGGTATAGAGTTTCCTTACTCAATCTCTTGATATTCAACAAAAACTAACCGAATTTGATGCAGGCCAATCTAGGTGCATCGATTGTACCTCCTCAACAAACATCGGCCGGAAGACTCACGGACGTATGGCAGGTATCTCATATCATCAGACTTAATTATTCGCAGTATACTCATAAAATCTGTTTCCCATACCTTTTCAGGAAGCTGGCCCGAGCAGAGCACTGATAGTCGTCGAGTCTTCCTCTTCTGATGAGCCGATCGTGCCGATTCCGGAGACGATGGTGGCACTCCCGCCGGCTCAAGCAAGAGAAATCCGCTTCAAAGAGGTAAGAAACTTAACACCCAAGTCGGCCGATTCACCCTTACTGTCTGCTAATCCGTATCTTTACTTTTTTATATTCTTTCGCAGGAACCAGACACTCCCAATAACAGTCTTTTCTCTTTTGCGGTTCCCCTTTCTGACGATGAAGAGGTCGCTTCACACCAAGTCACATCGAGCTCAATTCCTGATGATGTTCGTGCCAAGCTCGAGAGTATGCGGACCCTCCTCCAAGATGATATCGGCCGATTAGTGGGAGATGGGAGATGCTTCATCGATTCGGCGACTTCTTAATGAAATCAGAGGCCGAATTCCAGAGGAAGCGACAGAGACTCTGGATCCTGCTGCATATATAGAGTCAATGCAGACTTCAGTGTTCAAGGCCTTGCGCCATATGGCCGATCGCGCCAAGCTAGCGAAAGCCCGCGAGGAAGAAGACTCTTACAAACACCGAGCCCAAGAGGTGCATCAGCGGATCAACTTCCTTGAGAACTTCCGTCCAGATATCGTCGGCGCCATAGATCGCCTCAAACAGCGAAGGGCAGAGCTAGCCAAAGAAATGGAGCAGGTGACCAAGGCCATAGCTGCTGAAGAAAAGAAACTCCAAGACCTTCCATCTGTCATCGCCGAGCTGAAGCAAAAAAGACATAACCTGGCCCGTGAAGCAATAAAACTTCATCGTCATATGCCAGAAATTCCCGGATCGGCCGATGACGACCAAAGAGTGTTAGACTCGGCCGATCAAATTAGGCAACGAGCGATTGGGACCATTGATGCCCTCCTTGGGTGAATTGTAAAGAATCCTGTAAACATTTAATGCCCTCTTAATGTTGACGCGCCGATTCGAACTTGGACCGTCTTCTTTGGCAGCTTTTCATTTATGAACGCTTTTACTCCGATGGGACGCATCCTACCATCTCTTTACCCACTTCCTTCTATAAGTACGAGATCCCACATCGTTTCCAGAGGCGTCTGTATTACCCATCTTCTTCCCTCCAATAATTCGATCTTTATCCTCCCAGGCTGGACATCAAGATGTCTTCTTCATCTTCCTCCTTCTCTGTCAACCAGGTACGAACCCTCTTCTATTTCCTCCCTTGACATCTCAATCGCTCTGATACTGGGTAGTTGTTTTCCCCTTCTTAGCCGAAACGCCTTAGTCCCGGTCTGGAACGAGCGATTGAAGTTATGCATTCAAACGAACCATTGTCGCAGGCGGACATAGATCTGATAAAAGCTCATTTTGAAGAACTCAAAGGTCATGTTCCTGCTGACGTCCAGAAAATCTAGGACCATATGGACGCTAACTGCTCTAGGCGACCGCCAACTGAAAGGAGTCATCCAATCCCTCGCTCAGTTGCCCTTGAAGATGCTGCAGCGGGAACATCTCAACCACCCCTTGACAGGAGCCATCCGCTCCCACATCAAGTCGAGGCTGAAGCCACCATGGAGGATCTGGAGGAGAAGAGCATCCGCCTTTTGATAAAATTAGGCCGGATCGAGGGAGAGATTAAGAAAAAGCATGATTAGTAGATATATTGGTACTTTTTATTCTAAGGGCGACTTGTACCATGTCGGCCATGTACACTGCTGTTTTCACCGAATAATGAATCGGTCAGACCAAATCAAAATGTCTCCTTCTTAAGGTGATGTCATTTTTACATCGGCTATATAGACAAAAGCCGATAGGAATTGACCATGTTGTCTTGATGCATCTTACCGCAAGTTATGCACCTACCCATATACTTGGATAGTATCTCTTCAGATATCTCCCGTTTAAGGCTCCTGTGAATTCTTCCCCTTCGATGGTTTCTAGTATATATGCGTTTCCCGGAGCACATCGGCCGATTCTATACGGCCCCTCCCACGTGGGCGACCATTTACCGAATTTGGGATCCTTAGACCCTATCGGCAGCACTAACTTCTATACCAAATCTCCTTGGGAGAATTGTTTAACCTTGACCTTCTTGTCATACCACCTGGCCACCCTCTTCTTGTTTTCATCGATGCTAATCAGGGCCCTCAATCGCTGACCCGCCGAATTATCGAGCTCTTCCTTCATGGGGAAGGAATAGTCGTCGACCGTCAACTGGTCTTTAAGCGATATACGCCTTGACCCCGTCCTTAATTCCCAAGGCAAGACTGCCTCGTGACCATATACCAACTGATAAGGAGATATCTTAGTGGCCCCGTGGCAAGCCATCCTATAAGCCCATAGAGATTCAGCCAAAGACATGTGCCACTTCTTGGTTTGTTCTTCTATCTTCCTCTTGATCAACTTGATTATCCCCTTATTGGATGATTCGGCCTAGCCATTGGCTTGAGCATAGTACGGAGAAGAATTCAACAGTTTAATCCCCATATCGGCGGCGAATTCTCCGAACTCCCCTGAGGTGAACATCGTTCCTTGATCAGTTGTGATAGTCTGAGGAATACCGAACTGATAAACAATGTGGTTCTTAACGAAATCGATCATATCGGCCGATGTCACGGTTTTTAATGAAACTGCCTCCACCCATTTGGTGAAATAATCAGTGGCTACTAATATAAACTTGTGCCCTTTGCTTGATGGAGGGTGAATCTGCCCGATGAGATCTATTCCCCAACCTCTGAACGGCCACGGCTTGATTACCGGATTCATAGCCGAAGCTGGCGCGCGTTGTACATTGCCAAACTTCTGACAGTCTTGGCAGCCTTTATAATATTTGAAACAATCTTCGAGAATCGTCGGCCAATAATACCCATTGTTTTTGATCATCCACTTCATCTTGTGAGCCGATTAATGGGCTCTGCATACACCTTCATGGATTTCCCCCATCAGGACCTTTGCTTCTTCCGTTCCCAGGCATTTGAGAAGAACTCCATCAATCGTCCGGTAAAACAAACCATCTTCAAGTAACATATATTTTGTGGCCTGAAAACGCACTCGCCGATCCACCTTCTGAGACGGGTCCTTCAAGTAATCGGCAATCTCCTTCCGCCAATCATCGGCCGCAAGTTCCAGAATCATGGCCCCTTGAATCGGCCGATATCCGGACGCGTGTTGGGCAAGCCTATTGGCCTCTTCATTGTAATTTCTGGGAATGTGCTCAATTACCGCAGACCTGAATTCCTTTAATAGCTGGAGGCAATCTTCACAGTAAATCCTTAAGATATCATCTTTGCATTCAGATTTCCCCGTTAATTGATCTACGATGAGCATGGAATCGCCAAAAATCTCGACTGCATCAGCTTTGACTTCCCTTAACAATTGGATACCTTTTAGGATGGCTCGGTATTCTGCCTGGTTGTTGGTTGCGGATGCTTCTATCGGCAGAGAGAAATCATAGCTTGCCCCCCGAGGCGATACAAGAACGATGCTGATTCCAGATCTGGCTCCACACGAAGAACCATCGAAGTATAAAGTCCATGGAACCGGTTCAACGACAACAATTTCCGGTCCACAATGCTGAGCCACGAAATCAGCCATAACTTGACCCTTGACAGCCTTGGCCGATTCGTACCTTAAGTCAAACTTTGACAGAGCTAGGATCCATTTTCCAATCCGTTCTTTCAAAATTGGCAGTGATAGCATATATTTTACCACATCGTCCTTGCATACGACTATGCACTCTGCCGATAACAAATAATGCCTGAGCTTGGTACACGAGAATTATAGACATAGGCACAACCGTTCCACCGGGGAATATCTTGTTTTGGCGTCCAGGAGTCTCCTGCTGACATAATATACCACCCGTTCTTTCCCTTCGAATTCCTGTACCAGCGCCGATCCAATAGCTTGTTCATCAGCCGATAAGTATAACTTGAACGGCTTACCGGGCTGTGGCGGGACTAACACCGGTGGCGAGATTAGATATTGCTTGATATCTTCTAACACTTTGCGCTGTTCTTCTCCCCACACGAATTCCTGGTCGGGCTTCAATTTCAACAAGGGAGTGAAAGCTTGAATACGCCCTGACAAGTTGGATATGAATCTTCTAATAAAATTGACCTTGCCGATGAGGGACTGCAGCTCCGTTTTATTCTGCGGGGCCACAACTTTATTGATGGCGGATATGGTCTTCCGGTTGACCTCTACCCCGCGCTCATGGACCATGAATCCAAAGAATTGCCCAGCCGATACGCCGAATGCACACTTGTTCGGGTTCATTTTCAACCCATGCTTCCTTGTGCACTCCAATACTTCTTGTAAATCGGCCAGATGTTCCTGATGCCCTTTCGACTTGACCACAACATCGTCGATGTAAATTTCCACCGATACACCAATGAGCTTGTGAAAGATATAATTCATAGCCCGCTGGTATGTAGCGCCGGCGTTCTTTAACCCAAAGGTCATTACAACCCACTCGAATAAATCGAGGTGGCCCGGACACCTGAAAGCCATCTTCGAAATATCTTCTTCAGCCATTAATATTTGATTATACCCAGCATTACCATCCATGAAACTGATGACCTTATGTCCCGCTGCAGCATCTATCAAGACATCGGCTGTCGGCATCGGATACCCGTCCATTGGTGTAGCCTGATTTAGGTTCCTAAAGTCGATGCATACGCGCAACTTTCTGTTCTTCTTATATACGGGTACAAAATTAGAAATCCATTCGGCATAACGGCACTGCCGAATAAATCCCGCTTCAATCAATCTTGTGATCTCGGCCTTTATATCAGGTAGAACTCTGGGGTTGCACCGTCGTGCAGGCTGCTGATATGGCCGATATCCTGATTTTATAGGCAACTGGTGTTCAACAATGGACCGGTCTAGACCAGGCATCTCATGGTATTCCCAAGCAAAGCAATCTTTGAATTCTTTTAATAGACTTGTCAATTTACACTTGTATCCGGGATCCAAGCTAGCACTAATATACATCGGCCTTGGCTTGCTACCATCTCTAAATCCACCATCTCCAATGAATCGGCCGACGTGAATCCATGCCCAAGCTTCCCATCTTCTCGGACGAACTGATCCATCTACTCTGAATCTTCAGAGCCGACTGCTTGAATCGGCTGTAGACCAAAATCAGACACTTTCAGGAAATCAGTGTCCTAAGTTCTACCAGATATACACTTGACGTGTTCACAGCTCCATTGTTGCGTGTCGGCCGCCGCAACACTGTAGGTGGAATCGGCGGTGACTATCTCTGTACTGTCGCCGACCCACTGTACAAGGCATTGGTGCATTGTAGACGGGACGCAGCAATTTGCGTGTATCCAATCACGACCGAGCAACATGTTGTAGGACCCCTTACCATTAATAATAAAGAAGGTGGTGGGAAGGGTCTTACTGCCGATGGTGAGGTCGACGCAGAGCGCTCCGCGGGCGGGAGACACGTTGCCTTCGAAGTCCTTGAGCATCATGTCCATCTTGGTCAGGTCCTCATCACTTTTGCCTAACTTCTGGAGCATGGCATATGGCATGATATTGACCGCAGCGCCTCCGTCCACTAGCAGCCTGGTAACGGGTCATCCGTTAACGTGCCCTTTGAGAAATAGTGCCTTGAGATGTTGCCGTTTTTTGTCTTCTGGTTTCTCAAAGGTGGCTGTCATCAGTTCCAAAACCAGCTGCGCCATCTGCTCCCCCATCCTTGTCACTTTATCTCGATCGGCAGGCGCCATGAACTCCATCGGCAATATGAACACCATGTTGACATCAGCTGCCGATTCTTGATTATCGCCTTCCTTGTTGTTGTTTCTCTTGGGGCGCCAGACCTGAGACCTGTCGTTCTTCTTATCCAGCACCTGCCTCTGCTATTCCTCTTGTTGTTCCCATTGGCGCAGGCGTTGGATTCTTCATTTTTGAGATTTAGACAGTCCATCAGGGCACCACCTGGGGTTTACTGGTTTGGCCGATGGTCTGGCGTGCTCCCAGTCTGGTTCCCTTCATAGAGGGTTTTCATCTGATACCCTAGCATCGGCCATTTCTTCCAGCCGGTCGTGTACGCTGGTTCTGCCCCTCAGTCGCTTCTACTAGTTGATCCTGCCCTTCGACCAGTCATACCGGTCAACTCTACCCCCCAGCCGATCATGTACTGAAAGGCGCCAACCTTCTTGTTCGCGCCAGTTTCTGCTGATCGGCTCTGATCCTCTGTCTCTAGAGCGTGATCTTTTGAACGGGCGATCGTTGCGTCTGGATCCGCTGCACTCAGGGCAATTATCGGCTGATGGCAATCTGAGGTCGTTTTCCTAGCAATGGATGAAGAACAGACATTGCCAATGATCTTCGTGTCGGCGTATCATCTCCTCATGGTGCCTCGACCGTTCCTACTACTGCTAATATTTACTGAGTAAGAATTGGGAAGTGACGAGTCTACGTGATCGTTCTGATCCTTCGCCCTCGTCTTCAGCCCGCCTTTTCCCTTTGAGATCATCCACCGTGACTTGCTTCCTGGGATCCACGGCACCGCTTCTTCTAGCCGATTCCGACATCAGCACCTTGGTTCCCGTGTCAACCATGTTAGCAGGGAAAGGATGCTAATCAATCTTCATCGGCTTCACCGGCTTTGCCGGGACTTCAAACTTGAGTCTGCCTTGCTCGATGGCCGACTGTATCTGTTGACGGAAGATCTTGCACTCATTCGTGTCATGAGATGTAGCGTTGTGCCATTTGTAGTACTTCATCTTTTTTAGCTGATCGGCCGAAGGAATGGTATGGTATTGTGAGAGCTTGATCTGCCCCTCCCGGAGCAGTAAGTCGAAAATTTTATCGGCCTTTGATGTGTCAAAGCCGAACGCTTCTTGTTCTTTCTTCCCAAAAGGGCACGATATCGGCATCTTCCCTTTGACCCATTCTGCTAGGCCGATTTTTTCCTCTTCCTCGGATTCAGATCCTTCCAAATATGCCACCTTTTTCTGGAAATTCCTCCGCTGCTCAAACGGATGTATTTCCTGACCGGCCAATCGGTGAACGATCTGACTTAAGCTTTCAAATTCTTGTGAGGCGTACCTCTCCTTGATATGTGGCAGGAGGCCTTGGAAAGCGATATCAGCCAACTGGGCATCGGTTAGAGCTAGGGTATAGCATTTGTTTCTGGCCTCTCTGAACCTCTGTATGTACCCAGTTACTGGTTCGTCGCTCCTCTGCCTAAGGCTGCTCAAATCTGAAAGCTTCATCTCGTGTACTCCCGCGTAGAAGTACTTATGGAATTGCTTTTCTAGATCGGCCCAGTAACGATGGAATTGGGTGGTAAGGTAGTGAACCACTGGAAGGCCGATCTAGACAGAGACGATGAGAACAGACGCACCCTCAGAGCATCTTGTATGGCGGCTTCCCCGTACTGGATGATGAATCTGTTAATGTGCTCCATGGTAGAGGTGTCGTCCAGCCCCGAAAACTTAGTAAAGTCAGGAACTTTGTACCGGTGGGGAAATGGCAGTAGGTCATAGGCCGATGGGTATGGCGTCTTGTACGTATAAGTTTGCACTTTCGGCTTCAACCCTAATTGGTCCTGAATTACCTCCGCTATTCTTGCCGTCCAATCCACTTGCTGCTGATGAACAGTTGTTCGGGGTGCCGGCATATGTTGGTGGATTGGCGGCGGTATGGCCGGGTGATGGATCGAAACGTGTGACGGATTTTGTTGCATTGTGGCCGTCTGAGCAGTTGACAGTTGATGGCAAAGCGAATCCGCCGCCCCATCGTACATCGTCATCGGCGCCGTGCTTCTGAGTGCTTCTACGGTGTCTGCCCCCCTGCCCATTTCTGACGTGGTTGGTTGATACTGAGGGACCGTCGGCCAAACGGCCGAATGGAACGGCGCCTGGATCGGATAGCGCCCATGTCCGGTTGATTGATCGGGAAAAGCTGCCGTTGCTGGTGGCCCCCAAGGCACTGAGTTTGAGGGTAGCGATTGCACAGAAGCAATCTGGACAGGCTGAAGCGGCACTTGCGATCGAAAACATGGTGCACCATTATACCCTGTAGGCATTGGAGGCAACGAAGTGTTGTATCCTTCATGTTGCGTCGAATCGGCTGAGGAGCCGAGTGGGACGTGCCTGGTAAGCTTCTGGCTGGAGGTACAATAGGTGGGGCGTATGCTGGCCCCTGATATCCTTGAGCTGCTCCGCTGACCAGAGAACTGATGACGGCGCTGTACACCGTGTTGGTCATTACTGAGGACTGGTCGATGAAAGCCTGATAGACGGACTGTTGAATCATATCGGACATCTTGCCCGAATCCTCAGCGATGGTGATGTGGCGGGGAACTTGAAGAGGAGCTTTCTTGATTGCCTCCCCGCTTCTGGTACGACTGAAAGAATGCAGATACATCCTTTTGTAGTCCTCTAGATGTTTAGCCACTTCCTCTTTCTGGTCGTTCTTGAGATCTGCTTCTGTGACCTCAATGATGTTGTTCTCAGAAACTTCGGTGGTCTTTGACATATTGGATCTTGAGGTGGTCCCACCAGGCGTGCCAAAAGTGTGTTGGCGCTAAAAATCGGCCCGGAATCGGCCGATGACCTTCAGCGTCAGACACACGACTCAGGAGAATCTGCTTAGCTCCTGTTCCGGTTATTGCCCTGGTGTGGTTCGCGCGGCGTGCCAGTCAATCTGACCTGTTGATTGACAAGGAAATAAACGTATTAAATTCCGGGCGTCCCGATCGGCTGATGTTCTGATCTGTCCCGAAAAGCGTATCGGCGAATCGACCGATTTGCTATGAAGATGACCGGCTATGGATCAGCCGATAATCACGTAATAATTGCAAAGAAAACTGCTGGAGCAACTTAAACAATTATTACAGATGCAACACTTGAAATAGATCTAATCGGCTGTATAATAATGAACGAGGAAAAGCGATGATAAAGCCGATAGTTTTAATCTCAAGCTGGATATCTACTCGGATTTAGGATTTCCTTAGCTTATGTTTTGTTTGTGTGGGACTGTTTGGTGTGCCTCTTACCTATTGGACAAGTTCATGCCACCCCATATATAGTTGACCGGAGTAGGCGGATTGAAAAGACCACAATCGAATCTATCAAACACAATTACTCCTTTTTTCTCTTTGCCCTCGCTTTTCCAACCCTAGTTGCTTTTTGTTCTTCATCTCGACGGTGATCTACGACGCCCTAGATGGCCTGCCACTCCATTGGACGCCACGTCCTGGCAGGGTCCCTCCCGGGCCGGCGTTCTTTGGATTCAAGTCCTTCGACGGCGGTGTGAGATGCCATCATGAGCATTGGCGCCCACAAGTCATGGGGGAGAGTGGCCACGCTGGGCTCTGAAAGTGCAGATCCGAGCGAGGGGGTGGCAGATCTAGAAGCCGGCGACCAGCAGTGGACCAGGCGACATAGGTCGCGACGAGGTGGGAAGAAGCGGGAGAGGAAAGAAATGGTGAAAGAGGGGAGGTGGATACACAGGGGCTGACTTCAGCACCATCGTACCAATGGCCAGTGGTGGTTGTGGCCACTGGGCTACGGTGACACTTGAGGGTGTTGGCGTGTTACCCCGAGTCACTCTGGGAGAGCGCTGGGGAAAGGGGAGGGCGAGGGATGTCGCTCCCTTGATCCGAAATGAAAGTGTTGTCTGTAGCCTTCCTTTGCACGGAGTGCTGTTGACTAGAATTTTGATTATAATAATTAATCTAACGATGCAAGTACAAAGGAATCGAAAGCATCTGGTAGAAGTATGGATGATTGCATGGGGCATAATTAGTTGGGCATGAACAAATAACATATTCCATGTGCGGAAGCCATCACACATTGACCAAGACACAAAATGGCGGCTTAGCTTGCAGTTGAACATGGTAGCATCATTTTCCAGTCAATCTTGACTTTTTGAGAAAGTTGTTGTAGAGAAAATTAAGCAGCAGTCTCAAACTATGCCTTACTCTTAGCTGGCCTAGATCCTATCGAAGTACATATATATATAAGTTCGCCTTCATCAGCGTCGCAGCACAACATGGTATTCAAGGCTACAATGTCATCCTCAGCAATGTCCTCCCAGCTTCTTGTCCTGCTCTGTATGGTATTGGTCTCTCTTGCCATCATCTTACAAGGCGCATGTGCTGCAAGAGATCTCACCCACACTATGCATGGTAATTAGTCTCATAAACTCCCTTGAGTGCATATTGTTTTTGACATAGAAATTGTTATAATAAAGCATGCTATTAGTCTCAATTAGGAGAACTTTCGTGCATGAAGCGTTTGAATAACATGCGCACTTTCTCTGTCTTCGCACTTGACATCCATGATTGCTGCTTATGCAAGAACAGGCTCGTACTTCCTGAGAAGGTTTATCATAACCTTCCATGATACATGCAGTAACACATAACCACATGTGTTTACGGACCACTTGATTACTGCATTCAGTACGATCGACCCATCAAAATGAGCAGTTCTTAGATGATGACATGCTGGCTAAATATTGAATCTTCAAAACTCTCCATCTAGTTGATTGCGAATTTCATTTTCTAATAACGTCACAACTATTTATATACAATATTCCGTTTCGGTTTGTAGCTAGCAATTACCGTGGTGGCAATGGTCGTGGCGGCTATTATGGTGGGTACGATCGTGGCAATGGTCGTGGGTACCGTGGCGGCTATGGTGGGTACCATGGCGGCATGTCGGACATCTATGGCGCTCCTCCTTGATAATATTTTTACCATTGTATCATTCACAAACGTTCAGTTCTATTACTCTTTTCAATTCCTCATTATATTCATACAAAAGAAGGTGATGAAGAACCTAATAGTATAAGGATTGGCATGTTCAACTTTGAACATTATTACAATAACCGGTACTTTGTAACAGATGTGATGTTTGGTGAGAAATCCATGTGCATGCTGTAATATTGGCAAGCTCGTTTCTACGTGCCTGTAATTATTACAATAATAAAGATGTGCTTTTGGTCGTTCGGTTCAAAGATTGTTTGATCATCTCTGTATTTGATGGACCAAATAAAGCACCTGATGCAGCTGGGCTATCCTTACTGTCGTAACACCCACGCGGTTAATTATAATTAGGGGCAAGGAGTAAACATATTACAGGAAATACACCCTTAAAATCTTTAGTGGACAAAAATTACAGTAGAATATTTTATTTTCCGAGGGCATCCTTGGTGAACATAGTGAAACCTTGGAAGTAAATAGCGATTTACATTTTATAGCAAATATGCCCGTGTGTTGCAACGGGATCTAGATAGAAAATAATAAATCACAATATTCATGCCAATAAACATAAAACAGTCATGATAAAATTGAATGTTAAATATTAAATTATCTCAAATCTACATTATGCGACATAATTTGGCAAGTTAACAAAAATTAGTATTGCTTGCGCAGTTAGGACAGCAAGCCATGTAAGTTTAAATGTCATCCTCTTGTTATTGATTTATACATTTTTCGGGTTCGACGCAGAACACTTGTACATAATAAAGAGAAAACATGTGAAACCTCAAACTGTTTATTCAAACACTAATCTCGTTTCATAAAGAAGCACGCCCATCAGTTATTTAGATCTAGGGACCGGAACTCACGTTGCATCCATCAGACTTTGTCACAAAGATCCCCTATAGATAATGTTTACAAAACCCCATTAGTTGATCTTCTGATCCTCCATTGATGTCCATCTTATACAGTAAGATTTTTAAAATAATTATAGAGGAAGAATTGGAGTCATACAGGAAGAACAAATGACTCAGGTACTTGCTTATCTGAGGAAGAATTGGAGTCATGCAGGAAGATTTTTTTTATTGAATACACCATGGTAAATTGATGGATGTGACTAACCTCGAGTATTTGTGACCATCGGCGCACAAGAAGACACTGAGCAGGCACACCTTATCCATTATTATGAACACAATATCTTGGCACATCCTCCTCTCAAGCATTGTGCCTAACAACTTGAATTTGCCAATCGAAAACCCAACATTGAAGACAGCAATATCCAGACGGGCGGACCCCGCAAGGGAATTCTATTCATCGTTCCTGCGATTAGAATTCGTCCAATCGCAGACGCCGAGCACTCACGCCTCACCCTCCGGCCATCGTCTGGCGGCGTCGCCGTCTCCGGTCCACCTCCGCTGCCCACCTCCACTCCGACGTCGAGCTCCCTAGCCCTAGTTCCGGCCCACCGGTTGTCCTCCGCCGGCGGGCCGGCGGTGCCCCCGCCGCCTCGCCGCATTGCCCTCACAACCTGCCTCCGCCGCCGGTCTTCCCTGCCCACCCACCTGTTCTAAGGCCATCGGCGCCCCAGCAACTCCACTCCTGAAGTCCGACCGCAATAAAAGTTACAGTAGAATATTTTATTTTTCGAGGACGTCGTCGGTGAACATAGTGAAACCTCTGAACTAGTTATTAGTAAAAAGCAATTTACATTTGATCTCGCAAAGTAAGGCTCGCAGTTCCTTGCGTGCACTAGTTAGTTACGGGGAAAGATTTGAGGACAATATCGTCAGCAGCCATGTGCACTCAACTCGTCCTAGTGTCACCAGCACTCCGGAGCACCTTGAGCCTGACCTGCGCGCCGTGCTCTGGCTTGAGCAGGCCGACACAGACTGGCGCGTGCGACTAGGCCGGTGAGAGCTCGACCACGAAGCGCCGCAGGATCATGGCGCGAGCCCCATCTTGGCCTCCAGTAGCGCCAAGTTCTGGGCTACGCAGGTGCGCGGCCCGGCTCCCAGCCAAACGGGAAGAACGCCGGCGCGTCCCTGGACTCCCTGAACACCCCCTCCAAAAACCTGTCCGGCCTGAACTCGCCCGTATCGGGCCCCCGCACGTCCCTGTCGTGGTGGACGCACAGCAGCGGCAGCGCCAGCACCATGCCCGCCGGATACCTCACGCCGCCGGGCTCCATCGGCGCCTCCGTCGTCCGGTGGAGCGCCGATCAGCGGGGTGTTCAGCCGCAGCACCTCGTACAGCACCATCCTCCGGCGTCCCGGCACCGCCGAAGACGCGACACCTCCTCCCTCGCCCGGTCCTGCCACTCCGGGTGCGTGGCGAGCACCACCATCGTCCACGTGAGCAGCACCGACGTGGTCTCCTTGCCGGCGAAGTAGAAGAGCTTGCACTCCCCGATCACGTCGTCGGTGGTGATGCCGCCGGCGAAGGACGGAAGGTGTCACCGCCGCCGCCCTTGCAGCTCCATGTTCGACTCCAGGAGCAGGCCGAGGAGGTCGTCACTTGTCACCTCGCCGTTCCTCAAGCCATGCTCTCTTTTCGGCACGATGCGTCGTAGGGCCACTTCAATCTCAGCAGCGATCTGCTCCATCCTTCGGTTGGTTCTCGTCGGCAGGAACCTGCACGAGCATAGAATGCATTAGTACTACACTAGTACTACTGCACGGCAGACCAAGAAAAAGATTGCTGCACAAGCACAAACAAGAAATTAGAAGACATGGCAGGAGCTAAGACTGAGAGAACTCACAGGTAACCAGGGATGTGCAGCTTGTCCATGGCCAGAATGGTGAGCTCGATCTGCTCCTCCTGGATCGGAGCTGAAAGATCATCCTGCCCTCGTGGTAGCTGCTGCCGAACGCGCGCCCGACATGACGCGCGTCCCCTGTAAGGTTCTGCATCTCCGGCCAGATGTCCACCTCGCATGGCTCCTCACCCGCAGCCAGGCCTTTCCACCTCTCCACCAGATCCTTGCAACATGCGACGAAAGCCGGCAACATGCGCTGCAAACCAGAGGCAGATCATGTCATCAGCTGCTGTGTACTAGATCTAGAATCTGGATTCCTCACTCTCTTCGTACTATATTGGGCATCATCGACATGCATGCTCGAGCTGGGTCGGGTCAGTGTATCAATTGAGGTCACCTTGAGTTTCTCCCGGTGGAAGGCGGGGTTGATGATCCTCGTGTGCTTGGCCCATTTTCTACGCCTCGTGGCTGCCCACGCCGTTGTGCAGCCTCCTCTGGAGCCGGCCTAGCTTAGAGGTCCTTTACAGTATGCCTGGATGTATCCGATTGAACGACGGCTTGGCACATTGAACAATCTTGTAAAGAATAGGACTAGGCCTGAAGGATCAATTGCTGAAGCCTACATAGAAAGTGAAGTCTCGGTATTTTATTCTATATACACGGACGATATCGATATAAGTTCTGAATTTGATGCGCCATTAGATGGTGACACCTCTGTTTTCATGCATGGTGTTCAACTTATTGGCAAGGATCGGGTGCAATACATCGATACTAAAATCTTGGACAAGCTCATTTGGTATGTACTAAAACCTAAAGTTGGGCCGTATTCGGAGTATGTATGTTCTACTTTGTGCTTATTTATATTATATATATATGTTGACCACTGTAGATTCCTAATAATGTTTAAACTTTTTCATACAGCATGCATAGGGAATTGTTGGCGCAAGAAGGGGTACGTGATGTTGAGAAAACGCAGAAGAAAGAATTTGCTAAATGGTTTAAGAATCATGTAAGTTAATAACATGCTATCATTTATGAAGTCACTGATATTACACTGGTCTCAACTACATTATATGCTTGGCTGTAGATTGAGAAGCTGCATAAAGAGGAACCTAATCAGGTCAGTGATGGATTTTATGCACTCTCTTGTGGTCCTGATCTCCAAGTCAAGACCTGTGCAGCTTGCAGTATCAATGGAGTCCGCTATAACGTGCCTGAAAAGGATGCTGATGTACACCAAGATGATTATTGTTCCAATACGGAGTGTGGAGTGCATGAAGGTGATGTTGATGCTGAGGATGTGCACCAGAAAGAGCAAGATGGAAAAGACACATTCATTGAAACTAATTTAGCAGACCTTTTAATAAGAGACGGGAAGCAAGGTAACGCAGAAGAACATGACGATGAAGATGACAGTGTCTTGGAGTACTATAGTGATAGTGACGACAATGTGAATGGTAACATGATGTAGCCGAAGACGACGACGATGATCTATAGGAGTTTGCATTGCTTCCGGATGTGCGTTGCCTAGTAGTTAATTATTGTTATGCCTTTGTAGCGGAATTTATGTAATAATGTTGAATTTTTTATGATGATGACTGTTTTGTTACTATGCCTGATGTGTTGAAGTTTGTACTTTATTTTGAGGGTAATATAAGTTCTTCATTAATCATATATATATATATATATTTACATTGGCAACAAGGTCCACGAATCGGTTCCTGGACCTCATGAGTAGCGCAGTGGTGGATAGTAACTGCCGAACTGGCCTTGACCCGTGTTCGAACCCGTGCAGCAGCAAAACTTTTCGTCTCGTTCGGCACACTTGTTTTCACAGCGAGCATTTTTCTCTTCCTAGGCCGGATCGAGTGGATCCTGATGGCTCACTCAAACCTGGGCCGGCTGCACACCAATTTTATTTCAGGTCTACCTTTGAAACAGGCCCCGGCCTTATTATCTGCGGGCACCACTATGACACGTGGCTGCACGACTACCCGCCATACCCACTGCACGTACACGTGGCAGCCACCTAGACCTGCCCAACGGGACTCGCATTAACATGTGTTAGCCACGACGGCCCGCGGCCCCGCACTTGTACACATGGAAGGCCGAGTCCCACCTCACCAGTGGACCCCGTGTTGACATATTTGACCGATAACCCTGACACGTGGACCTTCAGGTCCTGGTCAGCACACGTGGATGCCAGGTAGACATCTTGGACCAGTCAACCGGCACCTACAGTTACACGTGTTATCCATGCCGGCCTGCTGGGCCCACACTCAGTACACATGGACGCCCGGGTCACACCTCTCTGGTGGACCCGCATTGACATAGTTGACCCACAAGCCTGGCACGTGGACCGGCGGGTCTAGGTCGCTACACGTGGCAGCCACGTAGACACGCGGACCCTCTATCATCACATGTGGCCTATGGGTCCCAACACTACATGTGGCTCACCGGTTCTATGACGAGTCGCGATCGTCACAGATACGAGGAGTTGATGGCGCACCGTTTTTTTGACGATATGAGATGATGTTCTATCACGCGTGTTTTACTTTCATCATAGTTCCGTATGGGATTAGGGCTCCTGCAGATAAACTATGACGAAACATTAATACAGAATCCTTTAGTAGTCCCGGTTCCCGACCCTGTTTAGTCCCTTTGGTCATGATTATGGAACCGGGACTACGAATTCGGAACTAAAGACCTGGATTATTAGTCCCGGTTCCCACACTAGGACTAAAGGTCCGTGGAAAGGCAAAATATTTACTCCGTGCCTAGTACTCGAACCCGAGACCCCTTGCCTCACGTACAACTTCTTTACCACCCCACATACATATCGCATGTGATTTTGAATGATATGCCTTCCTTTTAAACTAACCCGTGAAGAACCCTTTAGTCCAGGATGGAGCCATCAACTGGGACTAAAGACCATTTTAGTCTGGGTTGGAGCTACCAACCTTTAGTCCCGGTTGATGTTACCACCCGGGACTAAATGTTTAGGACTTTTAGTCCCGGTTGGAGCCACCAACTAGGACTAAAAGGTCTCCGCGCCCCCTAGCCGTTGGACCCGTGACTAAAGCCTTCATTAGTCTCGGGCCCAAAACTGGCCGAGACAAATGAGAAGGACAAAAGATCGTTTCTGTAGTAGTGAAACTGGAGTTTCGTCATAGATGTGGTCTGTTCAATAGCGAAGTTTCAAACGTCACGCGCAAAAATATCATGTAAGCTACTATTTCTACTCGTGGAATGAGTAGGTCATTGTCCGAATTTGCGGGTTTCGATGAGTTTTCGATATCTACTCGGATTTAGGCTTTCCTTAGCTTATGTTTTGTTTGTGTGGGACTCTTTGGTGCGTTTCTTACCTATTGGACAAGTCCATGCCACCCCATATATAGTTGACGGGAGTAGGCGGATTGAAAAGGCCACAATCGAATCTATCAAACACAATTACTCCTTTTTCTCTTTGCCCTCGCTTTTCCAACCCTAGTTGCTTTTTGTTCTTCATCTCGACGGTGATCTACGACGCCCTAGATGGCCTGCCGAGCCTAGGGCACTCCATTGGACGCCACGTCCTGGCAGGGTCCCTCCCGGGCCGGTGTTCTTTGGATTCAAGTCCTTCGACGGCGGTGTGAGATGCCATCATGAGCATTGGCGCCCACCAGTCATGGGGGAGAGTGGCCACCCTGGGCTCTGAAAGTGCAGATCCGAGCGAGGGGGTGGCAGATCTAGCAGCCGGCGACCAGCAGTGGACCTGGCGACCTAGGTCGCGACGAGGTGGGAAGAAGCGGGAGAGGAAAGAAATGGTGAAAGAGGGGAGGTGGATACACAGGGGCTGACTTCAGCACCATCGTACCAATGGCCAGTGGTGGTTGTGGCCACTGGGCTACGGTGACACTTGAGGGTGTTGGCGTGTTACCCGGAGTCACTCTGGCAGAGCGCTTGGAAAGGGGAGGGCGAGGGATGTCGCTTCCTTGATCCGAAATGAAAGTGTTCTCCGTAGCCTTCTTTTGCACGGAGTGCTGTTGACTAGGATTTTGATTATAATATTTAATCTAACGATGCAAGTACAAAGGAACCGAAAGCATCTGGTAGAAGTATGGATGATTGCATGGAGCATAATTAGTTGGGCATGAACAAATAACATATTCCATGTGCGGAAGCCATCACACATTGACCAAGACACAAAATGGCGGCTTAGCTTGCAGTTGAACATGGTAGCATCATTTTCCAGTCAATCTTGACTTTTTGAGAAAGTTGTTGTAGAGAAAATTAAGCAGCAGTCTCAAACTATGCCTTACTCTTAGCTGGCCTAGATCCTATCGAAGTATATATATATATATATAAGTTCGCCTTCATCAGCGTCGCAGCACAACATCGTATTCAAGGCTACAATGTCATCCTCAGCAATGTCCTCCCAGCTTCTTGTCCTTCTCTGTATGGTATTGGTCTCTCTTGCCATCATCTTACAAGGCGCATGTGCTGCAAGAGATCTCACCCACACTATGCATGGTAATTAGTCTCATAAACTCCCTTGAGTGCATATTGTTTTTGACATAGAAATTGTTATAATAAAGCATGCTATTAGTCTCAATTAGGAGAACTTTCGTGCATGAAGCGTTTGAATAACATGCGCACTTTCTCTGTCTTCGCACTTGACATCCATGATTGCTGCTTATGTAAGAACAGGCTCGTACTTCCTGAGAAGGTTTATCATAACCTTCCATGATACATGCAGTAACACATAACCACATGTGTTTACGGACCACTTGATTACTGCATTCAGTACGATCGACCAATCAAAATGAGCAGTTCTTAGATGATGACATGCTGGCTAAATATTGAATCTTCAAAACTCTCCATCTAGTTGATTGCGAATTTTATTTTCTAATAACGTCACATTAATAATCTCTAGAAAATCACAACTATTTATATATAATATTCCTTTTCGGTTTGTAGCTAGCAATTACCGTGGTGGCAATGGTCGCGGCGGCTATTATGGTGGGTACGATGGTGGCAATGGTCGTGGCCGTGGCGGCTATGGTGGGTACCATGGCGGCATTTCGGACATCTATGGCGCTCCTCCTTGATAATATTTTTACCATTGTATCATTCACAAACGTTCAGTTCTATTACTCTTTTCAATTCCTCATTATATTCATACAAAAGAAGGTGATGAACAACCTAATAGTATAAGGATTGGCATGTTCAACTTTGAACATTATTACAATAACCGGTACTTTGTAACAGATGTGATGTTTGGTGAGAAATGCATGTGCATGCTGTAATATTGGCAAGCTCGTTTCTACGTGCCTGTAATTATTACAATAATAAAGATGTGCTCGTTCGGTTCAAAGATTGTTTGATCATCTCTGTATTTGATGGACCAAATAAAGCACCTGATGCAGCTGGGCTTATGCTTACTGTCGTAACACCCACGCGGTTAATTATAGTTACGGGTAAGGAGTAAACATATTACAGGAAATACACCCTTAAAATCTTTAGTGGACAAAAATTACAGTAGAATATTTTATTTTCCGAGGGCATCGTTGGTGAACATAGTGAAACCTTGGAACTAGTTATTAGTAAATAACAATTTACATTTTATAGCAAATATGCCCGTGTGTTGCAACAGGATCTAGATAGAAAATAATAAATCACAATATTCATGCCAATAAACATAAAATAGTCATGATAAAATTGAATGCTAAATATTAAATTATCTCAAATCTACATTATGCGACATAATTTGGCATGTTAACAAAAATTAGTATTGCTTGCGCAGTTAGGACAGCAAGCCATGCAAGTTTAAATGTCATCCTCTTGTTATTGATTTATACATTTTTCAGGTTCGACGCAGAACACTTGTACATAATAAAGAGAAAACATGTGAAACCTCAAACTATTTATTCAAATACTAATCTCGCTTCATAAAGAAGCACGCCCATCAGTTATTTAGATCTAGGGACCGGAACTCACGTTGCATCCATCAGACCTTGTCACAAAGATCCCCTGTAGATAATGTTTACAAAACCCCATTAGCTGATCTTCTGATCCTCCATTGATGTCCATCTTATACAGTAAGATTTTTTAAATAATTATACAGGAAGAATTGGAGTCATACAGGAAGAACAAATGACTCAGGTACTTGCTTATCTGAGGAAGAATTGGAGTCATGCAGGAAGATTTTTTTTATTGAATACACCATGGTAAATTGATGGCTGTGACTAACCTCGAGTATTTGTGACCATCGGCGCACAAGAAGACACTGAGCAGGCACACCTTATCCATTATTATGAACACAATATCTGGGCACATCCTCCTCTCAAGCATTCTGCCTAACAACTTGAATTTGGCAATCGAATACCCAACAATGAAGACAGCAATGTCCAGACGGGCGGACCCCTCAAGGGAAGTCTATTCATCGTGCCTGCGATTAGAATTCGTCCAATCGCAGACGCTGAGCACTCCCGCCTCTCCCTCCGGCCATCGTGTGGCGGCGTCGCCGTCTCCGGTCCACCTCCGCTGCCCACATCCACTACGACGTCGAGCTCCCTAGCCCTAGTTCCGGCCCACCGGTTGTCCTCCGCTGGCGGGCCGACGGTGCCCCCGCCGCCTCCCCGCATTGCCCTCACAACCTGCCTCCGCCGCCGGTCTTCCCTGCCCACCCACCTCTTCTAAGGCCATCGGCGATCCAGCAACTCCACTCCTGAAGTCCGACCGCAATAAAAATTATAGTAGAATATTTTATTTTTCGGGGACGTCGTTGGTGAATATAGTGAAACCTCGGAAGTAGTTATTAGTAAAAAGCAATTTACATTTGATGTCGCAAAGTAAGGCTCGCAGTTCCTTGCGTGCACTAGTTAGTTACGGGGAAAGATTTGAGGACAATATCGTCAGCAGCCATGTGCACTCAACTCGTCCTAGTGTCACCAGCACACCGGAGCACCTTTGAGCCTGACATGCGCGCCGTGCTCTGGCTTGAGCAGGCCGACACAGACTGGCGCGTGCGACTAGGCCGGTGAGAGCTCGACCACGAAGTGCCGCAGGATCATGGCGCGAGCCCCATCTTGGCCTCCAGTAGCGCCAAGTTCTGGGCTACGCAGGTGCGCGGCCCGGCTCCCAGCCAAACGGGAAGAACGCCGGCGCGTCCCTGGACTCCCTGAACACCCCCTCCAAAAACCTGTCCGGCCTGAACTCGCCCGTATCGGGCCCCCGCACGTCCCTGTCGTGGTGGACGCACAGAAGCGGCAGCGCCAGCACCATGCCCGCCGGATATCTCACGCCGCCGGTGGAGCGCCGTCAGCGGGGTGTTCAGCCGCAGCACCTCGTACAGCACCATGCTCCGGCGTCCCGGCACCGCCGAAGACGCGACACCTCCTCCCTCGCCCGGTCCTGCCACTCCGGGTTCGTGGCGAGCACCACCATCGTGAGCAGCACCGACGTGGTCTCCTTGCCGGCGAAGTAGAAGAGCTTGCACTCCCCGATCACGTCGTCGGTGGTGATGCCGTTGGCGAAGGACGGAAGGTGTCACCGCCGCCGCCCTTGCAGCTCCATGTTCGACTCCAGGAGCAGGCCGAGGAGGTCGTCACTTGTCACCTCGCCGTCCCTCAAGGCATGCTCTCTTTTCGGCACGATGCGTCGTAGGGCCACTTCAATCTCAGCAGCGATCTGCTCCATCCTTCGGTTGGTTCTCGTCGGCAGGAACCTGCACGAGCATAGAATGCATTAGTACTACACTAGTACTACTGCACGGCAGACCAAGAAAAAGATTGCTGCACAAGCACAAGCAAGAAATTAGAAGACATGACAGGAGCTAAGACTGAGAGAACTCACAGGTAACCAGGGATGTGCAGCTTGTCCATGGCCAGAATGGTGAGCTCGATCTGCTCCTCCTGGTTCGGAGCTGAAAGATCATCCTGCCCTCGCGGTAGCTGCTGCCGAACGCGCGCCCGACATGACACGCGTTCCCTGTAAGGTTCTGCATCTCCGACCAAATGTCCACCTCGCATGGCTCCTCAGCCGCAGCCAGGCCTTTCCACCTCTCCACCAGATCCTTGCAACATGCGACGAAAGCCGGCAACATGTGTTGCAAACCAGAGGCAGATCATGTCATCAGCTGCTGTGTACTAGATCTAGAATCTGGATTCCTCGCTCTCTCCATACTACATTGGGCATCATCGACATGCATGCTCGAGCTGGGTCAGGTCAGTTGATCAATTGAGGTCACCTTGAGTTTCGCCCGGTGGAAGGCGGGGTTGATGATCCTCCTGTGCTTGGCCCATTTTCTCCGCCTCGTGGCTGCCCACGCCGTTGTGCAGCCTCCTCTGGAGCGGGCCTAGCTTAGAGGTCCTTACAGTATGGCTGGATGTATCCGATTGAACGACGGCTTGGCACATTGAACAATCTTGTAAAGAATAGGACTAGGCCTGAAGGATCAATTGCTGAAGCCTACATAGAACGTGAAGTCTTGGCATTTTATTCTATATACACGGACGATATCGATATAAGTTCTGAATTTGATGCGCCATTAGATGGTGACACCTCTGTTTTCATGCATGGTGTTCAATTTATTGGCAAGGATCGCGTGCAATACATCGATACTAAAATCTTGGACAAGCTCATTTGGTATGTACTAAAACCTGAAGTTGAGCCGTATTCGGAGTATGTATGTTCTACTTTGTGCTTATTTATATTATATATATATGTTGACCACTGTAGATTCATAATAATGTTTAAACTTTGTCATTTAGCATGCATAGGGAATTATTGGCGCAAGAAGGGGTACGTGATGTTGAGAAAACGCAGAAGAAAGAATTTGCTAAATGGTTTAAGAATCATGGAAGTTAATAACATGCTATCATTTATGAAGTCACTGATATTACACTAGACTCAACTACATTACATGCTTGGCTGTAGATTGAGAAGCTGCATAAAGAGGAACCTAATCAGGTTAGCGATGGATTTTATGCACTCTCTTGTGATCCTGATCTCCGAGTCAAGACCTGTGCAGCTTGCAGTATCAATGGAGTCCGCTATAGCACTGTTGGCCGTGAGAAAACCTAAAGACACAAAATAGTGGTGTCATGGCCGAGGGACACATAGAAGCAAAAAAAAAATTAATTTTATGGTGTTCTCAAAGAGGTAGTTGAGTTGCTATATAACTCTAATCTGGAATTCCGTCGATCAGTGGTTCTATTTCGATGCGATTGGTACAATCAAGGGGGCAAGACTGTATGCATTAGAGATGATGGACATTTCAAGTCCATCAACATCCAGTCATTTTGGTACAAGTCTGACTCATTTATTTTGATGACACAATCCACCAAGATATTTTATTTGCAGAATAATCATTTAGGTAAAGATCGGCGAGTTGTGCAAAAATTGAACATAAGGACATGTGTACACCAAGATGATTATTGTTCCAATACGGAGCGTGGAGTGCATGAAGGTGATGCTGATGCTGAGGACGTGCACCAGAAAGAGCAAGATGGAAAAGACACATTCATTGAAACTAATTTAGCAGACCTTTTTAATAAGAGATGGGAAGCAAGGTAACACAGAAGAACATGACGATGAAGATGACAGTGTCTTGGAGTACTATAGTGATAGTGACAACAATGTGAATAGTAACATGATGTAGCCGAAGACGATGATGATGATCTATAGGAGTTTGCATTGCTTCCGGCTGTGTGTTGCCTAGTAGTTAATTATTGTTATGCCTTTGCAGTGGAATGTGAATGTTGAATTTTTTATGATGATGACTGTTTTGTTACTATGCCTGATGTGTTGAAGTTTGTACTTTATTTTGAGGGTAACATAAGTTCTTCATTAATCATATATATATATATATTTACATTGGCAACAAGGTCCACGAATCAGTTCCTGGACCTCATGAGTAGTGCAGTGGTGGATAGTAACTGCCGAACTGGCCTTGACCTGTGTTCGAACCCGTGCAGCAGCAAAACTTTTCGTCTGGTTCGGCACACTTGTTTTAACAGCGAGCCTTTTTCTCTTCCTAGGCCGGATCGAGTGGATCCTGATGGCTCACTCAAACCTGGGCCGGCTGCACAGCAATTTTATTTCAGGTCTACCTTTGAAACAGGCCCCGGCCTTATTATCTGCGGGCACCACTATGACACGTGGCCACGATGTGGACACGCCAGACCGGGAAAGCAACACGTGGCTGCACGACTACCTGCCATACCCACTGCACGTACATGTGGCAGCCACCTAGACCTGCCCAACGGGACTCGCATTAACATATGTTAGTCACGACGGCCCGCGGCCCCGCACTCATACACATGGAAGGCCGAGTCCCACCTCACTAGTAGACCCCGTGTTGACATATTTGACTGATAACCCTGACACATGGACCTTCGGGTCCTGGTCAGCACACGTGGATGCCAGGTAGACATCCTGGACCAGTCAACCGGCACCTACAGTTACACGTGTTATGCATGCCGGCCTGCTGGGCCAACACTCAGTACACATGGACGCCCGGGTCACACCTCTCTGGTGGACCCGCATTGACATAGTTGACCCACAAGCCTGGCACGTGGACCGGCGGGTCTAGGTCGCTACACGTGGCAGCCACGTAGACACGCGGACCCTCTATCATTATATGTGGCCTATGGGTCCCAACGCTACATGTGGCTCACCGGTTCTATGACGAGTCGCGGTTGTCACAGATACGAGGAGTTGATGGCGCACCATTTTTTTGATGATATGAGATGATGTTCTATGACGCATTTTTTACTTTCATCGTAGTTCCGTATGGGATTAGGGCTCCCGCCGATAAACTATGATGAAACATTAATACAGAATCCTTTAGTAGTCCCGGTTCCCAACCCTGTTTATTCCCTTTGGTCCTGATTATGGAACCGGGACTACGAATCCGGAACTAAAGACCTGGATTATTAGTTCCGGTTCCCACACTCGGGACTAAAGGTCCGTGGAAAGGCAAAATATTTACTCCGTGCCTAGGACTCGAACCCGAGACCCCTTGCCTCATGTACAACTTCTTTACCACCCCACATACATATCACATGTGATTTTGAATGATATGCCTGCCTTTTAAACTAACCCGTGAAGGACCCTTTAGTCCGGGATGGAGCCACCAACCGAGACTAAAGACCATTTTAGTCCGGGTTGGAGCCACCAAATGGGACTAAAGGGTCATCCTTTAGTCCCGGTTGATGTTACCACCCGGGACTAAATGTTTAGGACTTTTAGTCCCGGTTGGAGCCACCAACTGGGTGTTGGCGCTAAAATCGGCCGGATAGGAATCGGCCGATGGTCTTCAGCGTCGGACACACGACCCGGGAGAATCTGCTTAGCTCCTGTTCGGGTTATCGCCCTGGTGCGGTTCGCGCGGCGTGCCAGTCAATCTGACCTGTTGATTGACAAGGAAATAGAGTATTAAATTCCAGGCGCGTCGATCGGCTCGGATTCCGATCTGTCCTGAGGAGCGCGTCGGCAGCGAATTGGCCGATTTGCTGTAGAGATGATCGGCTATGGATCAGCCGATAATCGGGTAGTAATTGTAAAGAAAACCACCGGAGCGATCTAAACAATTACTACAGAAGCAACACTTGAAATAGATCTAATCGGCTGTATGATGATAAATCGAAGAAGAACAATGACGAAGCCGATTACTCTGATCACAAGCTGGATAACTGGTGATAATACTAGAATAACATGTAAAACTTGCAATTCTAGTAAATATCGATAACTGGTGAATAAATCCAAATGAAACCACAGCGATGCGCCCATAGTTAAAGCTCGGACATTACTCGGTAAGCGGAACCTACCAATTGGCCGGAGATCAAGTCGATGCAGCCCTGCCAATCCGTACGAACTCGTGAAAGAAGAAAAGTATTGGCGAAGTCGCCGACTTGAAAGTAAATTGCTAGAAAAGTAGAAGTATTGTTGTTGATTGATGTGTTGATCTTTTTTCAAGACCCTGACGACTCCTATTTATACCCTAAAGCTAGGACTCTTGGTCGATCACGACTTGTTACAACCTTATTTAAATTACTATATCTATACGAACTTTAAAAAGGAAACGGACTCCCGCAGAATCTTCCGCCGCCGCTCCCTAATCCAATCAGGATTTCCTTCAATTGCTCCCCGACCGACTTAGCGTGCCCCCTTTGACCAACTTTTGACCAGGATCCTCTGAAATAATCCCATCCTGTTGGCGTAGGCTGTGTCACCAATTGGCCGATTTCCAACTGTTACCTCAATCGGCCGATTCCTTTCTGTAGCCTTCAGATCTGCCGCATCGGCCAATCTTCTCCTCCTGACGCCGATTCAACACGTGTCAAAATCTGGCGTCAACACATGCCCCCCAGTTTCGGAGTAAAATATAACTTTTTCTTCGAAACTCTTTCTTTAATCCTTTCCTCCGAAACGGGCGCAGTAAAAATCTCCCTCCGTTCCGCGGCACAATGATTGCAATTTCCTCGAACCGAGCGCGCGAAACGACCGCTCCTCTGGAACTCGTGTAGACGGCGCGGTAAAAATACCATCTTTGCCCTCGCTTCCCTGATTTTCTTAAATACTGGCTTTCTCCGCCTATCCTTCCCCACGAATCTAGCATTCTTTTCCATCGCACCACTGTTCGTCTTCCTCCAAGCTCTCCCGATCTCCAAGAGCTTCCCCTTTTCCAGCGATTTCATCCGCGGCCTGCTCCGACCCCCAATGGCGTCTCCATCGGCAACCACTCCATCTACAGAGGCTCCATCGGCTACTCCTTCGGCGGCGGCGGCCCAATCGGCGGCTTCCCCAGCGGTGTCATCGGCGACGATGGCCTCCATCCCAGAGGTAAATGCTCGAAATTTTTTCCTTTTCGCCTTTTTACTGCTTCAGTATTTTCCGGACCCTTTCTCAGTTTCTTCCCTTTTCCCCTTTTTTAGGCACTTAGGCACCGAATCACTATTCCCCTTTCAGAATCCCCTGACCTCATCTGTTTGGGCCCTATGGGGAGCCCTGATCCAACGGACCTGATCAGTTTAGAAACCCATAGGATCCCTTTTAAGCAATCATCTATGGATTTAGATCACTAGGTAGGCACTTTCAGATCCTGGCCAAATGAAACACCCGGGTGGAGAGAATGGTACCAGAGGGTAGCCGGATCTTGGAAGGTTCAGTGGGAAGAACTCAAAATCGGCCAGTGCATAGACTTATCCCTGTCTCAGATGGAAAGGAACGAACCTCTGGTTATGGCAGCCTCTTATTTTTGGTCTTATGCACTTAACGCGTTCCTTTTCGGACATGGACCCATGACCCCGACCTTGGCCGATGTTCTGCTGCTGACCGGCCTCGATGTTTCCTCCGCCGATACCCCCTTCAATTATCTGTTCAAGCCATCTCATCGGCTGGAGACCAAAGGAATCGGCGGGTGGAAAGGATACATCAGTAAAAATGTGAAGACCGGGACAGTCTCGCAGAGGGAGCATACTGCCTTCTTGATGATGTGGTTGGAGAAGCATTTCTTCTGTGGCAGAGCAGTCGGCCCCTCTTCAAACACTCAAGCTTTGGCAGAGGCTCTTTCACAAGGATCGGCCATCCCTCTTGGAAAACATTTGTTGGGATCGGCGTACCATCTGATGCACCAAATCGGCGTCAAGCTGTCGAAGGGGGAGCCGATAGGGAACCCAGGTGGTCCTTGGTGGTTCATCACCCTCTGGCTCAACTTACACATGAGCAAGGTTTCTCAGCAGCGGATAGAGACAAAGACCTTTCCCAATATCAAGTCAGAGGAGAATCCATCGGTCCGTCGCCGCTGCAGATCTTTTGGAGAAGCGGTATCGGCCTTTCCTGGCTGCCAATTCACTGCCACCCGCACAGCTGAATACTTCAGATGCTTCTACAATGGCCTTAGTGAAGAGATGATCAGCTGGCACCCATATCAGGCAGTAGAGCCGATTTTCGAATTGCCCGTATGCTACGATTTCTCCACTCATACCTTTGACAGAGTTAATGGACGTCTTGATCAAGCCGGGGATTCTGCCGGCCAACTTCTTCTCAGGAAAGGACTCACCCACCTACGAGTTCTACAGTCCATCGGCTGCGGCAAGGCAACTGGGTTTTGGCCAACTGCCGATTCGGGTCCACTTCGCCGGCCAGGCAAAATTCAGAGATGGACTAACCTCAAGTCTTGATTACAGCCGGTTGTGCGATCTAGTACCCGACTCCAGTACCATTGACTTGAATGGTTGGTCAGTTGCCTCTTTCGCCACCCAGCAGTTTAAATTATGGTGGGCAGAATGGAAGCAGCACCTTTTCTGTAAATCTCCATCGTCTTACTGCAACATTCTGGACCCAGAGAACATTGATCCAAATGCAGTGGTATGTCCTTTTTCCTTAGCCGATTCCAATGTTATATTATCATCTTGTTGTTAACTCATGTTCATCTCTTCAGTCTGAAAGCCATGTTCCCCCGATGCGGAGCCGAAGCTTGCGGCCGATTGATAGCCATCACCAATACACGCCGCATCCACTTATCGGCTTCCATGCTCCAACTATCAGAGATATCTCCACCGGCCGATCAAGGCGAGCACCAAAAAGGCCTACATCAAAGATAACCAGCCGTCGGGTGCGAGCTCGCATTGGATCGGTCGATCAGACGGCAATAACATCGGCTGAAGTCCCCCGCATCGGATCGGCCAGCCAGATGGCAGTGGTATCGGCCGAGACTTCCCGCGTCGGATTGGCCGACCAAGTAGTGGTGACACCCGCCGAGACTCCAGGTCCTTTACCCCTACCGGTTGTCGAGATGGCCGATCCCCAAGTCACTGCTGAAGTCGGGGCGGCTGCAGCATCACTATTAGTAGAAGCTGTTCAGGTAATCTTATTTATCTCATATATTCTCCAAATCTTCTACTGACATCAATTCTATTCCTCTGCCAGGCTGCACAAGTTATCCCACCGCAGTCTCCGCAACAGTCGGCCACGTCTCAAGTGGGAACCGAGATTCCAGCAGCTCCTGCCGCCGAGGTAAACGATCTCTTACCTTGAATCCTTAATATTCAGAAAACTTAACCAATTTTGATGCAGGCCGATTTGGGTATGCCGATTATAACTCCACAACAGGCATCGGCCGGGAGACCCACAGAGGCATGGCAAATTACTATTACTATCTTATTTCAATTTCCCATAGCATTTTCACGGGAATCTTCTTTTATGTCTTTCTCAGGAAGCTTGTCCAAGCGGAGCACTAATAACCATCGAATCTTCTTCTTTCGACGAACCAAATGCACCAGTCCCTGAGACAAGGGAAACGCTTCCACCGGCGCAGGCAAGAGAGATTCGCTTCAAAGAGGTAATAGTCTTACCATTAAAATCGGCCGATTTCCTTTCACCGCTTGCTTACCCTTTACTTTATTTCCTTACAGGAGCAAGATACCCCCAACAATAGCATTTTTTCTTTTGCTGTCTCCTTGGCCGATGACGAAGAAATCGCTTCACACCCAATTCCATCGAGCTCCACCTCCGACGATGTCCGCTCCAAGCTCGAAAGCATTCGTACTCTCCTCCAAGATGACATCGGCCGATTGGTGGAAGATGCATCGCCGATTCGACGACTTTTCAACGAGGTCAAAGATCGCATCCCGGATGAAGTATCGGAAAATTTGGGGTATGCTGCCTATATAGAGGGCATGCAGATTCCGGTTTCCAGGGCGCTGCGACGTATGGCCGATCGTGCTCAGATGGACAAAACTCAGGAGGAGGTCGATTCGTACAAGCACCGGACTCAGGAAGTACACCACAGGATCAACTTCCTCGAGAATTGCCGTCCGGACATCGTCGGCACAATAGATCGGCTGAAACGGAGGAGAGCAGAACTGGCCAAGGAGATGGAACAGATAACCAAAGAGATAGCCGCTGAAGAGAAGAAGCTCCAAGAACTCCCATCCATCATCAGCGAGCTGAAGCAAGAAAGACAACATCTGGCCCGTGAAACAATAAGGCTCCGTCGCCGCGTGTCAGAAGTACCAGGATCGGCCGATGATGATCAGAGAGTACTAGACTCGGCCGATCAAATTAGACGACGAGCGATTGTAGCCATAGATGCTTTCCTTGGGTTGTAAAATATGTTAAACATTATTGCTCCTTTAATGTCACTGCGCCGATTCGGTTTTGAACTGCTCCTTCAGTCTGTTTTGCATTTATGTATGTATTTACTCCGATAGGACGTGTCTCACCATCCATCTACCTCCTCTTCATTTATAAGAAGACCGTTCACCATCTCTAGAGGCACACGCATTACTTATCTCCTCTCCTTCTTTTACTGTCCAAATCGAACGGCAAGATGTCTTCTTCGTCCTCCTCATCTTCTTCCTCTGTCAACAAGGTATGAACTCCCCCTCTGCCTTTCTCTTAAGCATCTCAATCGCTCCGAAACTGGGTAACTCCTTTTATCTCTGTTTAGCCGAAACGTCTCAGCCCCGGTCTAGAACGAGCGATAGAAATCATGCATTCAGAAGAGCCATTATCACAGGCAGACAGAAATCTGATAAGAACTCATGCTGAGGAACTCAGAGATCATGTCCCTGCCGCTGTCCAGGAATACTCGGACCTCATAAATGCTCATGTTTTGGTCCGCAAGCGACCATCTTCCCAAAAAAGTTCTTCACTTCCTTGTAAAGCCAAAACTGAAGTCGCCATGGAAGATCTGGAAGAGGAGAAGACCCGCCTGCTGAAAGAACTCTGCAACCAAGCTGAAACTGGAGCCACTGCAGAGGACCCGAAAGAAAAAAGGCTCACCCTTATGATAAAACTGGGTCGCATCGAGAGAGAAATCCAGTGTAGGCGTAATCAGTAGACACACCAGTATTTTTATTCTAAGGGCGACTTGTACCATGTCGGCCATGTAATCTGTAATTTCCATTCAATAATGAATCCCAATGTTTCCTTCACCAGATGTGTAGACAGAAACCGATGAGAAATCGGCCATGTTATCTTGACATATTTTGCTGCAAGTTATGTATCTACCCAAATGCTTGGATAGTACCTCTTCAGATATCGCCCGTTTAAAGCTCTTGGGAACTCCTCCCCTTCGATTGTCTCCAGAATATATGCATTCCCGGGGGCACATCGGCCGATTCTATACGGCCCTTCCCAAGTGGGTGACCATTTACCGAATTTGGGATCTTTAGATCCTATCGGCAGCACCAACTTCCATACCAAATCTCCCTGAGAGAACTGTTTATCTTTGACCTTTTTGTCATACCATCTGGCCACCCTTTTCTTGTTTTCTTCTATACTAATCAGGGCTCTTAACCGTAAACCCGCCGAATCATCAAGTTCATCTTTCATGAGAAAGGAATAGTCATCGGCCGTTAACTGATCTTGTAACGATATACGTCTTGACCCTGTCCTCATCTCCCATGGCAAGACCGCTTCATGACCATAAACTAACTGATAAGGGGATATTTTAGTGACTCCATGACATGCCATCCTATATGCCCATAAAGATTCAGCCAAAGACATATGCCATTTCTTGGGTTGCTCTTCTATCCTCCTCTTGATTAGCTTGATTATCCCTTTATTAGACGACTCTGCTTGGCCATTGGCTTGAGCATAGTATGGAGAAGAGTTCAATAATTTAATCCCCATATCGGCGACGAACTCTCCGAATTCTCCAGAAGTAAACATTGTCCCTTGATCAGTTGTGATGGTTTGAGGAATACCAAATCGATAGATAATATGGCTTTTAACAAATTCAATCATATCGGCCGATGTCACGTTCCTCAAAGGAACTGCCTCCACCCACTTAGTAAAATAGTCTGTAGCCACCAATATGAACTTATGCCCTTTGCTTGATGGAGGATGAATCTGTCCGATGAGATCTATTCCCCAACCTCTGAACGGCCACGGCTTAATTATTGGATTCATAGCCGATGCTGGCGCGCGCTGCATATTGCCAAACCTCTGACAGTCTTGGCATCCTTTGTAGTACTTGAAACAATCCTCAAGGATGGTCGGCCAGTAATATCCATTGTTCCGGATCATCCATTTCATTTTGTGAGCCGATTGATGAGCTCCACACACGCCTTCATGGATTTCTCCTATCAGAACTTTTGCCTCTTTTGTCCCCAGGCATTTGAGAAGAACTCCATCAATCCTCCGATAAAATAAATCATCCTCAAGCAACACATATTTTGTAGCCTGAAAACGTATTCGCCGATCCGTCTTTTGGGATGGATTTCTCAAGTAATCGGCGATCTCCTTTCGCCAGTCATCGGCCGCGAGCTCTAGCGTCATCGCTCCCTGAATCGGCCGATACCCAGAAGCATGTTGGGCCAGTCTGTTGGCTTCTTCATTATAATTCCTGGGGATGTGTTCAATTATTGCATACTTGAACTCTTTTAAAAGTTGAAGACAATCCTCATAATAAATCCTCAAGATATCATCCTTGCACTCAGATCGCCCCGTCAACTAATCCACAATGAGCATGGAATCCCCAAAAATTTCGACTGCATCAGCTCTGACTTCCCTTAATAATTGGATGCCTTTCAGAACAGCTCGATATTCCGCCTGGTTATTAGTTGCAGAGGCTTCTATCGCCAGAGAGAAATCATAACTTGCCCCCCGAGGCGACACAAGAACAATGCCGATTCCTGATCCGGCCCCACACGAAGAACCATCAAAATATAGAGTCCATGGAACTGGTTCAACGGTGGCGATTTCTGGTCCACAATGCTGAACTACGAAATCGGCCATCACTTGACCTTTGACGGCTTTGGCCGATTCGTACCTTAAATCGAGTTCTAACAAAGCCAGGATCCATTTTCCAATCCGCCCTTTCAAAATCGGCAATGATAGCATATACTTCACCACATCATCCTTGCACACGACTATGCATTCTGCCGATAGCAAATAGTGCCTGAGCTTGGTACATGAAAAGTACAAGCACAAGCATAGTCGCTCCACCGAGGAATATCTTATTTCGGCGTCTAAAAGTCTTCTGCTGACGTAGTATACCACTCGTTCTTTCCCCTCAAACTCCTGTACGAACGCCGATCCAATAGCCTATTCATCAACCGATAAATATAACTTGAACGGCTTACCAGGCTGTGGTGGAACTAATACCGGAGGTGAAACCAGATATTGCTTGATATTCTCCAGTGTCTTGCGCTGTCCCTCTCCCCATACGAATTCCTGGTCGGGCTTTAATTTCAACAGAGGGGTAAAAGCCTGAATACGCCCTGACAGGTTGGATATGAATCTTCTGATGAAATTGACCTTGCCGATGAGGGACTGTAGTTCAGTTTTATTTTGTGGGGCCACTACTTTGTTGATGGCATCTATGGTCTTGCGGTTGACTTCTATCCCGCGCTCATGGACCATAAATCCTAAGAATTGCCCGGCCGATACACCAAATGCACACTTGTTTGGGTTCATCTTCAACCCATGTTTCCTTGTGCACTCCAGTACTTCCTGTAAATCGGCTAGATGATCTTGGTGACCTTTTGACTTGACCACGACGTCATCTATATAAATTTCCACCGATGAACCAATGAGCTTGTGGAAGATGTAGTTCATGGCCCGTTGATATGTAGCGCCGGCGTTCTTCAACCCGAAAGTCATAACCACCCATTCAAACAAACCAAGATGACCTGAGCACCTGAAAGCCGTTTTCGAAATATCTTCCTCGGCCATTAATATCTGATTGTACCCGGCATTCCCATCCATGAAACTTATGACTTTGTGGCCTGCGGCGGCATCCACCAAGATATCGGCCGTCGGCATCGGATATCCATCCATCGGCGTAGCCTGATTTAAGTTCCTGAAATCGATGCACACACGTAATTTTCCATTCTTTTTGTATACAGGCACAATGTTAGAAATCCATTCGGCGTAGCGGCACTGCCGAATAAATCCTGCTTCAATCAACTTTGTAATCTCGGCCTTTATATCAGGTAGAATCTTGGGGTTACACCGTTGTGCAGGTTGCTGATATGGCCGATATCCTGATTTTATAGGTAACCAGTGTTCAACAATAGACCGGTCTAGTCCTGGCATCTCATGATATTCCCAAGCAAAGCAATCCTTGAACTCTTTTAATAAACTTATCAATCTACATTTGTACTCAGGATCCAAATTGGCACTAATGTACGCTGGCCTTGATTTGCTGCTATCTCCCAAATCTACCATCTCTAATAAATCGGCCGACGTAAACCCATGCCCAAGCTTCCCATCTTCTCGGATGAGCTGATCCATTTATTCTGAATCTTCAGAGCCGACTGCTTGGATCGGCTGTAGACCAAAATCGGACACTTTCAGGAAGTCAGTGTCCCAAGTCCTGCCAGATATACACTTGACGTGCTCGCAGCTCCACTGTTGCGTGTCGGCCGCTGCAACGCTGTAGACGGAATCGGCAGCGACTATCTCTGTACTGTCGCCGACCCATTGCACAAGGCATTGATGCATTGTAGATGGGACACAGCAGTTTGCGTGTATCCAGTCGCGACCAAGAAGCATATTGTAGGACCCCTTGCCATTAATAACAAAAAAAGTGGTAGGGAGGGTCTTACTGCCGATGGTGAGGTCGACGCAGAGCGCTCCGCGGGCGGGTGACACGTTGCCTTCGAAATCCTTCAGCATCATGTCCGTCTTGGTGAGGTCTTCATCGCCCTTGCCCAGCTTGCGGTACATGGCATACGGCATGATGTTAACTGCAGCGCCTCCATCTACCAGTAATCTGGTGACGGGTCTTCCGTTGACATAGCCTTTGAGAAACAACGCTTTAAGATGCTGTCATTTTTCCTCTTCTAGTTTCTCAAACGTAGCCGTCATCGGCTCTAACACTAGTTGTGCCATTTGTTCCTCCTCTGTTCTTGTTATTTTATCCCGATCGTTTGGCGCCATGAACTCCATCGGCAGTATGAACACCATATCAATTTCGGCTGCCGATTCTTGGTTGTTTGCTTCTTGATCGTTTTTCTTTGGGCGCCACACTCGAGACTTAACATTCCTTCTCTCTGGCACCTGTCTTTGTTCTTCTTCTTGATGCTCCCACTGGCGTAGGCGCTGGATCCTTCGCTTCTGGGATCTGGATAGGCCATCGGAACACCACCTGGGATTTGTTGGTTTGGCCGATGATCTGGCGTGTTCCCAATCTGGTTCCCTTCCTAGGGGATCCTCGTCTGATACCCTGTCATCGGCCATCTCTTCCAGCCGATCGTGCGCGCTGATCCTGCCCCCAGTCCATCTCGTTGGCCGATCTTGCTTTTTGACCGGTGGTACTGGTCAACTCTGCCCCCCAGCCGATCATGCACCGAAACATGTTGTTCCTCGCGTCGATTTCTACTGATCGGCTCTGATCCTCTGTCCCTAGAATGTGGCCTCGGGCGATCGTTGCGGCTTAATCCATTACACTCTGGACAGTTATCGGCAGACGGCAACCTGATGTCGTTCTCCTAGCAGTGGATGAAGAACGGACATTGCCAGTGATCTTCATGCCGGCGTATCATCTCTTCCTAGTATCTTGCTTGTTCTCGCTGCTGCCGATACTTACTGAGTAAGAGACGGGAGGTGACGGGCTTGCGTGGTCGTTCTGGTCCCCGCCTGTTCCTTCTGATTTCTTCCGTCGTGATCTGCCTCCTGGGATCAACGGCGCCGCCTCTTCTCGCCGATTCTGACGTCAGCACCTTAGTTTGACTTGAGTCCCCTCCAGCGTTAACCATGTTGGCCGGGAAGGGGTGCTGATCTATCTTCATCGGTTTTGCCGATTTAGCTGGAGTTTCAAATTTAAGCCGTCCCTGCTCGATGGCCGATTTGATCTGCTGACGGAAGACTTTACATTCATTTGTTTCATGAGAAGTAGCGTTGTGCCACTTGCAATATTTCATCTTCTTAAGTTGATCGGCCGTAGGGATGGTGTGATGCTGAGACAGCTTAATCTGCCCTTCCTGAAGCAATAGATCAAAAATTTTATCGGCCTTTGACGTGTCAAAGCCGAATATCTCTGGCTCCTTCTTGCCAAAGGGGCATGATATCGGTTTTTTCCCTTTGACCCATTCTGCCAGGCCGATTTCCTCTTCCGCATCTGATTCAGATCCTTCCAAGTATGCCACCTTCTTTTGGAAGTTCCTCCGCTGTTCAAATGGTCGGACCTCTTATCCTGACAATCGGTGGACGATTTGGCTCAGGCTTTCAAACTCTTGGGCAGCATATCTTTCTTTGATTTGTGGCAAGAGGCCTTGGAAGGCGATATCGGCCAACTGTGCGTCGGTCAGAGCCAGACTGTAGCATTTGTTCCTGATTTCTCTGAACCTCTATATATATCCCATCACTGGTTCATCACTCCTCTACCTGAGGCTGGTCAAATCCGAGAGCTTCATCTCGTGTACTCCTGCGTAGAAGTACTTGTGGAATTGTTTCTCCAGATCGGTCCAAGTAACGATAGAATTTGGCGGTAAGGTGGTGAACCACTGGAAGGCCGATCCGGACAGAGACGATGAAAATAAACGCACCCTCAGAGTATCTTGCGTGGCAGCTTCTCCGCACTGGATGATGAATCGGTTGATATGCTCCACAGTGGATGTATCGTCCGTCCCTGAGAACTTGGTGAAATCAGGAACTTTGTAGCGGTGTGGGAACGGCAGCAAGTCATAGGCCGATGGATACGGCGTCTTGTAGGTGTAAGTTTGCACTTTCAGCTTCAATCCAAATTGATCCTGGATTACTTCTGCTATTCTTGCCGTCCAGTCCACCTGCTGCTGATGAACAGCTGTTCGCGGTGCAGGCATGTGCTGAAGAGCTGGCACGACTGGGTGATGAATCGGCGAACTTTGCTGAGCGGCCGATAGTTGATGGCGAAGCGAGTCCGCACCCCCATCGTATGTCATCGCTGGCGCCGTGCCTCTGAATGCTTCCATAGTGCTTGCCCCCCTGCTGATTTTTTGATGAGATCGGCTGATACTGGGGAACCGTCGGCCGGGCGGCCGATTGGTATGGCACCTGGATTGAATAACTTCCATACCCGTTCGCTGGCTCGGGAAAATACGTTGTCGCTGATGTTCCCCAAGGTGCTGAGCTTGTAGGCAGTGACTGCACAGAAGCAATCTGAACGGGTTGAAGCGGTGTCTGTGATGGGAGACATGGTGCACCGCTGTATCTTGGAGACGCCGGGGGCAATGGAGAGTTGTACCCCTCGCGTTGCGTCAATATCGGCTGAGGAGCCGATTGGGACGTGTATGGTAAGCTTCTAGCTGGCAGAGTGGTTGGCGGAGCATATGCCGGTCCCTGATAGCCTTGGACTGCTCCGCTGGCCAGAGAGCTGACGACGGCGTTATACACCGTGTTGGTCATTACTGAGGATTGGTCGATGAATGCCTGATACACGGACTGTTGAATCATCTCTGACATCTTGCCCGAGTCCTCAGCAATGGTGATGTGGCGGGGAGCTAGAATAGGAGCTTTCTTGACCGCCTCCCCGCTTCTGGTACGACTGAACGACTGGAGGTACATCTTCTTGTAATCTTCTAGATGTTTGGCCAATTCTTCCCTCTGGTCGTCCTTGAGATCCGCTTCTGTGACCTCAATGATGTTGCTGTCAGATATTTCTGCGTTCTTCGACATATCAGATCTTGGATGGTCCCACCGGGCGTGCCAAAAGTGTGTTGGCGCTAAAATTGGCCGGATAGGAATCGGCCGATGGTCTTCAGCGTCGGACACACGACCCGGGAGAATCTGCTTAGCTCCTGTTCGGGTTATCGCCCTGGTGCGGTTCGCGCGGTGTGCGAGTCAATCTGACCTGTTGATTGACAAGGAAATAGAGTATTAAATTCCAGGCGTGTTGATTGGCTGGGATTCCGATCTGTCCTGAGGAGCGCGTCGGCAGCGAATCGGCCGATTTGCTGTAGAGATGATCGGCTATGGATCAGCCGATAATCGGGTAGTAATTGTAAAGAAAACCACCGGAGCGATATAAACAATTACTACAGAAGCAACACTTGAAATAGATCTAATCGGTTGTATGATGATAAATCGGAGAAGAACAATGACGAAGCCGATTACTCTGATCTCAAGCTGGATAACTGGTGATAATACTAGAATAACAGGTAAAACTTGCAATTCTAGTAAATATCGATAACTGGTGAATAAATCCAAATGAAACCACAGCGATGCGCCCATAGTTAAAGCTCGGACATTACTCGGTAAGCGGAACCTACCAATTGGCCGGAGATCAAGTCGATGCAGCCCTGCCAATCCGTACGAACTCGTGAAAGAAGAAAAGTATTGGCGAAGTCGCCGACTTGAAAGTAAATTGCTAGAAAAGTAGAAGTATTGTTGTTGATTGATGTGTTGATCTTTTTTCAAGACCCTGACGACTCCTATTTATACCCTAAAGCTAGGACTCCTGGTCGATCACGACTTGTTACAACCTTATTTAAATTACTATATCTATACGAACTTTAAAAAGGAAACGGACTCCCGCAGAATCTTCCGCCGCCGCTCCCTAATCCAATCAGGATTTCCTTCAATTGCTCCCCGACCGACTTAGCGTGCCCCCTTTGACCAACTTTTGACCAGGATCCTCTGAAATAATCCCATCCTGTTGGCGTAGGCTGTGTCACCAATCGGCCGATTTCCAACTGTTACCTCAATCGGCCGATTCCTTTCTGTAGCCTTCAGATCTGCCGCATCGGCCAATCTTCTCCTCCTGACGCCGATTCAACACGTGTCAAAATCTGGCGTCAACACATGCCCCCCAGTTTCGGAGTAAAATATAACTTTTTCTTCGAAACTCTTTCTTTAATCCTTTCCTCCGAAATGGGCGCAGTAAAAATCTCCCTCCGTTCCGCGGCACAATGATTGCAATTTCCTCGAACCGAGCGCGCGAAACGACCGCTCCTCTGGAACTCGTGTAGACGGCGCGCTAAAAATACCATCTTTGCCCTCGCTTCCCTGATTTTCTTAAATACTGGCTTTCTCCGCCTATCCTTCCCCACGAATCTAGCATTCTTTTCCATCGCACCATTGTTCGTCTTCCTCCAAGCTCTCCCGATCTCCAAGCGCTTCCCCTTTTCCGGCGATTTCATCCGCGGCCTGCTCCGACCCCCAATGGCGTCTCCATCGGCAACCACTTCATCTACAGAGGCTCCATCGGCTACTCCTTCGGCGGCGGCGGCCCAATCGGCGGCTTCCCCAGCGGTGTCATCGGCGACGTGACAGCCACGTAGACACGCGGACCCTCTATCATCACATGTGGCCTATGGGTCCCAACGCTACATGTGGCTCACCGATTCTATGACGAGTCGCGGTCGTCACAGATACGAGGAGTTGATGGCGCACCGTTTTTTTGATGATATGAGATGATGTTCTATCACGCGTGTTTTACTTTCATCATAGTTTCGTATGGGATTAGGGCTCGTGCCGATAAACTATGACGAAACATTAATACAGAATCCTTTAGTAGTCCCGGTTCCCAACCCTGTTTAGTCCCTTTGGTCATGATTATGGAACTGGGACTACGAATTCGGAACTAAAGAGCTAGATTATTAGTCCCGGTTCCCACACTAGGACTAAAGGTCCGTGGAAAGGCAAAATATTTACTCCGTGCCTAGTACTCAAACCCGAGACCCCTTGCCTCACGTACAACTTCTTTACCACCCCACATACATATCGCATGTGATTTTGAATGATATGCCTTCCTTTTAAACTAACCCGTGAAGGATCCTTTAGTCCGGGATAGAGCCATCAACCGGGACTAAAGACCATTTTAGTCCGGGTTGGAGCCACCAAACGGGACTAAAGGGTCATCCTTTAGTCCCGGTTGATGTTACCACCCGGGACTAAATGTTTAGGACTTTTAGTCCCGGTTGGAGCCACCAACTAGGATAAAAGGTCTCCGCGCCCCCTAGCCGTTGGACCCGTGACTAAAGCCTTCATTAGTCTCGGGCCCAAAACTGGCCGGGACAAATGAGAAGGACAAAAGATCGTTTCTGTAGTAGTGAAACTGGAATTTCGTCATAGATGTGGTCTGTTCAATAGCGAAGTTTCAAACATCACGCGCAAAAATATCATGTAAGCTACTATTTCTACTAGTGGAATGAGTAGGTCATTGTCCGAATTTGCGGGTTTCGATGAGTTTTCGATATCTACTCGGATTTAGGCTTTCCTTAGCTTATGTTTTGTTTGTGTGGGACTCTTTGGTGCATTTCTTACCTATTGGACAAGTCCATGCCACCCCATATATAGTTGACGGGAGTAGGCGGATTGAAAAGGCCACAATCGAATCTATCAAACACAATTACTCTGTTTTCTCTTTGCCCTCGCTTTTCCAACCCTAGTTGCTTTTTGTTCTTCGTCTCGACGGTGATCTACGACGCCCTAGATGGCCTGCCACTCCATTGGACGCCACGTCCTGGCACGGTCCCTCCCGGGCCGGCGTTCTTTGGATTCAAGTCCTTCGACGGCGGTGTGAGATGCCATCATGAGCATTCGCGCCCACCAGTCATGAGGGAGAGTGGCCACCCTGGGCTCTGAAAGTGCAGATCCGAGCGAGGGGGTGGCAGATCTAGCAGCCGGCGACCAGCAGTGGACCAGGCGACATAGGTCGCGACGAGGTGGGAAGAAGCGGGAGAGGAAAGAAATGGTGAAAGAGGGGAGGTGGATACACAGGGGCTGACTTCAACACCATCGTACCAATGGCCAGTGGTGGTTGTGGCCACTGGGCTACGGTGACACTTGAGGGTGTTGGCGTGTTACCCCGAGTCACTCTGGGAGAGCGCTGGGGAAAGGGGAGGGCGAGGGATGTCGCTCCCTTGATCCGAAATGAAAGTGTTGTCTGTAGCCTTCTTTTGCACGGAGTGCTGTTGACTAGGATTTTGATTATAATATTTAATCTAACGATGCAAGTACAAAGGAATCGAAAGCATCTGGTAGAAGTATGGATGATTGCATGGAGCATAATTAGTTGGGCATGAACAAATAACATATTCCATGTGCGGAAGCCATCACACATTGACCAAGACACAAAATGGCGGCTTAGCTTGCAGTTGAACATGGTAGCATCATTTTCCAGTCAATCTTGACTTTTTGAGAAAGTTGTTGTAGAGAAAATTAAGCAGCAGTCTCAAAGTATGCCTTACTCTTAGCTGGCCTAGATCCTATCGAAGTATATATATATATATATAAGTTCGCCTTCATCAGCGTCGCAGCACAACATGGTATTCAAGGCTACAATGTCATCCTCAGCAATGTCCTCCCAGCTTCTTGTCCTGCTCTGTATGGTATTGGTCTCTCTTGCCATCATCTTACAAGGCGCATGTGCTGCAAGAGATCTCACCCACACTATGCATGGTAATTAGTCTCATAAACTCCCTTGAGTGCATATTGTTTTTGACATAGAAATTGTTATAATAAAGCATGCTATTAGTATCAATTAGGAGAACTTTCGTGCATGAAGCGTTTGAATAACATGCGCACTTTCTCTGTCTTCGCACTTGACATCCATGATTGCTGCTTATGCAAGAACAGGCTCGTACTTCCAGAGAAGGTTTATCATAACCTTCCATGATACATGCAGTAACACATAACCACATGTGTTTACGGACCACTTGATTACTGCATTCAGTACGATCGACCAATCAAAATGAGCAGTTCTTAGATGATGACATGCTGGCTAAATATTGAATCTTCAAAACTCTCCATCTAGTTGATTGCGAATTTCATTTTCTAATAACGTCACATTAATAATCTCCAGAAAATCACAACTATTTATATATAATATTCCTTTTCGGTTTGTAGCTAGCAATTACCGTGGTGGCAGTGGTGGCAATGGTCGTGGCGGCTATTATGGTGGGTACGATCGTGGCAATGGTCGTGGGTACCGTGGCGGCTATGGTGGGTACCGTGGCGACATGTCGGACATCTATGGCGCTCCTCCTTGATAATATTTTTACCGTTGTATCATTCACAAACGTTCAGTTCTATTACTCTTTTCAATTCCTCATTATATTCATACAAAAGAAGGTGATCAACAACCTAATAGTATAAGGATTGGCATGTTCAACTTTGAACATTATTACAATAACCGGTACTTTGTAACAGATGTGATGTTTGGTGAGAAATCCATGTGCATGCTGTAATATTGGCAAGCTCGTTTCTACGTGCCTGTAATTATTGCAATAATAAAGATGTGCTTTTTGTCGTTCGGTTCAAAGATTGTTTGATCATCTCTGTATTTGATGGACCAAATAAAGCACCTGATGCACTATCCTTACTGTCGTAACACCCACGCGGTTAATTATAATTAGGGGCAAGGAGTAAACATATTACAGGAAATACACCCTTAAAATCATTAGTGGACAAAAATTACAGTAGAATATTTTATTTTCCGAGGGCATCGTTGGTGAACATAGTGAAACCTTGGAACTAGTTATTAGTAAATAGCGATTTATATTTTATAGCAAATATGTCCGTGTGTTGCAACGGGATCTAGATAGAAAATAATAAATCACAATATTCATGCCAATAAACATAAAACAGTCATGATAAAATTGCATGTTAAATATTAAATTATCTCAAATCTACATTATGCGACATAATTTGGCATGTTAACAAAAATTAGTATTGCTTGCGCAGTTAGGACAGCAAGCCATGCAAGTTTAAATGTCATCCTCTTGTTATTGATTTATACATTTTTCGGGTTCGACGCAGAACACTTGTACATAATAAAGAGAAAACATGTGAAATCTCAAACTGTTTATTCAAACACTAATCTCGCTTCATAAAGAAACACGCCCATCAGTTATTTAGATCTAGGGACCGGAACTCACGTTGCATCCATCAGACCTTGTCACAAAGATCCCCTGTAGATAATGTTTACAAAACCCCATTAGCTGATCTTCTGATCCTCCATTGATGTCCATCTTATAAAGTAAAATTTTTTAAATAATTATACAGGAAGAATTGGAGTCATAGAGGAAGAACAAATGACTCAGGTACTTGCTTATCTGAGGAAGAATTGGAGTCATGCAGGAAGATTTTTTTTATTGAATACACCATGGTAAATTGATGGATGTGACTAACCTCGAGTATTTGTGACCATCGGCGCACAAGAAGACACTGAGCAGGCACACCTTATCCATTATTATGAACACAATATCTGGGCACATCCTCCTCTCAAGCATTCTGCCTAACAACTTGAATTTGTCAATCGAATACCCAACATTGAAGACAGCAATGTCCAGTCGGGCGGACCCCCCAAGGGAATTCTATTCATCGTTCCTGCGATTAGAATTCGTCCAATCGCAGACGCCGAGCACTCACGCCTTACCCTCCGACCATCGTCTGGTGGCGTCGCCGTCTCCGGTCCACCTCCGCTGCCCACCTCCACTCCGACGTCGTGCTCCCTAGCCCTAGTTCCGACCCACCGGTTGTCCTCCGCTGGCGGGCCGGCGGTGCCCCCACCGCCTCGCCGCATTGCCCTCACAACCTGCCTCCGCCGCCGGTCTTCCCTGCCCACCCACCTGTTCTAAGGCCATCGGCGCCCCAGCAACTCCATTCCTGAAGTCCGACCGCAATAAAAATTACAGTAGAATATTTTATTTTTCGAGGACGTCGTCGGTGAACATAGTGAAACCTCGGAACTAGTTATTAGTAAAAAGCAATTTACATTTGATGTTGCAAAGTAAGGCTCGCAGTTCCTTGCGTGCACTAGTTAGTTACGGGGAAAGATTTGAGGACAATATCGTCAGCAGCCATGTGCACTCAACTCGTCCTAGTGTCACCAGCACTCCGGAGCACCTTGAGCCTGACCTGCGCGCCGTGCTCTGGCTTGAGCAGGCCGACACAGACTGGCGCGTGCGACTAGGCCGGTGAGAGCTCGACCACGAAGCGCCGCAGGATCATGGCGCGAGCCCCATCTTGGCCTCCAGTAGCGCCAAGTTCTGGGCTACGCAGGTGCGCGGCCCGGCTCCCAGCCAAACGGGAAGAACGCCGGCGCGTCCCTGGACTCCCTGAACACCCCCTCCAAAAACCTCTCCGGCCTGAACTCGCCCGTATCGCCCCCGCACGTCCCGGTCGTGGTGGACGCACAGCAGCGGCAGCGCCAGCACCATGCCCGCCGGATACCTCACGCCGCCGGGCTCCATCGGCGCCTCCGTCGTCCGGTGGAGCGCCGATCAGCGGGGTGTTCAGCCGCAGCACCTCGTACAGCACCATGCTCCGGCGTCCCGGCACCGCCGAAGACGCGACACCTCCTCCCTCGCCCGGTCCTGCCACTCCGGGTGCGTGGCGAGCACCACCATCGTCCACGTGAGCAGCACCGACGTGGTCTCCTTGCCGGCGAAGTAGAAGAGCTTGCACTCCCCGATCACGTTGTCGGTGGTGATGCCACCGGCGAAGGACGGAAGGTGTCACCGCCGCCGCCCTTGCAGCTCCATGTTCGACTCCAGGAGCAGGCCGAGGAGGTCGTCACTTGTCACCTCGCCGTTCCTCAAGCCATGCTCTCTTTTCGGCACGATGCGTCGTAGGGCCACTTCAATCTCAGCAGCGATCTGCTCCATCCTTCGGTTGGTTCTCGTCGGCAGGAACCTGCACGAGCATAGAATGCATTAGTACTACACTAGTACTACTGCACGGCAGACCAAGAAAAAGATTGCTGCACAAGCACAAACAAGAAATTAGAAGACATGGCAGGAGCTAAGACTGAGAGAACTCACAGGTAACCAGGGATGTGCAGCTTGTCCATGGCCAGAATGGTGAGCTCGATCTGCTCCTCCTGGATCGGAGCTGAAAGATCATCCTGCCCTCGCGGTAGCTGCTGCCGAACGCGCGCCCGACATGACGCGCGTCCCCTGTAAGGTTCTGCATCTCCAGCCAGATGTCCACCTCGCATGGCTCCTCACCCGCAGCCAGGCCTTTCCACCTCTCCACCAGATCCTTGCAACATGCGACGAAAGCCGGCAACATGCGCTGCAAACCAGAGGCAGATGTCATCAGCTGCTGTGTACTAGATCTAGAATCTGGATTCCTCACTCTCTTCATACTACATTGGGCATCATCGACATGCATGCTCGAGCTGGGTCAGGTCAGTGTATCAATTGAGGTCACCATGAGTTTCTCCCGGTGGAAGGTGGGGTTGATGATCCTCCTGTGCTTGGCCCATTTTCTCTGCCTCGTGGCTGCCCACGCCGTTGTGCAGCCTCCTCTGGAGCCGGCCTAGCTTAGAGGTCCTTTACAGTATGGCTGGATGTATCCGATTGAACGACGGCTTGGCACATTGAACAATCTTGTAAAGAATAGGACTAGGCCTGAAGGATCAATTGCTGAAGCCTACATAGAAAGTGAAGTCTTGGCATTTTATTCTATATGCACGGACGATATCGATATAAGTTATGAATTTGATGCGCCATTAGATGGTGACACCTCTGTTTTCATGCATGGTGTTCAACTTATTGGCAAGGATCGGGTGCAATACATCGATACTAAAATCTTGGACAAGCTCATTTGGTATGTACTAAAACCTAAAGTTGGGCCGTATTCGGAGTATGTATGTTCTACTTTGTGCTTATTTATATTATATATATATGTTGACCACTATAGATTCCTAATAATGTTTAAACTTTTTCATACAGCATGCATAGGGAATTGTTGGCGCAAGAAGGGGTACGTGATGTTGAGAAAACGCAGAAGAAAGAATTTGCTAAATGGTTTAAGAATCATGTAAGTTAATAACATGCTATCATTTATGAAGTCACTGATATTACACTGGTCTCAACTACATTATATGCTTGGCTGTAGATTGAGAAGCTGCATAAAGAGGAACCTAATCAGGTCAGCGATGGATTTTATGCACTCTTTTGTGGTCCTGATCTCCGAGTCAAGACCTGTGCAGCTTGCAGTATCAATGGAGTCCGCTATAGCACTATTGACCGTGAGAAAACCTAAAGACACAAAATAGTGGTGTCATGTCCGATGGACACATAGAAGTGAAAAAAATTTAATTTTATGGTGTTCTGAAAGAGGTAGTTGAGTTGCTATATAACTCTAATCTGGAATTCCGTCGATCCGTGGTTCTATTTCGATGCGATTGGTACAATCAAAGGGGCAAGATTGTATGCATTAGAGATGATGGACATTTCAAGTCCATCAACATCCAGTCATTTTGGTACAAGTCTGACTCTTTTATTTTAACGACACAATCCACCAAGATATTTTATTTGCAGGATAATCATTTAGGTAAAGATCGGCGAGTAGTGCAAAAAATTGAACATAAGGACATGTATAACGTGCCTGAAAAGGATGCTGATGTACACCAAGATGATTATTGTTCCAATACGGAGCGTGGAGTGCATGAAGGTGATGCTGATGCTGAGGATGTGCACGAGAAAGGGCAAGATGGAAAAGACACATTCATTGAAACTAATTTAGCAGACCTTTTAATAAGAGACGGGAAGCGAGGTAACGCAGAAGAACATGACGATGAAGATGACAGTGTCTTGGAGTACAATAGTGATAGGGATGACAATGTGAATGGTAACATGATGTAGCCGAAGACGATGATGATGATCTATAGGAGTTTGCATTGCTTCCGGCTGTGCGTTGCCTAGTAATTAATTATTGTTATGCCTTTGTAGTGGAATTCATGTAATAATGTTGAATTTTTTATGATGATGACTGTTTTGTTACTATGCCTGATGTGTTGAAGTTTGTACTTTATTTTGAGGGTAATATAAGTTCTTCATTAATCATATATATATATATATATATATATATATATATATATATATATATATATATATATATATATATTTACATTGGCAACAAGGTCCACGAATCGGTTCCTGGACCTCATGAGTAGTGCAGTGGTGGATAGTAACTGCCGAACTGGCCTTGACCCGTGTTCGAACCCGTGCAGCAGCAAAACTTTTCGTCTCGTTCGGCACACTTGTTTTCACAGCGAGCCTTTTTCTCTTCCTAGGCCGGATCGAGTGGATCCTGATGGCTCACTCAAACCTGGACCGGCTGCACAGCAATTTTCTTTCGGGTCTACCTTTGAAACAGCCCCGGCCTTATTATCTGCAGGCACCACTATGACACGTGGCCACGATGTGGACACGCCGGACCGGGAAAGCAACACGTGGCTGCACGACTACCCGCCATACCCACTGCACGTACACGTGGCAGCCACCTAGACCTGCCCAAAGGGACTCGCATTAACATGTGTTAGCCATGACGGCCCGCGGCCCCGCACTTGTACACATGGAAGGCCGAGTCCCACCTCACCAGTGGACCCCGTGTTGACATAGTTGACCGATAACCCTGACACGTGGACCTTCGGGTCCTGGTCAACACACGTGGATGCCAGGTAGACATCTTGGACCAGTCAACTGGCACCTACAGTTACACGTGTTATCCATGCCGGCCTGCTGGGCCCACACTCAGTACACATGGACGCCCGGGTCACACCTCTCTGGTGGACCCGCATTGACATAGTTGACCCACAAGCCTGGCACGTGGACCGGCGGGTCTAGGTCGCTAGACGTGACAGCCACGTAGACACGCGGACCCTCTATCATCACATGTGGCCTATGGGTCCCAACACTACATGTGGCTTACCGATTCTATGACGAGTCGCGGTCGTCACAGATACGAGGAGTTGATGGCGCACCGTTTTTTTGATGATATGAGATGATGTTCTATCACGCGTGTTTTACTTTCATCATAGTTCCGTACGGGATTAGGGCTCGTGCCGATAAACTATGATGAAACATTAATACAGAATCCTTTAGTAGTCCCGGTTCCCAACCCTGTTTAGTCCCTTTGGTCATGATTATGGAACCGGGACTACGAATTCGGAACTAAAGACCTGGATTATTAGTCCCGGTTCCCACACTAGGACTAAAGGTCCGTGGAAAGGCAAAATATTTACTCCGTGCCTAGTACTCGAACCCGAGACCCCTTGCCTCACGTACAACTTCTTTACCACCCCACATACATATCGCATGTGATTTTGAATGATATGCCTTCCTTTTAAACTAACCCGTGAAGGATCCTTTAGTCCGGGATAGAGCCATCAACCGGGACTAAAGACCATTTTAGTCCGGGTTGGAGCCACCAAACGGGACTAAAGGATCATCCTTTAGTCCCGGTTGATCTTACCACCCGGGACTAAATGTTTAGGACTTTTAGTCCCGGTTGGAGCCACCAACTAGGATAAAAGGTCTCCGCGCCCCCTAGCCGTTGGACCCGTGACTAAAGCCTTCATTAGTCTCGGGCCCAAAACTGGCCGGGACAAATGAGAAGGACAAAAGATCGTTTCTGTAGTAGTGAAACTGGAATTTCGTCATAGATGTGGTCTGTTCAATAGCGAAGTTTCAAACATCACGCGCAAAAATATCATGTAAGCTACTATTTCTACTAGTGGAATGAGTAGGTCATTGTCCGAATTTGCGGGTTTCGATGAGTTTTCGATATCAACTCGGATTTAGGCTTTCCTTAGCTTATGTTTTGTTTGTGTGGGACTCTTTGGTGCATTTCTTACCTATTGGACAAGTCCATGCCACCCCATATATAGTTGACGGGAGTAGGCGGATTGAAAAGGCCACAATCGAATCTATCAAACACAATTACTCGCCCTCGCTTTTCCAACCCTAGTTGCTTTTTGTTCTTCATCTCGACGGTGATCTACGACGCCCTAGATGGCCTGCCACTCCATTGGACGCCACGTCCTGGCACGGTCCCTCCCGGGCCGGCGTTCTTTGGATTCAAGTCCTTCGACGGCGGTGTGAGATGCCATCATGAGCATTGGCGCCCACCAGTCATGAGGGAGAGTGGCCACCCTGGGCTCTGAAAGTGCAGATCCGAGCGAGGGGGTGGCAGATCTAGCAGCCGGCGACCAGCAGTGGACCAGGCGACATAGGTCGCGACGAGGTGGGAAGAAGCGGGAGAGGAAAGAAATGGTGAAAGAGGGGAGGTGGATACACAGGGGCTGACTTCAGCACCATCGTACCAATGGCCAGTGGTGGTTGTGGCCACTGGGCTACGGTGACACTTGAGGGTGTTGGCGTGTTACCCCGAGTCACTCTGGGAGAGCGCTGGGGAAAGGGGAGGGCGAGGGATGTCGCTCCCTTGATCCGAAATGAAAGTGTTGTCTGTAGCCTTCTTTTGCACGGAGTGCTGTTGACTAGGATTTTGATTATAATATTTAATCTAACGATGCAAGTACAAAGGAATCGAAAGCATCTGGTAGAAGTATGGATGATTGCATGGAGCATAATTAGTTGGGCATGAACAAATAACATATTCCATGTGCGGAAGCCATCACACATTGACCAAGACACAAAATGGCGGCTTAGCTTGCAGTTGAACATGGTAGCATCATTTTCCAGTCAATCTTGACTTTTTGAGAAAGTTGTTGTAGAGAAAATTAAGCAGCAGTCTCAAAGTATGCCTTACTCTTAGCTGGCCTAGATCCTATCGAAGTATATATATATATATAAGTTCGCCTTCATCAGCGTCGCAGCACAACATGGTATTCAAGGCTACAATGTCATCCTCAGCAATGTCCTCCCAGCTTCTTGTCCTGCTCTGTATGGTATTGGTCTCTCTTGCCATCATCTTACAAGGCGCATGTGCTGCAAGAGATCTCACCCACACTATGCATGGTAATTAGTCTCATAAACTCCCTTGAGTGCATATTGTTTTTGACATAGAAATTGTTATAATAAAGCATGCTATTAGTATCAATTAGGAGAACTTTCGTGCATGAAGCGTTTGAATAACATGCGCACTTTCTCTGTCTTCGCACTTGACATCCATGATTGCTGCTTATGCAAGAACAGGCTCGTACTTCCTGAGAAGGTTTATCATAACCTTCCATGATACATGCAGTAACACATAACCACATGTGTTTACGGACCACTTGATTACTGCATTCAGTACTATCGACCAATCAAAATGAGCAGTTCTTAGATGATGACATGCTGGCTAAATATTGAATCTTCAAAACTCTCCATCTAGTTGATTGTGAATTTCATTTTCTAATAACGTCACATTAATAATCTCCAGAAAATCACAACTATTTATATATAATATTCCTTTTCGGTTTGTAGCTAGCAATTACCGTGGTGGCAATGGTCGTGGCGGCTATTATGGTGGGTACGATCGTGGCAATGGTCGTGGGTACCGTGGCGGCTATGGTGGGTACCGTGGCGACATGTCGGACATCTATGGCGCTCCTCCTTGATAATATTTTTACCATTGTATCATTCACAAACGTTCAGTTCTATTACTCTTTTCAATTCCTCATTATATTCATACAAAAGAAGGTGATGAACAACCTAATAGTATAAGGATTTGCATGTTCAACTTTGAACATTATTACAATAACCGGTACTTTGTAACAGATGTGATGTTTGGTGAGAAATCCATGTGCATGCTGTAATATTGGCAAGCTCGTTTCTACGTGCCTGTAATTATTGCAATAATAAAGATGTGCTTTTTGTCGTTCGGTTCAAAGATTGTTTGATCATCTCTGTATTTGATGGACCAAATAAAGCACCTGATGCAGCTGGGCTATCCTTACTGTCGTAACACCCACGCGGTTAATTATAATTAGGGGCAAGGAGTAAACATATTACAGGAAATACACCCTTAAAATCATTAGTGGACAAAAATTACAGTAGAATATTTTATTTTCCGAGGGCATCGTTGGTGAACATAGTGAAACCTTGGAACTAGTTATTAGTAAATAGCGATTTATATTTTATAGCAAATATGCCCGTGTGTTGCAACGAGATCTAGATAGAAAATAATAAATCACAATATTCATGCCAATAAACATAAAACAGTCATGATAAAATTGCATGTTAAATATTAAATTATCTCAAATCTACATTATGCGACATAATTTGGCATGTTAACAAAAATTAGTATTGCTTGCGCAGTTAGGACAGCAAGCCATGCAAGTTTAAATGTCATCCTCTTGTTATTGATTTATACATTTTTTGGGTTCGACGCAGAACACTTGTACATAATAAAGAGAAAACATGTGAAACCTCAAACTGTTTATTCAAACACTATTCTGGCTTCATAAAGAAGCACGCCCATCAGTTATTTAGATCTAGGGACCGGAACTCACGTTGCATCCATCAGACCTTGTCACAAAGATCCCCTGTAGATAATGTTTACAAAACTCCATTAGCTGATCTTCTAATCCTCCATTGATGTCCATCTTATACAGTAAGATTTTTTAAATAATTATACAGGAAGAATTGGAGTCATACAGGAAGAACAAATGACTCAGGTACATGCTTATCTGAGGAAGAATTGGAGTCATGCAGGAAGATTTTTTTTATTGAATACACCATGGTAAATTGATGGATGTGACTAACCTCGAGTATTTGTGACCATTGGCGCACAAGAAGACACTGAGCAGGCTTGAAGACAGCAATATCCAGACGGGCGGACCCCTCAAGGGAAGTCTATTCATCGTGCCTGCGATTAGAATATGTCCAATCGCAGACGCCGAGCACTCCCGCCTCACCCTCCGGCCATCGTCTGGCGGCATCGTCGTCTCCGGTCCACCTCCGCTGCCCACCTCCACTCCGACGTCGAGCTCCCTAGCCCTAGTTCCGGCCCACCGGTTATCCTCCGCTGGCGGGCCGGCGGTGCCCCCTCCGCCTCGCCGCATTGCCCTCATAACCTGCCTCTGCCGCCGGTCTTCCCTGCCCACCCACCTGTTCTAAGGCCATTGGCGCCCCAGCAACTCCACTCCTGAAGTCCGACCGCAATAAAAATTACAGTAGAATATTTTATTTTTCGAGGACGTCGTTGGTGAACATAGTGAAACCTCGGAACTAGTTATTAGTAAAAAGCAATTTACATTTGATCTCGCAAAGTAAGGCTCGCAGTTCCTTGCGTGCACTAGTTAGTTACGGGGAAAGATTTGAGGACAATATCGTCAGCAACCATGTGCACTCAACTCGTCCTAGTGTCACCAGCACTCCGGAGCACCTTGAGCCTGACCTGCGCGCCGTGCTCTGGCTTGAGCAGGCCGACACAGACTGGCGCGTGCGACTAGGCCGGTGAGAGCTCGACCACAAAGCGCCGCAGGATCATGGCGCGAGCCCCATCTTGGCCTCCAGTAGCGCCAAGTTCTGGGCTACGCAGGTGCGCGGCCCGGCTCCCAGCCAAACGGGAAGAACGCCGGCGCGTCCCTGGACTCCCTGAACACCCCCTCCAAAAACCTCTCCGGCCTGAACTCGCCCGTATCGGGCCCCCGCACGTCCCTGTCGTGGTGGACGCACAGCAGCGGCAGCGCCAGCACCATGCCCGCCGGATATCTCACGCCGCCGGTGGAGCGCCGTCAGCGGGGTGTTCAGCCGCAGCACCTCGTCCAGCACCATGCTCCAGCGTCCCGGCACCGCCGAAGACGCGACACCTCCTCCCTCGCCCGGTCCTGCCACTCCGGGTGCGTGGCGAGCACCACCATCATCCACGTGAGCAGCACCGATGTGGTCTCCTTGCCGGCAAAGTAGAAGAGCTTGCACTCCCCGATCACGTCGTCCGTGGTGATGCCGCCGGCGAAGGACGGAAGGTGTCACCGCCGCCGCCCTTGCAGCTCCATGTTCGACTCCAGGAGCGGGCTGAGGAGGTCGTCACTTGTGTTGAACTGAATCTCGTGCATTCTTTAATCATTGTGCAAATTGGTGATGCATTTTAGTTGCACGTTTACATTCCTAGCTAGCTGCATGTGTGTGTAAGCCAGAACCGTGTTGTGTTTACGGTGCGGCCAGGAGCGCTCGCCGCCATGCCGCGCAGAAACCGTTCCCGCGCACAAGGCGGGCACGACGCAGCGTGTGCGCGCATGGCGGGGAGTTCGTTCGTCTTATACCGTGTAATCACCGCGAATAAACAGTAACAACAATGACAGAAAAGATGCAACGTTTTGGCAGCGCCATTCTCTCGTGCTCGTGCGTTCTGTGTGATCTCAAGTTTGAGAGGGTGAGCGACGTCGTGTCTGTGGTGAGCGCGGACGCCGGAGCGTTGTAGATCGCCGTCGGTCCAGCCATTCCGGCAGCCGGCGCCAACATCTGGTATCAGAGCCGCGTTGTATGTTCTACGGTGGTTCCGTGAGCCCACCGCGGGAGCCGCCGAGGAAGAAACGCGTGATCCCACGCAGAACACCGGAATCGAGGAAGATGACCAGTGATGATGCGTCATCGAGTGTGGGACCTGGTGGCATCAGGGAGAGTTCCTTGATGTGGCCAATGCTCACCCGATCCAACAACACCGAGTGGGCCATGTTGATGCAGTGTAACTTTGAAGCGATGGAGCTATGGGAGGTGATCGAGCCCGGTGGCGCCAATGTCAGGAGAGCGCACGACAGGCAGGCTATAGGGTGCCTCCTCCGCTCTGTGCCGAAGGAGATGTGGCAGATGCTCGGGGCCAAGAAGACGGTGAAGGAGGCGTGGGGGACGGTGAATAGCATGCGCGTTGGGGCTGACCGTGTGAAGGAGGCCAACGCGCAGCGTCTCCTGAAGGATTTCGAGAACATCGCCTTCAAGGATGGCGAGTCCGTGGACGACTTCGCGATGCGCATTAACGCCCTGGCGGCAGATCTGCGCACCCTCGGCGAGGCCATGGAAGAAACCAAAGTGGCGAGGAAGATGCTACGCGTTCTACCTCAACGCTACGACTAGATCGCGATCTTGATCGAGACTTTACTCGATCTGAAGAAACTGTCGCTGGAGGAACTTGTCAGTCGTCTCAGGTTGGCCGAGGACCGGATGGAGACCGAGTCCGTCACCGACAAGGCCGGCAGGCTCATGCTCACGGAGGAGGAATGGGTGTCGAGGAATCGCCATCGTCTCCTCCCAGAATCCTCATCATCCGGTGGAGGCGAGAAGAAGTCCGGATACACTCCGGGCAAGAACAAGAGCGGCGGGCGCTACGACAAGAAAGAGCCCGTCGTCAAGCTTGCATATGAGGGCACTCCGAGGCGGAAAGGGCGCTGCAGGAACTGTGGCATCTACGGCCACTGGAAGGAAGACTGCAAGAAGCCGCCTCGAAAGGAGCGCAAGGAAGAGGCACATTATGTGCAGGCAGAGTCCGAACAGCCGTCGCTGCTGCTGGTGACGGTGAACGCCATGCGCGTCCAGCCACGCGACATTGTGGCATCAGATGTGAGCGTGATGCGACAAGTCGTGTATCTCAACGAGAAGGAGGTGTTGCCTGCCGATCATGAAGAAGACGACGATGTCTGGATCCTAGACACCGGGGCCAGTAATCATATGACCGGATGGCGTGACGCGCTCGTGTTGCTGGACGTGTCTGTCGGCGGCACAGTGCGGTTCGGTGACGGATCATTCGTCGCGATCGAGGGCATCGGATCGGTGATGCTCCAAACAAAGCAGAACGTCCATAAGGTATTGACTGAAGTTTATTACATTCCCATGTTGAAGGAGCAATATTGTCAGTCTAGGCCAACTAGAGGAGGGAGGCTGCAAAGTTGTGTTAGAAGATGGTTTCTGCAGTGTGTTCGACGTCGAGCGTTCACTACTGGCTCGAGCACCTCGTGTTGGGAATCGTCTATATTTGCTGAAAGTGCAGCTAGCTGCTCCTGTCTGTCTGGTTGCCAAAGGGGATGACAAGGCGTGGTTGTGGCATGGCCGATACGGCCACCTCAACTTCCGAGCGCTCCGAGAGCTCGGCGTGAAGGGAATGGTAGAGGGACTGCCACTGCTGGATCGTGTGGAGGAGTTCTGTGATGGCTGTGCTCTTGGCAAGCAGCATCGACAACCGTTCCCACAAGTGGCAAACTACCGTGCTGAAAGTCCTCTGGATTTATTCCACACTGATCTCTGTGGTCAGATTAAGCCAAAAACTTCAGGGGGCAAGAGCTATTTCCTACTCATAGTGGATGATTATTCTCGGTATATGTGGATTGAACTTCTCACAACCAAAGGTGAGGCGTTCAAGTGTTTCAAGCGTGTTAAGGCACTTGCTGAAACCGAGCGTGGTGGGAAACTTCATGCTTTTCGCAGTGATCGTGGAGGCGAATTCAACTCCATAGAGTTCAAGGAATACTGTGATGAGCACGGAGTCAAGCACTTCGCCACCACGCCGTACACACCACAGCAAAATGGAGTGGTGGAGCGCCGCAATCGGACAGTAGTTGAAATGGCTAGGTGCCTACTCAAGAGCAAGAGTGTTCCAGGAGAGTTTTGGGGTGAAGCAGTCACCACAGTTGTGTATCTGCTGAACCGAGCCCCTACAAAGAGTCTTCAAGGCAGGACACCCTATGAAGCATGGTACAAAAAGAAGCCCAAGGTACATCACCTTCGGACTTTTGGTTGTGTAGCCCATGTGAAGCAAGTAGGGCCAGGCATCACTAAGTTGTCTGACAGATCAACTCCAATGGTGTTCACTGGCTATGAAAAGGGAACAAAGGGCTATTGAGTTTATGATCCAGTAGCCAAGAAACTGCACATATCAAGGGATGTGATATTTGAAGAAGCTAGAGCTTGGAAGTGGCAAAGTGAAGCTCAGCCTGATCCAATTGCACCTATGTTTGATGTGGAGTTTTACACTGTTACCGGACCGGGAACAGTAACTAAAGTGCAGAAGCAGAAACTAATGGAGCAGCAGATAATACACTGTCTGAACCTGACTCACCCAACCAAGGTCAGTGGCATATCAATACTGATTCTAGTGCTGGTTCCAATCATTCTACACCACCAGGAAGTCCTACAGAGCAAGAGATTGTGTTTGCAACACCACCTACTAATTCAGGAAACTCAGAAAATTGGCAAGCAAGATTCAGAACTTTGGAAAGTATCTATGACACTACTGATGAGGTCCAGGACTTTCAGTATACTGATGAGGAGCCTAGAAATGTAGAAGAGGCACTGAATGGGCAGTGTTGGAGGGAAGCTATGGTCTCTGAGATGAATTCAATTCAGACCAACAAGACCTGGGAGCTGACAGCACTACCAACAGGCCACCGAGCTATTGGCCTAAAATGGGTCTTCAAAGTAAAGAGAGATCCAGATGGCAAGATCACTAAGCATAAAGCTCGGTTAGTTGCAAAGGGGTATGCTCAGCGTGAGGGGGTGGATTTTGAAGAGGTTTTTGCCCCAGTGGCAAGAATAGAGACAGTTAGACTGTTGATTGCTTTAGCTGCACAGAAAGGATGGCAAGTGCATCACATGGATGTTAAATCGGCATTTCTGAATGGTGACTTGAGTGAGGAGGTGTATGTACAGCAACCTCCTGGATTTGTTGTCAAGAATGGCAGTGGAAAGGTGCTCAAACTGAAGAAAGCACTATATGGGTTGCGTCAGGCTCCTAGAGCTTGGAATGCAAGATTGGATAAAGAATTGTTGAAGCTTGGCTTTGAAAGAAACCCACTGGAACATGCTGTGTATAGAAGGTCAGATAAAACAGGCCTGCTCCTAGTGGGAGTCTATGTGGATGATCTAATAATCACTGGGTCAAGTGAGGCAATCACTAATGCATTCAAGAAGGAGATGATGAGCAGCTTCAGTATGAGTGATCTAGGGCTGCTAAGTTACTATTTGGGTATTCAGGTAGAACAAAAGGATGGAATGACTACATTATGTCAGAGCTCATACACTCTGAAGATCTTGGAGCAAGCAGGGATGAAGGGGTGCAATGCCTGCAGTGTTCCAATGGAAAACAGACTGAAATTGAGCAAGAAGGATCAGTCACCACCTATTGACAAGACAAAATACAGAAGTATAATAGGAAGCCTGAGATACTTGGTGAATACAAGGCCAGATATCGCCTTTGCTGTCGGGATTGTTAGCAGATACATGGAAGATCCGAGAGCAAGTCACTAGGCAGCAGTCAAGCAGATTCTCAGATATTTAGCAAGAACAGTGAACTATGGTTGTGTGTATAAGAGGCTGGGTGATACTGAAATTGAATTAGTTGGATTCAGTGACAGTGACTTGGCTGGTGATGTCGATGACAGAAAAAGCACAAGTGGTTCGGTGTTTTTGTTGGGGACAAATCTGGTGACCTGGGTGTCACAGAAGCAAAGAGTTGTGGCACTCTCATCCTGAGAGGCTGAATATATTGCCAGAGCAAATGCAGCTTGTCAGGGCATTTGGCTCAGTCGGCTTCTTGGTGCATTGCTAGGAGTTCAGGCACCAAAGGTGAGGCTACTAGTTGACAACAAATCGGCAATTTCTCTAAGCAAGAATCCGGTACATCATGACAGAAGCAAACATATCGACACTAAGTATCATTTTGTTCGAGACTGTGTTGATAGAGGAGAGGTCGATATTGATCATGTGAGCACAGGTGAACAGCTTGCAGACATACTGACAAAGGCGCTTGGGCGTGTCAGGTTCGTCGAGCTTCGTCAGCAGTTGGGCGTGGTGGAGGTGCAGCGAGAGTAGGGGGTGAAATGTTGAACTGAATCTCGTGCATTCCTTAATCATTCTGCAAATAGGTGATGCATTTTAGTTGCACGTTTACATTCCTAGCTAGCTGCATGTGTGTGTAAGCCAGAACCGTGTTGTGTTCACGGTGCGGCCAGGAGCGCTCGCCGCCATGCCGCGCAGAAACTGTTCCCGCGCACAAGGCGGGCACGACGCAGCGTGAGCGCGCATGGCGGGGAGTTCGTTGGTCTTATACCATGTAATCACCGCGAATAAACAGTAACAACAACGACCAGAAAAGCTGCAACGTTTTGGCAGCGCCATTCTCTCGTGCCCGTGAGTTCTGTGTGATCTCAAGTTTGAGAGGGTGAGCGACATCGTGTCTGTGGTGAGCGCGGACGCCGGAGCATGTCAGATCGCCGTCGGTCCAGCCATTCCGGCAGCCGGCGCCAACAACTTGTCACCTCGCCGTTCCTCAAGGCATGCTCTCTTTTTGGCACGATGCGTCGTAGGGCCACTTCAATCTAGGGCCACTTCAATCTCAGCAGCGATCTGCTCCATCCTTCGGTTGGTTCTCGTCGGCAGGAACCTGCACGAGCATAGAATGCATTAGTACTACACTAGTACTACTGCACGGCAGACCAAGAAAAAGATTGCTGCACAAGCACAAACAAGAAATTAAAAGACATGGCAGGAGCTAAGACTGAGAGAACTCACAGGTAACCAGGGATGTGCAGCTTGTCCATGGCCAGAATGGTGAGCTCGATCTGCTCCTCCTGGATCGGAGCTGAAAGATCACCCTGCCCTCGCGGTAGCTGCTGCCGAACGCGCGCCCGACATGACGCGCGTCCCCTGTAAGGTTCTGCATCTCCGGCCAGATGTCCACCTCTCATGGCTCCTCACCCGCAGCCAGGCCTTTCCACCTCTCCACCAGATCCTTGCAACATGCGATGAAAGCCGGCAACATGCGCTGAAAACCAGAGGCAGATCATGTCATCAGCTGCTGTGTACTAGATCTAGAATCTGGATTCCTCGCTCTCTCCATACTACATTGGGCATCATCGACATGCATGCTCGAGCTGGGTCAGGTCAGTTGATCAATTGAGGTCACCTTGAGTTTCTCCCGGTGGAAGGCGGGGTTGTTGATCCTCCTGTGCTTGGCCCATTTTCTCTGCCTCGTGGCTGCCGATGCCGTTGTGAAGCCTCCTCAGGAGCCGGCCTAGCTTAGAGGTCCTTTACAGTATGGCTGGATGTATCCGATTGAACGACGGCTTGGCACATTGAACAATCTTGTAAAGAATAGGACTAGGCCTGAAGGATCAATTGTTGAAGCCTACATAGAAAGTGAAGTCTTGGCATTTTATTCTATATACACAGACCATATCGATATAAGTTCTGAATTTGATGCGCCATTAGATGGTGACATCTCTGTTTTCATGCATGGTGTTCAACTTATTGGCAAGGATCGGGTGCAATACATCGATACTAAAATCTTGGACAAGCTCATTTGATATGTACTAAAACCTGAAGTTGAGCCGTATTCGGAGTATGTATGTTCTACTTTGTGCTTATTTATATTATATATATATGTTGACCACTGTAGATTCCTAATAATGTTTAAACTTTGTCATACAGCATGAATTGTTGGCGCAAGAAGGGGCACGTGATGTTGAGAAAATGCAGAAGAAAGAATTTGCTAAATGGTTTAAGAATCATGTAAGTTAATAACATGCTATCATTTATGAAGTCACTGATATTACACTAGACTCAACTACATGTAATAGATTGAGAAGCTGCATAAAGAGGAACCTAATCAGGTCAGCGATGGATTTTATGCACTCTCTCGTGGTCCTGATCTCCGAGTCAAGACCTGTGCAGCTTGCAGTATTAATGGAGTCCGCTATAGCACTGTTGACCGTGAGAAAAACCTAAAGACACAAAATAGTGGTGTCATGGCCGAGGGACACATAGAAGCGAAAAAAATTTAATTTTATGGTGTTCTCAAAGAGGTAGTTGAGTTGTTATATAACTCTAATCTAGAATTCCGTCGATCAGTGGTTCTATTTCGATGCAATTGGTACAATCAAGGGGGTAAGACTGTATGCATTAGAGATGATGGACATTTCAAGTCCATCAACATCCATTCATTTTGGTACAAGTCTGACTCTTTTATTTTGACGACACAATCCACCAAGATATTTTATTTGCAGGATAATCATTTAGGTAAAGATCGGCGAGTTGTGCAAAAAATTGAACATAAGGACATGTATAATGTGCCTGAAAAGGATGCTGATGTACACCAAGATGATTATTGTTCCAATACGGAGCGTGGAGTGCAGGAAGGTGATGCTGATGCTGAGGATGTGCACCAGAAAGAGCAAGATGGAAAAGACACATTCATTGAAACTAATTTAGCGGACCTTTTAATAAGAGACGGGAAGCAAGGTAACGCAGAAGAACATGACGATGAAGATGAAAGTGTCTTGAAGTACTATAGTGATAGTGACGACAATGTGAATAGTAACATGATGTAGCCGAAGACGACGATGATGATCTATAGGAGTTTGCATTGCTTCCGGCTGTGCGTTGTCTAGTAGTTAATTATTGTTATGCCTTTGTAGTGGAATTCATGTAATAATGTTGAATTTTTTATGATGATGACTGTTTTGTTACTATGCCCGATGTGTTGAAGTTTGTACTTTATTTTGAGGGTAACATAAGTTCTTCATTAATCATATATATATAAATATATATATATATATATATATTTACATTGGCAACAAGGTCCACGAATCAGTTCCTGGACCTCATGAGTAGCGCAGTGGTGGATAGTAACTGCCGAACTAGCCTTGACCCGTGTTCGAACCCGTGCAGCAGCAAAACTTTTCATCTTGTTCGGCACACTTGTTTTCACAGCGAGCCTTTTTCTCTTCCTAGGCCGGATCTAGTGGATCCTGATGGCTCACTCAAACCTGGGATGGCTGCATAGCAATTTTATTTCGGGTCTACCTTTGAAACAGGCCCCGACCTTATTATCTGCGGGCACCACTATGACACGTGGCCACGATGTGGACACACCGGACCGGGAAAGCAACATGTGGCTGCACAACTACCTGCCATACCCACTGAACGTACACGTGGCATCCACCTAGACCTGCCCAACGGGACTCGCATTAACATGTGTTAGCCACGACGGCCCGCGGCCCCGCAATCGTACATATGGAAGGCCGAGTCCCACCTCACCAGTGGACCCCGTGTTGACATATTTGACCGATAACCCTGATACGTGGACCTTCAGGTCCTGGTCAGCACACGTGGATGCCAGGTAGACATCTTGGACCAGTCAACCGGCACCTACAGTTACACGTGTTATCCATGCCGGCCTGCTGGGCCCACACTCAGTACACATGGACGCCCGGGTCACACCTCTCTGGTGGACCTGCATTGACATAGTTGACCCACAAGCCTGGCACGTGGACCGGCGGGTCTAGGTCGCTACACGTGGTAGCCACGTAGACACGCGGACCCTCTATCATTATATGTGGCCTATGGGTCCCAACGCTACATGTGGCTCACCGGTTCTATGATGAGTCGCAGTCGTCGCAGATACGAGGAGTTGATGGCATACCGTTTTTTTGACGATATGAGATGATGTTCTATGACGCGTGTTTTACTTTTGTCATAGTTCCGTATGGGATTAGGGCTCCCGCCGATAAACTATGACGAAACATTAATATAGAATCCTTTAGTAGTCCCGGTTCCCAACCCTGTTTAGTCCCTTTGGTCCTGATTATGGAACCGGGACTACGAATCCGGAACTAAAGACCTGGATTATTAGTTCCGGTTCCCACACTCGGGACTAAAGGTCCGTGGAAAGGCAAAATATTTACTCTGGGCCTAGGACTCGAACCCGAGACCCCTTGCCTCATGTACACCTTCTTTACCACCCCACATACATATCACACGTGATTTTGAATGATATGCCGTCCTTTTAAACTAACCCGTGAAGGACCCTTTAGTCCGGGATGGAGCCACCATTCGGGACTAAAGACCATTTTAGTCCGGGTTGGAGCCATCAAATGTCCTTTAGTCTTGGTTGATTTTACCACCCGGGACTAAATGTTTAGGACTTTTAGTCACGGTTGGAGCCACCAACTAGGACTAAAAGGTCTCTGCGCCCCCTAGCCGTTGGACCCGTGACTAAAGCCTTCATTAGTCTCGGGCCCAAAACTGGCCGGGACAAATGAGAAGGACAAAAGATCGTTTCTGTAGTAGTGAAACTGGAATTTCGTCATAGATGTGGTCTGTTCAATAGCGAAGTTTCAAACGTCACGCGCAAAAATATCATGTAAGCTACTATTTCTACTAGTGGAATGAGTAGGTCATTGTCCGAATTTGCGGGTTTCGACGAGTTTTCGATATCTACTCGGATTTCGGCTTTCCTTAGCTTATGTTTTGTTTGTGTGGGACTCTTTGGTGCGCCTCTTACCTATTGGACAAGTCTATGCCACCCCATATATAGTTGAAGGGAGTAGGCAGATTGAAAAGACCACAATCGAAACTATCAAACACAATTACTCCTTTTTCTCTTTGTCCTCGCTTTTCCAACCCTAGTTGCTTTTTGTTCTTCATCTCGACGGTGATCTACGACGCCCTAGATGGCCTGCCGAGCCTAGGGCACTCCATTGGACGCCACGTCCTGGCAGGGTCCCTCCCGGGCCGGCGTTCTTTGGATTCTAGTCCTTCGACGGTGGTGTGAGATGCCATCATGAGCATTGGCGCCCACCAGTCATGGGGGAGAGTGGCCACCCAGGGATTTGAGAGTGCAGATCCGAGCGAGGGGGTGGCAGATCTAGCAGCCGGCGACCAGCAGTGGACCAGGCGACCTAGGTCGCGACGAGGTGGGAAGAAGCGGGAGAGGAAAGAAATGGTGAAAGAGGGGAGGTGGATACACAGGGGCTGACTTCAGCACCATCGTACCAATGGCCAGTGGTGGTTGTGGCCACTGGGCTACGGTGACACTTGAGGGTGTTGGCGTGTTACCCCGAGTCACTCTGGGAGAGCGCTGGGGAAAGGGGAGGGCGAGGGATGTCGCTCCCTTGATCCGAAATGAAAGTGTTATCTGTAGCCTTCTTTTGCACGGAGTGCTGTTGACTAGGACTTTGATTATAATATTTAATCTAACGATGCAACTACAAAGGAATCGAAAGCATCTGGTAGAAGTATGGATGATTGCATGGAGCATAATTAGTTGGGCATGAACAAATAACATATTCCATGTGCGGAAGCCATCACACATTGACCAAGATACAAAATGGCGGCTTAGCTTGCAGTTGAACATGGTAGCATCATTTTCCAGTCAATCTTGACTTTTTGAGAAAGTTGTTGTAGAGAAAATTAAGCAGCAGTCTCAAACTATGCCTTACTCTTAGCTGGCCTAGATCCTATCGAAGTATATATATATATATATAATTTCGCCTTCATCAGCGTCGCAGCACAACATCGTATTCAAGGCTACAATGTTATCCTCAGCAATGTCCTCCCAGCTTCTTGTCCTTCTCTGTCTGGTATTGGTCTCTCTTGCCATCATCTTACAAGGCGCATGTGCTGCAAGAGATCTCACCCACACTATGCATGGTAATCAGTCTCATAAACTCCCTTGAGTGCATATTGTTTTTGATATAGAAATTTTTATAATAAAGCATGCTATTAGTCTCAATTAGGAGAACTTCCGTGCATGAAGCGTTTGAATAACATGCGCACTTTCTCTGTCTTCGCACTTGACATCCATGATTGCTGCTGATGCAAGAACAGGCTCGTACTTCCTGAGAAGGTTTATCATAACCTTCCATGATAGATGCAGTAACACATAACCACATGTGTTTACGGACCACTTGATTACTGCATTCAGTACGATCGACCCATCAAAATGAGCAGTTCTTAGATGATGACATGCTGGCTAAATATTGAATCTTCAAAACTCTCCATCTAGTTGATTGCGAATTTCATTTTCTAATAATGTCACATTAATAATCTCCAGAAAATCACAACTATTTATATATAATATTCCTTTTCGGTTTGTAGCTAGCAATTACCGTGGTGGCAATGGTCGTGGCGGCTATTATGGTGGGTACGATGGTGGCAATGGTCGTGGCCGTGGCTGCTATGGTGGGTACCATGACGGCATGTCAGACATCTATGGCGCTCCTCCTTGATAATATTTTTACCATTGTATCATTCACAAACGTTCAGTTCTATTACTCTTTTCAATTCCTCATTATATTCATACAAAAGAAGGTGATGAACAACCTAATAGTATAAGGATTGGCATGTTCAACTTTGAACATTATTACAATAACCGGTACTTTGTAACAGATGTGATGTTTGGTGAGAAATCCATGTGCATGCTGTAATATTGGCAAGCTCGTTTCTACGTGCCTGTAATTATTACAATACTAAAGATGTGCTCGTTCGGTTCAAAGATTGTTTGATCATCTCTGTATTTGATGGACCAAATAAAGCACCTGATGCAGCTGGGCTTATGCTTACTGTCGTAACACCCACGCGGTTAATTATAGTTACGGGTAAGGAGTAAACATATTACAGGAAATACACCCTTAAAATCTTTAGTGGACAAAAATTACAGTAGAATATTTTATTTTCCGAGGGCATCGTTGGTGAACATAGTGAAACCTTGGAACTAGTTATTAGTAAATAGCAATTTACATTTTATAGCAAATATGCCCGTGTGTTGCAACAGGATCTAGATAGAAAATAATAAATCACAATATTCATGCCAATAAACATAAAACAGTCATGATAAAATTGAATGCTAAATATTAAATTATCTCAAATCTACATTATGCGACATAATTTGCCATGTTAACAAAAATTAGTATTGCTTGCGCAGTTAGGACAGCAAGCCATGCAAGTTTAAATGTCATCCTCTTGTTATTGATTTATACATTTTTCAGGTTCGACGCAGAACACTTGTACATAATAAAGAGAACACATGTGAAACCTCAAACTATTTATTCAAATACTAATCTCGCTTCATAAAGAAGCACGCCCATCAGTTATTTAGATCTAGGGACCGGAACTCACGTTGCATCCATCAGACCTTGTCACAAAGATCCCCTGTAGATAATGTTTACAAAACCCCATTAGCTGATCTTCTGATCCTCCATTGATGTCCATCTTATACAGTAAGATTTTTTAAATAATTATACAGGAAGAATTGGAGTCAATGACTCAGGTACTTGCTTATCTGAGGAAGAATTGGAGTCATGCAGGAAGATTTTTTTTATTGAATACACCATGGTAAATTGATGGATGTGACTAACCTCTAGTATTTGTGACCATCGGCGCACAAGAAGACACTGAGGAGGCACACCTTATCCATTATTATGAACACAATATCTGGGCACATCCTCCTCTCAAATATTCTGCCTAACAACTTGAATTTGTCAATCGAATACCCAACATCGAAGAAAGCAATGTCCAGACGGTCGGACCCCTCAAGGATGTTGGGCCATTTTGGGCGGAGCCGACGTGCGCGGCTTGGGTGGCGCCGAGCCGGTTGCACGACTGGCCGGGCCGTGCCGCTACTGGCCGTGCGCCGTGAGCGGAGCCCAGCGGCCGCGGGCCGAGCTGCTCCAGTGCTTAGTTATTCTATCTTGAAGAGAATGGTATAAAGGCTCAATACAGTATGTCGGGCGAACCACAACGAAATGGAGTAGCTAAGCATCGTAATTTTACACTTATGGACATGATGCATAGTATGCTTAGTTATTCTATCTTGTCTGTGGAACTGTGGATGGAAGTGTTAAAGATAGCTGCGTATATACTTAATCGGGTTCCTACTAAATCAGTTCCAAAGACACCTTATGAATTGTGGTTTGGAAAGAAACCGATGCTTAATTATTTACGTGTGTGAAGTTGTCCTGCTGAAGCTAAATTATTTAATCCACAGCAGAAGAAATTAGGTTATGAGACGGTGACCTGCCATTTTATCGAATACCCTGATAAGTCTAAGGGATACCATTTGTACTGTCCCAATCACCTCACTAAGTTTGTTGAGACCAGACATGCTGTGTTCCTAGACGATGCAGGAATCAGTGGGAGCTTATCGAGGAGGGAAATAAATCTTGAAGAAATACAGACTAAGCTTCCCATCCCGATGATTCAGGAGACAATAACACCTCAGTTTGTGGCGCTGTTCATTCCCTCTTTTCAGAGTACACCTCCTGTTCAGATTACTCCTACTGTTCAGAGTACTAGTGCTGCTCCTCCAGTTGAAGTAGCTACTGAGCCGGCGAGCGAATCACAAGGTGAGCAAGTGGCGCCTAATGTTGAAGTCGAAAACCCAGTAGAGGTGCCTCAACCAGCACCTCATCCTGTTTCACCCTTAAGAAGATCTCAGCGGGTCAGGAAACCAACTAATTTCCTTGGTTATGAGACATACTTAAGTGAAGACATGTATGATGTTGGGAAGATTGACGATCCTAACTCGTTTAGGGACGCAATATCATGTGAGAACTCTGCTAAATGGGTTGAGGCTATGGAAGAAGAGATTAAGTCCATGAGTTCTAATGACGTATGGGATTCAGTAGATATTCCTAATGGAGTCAAAATAGTAGGATGTAAATGGGTCTGCAAGAATAAGCGTGATTCCAAAGGGAACGTCGAACTATTGAAAGCGAGGCTTGTAGCCAAGGGTTTTACACAGATTATAATGAAACTTTGTCCCCTATGTCTAAGAAAGATTCTTTTAGAATCGTCAGTGCGCTAGTGGCTCATTATGACTTAGAGTTGCATCAGATGGATATAAAAACTACGTTCCTTAACAGTGACTTTGATGAGACCATCTTCATAGCACAACCGGAAGGTTTTGTTGTGAAGGGCAAGAAACAAATGGGATGCAGACTGAAGAAGTCCATCTACGGACTTAAGGAAGCGTCAAGATAATGAAACCTTAAATTCGATCAAGTGATTAAGAAATTCAGGTTTAAGGAGAATGATGTGGATAACTGTATCTACACTAAGATAAAGGGTGGTAAATTTATAATTCTAATGCTTTATGCGGATGATATCCTATTAGTAAGCAGCGATAAGCGTATGCTGCAAGAAACAAAGAGTTTTTTTCATCCAACTTTGATATTGTCAGACCCAAGTATACGGGACTGTCCACATGGCACACTTCACCTAGGACACGGGATGGGACATGGTCCACGCCCTACATCTTGTCACACCCGATTCTAGAAAGATCCAGATGCATCTCATGTGTGCGCCAGGATCATTTTCACACACACATGATAGACGGAAAAGTGTAATATATCAAAGGCAATGCTCAAAAAGTAACTAAATAAAGTATTTAACCATATTACACTCCGAATAAAAGAGACACAAAGGTCTTTAAACGATACACCGATATACCCTATACGAAGTCTGTAACAACTCCGTCTTTTACAGGCGATGACTGGTGAACGCAAAGCCTAAAACTCCTCAAAGTCGTCGAAGTTCTCCTCTTCAAAGTTCTCTTCTGAACAGCAATGGGCAAGGGTGAGTACTCTTATGGTTGGTACTCAGCAAGTGGGGTGAATATGCAAGGCCATCAAGGATAGGCTAAGGTTTGCAGCAGCGGGCACTTTTAGTTGGTCAAGTATTTATTAGCAAGCACCTATTAACTAGGTTTAAGTTTATACCATCCCACTTTAGCAAAAACATAAAGGTACCATCAACATAAACATAAACCAAGAACCACAATTTAATTAATCTTCAAGTTTCATTATCATGTGAGGGTCCAAGCCACTCTTAACCGTGAGTACGGCTATTATAAAAGTTTTACACTCTGCAGAGGTTGTACACTTTACCCACAAATCGTGTTTCCCTGAGTCGCCCGGGCTTGCAAGGCCCTTAAACACTTCCGAGGTGAGTGGCGAGGGTACACTACGAAGCCTTTACAAAGACATGTCGAGAGCTAGGCAGCCCGCTAGACTTTCAGTAGCAGTGTGGTCCATAAACCTCCCTAAAGGTCAGCTCCTTAGCAAAGGCAGCTACCCCAAGAGGACCGGGCTATGACCCCTATCACCGACCCCTCCTTGCCCTTTAGGTAAGGCCACCAGCTCACTACACATCTAATTAATTGGCTAAGGTCAGAGCCATATGACTTTGTGGTTGCACTGTTCACTTGGGTGGTTCTCCATGTTCCCATTAAACAAAACTGATCTTGAATTAACGCGGTATAACAACAATATGAAACGTGATCAACATTGTCATAAGAGTAAACCGACACCCTTCCCAAAGTTTGCAACTAAGCGTGTCTACCCAACATGAATAGTAAACCCAGGTGTTTCAAGGCTTTGGGTAAAAGACTAGGTAAGTCCTTAGTACAGGTAACCCAACAAGTTTATGCAAAGCAATATTGAGATAAAGTGAATTATCATGCTGTTGTTGGGATAAAATAGAATATGCAGGGCAGGGAATTCCACTTGCCTTCCTCAAACAGTTGTTGATTCTCTTCCTCGTTAGCTTGCTCTTGGTCTTGCTCGAACGTCACGTTGTCTACGCGATCACACAAACAAGCATACACAAATAAATAAGAAACAGTACAAACAGAGAATAAAAAGATGATAATATTGTAGTTCATGATGCAAGGATCGCGTGAGCACAAGAATCGCTGAAATCGGAGTTGAAACGATGAAGATATGGCCAAAACAGTGATTCAGGGATCTAACTGCGAGAGTTTTGAACTTCCAGGGGCTAGATCTGAAGAAATCAGGGGCTAAAACATAATTAAACCTTAAACAAAGGGTTGGGGTGCAAAACTGGAGGTCCTGGATGGCGGGTACTAATTCTGGAAAGGTCAGGGGTCGGGACAGAAAAAGAAAGGGCTCAACTCTAATTATTTTTCTACTGATCTGGACTGCGGGTTGATTCCTGGAAAACCTAGGGGCTTTTCTGGAAAAGTTCCGGGGACGGCTAGGGTCGGGCGTATCTAGTCCGTTGGATCAGAATCGTGTGGCAGGGTAAGGGTCGGGCGAGGGCGGCGGCTCGTGCGCGGCTCAGATTTGTTCTGCCCGTTAGATCTAGATCGAGCGGCAGGGCGAGGGTCGGCTCGGGTCGACCCGGCGGAGTAAAAGGGTCGGGCGAATCGGTTAGGCGACGCTGGGCGCCGGCGGCGAGCGAGAGCGGCGGCGGACGGCCGGAGCTCACCGAATTTTGTGGCCTTTATAAAAATATTTTTTAAAAATTTTATTTCCTATATTTTTGGGTGTTACAAAACCTACCCCCCTTAAAGAGAATCTCGTCCTCAAGATTTGGAAGGATTAGGGAACAACTGAGGGAATTCTGCAATCAGTTCATCTTCTCTTTCCCAAGTAGCCTCATCCTCTGAGTGGTGACTCCACTGTAGTTTGCATTTTGATCACCTTGTTCCGAGTAACTCTCTGAGATGTTTCCAAGATTCTAACCGGATGCTCTGCATAAGTCAAATCTTCTTGTACATTGAGTTCCTCCAGCGGTAACTGCTCCTCAGGCACTCTCAAACATTTCTTTAGCTGTGATACGTGAAACACATCATGGACATCTGACAATCGTGCCGGTAACTCCAATTGATAAGCCACTTCACCTTTCCTTTCCATGATCTGAAAAGGACCAATATAACGCGGTGACAACTTTCCTTTCACTTTGAATCTACGTAAACCCCTGATGGGTGATACCTTCAAATACACAAAAACTCCAACTTCAAATGTCAATTCCCTTCTTCGTGTGTCAGCATAACTTTTTTGTCGTGACTGAGCAGCCTTGAGATTATCCCAGATTATCTGGACTTGTCTATCTGCTTCTTGAAGAATCTCTGACCCAAACACCTGACTTTCTCCTGTCTGATTCCAATACAATGGTGTCCTGCATTTTCTCCCATATAATGCTTCAAATGGGGCCATCTTGAGACTTGCCTGATAACTGTTATTGTAGGAGAACTCTGCATATGGCAAGCTTTTATCCCAACTACCTCCATGCTTGAGGGCACATGCTCTCAACATATCCTCTAATACTTGATTTGTTCGCTCAGTCTGACCGTCTGTTTGTGGATGATATGCGGAACTGAAATTGAGCTTTGTATCCATGGATTCATGTAATTTCTGCCAGAAACGCGACGTGAACTGAGTACCTTGATCAGACACTATCTTCTTTGGAACACCGTGCAGACACACAATTCATGACATGTATAGTTCTGCTAACTTGGCTCCAGTGTATGTTTTTTTGACCGGGATGAAATGTGCGACTTTTGTCAATCTGTCCACAATAACCCATATCGAGTCGTAACCATCACGAGTACGGGGTAACCCTACAATGAAATCCATACCAATCTCTTCCCATTTCCATTCAGGTACCTTCAATGGCTGAAGTAAACCTGCTGGTCTCTGGTGTTCTGCTTTCACTCTCTGGCACACATCACACAAAGCCACGTGAGTTGCTACGTCTCTTTTCAAACCATACCACCAGTACCTTTCTTTCAAGTCTTGATACATCTTGGTACTTTCAGGATGAATGGAATAAGCGGAATCATGTGCCTCCTTCAAAATGAGTTCACGAAGGTGATCAATTTCAGGTACACATATCCTCTTTCTGAACCAAACAGTTCCTTGTTCATCTTCGGTGAAATCCGTAGTCTTGCCTAAACCAATTTGAATCTTGATCTCTTTGATCTTAGCATCTGTCAACTGCCCTTTTCTGATCTCTTGTTCTAATGTAGGTTCCATCTCCATGGTCATGGCTTCCGCCTGAGTGACAATTCCCAGGTTCAAACGTGCCATCTCCCAACATAATTCCTGAGGCATCAATCGAGCAATCATCATATTAGCTTGTCCTTTCTGGCTTAGGGCGTCTGCCACAACATTAGCCTTCCCAGGATGATACTGAATATTCAAATCATAGTCCTTGATTAATTCTAGCCATCTGCGCTGTCTTAGGTTAAGATCCTGTTGCGTGAAGATGTACTTCAGACTCTTATGGTCAGTGAAGATCTGACACTTGTTTTCGATCATGTAGTGCCTCCAAATCTTCAATGCGTGCATGACGGCAGCCAATTCCAAGTCATGGGTAGGATAGTTCTGCTCATGCTTTCTCAACTGTCTTGAAGCATAGGCCACAACTTTGCCTTCTTGCATTAACACACATCCAAGACCCATCCGTGAAGCGTCACAATACACATCAAACCCTTTGTGGATATTCGGCATTAGCAACACAGGAGCAGTGGTCAATCTTGTTTTAAGCTCTCCAAAACACTTCTGGCATGCAGCATCCCACTTAAATTCTTTCCCTTTTTCCAATACAGAAGTCATGGGTTTCACAATCTTTGAGAATCCCTCAATAAATCTGCGGTAGTAACCTGCAAGTCCGAGGAAACTTCTAATTTCAGGCACAGACTTCGGTGGATTCCAATTCAGAACATCCTGAACTTTACTTGGGTCTACTGCAATTTCTCCATCTGTGATAACATGTCTAAGGAAAGAAACTTTTCTCAACCAAAAATCACATTTGCTCAGCTTGGCATATAACTGATTCTCTCGGAGTTTCTGTAACACTATCCTCAAGTGCTCTTCATGTTCTTCCTCGTTCTGTGAATACACCAAGATGTCATCAATGAACACAAGCACAAACTTGTCAAGATATTCCATGAAAACCTTGTTCATCAGGTACATGAAGTATGCTGGAGCGTTGGTCAATCCAAACGACATCACAGTGAACTCGTACAGACCATATCTGGTAGTGAAGGCTGTCATGGGTATATCCTCTGGTTGGATCCTTAACTGATGATAGCCTGATCTCAGATCAATCTAGGAGAAAACCTTGGCACCTCTCATCTGATCAAAAAAAATCTTCAATTCTGGGCAGTGGATACTTATTCTTGATCGTCACATCATTCAGCGACCTGTAGTCTACACACATCCTTCTGCTGCCATCCTTCTTATCGACAAAGATCACAGGTGCTCCCCACGGGGACGAGCTAGGACGGATAAATCCTTTAGCTAACATTTCTTCTATTTGTTTCTTTAGTTCACTCAGATCCTTAACATCCATTCTATAGGGTCTTTTAGAGATAGGTGCAGTACCAGGTAAAAGATCAATACTGAACTCAATATCACGAACAGGTGGCATACCTGGTAAATCCTCCGGGAAGACGTCGGGGTACTCACAGACAACTCTGATATCTTCCAGAGGCATTCCCTTCATTTGGTTCACTGTCCCAACTCCACTGGGTGAAGCTGATGCCACAAACTCTACTTTATCTCCTTGAGGGCTGGTTAAGAGCACTGATCTCTTGCGACACTGAATGACACCATCACATCCTGATAACCAATCCATTCCGAGGATCACATCAATGCCGCTAGTCTTTAGGACTATTAGGTTGGCTAGGAATTCTACCCCTATAATATTCATGTTGACCCTCGGGCATGAGTGACTAGCTTTCAATTCTTTGCCCCGGGAACTTACTAGAAGTATTTGTTTCATAGGGTTCATTGGTAAGTTATGCCTTGTGGCGAATTGCTCAGTAATGAATGAATATGATGCTCCAGAGTCAAATAAAACTGATGCAGGTTCAGAATTAACTGGGAACGTACCGAGCACAACATCGGGAGCCTCTTCAGCTGTTTCTGCAGCCACATGATTCACCCTTCCGCGCACGTAGTTCTGCTGACCTCTGTTGCCCAATGGTGTCTGGTTGCTGTTGCGCGGCTGCTGCTGCTGAGGAGTCTGCCTCTGCCCACTGTTCCTCTGATTTTGAGGAGTCTGCATGTTACGCTTCGGGCAGTTGATAGCATAATGCCCCAGTTCTCCACATTTGAAACAGCCGTTGGGTTGGACCGGTGTGACTGGATTGTTGGTCCGCACTAGTGCACCCGTGGCATAGCCTGAGCGGTACGGTTGCGGGTTGGAGTTCCGCTGAGTCTGCTGGTTGAAGCGCTGAGGCTGCTGTGGAGTTCGTTGATTCTGTTGACTCTGCGGATATCCTCCGCCTTGTCCTCCAAAGCGCGACTGAATTCCCTGGGGTGTGCTGTAGCGGGGACGAGTGTTGCTGCTGGATTGTCCCTGGGACTGAAGTTTTCACTTGTGTTCCCCAAGCTCCTTGCGCTTGCTCTCCAGACCAATGGCTTTGTCTAGCAGAGCCTGGAAGTTTGGGAAAGTGTGACTGTGCAGTTGATAGTTGAGCGGCCCTATCAGACCCTCTAAGAAGCGCTCCTGCCTCTTCGCATCACTATCCACCTCATGGGGCGCGTAACGAGACAACTGAGTGAATTTGTCCCGGTACTTGCTGACAGTCATGCTGCCTTGCTTCAGGGTCAGGAACTCCTTCTGCTTGAGCTTCATCAGTCCTGCTGGGATATGGTGGCTGCGGAAGTTGGTTCTGAACTCCTCCCAGGTGATAGTGTTGGCATTGGCGTGGGCAGCAGTGAAAGCATCCCACCAATCAACGGCTGCACCTTCCAGACGTCCTGCAGCATACAGGACCCTTTCACGGTCACTGCATTGCATGATGTCCAGCTTCTTAGTGATGACCTTCAACCAGTCATCAGCATCCAAGGGGTCCACTGAGTGAGAAAAGGTAGGGGGGTGGTGGCTCATGAATTCTCTATGTTTGTCTCTTAGTGGCTGATTTTGCTGCGGTGCTTGCTGATTTTGCTGAGCTTGCATGTTCTGGATGGTGGCAGTGAGGTTCTGCAACATCTGCATCTGTGCTGCCAAGAATTGCTCCATTGTTGGGTTGGGTGGTGGTGGCAACTGACTCTGTCGGTTGACTATGTGAGCACGCCTAGTGCTAGGGATATTCCGTCCTCCACCTGTCCTGGTCTTTACCATCTGACCGTTAGAGAATAAACCCAGGATAAGACAGGTGTACTTGATATAGGTAGATAAAAGATAAGATCTTAACAAAATATGGATTTATAAGGACTCCAACTTATATTAATGGATAGATTATATGAAGCAATTCTCAAAGTTTCCAACCAAGCACACAAAAACAAACATTTGATCTCAAGCAAACATTATTACATCGTCGTCCTCTTAAGAAAAAATGGTTCTAACAAGAGAACTTTAAGAGATACTAGCCTAAGAGCCTAGATGCCTAGTCCTCAGGGCGAGTTATGGAGCCGGGTTCGCCGCGGCGAAGCTTCTTGCGAGGCGGTGACAGGGGGGAAGCGGGGTTCATTCAACTGTGGAGGTGGCGGCGCCCTTCCCTCAAGTCGGGCCTCCAGTATGCGGATCCTGTCATGGGCCTCGAGTAGCTTGTCCTGAGTATCATCCAGCTCAGTGACGACGCTCTCCAGCTTAGTGTTGAGGGCGACGGTGACTCGAGCAAGGGTGTTGAGGCGGTCTTCATCATCTCCACCCAGAGTAACCACCGTCTCCTCAGTTCCATTGAGGCGGCGAGGAAGGTGGCGATACTCCGTGTTCTGAAGCTCCTGGCGGTGGGTGTGGCAGATGGACCACAGAGCTCTCCTGGCGGCGCTGCTGACAGAGGCGTCATAAGTAGCATGGGGCGTAGCGGAGTCGTGCGTAGTGAGGGTCCTCTGGCCTCTGGCACTCTTCGTATCCATCCTGACATGGACGCGAGTGAGGTAGTAGTCGCCGAGCGCAGGGTCGATGTAGTGGTGTGTGTGGTAGTGGGGTCTCACGTGGTTGCCCAACTCCTGCAGAATACCCTGCAACACCAGAGACAAGAGATCGGGCTCTCTGTCCGAAGTGCGAACACAGTAGAGTTGCCTCGTCCCTGGAGGATCATCACCCTGATCGTCGTTGTTTTCATTGTTGTCGTTGTCCTCGTCATCATCTCTTCCATCATCAATACCCCCGGAGTTACCCGGGCTTCCTTCGATGGCGACCGGTGCTGGAGCGGGAGCTACAGCAGGGACAGCTGGGGGTGGTGGTGCCTCAACAACTGGTGATGCCGGCGGTGTAAACTGATTCCCTTCTTCATCAATCGCCATGATGCGGCCATCATCCCCATCCGCGAAGTAGTAGGCCTCCGCGGGTTCCTCCTCCATAGCTTCCTCCTCCTCAACAGGGGCTGGAACTGGCGCGGGAGGAGCTGGCTCAGCTGGGGCAATGCGAACCTGGTGACCTCCGGTGCGCTTGCGAGCAGTCTGGTATGTCCTGACCATTTGACAGAGCGAGAATAAAACTCAAAAAAAATTGTTTTTTTAAGAAATAAAACAATAAAAAGTTCATGTAAACATAGATTTTTATGCAGAAATATCAAATAAACACAAAGAAATTTTTGATGCTGACATGGCTTGCTAGAAGATAAATCCTTAATTTTGACCATTTCTAACTAAGCTAGCGTCCTACAGTCACATAGCTCTGATACCACTTCTGTCACACCCGATTCTAGAAAGATCCAGATGCATCTCATGTGTGGGCCAGAATCATGTTCACACACACATGATAGACGGAAAAGTGTAATATATCAAAGGCAATGCTCAAAAAGTAACTAAATAAAGTATTTAACCATATTACACTCCGAATAAAAGAGACACAAAGGTCTTTAAATGATACACTGATATACCCTATACGAAGTCTGTAACAACTCTGTCTTCCACAGGCGATGACTGGTGAACGCAAAGCCTAGAACTCCTCAAAGTCATCGAAGTTCTCCTCTTCAAAGTTCTCTTCTGAACAGCAGTGGGCAAGGGTGAGTACTCTTATGGTTGGTACTCAGCAAGTGGGGTGAATATGCAAGGCCATCAAGGATAGGCTAAGGTTTGCAGCAGCGGACACTTTTAGTTGGTCAAGTATTTATTAGCAAGCACCTATTAACTAGGTTTAAGTTTATACCATCCCACTTTAGCAAAAAACATAAAGGTACCATCAACATAAACATAAACCAAGAACCACAATTTAATTAATCTTCAAGTTTCATTATCATGTGAGGGTCCAAGCCACTCTTAACCGTGAGTACGGCTATTATAAAAGTTTTACACTCTGCAGAGGTTGTACACTTTACCCACAAATCGTGTTTCCCTGAGTCGCCCGGGTTTGCAAGGCCCTTAAACACTTCCGAGGTGAGTGGCGAGGGTACACTATGAAGCCTTTACAAAGACATGTCGAGAGCTAGGCAGCCCGCTAGACTTTCAGTAGCAGTGTGGTCCATAAACCTCCCTAAAGGTCAGCTCCTTAGCAAAGGCAGCTACCCCCAAGAGGACCGGGCTATGACCCCTATCACCGACCCCTCCTTGCCCTTTTGGTAAGGCCACCAGCTCACTACACATCTAATTAATTGGCTAAGGTCAGAGCCATATGACTTTGTGGTTGCACTGTTCACTTGGGTGGTTCTCCATGTTCCCATTAAACAAAACTGATCTTGAATTAACGCGGTATAACAACAATATGAAACGTGATCAACATTGTCATAAGAGTAAACCGACACCCTTCCCAAAGTTTGCAACTAAGCGTGTCTACCCAACATGAATAGTAAACCCAGGTGTTTTAAGGCTTTGGGTAAAAGACTAGGTAAGTCCTTAGTACAGGTAACCCAACAAGTTTATGCAAAGCAATATTGAGATAAAGTGAATTGTCATGCTGTTGTTGGGATAAAATAGAATATGTAGGGCAGGGAAGTCCACTTGCCTTCCTCAAACAGCTGTTGATTCTCTTCCTCGTTAGCTTACTCTTGGTCTTGCTCGAACGTCACGTTATCTACGCGATCACACAAACAAGTGAGAGTTTTGAACTTCTAGGGGCTAGATCTGAAGAAATCAGGGGCTAAAACATAATTAAACCTTAAACAAAGGGTCGGGGTGCAAAACTGGAGGTCCTAGATGGCGGGTACTAATTCTGGTAAGGTCAGGGGTCGGGACAGAAAAAGAAAGGGCCCAACTCTAATTATTTTTCTACCGATCTGGACTGCGGGTTGATTCCTTGAAAACCTAGGGGCTTTTCTACAAAAGTTCCGGGGACGGCTAGGGTCGGGCGAATCTGGTCCGTTGGATCAGAATCATGTGGCAGGGTAAGGGTCGGGTGAGGGCGGCGGGTCGTGCGCGGCTCAGATTTGTTCTGGCCGTTAGATCTAGATCGAGCGGCAGGGCGAGGGTCGGCTCAGGTCGACCCGGCGGAGTAAAAGGGTCGGGTGAATCGGTTAGGCAGCGCTGGGCACCAGAGGCGAGAGAGAGCGGCGGCGGACGGCCAGAGCTGACCGAATCCGGTGTTCCGGGGCTTGGTTCAGGCTAGCGTTATGCCGGGGAGAGAGAGGGCGGCATGGCGAAAGTGGTGGGGGTCACGGGACGACCGCGCGGCGACCGTAGACCGGCGGCCACGGCGGCGGGCGGAAACAGAGCTCCGGTGAGAAATTGGGGCTGCGACAGAGCGAGAGAGAGGGGGGAAACAGGAGCGGCTTGGTGCTCACCACCTCGCGGAACTCCGGCGAGGGTTGTAGTCGTTGGAGAAACAAAGTGACAGCGAGTCGACGGAGGGGCGGCGACACGGGGCGGCGGCGTTCCTCCGGTGAGCGGTTTCCAGCGGCGTGCGATGGTGCGGAGTAGAAGAAGAGGTTGACAACGGCTCTGGGTGCAAAGCGGGGCTCCTGTGTGGGTTTTATATGGGAGGAGAGGAGGCGGAGCGACCGGGGAAAGGAAGGCGGCGGCTCACGCGGCGACCTGCGAAGGAAAGGGGCGGAGCGCGTACCGCGGCCAATATGGAAAGCCAGCATCGCGGGGAACGAAGGAGGAGACACGGGCGACAGCGCGGGGATGGATTTGGGGTGAGGAAGAAAAGGAAATGGGAGGGAGGCGCGGACGATGGCGCGGCGCGTCTGGTGTCGCGGCGGAAAAAGGAAAGAGGGGAGCGGGAGGAAGAAGAAAGGAAAGGAAGAGAGGGCGCCGACAGGTGGGTCCAGCGCGTCGGTGAGAGAGAGGTGAGGGAGAGTAAGGCGGTTTGGGTCGGCTGAGTTGGGCCATGGGGAGAGGAGAAAAGAAATAGAAAAGGAGCAGAGAAGGATTTGGGCCGACTGGGTTGGGCCGCGAGAAGAAGAAAAATAGAAGGAGAAGAGAGAGAGGTTTGGGTCGGGCTGAAAGAAAAGAGTGGGAGAAGAAAAAGAGAGAAAGATGCATGCACAATTTTATTTTGTGGCTTTTATAAAAATATTTTAGTTAGGACAGCAAGCCATGCAAGTTTAAATGTCATCCTCTTGTTATTGATTTATACATTTTTCGGGTTCGACGCAGAACACTTGTACATAATAAAGAGAAAACATGTGAAATCTCAAACTGTTTATTCAAACACTAATCTCGCTTCATAAAGAAACACGCCCATCAGTTATTTAGATCTAGGGACCGGAACTCACGTTGCATCCATCAGACCTTGTCACAAAGATCCCCTGTAGATAATGTTTACAAAACCCCATTAGCTGATCTTCTGATCCTCCATTGATGTCCATCTTATAAAGTAAAATTTTTTAAATAATTATACAGGAAGAATTGGAGTCATAGAGGAAGAACAAATGACTCAGGTACTTGCTTATCTGAGGAAGAATTGGAGTCATGCAGGAAGATTTTTTTTATTGAATACACCATGGTAAATTGATGGATGTGACTAACCTCGAGTATTTGTGACCATCGGCGCACAAGAAGACACTGAGCAGGCACACCTTATCCATTATTATGAACACAATATCTGGGCACATCCTCCTCTCAAGCATTCTGCCTAACAACTTGAATTTGTCAATCGAATACCCAACATTGAAGACAGCAATGTCCAGTCGGGCGGACCCCCCAAGGGAATTCTATTCATCGTTCCTGCGATTAGAATTCGTCCAATCGCAGACGCCGAGCACTCACGCCTTACCCTCCGACCATCGTCTGGCGGCGTCGCCGTCTCCGGTCCACCTCCGCTGCCCACCTCCACTCCGACGTCGTGCTCCCTAGCCCTAGTTCCGGCCCACCGGTTGTCCTCCGCTGGCGGGCCGGCGGTGCCCCCACCGCCTCGCCGCATTGCCCTCACAACCTGCCTCCGCCGCCGTTCTTTGGATTCAAGTCCTTCGACGGCGGTGTGAGATGCCATCATGAGCATTGGCGCCCACCAGTCATGAGGGAGAGTGGCCACCCTGGGCTCTGAAAGTGCAGATCCGAGCGAGGGGGTGGCAGATCTAGCAGCCGGCGACCAGCAGTGGACCAGGCGACATAGGTCGCGACGAGGTGGGAAGAAGCGGGAGAGGAAAGAAATGGTGAAAGAGGGGAGGTGGATACACAGGGGCTGACTTCAGCACCATCGTACCAATGGCCAGTGGTGGTTGTGGCCACTGGGCTACGGTGACACTTGAGGGTGTTGGCGTGTTACCCCGAGTCGCTCTGGGAGAGCGCTGGGGAAAGGGGAGGGCGAGGGATGTCGCTCCCTTGATCCGAAATGAAAGTGTTGTCTGTAGCCTTCTTTTGCACGGAGTGCTGTTGACTAGGATTTTGATTATAATATTTAATCTAACGATGCAAGTACAAAGGAATCGAAAGCATCTGGTAGAAGTATGGATGATTGCATGGAGCATAATTAGTTGGGCATGAACAAATAACATATTCCATGTGCGGAAGCCATCACACATTGACCAAGACACAAAATGGCGGCTTAGCTTGCAGTTGAACATGGTAGCATCATTTTCCAGTCAATCTTGACTTTTTGAGAAAGTTGTTGTAGAGAAAATTAAGCAGCAGTCTCAAAGTATGCCTTACTCTTAGCTGGCCTAGATCCTATCGAAGTATATATATATATATAAGTTCGCCTTCATCAGCGTCGCAGCACAACATGGTATTCAAGGCTACAATGTCATCCTCAGCAATGTCCTCCCAGCTTCTTGTCCTGCTCTGTATGGTGTTGGTCTCTCTTGCCATCATCTTACAAGGCGCATGTGCTGCAAGAGATCTCACCCACACTATGCATGGTAATTAGTCTCATAAACTCCCTTGAGTGCATATTGTTTTTGACATAGAAATTGTTATAATAAAGCATGCTATTAGTCTCAATTAGGAGAACTTTCGTGCATGAAGCGTTTGAATAACATGCGCACTTTCTCTGTCTTCGCACTTGACATCCATGATTGCTGCTTATGCAAGAACAGGCTCGTACTTCCTGAGAAGGTTTATCATAACCTTCCATGATACATGCAGTAACACATAACCACATGTGTTTACGGACCACTTGATTACTGCATTCAGTACGATCGACCAATCAAAATGAGCAGTTCTTAGATGATGACATGCTGGCTAAATATTGAATCTTCAAAACTCTCCATCTAGTTGATTGCGAATTTCATTTTCTAATAACGTCACATTAATAATCTCCAGAAAATCACAACTATTTATATATAATATTCCTTTTCGGTTTGTAGCTAGCAATTACCGTGGTGGCAATGGTCGTGGCGGCTATTATGGTGGGTACGATCGTGGCAATGGTCGTGGGTACCGTGGCGGCTATGGTGGGTACCGTGGCGACATGTCGGACATCTATGGCGCTCCTCCTTGATAATATTTTTACCATTGTATCATTCACAAACGTTCAGTTCTATTACTCTTTTCAATTCCTCATTATATTCATACAAAAGAAGGTGATGAACAACCTAATAGTATAAGGATTGGCATGTTCAACTTTGAACATTATTACAATAACCGGTACTTTGTAACAGATGTGATGTTTGGTGAGAAATCCATGTGCATGCTGTAATATTGGCAAGCTCGTTTCTACGTGCCTGTAATTATTGCAATAATAAAGATGTGCTTTTTGTCGTTCGGTTCAAAGATTGTTTGATCATCTCTGTATTTGATGGACCAAATAAAGCACCTGATGCAGCTGGGCTATCCTTACTGTCGTAACACCCACGCGGTTAATTATAATTAGGGGCAAGGAGTAAACATATTACAGGAAATACACCCTTAAAATCATTAGTGGACAAAAATTACAGTAGAATATTTTATTTTCCGAGGGCATCCTTGGTGAACATAGTGAAACCTTGGAACTAGTTATTAGTAAATAGCGATTTATATTTTATAGCAAATATGCCCGTGTGTTGCAACGGGATCTAGATAGAAAATAATAAATCACAATATTCATGCCAATAAACATAAAACAGTCATGATAAAATTGCATGTTAAATATTAAATTATCTCAAATCTACATTATGCGACATAATTTGGCATGTTAACAAAAATTAGTATTGCTTGCGCAGTTAGGACAGCAAGCCATGCAAGTTTAAATGTCATCCTCTTGTTATTGATTTATACATTTTTTGGGTTCGACGCAGAACACTTGTACATAATAAAGAGAAAACATGTGAAACCTCAAACTGTTTATTCAAACACTATTCTGGCTTCATAAAGAAGCACGCCCATCAGTTATTTAGATCTAGGGACCGGAACTCACGTTGCATCCATCAGACCTTGTCACAAAGATCCCCTGTAGATAATGTTTACAAAACTCCATTAGCTGATCTTCTAATCCTCCATTGATGTCCATCTTATACAGTAAGATTTTTTAAATAATTATACAGGAAGAATTGGAGTCATACAGGAAGAACAAATGACTCAGGTACTTGCTTATCTGAGGAAGAATTGGAGTCATGCAGGAAGATTTTTTTTATTGAATACACCATGGTAAATTGATGGATGTGACTAACCTCGAGTATTTGTGACCATCGGCGCACAAGAAGACACTGAGCAGGCACACCTTATCCATTATTATGAACACAATATCTGGGCACATCCTCCTCTCAAGCATTCTGCCTAACAACTTGAATTTGTCAATCGAATAACCAACTTTGAAGACAGCAATGTCCAGACGGGCGGACCCCTCAAGGGAAGTCTATTCATCGTGCCTGCGATTAGAATATGTCCAATCGCAGACGCCGAGCACTCCCGCCTCACCCTCCGGCCATCGTCTGGCGGCATCGTCGTCTCCGGTCCACCTCCGCTGCCCACCTCCACTCCGACGTCGAGCTCCCTAGCCCTAGTTCCGGCCCACCGGTTATCCTCCGCTGGCGGGCCGGCGGTGCCCCCTCCGCCTCGCCGCATTGCCCTCACAACCTGCCTCTGCCGCCGGTCTTCCCTGCCCACCCACCTGTTCTAAGGCCATTGGCGCCCCAGCAACTCCACTCCTGAAGTCCGACCGCAATAAAAATTACAGTAGAATATTTTATTTTTCGAGGACGTCGTTGGTGAACATAGTGAAACCTCGGAACTAGTTATTAGTAAAAAGCAATTTACATTTGATCTCGCAAAGTAAGGCTCGCAGTTCCTTGCGTGCACTAGTTAGTTACGGGGAAAGATTTGAGGACAATATCGTCAGCAACCATGTGCACTCAACTCGTCCTAGTGTCACCAGCACTCCGGAGCACCTTGAGCCTGACCTGCGCGCCGTGCTCTGGCTTGAGCAGGCCGACACAGACTGGCGCGTGCGACTAGGCCGGTGAGAGCTCGACCACAAAGCGCCGCAGGATCATGGCGCGAGCCCCATCTTGGCCTCCAGTAGCGCCAAGTTCTGGGCTACGCAGGTGCGCGGCCCGGCTCCCAGCCAAACCGGAAGAACGCCGGCGCGTCCCTGGACTCCCTGAACACCCCCTCCAAAAACCTCTCCGGCCTGAACTCGCCCGTATCGGGCCCCCGCACGTCCCTGTGGTGGTGGACGCACAGCAGCGGCAGCACCAGCACCATGCCCGCCGGATATCTCACGCCGCCGGTGGAGCGCCGTCAGCGGGGTGTTCAGCCGCAGCACCTCGTCCAGCACCATGCTCCAGCGTCCCGGCACCGCCGAAGACGCGACACCTCCTCCCTCGCCCGGTCCTGCCACTCCGGGTGCGTGGCGAGCACCACCATCATCCACGTGAGCAGCACCGATGTGGTCTCCTTGCCGGCGAAGTAGAAGAGCTTGCACTCCCCGATCACGTCGTCCGTGGTGATGCCGCCGGCGAAGGACGGAAGGTGTCACCGCCGCCGCCCTTGCAGCTCCATGTTCGACTCCAGGAGCGGGCCGAGGAGGTCGTCACTTGTGTTGAACTGAATCTGGTGCATTCTTTAATCATTGTGCAAATTGGTGATGCATTTTAGTTGCACGTTTACATTCCTAGCTAGCTGCATGTGTGTGTAAGCCAGAACCGTGTTGTGTTTACGGTGCGGCCAGGAGCGCTCGCCGCCATGCCGCGCAGAAACCGTTCCCGCGCACAAGGCGAGCACGACGCAGCGTGTGCGCGCATGGCGGGGAGTTCGTTCGTCTTATACCGTGTAATCACCGCGAATAAACAGTAACAACAATGACAGAAAAGATGCAACGTTTTGGCAGCGCCATTCTCTCGTGCTCGTGCGTTCTGTGTGATCTCAAGTTTGAGAGGGTGAGCGACGTCGTGTCTGTGGAGAGCGCGGACGCCGGAGCGTTGCAGATCGCCGTCGGTCCAGCCATTCCGGCAGCCGGCGCCAACATCTGGTATCAGAGCCGCGTTGTATGTTCTACGGTGGTTCCGTGAGCCCACCGCGGGAGCCGCCGAGGAAGAAACGCGTGATCCCACGCAGAACACCGGAATCGAGGAAGATGGCCAGTGATGATGCGTCATCGAGTGTGGGACCTGGTGGCATCAGGGAGAGTTCCTTGATGTGGCCAATGCTCACCCTATCCAACTACACCGAGTGGGCCATGTTGATGCAGTGTAACTTTGAAGCGATGGAGCTATGGGAGGTGATCGAGCCCGGTGGCGCCAATGTCAGGAGAGCGCACGACAGGCAGGCTATGGGGTGCCTCCTCCGCTCTGTCCCGAAGGAGATGTGGCAGATGCTCGGGGCCAAGAAGACGGTGAAGGAGGCGTGGGGGACGGTGAATAGCATGCGCGTTGGGGCTGACCGTGTGAAGGAGGCCAACGCGCAGCGTCTCCTGAAGGATTTCGAGAACATCGCCTTCAAGGATGGCGAGTCCGTGGACGACTTCGCGATGCGCATTAACGCCCTGGCGGCAGATCTGCGCACCCTCGGCGAGGCCATGGAAGAAACCAAAGTGGCGAGGAAGATGCTACGCGTTCTACCTCAACGCTACGACTAGATCGCGATCTTGATCGAGACTTTACTCGATCTGAAGAAACTGTCGCTGGAGGAACTTGTCAGTCGTCTCAGGTTGGCCGAGGACCGGATGGAGACCGAGTCCGTCACCGACAAGGCCGGTAGGCTCATGCTCACGGAGGAGGAATGGGTGTCGAGGAATCGCCATCATCTCCTCCCAGAATCCTCATCATCCGGTGGAGGCGAGAAGAAGTCCGGATACACTCCGGGCAAGAACAAGAGCGGCGGGCGCTGCGACAAGAAAGAGCCCGTCGTCAAGCTCGCATATGAGGGCACTCCGAGGCGGAAAGGGCGCTGCAGGAACTGTGGCATCTACGGCCACTGGAAGGAAGACTGCAAGAAGCCGCCTCGAAAGGAGCGCAAGGAAGAGGCACATTATGTGCAGGCAGAGTCCGAACAGCCGTCGCTGCTGTTGGCGACGGTGAACGCCATGCGCGTCCAGCCACGCGACATTGTGGCATCAGATGTGAGCGTGATGCGACAAGTCGTGTATCTCAACGAGAAGGAGGTGTTGCCTGCCGATCATGAAGAAGACGACGATGTCTGGATCCTAGACACCGGGGCCAGTAATCATATGACCGGATGGCGTGACGCGCTCGTGTCGCTGGACGTGTCTGTCGGCGGCACAGTGCGGTTCGATGACGGATCATTCGTCGCGATCGAGGGCATCGGATCGGTGATGCTCCAAACAAAGCAGAACGTCCATAAGGTATTGACTGAAGTTTATTACATTCCCAAGTTGAAGGAGCAATATTGTCAGTCTAGGCCAACTAGAGGAGGGAGGCTGCAAAGTTGTGTTAGAAGATGGTTTCTACAGTGTGTTCGACGTTGAGCGTTCACTACTGGCTCGAGCACCTCGTGTTGGGAATCGTCTATATTTGCTGAAAGTGCAGCTAGCTGCTCCTGTTTGTCTGGTTGCCAAAGGGGATGACAAGGCGTGGTTGTGGCATGGCCGATACGGCCACCTCAACTTCCGAGCGCTCCGAGAGCTCGGCGTGAAGGGAATGGTAGAGGGACTGCCACTGCTGGATCGTGTGGAGGAGTTCTGTGATGGCTGTGCTCTTGGCAAGCAGCATCGACAACCGTTCCCACAAGTGGCAAACTACCGTGCTGAAAGTCCTCTGGATTTATTCCACACTGATCTCTATGGTCAGATTAAGCCAAAAACTTCAGGGGGCAAGAGCTATTTCCTACTCATAGTGGATGATTATTCTCGGTATATGTGGATTGAACTTCTCACAACCAAAGGTGAGGCGTTCAAGTGTTTCAAGCGTGTTAAGGCACTTGCTGAAACCGAGCGTGGTGGGAAACTTCATGCTTTTCGCAGTGATCGTGGAGGCGAATTCAACTCCATAGATTTCAAGGAATACTGTGATGAGCACGGAGTCAAGCACTTCGCCACCACGCCGTACACACCACAGCAAAATGGAGTGGTGGAGCGCCGCAATCGGACAGTAGTTGAAATGGCTAGGTGCCTACTCAAGAGCAAGAGTGTTCCAGGAGAGTTTTGGGGTGAAGCAGTCACCACAGTTGTGTATCTGCTGAACCGAGCCCCTACAAAGAGTCTTCAAGGCAGGACACCCTATGAAGCATGGTACAAAAAGAAGCCCAAGGTACATCACCTTCGGACTTTTGGTTGTGTAGCCCATGTGAAGCAAGTAGGGCCAGGCATCACTAAGTTGTCTGACAGATCAACTCCAATGGTGTTCACTGGCTATGAAAAGGGAACAAAGGGCTACTGAGTTTATGATCCAGTAGCCAAGAAACTGCACATATCAAGGGATGTGATATTTGAAGAAGCTAGAGCTTGGAAGTGGCAAAGTGAAGCTCAGCCTGATCCAATTGCACCTATGTTTGATGTGGAGTTTTACACTGTTACCGGACCGGGAACAGTAACTAAAGTGCAGAAGCAGAAACTAATGGAGCAGCAGATAATACACTGTCTGAACCTGACTCACCCAACCAAGGTCAGTGGCATATCAATACTGATTGGCATATCAATACTGATTCTAGTGCTGGTTCCAATCATTCTACACCACCAGGAAGTCCTACAGAGCAAGAGATTGTGTTTGCAACACCACCTACTAATTCAGGAAACTCAGAAAATTGGCAAGCAAGATTCAGAACTTTGGAAAGTATCTATGACACTACTGATGAGGTCCAGGACTTTCAGTATACTGATGAGGAGCCTAGAAATGTAGAAGAGGCACTGAATGGGCAGTGTTGGAGGGAAGCTATGGTCTCTGAGATGAATTCAATTCAGACCAACAAGACCTGGGAGCTGACAGCACTACCAACAGGCCACCGAGCTATTGGCCTAAAATGGGTCTTCAAAGTAAAGAGAGATCCAGATGGCAAGATCACTAAGCATAAAGCTCGGTTAGTTGCAAAGGGGTATGCTCAGCGTGAGGGGGTGGATTTTGAAGAGGTTTTTGCCCCAGTGGCAAGAATAGAGACAGTTAGACTGTTGATTGCTTTAGCTGCACAGAAAGGATGGCAAGTGCATCACATGGATGTTAAATCGGCATTTCTGAATGGTGACTTGAGTGAGGAGGTGTATGTACAGCAACCTCCTGGATTTGTTGTCAAGAATGGCAGTGGAAAGGTGCTCAAACTGAAGAAAGCACTATATGGGTTGCGTCAGGCTCCTAGAGCTTGGAATGCAAGATTGCATAAAGAATTGTTGAAGCTTGGCTTTGAAAGAAACCCACTGGAACATGCTGTGTATAGAAGGTCAGATAAAACAGGCCTGCTCCTAGTGGGAGTCTATGTGGATGATCTAATAATCACTGGGTCAAGTGAGGCAATCACTAATGCATTCAAGAAGGAGATGATGAGCAGCTTCAGTATGAGTGATCTAGGGCTGCTAAGTTACTATTTGGGTATTCAGGTAGAACAAAAGGATGGAATGACTACATTATGTCAGAGCTCATACACTCTGAAGATCTTGGAGCAAGCAGGGATGAAGGGGTGCAATGCCTGTAGTGTTCCAATGGAAAACAGACTGAAATTGAGCAAGAAGGATCAGTCACCACCTATTGACAAGACAAAATACAGAAGTATAATAGGAAGCCTGAGATACTTGGTGAATACAAGGCCAGATATCGCCTTTGCTGTCGGGATTGTTAGCAGATACATGGAAGATCCGAGAGCAAGTCACTAGGCAGCAGTCAAGCAGATTCTCAGATACTTAGCAAGAACAGTGAACTATGGTTGTGTGTATAAGAGGCTGGGTGATACTGAAATTGAATTGGTTGGATTCAGTGACAGTGACTTGGCCGGTGATGTCGATGACAGAAAAAGCACAAGTGGTTCGGTGTTTTTGTTGGGGACAAATCTGGTGAACAAATCTGGTGACCTGGGTGTCACAGAAGCAAAGAGTTGTGGCACTCTCATCCTGAGAGGCTGAATATATTGCCAGAGCAAATGCAGCTTGTCCGGGCATTTGGCTCAGTCGGCTTCTTGGTGCATTGCTAGGAGTTCAGGCACCAAAGGTGAGGCTACTAGTTGACAACAAATCGGCAATTGCTCTAAGCAAGAATCCGGTACATCATGACAGAAGCAAACATATCGACACTAAGTATCATTTTGTTCGAGACTGTGTTGATAGAGGAGAGGTCGATATTGATCATGTGAGCACAGGTGAACAGCTTGCAGACATACTGACAAAGGCGCTTGGGCGTGTCAGGTTCGTCGAGCTTCGTCAGCAGTTGGGCGTGGTGGAGGTGCAGCGAGAGTAGGGGGTGAAATGTTGAACTGAATCTCGTGCATTCCTTAATCATTCTGCAAATAGGTGATGCATTTTAGTTGCACGTTTACATTCCTAGCTAGCTGCATGTGTGTGTAAGCCAGAACCGTGTTGTGTTCACGGTGCGGCCAGGAGCGCTCGCCGCCATGCCGCGCAGAAACTGTTCCCGCGCACAAGGCGGGCACGACGCAGCGTGAGCGCGCATGGCGGGGAGTTCGTTGGTCTTATATCATGTAATCACCGCGAATAAACAGTAACAACAACGACCAGAAAAGCTGCAACATTTTGGCAGCGCCATTCTCTCGTGCCCGTGAGTTCTGTGTGATCTCAAGTTTGAGAGGATGAGCGACATCGTGTCTGTGGTGAGCGCGGACGCCGGAGCGTGTCAGATCGCCGTCGGTCCAGCCATTCCGGCAGCCGGCGCCAACAACTTGTCACCTCGCCGTTCCTCAAGGCATGCTCTCTTTTTGGCACGATGCGTCGTAGGGCCACTTCAATCTAGGGCCACTTCAATCTCAGCAGCGATCTGCTCCATCCTTCGGTTGGTTCTCGTCGGCAGGAACCTGCACGAGCATAGAATGCATTAGTACTACACTAGTACTACTGCACGGCAGACCAAGAAAAAGATTGCTGCACAAGCACAAACAAGAAATTAAAAGACATGGCAGGAGCTAAGACTGAGAGAACTCACAGGTAACCAGGGATGTGCAGCTTGTCCATGGCCAGAATGGTGAGCTCGATCTGCTCCTCCTGGATCGGAGCTGAAAGATCACCCTGCCCTCGCGGTAGCTGCTGCCGAACGCGCGCCCGACATGACGCGCGTCCCCTGTAAGGTTCTGCATCTCCGGCAAGATGTCCACCTCTCATGGCTCCTCACCCGCAGCCAGGCCTTTCCACCTCTCCACCAGATCCTTGCAACATGCGATGAAAGCCGGCAACATGCGCTGAAAACCAGAGGCAGATCATGTCATCAGCTGCTGTGTACTAGATCTAGAATCTGGATTCCTCGCTCTCTCCATACTACATTGGGCATCATCGACATGCATGCTCGAGCTGGGTCAGGTCAGTTGATCAATTGAGGTCACCTTGAGTTTCTCCCGGTGGAAGGCGGGGTTGTTGATCCTCCTGTGCTTGGCCCATTTTCTCTGCCTCGTGGCTGCCGATGCCGTTGTGAAGCCTCCTCTGGAGCCGGCCTAGCTTAGAGGTCCTTTATAGTATGGCTGGATGTATCCGATTGAACGACGGCTTGGCACATTGAACAATTTTGTAAAGAATAGGACTAGGCCTGAAGGATCAATTGTTGAAGCCTACATAGAAAGTGAAGTCTTGGCATTTTATTCTATATACACAGACCATATCGATATATGTTCTGAATTTGATGCGCCATTAGATGGTGACACCTCTGTTTTCATGCATGGTGTTCAACTTATTGGCATCTATACTAAAATCTTGGACAAGCTCATTTGATATGTACTAAAACCTGAAGTTGAGCCGTATTCGGAGTATGTATGTTCTACTTTGTGCTTATTTATATTATATATATATGTTGACCACTGTAGATTCCTAATAATGTTTAAACTTTGTCATACAGCATGAATTGTTGGCGCAAGAAGGGGTACGTGATGTTGAGAAAATGCAGAAGAAAGAATTTGCTAAATGGTTTAAGAATCATGTAAGTTAATAACATGCTATCATTTATGAAGTCACTGATATTACACTAGACTCAACTACATGTAATAGATTGAGAAGCTGCATAAAGAGGAACCTAATCAGGTCAGCGATGGATTTTATGCACTCTCTTGTGGTCCTGATCTCCGAGTCAAGACCTGTGCAGCTTGCAGTATTAATGGAGTCCGCTATAGCACTGTTGACCGTGAGAAAAACCTAAAGACACAAAATAGTGGTGTCATGGCCGAGGGACACATAGAAGCGAAAAAAATTTAATTTTATGGTGTTCTCAAAGAGGTAGTTGAGTTGTTATATAACTCTAATCTAGAATTCCGTCGATCAGTGGTTCTATTTCGATGCAATTGGTACAATCAAGGGGGTAAGACTGTATGCATTAGAGATGATGGACATTTCAAGTCCATCAACATCCAGTCATTTTGGTACAAGTGTGACTCTTTTATTTTGACGACACAATCCACCAAGATATTTTATTTGCAGGATAATCATTTAGGTAAAGATCGGCGAGTTGTGCAAAAAATTGAACATAAGGACATGTATAATGTGCCTGAAAAGGATGCTGATGTACACCAAGATGATTATTGTTCCAATACGGAGCGTGGAGTGCAGGAAGGTGATGCTGATGCTGAGGATGTGCACCAGAAAGAGCAAGATGGAAAAGACACATTCATTGAAACTAATTTAGCGGACCTTTTAATAAGAGACGGGAAGCAAGGTAACGCAGAAGAACATGACGATGAAGATGAAAGTGTCTTGAAGTACTATAGCGATAGTGACGACAATGTGAATAGTAACATGATGTAGCCGAAGACGACGACGATGATCTATAGGAGTTTGCATTGCTTCCGGCTGTGTGTTGTCTAGTAGTTAATTATTGTTATGCCTTTGTAGTGGAATTCATGTAATAATGTTGAATTTTTTATGATGATGACTGTTTTGTTACTATGCCCGATGTGTTGAAGTTTGTACTTTATTTTGAGGGTAACATAAGTTCTTCATTAATCATATATATATAAATATATATATATATATATATTTACATTGGCAACAAGGTCCACGAATCAGTTCCTGGACCTCATGAGTAGCACAGTGGTGGATAGTAACTGCCGAACTAGCCTTGACCCGTGTTCGAACCCGTGCAGCAGCAAAACTTTTCATCTTGTTCGGCACACTTGTTTTCACAGCGAGCCTTTTTCTCTTCCTAGGCCGGATCTAGTGGATCCTGATGGCTCACTCAAACCTGGGATGGCTGCATAGCAATTTTATTTCGGGTCTACCTTTGAAACAGGCCCCGACCTTATTATCTGCGGGCACCACTATGACACGTGGCCACGATGTGGACACACCGGACCGGGAAAGCAACATGTGGCTGCACAACTACCTGCCATACCCACTGAACGTACACGTGGCATCCACCTAGACCTGCCCAACGGGACTCGCATTAACATGTGTTAGCCACGACGGCCCGCGGCCCCGCAATCGTACATATGGAAGGCCGAGTCCCACCTCACCAGTGGACCCCGTGTTGACATATTTGACCGATAACCCTGATACGTGGACCTTCAGGTCCTGGTCAGCACACGTGGATGCCAGGTAGACATCTTGGACCAGTCAACCGGCACCTACAGTTACACGTGTTATCCATGCCGGCCTGCTGGGCCCACACTCAGTACACATGGACGCCCGGGTCACACCTCTCTGGTGGACCTGCATTGACATAGTTGACCCACAAGCCTGGCACGTGGACCGGCGGGTCTAGGTCGCTACACGTGGCAGCCACGTAGACACGCGGACCCTCTATCATTATATGTGGCCTATGGGTCCCAACGCTACATGTGGCTCACCGGTTCTATGACGAGTCGCAGTCGTCGCAGATACGAGGAGTTGATGGCATACCGTTTTTTTGACGATATGAGATGATGTTCTATGACGCGTGTTTTACTTTTGTCATAGTTCCGTATGGGATTAGGGCTCCCGCCGATAAACTATGACGAAAAATTAATATAGAATCCTTTAGTAGTCCCGGTTCCCAACCCTGTTTAGTCCCTTTGGTCCTGATTATGGAACCGGGACTACGAATCCGGAACTAAAGACCTGGATTATTAGTTCCGGTTCCCACACTCGGGACTAAAGGTCCGTGGAAAGGCAAAATATTTACTCTGTGCCTAGGACTCGAACCCGAGACCCCTTGCCTCATGTACACCTTCTTTACCACCCCACATACATATCACACGTGATTTTGAATGATATGCCGTCCTTTTAAACTAACCCGTGAAGGACCCTTTAGTCCGGGATGGAGCCACCATTCGGGACTAAAGACCATTTTAGTCCGGGTTGGAGCCATCAAATGTCCTTTAGTCTCGGTTGATTTTACCACCGGGACTAAATGTTTAGGACTTTTAGTCACGGTTGGAGCCACCAACTAGGACTAAAAGGTCTCTGCGCCGCCTAGCCGTTGGACCCGTGACTAAAGCCTTCATTAGTCTCGGGCCCAAAACTGGCCGGGACAAATGAGAAGGACAAAAGATCGTTTCTGTAGTAGTGAAACTGGAATTTCGTCATAGATGTGGTCTGTTCAATAGCGAAGTTTCAAACGTCACGCGCAAAAATATCATGTAAGCTACTATTTCTACTAGTGGAATGAGTAGGTCATTGTCCGAATTTGCGGGTTTCGACGAGTTTTCGATATCTACTCGGATTTCGGCTTTCCTTAGCTTATGTTTTGTTTGTGTGGGACTCTTTGGTGCGCCTCTTACCTATTGGACAAGTCCATGCCACCCCATATATAGTTGAAGGGAGTAGGCAGATTGAAAAGACCACAATCGAAACTATCAAACACAATTACTCCTTTTTCTCTTTGTCCTCGCTTTTCCAACCCTAGTTGCTTTTTGTTCTTCATCTCGACGGTGATCTACGACGCCCTAGATGGCCTGCCGAGCCTAGGGCACTCCATTGGACGCCACGTCCTGGCAGGGTCCCTCCCGGGCCGGCGTTCTTTGGATTCTAGTCCTTCGACGGTGGTGTGAGATGCCATCATGAGCATTGGCGCCCACCAGTCATGGGGGAGAGTGGCCACCCAGGGATCTGAGAGTGCAGATCCGAGCGAGGGGGTGGCAGATCTAGCAGCCGGCGACCAGCAGTGGACCAGGCGACCTAGGTCGCGACGAGGTGGGAAGAAGCGGGAGAGGAAAGAAATGGTGAAAGAGGGGAGGTGGATACACAGGGGCTGACTTCAGCACCATCGTACCAATGGCCAGTGGTGGTTGTGGCCACTGGGCTACGGTGACACTTGAGGGTGTTGGCGTGTTACCCCGAGTCACTCTGGGAGAGCGCTGGGGAAAGGGGAGGGCGAGGGATGTCGCTCCCTTGATCCGAAATGAAAGTGTTGTCTGTAGCCTTCTTTTGCACGGAGTGCTGTTGACTAGGATTTTGATTATAATATTTAATCTAACGATGCAACTACAAAGGAATCGAAAGCATCTGGTAGAAGTATGGATGATTGCATGGAGCATAATTAGTTGGGCATGAACAAATAACATATTCCATGTGCGGAAGCCATCACACATTGACCAAGATACAAAATGGCGGCTTAGCTTGCAGTTGAACATGGTAGCATCATTTTCCAGTCAATCTTGACTTTTTGAGAAAGTTGTTGTAGAGAAAATTAAGCAGCAGTCTCAAACTATGCCTTACTCTTAGCTGGCCTAGATCCTATCGAAGTATATATATATATATATAATTTCGCCTTCATCAGCGTCGCAGCACAACATCGTATTCAAGGCTACAATGTTATCCTCAGCAATGTCCTCCCAGCTTCTTGTCCTTCTCTGTCTGGTATTGGTCTCTCTTGCCATCATCTTACAAGGCGCATGTGCTGCAAGAGATCTCACCCACACTATGCATGGTAATCAGTCTCATAAACTCCCTTGAGTGCATATTGTTTTTGATATAGAAATTTTTATAATAAAGCATGCTATTAGTCTCAATTAGGAGAACTTCCGTGCATGAAGCGTTTGAATAACATGCGCACTTTCTCTGTCTTCGCACTTGACATCCATGATTGCTGCTGATGCAAGAACAGGCTCGTACTTCCTGAGAAGGTTTATCATAACCTTCCATGATAGATGCAGTAACACATAACCACATGTGTTTACGGACCACTTGATTACTGCATTCAGTACGATCGACCCATCAAAATGAGCAGTTCTTAGATGATGACATGCTGGCTAAATATTGAATCTTCAAAACTCTCCATCTAGTTGATTGCGAATTTCATTTTCTAATAATGTCACATTAATAATCTCCAGAAAATCACAACTATTTATATATAATATTCCTTTTCGGTTTGTAGCTAGCAATTACCGTGGTGGCAATGGTCGTGGCGGCTATTATGGTGGGTACGATGGTGGCAATGGTCGTGGCCGTGGCGGCTATGGTGGGTACCATGACGGCATGTCAGACATCTATGGCGCTCCTCCTTGATAATATTTTTACCATTGTATCATTCACAAACGTTCAGTTCTATTACTCTTTTCAATTCCTCATTATATTCATACAAAAGAAGGTGATGAACAACCTAATAGTATAAGGATTGGCATGTTCAACTTTGAACATTATTACAATAACCGGTACTTTGTAACAGATGTGATGTTTGGTGAGAAATCCATGTGCATGCTGTAATATTGGCAAGCTCGTTTCTACGTGCCTGTAATTATTACAATACTAAAGATGTGCTCGTTCGGTTCAAAGATTGTTTGATCATCTCTGTATTTGATGGACCAAATAAAGCACCTGATGCAGCTGGGCTTATGCTTACTGTCGTAACACCCACGCGGTTAATTATAGTTACGGGTAAGGAGTAAACATATTACAGGAAATACATCCTTAAAATCTTTAGTGGACAAAAATTACAGTAGAATATTTTATTTTCCGAGGGCATCGTTGGTGAACATAGTGAAACCTTGGAACTAGTTATTAGTAAATAGCAATTTACATTTTATAGCAAATATGCCCGTGTGTTGCAACAGGATCTAGATAGAAAATAATAAATCACAATATTCATGCCAATAAACATAAAACAGTCATGATAAAATTGAATGCTAAATATTAAATTATATCAAATCTACATTATGCGACATAATTTGGCATGTTAACAAAAATTAGTATTGCTTGCGCAGTTAGGACAGCAAGCCATGCAAGTTTAAATGTCATCCTCTTGTTATTGATTTATACATTTTTCAGGTTCGACGCAGAACACTTGTACATAATAAAGAGAAAACATGTGAAACCTCAAACTATTTATTCAAATACTAATCTCGCTTCATAAAGAAGCACACCCATCAGTTATTTAGATCTAGGGACCGGAACTCACGTTGCATCCATCAGACCTTGTCACAAAGATCCCCTGTAGATAATGTTTACAAAACCCCATTAGCTGATCTTCTGATCCTCCATTGATGTCCATCTTATACAGTAAGATTTTTTAAATAATTATACAGGAAGAATTGGAGTCATACAGGAAGAACAAATGACTCAGGTACTTGCTTATCTGAGGAAGAATTGGAGTCATGCAGGAAGATTTTTTTTATTGAATACACCATGGTAAATTGATTCCATGCAGGAAGAATTGTTCCATGATTTATTTAAATGATTCCATTTATATTTAATTGCAGTTATTCACTGAAAATTATGTTTATCCACCATATGCAATTGAGATGCGCTCTATTTAAATGGAACCATCGGAAAATTTATTTAGAGTATACTTGTAATTAATTATGACCATCGTTATTTTAATTATGAGTTTTTATGATAAATTTCGTTTGTTTTCCCCATCGATGATGCAAATTGAAATTTTATTGTGATTTTAATCAGATCATCGTAGGGTTAACTTCATACTTCTTATGAGCATCTTAATTGTGAATTTAACTCAGTTATTATTTTCATGATTTTCAGTGAATATTGTGACGGGTTACCTGAACACCATTGAGCCCCTGAATGGAGCCAACTACCCCAGCTGGTATAATCAGGTGCAGGTGGCCATTGCTGTGTGCGAGTACGACCTCGCGCTACATGAGAAAAAGCCAGCAGAGCCCACTGAAGCAAATGTTGATTGTACTTCCATTGAGGAATGGGAGAGGTGTGACAGGATGGCTAGCATGATCAATAAGTAGTCGATCTCAGCTGGCATTCTTGGTGTTATTCCTAATAAGAACCAGGATGATAAGGATTTGACTGCCAAGGCTTACCTTGCCAGGGTGGAGAAGAACTTCAAGAGCTCCTCCAAGAATTATGCTAGCACCCTCATCATGAAGATGCTGAGTTCACAGTATAATGGGCAAAGTGGAATCAGGGAGCATATTATGAGTATGTGTGACATGGCTAATAAGCTCTAGACACTGGATATGTCCATATCTGATGGTTTTCTGGTGCATTTCATTATGACATCGCTGCCTTCAAAGTACAATCCCTTCAAAATAAGCTATAACACTCAAAAGGCGACTTGGAGCACGGCTGAGCTCATTAGTTACTGTGTTGAGGAAGGGGAAAGGTAGAAAGCTGAAATGATGAAGGATGCTGTCAACATGGTTAGTCAACACTTCGAGCGTGTTAGTTTCATCAATGCTCCTCAACATCAGGCTGAATCAGGCAGCAGCAAGCAGCATAAGAAGAAGTTCAAGAGCCATAAGGTGAGCAAGGTCATGCTGCATAAGAAGACTTCTGATGAGAAGCTGTGGAAGTTCTGCAAGTCACCTAAGCACCTTGATTATGTTTCATTTATTGATGAATCATTCTTAGTGAATTTTCTCCTAATACCTGGTGGATTGACTCAGGAGCCACTGTGCACATTTCCAATTCATTGCAGGCATTCAAATCGATCCGAACTATAGGAGAGGGGGAGTGTAACCTAAGAGTGCCTGATGGCAATGAAGTCAAGGTTGAAGGCATTGGGAGCTTCATCTTGGAGTTACCGAGTGGCTTCGACCTTCGTTTGCAAGATGTTCTTTATGTTCCTAGTTTAAAGAGAAACCTTATTTCTGTTTCACAATTAGATAAATTGGACATATTTGTGAGTTTGGCAACTTGATGTGCAACATTAAGTTTCATAATATTTGTGTTGGCCTTGGGCATTTGCAAGGCGAACTTTATTTGCTCTCTCTTCATAAAGACTATTCTACGATGAATATGTGTGATGTAACAAATAAGCGTAAGCATGATGATGAGACTTTTTCGAAATTGTGGCACTATCGTTTAGGCCACATTTCGAGGTGGAGAATTGAGCGTCTCATAAGAGAAGAGATACTCCATTCATTAGACCTTTCAGACTTAGATCAACAATGTGTTGATTGTATTAAAGGAAAATTCACTAAGAGTATTAAGAAAGGAGCTACTCGGAGTTCAGGCCTATTAGAAATAATTCATACTGATATTTGTGGCCCGTTCCAGTAAAGTCTGTGGATGGTTTTGGTTCGTTCATTACTTTCATTGATGATTTCTCTCGTTATGGTTATATTTATCCCATTCATGATCAGTCCGAGTCATTAGATAAATTTAAAATATTCAAGGCTGAAGTGGAAAATCAGCATAATGTCACTATTAAATTAGTGAGATCGGATCAAGGTGGTGAATATTATGGGAGACATGCTCCATTCAGCCAAATACCTGGACCATTCGCTAAGTACCTTGAAGAGAATGGTATAAAGGCTCAATACAGTATGTCGGGCGAACCACAACGAAATGGAGTAGCTAAGCATCGTAATCTTACACTTATGGACATGATGCATAGTATGCTTAGTTATTCTATCTTGTCTGTGGAACTGTGGATGGAAGTGTTAAAAGATAGCTGCGTATATACTTAATCGGGTTCCTACTAAATCAGTTCCAAAGACACCTTATGAATTGTGGTTTGGAAAGAAACCGATGCTTAATTATTTACGTGTGTGAAGTTGTCCTGCTGAAGCTAAATTATTTAATCCACAGCAGAAGAAATTAGGTTATGAGACGGTGACCTGCCATTTTATCGAATACCCTGATAAGTCTAAGGGATACCATTTGTACTGTCCCAATCACCTCACTAAGTTTGTTGAGACCAGACATGCTGTGTTCCTAGACGATGCAGGAATCAGTGGGAGCTTATCGAGGAGGGAAATAAATCTTGAAGAAATACAGACTAAGCTTCCCATCCCGATGATTCAGGAGACAATAACACCTCAGTTTGTGGCGCTGTTCATTCCCTCTTTTCAGAGTACACCTCCTGTTCAGATTACTCCTACTGTTCAGAGTACTAGTGCTGCTCCTCCAGTTGAAGTAGCTACTGAGCCGGCGAGCGAATCACAAGGTGAGCAAGTGGCGCCTAATGTTGAAGTCGAAAACCCAGTAGAGGTGCCTCAACCATCACCTCATCCTGTTTCACCCTTAAGAAGATCTCAGCGGGTCAGGAAACCAACTAATTTCCTTGGTTATGAGACATACTTAAGTGAAGACATGTATGATGTTGGGAAGATTGACGATCCTAACTCGTTCAGGGACGGAATATCATGTGAGAACTCTGCTAAATGGGTTGAGGCTATGGAAGAAGAGATTAAGTCCATGAGTTCTAATGACGTATGGGATTCAGTAGATATTCCTAATGGAGTCAAAATAGTAGGATGTAAATGGGTCTGCAAGAATAAGCGTGATTCCAAAGGGAACGTCGAACTATTGAAAGCGAGGCTTGTAGCCAAGGGTTTTACACAGATTATAATGAAACTTTGTCCCCTATGTCTAAGAAAGATTCTTTTAGAATCGTCAGTGCGCTAGTGGCTCATTATGACTTAGAGTTGCATCAGATGGATATAAAAACTACGTTCCTTAACAGTGACTTTGATGAGACCATCTTCATAGCACAACCGGAAGGTTTTGTTGTGAAGGGCAAGAAACAAATGGGATGCAGACTGAAGAAGTCCATCTACGGACTTAAGGAAGCGTCAAGATAATGAAACCTTAAATTCGATCAAGTGATTAAGAAATTCAGGTTTAAGGAGAATGATGTGGATAACTGTATCTACACTAAGATAAAGGGTGGTAAATTTATAATTCTAATGCTTTATGCGGATGATATCCTATTAGTAAGCAGCGATAAGCGTATGCTGCAAGAAACAAAGAGTTTTTTTCATCCAACTTTGATATTGTCAGACCCAGGTATACGGGACTGTCCACATGGCACACTTCACCTAGGACACGGGATGGGACATGGTCCACGCCCTACATCTTGTCACACCCGATTCTAGAAAGATCCAGATGCATCTCATGTGTGCGCCAGGATCATTTTCACACACACATGATAGACGGAAAAGTGTAATATATCAAAGGCAATGCTCAAAAAGTAACTAAATAAAGTATTTAACCATATTACACTCCGAATAAAAGAGACACAAAGGTCTTTAAACGATACACCGATATACCCTATACGAAGTCTGTAACAACTCCGTCTTTTACAGGCGATGACTGGTGAACGCAAAGCCTAAAACTCCTCAAAGTCGTCGAAGTTCTCCTCTTCAAAGTTCTCTTCTGAACAGCAATGGGCAAGGGTGAGTACTCTTATGGTTGGTACTCAGCAAGTGGGGTGAATATGCAAGGCCATCAAGGATAGGCTAAGGTTTGCAGCAGCGGGCACTTTTAGTTGGTCAAGTATTTATTAGCAAGCACCTATTAACTAGGTTTAAGTTTATACCATCCCACTTTAGCAAAAACATAAAGGTACCATCAACATAAACATAAATCAAGAACCACAATTTAATTAATCTTCAAGTTTCATTATCATGTGAGGGTCCAAGCCACTCTTAACTGTGAGTATGGCTATTATAACAGTTTTACACTATGCAGAGGTTTTACACTTTACCCACAAATCGTGTTTCCCTGAGTCGCCCGGGCTTGCAAGGCCCTTAAACACTTCCGAGGTGAGTGGCGAGGGTACACTACGAAGCCTTTACAAAGACATGTCGAGAGCTAGGCAGCCCGCTAGACTTTCAGTAGCAGTGTGGTCCATAAACCTCCCTAAAGGTCAGCTCCTTAGCAAAGGCAGCTACCCCAAGAGGACCGGGCTATGACCCCTATCACCGACCCCTCCTTGCCCTTTAGGTAAGGCCACCAGCTCACTACACATCTAATTAATTGGCTAAGGTCAGAGCCATATGACTTTGTGGTTGCACTGTTCACTTGGGTGGTTCTCCATGTTCCCATTAAACAAAACTGATCTTGAATTAACGCGGTATAACAACAATATGAAACGTGATCAACATTGTCATAAGAGTAAACCGACACCCTTCCCAAAGTTTGCAACTAAGCGTGTCTACCCAACATGAATAGTAAACCCAGGTGTTTCAAGGCTTTGGGTAAAAGACTAGGTAAGTCCTTAGTACAGGTAACCCAACAAGTTTATGCAAAGCAATATTGAGATAAAGTGAATTATCATGCTGTTGTTGGGATAAAATAGAATATGCAGGGCAGGGAAGTCCACTTGCCTTCCTCAAATAGTTGTTGATTCTCTTCCTCGTTAGCTTGCTCTTGGTCTTGCTCGAACGTCACGTTGTCTACGCGATCACACAAACAAGCATACACAAATAAATAAGAAACAGTACAAACAGAGAATAAAAAGATGATAATATTGTAGTTCATGATGCAAGGATCGCGTGAGCACAAGAATCGCTGAAATCGGAGTTGAAACGATGAAGATATGGCCAAAACAGTGATTCAGGGATCTAACTGCGAGAGTTTTGAACTTCCAGGGGCTAGATCTGAAGAAATCAGGGGCTAAAACATAATTAAACCTTAAACAAAGGGTTGGGGTGCAAAACTGGAGGTCCTGGATGGCGGGTACTAATTCTGGAAAGGTCAGGGGTCGGGACAGAAAAAGAAAGGGCTCAACTCTAATTATTTTTCTACTGATCTGGACTGCGGGTTGATTCCTGGAAAACCTAGGGGCTTTTCTGGAAAAGTTCCGGGGACGGCTAGGGTCGGGCGTATCTAGTCCGTTGGATCAGAATCGTGTGGCAGGGTAAGGGTCGGGCGAGGGCGGCGGCTCGTGCGCGGCTCAGATTTGTTCTGCCCGTTAGATCTAGATCGAGCGGCAGGGCGAGGGTCGGCTCGGGTCGACCCGGCGGAGTAAAAGGGTCGGGCGAATCGGTTAGGCGACGCTGGGCGCCGGCGGCGAGCGAGAGCGGCGGCGGACGGCCGGAGCTCACCGAATTTTGTGGCCTTTATAAAAATATTTTTTAAAAATTTTATTTCCTATATTTTTGGGTGTTACAAAACCTACCCCCCTTAAAGAGAATCTCGTCCTCAAGATTTGGAAGGATTAGGGAACAACTGAGGGAATTCTGCAATCAGTTCATCTTCTCTTTCCCAAGTAGCCTCATCCTCTGAGTGGTGACTCCACTGTAGTTTGCATTTTGATCACCTTGTTCCGAGTAACTCTCTGAGATGTTTCCAAGATTCTAACCGGATGCTCTGCATAAGTCAAATCTTCTTGTACATTGAGTTCCTCCAGCGGTAACTGCTCCTCAGGCACTCTCAAACATTTCTTTAGCTGTGATACGTGAAACACATCATGGACATCTGACAATCGTGCCGGTAACTCCAATTGATAAGCCACTTCACCTTTCCTTTCCATGATCTGAAAAGGACCAATATAACGCGGTGACAACTTTCCTTTCACTTTGAATCTACGTAAACCCCTGATGGGTGATACCTTCAAATACACAAAAACTCCAACTTCAAATGTCAATTCCCTTCTTCGTGTGTCAGCATAACTTTTTTGTCGTGACTGAGCAGCCTTGAGATTATCCCAGATTATCTGGACTTGTCTATCTGCTTCTTGAAGAATCTCTGACCCAAACACCTGACTTTCTCCTGTCTGATTCCAATACAATGGTGTCCTGCATTTTCTCCCATATAATGCTTCAAATGGGGCCATCTTGAGACTTGCCTGATAACTGTTATTGTAGGAGAACTCTGCATATGGCAAGCTTTTATCCCAACTACCTCCATGCTTGAGGGCACATGCTCTCAACATATCCTCTAATACTTGATTTGTTCGCTCAGTCTGACCGTCTGTTTGTGGATGATATGCGGAACTGAAATTGAGCTTTGTATCCATGGATTCATGTAATTTCTGCCAGAAACGCGACGTGAACTGAGTACCTTGATCAGACACTATCTTCTTTGGAACACCGTGCAGACACACAATTCATGACATGTATAGTTCTGCTAACTTGGCTCCAGTGTATGTTTTTTTGACCGGGATGAAATGTGCGACTTTTGTCAATCTGTCCACAATAACCCATATCGAGTCGTAACCATCACGAGTACGGGGTAACCCTACAATGAAATCCATACCAATCTCTTCCCATTTCCATTCAGGTACCTTCAATGGCTGAAGTAAACCTGCTGGTCTCTGGTGTTCTGCTTTCACTCTCTGGCACACATCACACAAAGCCACGTGAGTTGCTACGTCTCTTTTCAAACCATACCACCAGTACCTTTCTTTCAAGTCTTGATACATCTTGGTACTTTCAGGATGAATGGAATAAGCGGAATCATGTGCCTCCTTCAAAATGAGTTCACGAAGGTGATCAATTTCAGGTACACATATCCTCTTTCTGAACCAAACAGTTCCTTGTTCATCTTCGGTGAAATCCGTAGTCTTGCCTAAACCAATTTGAATCTTGATCTCTTTGATCTTAGCATCTGTCAACTGCCCTTTTCTGATCTCTTGTTCTAATGTAGGTTCCATCTCCATGGTCATGGCTTCCGCCTGAGTGACAATTCCCAGGTTCAAACGTGCCATCTCCCAACATAATTCCTGAGGCATCAATCGAGCAATCATCATATTAGCTTGTCCTTTCTGGCTTAGGGCGTCTGCCACAACATTAGCCTTCCCAGGATGATACTGAATATTCAAATCATAGTCCTTGATTAATTCTAGCCATCTGCGCTGTCTTAGGTTAAGATCCTGTTGCGTGAAGATGTACTTCAGACTCTTATGGTCAGTGAAGATCTGACACTTGTTTCCGATCATGTAGTGCCTCCAAATCTTCAATGCGTGCATGACGGCAGCCAATTCCAAGTCATGGGTAGGATAGTTCTGCTCATGCTTTCTCAACTATCTTGAAGCATAGGCCACAACTTTGCCTTCTTGCATTAACACACATCCAAGACCCATCCGTGAAGCGTCACAATACACATCAAACCCTTTGTGGATATTCGGCATTAGCAACACAGGAGCAGTGGTCAATCTTGTTTTAAGCTCTCCAAAACACTTCTGGCATGCAGCATCCCACTTAAATTCTTTCCCTTTTTCCAATAGAGAAGTCATGGGTTTCACAATCTTTGAGAATCCCTCAATAAATCTGCGGTAGTAACCTGCAAGTCCGAGGAAACTTCTAATTTCAGGCACAGACTTCGGTGGATTCCAATTCAGAACATCCTGAACTTTACTTGGGTCTACTGCAATTTCTCCATCTGTGATAACATGTCTAAGGAAAGAAACTTTTCTCAACCAAAAATCACATTTGCTCAGCTTGGCATATAACTGATTCTCTCGGAGTTTCTGTAACACTATCCTCAAGTGCTCTTCATGTTCTTCCTCGTTCTGTGAATACACCAAGATGTCATCAATGAACACAAGCACAAACTTGTCAAGATATTCCATGAAAACCTTGTTCATCAGGTACATGAAGTATGCTGGAGCGTTGGTCAATCCAAACGACATCACAGTGAACTCGTACAGACCATATCTGGTAGTGAAGACTGTCATGGGTATATCCTCTGGTTGGATCCTTAACTGATGATAGCCTGATCTCAGATCAATCTAGGAGAAAACCTTGGCACCTCTCATCTGATCAAAAAAAATCTTCAATTCTGGGCAGTGGATACTTATTCTTGATCGTCACATCATTCAGCGACCTGTAGTCTACACACATCCTTCTGCTGCCATCCTTCTTATCGACAAAGATCACAGGTGCTCCCCACGGGGACGAGCTAGGACGGATAAATCCTTTAGCTAACATTTCTTCTATTTGTTTCTTTAGTTCACTCAGATCCTTAACATCCATTCTATAGGGTCTTTTAGAGATAGGTGCAGTACCAGGTAAAAGATCAATACTGAACTCAATATCACGAACAGGTGGCATACCTGGTAAATCCTCCGGGAAGACGTCGGGGTACTCACAGACAACTCTGATATCTTCCAGAGGCATTCCCTTCATTTGGTTCACTGTCCCAACTCCACTGGGTGAAGCTGATGCCACAAACTCTACTTTATCTCCTTGAGGGCTGGTTAAGAGCACTGATCTCTTGCGACACTGAATGACACCATCACATCCTGATAACCAATCCATTCCGAGGATCACATCAATGCCGCTAGTCTTTAGGACTATTAGGTTGGCTAGGAATTCTACCCCTATAATATTCATGTTGACCCTCGGGCATGAGTGACTAGCTTTCAATTCTTTGCCCCGGGAACTTACTAGAAGTATTTGTTTCATAGGGTTCATTGGTAAGTTATGCCTTGTGGCGAATTGCTCAGTAATGAATGAATGTGATGCTCCAGAGTCAAATAAAACTGATGCAGATTCAGAATTAACTGGGAACGTACCGAGCACAACATCGGGAGCCTCTTCAGCTGTTTCTGCAGCCACATGATTCACCCTTCCGCGCACGTAGTTCTGCTGACCTCTGTTGCCCAACGGTGTCTGGTTGCTGTTGCGCGGCTGCTGCTGCTGAGGAGTCTGCCTCTGCCCACTGTTCCTCTGATTTTGAGGAGTCTGCATGTTACGCTTCGGGCAGTTGATAGCATAATGCCCCAGTTCTCCACATTTGAAACAGCCGTTGGGTTGGACCGGTGTGACTGGATTGTTGGTCCGCACTAGTGCACCCGTGGCATAGCCTGAGCGGTACGGTTGCGGGTTGGAGTTGCGCTGAGTCTGCTGGTTGAAGCGCTGAGGCTGCTGTGGAGTTCGTTGATTCTGTTGACTCTGCGGATATCCTCCGCCTTGTCCTCCAAAGCGCGACTGAATTCCCTGGGGTGTGCTGTAGCGGGGACGAGTGTTGCTGCTGGATTGTCCCTGGGACTGAAGTTTTCGCTTGTGTTCCCCAAGCTCCTTGCGCTTGCTCTCCAGACCAATGGCTTTGTCTAGCAGAGCCTGGAAGTTTGGGAAAGTGTGACTGTGCAGTTGATAGTTGAGCGGCCCTATCAGACCCTCTAAGAAGCGCTCCTGCCTCTTCGCATCACTATCCACCTCATGGGGCGCGTAACGAGACAACTGAGTGAATTTGTCCCGGTACTTGCTGACAGTCATGCTGCCTTGCTTCAGGGTCAGGAACTCCTTCTGCTTGAGCTTCATCAGTCCTGCTGGGATATGGTGGCTGCGGAAGTTGGTTCTGAACTCCTCCCAGGTGATAGTGTTGGCATTGGCGTGGGCAGCAGTGAAAGCATCCCACCAATCAACGGCTGCACCTTCCAGACGTCCTGCAGCATACAGGACCCTTTCACGGTCACTGCATTGCATGATGTCCAGCTTCTTAGTGATGACCTTCAACCAGTCATCAGCATCCAAGGGGTCCACTGAGTGAGAAAAGGTAGGGGGGTGGTGGCTCATGAATTCTCTATGTTTGTCTCTTAGTGGCTGATTTTGCTGCGGTGCTTGCTGATTTTGCTGAGCTTGCATGTTCTGGATGGTGGCAGTGAGGTTCTGCAACACCTGCATCTGTGCTGCCAAGAATTGCTCCATTGTTGGGTTGGGTGGTGGTGGCAACTGACTCTGTCGGTTGACTATGTGAGCACGCCTAGTGCTAGGGATATTCCGTCCTCCACCTGTCCTGGTCTTTACCATCTGACCGTTAGAGAATAAACCCAGGATAAGACAGGTGTACTTGATATAGGTAGATAAAAGATAAGATCTTAACAAAATATGGATTTATAAGGACTCCAACTTATATTAATGGATAGATTATATGAAGCAATTCTCAAAGTTTCCAACCAAGCACACAAAAACAAACATTTGATCTCAAGCAAACATTATTACATCGTCGTCCTCTTAAGAAAAAATGGTTCTAACAAGAGAACTTTAAGAGATACTAGCCTAAGAGCCTAGATGCCTAGTCCTCAGGGCGAGTTATGGAGCCGGGTTCGCCGCGGCGAAGCTTCTTGCGAGGCGGTGACAGGGGGGAAGCGGGGTTCATTCAACTGTGGAGGTGGCGGCGCCCTTCCCTCAAGTCGGGCCTCCAGTATGCGGATCCTGTCATGGGCCTCGAGTAGCTTGTCCTGAGTATCATCCAGCTCAGTGACGACGCTCTCCAGCTCAGTGTTGAGGGCGACGGTGACTCGAGCAAGGGTGTTGAGGCGGTCTTCATCATCTCCACCCAGAGTAACCACCGTCTCCTCAGTTCCATTGAGGCGGCGAGGAAGGTGGCGATACTCCGTGTTCTGAAGCTCCTGGCGGTGGGTGTGGCAGATGGACCACAGAGCTCTCCTGGCGGCGCTGCTGACAGAGGCGTCATAAGTAGCATGGGGCGTAGCGGAGTCGTGCGTAGTGAGGGTCCTCCGGCCTCTGGCACTCTTCGTATCCATCCTGACATGGACGCGAGTGAGGTAGTAGTCGCCGAGCGCAGGGTCGATGTAGTGGTGCGTGTGGTAGTGGGGTCTCACGTGGTTGCCCAACTCCTGCAGAATACCCTGCAGCACCAGAGACAAGAGATCGGGCTCTCTGTCCGAAGTGCGAACACAGTAGAGTTGCCTCGTCCCTGGAGGATCATCACCCTGATCGTCGTTGTTTTCATTGTTGTCGTTGTCCTCGTCATCATCTCTTCCATCATCAATACCCCCGGAGTTACCCGGGCTTCCTTCGATGGCGACCGGTGCTGGAGCGGGAGCTACAGCAGGGACAGCTGGTGGTGGTGGTGCCTCAACAACTGGTGATGCCGGCGGTGTGAACTGATTCCCTTTTTCATCAATCGCCATGATGCGGCCATCATCCCCATCCGCGAAGTAGTAGGCCTCCGCGGGTTCCTCCTCCATAGCTTCCTCCTCCTCAACAGGGGCTGGAACTGGGGCGGGAGGAGCTGGCTCAGCTGGGGCAATGCGAACCTGGTGACCTCCGGTGCGCTTGCGAGCAGTCTGGTATGTCCTGACCATCTGACAGAGCGAGAATAAAACTCAAAAAAAATTGGTTTTTTAAGAAATAAAACAATAAAAAGTTCATGTAAACATAGATTTTTATGCAGAAATATCAAATAAACACAAAGAAATTTTTGATGCTGACATGGCTTGCTAGAAGATAAATCCTTAATTTTGACCATTTCTAACTAAGCTAGCGTCCTACAGTCACATAGCTCAGATACCACTTCTGTCACACCCGATTCTAGAAAGATCCAGATGCATCTCATGTGTGCGCCAGAATCATGTTCACACACACATGATAGACGGAAAAGTGTAATATATCAAAGGCAATGCTCAAAAAGTAACTAAATAAAGTATTTAACCATATTACACTCCGAATAAAAGAGACACAAAGGTCTTTAAATGATACACTGATATACCCTATACGAAGTCTGTAACAACTCTGTCTTCCACAGGCGATGACTGGTGAACGCAAAGCCTAGAACTCCTCAAAGTCATCGAAGTTCTCCTCTTCAAAGTTCTCTTCTGAACAGCAGTGGGCAAGGGTGAGTACTCTTATGGTTGGTACTCAGCAAGTGGGGTGAATATGCAAGGCCATCAAGGATAGGCTAAGGTTTGCAGCAGCGGGCACTTTTAGTTGGTCAATTATTTATTAGCAAGCACCTATTAACTAGGTTTAAGTTTATACCATCCCACTTTAGCAAAAAACATAAAGGTACCATCAACATAAACATAAACCAAGAACCACAATTTAATTAATCTTCAAGTTTCATAATCATGTGAGGGTCCAAGCCACTCTTAACCGTGAGTATGGCTATTATAACAGTTTTACACTATGCAGAGGTTGTACACTTTACCCACAAATCGTGTTTCCCTGAGTCGCCCGGGCTTGCAAGGCCCTTAAACACTTCCGAGGTGAGTGGCGAGGGTACACTACGAACCCTTTACAAAGACATGTCGAGAGCTAGGCAGCCCGCTAGACTTTCAGTAGCAGTGTGGTCCATAAACCTCCCTAAAGGTCAGCTCCTTAGCAAAGGCAGCTACCCCAAGAGGACCGGGCTATGACCCCTATCACCGACCCCTCCTTGCCCTTTAGGTAAGGCCACCAGCTCACTACACATCTAATTAATTGGCTAAGGTCAGAGCCATATGACTTTGTGGTTGCACTGTTCACTTGGGTGGTTCTCCATGTTCCCATTAAACAAAACTGATCTTGAATTAACGCGGTATAACAACAATATGAAACGTGATCAACATTGTCATAAGAGTAAACCGACACCCTTCCCAAAGTTTGCAACTAAGCGTGTCTACCCAACATGAATAGTAAACCCAGGTGTTTTAAGGCTTTGGGTAAAAGACTAGGTAAGTCCTTAGTACAGGTAACCCAACAAGTTTATGCAAAGCAATATTGAGATAAAGTGAATTGTCATGCTATTGTTGGGATAAAATAGAATATGTAGGGCAGGGAAGTCCACTTGCCTTCCTCAAACAGCTGTTGATTCTCTTCCTCGTTAGCTTACTCTTGGTCTTGCTCGAACGTCACGTTATCTACGCGATCACACAAACAAGTGAGAGTTTTGAACTTCTAGGGGCTAGATCTGAAGAAATCGGGGGCTAAAACATAATTAAACCTTAAACAAAGGGTCGGGGTGCAAAACTGGAGGTCCTAGATGGCGGGTACTAATTCTGGTAAGGTCAGGGGTCGGGACAGAAAAAGAAAGGGCCCAACTCTAATTATTTTTCTACCGATCTGGACTGCGGGTTGATTCCTTGAAAACCTAGGGGCTTTTCTACAAAAGTTCCGGGGACGGCTAGGGTCGGGCGAATCTGGTCCGTTGGATCAGAATCATGTGGCAGGGTAAGGGTCGGGTGAGGGCGGCGGCTCGTGCGCGGCTCAGATTTGTTCTGGCCGTTAGATCTAGATCGAGCGGCAGGGCGAGGGTCGGCTCGGGTCGACCCGGCGGAGTAAAAGGGTCGGGTGAATCGGTTAGGCAGCGCTGGGCACCAGAGGCGAGAGAGAGCGGCGGCGGACGGCCAGAGCTGACCGAATCCGGTGTTCTGGGGCTTGGTTCAGGCTAGCGTTATGCCGGGGAGAGAGAGGGCGGCATGGCGAAAGTGGTGGGGGTCACGGGACGACCGCGCGGCGACCGTAGACCGGCGGCCACGGCGGCGGGCGGAAACAGAGCTCCGGTGAGAAATTGGGGCTGCGACAGAGCGAGAGAGAGGGGGAAACGGGAGCGGCTTGGTGATCACCACCTCGCGGAACTCCGGCGAGGGTTGTAGTCGTTGGAGAAACAAAGTGACAGCGAGTCGACGGAGGGGCGGCGACACGGGGCGGCGGCGTTCCTCCGGTGAGCGGTTTCCAGCGGCGTGCGACGGTGCGGAGTAGAAGAAGAGGTTGACAACGGCTCTGGGTGCAAAGCGGGGCTCCTGTGTGGGTTTTATATGGGAGGAGAGGAGGCGGAGCGACCGGGGAAAGGAAGGCGGCGGCTCACGCGGCGACCTGCGAAGGAAAGGGGCGGAGCGCGTACCGCGGCCAATATGGAAAGCCAGCGTCGCGGGGAACGAAGGAGGAGACACGGGCGACAGCGCGGGGATGGATTTGGGGTGAGGAAGAAAAGGAAATGGGAGGGAGGCGCGGACGATGGCGCGGCGCGTCTGGTGTCGCGGCGGAAAAAGGAAAGAGGGGAGCGGGAGGAAGAAGAAAGGAAAGGAAGAGAGGGCGCCGACAGGTGGGTCTAGCGCGTCGGTGAGAGAGAGGTGAGGGAGAGTAAGGCGGTTTGGGTCGGCTGAGTTGGGCCATGGGGAGAGGAGAAAAGAAATAGAAAAGGAGCAGAGAAGGATTTGGGCCGACTGGGTTGGGCCGCGAGAAGAAGAAAAATAGAAGGAGAAGAGAGAGAGGTTTGGGTCGGGCTGAAAGAAAAGAGTGGGAGAAGAAAAAGAGAGAAAGATGCATGCACAATTTTATTTTGTGGCTTTTATAAAAATATTTTTTTAAAATTTTATTTCCTATATTTTTGGGTTTTACACATCTGTTGTAACTACTCTTAATGCAGTGGGATTACTCGTACAGTAGTTAGACTAGTCGGACACGGCAGGAGACTACCCGATAAGTACTCGGATAGGACTTCTTGGCTTGTACCCGACTAGGACTCCAATGTAAACCTGTCCCCCGGACTATATAAGGGTGGACAGGGACCCCCTCGGGGACAATCACCATCAAAGGCAATACAAACCACACAGGACGTAGGGTATTACGATCTCGGCGGCTCGAACCTTTCTAAAATCTTGTGTTCCTTTGCCCCTTCAAGTTCCTGATCTCGGCGACACCCTACCAACCAACTCACCACCTCGGGGGTATCCCTCGGTGGGCGTGGCAGTAAAACACCGACAGCTAGCGCGCCAGGTAGGGGAACTCATCGAAGATCCACCGGAGAACTCGATGGCGTCATCCAACTTCACCAGCGCTGTGCTCGACGAGGGTTCGACTTTCATCTTCGGCTCTTGGATCCGCATCGCCGATGGTTTGGGTGGCTTCAACAGCCACCTAGCCAACTCCAAGCAGCCGGAGGCTACTTCATCAACTACAAGCAGCGATCTAGACGACTTCATCGACAACCTCAATGACACGCTGCTTCCTGATCTGGACCGGCAGATCGAAAAGATGTCCGTTTTCAAAATGACTTCATCTCGAGATGCAACATATCTACTCGACTCGGATTCAAACCGATCTAAAAAGACTCCACGATCCAAGTCCCCCTCTGACTTGGAAAAGGATTGGATCTGCTACTCCAAATCGAGGACGTGGGCGCCACCGCTAGACGGGAGGCCCCCGTTCCCGACATCTACTCGGATTCCGACGATGAGTACTCAACGTGCAGTACCACATCTTCACGAGGGATCCGAAAAGGACTCGGACGCGAGGGAGCCACCACCTGTCGGGCGGCCCCCGCCCTCGAAAACCACTCGCAACCCGACGGCCACACCGAAACCTTTTCGGGTAGCTTTCTGGATTTAACCATCACATCAACGCCACAAGGATGTTTCGTGTACTGGAAGGGGTTTGAGCCCTCCGAACTACTTGATTACGAATCTTGCCTTGTGGCCTTCACGCAAGAACTACCCTTCTAAGAGGGTAGACCTCTTTCTACTATTGCGGAAGAAGGAGAGAGTAGCACAGAGGTACTTGAGTACAGCCTCAGGGCTAATCACTCACCGGATCGACAAGTCTGCATGGCTTCTCTTCAAAATGCGGAAGAAGATGAGCTAGGCACCCAGTACGACAATGAACAACTCGTGAATGTCTCAGCCGATGAGCCCACAGCAGACGCTCCCCAAGATGAAGACGAGGATCACCGGAGGATTAGGCGGGCAAAGAATGCCAAGCGTGCTCAACGCAGGCGCAACGCGCAAAACCTCGCCTTTGCAGCAGTCCCGGATCGCGAGTACCGTATGTCGATTGGCGCCATTGCAGAGGCAGCACTCTCAGCACAACAACTCCCATCTAACCCTGAGATACAAAGGTTGCAGTACTTGAACTAGCGCGCGCTCGTACAACTCAATGGGTAACATCCAGTGTCATCCACTCGGAATCAGCTCTCGAGGTCTAAGCAACACGGAGATGTTGGTCAGTCGCACTCCTGGAGGAGGCCAAGGGAGTCGGAGGAACAACAATCGCCAGTGCCACGAGGGCCACCCGTCCGCGCGTGGCAATAACGAATAAGAAGTATAACAACCCCCTCGAAACCAGCATGGGGCAAGGCACCACGGCAAAAAACCAGTCGAGGCCAATCTCCATGACGCTCCCACGGTCGACCTCAGGCAGAAAATCAACGAGGGCCGCGACGCGCGGCTTGTTATTGAAGCAAGGAGACGGGACCGTCCTAGCAAGTACCTTAACGATGATGACAGCGACCGTTTCCCCGCCTTCACCACTAGCATCACCGACAAGTCCTACCCCAAGGACTTCAAACTAGTTGGAATCCCCAAGTATGACGGTAAGCAGGAGCCATGCTAGTGGCTTCGTTGCTACTCTGTCGCCATTGAAGTTTCAGGGGGATCCAATTCTACAAAAGCACTCTACTTCCCGGTGGCTCTGGAGCCCGCACCCCTCACGTGGCTCGAAAGCCTCAAGCTAAACTCCATCGACTCGTGAGAGGACCTCAAGCGGGCTTTCATCGACAACTTCCAGGGATCCATGATCAGGGCAGACACTCGCCATGACTTGTCCCAGGTGATGCAAAAGATGAACAAGACCCTGAGGTCTTACACACGGTGTTTCTTTGAGACGCGTGCCACCATCGCCAACATCACCGATGAAGACGTCATCCGATGCTTCCAACACGGCCTCTTCTCGAAGAACACGTACCACGACTTCGGACGCAACCGCCCGACTACTGCCGTGGAGCTGCGTGACATGATGGGAAGATGGGCTGACCAGGAGGATGAGGAAAATGACCGCTTCCCCAAGGGCAACCATGACAAACAAAGAATGGCAACGGCCACTTCGACAAAAGCCAGCGGAACCACTCGGGGAACCCCCGAAAGCGCAAGCCAAACCATGAAGTTGTGGCTGTCGAGCGCAACCCGCGTGGCAAGAAGTCGAGGAACAACCAGTCGGAATACGAGCAAGTCTTGCACAAGCAATGCCCGATAGACCCAAAGTCGCATCACACGCTCTTCGAGTGCGTCACCATCCACAAGTCACTCAACGCTCCACCCCTCCATCAAGCCGGAAAGCGAAAGGACAAGGAGGACGATGAAGAAGGAGGTGACAAGTCGGGGGCTCAAGACTTCTAGGTTCCGAAGAATGTCGTCAACGTCATCTTCGGCGGAGACGGCGGGTTCCCCTCCAAACGCGCGCAGAAGCTAACCCTGCGCGAAATACTCTCTGTGGAGCCAGCCACGACAAGGCCTTTGAGATACAACAAGGTCCCGATCTCCTTTTCTAGGGATGATCAATGGACCAGCTTCTCCGAGCCGGAAAATTCCCGCTCGTCCTAGATCCTGTCGTGGCAGGTCCACAGCTCACTCGAGTACTCATGGACGGCGAAAGCGGCCTTAACCTGCTCTTAACGAGTACTCTCAAGAAGATGGTACTGGGCATCTCCAAGATGCTCACTCCTAGCAAAGCTCCCTTCTACGGGATCATCCCGGGCAACACAGCTACACCACTTGGGTCAGTGGTCCTGCCAGTCACCTTCGGGACAAAAGATAACTACCGCACCGAGTACATCAAGTTCGAGGTGGAGGATTTCGACTCGTCATACCACGCCATTCTTGGCAGGCCGGCACTAGCCAAATTTATGGCCGTGCCCCACTACGTGTATCTACTAGTCAAGATGCCAGGCAAGACAGGCGTACTTACACTCCGTGGCGACCTGAAGAAGTCGTACGACTGCGACCACGAGGTGATCGAGTACGCCACAACTTCACGCGTGTCAAAGCCATCTGCAGAAGTACTCGCGGCCGTGCTGAAGTTGACCAACACAGAGATGGAAATCTCCAACCAGCGACCAAGCTAGTCGAGGTTTAAACCTAACCCCAGTGACGTTGGCATCAAGAAGGAGACCCGTCCAAGACTGCTCTGATTGGAGGCGGCTTAGGTGACAAATAGGAAAGCGCGCTCGTCAGCTTCCTTAAGGCCAACCGTGACATATTCGCGTGGAAACCAGCGGATATGCCAGGGGTGCCCAAGGAGTTGACTGAGCACTGCCTCAAAGTTGACCCTAAAGCCAATCCAAAGAAGCAACGACTGCGTAGGTTTGCCTCCGACAAGAGGGAGGCCATTAAGAAAGAGTTAGCAAAACTACTCGCGGCTGGTTTTAGTAAAGAAGTATACCACCCCGAGTGGCTAGCCAACCCTGTACTTGTACTCAAAAACAATAATAATGAATGGAGGATGTGTGTGGATTATACTGATCTCAATAAACACTGTCCGAAGGACCCCTTCGCGCTCCCACGCATCGACCAAGTCATCGGCTCCACGGCTGGCTGCGTTTTGCTCTCCTTCCTCGACTGCTACTCGGGCTATCATCAGATAGCTCTTAAGGAGGAAGACCAGATCAAAACGGCGTTCATCAGCCCCTTTGGAGCATATGCTTATACTACAATGTCTTTTGGGTTGAAAATGTGGGAGCCACCTATCATCGGGCCATCCAATTGTGCCTTGCAGATCAACTTCACCGCAACGTTGTGGCTTACGTGGATGATGTGGTCATCAAGACCAGATCCCACGACGAGTTCATCACTGACCTCGAGGAGACTTTCAACAACTTGTGACGGTTTCGATGGAAGCTCAACCCGACAAAGTGTGTCTTTGGCGTTCCTCAGGGCAAACTACTCGGGTTCATCGTCAGCCACCGCGGGATTGAAGCAAATCTAGAGAAGATAAATGCCATCACAACCATGGATGCACCAAAGACGATCAAGGACGTCCAAAAGCTCACTGGCTGCATGGCAGCTTTGAACCGCTTCATCTCTTGACTTGGAGAAAGGGGACTACCCTTCTTCAAGTTGCTCAAGCACCACGATAAGTTCAAGTGGACCGAGGAGGCAAACCAGGCTTTACAAGACCTCAAACATCACTTGTAGTCGCCACCCATCCTGACGGCTCCCCAACCAGGCGCGAACCTGCTGCTCTACATCGCCGTGACTACTCACGTCGTCAGCACGGCAATTGTAATGGAACAACCGGAAGAAGGCCACGCCTTCAGGGTGCAACGACCGGTTTACTTCATCAGCGAAGTCCTCTCAGAATCTAAGGTTCGTTACCCGATGATTCAAAAAATTCTTTACGGTATCCTCATCACTTCCAGGAAGCTTCGCCACTACTTCAATGCATACAATATCCTAGTGGTCTCCGACTTCCCATTGGCGGATATCCTCCACAATCGGGACGCTACAGGGCGCATCTCCAAGTGGGCGGTGGAGCTGGGAGCCCTCACACTCGACTTCAAGCCCCGGACAGCCATCAAGTCACAAGCACCAGTCGATTTCATGGCGGAGTGGCGAGAAAACAAAGTGGAAGCCCCAACCAAGCAGCCGGAGCATTGGGTCATGTACTTCGACGGCTCACTCAAGCTCGGTGGCGGTGGTGCGGGAGTACTTTTCATCAGCCCGAGAGGAGAACAGCTCAAGTACGTGTTTCAAATACAATTTGAAGTTTCCAACAACGAGGCCGAGCACGAGGCATTGTTGCACGGCCTACGCTTGGCAATCTCCATCGGCATCAAGCGACTACAAGTCTACGGCGACTCCTTACTGGTGGTTCAACAAGTCAATAAGGAGTGGGACATTGACAAGGACACCATGGACGCCTTTGTCATGGAAATACGCAAGCTCGAGAAAAAGTTCTCGGGGCTGGAAATTTACCATGTGCTCCGCGACAACAATGTGGGCGCGGAAGTGCTATCCAAATTGGGTTCTGATCGAGCAAACGTCCCACCGGCCGTATTCGTTCACGAGTTGCATCACCCTTCCATGAGGGCACCAGACTCAAGTTCCATCGTTCAGGGTCCCAAGGAACCCGATCGAGAGGTCTTGATGATCGAGGTCGACTGGAGGGTGGCCTTCATCGACTATATCCCGGAGCACAAACTACCCCCCGGCGTCGACCCAAAAAGCACTAAAGCTACTCGAATCCTACGGCGTAGCAAAGGTTATGTTCTAGTTGGGGGCAATCTGTACAAGCGTGGATCGGCTTCAGGCATACTCATGAAGTGTGTCAGCACGAAGGAGGGCAAAGAAATACTCCAAGAGATTCATGAAGGCCTGTGCGGGAACCATGCCGCTTCTCGCACACTAGTCGACAAGGCGTTTCGTTCTAGTTTCTACTGGCCAACTGCTTTGGCAGACGCCGAAGCACTCGTTCGCCGGTGTACCAACTGCCAATTCTTTGGCAAACAGCCCCATGTTCCGGCTCATAACCTTATCACCATACCACCTTCATGACCGTTTACATGCTGGGGCCTGGACATGATTGGGCCTTTCACAACTACGCCAGGAGGTTTCACACACGTGTTGGTGGCCATCGACAAGTTCACAAAGTGGATCGAGTACAAACCTATTGCAACGCTCACTGCTGATCGGGTGGTTACATTCATCTGCGATATCTTATACCGCTTTGGTTTTCCCAACACTATTATCACAAACTTGGGGTCCAATTTCCACTCGCATGAGTTCTGGGATTTCTGTGAACGCAGCTCCATTGAAGTCAAGTATGTTTCAGTGGCTCATCCGCAGGCCAATGGCCAGGTTGAGCGCGCCAATGACATGATTATTAATGGACTGAAGAAAAGACTTTATGACGAGAACAGCAAAAAGGACGGCAAGTGGATCAACGAGATCTCTTCAGTAGTCTGGGGGCTTCGCACACAACCAAGCAAAGCCACAGGCCAGTCACCTTTCTTTCTCGTATATGGGTCTGAAGTCATATTACCAGCTGATGTGATGTGGAAGTCCCCAGGACTGGAAATGTTTGACGAAGGCGAAGCTGACACTGCACGACAAGTGGAGCTTGACCAAGCTGAGGAAATTCGATGCAACGCATTATTGCAATCGACCCGTTATCTTCAAGGAGTTCGTCGTTACCACGACAGGAACGTTCAACGACGCTCTTTCAACGTTGGAGATATGGTTCTTCGACAAATCCAGGATGACACTGGTCTACACAAGCTTAATTCATTATGGGAAGGACCTTTCATTGTGCACAAGGTCACATGCCCTGGATCTTATCGCTTGCAGTACCCGGACGGCCAGGCGGTACCAAACTCATGGAATATTGAACACCTGCGTCGGTTTCATCCTTAAATCAACTGGGGCCTTCAGCTATTGGTGCCTGGAGGTTAATTGTACCAGTACAACGCCGTTTTACCGGTTCACGACTGGTACTACGCGCAAGTTTACTGAAGGGGCCTCGCTCCCATACTCCCAGAACCTAATTACTAGAGTATGACTAGTCTTTTGGGTTTCTGAAGGGCCTTTGTGCTTATATTTCCAGTACAACTCCGTTTTACTGGTTCACGACCGGTATCATGTGCAAGTTTGCTGAAGGGGCCTCGCTCCCATATTTTCCAGTAACATATTACTTGTTTTCGACTTGTACACTATGTTATTAAAGGGGCCTTGCTCCCATGACAAGAACTTTACTTGTTTACAACTGGTCCCATACCAGTTCGACTACTTTGACTACTTGTCTTGACTACAATCCTAGTCGGGATCGATTCCGACTAGATGGCTTCATTGACCGCTCATGCACTAGAGGCTACTTGCTCTACGCTTGGGCTCGAGGGCTAGCGCTACCCTTCTGATATGACTACTTTATGTTCCTGGCTCGGGAGCTCGATATGACAAGGCACTCAGCTTGCCTTAAAAGGCAGCCTTCATGCCTCCATGCCAGATGACGTACAAATATTCGACAACTCCGGACCCAAGAGGTTTTTTAAGATTTATCTTGGCTATATGTTTGTTAACCATTATTTCAGGGACTTCATTCCAAAATAAGAGGTTTGTTCAATTTATTACCTAGAGGTCTTATTTAGTCATTGGATCAGGGCACAATTATTGGTTTGAGAGGTAATTTTGGGTGTGTTGGGGATGTTATTTGTCTCACCATCTTTTTAGGGAACTCATCCCGAAAAGAGAGGTTTTTCGAATTTACTTCACCAATTCGCCTATGTTTACCATTAAAACTTTACTATCATATCGCATGCCACGATTCTTTGGATCCTTAATTCCAAAACTTAGGGATTTGGATTCAAGGCTCGGAGGCTGCGGGACACGTGTCATCAGTGACTTATTTTTCAAAACTGCTAGAAGATAAGGACAGAAGACTCAAAATTCAAATTGACCCTCAGCCTGATTCTACGAGTCAACCTAAGGCTCGGGGGCTACTCCATATGGAGTGTGAGTTTAATCGCACCCCATATAAAGAAGACTGGACCCACTACTCAAGGCAAGAGCACCTCACAGCCTCGACAATGCCAAGGAAGTAGTCGAAGGGCACCTTCAAGATGGAGTTCGTGAGAACTCGAAGACGCCTTCAAAAGTACTCGGACGCCTGCGCTACTCGGCTATGAAGAGCTCAAGGGCTGGTCAGACCTGGGCACACGGGACTGTCCACGTGGCACACTTTACCTAGGACACGGGATGGGACACGGCCCACGCCCTACATCTGTTGTAACTACTCGTAATGCAGTAGGATTACTCGTACAGTAGTTAGACTAGTCGGACACGGCAGGAGACTACCTGAGAAGTACTCGGATAGGACTCCTTGGTCTGTACCCGACTAGGACTCCCATGTAAACCTATCCCCCGGACTATATAAGGGTGGACAGGGACCCCCTCGGGGATAATCACCATCAAAGGCAATACAAACCACACAAGACGTAGGGTATTACGCTCTCAGCGGCCCGAACCTGTCTAAAACCTTATGTTCCTTTGCACCTTCGAGTTTCTGATCTCGGCAACACCCTACCAATCAACTCACCACCTCGGGGGTATCCCTCGGTGGGCGTGGCGATAAAACACCGACAAATATGAAAGATCTTGGTGAGGCCTCTTACGTTCTGGGCATTGAGATACTCTGAGATAGGTTGAGATATTGAGAAAATGCTTAAGAGATTTAATATGGATAAGAGTAAGGCCACACATGTTCCATTAGCAAAGGGTGATAAGTTTAGTGAAGCCAAATATCCTAAAAACCGATTGGAATTAGATGAAATGAAGTTCATCCCTTATGCTTCAGCTATCGGAAGCTTAATTAATGTATGCACAGGTCTGTATGTGTCTAGACTTGGCATTTGCTACCGAAATGTTTGGAAGTTATCAGAAAAATCATGGAAAGGTCCACTGGGTAGGTATCAGAAAGGCATTATGTTACTGTCAAGGTACCAAAGACTTCATGCTAAGATATAGAAGATCAGATAAACTCAAAGTTGTGGGTTATACTGATGCTGACTTTGCTGGGTGTATGGACAGTAGGAAATCTACATCGGGTTATATCTACAAGTTAGTTGGAGGAGAAATATCATGGAAAAGCTCCAAACAAAGTTTAGTTGCAGCGTCGATGATGCAAGCAGAGTTTGTGGCATGTTATGAAGCAACTGGACAGGCTGTGTGGCTTAAGAATGATATTCCGGGCCTCAATGTAATTGACAATATTACGGAACCAATAACGTTATATTGCGATAATCAGTCTATAGTGTTCTTTTCGAGTAACCACAATTTGAGTGGTGCTTCCAAACACAACGACCTCAAATATCATGTTATGAAAGAAAGATGCCAGGATTGAACCATTAAGATTGAGCATATAAGAACTAATGCTCTATTAGCGGATCCCCTCACTAAAGGCTTACCACCTAATGTGTTTAAGTAGCATGTTACTGATATGGGTTTGATGGATAGTCTTTAGATCCTGGTTTATGGGCCGTTTACTAACTCCAAACTAACGAATAAGCGTTCTAACGAGGTGTTTCAGTGAGACTGTGGGTAATGGGGTCCCAGTAGTGAATCAAGCTACTGACGACGCATTGGTGCAGTACTTACTGTTATACTATGGGTGAACATTAGTATGATACGCATATTAGCCATTAACCGTTCGATCAAGTGGGAGAATATTAGAAATTTTAGGAATGTGATCTTCATAGTTAAGGCAGTAAACAATAAGGACACATTTTGAAACCACCCAAAATGCAATTAGGAAGGTTAATGACAAGATTAATGGGCTGTGACCAGCAGGCCCATTAATCTCCTTCCAAAATCAGAGGCTTGGCCCTGTTCCCACAGTGCTGTAAATCTAAGATCATGACTAGCAATTGAATCATGGCTAAAACCTTAGCCACCTAGAAACTCTGGTCAAATAGAGCACTGGAGGGGAGCAAAAGCTCTTGCCCTCACCCCGGTCAGTGCTGTTGGCGCCCCGAAGGCCGCTGCTACATCACTGCTTCCTCTACTCCGACAAGAACGCCTACTTCCTCTACGGCTCAGACGTCATCAACTTAGGGAGCATCAATGGCTGCTGCTACTACTAACGCTGGTAAAAAGAGACACCCACCATTTTCCGCATTATGCAATTGTTATCATGTTTAGGGTAAGAATCATGTTTAATTGCTGATCATGTTATTAGAAGATACAGTAGGGATCAAATACCTCTTGCTTTCTTTCTACTCCATGAGCAGCTGCTAAGTTGCAGGCGCTGTCCGCATGACTTAAAACGGATTTGGCCTTTTGCTTCTCCGACTCCCTCCATCTCCTCGCCACACTCTCCGAGTTGTTGGAATTGAAATGTTCATCATTGTCAACAGGTCCGGCTGTCCAGTATGAAGACTTGATACATTTTCAGTGCTTAGATCCGTATCATGCTCCCTCCCAAAGGAAAGCCATACTCAGCTTTTGGTACGTTCAGAGCTCAACAGTCTCTCATTTGAGATAAGGTTCAGCACTTCAGCTTTGATCAAATTTTCTCTACCATACCAAATATAATCTTTGCTTGAAATCGTAGCAGTACAAGCTACACACCCTTTCGTCACCATATTTTGCTTCACCATAAAAGAAAATGCAACAAGATTTACAACAGAAGTGCTGAAACAATTGGTGGTGCCTCGGCCACATTATGGCAGCTATCCTTGCAACCAGTGGTCGCAAGCTAAGGCGATGAGATGGTCAAGCATGCATGTGAGCGTAAATCATTCCTTTGTGTTGTTGGTGCCAAACTTCTCGACTCCGAAAAAATATTTGAAAGGAACGATATGGTCTCTACAGCGTAAGTTTTATCTCATCTCAAAAATCTTAAAAAACCATCCCATTACAGTAATGGGAGCGGTTTTTTATACCTCCCCACCATAATTTCACCATTCCCAAAATACCTTTATCTCATAAGGATATACCCAGATATTCTAGTTCCTAAGGTCATTTTACAACTTGGAGTGTACAAATTGAGTTTTTCCTTGTGATCACACCTTCCTTGTGACCTTCTCATGATCTTCGTAACCTTCGGGCGTCATCGTCCTCTTTGAAAGTTGTACAGCGGATCCAACTAAGAAATGCAGCACTCTTGCTAAGCGACTGCCCTTTTGCTTGTGACAACCTCCGAGCGCTGTGTCTCCAGACCTGCGGGCGGCATAGAAGAGAAATGGATGCACATCGATGGTTGCCATACAATCGAAGGTCTCGCCCGATGCTTTCCGATCTCCCGGAGACAAGCATAACGTTCGGCCAAAGAGCCAATCGAAGTTGGCAATCTCCAACCTATCTTAATCTATTTTGGCCCATCAACTGTTATTGAACACGGCAATTCTTTCAAAAGCACCACTTATTTGTTCTGTTAATTACAGTACAATACCTTACTGCAAACAGGGCTGGATAGATGGGGCTTTGCTGTGTCCGCGACGAACATGGGAGAGGTTAACGCAGCAGGTTTAAGGTTCACTTCAGACGTGAGTGCTGAGCGGTGCTATGATATGCAAGTATGCATTCAGATATGCTGCCAACTTGATCAGATTGTAGTCGATCAGGCTAGCAAATTGGGTATGACAAAAAAAAATTGTTTAGACCGATGCATCAAGTATGGTGAAAGTTCATCAGGTTTTGATCTAGCTCCAACTGATAATTCGGTGAAGCACAAGGTGTTTGATATTATACAGGCGAAGTTCAACGAGACCAGGTAACTCTCTACCCTCTAGAGTTCACGGTAGCAGACCGAAGCAGCAGGCTCAGATGATCCTCGCTTCTGGTTGGATCATTTTCGGAACTTTGTACATACTGTCTTGTCTAGCCAACGATTAGACTGAGCCAAATTTCAAATGGAGTCGTACTAAGAACAACAAGACAAATTGAACTCAACCACGGGACTGGGGGGTGTCTAGCACGCAGCAGCATTTAAAATGGACCACGTCACCCCTGGGTGGCTGGCCCCAGACCCATGTTTTCCATCGTCCCCGTCCCCCCTTCCTCGTGCTCCTCGAGATTGCCCCTCCATCCCAGCCCCCCTCCTCAAACCCTAACCTGATTCGACAACCTTCGACGAGCCGGCGCCTGCTCCTATCGCCGGAGTTCTCACCACCGCGCCTCACCGGCGCAGCAGACGATAGCAGCCAGCGGGATTAGTTCTCTCTTCTCGTCTTGGTTGGTGGCCGGGATCGACTTGGGTTTCCGGAACCCGATCAAGATGGCCGAATCCGTTCAGTTTTCCGGCCAAATCTGATCGCCCCGTGCAGGTAATCGCGGAGCCCTTCCCCTCATGCGCATCTCTCTTGCAGGCTGGCTACACTGCTGATGAGTAGTTGTGGGCGGATCTTTGCGGATCCAATCTGGTAATACGTTGATCCCTTCTTTCCCATGATCAAATCGGCAACGGCAATAGCATAATATTAACTCTTGCTCTCAACTTATTTTTGTTATGATCGTACTAGGTGCCTGCCATGCTTGCTATGGTCGCAGTGAAGTCCTTCGTTCCTCATCTGTTGCATCGGTGAGCAAATTTTTACAAGGGGAGGCTTTGTGTGACGCGGGGTCCGGTTCGGATCATATATATGTGCTGTGTGTTCTGTACTGGATTCCAGGGTCATATATATATATATATATATATATATATATATATATATATATATATATATATATATATATATTATAACCTAAACCCTTATATATATATATTATATATATATATATATATGCATGTGCTGTGTTTCTGTCAGGGATGTCGTGGAATTGTAAAACCAACAAGATGGGTTGTCATTGTTATTACTGAACCATGCGGCAGCATTTCCAAAGCGATGCACACCATTCTTTTCAGCTGTAAGAATCTTGAACCTTGTGATAGTTATTGCATGCAATTAGTATTTGTGATTTATTATGTTCGGATCTTCTCGAAGGAATGGAAGCATATGTTTTTTTTAAGGTAATAAGGAAGCATATGTTAGACAGGTGCGAAGTTCCATTTAACCACTTTTGGCACTGGTAATCCTATTAATGTTAAGCATATGCTTGTTGCATGAGTAGTACTGGCTGTTACTTCTATGACTGTTAGTATTTGTAATCCTGGTGTATTTTAGGCATAGACTTGTTCCTTTGAATGCTCAGTGAACTTTTTGGCCACTTATTTTTTGGGTACCTCCTCAATGAACTTTTGTTGGAACAACGATGTTATATTAGGCTAGTTAATTACACTGTGGATACAGAAAACTTCCAAGTTCTGATGACCATACTAGATTAGACTTTGACAATTGTTTTCTTAGCCGTCTTACTCATATTTTGAGGTGCTACTAGACAATTTAATTTTAGGCTATTTTAGGCATCTATTTTTGAAGCTTTGTTTTATAGAAATCAAACATTTCCAGAAATTGTATTTATTAGAACTTGCAAATGGTGACAGATGGAATAATCAATCAGGAGCTTTACGTTAATTATTATCTCACAGCAATCTTCAAAATCTTGATGTCTATCTACCAAAAATCTTTGCACCACTAATTAGTTATAAGCTGCTCCTTTCTGTAGCAACTTAGATTACCAGAGTGAACTAACTAATTCATTTATGTTATTCATCAATTGGAAAGCAAGCACAATCTTGAATTTATTATCATCCTCTTTATTAATCTTGACAGGATTTAACAGTGATTTTCTTTATTTCACATAATTATGGTAAGTGTTCTTAAAGAACTTTTTTCAACTTCTAGCCAATGGTAACTGAATGACTCTTCTTTTTCTTTTGTGCTTTCGAAAAAAAAACTCTTCTTTTTCTTTTGTAGGCAACTAGTTAAAATGAATCAGGTGATTAAGATAAGTGCTAAAAAAGGAATTCGTAGTTGTAGTTTCTGGACTATTGGTTAAACTGGATTACTCCTTTGATTTTCTCCTCTTCTTGGGGCAACGTTATGGTTTGATATAACAGTTGAATTTTGTGATGCTTGTATAATTAATACTTTCCCTGGCAAGATTGAAATTGCTTCACTCAGCCATTAACATTTGATCGTCAGTTAGAAATTGTGAACCAAAATTGAAATGTACTACCGCTTATCTTGCAAAGTGTTCGGCATAGTTACATAAATATGAAATTTGCGTTGTGAACTACACAAGGCAGTGCTATTCTCATTTTCTAATCTAAACAGTCTGCTTTTTCAAATGCGTAGGCATAAAAATATATAAGGTATCCTACAGCTAGACTAAAGATTCACGATATGGTTGGGGATCCATCAAGGTAAACAAGAAGCATTTGTTTCATTGATATGTTTTTTTGCTAAAACTATTTAAGATGTATAATTTTTTCTTTAGTGAATTCGTAAATTATACTATTGGACGCCACTCATGATTGAAGGCATTGATGCATCTTGCTGCATGCATGTATGCTGTCTTTCAATTCCTTTCTTCCCTATGCTCCCTATCACATTCACCTCTCCTTGCCTCTGGGGAGCCCCGGAGGACTAGGCAACGAAGCATGGTCATGCCTCTTTGTATCTTGAACCTTTAACCAAACAATAATCAGTGTTTTCAATTACCTAACATCAATACCACAAATTTATTTAGGTGGGCTCATGCCTTGTCATTCATAATCTACCAATAATTACAATTATTAATGTTTTCTTTAGAAGCAAACAACTGCTTGATCATGTGGTTCCATACAATACAATTTTAATGCCATCACCTAATTTCATACAGCTTTTAGCAACAAAGTTTTTAAATTTTCCCTTGGCAATGTTTGTTGATTGCGTACTTTGGACAATACATATATCAAATTCATTGTGCCAACTACTTACAAGAAAGGATGGAAGAAGGTAAAACTACAGAATCTTCTTCCAGCCTTCATTGAAGCAGATAGTGCACCTATTTATTTGATATACAATGTTCAACTACAAAAGCAACAAGTCTTGTCAAGGAAAAGTTTAATAAAATTTTGTTGTCTTTGAGTTGCAAGAATTGGTATTGGCCTTAAAAAGTTATTGTCATTGGATGGAGTAGATGTTCAACTTCAGTATGTAATATTTGTTGTAGACAATATAGCTTGCTCGTGAGGACCATTCTTTGGACACTTTATTTTGGTTCAAAAATAAAATATCACTATGCAACTACATTTTTCATGTTGCCTATCCTCTGTTACTCCTCACTTTTCCACAACGACGTTCATCATTGTATCTTGATTGTCTTTGGACTCGAGAGCAATCATTGTCATTCTATAACATCACTGGCATATGATGCATTACCTAGGGTCACAACTCTAGGTAATGTCTCACATTTGAAGTAAACAACTTCTTGATGATCCTATGATTCCATACAATACAAATTTAATGTTGTCACCTAATTGATAAAACTTTTAGCAACAAAGTTTTTAAATTTTCCCTTGGCAATGCTTGTTGATTGTGTACTTTGAACAGTGCATATATCAAAATAATGGTGCTAACTACTTTCATGAAAGGCTGGAAGAAAATGAATCTAGAAAATATTCTTCTATACTTTTATGAAGCAAATAGTACGCCTATTTATTTGATGTACAATGTTTAACTACAAAAGCAACAAGTCTTGCCTTGGACAAGTTTAATAAAATTTGTTGTCTTTATTTGAATTGCAAGAATTGACAAAGGCATTGAAAAAATATATTTAACTATCATTGGATAAAGTAGATGTTTAACTTCAATTTGTGATATTGGTTGTAGATAGAGAAAGATTGGAGTTCATGGCATACTACTCATGAGGTTCATACTATGTTCCTTGGACACTTTATTTTGGTCGAAAATGATCCATCCCTAACAACTTTATTTTCGATGCTTACTTGTCTATCCTATGATGCACATCTCGTCTCCATAAGGATGTTCATCATTTGTTGTCTTGAATGTTTTTGGAGTCGAGAGCAATCATTGTCATATATGACATCATTGCCATACGCTTTATTAACCTTGGTCACACCTCTACCTAGCTAGGTATATATAGTTGAAGCAGACAACTAATGCATCCTGTGATTCTATAAAAGAAAACAATTTTTAATGTGGTCACCTAGAATTCGTGCAACTTTTAGCAACAACGTATTTAAATTCTCCCTTGGCAATACTTGTGAGTGTGAACATTGCATTATCAAATTATTAGTGCCAACTGCTTTCATGAAAAGCTGGAAAGAAACTAGATCTAGATAATATTCTAGCAACCTTTAATGACAACATGTAGCGAAACTAATTATTTAGGATGCACATGTTCAACTTGAAAAGAAATATAATAAGCCTTGCTTTGGGAAAGTTTAATAGAATTTTGTTGTCCCAGAATTGGGAGAATTGACACAAGCATTGAAAATGTTATTCTGGCTAGATATGTGTATGTGTCTTTAATTTAGAATATTTCTTGTGGACGGCAAAGGATAGGTGCCAGAATTAACAACAATGGTACTAAGAAAATATCATCATGGTGCCAGGTATTAATAATGTTTTGAGGAATACAATTAAGCAAGAAGAGCCAAATAAAATAGAACAATGTAAAATAACCTCATAAAAAAGAGGCTATAATTGTTCACCATCCCTTTGTTGTAGTTAACTGTAAAAAATAACTGATCTAATATTGTTCAAATAAAAAAAAAGGTGGTGGTCAATTCATGCTTGGAGGTGGTACGCAAGAGGAAGTTGAGTAGGCTGCAACGGTAATGTGTTGATAGTAACATGTATATTTTAATTGAAAAGGTACTTTACAATGTGGTGGTGTTGAAGAAATGAAGCAGAATTTTTAGGAAAGACACAATAAGTAGTTGAAGAAGTAGTGCAATAATTGATGTCTAGGAATCCTTGGTTAAATACTTCAAGTATAACTCGTCGACCATCTTTAGTTTCTTCCTTTAATTTCTTTTATTATTTGTATCAGATAACGGCAACTCTCTAAGACTACTTCCAATTATACTGTTGTGTAAGAATTTTTGTTTTATTTGTCTTGTTGACTGTTACTAACTAAAAATTGGAGGTTAACAAACCGTCTCCCATGAAGTCCAAACACAACTACATATAAGCTAAATTCGTGGCTCAGACGAAGGAGAAATTGTGGATACTGCATCAGAGCTTTCTGAAGCAACAAGAACCTCAGAGTTGGTCAAGCGTTAAATTGTTTACTGAGTCATCAATGTTGTGCACTAGTTACGATCTTCTCAGTTACTGGACGATTTTGCTCTAGATGGTGGCCTCTGCTTTCTTTTGCTCGAAAGGGTGATACCTCAGTCACAATGCTATGACATCCGGTTATTCCTTTTATCCAGTGCATTACTTTACCAAGTAAGCTCGGCATAAATATCTATAATGGAGATATTCTTTGAGTCGGCCTAGTTTGCTGTAATGAACTGTTCATTCTGCTTCAGTGATTCAGTCCATGTATCTCTTCTGCTGTGTTGGACTGGTTTCATTCACTGAATCTGCTGTATAATGTTTTGAGGTGTTCGCGTCTTCAGAGCACTTGATATTGCAATCTGTTGGGAGTTCCTTGTATCAGTGGATCATGATTCACAAAGTCACCTTCTATATATATCTCTGATCCATCTTGCGTTTGTTTGCTGGTAGACTATTATTTATTACTATACCATTGGACACACTAATAGGTACAGGGACTCCATTGCAGAAGTACAGCGAGCATGCGCCTCTGGACCAATAGTTGCGTGTTTATCTGCAACGTGATCTGCTGAACTCACCTCAGAATTCTCAGTTCGGAGGTTAGTTAACATTGTGGGCTTGTGGCTGGCAATAGAGTCCAATTCAGTGCGATGAGATGATGTGATTTGATGGATGACGATCTCACTTTCCGGACCATTGATCCCTGTCATCCTGGGACGTGTCCAGGAATCCCTCTTCGTTGGAGCAAAATACTTTGGTTCCATGGGAAGGGGTATCGACTTGTGGCAGCTCCTGATTTGCTGGTGCCGGAAAAGTGGACAGCAGAGGAGAATGTGCTTCCTGGGTGGAGACTGATGTCGCCCGGCACCTCTGGTTGCCCGCGTGGTGGTGCGCACGTATGCTGCAGCTAACGGACGTGCCTGTAAAACAACTGCACGCGTGCTTGTGACCAGTAAAATAAAAGTAGTGTTAGTAGCATGAATTTTAGGCTGGAGACAAGACTGTCTAATTCTGAATGAAGGGATGTGGGAGTCTCGAAAGACTTGAGCCTTAGTCTAGTCAAAAAATACTTTAGCTCTGGGACATTTTAAGTTGTCTGCAATCAAACCATTATGACTTTGGTTGTAATAAGGTTTTATGTATTGAGTTTATACACTAAATAATGGTGCAAATAGATCTATCTTGAAAATAGTTTACATATATACTTTGCTCATTTTATCAATGTATTGCAACCAAAAAAACAGTAGTCAAACTTGTATTTTGGTGACTGTCAATGTTCAGAACACCACTTATATAGATGGCTCGAGGGAGTAGTTTCCATGATGACTTTGCGTTTCCAAACTAAATATCTTAAAAATTACTGGTTGCCAAAAATTACGTGCAAGACAAATATGTTTTTCAGTTCCCACAGTATTCGTCGTGGAAACCAAGGTTATGGTGTCTTGTCCGTAAGAGTACTGCAACCAGGTATCTTGTCACTTATCAGTAATAATACCAAAGGTGGTAAATAGTGAGTGGGACGTTCAGGATCGGGTCGTGTGTCAGGGATAAGGAAACAGGTTCCAGCAACTAGCCAGTTTTAGTCCTTCTAGCAGCGTTGGGCCAATAATTGGCGCAACCTTCACTTGGTTCTGCAATCATATCTCTACCTTGTGCAACAGGTTCACGTACATGTTCTCCTTTTGAAATCGCGTGAATTGTTGCATGCTATTCTTCGACAAATCCACTGAAAAGCAAATTCTTAACGAACTGCACCACCAATATTAAGTGGGAGACAAAGACGAGCTCATGCAAATGTTTGAGAAATTACCCTATTTGACACTATTATATTGACTAATTTCTTTCTTGGCCCTTAACTTCAGCCTCCCCAATTTGACACTGGCTGTTAACTATGATGTGAAAAGACATTTTTACCCCTAGGCAAAAAGTGGCTTATGTCAAAAAGAAAAAACAGTCCATGTTGCTTGGTTTGTCGCTAGATGCTGGCCGGCTGCTCCCCGCGATGCTGCTGGCTAAAGTGGCTTGGGTGGTGCCTCCTTGCACGCGGCGCTGCTGATGTGTGCACATGAGCCAAACAGTGGCAAAATTGTTTCACAGGGTATTTAACGATCATTGGAAGGAAAAGCTAACAGAGTGTTGTATAAGTCATAGAATTTAGACCCAGTGTCAAATAGGGAAGGCTAAAATTTTGAGAGTCTAGTAAGAAACCATCTATTATATCAGTATCAAAGAGGGAATTGTCTCAAAATATTTTGCTTTCTCTGTTGCTTCTATCCATCGTGAATGGTTGATCATGTAGCGATGTTATGAGAGTTATAGGTAACTCATGATCAGGAAAGAAAGAACCCAATCAGTGAGCAACTGGGCATCCAATTCGAACGCTCACTATACCTTCCCTTTTTTCAGAAAAATGCGCTTTTCTTACCTTTCAGTGATCTGGCTTTATCTCAGCGCTATTAATAATATGTATGCCGATGCTATCATGCTAATATGCATTATTAAACGAATCAGGTTTTGCATAGCATGAGAGTGACATTAGGTCTTGGTCTCTGAATGAAGTCACACCCGCAGAACACACAGTTAGTGCTACTGCGTGCACAAATGGGTTCTGAAAGGTGACGGCGTATTGTTGCTATATGCCTACATTGTACTGCGAGCGTGGTGCATCCAACGTGTAACACTAACACCCTAACAGAAAAAAATCAAATGCACTACTACAGAAACGATTTTTCATCCTTCTTATTTGTCCCGGCCAGTTTTGAACCCGGTACTAATGAAAGCATTAGTACCGGGTCCAATGCCTAGGGACCTGTCGGGAGGGTGGGGGACATTTAGTCCCGGTTAGAGCACCCAACCGGGACTAAAAGTCCCTCATTTGTCCCGGTCCCGGCTGGAGCCACCAACCGGGACAAATGAGAAACTTTTAGTCCCCGTTGGTGGCTCCAACCGGGACTAAATTCCCCAGACCCTTTCATCCCCTTCTTCCTCCCCTACCCAAGTCATTTCTCCATTCGTATTCTTGAGGGGAGGTCATGCCAATTTTCTCCATGATTTGTGAAAGCTTTTGATTCCTCCATCCATCCAACGGTTTAAAGGTTAGAAACTTCATACTCTCATCTTGCATTGCTATTGTAGCTCGTTTTATGGTTTTGAAATAGGGCTTTTGAGGTTTTTTAGATTGGGAAAAAAGTTGGAGTTTTTTCGATTTATACACCATTTGAGCTCAAATTACTTAAGGTTTGCATAGAGTAGAATGTTATTTTTTGGAATGGGGGTATATCCAAAGAGAGAGGAATACTATTTAGAAAAATATGGATATGAAAATGAGTATAGTAGGATTTTTTATTTTTAGAATGAGAGTATGTATATATGACCATATGTGGATTTGAATGTGAAATGTGAAATATGTAAATGTGAAATTTCAAATTGAATGTTTATGTGCAATGTGAAATGTCAAATTGAATAATTATTGAAAGTGAAAAAAAGATGTATACTTGGTATTTATTTTGTACTATGAATGAATTACTTTGACACTCTAATGATGTATTTATTCAGGCTCGCATTGAAACCGTTGAGAAGTAAAAAATCTTTATTTCGGAACATGTATCTGCCGTTAACCTTGACCATGCGGTGATGATCTTGCCATTCGGGCCTAACATGATATTCGCGACACGGTACGGTATAAGGACGTGATGAAGCAGTACGGTCTTGGTCCCAATGAAGAAATCCTCACCTTTGAGCAAGGTGAGGATGCCACCATTCGGACCAAGGCCGTACTCCTTCATCACGCCCCTATACCGCACCGTGTTGCGGATATCAATGTTGGCCCCGAATGACAGTGTCATCACCGCATGGTCAAGGTTAACGACAGATACATGTTCCGACATAAAGATTTTTTTCTTCTCGATGGTTTTTGCATATAGAGTGAAACAAAGTTGTGAACCTTGATTGCATCCCATATGACGTGGGACAATGAGTGTTCGCCTCAAGCTGAAGAGTGTCAAAATAATTAGTGTTCGCCTCTGAAAATTTATTCAGTTTTTTACATTTATTTGATAAGTGTAGTGAGATTAGTTTTATTTTTGAAAATACTATAGTTGAATGCTTCACCCATGATGAGTAATTAATGTTTAATCTATAGAAATGGCTTTGCAACATGATGCATTGGAGCGCCGTGCGTTCGCTCGGGTGTCGGTGCGCAATCATTTGAAGCGCACCAGACATTCCCTTGAGTTCCCCCCTGAAGAGCGCCTTCGACTTATTAGCGGTCGTATTCGTCATTGGATTAAGAAAGCATTTCATTGCCTCGCGCTTGGAAATGCAAGTCGCAAATTTGAGCGTGAATTTGATGTCGAGTTGCATGGTATGGATGATGATCGCGAGTTGATGGCTTGACGTAAATTAAGGCGCGAAGCATCAGGGATGGCAGAAATTGACCGTTCGGTGTCGAGAGTTGGCGCGGCGGTTCACGAGGCATTAGTCAATAGGTCCCGTGAGTAGTTTATATTAGCATATAGCTTATTCGGTATTTTAGACCTTTTTAATTAATCATATTGTGTAGTGGATCATGTAGATCTTTTAATTATTATTCATATTGTGTGATGGATATTTCGGACCTTTTAATTATTAATGTTATTGTAATTATGAGAATTTATTCATTTTTTACATTATTGATACGTGTAACAAAATCGATATTTTAGATGTTTTAATTAATCATATTGTGTAATTGTTCATGTCATATAAAATACCATATCGTGCAATGCAGATGTACCGACAATGGATGTAGAATGCTGACCGACGTTCCAAGATGTTTATTGATTGCCTCCATTATTTTTTGGATGTGGCCGTGGCAAACAAGCGGAATGGTTTCATGTGCTGCCCGTGCATCCATTGCCAGAAAAAGAAGGATTACTCCTCTTCAAGGACCCTTTAAAACCATATTTTTGCAATTACATTTATTGGACCAGTCATGGAGAAAAAGGGGTTTTAATGGAGGATAATGAAGAAGAAGTTTTTGACAGCAACTTTCCTGGCCACGCTAGATTCGGTGCCCTTGATGATGATGCTGCAATGGAAGAGCCTGAAGGAGAGGCGGCAGATGATGATCCCATAGACGATCTTGGGCAGGCGCTGCGCAATGTGTGTGAAGATTGTGAAAGTGAGAATGAGAGGATGAAGTTCCAGCAGATGTTAGCGGACCACCGCAAGTTGTTGTACCCAGGATGTGCAAATGGCTTGAAGAAGCTTGGCATCACTCTGGAGTTGCTACAATGGAAGGCAATGCATGGTGTATCCGCACAAAGGATTTGGTGAATTATTGAAACTTTGAAAAAAAAATGCTTCCTAAGGATAACGAGTTGCCTGTCACAACATACGAAGCAAAACAACTTGTTTACCCTCTAGGTTTGGAGGTACAAAAGATACACGCATGTCCTAATGACTGTATCCTGTACCGCGGTGATGAGTACGAGAATTTGGATGCATGCCCCGTATGCGGTGCATTGAGGTATAAGATCAGGAGACACGACCCTGGAGAAGTCGAGGGGGAGCGTGCTAGGAAGAGAGTTTCTGCCAAGGTCATGTGGTAGTCTCCTATAATACCACATTTGAAGCGTCTGTTTAGGAACAAAGATCATGCTAAGTTGATGCGATGGCACAAAGAAGAACGAAAGCAAGACACAATGTTGAGACACCCGGCTGATGGATCCCAGTGGAGAAAAATAGATAGAACTTACCCGGACTTTGCAGTGGATGAGAGGAACATAAGGTTAGCTTTGAGTACGGCTGGTATGAATCCTTTCAGTGAAATGAGTAGTAGCCACAACACTTGGCCTGTGACTCTATGTATATACAATCTCCCACCATGGCTCTGCATAAAGCGAAAATTTATCATGATGCCGGTGCTTATCCCGGGCCAAAAGCAACCTGGTAACAATATTGATGTGTACCTAAGACCATTGGTCGAAGAACTGTTATTGTTGTGGTACGCAAAAGGTGTACGGATGTGGGATGAATACCGACAGGAGAACTTTAACCTACGAGTCTTGTTATTCGTAACCATCAATCACTAACCTGCTTTTAGTAACCTGTCAGGACAAACGAACAAGGGATATTGAGCCTGCACACACTGCTTAGATGAAACTTATAGTGCACACACAACGAAAAGGTTGTATACAGGGGTCATCGTCGGTTTCTCCCTATCAAACATCAGGTACGAAGGAGAGGCAAGCATTTCAAGGGCAAGCAGACCACCGTACAAAGCCGATGCACTGAAGTGGTACGCAAGTCTTTGATATGGTAAAGGATATAGAAGTAGTATTTGGCAAGGGACCTATTAGCCAACCTGTTCTGAGCAAAAACAGAATGGCGCCCATGTGGAAGAAGAAGTCTATTTTCTGGGAGCTACCATATTGGGAAGTCTTAGATGTTCGCAATTCAATTGATGTTATGCACGTCACGAAGAATCTTTGCGTCAACCTGATAGGATTCCTAGGAGTGTATGGGAAAACAAAAGATACACTAGAAGCACGGCATGAATTGCAACATACGGAAGAACGAGATGGCCTACATCAAGAAATGAGAGAAAATGGACGGCACTACTTAAGTCCTGCTAGCTATACTCTTAGCAAAGAAGAGAAGGAAAGCATGTTTGAATGCTTGAGCAGTATCAAGGTCCCACCTGGATACACCTCGAAAATAAAAGGAATCCTAAATATGCCAGAGAAGAAATTCACAAATCTAAAGTCTCCTGACTGTCACGTGCTTATGACTCAACTTCTTCCAATTGCGTTGCGTGGGATTCTTCCTGAGAACGTTCGATTAACCATCGTAAAGCTATGTGCTTCCCTCAACGTAATTTTTCAGAAGGTAATTGATCCAGACAATCTTATAAAGCTGCAGAATGATGTGGTACAGTGTCTAGTTGGCTTTGAGTTGATATTTCCACCATCATTCTTCAACATTATGACACATATCCTAGTTCACCTTGTCAAAGATATTGATATTCTCGGACCTGTATTCCGATACAATATGTTCCCTTTCAAAAGGTTCATGGCCGTACTAATGAAATATGTTCGTAATCGTGCTCGTCCTGAAGGAAGCATCGCTAGGGAGAGGAGGTCATTGAGTTTTATGTTGACTTTATTGATGACCCTAAACCGATTGGGATTCCTGAATCGTGGTATTAAAGGGCACACTAGGAAAGAAAGCATATATATGTACGGATGATTTCTTGTTCAAAAAAGCACATTACACGGTTCTTCAACAATCCTCCTTGGTGGATCCGTACATCGAGGAACATTAGAAGATTCTATGCTCCGAATTCCCAGAAAAGTTTGAGGCTTGGATTGCACGTCGACACATGGATTCTTTCGCCAGTTGGTTGCGGAAGCATCTAATGCATAACATGGGTATACCAGAACAGCTGGCGTGGTTGGCTAGGGGACCATCTTGAAGTATCCTAACATTCCAAGGGTACGAGATAAATGAGAACACATTTTACACCAGAGCCCAAGATAAAAAGAGCACCGACCAAAATAGCGGTGTCCGTATGGATGCCATAGACAACAACGGTAAAAAGGAGACATATTATGGTTACATAGAGGAGATATGGGAACTAGATTATAAATCCATTTTGAGGATACACTGTTTGGATGCCAATGGGTGAAGCTAACTGGAGGAGGGGTAACAAAAGATCAGTACGGGATGACAATAGTAGACCTTAACAATATTGGGTATAGAGACGAGCCATTCGTCCTAGCCTAGGATGCCACTCAGGTTTTCTACATGAAGGACATATCCAGCAAGCCAAAGAAGGGGATAAACAAGCAAATAGATGAGCCAAAGTGGCACATAGTTCTTTCAAGAAAAAGAAACATTGTTGGAGTCGAGGACAAGACAGACTTGTCGAAGGATTATAATAAGTTTGTTGAGATTCCTCCTTTCACGGTGAATGCTGATCCATGCATCCTGTTAGCCAATGAGGATGCTCCATACTTGCGCCGTGATCATAATCAAGGGACATATGTGAAGAGGAAGATAATTACCATACTAGTACATGCTGATCTTTAATGTATTAGAATCATTATGTATCATTTTATAAATATTTGATGAACAATTTGTATATTTCGATTATATGTACTTCATTGTTGTTCGTTGTGTTTTATAAATTTTGTAGTTTTATACTTAATTTTCATGTTCAAATATAATTTTTAGATATCTTTTGGATTAGTACTCAATTATCTAGATTTATTTCATCAAACATATACTAACACACACACACACACACACTAACACTACTCACACAAACACACACACTCTCTCAGACACACACACACACACACACACACTCACACTCACACACACACACTTATTATTTATTGTAGTGACTAAAACAAGGAAAAAACTCATGGATTCCATAAAAAGACTTATTATTGGCAATAATGTTATGGTAAAACTCATTTTTAATGTTAATGTGGTGACAAAACTCATTTCCTATCGAAAATCAATAATTTCAAATATTTCATTCAGCTAATACATATTTGCATGGTCAAATGAAAAATATAATGTGTATCAAGTTATGTATTTAATGGATCAAAACACATGAATATAAATTAAAGTTTTTTCTTGTGTATATGAAAACTAAACAAAGCAAAATACTTTGTTTGGCAGTTTTTTGGACCCTTAAATTATTTTTTATGCAATTAACAACTGCCAGCCTATTTATAAGAAAATAAATCAAAATGAAAACGGTACACAAAAACTGGAACAGCACCCTATTTGTCCCGGGTGGGCGAAATTTTCCTGTGGTCCGCCAAAATTTCCCTTTAGTTCCGGGTGGCGCCACGACCCGGGACTAAAGAACCTTTGGTCCCGGGTGGTGGCTACACCCGGGATTAAAGGGTTGATCTTTAGTCCCGGTTCTAGCCAACACCCGGGACTAAAGGTTCCGGGACTAAAGGTCGCCCTCTATATATATCCTGGCCTCCCCTTTTCCCTTCTCTATTCTCGATCTTGGCCGCCGCCATTTCTACGTCCGCCGTGCCGGTGCCTCTGCCTCCTCCTCCGCCCCTGCGCACGTCCGCGCCGGTGCCTCTTCCTCCTCCTCCGCTCTGAGCACCTCCGCTAGCGCCGCCGAGCCACACAAGCATTAGCGCAAGATTCAGGCCAGGCCTCTGCCGCACCGCTACCCCGGCGACCCCAAGACCTCATCCGCCGGCGTCCCCCGTGCCCGAGCGTCTGCACCGTCGTCGCAGTCCTCGATCCACGCCATGCCCGAGTGCCCACACGGCTGACTTGCCGTCTCTTCGCACCTACGTGGTGGTGCGCCCCTCTCACCCCATCGTGCTGAGCGCCGCCGGCCGGTGCGGCGGCCGTCGACCATCCGATCCGCCGCGACGCGTCCACGTGCGCACCGCCCCCCGGCCTGGCCTCCCCGTACGTGCCGTGCCGCCCCAGGTAAGCGCGCCGGCCGCCATCGTTGCTGGCCGCCGAGACGTGCAGTGTTTGTGCGTTGTGTCTGTGTGCGTGGGTGTGTGACTGGGCCTGTGTGGGCCGTGTGTGTGTGAGTTTTGTATGTGTTCTTTTTAAATTGAGGTGTGTTTATGGGGTGTGTGTGTATGCATGATGTGTGGGTATGCATGTGTGTGTATGATGTGTGCAGTGTATGTGTATGAAAATTTAACTAACTAGGAAATTTTCATTTATGTAGTCCCTCGTGCGCCGATGTTGACGTCCGGTCCTCGCCACCACCGCCGCCTTGCCCCCCGTGCTCGGCCTCGCACGCCGACGTCCGATCCACACCGGCACCCCCACCTTCATCCCCTGTCGTCCTCACGCGCCAGCGTCTTTACGGAAATGTACATTTCTAGAAAACTTCTAGATATTTGTATATTGAAAATTTAGTGACTTTAGTGGCTAGACATATTCTTGAAAATTTCATGTATATTGCATAGTGACTTTAATGACTAGAAAAAATTCTAGAAATTTGTATGTTTACTTTAATGACTAGAAAAATTTCTAGAAAATTTGTACAGTGGCTATTGTGACTAGATTAATTTGTAGAAAATTGATTGTGACGTCAGTGACTAGATTAAATTCTTGAAAATTTCATGTATATTTAATTTAGTGTATATTCCTAGAAATTTCATGTATAAGTCCTTTGAAATTGTATAGGGCTGATCTAGTGTTATTTCAAATAAGTAACCCTGAAGTCTATTGTTACATATGTATAGGTCCTTAGAAATTGTATAGGGCTGATCCTTAGCGTTATTTTTCATAGCTAACCCTAAAGTCTATAGTTACTTACGTATAAGTCCTTAGAAATTGTATAGAAACCCTGGAAAAGTATATTGTTAATTACGTAGAAGTCCTTAGCAATTGTGTAGTTACTTAGTGTTAATTATTTTACATAAATTCTTGATTGTTTTTATTTGTATTCTATTACTAGTTAAGATGGACCCGAGAGAGGGTGAAGTTGGTAATCAGTTCCTAATGAACATGATTACTGACGGTAATATCGAAGAAGAAGAAGCCGGTGCTGATGCTCATCATCATGTCGAAGAAGAAGAAGCAGGTGATGATGATGCCAGCAATACTAACATATACCTTAATATGTCCACTGACAGGATTGAGCAATCCGATGATGGTACTGATCAACAAACCGAGAATGTATATATATCTAACATTTCATTCTTCTATATGTATATATATATATATGAAACAATATAGACAATGACTATTATTGAGCATGAATAATAATATGTCTTTTATTTGTAGCCCTCGGCATCGAAGAAGTGTAAAAGAGGCAAACGAGGCCCGACCAGAAAATTGGAAGGGCGATACATTATCATAGAAGTAGCACATGATGGTGAACCCATGACTCCCGCCAATGCTACAGGGAAATACATAAGAGAATGTGGACGTCTTGTGATGGACCATATCCCGATCAGCTTTAGGTTGTGGAAATCCAATAATGGAAACGAGCAAAGTGTAGCGGTGCCTCAAAGAGATAAGGAATAGTTTTGGTGTGAATTAAAGAATAATTTCACACTTCCACTAGAGTCTAAAGAACTAGTGAATGACTGGACGTCCAGGAAGATGGCCACACAATTTCAGACCTTCAAGAAGAATTTGTTTAAGGATTATATCAAGCAAGGGAAAATGCCAACATTTACTGGAGCACTTGAAAAACAGAAGGACCACTGAGATGCATTTGTGGCATATAAGTGTTCGGAGCTTGGTATTCAGTGGGTGCAAAGGAACAAAGAAAATGCATCGAAGAAAAAATATCACCACACTCTAGGGCAAGGTGGCTACAAGGTCGCAATCCCGAAATGGGAGAAGATGGAGCAAGATTTGCTTGCTAGAGGTATCACACTTGCGACCATCAACTGGCCCGTTCAAGGAATTGGTTTTATGGTCATGGTGGAACCTTGAACCCAAAGAATGGCGAGTGCATTTTTGGCAAAAGAATTCAGTGAGCAGCCATTAGACTACAGGAGGCCATAGAAGCAGTTGCCCAGGGAATATTCCAGCCTGATAGAGAAAAAGATGGGTTGACTTATGCCGTTGAGAATCCAGAACATCCGGGTCGAACACGAGGAAAAGGCATGATTCCGTGGAAATATGGGTTCAGCCAGTACATCGACTCTTACAGAAGCTGACAAAGAAGGAAGAACGAGGAGCAAGCGCTCTTGAGAAGTCTCAAAGAACGTTGTTATCTAATGATGCCAGAATGACAGATGAAGTGAAATGACAAGTTGTCATAGCAATGAGTCAGCAACAACAATCACAACCGGCTTCGGTGCCTAATGTCAACGAAGCTAATGTCTCTCAGCAAAGAAGCAGCTACGCTTCCACGGAGCTCCCTATCGATAACGCAGTTGAAACCTGCTAGCAGTGCTATCCTGTGGATGATATCACTCAATGGATACCTTGTGCGCTGCAAAGTAAACACAAGGGCATAATCTTCACGGTTGGCTACAGTACTGTTGCGCCAACCCAACCAGGAGACGTCTACCATGGACAACCGATTCATGTTGGATACGCTAAAGTAGGTGTGGAGGAGGTGTGCCAGGATTATGAGACGCTCGAGCTCGACATTCCTGGAGGTGATGGGAAGACGATACTAGCATAGGCCATTCATGGTTGGATCCTGTGGGAGAAATACAACATCCTCCTCAAGCCTACTGATCAGGCATCAAGGCCAGCATCTCCGCAACCTCCTCCAAGGGCACGCAACACGAGTCCACTGTCTCCACCACTTGCACCACAACATTCTCCTTCAAGGGCACCTCCATGAGTCCACGGTCACCTGCTTCATCTCCTGGGCAGCCGGCTTCTCTTCGGTCACCTCCTCCTAGGCAGCGGTCTCCGTCGGCAAAGAAGCAAAAGCAATCGCCGAAGAAGCAATCATCAGTTAAAGAGCCTCCGAAGAAGAAGGAGTAGACGAAGAAGAAAGCTAAGGAGCCTGCTAAGCTACCGTGGGAGAAAACTTATGAGGAATGTTGTGAGGAAGCTAAGAAAGCGGTTGACGAGCACTTCAAACCGAAGAAGCCAGAGAAGAAGGTACTCATAAATCCAGCAGATTCAACCTTTTTCTTAAAAATGACTAATGCAAATAGGAGGAAATTCATTCCACCATCAGATTACGACCGCTCAATTACCAAGTCATACGAGAAGAAGAAGAAATCTGTTGGGTCGTCTTATGTTCCACAGCTCGGAGCCCAGAAGAAGCAATCAATTGAACCGCTCGTCGTGCCATCTGGGCTAATTGCTTTTCTGGGCGCCTCTCGTCTCTCGGCGGCTCAGGTTACAGTGCGTGATGAAATTGTAACACACCCCGGAGTTGCTAGATGGAAATATGAGTTTCGCAAGAGCCTTGTTCCCCCGGAAGTCGTGCATGTGCTTCCAACAAAAATGCGCAGGCTACATGATTACTACATGCTCGCGTCTAGTCGTAACAACTGCATGCTGGGTGTACGGATTAAAGATGAAGATTTCTTTCGTGGCGAGGATGTGATGTGGTTGTATTTCGAAGAATTATACCAACTATACTATCAAGACGCTATCGACATCAGTTTTGTCAGCACCTAGCTTTTGTAAGTGGTGTTCTTTAATTTTTATTTACATAATTAGCGAATCTTATTACATGCGTTCTTGTTTCTTTTGTATCATGTAGAATGGAGATTCAAATTTGCAGGAATAATGACTACATTCACTTGGGCTTCGTCGACCCTGTGTATATATATATATTGGATTTCATACTCAGCTCGAACAAGCACGCGTGTAGGAACGTATAGCAATACTACAAAATACTATGTAATTTTGAATATGAAAATATAACTGAAACAATAAAGAAATGAATGAAAAGAAACACAGAAGAAAAAAGAACCTGAAGAGGATCCCTGCCTCGCCGCGGCTGGGAGCCTCTTTAGTCCCGGTTGGTGTTACCAACTGGGACTAAAGGACTTCTTTAGTCCCGATCACCAGACCCGGGACTAAAGGCCCGGGCCTTTAGTCCCGGATCGGCGGTCCCGGTTGGGAAACCGGGACAACAGAGGTTTCCCAACCAGGACTAGTGAGCCTTTTTGTACTAGTGATGCAGTATGTATAAAATTCATTGATTTTAATCTATACTTGAGGGAACCATTAGAATCAAATCATTTATCTTCCGTAGAGCTGAGATTGCCACAACAAGATTCTGATGCTAACACAAGATGTTTCAGAAGCTAGAATAGGATCATAATGCTGACTCAAGATGGTTTCAAAATGATTCCATTCTACCTATGGCAATCATAGTTTCTTATACTCTAGTTCTCTACCAAATAATTTTGGAATAATTATTGTGCTAGTCCATGTTATTTTGGGGGTATTCGTACACATTGCAAACGTGTCGTCACCGCCGGTTTAAACCGCCGGAGGTGATAGTCTATTACCATTGGGTCTAAATGGAACTGGCGATGATAGGTTCAAAAAGTATTTCTCTCTTTCTCTCTCACTCCGCTTCTCATTTTCTCTCCCGGTCCCTCTCTCTCTCCCCGGGTCCTTCTCTCCCTCCCCTCCACTCTCCCGCTGCATCCCCTCCCCTCCTCCCCCGCCGCCGGCTCCCCTACTTCCCCTTCGACACCTCCCCTTCCCTCCCCTCTCTTCCCACGCCACCTCCTCTACTCTCTGCAGCACGACGGGAGCGGTGGCACAGCACGCTGCGCAGGCGGAACATGCACATAGTTTTTTTATTTATTTTTTATTTTTCAAAAGAGTATCACTACCAGATCTAGAACCGGTAATGGCTCAACCCATCACCGCCGACCTTGATCCAACGGATCTCGGAACCGGCGGTGATGGGTTTTTTCCACCCGACGGTGATAGCCCTGTGCGGAGTAGTGATATCAGGGGCGGGCCTACATTGTATCAAGGGTATTCAACTGAATACCCATTATTTCAGGCAAAAAATTATATATGTAGTATTTCTCAAGTATATGAAGCAAAAAATAAAAAAATGAACAGCACACATGCACAAAATAAACTCTGAATCTCTCGTTCGGATTAAAAATACAAAAATACGTAGTAGCCCACATTTCCTCTCCCACCGACGGCCCAAACTACCACTCAGGCAAATTGGCAGGCCGGTCAAAGCCGGCCGACCCAGGCCAACCCCAGATGGCCCGAACACCCCCCGACCCCACCCACCGGTTGCCTCTGTCTCTACAGGTCTACCCGCTCCCGATTCCCCAGCCGCAACGAGGGCGCGAGGCGGCAACCGAGACGTCGTGTGGCGAGGCACCAAGCATGCCAGCGGCGAGGCGCGCAAGTTGCTGCCAGCGGCCAGCACGTGGATGGCAAGGGTGCGAGCTCCGACCAGCGCGCGAATGGCGAGGACGCGTGCTGCAGTCATCCAGCAGCCCTGCCAGCAGCGCCGCAGCGGTGGTCCGGAAGCCGGCAGGCCGTAGGCGCAACTCCAGCCCCTGTCCGGCGCAAGGGGTAGCTGGCAAGCTTAATTGGGCCTTTTACAATCAAAGTTGGCTTAGGAACGTTAAATTTGTCCATATTTTGTAAAAGATGTTATTGCAATTTACAAAATTTCTATATATTAAATATTTCAAGTCATGTATAATTTATATTGTCGGTACTCAATTATGTGTTATTAATATGTAATTAGGCTGTTTGTACACTCTTTCAAATTTTGAATACCCACCTTCCAAATCCATGTTATTTTGGGGTATTGATATAATCTTCGTGACATAACTCTAGTAACTGTCCTAAAGACTCTTGTACTGATTTTCATAGTAGTACTTTGGCTAACAATATTTTACTACCAATCCTGACAAAGTTTTTATTCTTTTTGAATAGGATATAATTTTATTTACAATATTTAGTTGTCGTTTCTGTTTTCAGTTGAATGCAGCGCGGACCCGGCGCATATTCGATTGTTCTTTGTTTTGCCTTCACTCGATCTTACTTCTTCAGCAGATGTTTGATGTGTTGTGCTCTATTTATTTGTATTCCTGTTCCTGTTTTGATTTCTAGGATACGGCTCGGCCTCCTTCTCGAGCTTGTTGCGGCCGCCGCACCCTTGCCGTAGCATGTACCGTGCTCGGCTCGTCCCAAGCAGCCAACTGAGGAAAGGAAGACCAATCACGGTGCCTCGCCTTCCTGCGTCGACAATCTCTTTGCTGGCGGGGTACTCCTCCCGACAAAGCAAGCCGCCAACGCCTCTTGCCGCTGGTCCAGCATACATCCAGGCTGCATTAGCATTCTCACCGTGCTATGCCTCTGCCTGCGCCTCCATGATCTCCTCGGTCACCTCCTTGTTGAACTGCTCCTGCGTGACCTCAACGGACGGCTTAATTAGTGTGTTCGCCACCACTACCAGCCTCAGCACCTCATATCCTCTCCAGCAACATCCACCGGAAGAGCGGATGGCACATGGCATCAGAAGGCCTGAAGTGGAGGCTAATGCGGCTGAATTCGAGCACAATTCTTTTTATTGTTTGAGCTTTTGTTTCAAACAATTTTATGTTTCTTGTCCGACAATGAAATTTTTTATGCCGGCTGTTTCATCTGGAGTCAATTGATTTCTTTTCTATTGTTAGTCAACTTTTATCTCCATAATCCCGGCATGTGGCATCTTTTTATTGGTACAAGATTTGATTGAGACAAAAAATAATTTTACTCAAATGTTCCTAGTCACTCTCTGTTAAGGGCAATTACTTCATTGTTTCTTATTTATAGCGAAAACGACAGCTACTCAAAATACATTCCCCTTTGAAGCCTAATAAGCAGCTCCTTCAAAAAGATTGAAGTTTCATAAAATAATTGTGAAAGCTTATCAAGAAATTTGTCCGCACAAAACCTTTGTGCAAAAATTGATGCAAATTTTGCATAAAAGAATTTCATGAAGGGTTTAACCAAAGTTCTCTAAAACAACTAGAAAATTAAACAGTTTGCAAATAACTACCTCTCGCACCATGAGTTGTGCCAAGGCAACTTCCCCTCACCTATTCTCCGGCGGCCCCACTCACCTCGACGCCTCCCAATTAGTATGGATGATCCCATATACCCCTTCTATGATGGTAAAGCTACAATTACTCCGTTAAGCTTTTTAGAGGAAAGTGATAGCAACTCCAAATAGATTACCATTTGAAGATTGATAATAAGTAGCTCATCGAAATGCATGATCAAAGATTCACAAAAATAATTGAGAAAAAAGTTTCGCATCCATTTCTATCTAACCCGGACCTAGCAGTTTAGATGGGCTACCTTACCAAGACCCATGGCATGCTCAAAAGGATTATAATAAAAATTTATTAGTTGCGAAATTATTTTATTAAATATTAACTAGCTAGGAAAGGATTATAGAAAAGAAAAACAAATGTATGCAAGATAGCAACTTAAAGGAAAATAATTAAGCACCAGAGGTTGATAGGGTACGGTATATATTAACGGAACATGTCTCAATCACAAGCGCAGATGCAGTTCAGCTCAATTATTGAAGGAACATATATAAGACGACAGGTAGGAATGAAGCTTCTACTGTCATCTTCATGGACGCTGACGACGGCGGTTCGGTAGCTCATATGCTTCTTGATTGGGTCATCGCCGTCGGTCGTCCGGGCGGCCGGCGAGGCGGTCTCAGTAGTGGCAGCGGCGGTTGGCGGGCTCCTTCTGCGCGTTGAAGTACATGGCGGCGACCGGGAGCCCCAGGTCGTGGCGGTCGGCGAAGGCGCGGGTGGTGAAGCCCACGCGCGCCGCCTCCGCCCGCGCCGGCGGCGCCGTCATGCGGGCCTTCTGCTGGAACACCACCATCACGTAGCGGTGGATGCCCACCGGCGGCCGCGGGCCCATGTACGGCACCACCGCCTCACCTGCACATCGATCGATCCAACAACGCGCGTCAGCAAGACCGAACACGCGAAAGTGGTAAGCTGGCCGGCGACACGTGTGCGCCGGTGGAGCGACCGAACATGTAAACATGGATCTTTACGAAAAGTCGCAATCAGTCAGCGCAGGACAACAACACGTACTCGACCTTTCGATAAGAATTCAGAATTCAGAATAAAAAAAGCGAGGACGAAACCACGTCCACGGCACACTTATATATAGAATCTAGAACAAAGTGTCATGGGCTCATGACTCGAGAGTTTACCGCCACAGAGACACTAAATTAAGCCTCTGACGAGTCTATGACCAACACTAAATTTTGACTCTAAGCAACGCCAATTTCAGGCAACCTAGCACGGGACATGTGAAAACAAAAACTATTCTGATGAGATGCATGAAGCACATAGAATCAGGTGAGCTGGGAGATGCCAGCTGATTTGGCAGTCTAACCAAGATGATCAGCAGCTAACTACCGGAAGCAGCAAGTTTTGCCCCAGGCACTCGGCGAAGGCCCAAATACACTCGGCAAAGGGTTTGCCGAGTGTAACACTCGGCGAACCATACTCGGCAAACTTTCACTCGGCAAACAGTGGGTTTGCCGAGTGTCGATCGTCGGGCACTCGGCATCCAACACTCGGCAAAATATAACACTCGGCACAAAGGTGATAACGGTTTCTGACGGTAACGGCTGCTTTGCCGAGTGTCAAACGGCAGACACTCGGCAAACAGAAAATCTTTGCCGAGTGTATTTATATATGGCACTCGGTGAAGGTACACGGTTTGCCGAGTGTCTTCCACGTGGCACTCGGTAAAGAGGCCAAAATGGCAAAATTTTAAGACGCCTTTGCCGAGTGCCTTCCACGTGGCACTCGGCAAAGACGTCGACCTAACAGAAAATGGCCTCTTTGCCGACTGTTAACACTCGGCAAAGTATCTACCCCCCTACTAAAAAACAGAGATTTTACGTATAAAGGACCCCTCTCAAAAAACAATCACAGAAGCACAGGCATATAAATTACACCACAGGCATATAAATTGCACCACAAGCATCACAAGCACACAAATAACATTCACAAGTTCTCATTGAAATAAGTTATTCACAAACAAGTAATTCACAGGTTTTGCATCAGAAACACCTCTAGTTCACAAGTCACTGAGGAGGATGAGGAGGCTGAGGAGGATGTGCAGGTGGCCACTGCCCCCAAGAAGAATCCGCATTGGACGCCGCCGATTGATTCTGCACAAAGTTATAGAGATTGCATTAGTCACTTTTCTAGTGTAAGTCTGTAGTGCCTGTAGTTTGTAGTTTAACTCTAGGTTGATTGTAAGGTTGAGAGTGACTCACAGGAGTAGCTGCAGGAGGTGGTCGAGGTGACGGGAATAGGTTCGGTGGCATAGGTGGTGGAGTCTGACCTAAAGTGTGAAAGACACTCTGCATATATTGCAACATCTGCTCCGTCCTCTGCCTTTCTAGCTGTCGTTCCGCCTCGATCCTCGCCTCTAGTTCCTCCCAGCGCTTCCGTTCTACCTCCACCTGGGCCTACAATATTTCATCCCAATGTCTTATTGCCAAGCAAAAGATATGTACAAAATGAATGAAAAATTAAAGAAACAGGAATAACCTGCAGAGCCTGCATCTGTAACTGTGCAGCGGTAGGCCGTGCCCGTATCGCGGGGCTCGAGTCCGTGCTCCTTGCTCGGATCTGGGAGAGGGTGGGAGTACTGGCAATGTCGATCACGCTATCCCCAATCCAATACCTGCCATGCTTCTTCCCTCCTCCCACCCTCATCACAATTTCAGGATCAATATCCTGAGAGCTCGGATCGAACTCTGGCCCATGAACCTCCCTCGCCATTGCTGTGTACGCGGTGACGCGGCTGTGGATGCTGGGATGGCTGTATGCCTCGGGCGGGTCCTCCAGGTTGAAGTCGATGTTTGCCGTGGCCTTGCCCTTTTTGGACATAACCCATGCCTTGAACCGGGAGCACTCCTGACCTTCATGTGATGACGTCTGCGCCAAAAATACAAAAGGATTACAAAATATGCAGTATTATGTGTATTATGTGTGAGAATAAAGAAACGAATTCACGTACCCATTTTTCCTTGTATTCATCAAGGCTCAGGCTGCCTTGATGGTGTGCTGCATATGGCATCTGCAGACGCCGCTCCCGGCAAGCAACGTGGTTCTCCAACCACCCGGGCTGCAACCACACGTCCACCATTTGTTCCCAGCACCGGGTAAAGGATCGGCACCACCACGGAGGCACCTACATCATCAAGTGTGTGACATGTAACAAAAGAAGTGAAGCGTAATTAATCTCAGAAATAGTAAATATTAACTTTCTGTACGTACCATCATGAATTCTTCCTTGGTCAGGTTCATTGTCCTGGCCTCTTCTTTTTTGACCCTCATCCTTCTGTATTCAGCATAGAAGTCGATGATGGCCTGAACCCGCGCCTCGTAGTGCATGTCCTTAACGAGCTTCTTGGCGGCTTGTTCAATGACGGAGGCCGCCCTAGCCTCGAATCCCTCCTGGCATCTATAAAAGTCCTGTGTATAGACACATTGCAAACAAGTATTTTTTTCAAGAATGTCTAGCGAAGCTGGTGTATTAAGCAATCTAGTGCTTCGAATACTTACCCACAGCTCGGCCTTCACCCGCTCCGCCTTGTTCGCAAATTGCCTGTGGTCACGATCACCGACGTCGGCGGCGGCGACGTAGTGGTCCCACGTGTAGGCCGGCTCCTCTTGTCCGGCGAAGACCACTAGACCGGGAAAGTGTAGCCTACACAAAAGACCAATTATGCAGTTGACCTTGCGGTTGTGGGCACCCCCACTGAGCTTAGTCCAACTCCTGCACAAGTGATTAATATAGATTATTAGTTTCTATTGTAGATTTCATCATATCAAAAGTATTGAGAATATGTAAAGGAACTTACTTTGCCCCAGTGGGTTGAATCAGTGGGCGTAAATGAAGAGGGATCGGTCGCCTCGGGAGGGACGAGGGACCTCGTAACCAGATCTTGGACTGCGAATCCCCTGCCTCCTCCCCTTCCTCCCTCTCCTGCTCCTGCTCCTGCTCCTGCTCCTGGTCCTGCTCCTCCTGTACCTCCGCCTCGTCACTAGAGGCCTGCGCGGAAGGTACCTCCTCCTCCGACGACGACGAAGGCGCAGGCGAGGGGGGCCTCACCCCTTTACCCTTTCCTCGACTCCTGCCCCGACCCCTGCCTCTACCAAGGACCTGTGCCCCCTCCGTTTCCTCGACCTGTGCATCACCCCTGCCTCCACCCCTCCCTCGACGCCTCCCTCGACCTCTCGATGCGTCTGACCCTGTACCTGACCCTGAAGCTGTAGCTTTTAATTTTTCGTAAATCGCTGCAATCTTCCTCGTACCGCCCACCATTGTTCCTGCATTTGCCAAGAGTAAACCAATTAGCACAGATAAACAAAACATAATTAGTAAGATGTGCAAAATAAAGTAAACATACTTAATAAATTACATGGTATGACAAATAATAAATAAATTAGTACGGCCCATACATGTCTTAGAAATAATCGTCATGATCGGGATTAGCTGGATCATAAGTCTCATGATCGCTGTCACGCGTGTCAATAAAATCATTCCCGTGCTCCGAAGGAGGAGTGTCATCATCAATCTCCTGTCCTAATTGTAACCGCTGAAGTAATTCTAACTCCTTCACATTATGAACCTCCTCTCCAGCGTCATCCTCAGCAACCATTTCATTATCCACTTCCATTCCGAAAGCGTCGGTTAAATCAATCTCAAAATTCCCTTCGAGGCCATCTTCTTGAAAAAAATCTCCGTCATATGTGTTGGGGTCAATGTTGTAATCTTCATTGTTTGGTACAGGTAATTTACCGTGCGGCGATACCTTGTACACAACATCCCAACCTTTAAGACGGTCGTCGGATTGGCACGAGTAAGACAAATAATAAACTTGCGTGGCCTGTTGAGCCACAATGTACACATCGTCTCCTTCTAAGACGGATGCTTGGCGAATTTCGACTAACCCAAGATTAGGTGCCCGTCTCACGACTGATGGATCAAACCAATGGCATTTGAATATGACTGGATTAAGAACTTTGCAGCCATGAAAAGTTAGTTCGTATATCTCTTCAATTCTTCCGTAGTACTCTACACCATCAAAGCCTGGCGTAAAAACTCCGCTATTTGTCGTTCTTCGATTGGGCCGACTATGCTCATGGCTTGTTGTGTGAAAGCGATATCCATTTACATCATAACCGGTAAAAGATTTGACCCTGTAGGCACAGCCATCGGCAACCTGTCTCAACTCGGCATTCATAGACGAATCGGTTTGGGCCTTATGTTTGAACCAATAAATGAAATCGGGCATTCCATTTCCTGCACCCTCTTTGAGAAGAGTCTCGGCTTCGTGCGGGGTAGGTTCCCTTGAATTACACCAGAAGTTACGATGGAATTTCCTATACGAACGAGAAACATGAGAGTTGGACGAAGAATACTGACAAATTGAGAAAAAACTAGTTTGTTCAGAACTTACAGTATGTACGGCTCCACCTCGGATAGGTTGGTCAATACATACAGCATGATAGTGCGCCACTCTTTATGTTTCAATTTTTTCTGTGTCGCACCACTTGCTTCATACGGGAGGTGTAAAATCATATGCTGCATCGGATTGAAGAAGCCAGGAGGAAAGGTCTTCTCCAACTTATAGAGCAACACAGGTGCCATTCTTTCCATTTCGGCAACCACGGTCCGAGATAACTCCTTAGCACAAAGCTGGCGGAAAAAATTACTCAACTCCGCTAGCACCTGCCACACATGCTCAGGGACATAGCCTCGAACCATCACCGGAAGTAGGCGCTCAATCCATATGTGATAATCATGACTTTTGAGCCCGTTGATTCGCATAGTACCTAAGTTCACTCCCCTCTTCAGATTCGCTGCATACCCATCAGGGAACATTAACGTTTGGAACCATTGTAATACCTCCCTCCTTTGCGCCCTCGTCAGGACGAAATCAGCCTTAGGCTTTCTCCACGACTTGCCGGCTCTGGGAGGCGCCATGTCTAGCTTTGGTCTGTTGCATAACATTGCTTGATCCACTCTAGCCTTAACGTTATCCTTTGTCTTGTCAGGAATGTCCATAATTGTACTAAAAATTGCCTCGGCAATGTTCTTTTCAGTGTGCATAACATCAATGTTATGTGGGAGAAGAAGATCATCAAAATAGGGGAGGTTCCACAAGCACGATCTCTGAGTCCAAGCATGTTGCTCGCCATATCCCACAAAACCACCATCATGATTGTTGACCTCAAGAGCGTCTAACTGAGCACGAACCGCGGCTAAGGTCAGCATCTGCGGTGGAGGGTCGTTGACTACGACATCTTTTGTAAAATTTCTAATATCTCGTCTGAAAGGATGGTCAGGAGGAAGGAATTGTCGATGTTTGTCGAATGAAGAATATTTGCCACCCTTCGTCAACCAAATGAATTTCAAAGAAGCCTTGCATACTGGGCATGGGAACTTCCCGTGAACACACCAGCCACAGAAAATACCATATGCTGGCAAGTCATGCAGAGAGTAGTGGTACCAAACATGCATCTTGAAGTTTGTCCTTGTAGCACGGTCGTATGTCCATACACCTTCATCCCATGCACGGACCAAATCATCAATCAGAGGCTCCATGTACACACTCATATTATTCCCTGGATGTTCTGGAATTATCAACGATAAAAATATGTTCTGTCGCTGAAAGAGAACATCAGGGGGGAGATTGAGGGGGATAACGAACATTGGCCAACAGGTGTACGGGGCGGCAGCCATTCCATAAGGATTGAACCCATCTGTTGCGAGCGCAACACGTACATTACGAGCCTCTCGACCTTTCTCATGATAGATCGCATCAAACTTTGTCCAAGCTTCGCCATCGGATGGGTGTACCAGTTTCTCAGCATTGTATCGACGTCCGGTTTTGTGCCATGTCATTTGTTTCGCGGATTCTTCACACATGTAAAGCCGTTGGATCCTCGGTATGAAGGGAAGGTACCGAAGGATCTTCACAGGAATTGCAAGCTGCTTCTTCTGACCGTCACCAGAGTCTACCTCCAGGAACCTAGACGATTCGCACTTTATACAGTACTTTGCTTCTGCATATTCCTTTCTAAATAAGATGCATCCCTTCGGACAAGCATGTATCTGCTCGTACGGCATCTTAAGTGCACGAAGAAGTTTTTGTGCCTCATACATAGACTTTGGCAAGATGTGACCCTCCGGGAGCAGGCTCCAAAAAACGGTCAACATAATATCGAAGGCGTTTCGACTCAAGCTAAACTGGGACTTCACAGCCATTAGACGTGCAATGGCATCCAGTTGAGAGACCTTGGTATGCCCGTGAAGGGGTTGCTGTGCCGCACACAACATGTCGTAATACGCCTTTGCGGTAGCCTCGGGCTCCTCCTCCCTACGACCTTCATGATAGTCATCTAACATGTCTCCCACCCCGGCTTCATCATCATATTGCTCGATACGTTGTCTGATGGCCTCGTCCCTCCCACGATCGACTTCACCACGGTAGATCCATATGGTATAGTCTGACGTAAATCCGTGCCTAACAAGATGTTTACCCATTTCTAACTTGTTTTGCCGACGCAGGTTTCCACATTTGCTACACGGACACCAAGTATCTCTTCCTCCTTTGATCCTTGCAAATGCCCGTTCCAAGAATGCATCGGTCTTGTTTATCCATTCGTCGGTCAACGAATTCTGACTAGATCGGCCCGTGTACATCCACTGACGATCCTCCATCCTCTAGCACATCAGCGAGTAATATAAAAACTCACGTTGCATCTACGCGTTCCTATACTGTCTAGTAGGTGAAGATAGGTCCTAATCCCACACGAGGATGTGTAGGTGGGATTAGTTTCCATGGTCTACTCCGACTTGAGATAGAGTTTCGGCAGCACCTCCCCGCTGTTCTCCAAATACACGTCTTGGAATGGAGATTGTGTATCCGGAGAACAATTGGAAGGTGCTGCCGAAACTCTAACTCGGATCGGAGTAGACTATCGAAACTAAACCCACCTACACATCCTCGTGCTGTCCAAAGTGACATGGACAATTCGAAACAGATACGGTTATAAATATGCAATCATCTACATATTTCCAACCGTAGCTCTTTCGAACGGGAGACGCCTAACTAGGGTACGTGATATACGAACATCATACAGAAATAGAGGTGTAGGATGACTCACCTTGCTATCGTACAAAGTGACGACTCGAGGACGGGCCGCCGGGGCGGCGGGGGCAGCGGGGCTCCGGGGCGGGGCGGCGGGGGCCGCGGGGCGCCGGGGGTCCGGGGCGGCACGGCGGCGGGGCGGCGGGGCGGCGCGGCGGGGCGGGGCGCCGGGGCGGCGCTGCGGCGGGGCGGCGGGGCGGGGCGCCGGGCCGGCGCTGCGGCGGGGCGGCGGGGCGGCGCGGCGGCGGGGCGGCGCGGCGCGGCGGCGGGGCGGCGGCGCGGCGCGGCGGCGTTGCGGCGGGGCGGCGCGGCGGCGGGGCGGGGCGGGCGGGGTTTTTGATAGAGCTGGCCGGGCCGCGCGCGGGGGTCTGCTAAAAACGTAAGTCCGGTACTTTGCCGAGTGCCCTCGATCTGGCACTCAGCAAAGTAAAGATTCATTTTTTTTAAAGTCCTGTTCTTTGCCGAGTGCTAGAGATCTGGCACTCGGCAAAGTAAAGATTCAATTTTTTAACCCTGTTAGCGCACGAAATTCGACCTGCCAGGTACATTGCCGAGTGCCTAGGATCTGGCACTCGGCAAATCCTCTTTGTTTGCCGAGTGTCTGTGAAAAACACTCGGCAAACGGTACTTTTGCCGAGTGTTTTCTTTACACACTCGGCAAAATACACTCATATTTCATGTTTAACATAACTTTTTGCAATACACTTGGGCAAAATCGTGTCACCATCACTTAACAATGGTTAAATTATTTTTCTACTGATAATGTTCTATTATTTCATGCAGTTATAGCGCAAATTGCATTTATATCTACTAAAAATCTATAATTGCATTTAATCAATAAAAAATAGTAAACGCATCCGAAAAATTTCCAAATTTTGACACGAACCAATCTGTGTTGTATGTTGCCTATACAAAAAGATTTGAAGCCAAACCTTAACTCAAGTGTCACTTGGACTCCAAATCTTATTGTGTCCTCTCTAACTTCTATGAATCCTTCCAGGAGATGAGTCGGTTTCTAAGCATCATATGTCAGAAATTGGGCGAAACCTTCTCAATTTTTTACCACAGCCTCCACACATAATATCATGACATCTTGACAAATCTTGTGATTTTCAGATTTCGTTTGCTTTTTTTAGAATTTAACAATCATTCAACCACACGTTCGTGGTCGTATTTTTTAAAAACAATGTTCAAAATTTCTTTTCATTTCCTGGTTGAGACCTCGATACGGACTCCATAATATGTATGTAATTTTTCCACTGATTATAATCCATCATTTCATGTACCTGCAGTTAAAATTTGACATGAATAAAATAATTCCTATTAATGCAATCATTTCATTAAAAATAGCAAACAAACCACAAAATATACCAACTTTTACTATGGATTACAAAATCTCATACGTGGGGAGTAGAAAAAGTGTGGAGGCCAGGGGACGAATTTCTTTTTTTGTTTGCCGAGTGTCCGGGGTGAGGCACTCGGCGACCTTCTAGAATTGCCGAGTGTTGGCGGCTGGCACTCGGCGAACGGCCATTCTTTGCCGAGTGTCGGCCTCCAACACTCGGCAAAGGACTAACGGCCGGCCCAGTCCGGTGACGGACGGTGCACGTGCGATGCACGCGCCGTTTATTTACCGAGTGTCGGATCTGTGCCGAGTGTCTATAAGCGGTTTGCCGAGTGTCGTATTTATGGCACTCGGCAAACGACCTTATTGCCGAGTGTGATATGTTTGCCGAGTGCCCGGTTTAAAATACTCGGCAAAGAGGCTGTTTGCCGAGTGCCCGAAATAAAGCACTCGGCAAAATGTTTACACTCGGCGAATTTTCTGTTTCCGGTAGTGTACCGGCCAAAATTAAAGGACCCAAAGGTGAGGTGGCCTCCGTGGACTAGTCTGCATGCGTGCTTACACCAACTGGTGGCCCGTTGTGCAAGCTGGTACTACGGCGAGGCCGCTGGGGATGACGGGGTGCGCCGCCGCGGTCGACACGCGTCGTGGGCACCATCGCGCACAGCGGGGAAGCGCCCGGCTAAGGTGTGCCGCCGGGGGGGGCCCGCCGCCGCCACGCCCAGCGCCTCCGGGCCTCGACAGGTTTCGACCGCCGGCTGGCGCATACTGCCGACCTGCAGCTATGTGCGATGGATCGACGCAAAAATGTTCCTAGCGGCACACCCTCCCTGCCTAGCTGGCCACTTCCAGCTCTCTCTAGCCAACCCAATCGACTTCTACTGCTTATCTAATTCGAGTTAAAGATTAAGCAAGCAACTGCTTACACAACTAGTGATGAAGCATGCAAACAGTAATTAGTTAACAATAATTGTCTTGCATATATAGATAGTGCGTTGTTTACCTTGAGAAGGGTCTGTTCCACCTGGTATGTTAACCACCAGCCTTTGTCCAAGAGGCCGGGTCACCAAAAAGGAAACAGGAAAATTAGCATAAAAGGCAAAGTAATATCAAGTAAATAAAGAGCATGCGCAGTAGACAATGACAACAAATCCGGCACATGCTGACAAGGATGCAGGGGAATAACATCTGGCAAGTAAAAAGCAGTCAAGAATTTACCAGTGGAGCCACTCCCTCATGCTTGGCTCGCTGGGGCTCGGAGCATCTGGGTCAGTCATGATCTGATCACGGATAAACACAACGCGCGCGGCGGTTAATACCACTGCGTAATTCTTCAGTAACCCATCTAACAGGAGCACGCGTGAGGACTGAATTAAGTATCTGCAATGAAATCGATCAGCACTGTACTGACCAGGGTGAAGAGGTCGTTGGCCCTGCCGGCGATCTGGACGGCGGGCGCGTCGGCGGCGATGGAAGGCTTGATCTCGCAGCCGTTGGTGAGGTCCTTGGTGCCGAAGCGCACCGACATGGCCACCGCCGGCACGAACAGGTCCACCACGTCACCGATCACCCTCCCTACCACCAGCGGGTCCACATGGGCAGCCATGGTTGGAGGGAGCACAACTCACTAGCTAACTCAATCTGATCGAGAGCTACCGGGGGATATGAGAAAGGAGAAGGTGAGCCAGGGGTCAAGGAGTATTTATAGGCTGGGGATGGAGGGGTGGTGGTGGAAGGACGACATGGATATGTTTGGTTGATGACAATGAGAAAGATAAGCATGCATGATGATGATGGTGCTGTTGATTGTCTGTCACTTGTACCAAGCACGCTAGCGGGGTAGCTAGTGGAGATTGTGTAAGGGGCTCCGACTCGTTATCTTGCAAGGCGCCATGGAGATCCATCGCATGTCACGTACTTGCGGGCGGGTTTTGGTGTTCGGCACCCAGGATTTCTTCTTCCACGCTCAACTGATTGGTCTTTTTGGTTGTTCAAATTTAGAGGCATCTGTGTTTCCGCTAAAAAAGTGAGTTAAAATGGAACCAACAGCCGCTTCAAGCCGTAAACATAGGGCGCGCATAGAGAAATCGAAACTGAAGGCGGGTTTTCTTTTGTCCACTGTATAGGTAAACATAACGGAATCCGTGGTTGCTTCTGTCGACTATGCTCTATAAGAAAAGGAAACAGTCTAATGAAATTTTTTAGTTGTGAAGCAATTATATACTTTTATTTTTATTCAAATTAGCAAAGTTAGTTATCCATTAATACCTAGAGTATTTTGCTAACTATTAGCTAGTTGCAACCACATCTTTATAGTATGAATCAAGCCTTACAGTCAACAAACCGTTATTTTTAACAAGAAAATTTTTGGAATAGCAAAGTAAATTAGTGTACAAAGGCTCATTATGCAAGATCAAAAGATATTGTGACAACCCAAAATTTTCAAAAATTATGGGATGTGAATATCTTTTCGCATTCGTTCATCCATCATTTAGGGTTTCCCCAGAATTTACCAGATTTTTCTTTTAAAAACCGGGTGTGACAATATTTAGATGATTTGTTAATTTGTGTCAATGATATGATCATTGGTCATCATGTAGTTTAAAACATTCAACAAAAACCACTATCAGTCGCTATTAGAAATTTTCAAGATGCCAATGAGGAATAGATAGTGGAAGAACAAACATGGAACACCAAAAACATGAATAATGCAGAAATGAATTACAAAAGAAAAGGTTGCATGCCATTTGTGGTTTGCGGGCAGTAATAGTATTTCTAGGTTTTCCTCACATCATTTATAGCAAAATCTCAACACCATTTTTCTCATTACCTTGCAAGGCTGACATCCACCGCAAGACACATATGCATTGGCGACCTTTTGTGCATTGCACTACGATTTATTTCTTCTTCAACACTCAACAACTTGGATTTTTTGGTGTTAAAGTTTAGAGACATCTATACCTCTACCAATACTAGTGAGATGAAATGGAGCTAGAAGCAACTTTAGCCGTAAACAGGGGAGCGCACATAGAGAAATCGAAACCAAATGGCTTGCTTTGCCAACTGTACAAGTAAACATAACGGAAGCGATTGTTGCTTCTATCGATTATGCTTCGAAGAAAAGGAAACATACTGGTGAAATTTGTAAACTGACGAGCAATTACATCCTTCTATCTAGTTCAAATTAGAAGAAGTTATTAATCCATTAATACCTATAGTATTTTACTAACTATCAAGATGCAATCTTTAACTACATATATCTGTAGCATAAATCCAACTTTGTAGCCACAAAACAATTGGTTTTATGCAATGCAATTTTTGGAATAGAAAAGTACATCAGTCTACAATTGCTTATTATGTATGACTCTTTGAATGATTTGTTCATTTGTATCAATGATATGATCTTTGGTTGTCATGTAGTTTGAAACATTAAAAGAACAACACCATCAAAGACACAATTCAAAATTTTCAAGATGCAAATGAGGAATAGAGATAATGGAAGAACAAACTTTGAATAAAGAAACACGAAGATGCAAAAATGAATGATAAAAAAAAATATTGGAGGCCACTGTCAGACAGTATATAATATTTCTTGCTTTCCCTCATCTTTATTTACAGCATAATATCAACACTATTTTTCTTATTTTCATGCAAGGCTGACATCCATTGCATGATACGTAGTTGTATGTGAGCCTTCGTGCTTGGCACCTAGTATTTCTTCTTCCGCGCTCAAGTGATTAGATTTTTTGGTTGTTTAAGTTTAGACATATTCATGTCTCTTATAAAGCGAGATGAAATGGAACCAGAAGCAACTTCAAACGTTAAACAAGGGGCACACATAGAGAAATTGAAACTGAGTGTCTTGCTTTGACGACTGTACAAGTGACCATAACAGAAGCTATGGTTTGTTCTATCGATTATGCTTCGCAAGAAAAGGAATCAAACTAGTGAAGTTTGTAAAGTGACGAGCAATTACATCCGTCTTTCTTTATTTAAATCAGAAAATTTATTAATCCACGAATACCTAGAGTGTTTTACCAACTATCAAGATGCAATCTTAACTCTCTCTCTCTCTCTGTGTGTGTGTGTATATATATATATATATATATATATATATATATATATATATATATATATATATATATATATATATATATATATAGCATAAATCCAGCCTTGTAGCCACAAAACTATTGGTTTTATTCAATACAATTTTTGGAACACAAAAGTACATTAGTCTACAACTGCTTATTATGTATCATCAAAAGATCTTTGAATCAGTTGTTCATTTGTACCAATCATATGATATTTGGTGCAAATGACAACACCATCAAAGACACAATTCAAAATTTTCAAGATGCAAATGAGTAATAGAGATAATGGAAGAACAAACTTTGAATACTAGAAACATGAAGATGCAAAGTTGAATGATAAAAAGATGTTGGAGGCCACTGTCGCACAGGATATAATATTTCTTACTTTCCCTCGTCTCTATTTATACCATAATATCAACACTATTTTTCTTTTTTTTTTCTTGAAAGGCTGACATCCATCGCACGACATATGCGAGCTTTCATTCTTGGCACCTAGTATTTCATCTTTCATGCAGATTTTTTGGTTGTTCAAGTTTAGACATGTCCATGTTTCTTCTAAAGCGAGATGAAATGGAAGCAGAAGCAACTTCAGGGCTTAAATAAGGGAATAAATTGAAACTGAATGGCTTGCTTTGACGACTGTGCAAGTGAACATAACAGAAGCGATGGTAGGTTTTATCGATTATGCTTCGGAAGAAAAGAAAACAGAGTAGTGAAGTTTGTAAAGTGACGAGCCATTGCATTCTCCTTTTTGTTTAAATTAGAAAAACTTATCAATCCATTGATACCTAGAGTGTTGTCACATCTCAAAATTTTGAATTTTAGGATGTGAATATCTTTTCAAATTCATTCCATCCATCATTTAGGTTTTCTCAAGAATTTACCAGATTTTTCTAAAATTTATTCTAGAAGCATCTAGAATTGTTTTTCGTGAGCTAATCCAATTTCTGAAAGCATCTAGAATTCCTTACCGTGAGCTTTAAGTATTTTATTTTGACTCCTCGTGCCGCGAGGTGCCTCTGGGATTTTTTTCCAGGAATTTTTAGAATTGTTTCGGAGCATTTTCATAATTTAGAAATATTTACTGGACTTTTCCATATTGTTTTCAAATGGGAAATATGTTTTGTGAAGCAACCCTTAGCGGATCGGGTCGAGCCGTGAGGCACACATCGGGCCCGACGGACTCGCCTCGGGTTACTCGGCCTGCACAGAAGCACAGGCCGAGTGCGGCCTGGGTGCGTCGCCGCCACCGACCATTCTCGATCCGTGCGCCTTGAGGCTCCGCGTGTCGCTGAGCCGCGCGTAGCCCGCCCTCTGTGCGCCGCCTGCCGCTCGCCCGCGCATCTGTCTTGCGCAGCACCGCCGTCGCCTAGGCGCAAGGAAGCAGCGCCGCTGCTAGAGCCGAGAGCCGGAGCCTGGAGCACCCCCTTCCCGCGTGCTTCCCCGCCATGCGTTCCCCCCTGCATCGCCTCCTCCCAAGCGCACGCTGCTGCCAGCGGCGACAAGACAAGCCGTGCGCCGCCACCAGGGACTCGCCTGTTCTGTACAGAGCCGCCGCCGCTCCCTGCGTCGCCGATTTAGACCATCTCCGGTGCATCTCCGGCGTGGATAAGTAGTAAAAATGGAACCCCTCGTCGTCCTCTTTCAATTCCCCCTCTCCCCACGATATCGCATGCCCTAAATCGCCGGGATTTTAGCCGGAAAGATGCTCCTGTCCGCCCTCCATGGAGGAGCGGTTTTGCAGTTTAGTCCGTGGAGAAAGATGCAATTTCTGCTATTTTTTCTTGTGCTGCGAACTTCGTCGAAAATCCTCTAGATTTATTAGATATTTTCAGTTCAGAACCGATTTTTTATGGATCTAAACACTAGATTTTGATTTATTTGCGAACTCAGTTTTGTGAGTCTTGCGATAAATTAGCAGCTAGCCTCTGGAATCTGCAGTTAATCGCGTATAGATTTGTGCGATCCTGTTTAGCCCATAGATTCATCGTTTAAGCTTAGTTTCTATTACTTCTTATTATGTTTGTCTTGTTTAAGCATGAGCTATCGTTTTGTAGCATCATTGTATCATAGTTCGTGTTTTATAATTAATGTAGAATTAATTTGATTAATATCTATTGAAACTAGCTTTTCTAATTTTAAACTAATTAGAACTCTCCCTTAGTTTTCATAATTAACGTTAATATGATTAAATACCAATTTAAACATGTCTTTAATATAACTTGTTTAGTTCAAATATGAGTCATAAATTTTGCGTTTAGATGTTCTCACATGTTTATTTTTCAATTAATTATTTAGCTAGTATAATTTATACATAAGAAATTATAAATAAATATGATTAAGTTCTACCTCGTCTTTATAAATATAAATATAAATATAGTTTGAGTTAATTCTAATTTATGGAGATTTCTTTTAAATATTCTTTAAATGTGATTTTAGAATTAAAATAAATTTAGCTTATAGTTTTTTTTCTGTTATAATATAAATCTTCCAATAGTTATAATTTTTCAACTATAGCTCCATTTTCGGTGTTTTTTACGCTCGTGCAATCATAGTTTCGAGCCCTATTCTTTAGGTGCTCTTTTAGTGCTTTTTTTTGATTGGTGCTCTATTCTTAATTGTGCTTCTTTTATGTGTTTTCTTGTATGTTTGTGCCGATGCTTGACGCAAGTAGAAAGAAATGCAGTTTGAGAGCTCTAAGGATTAAGAGTTTGAAGAGCAAGAGTTGAAAAATCTGAGCAGTTATTCATGGAAGAAAGGCAATTGTATTTCAGGATCATGCTTTTATCTTAATAATCTTTATTTACATTTATTCATGCATGTGTTAATTAATATGATAGAAATCCCATTTTATACCCTTTTGTTATATCATTCCTCGAAGCTGGGTTTTACTTTTATGCTGGGTAGTTGCTTAGCCATTATACTTTGGTTATGAGTGGTTTAATGATGATGAACCATACTTGAACAACTGGTTACTATTTTGCTCCATGGATTGGCGAGATTGTATAATGAACATGATTAATTAAATCATGGAGTGATCACTTAGGATAACATTGCAGCCACGAGAATTAGTGGGCTCTTCTTTTGAATATTAATTAGATGTCTCTAGTTTGTCCGTAGTTATTCCAATATAAGAGTGGCCGATCAGCATTGCATGACGGGTAACACAACTTGTGGGTAAATACAAAAGTTAGAAAAAATAATCAAAAATAGCAAAAGAAAAAAGATCCCAGCCAACCAGCCATCACCACAAGCCCCTCAACTACAGAGTTATAATTATTTTGACAAAATATGCACATATGCGTTAACCGGGGTTCGAACCGCTTACCCAAAAGCTCACGTGTACCTCCTCTCCACCACACTACACAATCATTTGTGACTATATGAGATATGCTATTCTTTTATATTAACTCTTAAATCGATTTGTAGGAGCGGGTGATGCCATCACTCACTTCTAGAAATGGTTCTCATTTTCAGGGGCGGGCGATGAGGTGACCCGCGGATCCTTTTTAGGGGTGGGTCACCTCATAATCCGCCCTTGAAAATGGCCTCATCTATAGGAGCGGCTTACCCCATGGTCTGGCCCTGCAAATGCTTCTTTAGGGGCGGGTCAAAAGCTATAGTAACCCTGATCCTTTAATTTTGTATGAGCGGGTTACTTTTTGGGTCGTCAGTGAAAAAAATGGAGGCGCGCCTACAAATCTTTTTTAAGCAGGGATAGAAATATAGAACATATGTAGAGAGATGATTTCACATTTAGGATATATAATAAAAAAATGCATGTAGGAGAAAGACCGAGCTAGCATGATTGGTGTGAAATTAGAAATGTAAAAGATATTGTAAACTGCGATACGTTCTGTACCTCTCAATTTGGCCTTCCCCTTGCCATTTCCCATTCTCTTTGAATCCATTTTGGGCTCTGGGGCTTGGCCTGCATCCATGTGCTTTGCGCTGCTTATGCCGTTTGCTTGCCAGCCAGCGGACACTACACCAGCACGCCTGCGCCGTGTGGCCTGCCACCTGCGCGACTGTGCTGCGCGAATGCCAGCGCTACACAAGCTCATCGTAAGCTCGCAAGTCGCATCATCGTCACAGCACGCGCGACTTCATCCACATCGATGATCCGTGATTGCCTGAATGCCGAATACAAACCATCACCCCCGTGCCGCGCTAGCTAGGGTTACGCACACGCTCGCCGCCACGATGGACTAGAGTACTTGACGTCTGGATGATGGGCCGTTAAGCAGCTGCAAAGAACAGATGACGGGCCCAAAAACGCAATGGCCAGATAACGGTTTGTAGCCTGAAAGGTTCCTCTCTTCTTCCTGTGCGCGCCTAGCTCAGCCGCTCGCAGCTCGAACAAGCAGCCATGGCGGCCGGCGTCGAGACGTAGGCATAGAAGAGGGAAATTATGGGGGAGTTGTGGAAAAATCAAGGTATGCCGAGCGCCATATGGCAAGCCCTTCGCCCCTGGTCCACATCCATGATAACTAGACTACAAAACGGTTCAGGATTCAGAGACAGAACTAGAAATGTTTCTCAGATTGTACCAGAAACAACAAACCAAAATATGCTATTTCTCTGGAGAATCAGAATCAACTGCTCTCAAGAAACCGCTGATTAATGCCTCAGTACTCTTAAGGAAAAGATACATGATTAAATAGACTTGTTTCTCATGTGCATTCATAGACTTTTTGCCCGCTATCTCTTGTGGTGATGTTTACTTGTTCCTACATAAATTTCTCTCTAAAATTAATAAATTTATTCATTAAGGCTTTACTCCCTCCATCCCATGAAGTGTGCAGTGCTAGTTTTTTCATACAGATTAGTGGTGGTGTTAAATGACCACCATATTCTTATTTAGTGACTTCATGCAACTAACCTGACCTCATAAAATCATCCACAAAAGTTAAATGTGGCATGCAGATCAAATCTGACAAGTAAATTAGGCATTATTGTTGTCCAATTCCTAAGATTGCACTCTTTGATGGATTTTTTTCAAATGCTAGGATTGCATTTTTAATGGGAAGAGGAAGTAAGTCTCTCAGAAAAAAGATACATAATTAAATATACTAGGAAATGGATGAAAAGCCGTTGATTTCATAATTTTCTTATTCCTATTGAGTCACATGCGATGGCATGTCAATTTTATTATCGATTACAACATGAGAACATTTATCTAAAACGGAACACCAGGAAAGGGCTGCTGGAAGAACACATGCGGGATCATTGTAGCCATCGGGTTGAACATGAATGGTAGTTGTTGTTGTTGTATAATCTGCGAGATGGCACCACAGTGGCATTGTTGAAACGGCATCATCCTTGGAGTCCAGTACTGCTGAAGCGGTAAGGCCAAAGGTTGCTGCAACATCATTGACGCTTGTGAAGCAAAGCTGCCCATGGCGAATGCCTGTTGCATCATGCAGTACTGCATGCATGTGTTCATCACAAAAGGATGTTGTATCATGCAATACTGCATGCATGGGTTCATGGCGCCCAATGCCATCACAGGTGGCAAGTGCCCTGGTACATGGGTAGCAATACTGGCGCTTGCACAAAGAGCAAGAAGTGCAAACAGTGCAAACATTTTGGCTGCCATGCTGTTGCCTTTTGCTTCCTGAAAATAGGAAGATGGTGTTATTGGTATATTCTTGTGCGGGTGATGGGTCGAGGATTAATCTTGTCCTATTTATAGATGCTTACATGATACAATCACCATGTAGATCAAATAAGGTCTTTGGCATTTGCAGAACTGAAAGTTGATAGCAGGATAAGCTAGAGGTGACATGGCATTTTGTCAAATTTGTAGATTTCCCTAACTGCTTTTGGATGCATATGATTGCCTCCATGATAACCAGCACGGGTGAGGGTGGCATGACGAGTTTATTGAGGCTGTGATGGCCATATCAGTGTGTTTTACTTTTGTGAAAGTATGTTGATAGAATTGTGACTAGATGAGGAGGATAGAGAAATTTCTACAAGCTGAGGTGCTTTACACGTCATAACTCATTCATCGAGTCTGCGGAAGTCTTCTGCAACTGAATTTGTCCAGGGCTGATGTTATTTATATGTTGTCAGATCCGAGACCACGGGACTGCTAATCTGGCATGGATGTTTCTAGAATAAGGATGGCACATGTCCCGTACCTTAGACCGGTTGTAAAGTACTCGGATACGAGTAGGACTAGTCGATACAGAAGGAAACAACTCGGTATGACCAGAGTATGACTCCTAAGCTCGTACCAGGCTAGGATATCTGTAACCCTGTCCCCCTAGAGTATATAAAGGCGGGGAGGGACCCCCTCAAAGACATCTACAATCTCATGCAATACAAACCATCATACAGGATGTAGGGTATTACTCTATTCAGCGGCCTGAACCTATCTAAACCTTATGTTATCTGCACCTATTTGAGTTCATGATCTCGGCGACACTCCACCTACAAATCTATTACCTCGGGGTATCCCCTCGGTAGGTTGGCGGATAAAACATCGATAGCTGGCGCGCCAGGTGTTCATTGAAGATCCCTTGGAGAACTCGGTAGTGTCGTTCAACTTCACTATCACGTTTGAAGAAGGCACGACTTTCATCTTTGGATCTTGGGTCTACGTCGCTGATGGCGCAGACAACTTTCGTTGTCACCTCGCGGACACCATCAAGCCGGAGGCACCTGCACCAACTTCTCGCTGCGTCATCGATGAATTCGTTGATGAACTTGACGAGATCTTGCTTCCTAACCTGATCAGAAACCACGAGAGCGAGTCCGGGTTCCACCTGACTTCTATTCATGCGTGGTTCGGACTCCAACTCTCATTTGGACTACGCAATTCAGCCACTATTTACCAGGAGGCAATGCAGTGTGAGTCCTTATCCGCATTGGAGGAGGACTTGGATCACCTACATCAACTCGGAGAAGGAGAAGCCACCGCATGCCGGGAGGCAACTATCTTCCCCGACTACAAATCGGGACACTGATGATGGTGTGAGACCCAGGGCCACGGGACTGCACACATGGCATAGACTTTCTAGAATAAGGGATGGGGCATGTCCCATACCTTATACCTGTTGTAAACTACTTGTACAAAAGTAGGACTAGTCGGAACAGAAGGAAACTACTCGAGTAGTACTCGGGTAGGACTCCTGAGCTCGTATCTAGCTAGGATCTCTATAACCCTGTCCCCCCAGACTATATAAGAGCGGATAGGAACCCCCCTCAAAACAGATCCACATCTAAGGAAATATAAACTACCACAAAGGACGTAGGGTATTACGCTTCTTGCGGCCCGAACTTGTCTAAACCTTTGTGTTCCTTGTAACTTTGATTTCCAGATATTGGCGACACCCCACCTAACCACCACCTCAGGGTATCCCTCCGTGGGCTTGGCGGTAAAACTCCAACAGCTGGCGCGCCAGGTAGGGGAGATCATCGAAGATCCACCGGCGAACTCGATGGCATCTTTTGACTTCACCAGCGCTATGCCCGACGAGGGCACGACTTTCATCTTTGGCTCCTGGGTCTTCACCGCCAATGGCTTGGGTGGCTTCCACAGCCATCTAGCCAATATTGGGGAGCCGGAGGCATCTGCTCCAGCACCACACCACGACATCAACGACCCCGTCGATGAACTCGGTGAAATTCAACTTTCCAATCTAATCGGAAACTATGCAAGCCGTCTCAACATCGGCGACCTTATCACTGGGATAGATCGGGTAGACTGCAACATCGCCAGGTGTATCAAGCTCGTGGAAGCTGCTCTTCGATATCCTGGTAACCTGAATTCGTCAACCAAACATTGTTCTGACATTTCCCATCATCCTATTGCCCGCACTGGTGACATCTTCTCCGGCATAGTCGACCAAGGAATTGCCGAATGTATCAAGCTTGCGGAAGCCACTCTTCAACATTCCAACTCCAAGAAGCCTGAAGCACCCACAACAGTTTTTGACCATGATCTTGATGACTTCATCGACAAACTCGAGCCCCTCCGATTGAGCCCGCCCCGATCTGAGGCCCTGTACTCCAAGTCCCTCTCCGTGTTGGAGGCAGATCTAGATCATCTACTTCAACTCGGAGAAGGAAAAGCCACCACCTGTCGGGGGACTCCCGTATTCGACAACTTCTCAGATTCCGACAACAACGCTATGCCTTTATTTGGCAGTTACCCGGGCTCGAGGACCACATCAGCTCCGCCGGGTAGCCTTGTAGGTTGGAAGGGCGTGAAACCCTCCAAACCACTTGACCTTGCCTTACCACGCTCCGCTACCGAACTCGATGAACTCCCGTTCCAGGAGGGCAGGCATGTTGCCCCCTCGGACGAATAAGAAGCTCAAGCTACGTCAAAGATGAGAAATCGCGCACCACAACGAGAAGTCTTCATGGCTTACATCACAGAAATCCAGCACACGGATGAAGGAAGTTCGGAGCGTGTCCAATGGAATGCTCATTACATCGACGATGATGACTACTTCTCCGACACGCCTGGCACTGAAATGGGACTCGAGGAGGTTTATGTAAACTTTTAGGGTCCTTTTCGTTGTACAACCATTGCTCTAGAGATTCTATCTCAGATCAAGGGGTTCCGTTAAAACCTAATACCCAAAAGTTTCTCTTTAAACCACTCTACCAATGAAATGACTACCTATAGTAGTTCCTATCGTTGCTCCTCAACTACCTTTTTTGTAGACCCTGGGCCTATGATCACATGTAAACGTACTTGGGGGCCGTGGTCATAGGCTTCTATAAAAATCAAATATCATTTTTGTAGATCCTTGGGGCTACGATCCCATGTAAACGTACTTGGGAGCCGTGGCCACAGGCTTCTACAAAAATTCGACTACCCCTTTTTGGACCCTGGGGGCTACGGTCACAAGTAAACGTACTTGGGGGCCATCGCCACAGGCTTCTACAAAAATCGACTACCATTTTTCTAGACCCTGGGGCTACGGTCACAAGTAAATGTACTTAGGGGGCCGTGGCCACAGGCTTCTACAAAAATTCGACCACCCTTTTTGTAGACCCTGGGGCTACGGTCACAAGTAAACATACTTGGGGCCGTGGCTACAGGCTTCTACAAAAATCAACTACCCTTTTTGTAGACCCTGGGGCTATGGTCACAAGTAAATGTACTCGGGGGCCGTGGCCACAAGCTTCTACATAAATCAATTACCTTTTTTTAGACCCTGGAGGCTACGGTCATAAGTAAACGTAATTGGGGGTCGTGGCCACAGGCTTCTACAAAAAATTCAACTACCCTTTTTGTAGACTCTGGGGGCTACGGTCACAAGTAAACATACTTGGGGCCGTGGCTACAGGCTTCTACAAAAATCAACTACCTTTTTTTTAAACCCTGGGGCTATGGTCACAATTAAACGTACTTGGGGGCCGTGGCCATAGGATTCTACAAAAATTCAACTACCTTTTCTGTAGACCCTGGGGGCTACGATAACAAGTAAATGTACTCGGGAGCTGTGGCCACAGGCTTCCACAAAAATCGACTATCTATTTTGTAGATCCCGGGGGCTACGGTCACAAGTAAAACTTACTTGGAGGCCGCAGCCACAGGTTTCTGCAAAACTTCGACTACATTTTTCCAAAATTCTGAAGGCTTCAGCTACGAACAGCTTGGCTTAAAAAGCTCAATATTTTCCTTAAGTCTTTTAACCGTCTAAAAGGCTGCAGTCACATGCAACATGTGCAATACATATTCTAGTAATAACTCCTAGCACCGGTCAACGACTGATACCATTAGCATCCTATATTACTGAAGGGGTATTCACACCCACAACTCCAATGATGGCTGCGACTATTCGCCTCATATAGAAAGTAGCTCCAGATGCGGTCTCCGAGAAGGTCCTCACACCTACACAACTAAAGCAATCTATGAGTATTGCTCGATGCGTGTAAATCTTGATTCGCTTACACCCCCGCGGGGGCCTAAATCTCGAGCACAAGGCCATCGACTACCTCCAGAAGCATTGCCTCCTGGGTAGTTCTACATAGGCGCCTCGAGCATCTTATCTAAGTCCTATGATTGTCGGTACTGAACGAGTAAGTACTCCGAAAAACATCAACAACAAACAACATCATCAAACATATGTACACACATATGCAGCCGGACCTTTTTTGTTTATCACTTGAACATTGTTTCACTCCTATTCCAGGCTTTCAACTAACTTCCGAGCCACTGTCTTAGCTTCTTCGACAAACTCTGAAAAATTTCTCCTCTGAGTAGTCAACTACCATACCATCAACCAATGGACTCAGGTTGGCTCTGGGCCAATAAGAATTCACAAGCCCCAGGATGTGCGCTACGTAAGATCTAGTGGTCTCTGAGATGTAGCCAGTAATTTTCTGTGGGGCTTCATGAAGATGCTCCAGCAGGGTCCTACTACTGACTATCCCCTCTTCTTGAGGATCCACCATATCAACAATCACCTAGGCAACACTTCTAAACTCTTCGAGTTCTTTATCTCTTTGCTCCTTTTCGGCGGTCACATCCCTAATTTGTTCAAATACTCTTCGAGTTGTATGTCAGCATCCTCAAGCTTTTTCACCAGGAACTCCACATCATCTATACAACGGTACAGAAGATCCCTTGCCTCAGTCAGCAGGTCGTCTTTATTTCTTATTATGTTATTGAGTTCTGCGGGCACATGACAAGAGGAAGTACTCGTACAAGTCCAGATACAATCACTTGGATATACCAAAACAATATAAAGAGCAATTACCTTGGTGAGTCTTGGCCAAAGATTTGTACCTATCAGTGAGATTTTCAATCTCCTTCTGTAGAAGCCAGACTTCCCTCGTGCGCTCCAGCTTCAAGGTGTCTAGTTCATACCTTATTTCAACATTCTTCTGAATCTGTGCTTCAATCTGGCGATCTTTGGCCTGCAATTGTCGGAGGCCATCTTCAATGGCCCTCAGCTTATCCGACTTGAGACGGGACCGATTGGCCAAGGTCTGTTCGACAAGATAATTGATCAGAGAAGCAATCTAACTAGTCGACAAGGCAGAAGTTAGTAAGGTAGCACACTCACTAAGGAAAATTTGTACGAGTCCTTAAAAGAATCTTGGAACTACTTCAGGGTCTCTAAGGATAGCATCGGATCATCTATCAGCTCCGTGGGAACATCATGTTGCCACCCGGATGGTGAAACCAATATACCACCCGATGAAGTCCCCGCAACGCCGGTTTCATCGACACTTGGCCTCTGCTATGGAGTATCTATCATCTCACCCATGGTAATTAGTCTCGCCTCTAGCAGAAAACTAGTCGCGAGCTAGGGCAGCACAATTGGCTCACCTAATGGAATTTTGGGGGCTGGTTCCACCATCCTGGGTCCTCCTATCGAACCTCGCTCCACACCTGTCACGCCCTCCTCAATTTCAACAGTGTCAGGTGCAGGGGACTCCTTAGGCGGCAGATCAGTTCGAGTGGCGGCTGCTATTGTCACCAACGCTGCAACATCTGACATTTTCTCTACCTCGGGGGCTAGAGTGCCCGTAGCATCGGCAGAGTGCTCCAGGCTCAGGGCGGAAGAAGGCCTACATACAAATTGTGACATTAAAGACTTAAGGTCACCAAGTATGAACCTACAAAATACAAGCAGAAAAGTACTCGGATACTTACAGTGAAGGATTCTTGAAGGCGATTTTCTTCACCTTAAGTGCCTTAGGTGCCATAGTTGCACCCGAGGCACTCGATAACGTCAACCGGCTAGTCGAGGGTGCCGCCTGCCCCAACATGGCAGTTGGTGTAGTGGATTGCAAATTCATGCCAGTCGAGGGCGGCACTTGCCCCAGCACGGCCCTGGCTGAACCTAGTGACGGGTCCATTATGATGGAAGGCACATTCTGCTCCCTCATAGCATCATCCCCGACTGCTTTCCCAACCTTCCGCTTTGATGGGTTGGGGTTCGAGGAGCTGACATTAAAAGATTAAAGCAAAGGGAAAAAATCATTCAAAAATAGCAGAGTGGAGTAAATAGAAGTACTCGCAAGTCAAGAAATGTACTCACCTGGGTGTTTTGTCCTCATCGTTACTCGGTGAGGCACCAGCTTTGCACTTCTGGGCAACAACCCTTGGTTTCTCCGTGTGACTTGGCAAAGGATCACCACCAAGAAAGCTTCCGCTTCCCTGGGAGGCTATCGACTTCTTGTTTTTAATCACATCCGCCAGGGTGCGGTCATCATCAGTATCTTCATCTTCCTCCCCACTATCTGGATTGATAGTAGGTCGAGAGATTGTGGGCACCTGAAACGCCGATGGTTTCAAGTACCTTGGATGATCAATGTCCGACATCGGAGGCATGCTCCTGTATACATTCACATCATCCTGGAACAAGATTTCAAGTTCTATCAGTATAACTCAGATTGAAGAGTATCTCAAAGTACTCGATGGAGGCATACAACTGCTTATCCTTACCTGCTTAGGAGTCTTATTTTCAAAAAAGAGGGTAGGCATATATGGCACGGTGTCAGCATTTAGAAGTACTCAGCTCACCCGTAGCATGGCTTCATTCATCTTGATACGCTCTGCAGTCAATGAAGACGGGTCTGAGAGGCTGAGGTACTCGAAACCAAATCATGCACTCTTCTGCAGCAGCTGAATTCGTCTGCCCACCCAAGAGTACATCACTAATGCTCCGGTGACTCCAGCATCCCTATGCTTTTTGATCTTGCCGAGCAGATCTTCAATTTGACTCATGTCCCAGGTGCCCAAAGTCCACTCGCCGGTAATTTTTGGTGCTCCAGCAGTCCTCTCGGGAAGTGAGGGTTGATGATTTCCAATGTACAACCATCACTCCCTCCACCCCAACAAGCTAGTCAGGAACTTGTAGGGGATGTACTTCTTTTCTATCCCCTGCCTCAATTGGATACCGGCCCCACCAACTTCATAGATGTTTTTGTCACTGGGTTGAGGTATCACATGAAACAGATGACAGAAATGATTGAAATGGGGCTCTATACCTAAAAAGGTTTCACAAAAGTTGACAAAGATGGATATATGAAAGATTGGATTGGGATTGAGGTGATGAAGTTTGAGGCCATAATGAAAGAGAATGCCGCGGAGGAAATCACAAGTTGGGACAGCTAATCCGCGCTCGACAAAATGCTGAAAAAGGACTATGTCTTCGGCATTCTCGAACGGTCTTGCATCGTTAGTGGTGGCACGCCACAGGATAATTTCCTTGGGCTGAAGAAGGAACTGATCTACCAAGGATTGGAGGTCAGCTTCACAAAACTTACTTGTTTTCCACCTGTCGCCAGATGAAGTTCTGGGCATGGATCCTTTTCCCGTCCCCATGGAGGCTTGGAGGCGCCCTTCTTGCCAGCCATCCTCGTCACGATTCGTTTCACTCGCATATGCTCGGGGGCTAAGGATTGGGGTGGCGGCGAAATGTTCTAGAGGAAGAGGGAGACCTCAGCGACTACTCCTTACACGGGACTAAGAACTGGAAATGGCTTGGATCGGAATCTGGAAGTGACGACAGTTGTGTGATGGAGAAAGACGAAGGGCCAAAGCAGTGGAAATGCGAGTGAAAAGGTGAAAATTCTAGAGTTAACACGGGACTAAATAACCAACGGTGGCTACAGTGGAAGACCATCGGTTACTTTGCAGAAGTTGAGGATATTTTCTCGGGATAAGATTTGATTTGAGCGGTAATTTAGCGCTCCTTTAGGGAAGTTATTTGTTTAAACATTTTTTCAGGGATGTTATCCCGAAAAAAGAGGTTTTCAAATTTCTGAACCAATTTTCCCACTTTAACCATCAATTCAAACTCTTAATTCATTACACAATGCATGCCACGATATCTTGGATCCTTTTTCCAAACCTTGGGATTTGGATTCAAGGCTCGGGGGCTGCAGGACACGTGTCATCAATGGCTTATTTTTTCAAATTCTTTGGCAGATAAAGACTGAAAGATTCAAGACTAATTTGACCCTCAGTCTGATTCTTTGATTCAACATAAGGCTCGGGGGCTACTACATATGGAGTGGGAGTTTCATCGCACCCCATATAAAAGAAGACTAGTCGGGGCATGAGCATCTCACAACCTCGAGCTAGCCAAGGAAGTACTCAGAATACACCTTCAAGATGGAGTTTGAAAGAACTTGAAGACACCTTCATAAGTACTCGGGAGCCTGTTGTACTCGGCTACGAAGAGCTCAGGGGCTTGTCAGATCTAGGGCCACGAGACTTCGCACATGGCATAGACTTTCTAGAATAAGGAATAGGGAATATGTCCCATACCTTATACCTGTTGTAAACTACTCGTACAGATGTAGAATTAGTTAGAACAGAAGGAAATTACTCGAGTAGTACACGGGTAGGACTCCTGAGCTCGTATCTGGCTAGGATCTATGTAAACCTGTCCCTCCAGACTATATAAGGGTGGGCAGGTGTTGACACGAATCGTGTCCTACACTGAACACGCACCTGTGTGCCCTCAATGATGAGCGCGATATGCGAGACACACCGTCAAAGGACTTGAATTCGAAGAATGCCGCACCTGGGAGGGACCCGTTAGAGCGTGGCGGCCAATGGAGTGCCCTAGGTTCGGCAGGCCAGCCAGGGCGTCGTAGATCGCCGTCGAGATGAAGAACGAACAACAACTAGGGTTGGAAAAAGTATAAGGAAAAAAGGATAAAAGGTAAATGTAAATTTGATAGATTCGATTGCTGGTCATCAATCGGCCTGCACCCTCACAACTATTTATAAGGGCGGCTTGGACTTTACCTTTATCTATCAAAACTCTATCTCTTCCTTAATTATAAACCGAGCAATCTTTTTGGTTATGCCGGCCAACTCATATTCTCCGTATCTGATACAACCAAGAGGAAATAACAGCCTTGTTTGGAGCACATCTTGAACTGTACTAGTTACCTTGTCAAGTCCAAACTCTAATCGAATAGGATCTATTAATTTGGTTGTGAATTTGTTGACGCCAGATTTTGACACGTGTTAAATCGGCGTTGGGAAAAGAAGGTCGGCCGATACGGCAGATTTGAAGGCTACGGTAAGGAATCGGCCGATTAAGGTAACAGTTGGAAATCGACCGATTGGTGTTACAGCTTGCGGCAACAGGATGGGACTATTTCGGAGGGTCTTGGTCAAAAGTTGGTTAACAGGGCAACGCTAAGTCGGTCAAGGAGCAATTGAAAAGGATCCTGATTGGATTAGGGGACGGCGGCGGAAGATTCTGCGGGAGTCCGTTTCCTTTAAAAGTTATTATAGATATAGTAGTTTTCCTGTTTTTTAAATAAGGTTGTAATAAGTCGTGATCGACCAGGAGTCCTAGTTTTAGGGTATAAATAGGAGTCATCAGGGTCTCGCAAAAGACATCAACACATCAATCAACAACAATATTTCTACTTTTTCCAGCAATTTACTTTCAAGTCGGCGACTTCGCCAATACTTTTTCTTCTTTCACGAGTTCGTACGGATTGGCAGGGCTGCATCAACTTGATCTCCGGCCAATTGGTAGGTTCCGCTTGTCGAGTAATATCCGAGCTTTAACTACGGGCGCATCGCTGTGGTTTTGTTTGGATTTATTCACCAGTTATCGATATCTACTAGAATTGCAAGTTTCACCTGTTGTTCTAGTATTATCACCAGTTATCCAGCTTGAGATCAGAGTAATCGGCTTCATCATCGTTCTTCTTCGATTTATCATCTTACAGCCGATAAGATCTATTTCAAGTGTTGCCTCTGTAGTAATTGTTTAGATCGCTCCAGCAGTTTTCTTTACAATTACTACACGATTATCGGTTGATCCATAGCCGATTATCTCTATAGCAAATCGGCCGATTCGCCGCCGACGCGCTCCTCAGGACAGATCGGAACTCCAGCCGATCGGAGTGCCTGGAATTTAATACTTTATTTCCTTATCAATCAACAGGTCAGATTGACTGGCACGCCGCGCGAACCGCACCAGGGCGATAACCCGAACAGGAGCTAAGCAGATTCTCCCGGGTCGTGTGTCCGACGCTGAAGACCATCGGCCGATTCCTGTCTGGCCGATTTTAGCGCCAACAGAATCTTTTCTCATAATCTCCTTGTCATAGCTCTGACCGGCATGCATCATTGAAGTCACAGAAGCGGATCTCAAGGACGACCAGAGGGAAGAATTAGCTAAACATCTAGAAGATTACAAGAAGATGTACCTTCAGTCGTTCAGTCGTACCAGAAGCGGGGAGGCTGTCAAGAAGGCTCCTATTCCAGTCCCCCGCCACATCACCATTGCTGAGGACTCGGGCAAGATGTCCGATATGATCCAACAATCCGTCTACCAGGCATTCATTGATCAATCCTCGGTGATGACCAACACGGTGTATAATGCCGTCGTCAGTTCTCTGGCCAACGGAGCAGTCCAAGGCTATCAGGGACCAGCGTATGCCCCGCCAACTACGCTGCCAGCCAGAAGCTTACCATACACGTCCCAATCGGCTCCTCAGCCGATATTGACGCAACGCGAAGGGTACAACACTTCGTTGCCTCCAGCGTCTCCAAGATACAGCGGTGCACCATGTCTCCCATCACAGACACCGCTTCAACCCGTCCAGATTGCTTCTGTGCAATCGCTGCCCACCAGCTCAGTACCCTGGGGGACATCGGCGACAACGGTTTTTCCCGAGCCAACGAACGGATACGGGAGTTATCCAATACAGGTGCCACACCAATCAGCCGTCCGGCCGACGGTCCCTCAGTATCAGCCGATCTCATCAGAAATCGGCAGGGGGGCAAGCACTGTAGAAGCGTTCAGAGGCGCAGCGCCAATGATGACATATGATGGGGCGGCGGATTCACTTCGCCATCAATTATCAGTTGCTCAGCAGAATTTGCCGCATGCTTCGATTCATCACCAAGTCGTTCATCAGCAGCAGGTGGACTGGACGACAAGAATAGCAGAAGTGATCCAGGACCAGTTTGGATTGAAGCCAAAGGTGCAAACTTACACCTACAAGACGCCATACCCATCGGCCTATGACTTGCTGCCGTTCCCACACCGCTACAATGTTCCCGATTTCACGAAGTTTTCGGGGACGGACGATACATCAACTGTAGAGCACATCAACCGATTCATCATCCAGTGCGGGAAGGCTGCCACACAAGATGCTCTGAGGGTGCGTTTGTTTTCATCGTCTCTGTCCGGATCGGCCTTCCAGTGGTTCACCACCTTGCCACCAAATTCTATTGTTACATGGGCCGATTTGGAAAAGCAGTTCCACAAATACTTCTACGCAGGAGTACACGAGATGAAGCTCTCGGATTTGACCAGCCTCAGGCAGAGGGGCGATGAGCCGGTAATGGGATATATACAGAGGTTCAGAGAAGTCAGGAACAAATGCTACAGTCTGGCTCTGACCGATGCACAGTTGGCCGATATCGCTTTCCATGGCCTCCTGCCACAAATCAAAGAAAGATATATTGCGCAAGAATTTGAAAGCCTAAGCCAGATCGTCCACCGTTTGTCAGGACAGGAAGTCCGTCCGTTTGAATAGCGGAGGAATTTCCAAAAGAAGGTGGCATACCTAGAAGGGTCTGAATCCGATGGGGAAAAAACCAATATCATGCCCTTTCGGAAAGAAAGAGCCAGAGACATTCGGCTTTGACACATCAAAGGCCGATAAAATTTTTGATTTATTGCTCCAGGAGGGACAGATTAAGCTATCCCAATATCACACTATCCCTTCGGCCGATCAACTCAAGAAGATGAAATACTGCAAGTGGCACAACGCCACGTCTCATGATACAAATGAATGCAAAGTCTTCCGTCAGCAGATACAATCGGCCATCGAAAGGGGGAGGCTTCAATTTGAAACCCCAGCTAAATCGGCAAAGCCGATGAAGATAGATCAACATCCCTTCCCGGCCAACATGGTTGACACTGGAGGAAATTCACGCCAAACCAAGGTGCTGACGTCAGAATCGGCAAGAAGGGGCGGCGCCGTCGATCCCCGGAGGCAGGTCACGATGGAGGAAATCAAAAGGAACAGGTGGGGGCCAGAACGACCACGCAAACCCGTCACCTCCTAGTTCTTGCTCAACAAATATCGGCAGCAGCAAGAACAATCAAGGTACCACGACGAGATGATACGCCGGCATGAAGATCACTGGCAATGTCCGTTCTTCATCCATTGCTGGGAGAATGACATCAGATTACCGTCTGCCGATAACTGTCCAAAATGTAATGGCTTGAATTGCAACGATCGCCCGATGCCATACTCTAGGGACAGAGGATCAGAGCCGATCAGCAGAAATCAGCGCGGACGAGAGGAACAGCGCGTTTCGGTGCATGATCGGCTGGGGGGCAGAGTTGACCAGTACCACCGGTCAAAAGGCAGGACCAACCAACAGGATGGACTGGGGGGCAGGATCAGCGTGCACGATCGGCTGGAAGAGATGGCCGATGACAGGGTGTCCAACGAGGACCCCCTAGGAAGGGAGCCAGATAGGGAATACGCCAGATCATCGGCCAAACTAGTTAATCCTAGGTGGTGTCTCGACGGCCTATCCAGATCCCAGAAATGAAGGATCCAACGCCTACGCCAGTGGGAGCATCAAGAGGAAGAACAGAGGCAGATACCAGAGAAAAGAAATGTTAAGTCTCGGGTGTGGCGCCCAAAGAAAAACGATCAAGAAACAAACAATCGAGAATCAACAGCCGAAATCATATTGCTGATGGAATTCATGGCGCCTGACGATCGAGACAAAGCAACAAGAATGGGAGAACAAATGGCACAACTGGTTTGAGAGCCGATGACGGCTACTTTTGAGAAACCAGAAGAAGAGAAACGGCAACATCTTAAAGCGCTGTTTCTCAAAGGCTACGTTGACGGACGACCCGTCACCAGATTACTAGTAGATGGAGGTGCCGCAGTTAACATCATGCCGTATGCCATGTTCCGCAAGCTAGGCAAGGGCAATGAAGACCTCACCAAGACGGACATGATGCTAAAGGATTTCGAAGGCAACGTGTCTCCCGCCCGTGGAGCGCTCTGCGTCGACCTCACCATCGGCAGTAAGACCCTTCTGTTGACGCCAGATTTTGACACGTATTGAATCGGCGTCAGGGGAAGAAGATTGGCCGATGCAAGAGATCTGAGAGCTACAGTAAGGAATCGGCCGATCGGGGTAACAGTCGAAAATCGGCCGATTGGTGGCGCAGCCCACACCGATAGGATAGGATTATTCCAGAAGATCCTGGTCAAAAGCTGGTCAACGAGGTATGCTAAGACGGCCGAAAAGCAATTAAAGAAGTTCTGACTGGATTAGGAAGCGGCGGCGGAAGATTCTGCGGGAGTCCGTTTCCTTTTTAAAGTTATTATAGATATAGTAGTTTTTCTGTTTTAAATAAGGTTGTAACAAGTCGTAATCGACCAGGAGTCTTAGTTTCAGGGTATAAATAGGAGTCGCTAGGGCTTTGCAAAGACAACCAACATCAATCAACAAAATACTTCTACTTTTTACCAGTACTTTACTTTTCAAGTCGGCGACTTCGCCAATATCTTTTTCTTTCACGAGTTCGTACGGATTGGCAGGGCTGCATCAGCCTGATCTCCGGCCAATTGGTAGGTTCCGCTTATCGAGTAATATCCGAGCTTTAACTACGGGCGCATCGCTGTGGTTTCGTTTGGATTTATTCACAAGTTATCGATATTTACTAGAATTGCAAGTTTTACTTGTTATTCTAGTATTATCACCAGTTATCCAGCTTGAGATCAGGGTAATCGGCTTCGTCATCGTTCTCCTTCGATTCATCGCCATACAGCCGATTAGATCTGTTTCAAGTATTGCTTCTATAGTAATTGTTTAGATTGCTCCAGCAGTTCTCTTTACAATTACTATACGATCATCGGCTGACTCATAGCCGATCATCTCTACAGCAAATCGGCCGATTTACCGCCGACGCGCTCCTCAGGACAGATCGGAAATCCAGCCGATCGACGCGCCTGGGATTTAATACTCTATTTCCTTGTCAATCAACAGGTCAGATTGACTGGCACGCCGCGCGAACCGCACCAGGGCGATAACCCGAACAGGAGCTAAGCAGATTCTCCCGGGTCGTGTGTCCGACGCTGAAGACCCTTCGGCCGCTTCCTATCCGGCCGATTTCAGCGCCAACACACTTTTGGCACGCCCAGTGGGACCATCCAAGACCTGATATGTCGAACAACGCAAAAATCTCTGACAGCAACATCATTGGGGTCACAGAAGCTGATCTCAAGGACGACCAGAGGGAGGAATTGGCCAAACATCTAGAAGATTACAAGAAGATATACCTCCAGTCGTTCAGTCGTACCAGAAGCGGGGAAGCAGTTAAGAAAGCTCCTATTCCAGCACCTCGCCACATCACCATTGCTGAAGACTCGGGCAAGATGTCGGAGATGATTCAGCAGTCCGTGTATCAAGCATTCATTGATCAATCCTCGGTGATGAGCAACACGGTGTACAACGCCATCGTCAACTCTCTAGCTAGCGGAGCCGTTCAAGGTTATCAGGGACCGGCATATGCCCCTCCAACCACCCTGCCGGCCAGAAGCTTACCGTACACATCCCAATCGGCTTCTCAGCCGATATTGACGCAGCGCGAAGGATACAGCTCTCCACCACTTCCGGCGTCTCCAAGATACAGCGGTGCACCATGTCTCCCATCGCGAGCGCCGCTTCAACCCGTTCAAATGGCTTCTGTGCAAACACCGCCTACAAGCTCAGTGCCTTGGGGGGCATCAGCCACGACGTATTTACCCGAGCCAGCGGACGGGCATCGCACTTACCCGTTCCAGGTGCCGTACCAATCGGCCGCCCGGCCAACGGTCTCCCAGTACCAGCCGATTTTACCAGAAATCGGCAGGGGGGCATCAGCCATGACGCATTTTCCCGAGCCAGCGAACGGGCATGGCACTTATCCGTTCCAGATGCCATACCAATCGGCCGTCCGGCCGGTGGTCTCTCAGTACCAGCCGATTTTACCGGAAATCGGCAGGGGGGCAAGCACTGTGAAAGCATTCAGAAGCATGGTGCCAGCAGCAACGTACGAAGGGGGTGCGGACGCGTTTCGCCAGCAGTTATCGGCCGTTCAGCAAACTTCGCCGATTCATCACCTGGCCGAACCAGCCCTTCAACACGTGCCCGCGCCGCGAATAACTGTTCATCAGCAGCAGGTGGACTGGACGGCAAGAATAGCAGAAGTAATCCAAGATCAGTTCGGGCTGAAGCCGAAAGTTCAAACTTATACTTACAAGACGCCGTATCCATCGGCCTATGACTTGTTGCCGTTCCCACACCGCTACAAGGTTCCTGATTTCACCAAGTTCTCAGGGACGGATGACACATCCACTGTGGAGCACATTAACAGATTCATCATCCAGTGCGGAGAAGCTGCCACGCAAGACGCTCTGAGGGTACGGTTATTTTCATCATCTCTATCCGGATCGGCCTTCCAGTGGTTCACCACTTTACCGCCAAATTCTATCATCACGTGGGCCGATCTGGAGAAACAATTCCACAAGTACTTCTATGCGGGATTACACGAGATGAAGCTTTCGGATCTAACCAGCCTCAGGCAGAGGAACGATGAGCCGGTGACAGGGTATATACAGAGATTCAGAGAGATCAAAAACAAGTGCTACAGCCTGGCCCTGACCGATGCACAGTTGGCCGATATCGCTTTCCAGGGCCTCTTACCGCAAATCAGAGAAAGATATGCCGCCCAAGAGTTTGAGAGCCTGAGTCAAATCGTCCACCGATTGTCAGGGCAAGAGATCCGACCGTTTGAACAGCGGAGGAGCTCTCAGAAGAAGGTGGCGTATTTGGAGGGATCTGAATCCGACGTAGAGGAAGAAATCGGCCTGGCGGAATGGGTAAAAGGGAAAAAACCAATATCCTGCCCCTTTGGCAAGAAGGAGCCAGAGACATTCGGCTTTGACACGTCCAAGGCCGACAAAATTTTTGATCTATTGCTTTAGGAGGGACAGATCAAGCTGTCGCAGCATCACACCATCCCTACGGCCGATCAGCTGAAGAAGATGAAATACTGCAAGTGGCACAACGCTACTTCTCACGACACCAATGAATGTAAAGTCTTCCGCCAGCAGATACAATCGGCCATTGAACCAGGGCGGCTCAAGTTTGAGACTCCAACCAAATCGGCAATGCCGATGAAGATAGATCAGCATCCCTTCCCGGCCAACACGGTCAACGCTGGAGAAGAATTAAGTCAAACCAAGGTGCTGACGTTAGAATCGGCGAGAAAAGACGGCGTTGTCGATCCCAGGAGGCAGATCACGGCGGGAGAAATCAGAAGGAACAGGCGAGGACCAGAACGACCACACAGGCCTGTCACCTCCCGATTTCTACTCAGGAAATATCGGCGGCAGCAAGAACAAGCACAACACCAAGAAGAGATGATACGCCGGCGTGAAGATCACTGGCAGTGTCCCTTCTTCATCCACTGCTGGGAGAACGATATCAGACTGCCCTCTGCCGATAACTGTCCGGAGTGCAACGGATCAAACCGCAACAATCGCCCGAAGCCACACTCTAGGGACAGAGGATCAGAGCCGATCAAAAGAAATCGGCACGAAGAACGGCGCGTTTCAGTGCATGATCGGCTGGGGGGCAAAGTTGACCGGTACGGCAGGTCAAAAAGCAAGATCGGCCAGCAAGATGGACTGGGGGGCAGGATCAGCGCGCACGATCGGCTGGAAGAGATGGCCGATGATAGGGTGTCAGACGAAGATCCCCTAGGAAGGGAACCAGATTGGGAACACGCTAAACCATCGGCCAAACCAGTGAACCCCAGGTGGTGTCCCGATGGCCTATCCAGATCCCAAAAGCGGAGAATCCAACGCCTACGCCAGTTAGAACATCAAGAAGGAGAACAAAGACATGTGCCAGAAAGAAGGAATGTGAAATCTCGAATTTGGCGCCCAAAGAAAAATGATCAGGAAGCAAACAGCCAAGAATCGGCAGCCGAAATCGATATGGTTTTCATACTGCCGATGGAGTTCATGGCGCCAAGCGATCGGGACAAAGTGACAAATACAGAGGAAGAGCAAATGGCACAACTGGCATTAGAGCCGATGACGGCTATGTTTGAGAAGCCAGAGGAAGAGAAACGACAGCACCTCAAAGCGCTGTTTCTCAAGGGCTATGTCAACGGAAGACCCGTCACCAGACTACTGGTAGATGGAGGCGCGGCAGTCAACATCATGCCGTATGCTATGTTCCACAAGCTGGGCAAGGGCGATGACGACCTCACCAAGACGGACATGATGCTGAAGGATTTCGAAGGCAACGTGTCGCCTGCCCGCGGGGCATTCTGCGTCGACCTCACCATCGGCAGTAAGACCCTCCCCACTACTTTCTTCGTCATTAATGGCAAAGGGTCCTATAATATGTTGCTTGGTCGTGACTGGATACATGCAAATTGCTGTGTCCCCTCTACTATGCATCAATGCCTTGTACAATGGGTCGGCGACAGTACAGAGATAGTCGCAGTCGATTCTGTCTACAGCGTTGCAGCGGCCGATACGCAACAGTGGAGCTGCGAGCATGTCAAGTATATATCTGGCAGGACTTGGGACACTGACTTCCTGAGAGTGTCCGATTTCGGTCTACAGCCGATCCAAGCAGTCGGCTCCGGAGATTCAGAATAAATGGATCAGCTCATCCGAGAAGATGGGAAGCTGGGGCACGGATTCACGTCGGCTGGCTCAACATGCTTCTGGGTATCGGCCGATTCAGGGAGCGATGACGCTAGAACTTGCGGCCGATGACTGGCGGAAGGGGATCGCCGATTATTTGAAAAATCCATCCCAAAAGGTGGATCGGCGAACACGTTTTCAGGCTACAAAGTATGTGTTGCTTGAGGATGACTTATTTTTTCGGACGATTGATGGAGTTCTTCTCAAATGCCTGGGAACAGAAGACGCAAAGGTCCTAATGGGAGAAATCCATGAAGGCGTGTGTGGAGCTCATCAATCGGCCCATAAAATGAAGTGGATGATCAGGAACAATGGATATTACTGGCCGACCATCCTGGAAGATTGTTTCAAGTATTACAAAGGATGCCAAGACTGTCAGAGGTTTGGCGATGTGCAGCGCGCACCAGCATCGGCTATGAATCTGATAATTAAGCCGTGGCCGTTCAGAGGTTGGGGAATAGATCTCATCGGACAGATTCATCCTCCGTCTAGCAAAGGGCATAAGTTCATATTGGTGGCTACAGATTACTTTACCAAATGGGTGGAGGCAGTTCCTTTCAGGAACGTGACATTAGCCGATATGATTGAGTTTGTTAAAAGCCATATTATATATCGATTTGGTATTCCTCAAACCATCACAACTGATCAAGGGACAATGTTCACTTCTGGAGAATTCGGAGAGTTCGCCGCCGATATGGGGATTAAATTATTAAATTCCTCTCCATACTATGCTCAAGCCAATGGCTAAGCGGAGTCATCTAACAAGGGGATAATCAAGCTAATTAAGAGGAAGATAGAAGAACAACCCAAGAAGTGGCATATGTCTTTGGCTGAATCTTTATGGGCGTACAGGATGGCTTGTCATGGGGCCACTAAAATATCCCCTTATCATTTGGTTTAGGGCCATGAAGCAGTTTTACCATGGGAGATAAGAACAGGGTCAAGACGCATATCGCTACAGGATCAGTTAACGGCCGATGATTATTCCTTTCTCATGAAAGATGAACTTGACGATTCGGCGGGTTTGCGGTTAAGAGCTCTAATCAGCATAGAGGAGAACAAGAAAAGGGTGGCCAGATGGTATGACAAGAAAGTCAAAGTCAAACAGTTCTCTCAGCGAGATCTGGTATGGAAGCTGGTGCTGCCGATAGGATCTAAGGATCCCAAATTCGGTAAGTGGTCACCCACTTGGGAAGGGCCGTATAGAATCGGCCGATGTGCTCCCGGAAATGCATACATTCTGGAGACGATAGAAGGGGAGGAATTCCCAAGAGCTCTGAATGGACGATATTTGAAAAGGTACTATCCAAGCATTTGGGTAGATGCATAACTTACAGCAAGATATATCAAGATTACATGGCCGACATGGTGTAAGTCGCCCTTAGAATAAAAACACTACTGGTTACGCCTGCGTTGGATTTCTCTTTCGACGCGACCTAATCTTATCATGAGGGAGAGCCTTTCATCTTTCAAGTCCTTTGCAGTGACTCCAGCTTCAGCTTGGTCGCAGAGTTCTTTCAGTAGGCGGGCCTTCTCCTCTTCCAAATCTTTCATGGTGGCTTCAGTCTTAGCTTCAGCAAGTCGGTGTGAAGATGAGGAACTCTCGTCAGAGGATGGCATTTGTTCAAAGCAGACGAGATCCATATGGTCCAAGATTGATCGGACACTGGCAGGAACATGATCTTTGAGTTCTTCAGAGTGAGCTTTTATCAGATCTATATCAGCTTGCGACAAAGGCTTGCCTGAATGCATGATTTCGATCGCTCTTTCCAAAACAGGGCTGAGACGGTTCGGCTGAAAGAAGGAATAGGCAAATATGTTGGAACAAAGTGAGATGTCTCAGGAAGGGATGGAGAGGAAATTGATACCTGATTAACGGAAGAGGAGGATCGAGAAGACATTTTAATGCTTGACCAAAGACGGCAAGCGGCGGGTTTCAGAGGGAAAAGAAGACAAGCCAGATGAACATTTTTGGAAATAATACGAAGAATCGTATTTATAGAAAGGAAGAGACAGAGGGTTGGCAAGACGTGTACCGCCGGAGTAAAGACATCAGTAAATGTAAAGCTGCCAGGGGAGACGGTCAAAGTCTGAATCTACACGCCAACATAAATCCTGTTACCGGATTCCATGTCATAGAGCTGATTCTAGAAAAAGATCAGATGCAGAGGGAAAGGTAACACAACTGATTCCGGGGTTTACTCCTGTCGCAATGGGGAAAGCTTAGAGAGAAGGATTAAAGAAAAAGTTTCGAAGAAAAATTTATATTTTACTCCGAAACTGGGGGGCATGTGTTGACGCCAGATTTTGACACGTATTGAATCGGCGTCAGGGGAAGAAGATTGGCTGATGCAGGAGATCTGAGATCTACAGTAAGGAATCGGCCGATCGGGGTAACAGTCGAAAATCGGCCGATTGGTGGCGCAGCCCACACCGATAGGATAGGATTATTCCAGAAGATCCTGGTCAAAAGCTGGTCAACGAGGTATGCTAAGACGGCTGAAAAGCAATTAAAGAAGTTCTGACTGGATTAGGAAGCGGCGGCGGAAGATTCTGCGGGAGTCCGTTTCCTTTTTAAAGTTATTATAGATATAGTAGTTTTCCTGTTTTAAATAAGGTTGTAACAAGTCGTAATCGACTAGGAGTCTTAGTTTCAGGGTATAAATAGGAGTCGCTAGGGCTTTGCAAAGACAACCAACATCAATCAACAAAATACTTCTACTTTTTACTTGTACTTTACTTTTCAAGTCGGCGACTTCGCCAATATCTTTTTCTTTCACGAGTTCGTACGGATTGGCAGGGCTGCATCAGCCTGATCTCCGGCCAATTGGTAGGTTCCGCTTATCGAGTAATATCCGAGCTTTAACTACGGGCGCATCGCTGTGGTTTCGTTTGGATTTATTCACAAGTTATCGATATTTACTAGAATTGCAAGTTTTACCTGTTATTCTAGTATTATCACTAGTTATCCAGCTTGAGATCAGGGTAATCGGCTTCGTCATCGTTCTCCTTCGATTCATCGCCATACAGCCGATTAGATCTGTTTCAAGTGTTGCTTCTATAGTAATTGTTTAGATTGCTCCAGCAGTTCTCTTTACAATTACTATACGATCATCGGCTGACTCATAGCCGATCATCTCTACAGCAAATCGGCCGATTTACCGCCGACGCGCTCCTCAGGACAGATCGGAAATCCAGCCGATCGACGCGCCTGGAATTTAATACTCTATTTCCTTGTCAATCAACAGGTCAGATTGACTGGCACGCCGCGCGAACCGCACCAGGGCGATAACCCGAACAGGAGCTAAGCAGATTCTCCCAGGTCGTGTGTCCGACGCTGAAGACCCATCGGCCGATTCCTATCCTGCCGATTTCAGCGCCAACACCTTCCTACCACTTTTTTCGTTATTAATGGCAAGGGATCCTACAACATGCTGCTTGGTCGCGACTGGATACATGCAAACTGCTATGTCCCATCTACAATGCATCAATGCCTCGTGCAATGGGTCGGCGACAGCACAGAGATAGTCACCGCTGATTCTGCCTACAGCGTTGCAGCAGCCGACACGCAACAGTGGAGCTGCGAGCACGTCAAGTGCATATCTGGCAGGACTTGGGACACTGACTTCTTGAAAGTCTCCGATTTCGGTCTACAGCTGATCCAAACAGTCGGCTCTGAAGATTCAGATTAAATGGATCAGCTCGTCCGAGAAGACGGGAAGCTTGGGCATGGGTTTACGTCGGCCGATTTATTGGAGACGGTAGATTTGGGAGATAGCAGCAAATCAAGGCCGACGTATATTAGTGCTAATTTGGATCCTGAGTATAAGTGTAAACTGATACATTTATTAAAAGAATTCAAGGATTGCTTTGCTTGGGAATATCATGAGATGCCAGGTCTAAACCGGTCCATTGTTGAACACCGGTTACCTATAAAATCAGGATATCGGTCATATCAGCAACCTGCACGACGGTGCATCCCCAAGATTCTACCTGATATAAAGGCCGAAATTACAAAGTTAATTGAAGCAGGATTTATTCGGCAGTGCCGCTACGCCGAATGGATTTCTAATATTGTACCTGTATACAAGAAGAATGGAAAGTTACGCGTGTGCATCGATTTCAGGAACTTAAATTAGGCTACGCCAATGGATGGATATCCGATGCCCACGGCCGATATCTTGATAGATGCTGCTGCAGGACACAAAGTCATAAGTTTCATGGATGGGAATGCAGGGTACAATCAGATATTAATGGCCGAAGAAGATATCTCGAAAACGGCTTTCAGGTGTCCAGGTCATCTTGGTTTATTCGAATGGGTTGTTATGACTTTTGGGTTGAAGAACGCCGGTGCTACGTATCAGCGGGCCATGAATTACATCTTCCACAAACTCATTGGTACATCGGTGGAAATTTATATAGATGACGTCATGGTCAAGTCAAAAGGTCACCAAGAACATCTGGCCAATTTACAAGAAGTGCTGGAGTGCACAAGGAAGCATGGGTTGAAGATGAACCCAAACAAGTGTGCATTTGGTGTATCGGCTGGGCAATTCTTAGGATTCATGGTTCATGAGCGCGGGATAGAAGTCAACCGCAAGACTATAGACGCCATCAACAAAGTTGTGGCCCCACAAAATAAAACTGAGCTACAGTCCCTCATCGGCAAGGTCAACTTTATCAGAAGATTCATATCCAACCTGTCAGGACGTATTCAGGCTTTTACTCCTCTGTTGAAATTAAAGCCCGACCAGGAATTCATATGGGGAGAAGAACAACGCAAAGCATTGGAAAATATCAAGCAATATCTAGTTTCACCTCCAGTGTTGGTCCCACCACAGCCTGGTAAGCCGTTCAAATTATATTTATCGGCTGATGAACAGGCTATTGGATCGGCGTTGGTACAGGAGTTTGAAGGAAAAGAACGAGTGGTATATTACGTCAGCAGAAGACTCCTAGACGCCGAAACAAGATACTCCCCGGTGGAGCGGTTATGCTTGTGTTTATACTTCTCGTGTACCAAGCTCAGGCACTATTTGTTATCGGCAGAATGCATAGTTATATGCAAGGATGGTGTGGTGAAGTATATGCTATCATTGCCGATTTTGAAAGGACGGATTGGAAAATGGATCCTGGCTCTGTCAGAATTCGACTTAAGGTACGAATCAGCCAAAGCTGTCAAAGGACAAGTAATGGCCGATTTCGTAGCTCAGCATTGTGGACCAGAAATTGCCTCCGTTGAACCAGTTTCATGGACTCTATATTTTGATGGTTCTTCATGTGGGGTCGGATCAGGAATCGGCATTGTTCTTGTGTCGCCTCGGGGGGCAAGTTATAATTTCTCTCTGCCGATAGAAGCTTCCGCAACTAATAATCAGGCATAATATCGAGCCGTTCTTAAAGGCATACAATTATTAAAGGAAGTCAAAGCTGATGCAGTCGAAATTTTTGGAGATTCCATGCTCATTGTGGATCATTTAACGGGGCGATCTGAGTGCAAGGATGATATCTTGAGGATTTATTATGAAGACTGCCTCTAGCTTTTAAAAGAGTTCAAGTCTGCAATAATTGAGCATATCCCCAGGAATTATAATGAAGAGGCCAACAAGCTGGCCCAACATGCCTCCGGGTATCGGTCGATTCAGGGAGCGACGATGCTAGAGCTCGCGGCCGATGACTGGCGAAAGGAAATCGCTGATTACTTGAAAGATCCATCCCAAAAAGTGGATCGGCGAATACGTTTTCAAGCTACAAAATATGTGTTGCTTGAGGATGATTTATTTTATCGGACGATTAACGGGGTTCTTCTCAAGTGCCTGGGAACAGAAGAGGCAAAGGTTCTGATGGGAGAGATCCATGAGGGCGTGTGTGGAGCTCATCAATCGGCTCACAAAATGAAATGGATGATCTGGAACAATGGGTATTATTGGCCAACCATTCTTGAAGATTGTTTCAGGTATTACAAAGGGTGCCAAGACTGTGAGAAGTTTGGTAATATACAACGTGCGCCAGCATCGGCTATGAACCCAATAATTAGGTCGTGGTTGTTCAGAGGTTGGGGAATAGATCTCATCGGACAGATTCACCCTCCATCAAGCAAAGGGCATAAGTTCATATTGGTGGCAACAGATTATTTTACTAAGTGGGTGGAGGCAATTCCTTTAAGGAATGTGACATCGGCCGATATGATTGAATTTGTTAAAAGCCATATTATTTATCGATTTGGTATTCCTCAAACCATCACAACTGACCAAGGAACAATGTTTACTTCTGGAGAATTCAGAGAATTTGCCGCCGATATGGGGATTAAATTATTAAATTCTTCTCCATACTATGCTCAAGCCAATGGCCAAGCAGAATCGTCCAATAAAGGGATAATCAAACTAATCAAGAGGAAGATAGAAGAGCAACCCAAAAAGTGGCATATGTCTTTGGCTGAATCTTTATGGGCATATAGGATGGCTTGTCATGGAGCCACTAAGATATCCCCTTATCAGTTGGTTTATGGTCATGAGGCGGTCTTGCCTTGGGAGATAAGGACGGGGTCAAGACGGATATCGTTACAAGATCAGTTAACGGCCGATGACTATTCCTTTCTCATGAAGGACGAACTTGATGATTCGGCAGGTTTACGGTTGAGAGCCTTAATTAGTATAGAAGAAAACAAGAAAAGGGTGGCCAGATGGTATGACAAAAAGGTCAAAGTTAAACAATTTTCTCAAGGAGATTTGGTGTGGAAGTTAGTGCTGCCGATAGGATCCAAAGATCCCAAATTCGGTAAATGGTCACCCACTTGGGAAGGGCCGTACAGAATCGGCCGATGTGCCCCTGGGAATGCATATATTCTGGAGACAGTCGAAGGGGAGGAATTCTCAAGAGCTTTAGACGGACGATATCTGAAGAGGTACTATCCAAGCATTTGGGTAGATGCATAACTTGCAATAAAGTATGTCAAGATAATATGGCCGATTTCTCATCGATTTTCGTCTACACATCTGATGAAGAAAACATTGGGATTCATTATTGGAAGAAAATGACAGAGTACATGGCCGACATGGTACAAGTCGCCCTTAGAATAAAAATACCGATATGTCTACTGATTACGCCTACGCTGGATTTCTCTCTCAATGCGACCCAGTTTTATCATAAGGCTGAGCCTTTTCTCTTTCGGGTCCTCTGCAGTGGTTCCAATTTCAGCCTGGTTGCAAAGTTCTATCAGTAGGCGGGTCTTCTTCTCCTCTAGATCTTCCATGGCAACTTCAGTCTTTGTTTTACAAGGAAGTGGAGGATTTTTTTCAGGAGATGGTCGCTTACGGCCAAAAAGTGAGCATCTATAAGGTCCCAGTATTCTTGGACAACAGCAGGGACATGATCCCTGAGTTCCTCAGCATGAGCTCTTATCAGATCTGTGTCTGCCTGTGACAGTGGTTCTTCTGAATGCATGATTTCAATCGCTCGTTCTAGACCAGGGCTGAGACATTTTGGCTAAACAGAGATAAAAGGGGTTACCCAACATCAGAGCGATTGAGATGCTTAGGGGAAAGGCAGAAGAGAAGTTCATACCTGGTTGACAGAGGAAGAAGATGAAGAGGACGAAGAAGATATCTTGTCGTTCAGTTTGGGACAGTAAAGAGGGAAAGAGAGGATAAGTGATGTGTATGCCTCTGGAGATGGTGAAGGGTCTACTTATGAAGGAAGGAGAGGTAGATGGATGGTGAGACACGTCCTATCGGAATAAATACATACATAAATGCAAAGCTGACTGAAGAAGCAGTTCAAAACCAAATCGGCGCAGTAACATTGAAGGAGCAATAAATGTTTAACATGTTCTTTACAACCCAAGGAAAGCATCTATGGCTACAATAGCTTGTCGTCTAATTTGATCGGCCGAGTCTAGTACTCTCTGATCATCATCGGCCGATCCTAGAACTTTTGACACACGGCGACGAAGCCTTATTGTTTCACGGGCCAGGTGCTGTCTTTCTTGCTTCAGCTCACTGATGATGGATGGGAGTTCTTGGAGTTTCTTTTCTTCAGCGGCTATCTCTTTTGTCATCTGCTCCATCTCCTTGGCCAGCTCTGCTCTTCTCCGTTTCAGCCGATCTATCGCGCCGACAATGTCCGGACGACAGCTTTCGAGGAAGTTGATTTTGTGGTGTACCTCCTGAGTCCGGTGCTTGTATGAATCGGCCTCCTCCTGAGTTTTTGCCATCTGGGCACGATCGGCCATATGGCGCAGCGCCCTGGAAACCGGAATTTGCATATGCTCTATAAAGGCAGCGTGCGCTAAGTTTTCTGATACTTCTTCCGGGATTCGACCTTTGATCTCGTTGAAAAGTCGTCGAATCGGCGAAGCATCTTCTACCAATCGGCCGATGTCATCTTGAAGGAGAGTGCGCATGCTTTCAAGCTTGGCGCGGACATCATCGGAGGCAGAGCTCGATGGAGTTGGGCGTGAAGCAATTTCCTCGTCATCGGGCAAGGAGACGGCAAAGGAGAAGATGCTGTTGTTAGGGGTGTCTTGCTCCTGTGAAGAAATAAAGTAAAGGGTAGGCAAGCAGTAAAAAGAAATTGGCCGATTCTAATGGTAAGTTTGTTACCTCCTTAAAGCGAATTTCTCTTGCCTGCGCCGGTGGAAGCGTTTCCCTTGTATCAGGGGCTGGTGCAGTTGGCTCGTCGGTAGAGGAAGATTCAACGATTATTAGTGCTCCGCTTGGGCCAGCTTCCTGAAAAGATATGGAAAATAGATCCTGTGAGTATGCTATGGGAAATGGAAATAAGATGGTGTGAGAAATTTGCCATGCCTCTGTGGATCTCCTGGCCGATGTCTGTTGTGGGGTTGTAGTTGGCATACCCAAATTGGCCTGCATCAAGATCGGTTAGGTTTTCTATAAATTAAGAGATCAAGGTAAGAGATCATTTACCTCGATGATAGGAGCTGCTGGAGTTTCAGCTTCCACTTGGCACGTGGCCGATTGCTGCGGGGACTGCGGTGGAACAGCTTGTGCAGCCTGGCAGAGGAAGAGAGTTAATGTCAGCAGAAGATTTGAAGAATATATGAGATAAGTAAGATTACCTGAACAACTTCTACTAATAGCAATGCTGCAGCTACCCCGACTTCGGCGGTGACTTGGGGATCAGCCATCTCGACAACCGGCAAAGGTAAAGGGATTGGAGTCTCGGCCGGTGTCACCGCCATCTGGTCGGCCGATCCGATACGTGGAGTCTCGGCCGGTGTCACCGCCATCTGGTCGGCCGATCCGATACGGGGAGTCTCGGCCAATGCCACTGCCATCTGATCGGCCGATCCGATACGAGGAACCTCAGCCGATGCTATTACCGTCTGATCGGCCGATCCGATGCAAGCTCGCACTCGACGGCTGGTTATCTTTGATGTTGGCCTTTTCGGTGCTCGTTTCGATCGGGCAGTAGAGATATCCTTGACAGTTGGAGCATGGAAGTCGATAAGTGGATACGGCGTGTATTGATGGTGACTATCTATCGGCCTGCCGCTTTGGCTCCGCATCGGAGGAACATGGCTTTCAGACTGAGAAGATGAACGTGAGTTAATAACAAAATGACAATATGGAAAGAGATAGCATTGGAATCGGCTGAGAAAAAGGACATACCGCTGCATTTGGATCAATATTTTCTGGGTCCAGAATGTTGCAATAAGATGATGGAGATTTGCAGAAGAGGTGTTGCTTCCATTCTGCCCACCATAATTTGAATTGCTGGGTGGCAAAAGAGGCAACTGACCAATTATTCAGATCGATGGTACTGGAATCCGGTACTAGATCGCACAGCCGACTATAATCAAGACTTGAAGTCAGTCCATCTCTTAATTTCGCTTGACCGGCGAAATAGACCCGAATCGGCAGTTGGCCAAAACCCAGTTGCCTTGCTGCAGCCGATGGATTGTAGAACTCATAAGTGGGAGAGTCCTTTCTTGAGAAGAAATTGGCTGGCAGAATCCCTGGCTTGATCAAGACATCCATAAGCTCCCTATCAAAAGTATGGGTGGAGAAGTCGTAGCTTATGGGTAATTCAAAAATCGGCTCCACTGCTTGATGTGGATGCCAGCTGACGGTCTCTTCACTAAGGCCATTATAAAAGCATCTGAAGTACTCAGCTGTGCGGGTAGCAGTAAACTGGCAGCCGGGGAAGGCCGATGCCGCTTCTCCAAATGATCTGCAGCGTCGTCGGATGGATGGGTTCTCCTCTGACTCAATGTTAGGGAAGGTTTTGGTCTCTATCCGTTGCTGAGAGACCTTGCTCATATGTAAATTGAGCCAGAGGGTGATGAACCACCAGGGACCGCCAGGGTTCCCGATCGGCTCCCCCTTCGACAGCTTGGTGCCGATTTGGTGCATCAGGTAGTAGGCCAATCCCAGCAGATGTTTTCCAAGAGGGACAGCCGATCCTTGTGACAAAGCCTCCGCTAAAGCTTGGGCTTGGGTGTTTGAAGAGGGTCCAACGGCTCTGCCACAGAAAAAGTGCTTTTCTAGCCACATCATCAGAAAAGCAGTATGCTCCCTCTCTGAAACTGTCCCGGTCTTCATATTTTTGCTAATATATCCTTTTCACCCGCCGATTCCTTTGGTCTCTAGCCGATGTGATAGCTTGAATAGATAGTTGAAAGGGGTATCGGCGGAGGAGACATCAAGACCGGTCAACAACAGGACATCGGCCAGAGTCGGGGTCATGGGTCCATGTCCGAAAAGGAACGCATTCAGTGCATCAGACCAAAAATAAGAAGCTGTCATGACCAGAGGTTCATTTCTTTCCATCTGAGACAAGGATAGGTCTATACACTGGCCGATTTTCTGTTCATCCCACTGAACCCTCCAAGATCTGGCCACTCTCTGGTACCATTCTCTCCAGCCGGGAGTTTCATTTGGCCAGGATCTAAAAGTACCTACCCACTGATCTAGGTCCATGGGCGACTGCTTGAATGGGATTCTATGAGTTTCTAAACTGATCAGGTCTGTTGGATCGGAGTTCCCCGTAGGGCCCAAGCAGATGAGGTCAGGAGATTCTGAGAGTGGAATGGTGATTCGGTGCCTAAGTGCCTAAAAAGGGAGAAAAGGGGGGAGAAACTGAAGAAAATCCAGAAAGTACTGAAGCAGTAGAAAAATGAAAGGAGAAAAATTTCGAGCAGTTACCTCTGGGATGGAAATCATCGTCGCCGATGGGGCTGCCAGAGGAGCTGCCGATTGGGCCGCCGCCGCTGAAGGGGTCGCCGATAGAGCTTCCGTGGATGGAGTGGTCGCCGATGGTGACGCCATTGGAGGGTTGGAGCAGGTCGCGGATGAGATCGCCGGAAGAGGGGAAGCGCTTGGAGATCAAAGAGAGCTTGGAGGAAGACGAACAGTGGTTCACTAGAGGAGAATGCTAGATTTGTGGGGAAGAGTAGGCGGAGAAGGCCAGTACTTAAGAAAAATCAGGAGAGCAAGGGCAAAGATGGTATTCCTACTGCGCCGTCTAGGTCCGAGGAAATTGCAATCATTGTGCCGCGGAATGGATGGAGGTTTTTGCTGTGCCCGTTTCGGAGGAAAGGGTTAAAAAAAGAGTTTCGAAGAAAAAGTTATGTTTTACTCCGAAACTGGGGGGCATGTGTTGACGCCAGATTTTGACACGTGTTAAATCGGCGTCGGGAAAAGAAGGTCGGCCGATACGGCAGATCTGAAGGCTACGGTAAGGAATCGGCCGATTAAGGTAGCAGTTGGAAATCGGCCGATTGGTGTTCCAGCTTGCGCCAACAGGATGGGACTATTTCGGAGGGTCTTGGTCAAAAGTTGGTCAACAGGGCAACGCTAAGTCGGTCAAGGAGCAATTGAAAAGGATCCTGATTGGATTAGGGGACGGCGGCGGAAGATTCTGCGGGAGTCCGTTTCCTTTAAAAGTTATTATAGATATAGTAGTTTTCCTATTTTTAAAATAAGATTGTAACAAGTCGTGATCGAACAGGAGTCCTAGTTTTAGGTTATAAATAGGAGTCGTCAGGGTCTCGCAAAAGACATCAATCAACAACAATATTTCTACTTTTTCCAGCAATTTACTTTCAAGTCGGCGACTTCGCCAATACTTTTCTTCTTTCACGAGTTCGTACGGATTGGCAGGGCTGCATCAACTTGATCTCCGGCCAATTGGTAGGTTCCGCTTGTCGAGTAATATCCGAGCTTTAACTACGGGCGCATCGCTGTGGTTTCGTTTGGATTTATTCACCAGTTATCGATATCTACTAGAATTGCAAGTTTCACCTGTTGTTCTAGTATTATCACCAGTTATCCAGCTTGAGATCAGAGTAATCGGCTTCGTCATCGTTCTTCTTCGATTTATCATCTTACAGCCGATTAGATCTATTTCAAGTGTTGCCTCTGTAGTAATTGTTTAGATCGCTCCAGCAGTTTTCTTTACAATTACTACACGATTATCGGCTGATCCATAGCCGATTATCTCTATAGCAAATCGGCTGATTCGCCGCCGACGCGCTCCTCAGGACAGATCGGAACTCCAGCCGATCGGAGTGCCTGGAATTTAATACTTTATTTCCTTGTCAATCAATAGGTCAGATTGACTGGCACGCCGCGCGAACCGCACCAGGGCGATAACCCGAACAGGAGCTAAGCAGATTCTCCTGGGTCGTGTGTCCGACGCTGAAGACCATCGGCCGATTCCTGTCTGGCCGATTTTAGCGCCAACTGAATCTTTTCTCATAATCTCCTTGTCATAGCTCTGACCGGCATGCATATGCGTGTGCTCTTCCCTTTCTTCTTGGACTGCAAATTTATCTCTTGCTTTCTCCCCTTTCAAGTGATCATGCAACCAGGACTTGCGGTCCATGGATTCCCTAGCCTATCTATTAGATGACTAACCACACGATCTGTATTTATTTGTCTCAGCTCCTTGGTCGCGTACATGCATCTCCGACTGCTTCAACTTCCATCGTGCTCTATCTGGCCTTCGCATGGCACGAGTTAATCCTGACCACCAAGACTGTATATCTCACCTCAATTCTCTTCTCTTATTCTGTTCCATACTTTATTCCAGCCAAGCGAAAAATCAATTAGCTTGCCGGCCAATTAACCACTCAAAGCACAAGATCATTGAGCATAATTAGCCATCAACAGAACATTCAGTAACCGAACTAAATCAACTATTTATAAATTCGGCTTTTGATAATTAAATAAACATGTGAAGCATTATGTCATATCATTAGGTTTAAAATGTTCAACATGCCAAATTTGGTTGAACATTCAGTAACCGAACTAAATCAACTATTTATAAATTCAGCTTTTGATAATTAAACAAACATGTGAAGCATTATGTCTTATCATTAGGTTTAAAATGTTCAACATGCCAAATTTGTTGAACATTCAGTAATCGAACTAAATCAACTATTTATAAATTTGGCTTTTGATAATTAAACAAACATGTGAAGCATTATGTCATATCATTTGGTTTAAAATGTTCAAATGCCAAATTTAATTGTCAACACATGCCAAAAAATAATATTTTCCTCTTGTATCACTAAGCACGATGCTCACCCTTCATCGGCTATGATTACATATTATTATCTTGCCCCCCGAGCATCAAGGTCTCCAATATAATCTTGATCGACCCTTTTTGATTATGGTTGCTGTCTCAAGAGGAAAATCATCTAAATTTGTTCAACCATATATACTGCAGTGCTTTAGAGCTCTGTCGGCCATGTATTTTTTTTTATTCTAAGGACGACAACAATATCGGCCATATATATTATATTTTCCTCTAAACATTCTATAGCAGCTAATTATTAGCTCAGAATGCATAGACACATGATCGATTATTCTTATAGTCTTTTCTAGTAAAGCAGATCACTAATCGGCCATGTCAATTATCTATTGACCTGATTAATCAATCAATGCTTGCTTTAGCTTCTGAATAAATCGATCAATCAACAACCAACCTTAAAGCATTAGCAATCCAGCCAAGTAAAATGTTCTGGAATTAATCTGATCACTTACCAGCCGGATTTATTAATGATAACAAATACCAAATCACATCCGGCCATTGTCTAGTTGGTCTAAGCATAGTATAACCAAAATAAAAAGAAATAAGCACATACGTCAAATGGAAGTGCATCGGCCTTTTAAGAAATGTATATTTCAATAATATTGACTCTGATAAGGCTGTGGCGGCCAACCATATACATACCCTTTTAGTGAAAACCAATTAGAACATTGAGATTCATCAAACGCCATATAAGGAGCGCACAATACTACCACTTAGTGGTATATGGTGTAAAGAAGATTCCACCGTCCATTTGCAGGGGTAATATAGTAATTGTTAACTTAATATTAATTCAGAATTAAAATTTCGTCTTTTGCGTTTCAGCCTCCGCCCTTCCTTCTCTTGTGCCGATTTGCATCTAAGCATCTTCGGATCCCAGGCGCGCTGTCAATCCGCCGCCGCGCCCTCGTGCCTTGAGGATCCTGCGGCACTCGTCCCCTCCCCTAATCGGGACTTGTGCTGCGGACGCCGTCGCCCCTTGCTACGAGCCGCGCGGGCCAGCGTGAGTCGGGCTGGGCATTCAGTTCTAACCGAACCAATCGGTTTGGTTCCTCGGTTCTTTCAAAAATTCTTTTCCCAGAAAACAGGAACTGGTCCGTTCTTTTCAGATGTAGGAACCGACAAATTTCGGTTTCAGTTCAGTTCCAATTCTAATCGACGGAACCCAAATTTTTTAGGATGAAAAAAACAGCCCATATTGTAGCTGAGGAGAGACAGACATCGGCGGCCGGGCGGCGCAACCTTGCGTTGCGCCCTTGCCTGGGCGCGCATTGGCCGTTGGGCGGTCGGGATCAGGGACTCGGGGGCGCTGCCATGCTGGCTGCCTGGCCATGTGGCGGGCGCTGAGCGGCAGTGGCCAGCGGGTGCAGGGGGCGGGCGCTAATCGGCAGCCGACAGAGTGGGCCAAGGGTGAGTGCTGGCCGGGGTCACCGGGCGTGCGCTGGACTGGCGGCCTAGCGTGTGGTGGGCGCTGAGCGGCAGCGGCCAGTGGGGGTAGGGGCGGGCGCTGTGCGTCAGCCGGCAGCAGGGGCCAGGGCGAGCGTGCGGCGGCAGGCGCCGTGGGTGACTGGGCGCCTGGGCTGGCCATTGGGGGCGCCGGTGCGACGGCCGGCGGGGATAGCAGGTCGGGGGGCGGGGCCGCGGGGGCAGGGGTGCAAGGCATCGGTCGGGGGCTGCTGGGACTGGGAGTGGGAGGGAGGCAGGGAGGTGGGAGTGAGAGGAAATGACCTAGGGTTTGTGTGGCAAGTTGCGCTCTGAATGGGCTATTGGGCTGACCGAGAACCGAACCGAATGAACCGAGTAAATTTGGTTCTTGAGAAATAGGAACCGAACAGATAACTGAATTTCTCGGTTCCGGTTCTTTCGGTTCCGGTTCTCGGTTCTTTCGGTTCGGTTCTCGGTTAAATTTGCCCAGCCCTAAGCGCAAGTCCCCGCCCCTGGACGTCTGCTGCGGCCGCCGACCCGCTGTTAGCCCTTGCTGCGCATCGTGCGGCCAGCGCGGATCCCCACCCCTGGCCGGTTGCCGCGCTGCCATCTCCCCTTGCTGCGCAGGCCGCCGTGCGTCCTCGTCGCTGGTGGCCGTCCACCGCGAGCCCCTCACGGCTCGTTGCGCGTCCTCAGCCCTGGCGGGTTGCTGCGACCGCCGCGGGGCATCATCGCAGCCATCTGCACACACCTGCTTTTCTTCGCTGCCTTGTGGCCTTTCCCGTCGAAAGGCATCACCGTTCTGTGTCTGGTTGGTCAGGTTAGTAGCCTTTGTTTTCATCAATTCCACAGGATATTAAACCATTGCTTAGTGCTAAAGTATCTGAATACATTTTGATGTTAGTGAAATGGGTAAAAGAGGATGTGTTTGATCACCGTCTTATTCTTGTCATTTTTATTAGAATCAGAAATAGTTCCCCTGACAAGAATCGCCACCCTAAAATTTTAATTACCAATGTTGCCTACACGATATCATGCTCAGTCAAGAACATGAATAATTTACCGTCAGAAAAGAAAAAATAGACAACTGGCGGTGAGGAAAAAAAAAGCAGATAGTTGTCACTGTTTTCAAAGGTGCCGTGCTAAGCAATGATATGGTTTGCTTTGTGAGACAATTTTTGTGAAAGAAATTCTGTATTGTTATTTATTGTTTTTAATAATTCTTGAAATGGATGTGATCCTTTTGTTCCGATGGCCCTGCTTGTTTATTAAAGTACTTAACTGTATGCTTAATATATTAGGCTGAAGTTCTACTTTTTTTTAATATCAACAATTACACTCGATGTTTCCTTCCTATGCACATTCACCGACAGTTTTAATTTTTCTCTTCCTTCCATGTAGTCGGCTTTTGAATAAGAACGATTAAAAGCCGTTCCCCTTTGCCCTCCCCGCCGCATCCCACCGAGAAAAGCTGGGCACGCGTCGTGCAGCCATACTTTGGCCATTTTGCAAAAAATCCTCCAACTTTCTAATAATCACAACTAAACCTAGCTCTCCCGGATCATACAGCACCCACACTCGTGTATTTTCCATGTAGTCCCTCAGACTAATATTTATTTCGACACGACGAAGGAAAAATTCGATAATGATGTTGTGTTTGTAAAAACCCCCGCTAGGCAGTTTTTCATTCACCCCAAACCCTACCCCCTCTCCCTCCTCCCCGTCGCCCCTCTCCTGCTCCCTGCTGGCGCCTCTCTCCCCCTCTCTGCTCTCTGCCTCCCCGCCGCCGCTTCCCCTCTCCTCCCCGGCTCGCTTTCCGCCTGCCTCCCTTGCCCCTCCCCACCGCCCCTCCTCCTGCTTTCCGACGCCGCCGCGCGCTCCCGCGGGATCCAGATCCGGCGCGGGGTGCGGCTCAGAGGGAGGGGGCGCAGGCCGGCCGGCCACGGAGCGGCCCGGGAGAGCGTGACGGCCGAGCTCCTCGACGTGCTGCGGGAGGCCATGCGCACCGCCGTCAAGCTCTACGGGACCCGCCGCCATCTCCCTCCCTCTCCTGCTCCCCATCGCCGCCCTCTCTCTCCCTGTCTGCTCTCTCCCTCTCCGCTTGCCTCTGTCGCCCTTCCCAGCCGACGCTCCTGCTCTCCGCCGCCACCGCCCGCGCGGGTGCGGGCTGCGGCTCGGAGGAAGGGGGCGTGGGCTGGGCTTGGCACACGGCCGCTTTCCCTCCCTTTCTCTCACCCTTTTCTCACCCTCTCCTGCCTCCCCGCCGTCGCCGGGCGCCCAAAGGGTGCCATATGTTCTAGTAACATGAATTGAATCTACAGTATCGTCTTTGTCAATTGGCTCTACAGAGTTATTAAGCATAGCGTTTACAATACCAGATTGAAAATCGGATAAGGTACCTGAAGATAGTATGTCTCTGAGTATGTCAACGTAGGATGGTGGTTCTTTTATCTTCACAATGCCTTGCTCTGTTATCTGAAAACAGGGCATAGCCAATTTTCTGTAGACTCGATCAAATTCTTGTACGAGCTCCTCTGGCATCACTTCGGGTAATTCTTTAAGTGTAGAATCAGATTTGTCTTGTGCCATCTCTCGAGAATATAATCAGCAACAAAAGAAAATCTTCTGGTGGTCTTTTGTGTACGTCTACTAAAATCACACCAATAATTACTTCAGCGGCACCAGAACAGAGCAGCAGCTATCCGATTCCAATCTTTGTTTTCGATTTCAATCAGCCACAAAGTAGCACAGCTGCACGGTTCGACAAGCCACTATAAAGTACAATCGGCCCGAAGACCTGATATTGTGGTTGTGATAAATTAATGTTAGATCGATCATGCAACTCGGCTCAAAGAAAACGTCTGCAATCACGTAGCCGAATTAACCGATTCAACAAGCAACAACCAGAACCACCAAAGATGTTGAGCGCAATCGGCAATTGTGGCCTGGTGCTGTGGTGATGATGGAAGCGAAACAATAGAGTAGATCGATTTAATAATTAGATATGAAAAATTCGGCTTCTTCTATAGCTGAACTAATCGATCCCGAGGGGAGTCGCTAAAAAGTATGTTGACACGAATTCGTGTCCTACACTGAACATGCACCTGCGTGCCCTCGATGGTGAGCGCGATATGCAAGACACGCCGTCAAAGGACTTGAATCCGAAGAACGCCGTGCCCGGGAGGCGTGGCGGCCAATGGATTGCCCTAGGCTCGGTAGGCCAGCCAGGGCATCGCAGATCGCCATCGAGACGAAGAACGAACAGCAACTAGGGTAGGAAAAAGTATAAGGAAAAAAGGATAAAAGGTAAATGTAAATTTGATAGATTCGATTGGGGGTCATCAATCGGCCTGCACCCTCACAACTATTTATAAGGGCGGTTTGGACTTTATCTTTCTCTATCAAAACTCTATCTCTTCCTTAATTATAAACCGAGCAATCTTTTTGATTATGCCGGCCAACTCATATTTTCCGTATCTGATACAACCAAGAGGAAATAACAGCCTTGTTCGGAGCACATCTCGAACTGTACTAGTTACCTTGTCAAGTCCAAACTCTAATCGAATAGGATCTATTAATTTGCTTGTGGAATCTGTTCTCGTAATCTCCTTGTCTTAGCACTGACCGGCATGCATATGCGTGTGCTCTTCCCTTTCTCCTTGGACTGTGCAAATTTATCTCTTGCTTTCTCCCCTTTCAAGTGATCATGCAACCAGGACTTGCTGTCCATGGATTCCCTGTCTCTATTAGATGACTAACCTCACGATCTGTATTTATTTGTCTCGGCTCCTTCATCATGTAGGTGCATCTCGGACTGCTCCAACTTCCATCGTGCTCTATCTGGCCTTTGCATGGCTCGAGTTAATCCTGACCACCGAGAGTGTATATCTCACCTCAATTCTCTTTTCTTATTCTGTTCCATACTTTATTCCAGCCATACGAAAAATCAATTATCTTGCCGGCCAATTAAGCACTCAAAGCACAGGATCATTGAGCATAATTAGCCATCAACAGAACATTCAGTAACCGAACTAAATCAACTATATATAAATTTGGCTTTTGATAACTAAACAAACATGTGAAGCATTATGTCATATCATTAGGTTTAAAATGTTCAACATGCCAAATTTTGTTGAACATTCAGTAACCGAACTAAATCAACTATTTATAAAATATCGCTTTTGATAATTAAACAAACATGTGAAGCACTATGTCATATCATTAGGTTTAAAATGTTCAACATGCCAGGTTGTCAACAGCAGGGACCCCCTCCAAACAGATCCACAGCTAAGGCAATACAAACTACCACACAGGACGTAGGTATTACGCTCCTTGCGGTCCGAACTTTTCTAAACCTTTATGTTCCTTGTACCTTCGAGTTTCAGATCTCGGCGACACCCCACCTAAAACCTACCACCTTGGGGTATCCCTCAGTGGGCTTGGCGGTAAAATATTGACAGATAGGATGCCTTTATTTGGAGCCCAACAGGGTCTGACGATCACATTGACTCCCCAAGGCAGATTCGTGTATTGGAAAGGCATGAAACCCTCTAAACTACTCGAAGACAGCGAGTCTCGCCTTGTTGCTTGCCTCGGCGAACTCCCATTCCAAGAAGGAAGGCCCCTCTCCATCATTGAAGAAGTAGAAGGTTCAATTGTGCTGGTCACTTCAAGCCCGGAGACTACACGCTAGAACAAGAAGTCTTCATGGAAGACACAGGGGGAGACCAGTACGAAAATAAATTACACGGAGAGATCCCCGCAGACGAGAACTCTGTCGACTTTCCTCAAGAGAACAACAACAGAAGGAGCAGCGAAGAGCCAAGAACACCAAATGCGCTCAACACAGGGCACGAGCAGCGGAAAGAGCCGCTTCTTTGAGACAAGATCCACAATCGCGAGTATCTCCGACCACGACGTGATTGACTATTTCCACAACGGCCTCTACGACGAACCCGTCTATAGAGACTATGGGAGAAATAAATCATCCCAAGAACGTCGCGGAACTCCACAACACGATGCAAAGCTGGGCGGACTAGGAGGATCAAGAGCGTGGGCGCTACTCAAGGTGCGGCGGCGACATCCAGGACAAGCACAACCGCAACCGCCACAACGACAACCAAGGCCAGCGAGACTACTCGAGTTCATCCTGAAAACGCAAGCCAGACAACATTGTCGCGGCTGTGAAAAGCACCCCGCGAGGCAAGAAGTCGTCCAAGATGTAGGAGTGCTTTGATGAACTCCTCCACTAGCAATGCCCATGGCATCCAAACTCCAAGCACTCTACGATTGAGTGCTACAACCTCCGAAGAGCCTTTGGTGCCCCACCTCTAGAAAAGGACGCCAAGAAAAAGGGTAAGGAAAAGGAGGACAAGGACGACGGAGACAAGTCGGATGGAGGCAAGTTCCAGGACCCCTCCAAGGTGGTCAACATCATATTTGGTGGAGCCTCTGTCTTCCGCACCAAGCAATCCTAGAAGCTCACACTACGCGAGATCATGGTGATCAAACCAGCCACACCACGGTTCCTGAGGTGGCTTGAAGTTTTGATTTCTTTCTCTCGAGAGGATCAGTGGACCAGCTTCTTCAAGCTGGGTAGATTCCCACTCGTATTGGATCCAGTGGTGGCAGGCATCAAGCTCACCAAGGTACTCATCGACGGAAGCACCAAACTCAAGGTGCTATTCGCGAGTAATCTGAAAAAGATGGGCCTGGACATCTCCGACATGCTCACTTTGAGTAAAGCACCCTTCTACGGAATTGTCCCAGGGGACGCGGTTGTACCGCTTGGTCAGGTGGTCTTGCTAGTTACCTTCAGAACTCGGGCCAACTACAGGACTGAGTACGTCAAGTTTGAGGTGGCCAACTTTGAGACATCTTATCATGCCGTCCTCAGATGTCCTGCACTGGCCAAGTTCATGGTAGTGCCCCACTACGTGTCTACCTGCTCCTCAAGATGCCAGCACCAGGGGGTGTGCTCTCTCTCCGTGATGACAAAGGAGAACTTACGACTGCGACCAAGAAGCTATCGAGTATGCGTGTCAACTACTCGAGTACTAGACTGACCATGGAAGTATTCATAGCGGCAAAACAACTCTCCCAGTCAAAGATGGAGATTCCAACCAAGAAGCCAAGCCAGTCAAAGGTGAAGCCCACCAATGACATCAGCGTCAAGACCAGTGAGATGGAAGAAGGGAACTCAGCGAAGACCACCCTGATCAGTGCAGGGTTGGATCCCAAATAGGAAAGCGTGCTCGTCAGCTTCCTCAGGGCTAACCGAGACATCTTCGCATGGAAACCAGCAGACATGCTAGTGGTGCCCGGGAAGTTGATCGAGCATTCCCTCAACATCGACCCTAAAGCCATTTCGAAGAAGCAACGCCTACGCAGGTTCGCTCAAGATCGGAGGTAGGCAATCAAGACAGAGATCGCCAAACTAGTCGCAGCTGGTTTCATGAAAGAAGTATTCCATCCATAGTGGTTAGCCAATCCTGTACTTGTAAAAAAGAATAATAATAATGAATGAAAGATGTGTGTTGATTACAGCGATCTCAACAAGCATTGCCCAAAGGATCCCTTCGGGCTGCCAAGAATTTATCAAGTCATCGACTCTACAGCTGAGTGCGTACTACTCTACTTCCTTGATTGCTACTCGAGCTACCAGCAGATTGCCCTCAAGGAAGAAGACCAGATCAAACAAAGACCACCTTCATCATCTCGTAGTGCACATATGCATACACGGCAATGTCCTTCAGGCTGAAGAATGTAGGGGCTACACATCAGCGTGCCATCCAGCTCTATTTCAAGGACCATCTATATTGCAATGTTGAAGCCTACGTGGATGACATGGTCGTTAAGACCAGAAATCCTGATGAGTTCATTGCTGACCTTGAGGAGACCTTCAACAGCCCGAGGCAATTCCTATGGGAGCTCAACCCGACTAAGTGTGTCTTTGGTGTAATGTCCGGGAATCTACATGGAATTGAAGCTAACCCAGAGAAGATCACCGCCATCACCGATATGAAAGCCCCAGTCTGCATCAAGGATGTCCAGAAGCTCACCGGGTGCATGGTGGCACTCAACCAGTTCATCTCCAAGCTTGGTGAATGGGAACTACCCTTCTTCAAGCTCCTCAAGCGCCACGATAACTTCCAGTGGACCGAAAGTAGAAGGCGTTGGCAGATCTCCAGCAACACTTGCAGTCACCTCCTATCCTCACTACCCCAAGGGAAGGAAAACAACTACTACTCTACATCGCCACAACTACTCACATCATCAGCATGGCAATAGTGGTCGAGCGCCCTGAGGAAGGCCATGTATTCAAAGTACAGAGGCCGGTGCATGAGGCTGCTATACTCATCACTTATAGGAAGCTTCGCCACTACTTCAATGAGTACAATATCTCAGTTGTCACTGATTTCCCCATTGGTGGACATCCACCACAATCGGGACGCCACTGGCTGTATCTCCAAGTACGCAGTGGAATTGGGAGCTCTCTCAATTGACTTCAAGCCCACACTGCCATCAAGTCACAAGCACTAGTCGATTTCATGGCAGAGTGGCGGGAGAATCAAATTCCAACGCCAATAAACAGGCCAGAGCATTGGGTGATGTACTTTGATGGTTCTCTCAAACTTGAAGGCATCGCGTGGGAGTTCTTTTCATATCACCAAAGGGTGAGCAACTCAAGTACGTTCTACTAATCGTTTGAGAGGTATCCAACAACGAAGCCGAGTTCGGAGCACTATTGCATGGGCTACGCCTGGTAGTCTCTCTTGGCATCAAGCGACTACTTGTCTATGACGACTCCATGCTGCTCATCAATCAAGTCAATAAGGAGTGGGATCGTAACAAGGACACCATGGATGCATACTGCATGGAAGTACGCAAGATGGAGAATAAGTTTGTAGGACTCGAGTTCCATCATGTTATTCACGAAAACAACGTGGGGGCTGACGTATTGCCCAAGCTTGGATCTACTCGAGCCCAAGTACCCGCAGGAGTATTCGTGCAGGAGCTGCATCATCCATCCATCAAACCAGACAAATATACCACTGATCGAGGTCCACCTGGACCAGATTGGGAGGTCCTAATGATCGAGGTTGACTGGATGGAGCCCATAATCGACTACATCAAGAACCAGAGGCTACCTGCCCACAAGACATAGGTTGAGCCCTTCTCCAGAAGAAGCAAGGTCTATACCTTGGTTGGCGACAAGTTATACAAGCGCGGTGCAAACTCAAGAGTCAACATGAAGTGTATACCTACGGAAGAAGGCAAGGCGCTACTAAGAGAGGTTCATGACAGATCCTGTGGCAATCATGCAGCATCACACACACTAGTCGGAAAGGAATTCAGATCAGGCTTCTACTAGCCAACAGCTTTGGCAAATGCCGAAGAGCTTGCCTACCGGTATACCAACTGTTAGTTTCTTCGGCAAGCAAATGCATGTTCCAGCACATAGGTTGATTACCATCCCACCATCCTGGCCGTTCGCCTGCTGGGGTTTGGAGATGATTGGGCCCCTAACAACCGCGCCAGGAGGGTTTACTCATGTGTTGGTGGCTATCGACAGGTTTACAAAGTGGATCGAGTACAAGCTGATTACTACCCTCAAGGCAGAAAAAGTAGTCAACTTCATCATCGACATCCTGCACCGTTTCGGTTTCCCCAATTGCGTCATCACATATTTCGGCTCCAATTTTCATAGCAGATCTGTTCTGGGAGTTCTGCGAGAATAGTGGCATTGAGATCTAATATGTCTCAGTTGCGCACCCGTGGGCCAATGGCCAGGTTGACCGCACCAATGGCATGATACTCGAGGGATTGAAGAAAAGGCTATACGACGCAAAGGATAAACGGGGTGGCAAGTTGATCCACAAGTTGCCACATGTCATCTAGGGGCTTCGCACTCAACCATGCAAAGCCACAAGATAGTCACTGTTCTTCCTTGTCTATGGATCAGAAGCTATCCTCACTGCAGACATCATGTGGCAATCTGCATGGGTGGAGATGTATGAAGAAGGCAAGGCTGGCGAGGCACGACAACTAGAACTCGATTCAGTTGAGGAGGCCAAATGCAATGCTCTAGTCCAGTCAGCTCACTACCTCCAAGGCGTTTGCCGCTACCACGACCGCAACATCCAAGAAATATCGTTCAGCATTGGTGATCTGATCCTACGTCACATCCAGAACAAGTCAAGACTGCACAAGCTAAACTCACGATGGGAAGGACTTTTCATCATCTCCAAAGTTACAAGATTAGGGTCATATCGTCTGCAATACCCTGATGGCCAGGAAGTCCCGAACTCCTAGAATATTGAGCACCTTCTTCGGTTTTACCCATAGTGTAAAATTCATCGTTAGTTGTATTGCAACTTTTTATCATCGAATAAAGTTGTCCTTGTCTGATTTAACTACTCATGACTACTACCTCTCTAAAACCCACAGGGTTAAGTCAATACAAGATTACTCAGAGGCTATGCCACAAGTACTACCTAAACGACTATTCTTCTCTATAGAAAAGTCCAAAGAATTACTCGGGGCTGCACCGCGAATACTACCTAACGAGACTACTTTTTGAAGCCTACAAAGGCCATGTTACAATGCCATATATCTCGAGTATTCGTCTATACAGTTCAACAGAACTAAACAGACAGTAACTATGTGAAGCAAAGATGAGGGGACCATTGAGCCCACGAATCCCAACAACTTTGAGTACTCGGCCATACAACGCAGAGTTTGCTACACAGAGGACTACACAATTTGTTTGAAGGGCCCTACAATGGAGCTATGAGCCGAGCCCCAAGTCAGAAGCTACTCCTTGAACCATCAAGCTTAGAGTAGTCTCGGCCCAAGCGTTTTGCTTTTTATCTAAGTCCTACGATTGTCATTACTCCTAACACAAGTGTTTTGAACAAATCAAACAAACAATCAAACACAAGATATATTAAACATGTATACAAGATAGGACAAATGTTTTCATTACACAGCAACACTTTAACCCAAGTCCATGTCATCTACTATTTGGTGGGCCACTGGCTCTACATCTTTCAAGTACTCGGAGAATTTCTCCTCTAAGCAATCTTCGACCATCCCCTCCACCAGTGGCTCCATCTCGGAGTTTAGATAAAAGGACTTGACAAGCCCGAATACATGAGCAACCACTATCTTGGTAGTACCCGAGATGTACCTGGAGATACTCCTCAGAGCGTTGCGGAGGCGGTCCAGCAGAGTTCTCGGCGCAACACTGTTGATGGCTCTTAATTACAAAATCTATGCCGTCAATTCCTGCTTGGGCACATAAAGATTGAACATCAACAGTAGTGGTAGGGGTTATTACTAACAAATTCCACAAGTGTTGGTGGATCATTGATTTCAGGAAGCCATGTCTGGAATAAGATGAAAACATGCAGAAGATACAACAGAAACACAAAGAAGATCACATACTGCGTCACACTTACAAAGAGGGCCCACATGGTAGGCAAACCGACGTACAAAGGAAGCAAACACCCAAGGGATATGGCAAGGACCCACCTGTTTGTACACCACACGAATGCGGTGGCCATGGGACCCACCAGGTGGTTGGCCGATCCCCAGGGATGGCCGAATCTGGACAGGCCCCCGTCTAGGTGCAATTTTCTAGGAAGATCGTCCATATCCTCTTGAAGTCGGTGCCCAATGTTTCCATCCTTAACATGGCTAGGAACCACCCTTGGAGAGTATATAAGGAGCAGGAGAGCACCCCTCAGCACACACCACCAATACCCCCAACACCTTCACTTGAAGATGTAGTGCTGCACTCCATGGCGAAGCTCTGCCTAGGCTAGTGCTTAGCATAGGGGGGGGGGGGGGAGAGAGAGAGAGAGAGAGAGAGAGGAGTAGCTCAGAGGAGTGCTGAGTTCCTCAGCACCCTACTCCAGCCATGTACCTCTACGGATGCTAGCTTCCTCTATATGAGTAAGTAAGTATTTGTGATTCCTTCTTTGGTTTAGTGCTTTTGTATAAGTGAGATCAATTCTCTTACTCGCGGGTTCGTCGCTCCGTGTTTATATGGAGTGCTGTAGTTTGCTACGGGTTAACAGATGTAGTTAGACTTCAGTAGTAATCGGTAGCACAGACGTGGTGTCTGGGCTATGGGTTATCCTTCATTTGCCTTATATCCCACGGTTTGTGAGGTAGGCCGTAGGTGGTGACAACCCTGTTGGTCCTTTGCAATCCCCCACGTTCGGATATAGCGTAGAGCCGTTGGCCGGAGTCTCCTGGCAGACTAGGAGTAAGCCGGTTTCCGAAGCGAGTCCTACCCGAGAGATCAACCTTTAATTTATCCAAGTGTTATCCCTCGTAATCCTCTCTACCCTTCGCCTACCTTATCTCGTTGGTTGTCAATGGATACTAGAGGCGTAGATATATACACACGTTCCCTTGGATTTGATAACCGTTGAAATACTTTGAGGTGAAAGCTACAACGGTATTCGTGCGCTTGTGGATTTATTCGCAATCGTTAAAATAAGTTTTCTGGCGCCGTTGCCGGGAACAGTTGTTGTTTATCTACGAACCTAGTGATCCTCGTATCTTTTTCTTTTCTTTATCTCTACCTCTACCCCTGCTATCCATGGAAGGGTCCTCGTATCTTTTGGCTTTTCTTTATCTCTACCTTTGCCCCCGCTATCCTAGGAAGGTTATCCTCGTACACACCTTTTGACCCTCCGGGGTGAGTCTTTAGAGCCATCTTTTCTAGAACCCAATTCCTCATCCGGCTACAAGATTGATCCTCACTTATAGCGCTAGTTCATGAAAATTCCTTCTTGGGTTAAGCTATGAGAACCCCCACCATCACATACGAGAGGAGGAATCGCTAGACACAGCATGGGCTCGTTTCTCTGCTCTTACGCAGATTTGCCTACTCCTATCCATAGCCGAGCACTTGTTGTTTCAACACTTTCGGTTCGGACTTTCCGAGGACACTGGCTTGCAGCTTGATGCCCTCTCTGAAGGCTCATTTTTTTTATCCGACTGAAGGGAAGGAAATTTTGGATAGTATCTGAGAAACTACTCCCCCAGTCCATCTGTTTAGTGATGCCCCATAAAGAAGAGAGCGCATTGAGCGACGTCAGCAGAATTCGACCTTTCATCTCGATTATATTTAAAATTCTGCTGAAGGTACCTCTCTTGAACAGCAAGAATCTTGGGGAAAGAGCACCTCGTGCAAATCCTACCCCCAGGTTCCCTTATGGTGCTTTCTTCTGAATTTTTCTCGAGACCATGTCTCCAGGGAGGTTGAGGAAGGAGTGGTTGGAAGAAGAGGATCATTCTTAATGTCTTATTTGTTTCAACCACAGCTTCCCGAAAAAGGTACTGTAGGAAGCCCATTGTTTTCCCGTGTCATGGCAACATCCAAGGTATTTCATATACACCAAGGAATATGCTCTGACACTGACCGTTGTAACATAGTCCGTAGGAATCATCTTTTTGGTCAAGGGATCATAGGGGCCATGTCGATCGAATCGAGTGAACCAAACTCATATCCTCATCACCGATCGATGCCAATTAAATCAAGTGATTCAAAACTCATATCTCATTCCTTGATTTTGATTGATGCCCAATAGAAGTTATGTTCACCCTTCCTATCAAATGAACTTATATTGGAAGCTTAGGATGGATTGCTTTGCTGTCACATTCATCTTGGATGAAACGTGAGGTTTTCTACCTAAAGAGGGGATGAGTTGAAAGAAACTCATTTCCCTCGTAACCCGAACTCGGAATCGTTCCTTTGGCCCACAGAGTTCCACATCCTCTTTCACTATGGGGCCATGAACGTTCTTGAGTTGCTCTATCCAAAGATTAAGCCACCCACTCAATGAGCCTGAAGTTTCATTCCGCTTCTTCACAAAGGTCATGCTCATCCTTGATATCTCCGAGATCTACCATCCATTGTGCTAAGCGCTGCGAGTCGTACGATCATCTTAGGGTTTCCCTTCTTTCGATGCCCTTTAGATGGTTGTAGTTTGGTTCTGCTTATCATAATATCTATGCAGCGCTCGTAGTTGTATTTGTACACTAACCTTACAGTCAAGATTTTACTGATCCATTCATAATGATGGAGCAAGGTGGACGTACATATTGTTGAGCAAGAGATTATCATGAGATACCTAAGAGCATAAGCGTTCTTGATTCAAATGACCTAAATTTATAAGGAAAGTTTATCCTTCCGGTATTCTTGGGACACTAACCTTTTAGGTTACTAGAAGCTATGTCAAGGACGAAGAGAAGCAAGAGAGGAAAGGCGATGAGAGGATGACGACATCAGCACCGCAGACACAAAGAACATCATCACGCATCATCAAGGGGCGATCATACCCGACGATGACTAAGGTATGACGCTAAGGCAATGTTATCCTAAACAATAAATGGTAAACAGTCGGTCACCCTTTGTTTAGTGTTGTAACGGTTGAAACAGTGTTTAAAAGGTGTTAAACGGGCTGAACGGTTTTGTATTATATCATCAAAATATGCATGTTCATGGCTTCAAGAATAAGTATTCTGACAAATATATTTATTTATGCATGTAAAAGATCAAGTACAAATATATTTATGCATGTAACAAATCAAGTATACATATTTTTTCATGTAAAGAATTATGTATAAGTATGTATGCCTGTAAGAATGCAAGTCGATTTGCCTCTGTTTGCCTAAACAATGCGTTAAATGGTTGTTTAGACCTATATAACGTTTAATTCCATTCCATCCACCCTATTTAGGCCGTTTAATCCTATTTTTTCACCGTTTAAACGGTCAACCATTTAATCACCGTTTATAGCCTAAACAACACAGTTTACCTCTGTTTACCGTTTAGACACCGTTAAGACGACCGTTTAGGCGAACACTGTGCTAAGGTAAGTCCACCACCACGATCCTTATAGAAACATATGTTGGCTTAGATAAAAGTGAAATTAAGCGAAGGTCGATGTCATTGACCCTAGCTCCATTCTAGCTTTACCAAAGTCTCGACACATATAGTGGTTGGTCCCCCTCTGTCTGCTTTCCCCTTTACTGCTCGCATGCTCAAGAGCAACGGGAGGCCCAGCATAGCTCAGAAGGGTTCAGCCCTCCAAAGCTCCGCGCAGACGCTTCTCCAACATTCCTTAAACTCATCTCTCGGTGTCCCATTGGGTTTGAATGCAAGAGAAGAGGGGTCCTTGTTTAAAATCTCATCTTCCTCCTCTCCTTCTTCACTCTCATCTCCACTCAAACCCATCGAGATTCACACCAAAAATCTCTGCTCACCACCATGGCTGGCAAAGGCCTCGTTCCCTTCATCAAGCCAGGCTCAACCTTCGATATCAACAGGGAAATTGCTATGGTGAATGCCATCATCCCGTTGGTGATCCGTCCATGGAGGACGTCCAGGCAATCGATGTTGAACCCCTTGCCGTCCTACCACCCGGAAGGCCAACTACGGGTGATCTTCACCCCAAGGAACGGGCAAACATCTAGCGTGGGGCAAACATCCAGCCACCCCTCGGGATTGACATCCCAGGGCCATCAAAGATTGGAGGCCGCAGCATCAGTAGCAGATCAGCGTCGTACTTATCGAAGACACCACCACCAGCCTCTCACTTTGAGGTGTTTCTGGTGTGAACCCCGAACAACGGAAGTGAGTCAAACCGGCTCTCTCTCCTATGGAGAAGGAGTTTCTTTGGATCATCTTCGGCAAGCGGCAAGTAAAATAAGAGGCTTAATGATGCGCTAGCAGAGCGAAAGTTAGAAACAAAAGAACTTAAGGATGACTTCCGTACCCTCTGTCGTGGCTTGTGCGCTAAGATAAAGTGCTTGTACAAGGCCACGGGGCACGACGATCTCTATGATGCAGCTCAGTAGACGTGCCCCTTGTATACTTTCCCTTTAGGCATTTCCATCATTTTGTAAGCACCTCCATTTTTTGAATTCAATAAAATTTGACTCACCGGTCATCCAACCCGGTAGAGTCCTTGTGTCACTTACTTGTATTTTGGAAGAAGCACCTAGGTACAAAATAAGTGTGGGGAGAGCCACGGCCTCTCCAGAGCTGAAATGATGCACAGGCACCCATAAACAGAGCACACCACGCTGCACCAGTCCGCACGCGGAAGGGGAACCAGAGCTGGACCCACAAGGGTTCGGTCGAACCCACTGTTCAGCCGACCCAGGGGGTGGCCTACTCAAGCCCTTCTTCGTCCACCGCGTCGGTTTGTGTCTCTGATCTCCCTGATTCATGAGTTTGAATGAATTTTAATTCTGATCCTTTAAATCAAGCTGAAATAAAATGAATCAACATGCTCCACCTGCTCTACATACTTTCTATGGTTGGCTTGCATATATTCTATTCCATGCTTATCATCTTGATACTTGTGAACAATTTTCCCTGATGCATCTTAAGTGCATGGAAAAATTTATTTGAAAAGAAAACTTAAAAAGTCTTGGCAAACTCCTCTTAGATATGCTAAAGTCCTACCAAAGTCATATGATGAGTTACGTTGAAAACCTTATGCTTATGCTGCTTGTCTTTGCATTGAGCTTTGTCAAATTGTTGTGACCCTTGGAAGTTTTCTTATCATGCTTTCATGATCAAGATTCATGTGCACATCATACACCCCCTTGCAATGCTTCTATGAGAAGTTAGCATTGTACCATCCATTACATTCCACAAAATAAAAGCTCCACGATATGTGTTGGTCTCTCTCTCCATCTATTGGTACAAAAGAGACATGGGCTATCGAAAAAAAATTTGGACACATGATGGTCCAAGAAAAAAAAGAGAGGAAAAAAAGAGAAAAAGAAAAAAGAGAGAGAGAAAGGTAGCCATGTTCTCAAAAGTATTCACAAAGGGGGCGAGATCATACAAAAGAAGTTTCCATCCACCATTTACCATTCACTATATCCATACATGTGCACATCTTGATCTGATTGTATGACTTGTTTTTCCCCTTGGATCCGGTTTTTGACTTTGCAATATATGCGATGCAAGTATGCCTTATCCTTCATATCTACCTAAAGCTCCACATATTGCCACCATTAGAATTAGGATGAAGAAAAGGCAAGTCAAATGCCTTGGTGAGGACATATACACATTGAGCAATCTAAAAGAATCTAATGAGGAGCTAAGCAAGGTTTGTTTTGAAAACTCTCTGAAAAAAATTCCTAGCTACTTGACATAAGGAGTTGAGGTGACTTGATTAAAAACCGTTCCATTCCTCAACTACCCAAGATGGCATAATAGACACTTAAAAGTGCTCTCATGCTCGCTTCATGCCTTTGGAAGTTTTGTTTCACCTTAGTCCTTTCTCCTTCACTTGAGGACGAGCAAAGGCTAAGTGTCTGGGGGGTTGTTGACGGCTCTTAAGTACAAATTCTATACCGTCAATTCCTGCTTGGGCCCATAAAGAATGAACATCAATAGTAGTGGTAGAAGTTATTACTAACAAATTCCACAAGTGTTGGTGAATCATTGATTTCAGGAAGCCATGTCCGGAATAAGATGAAAATACGCAGAAGACGCCGCAGAAACACACAGAAGATCGCATCCTGCGTTACACTTACAAAGAATGCCCACATGGCAGGCAAACCAACGTACAAAGGTGGCAAACACCAAAGGGATAAGGCAAGGACCCACCTGCCAGTACACCACGTGAAGGCGGTGGCCAGGGGGCCCACCTAGGGGTCGGCCGAACTTGGACAGGCCCCCATCTAGGTGAACTTTGGCGGGAAGATCCTCCTTATCCTCCTAAAGTTGGTGCCAATGTTTCCATCCTTAACACGGCCAGGAACTGCCCTTGGGGAGTATATAAGGAGGAGGAGAGCACCCCTCAACACACACCACCATTACCCCCCAACACCTTCACTTGAAGATGTAGTGCTCCACTCCATGGCGAAGCTCTGCCTAGGTTAGTTCTTAGCATAGCGGGAGAGAGAGGGAGTAGCTCGGAGGAGTGCTGAGTTCCTCAGCACCCTACTCCAGCCATGTACCTCTACGGATGCTAGCTTCCTCTATATGAGTAAGTAAGTATTTGTGATTCCTTCTTTGGTTTAGTGCTTTTGTATGAGTGAGATCAGTTCTCTTACTCGCGGGTTCGTCGCTCCGTATTTATATGGAGTGCTGTAGTTTGCTACTGGTTAAGAGACGTAGTTGGACTACAGTAGTAATCAGTAGCACAGACGTGGTGTCTGGGCTAAGGGTTATCCTTCGTTTGCCTTATATCCCACGGTTTGTGAGGTAGGCCGTAGGTGGTGATAGCCCTGTTGGTCCTTTGTAATCCTCCATGTTCGGATATAGCGTAGAGCCGTTGGCTGGAGTCTCCTAGCAGACCAGGAGTAAGCCGGTGCCCAAAGCGAGTCTTACCCGAGAGGTCGACCTTTAACTTATCTAAGTGTTATCCCTAGGAATCCTCTCTACCCTTCGCCTACCTTATCTGTTTGGTTGTCCTTTGATAACCCTATAAATACTCTAAGGTGAAAGCTATAACGGTATCTGTGCACTTGCGGATTTATTCGCGGTCGTTAAAATACCCAACAAACACCATCAGTGGGAGGTTCTACCATATCGGCTATAGCTCTCGCTGCACCTTCAAGCTCATCAAGCTCTTTCTGCTTCCGCTCCATGTTGTGGTTCATCACCCGGATCTGATCCATGTTTTTGACAAGCTGGGTGTCTGCGTCTCGCAGTTGCTTGATGACAACCTTTTATGATCTTCCATCAAGTCAGCATGGGTCATCTGCAGCTGCTCAAATGCTTGCTTAAGGCGCTCGTTTTCCTTTGTAAGATGGTAAACACCATTTTTCCAGTCAATAAGCAAAGACTCTTTATGAACAACCATTATATGGAGCTCTGCAGAAAAACCAAGGAAGAATACTCAGGGAATACAGGCAGAAAACTACTGAACCAAAACTACAACTCAGAGACAGCCTGGGGGATGGAATTACCTTCATTCTTCGCAGCAAGAGCCTTGTTCTTCTTCGAGATTTCATCATATTTCTTTTGGATGTCCATAATGTGATTACGATGCTGGGCTGCAGCGGCGTCGAAGCATTCTTGAAGCTTGGGAGTTTTTGCCTTTTCCTCAGCAAGTTGCTTCTCCAACGCCATCGCTCACCGGAGTCCCTCACTTGTGGCATATAGCATTTGGTACTTCTCCTTGGAGCGCTTGATTAATTTCTGCATTCAACAAGGCAATGAAATCAGAATTATTCTCCATCGAGTACTAATTGATAACAGATCATAGTGCATACCTTTGCAGAACCGTTGAGGCAGCAGTACATCTACAGCATGCAGGAAACTTGATCGTCATGGAGCAAAGGATCTCCAAATAATGCTGCATCTGGATATTGCGCTGCGCCTCTGGTCAGCGCGAGGCTTGAATTCCCGGCCGTGGAGGTGCCAGCAGCGGCAACATCTACATACTTCTTTACCAGCTGCTCCACCACCTCCATGCATTCTGTACTCGCCACCTCGCCCGCCGAAAGAAATAGCGCTTCGGGAAGTTCCGTCGGGCCGGGTGGGGGCATCTCAAGTTGCTTCGGGATCGAGTGCCTGGGGGCTGACAACTTGGGCGCCGAAATGGCCACCTCAGGTTCTTTCTCTTCCTCCTGCCCCGCGGCCGTGTCAATATCTATGACTTCAACATCAACGAACATGGGCGACACAATGCTGGAGGCTGTGGCCACAGGTTGTCCGAACAACACCGCAACATTTGGCAACTTCTCCTACTCGGGGGGCTGGAGTAGCCGAGGCATCCTGCACGTGCGTAGGAGGTTCTTCACCCCTGCCCGTGGATGTGTCACCAGACTTCTTCACGCCTAGAGAGGAGGATTTCCTGTCAAGCAATAGAGAAACTTCAAGCAATTCTATATATGTGAACTCGAAAGCTTACGAGTACTTACTGGGATCGGAGGACCTCTTTACAATAATTTTACTTGGCAGCTTGAGCGCCTTTTGTGCCGGAACAGCAGCCTTGGTACGCGGAGGTGCCATGTCCCCAGCCACGGGCGATAATTGCCCTAGCGTGGCTTCTTGAGAAGTCGGGGAGGCACTCGCAGAAGCCGAAGCCAAAATTTGCCCCGGCACAGTACACCTTCCAACCAACTAATCATCGTCCCCTTGCCTCGGGGGCTCGGGGTTGTCATTTACACTGCCGCAAGAGTTGGCATCAGCATTCGGGAAAACTAAAGAAGGAGGAATCGCAACATACTAAGAGCATTCATACCTCAAGCCAGTATTAGCAATCTTGGCGCGACGAACTCACACAGTATTCCATCGCTTGCATGGAGGGCTTGGCGATGCCTCACCCCCACTCAGCACCGCTGACGAACTCGTAGCAACATCAGCAGAGACTTTACCCTTTATCAAGGAAAAAATAAAACAAACTAGGTAGGCTCCAAAATATTTCTCCACGAGTCATTAGCTCAAATCATGTATAAACTTAGGGTCTACGATCTTTATATTGTCATTGATATTTCCTTACATTCGGTCATTTTTTCGACAACTAGTCGAGACTCGAATCACCAAGAAAAATTTCAATAACATTTTTATTTACAAGAAATATTTCCATTTTGAGGCAAAAGTATGTATTTTCTTGAGCTAAATAACATCTATATCTTTTGAACCGCTCTGCTGTCAACTTTTGTTGTATTCGTTCTAACCTCATTTTTCTTCTAGTTTGCGGTGTTTCTGCCTAATTCTGTACTTTCACGTGGCCCGCATATTATGATGATTGCATTATGAGATATTGGTATCGAGAACATACTTCATCCTTTCATTTGTGACTTTTTCATTCTTGCCCTTTCTCGCGATCTTAGACTTCGGATAGTTGCCACAAAATGTATTTTTGTACTTTGTTTTGTGTGCCTAGTTGCATAGGTATGGATAGGTTGCCACTTTTCCTATAATGTGCAAGGCACAGTGCCCAGTACCCTCCTTTGAAAGAAAATTCACAAAATTAGTGTAAAAGGAGACATGTGAAAAGTATTTTGTTCAAACTTTTCTTATTCCTATTCAGTCACATGCGATGGCATGTCAAATTTATTATCGGTTCAATATAAGATCATCTATCCACAACGGAACACCAACAAAGGGTTGTTTGAAGAAAAAGCGCGACATCGCCGTGGCCATGGGGTTGAAGGTGAACGGTAGCTATTGTTGGTGCGTAATCTGCGAGATGGTACACCAGTTGCACTATGCTTCTGTTGTCATGCTTTGCACTGTTTTGGGTGTCAAATACTGTTGAAACGGTGATGCAAAAGGTTGTTGTAGCATCATCATGGCAGGTGAGGTAAAGCTGCCCATGGTGAATGGTTGTTGCATTGCACAATACTGAGGATTGGCGTATGTCCTTTTTATAGAAGCAAAAATATCATCTGTAGAACTAAAAATTAGCAGCTGAATGACATGGAGGTGACTTGGCGTTTGGTAAAAATTGGAGGTTTCTCTAACTGATTTTGGAAATCTGATTCCCTCAATAATAATTTGCACTACAGTATTAGAAAAAGTTATGCCTTTTTGGTGGTTGCTATTAAGAAGGTGACAGTGACATGATTGCTTTATTGAGGATGTAGGATAACTTCACTTTTGCTAAGGTAGGTTTGTTGCACCGCTAGTATAGCTAAAGTGGATTTGAAATTAAAGCGATTGAATAAGTCCAATGCTGATGTGTTTACAAGTCATAACAAATACAGTTAGTCTAGAGTAAATCGTCAATGGTTAAAAACACCTAGATATATACTTGTGCAGTTGTTGCTAGCGCAAGCCGGAGACTGTTGGATGTATATCTTACAGCCAACTAGATTGGATCAACCAAAAGGTTAGCATTACTACTAGTGTGTCTTCAATATATAAAAGAAGACAATAGCCCTGACAGTTCTACAACTGCTGAACGTTTCATTAACAAGGACAAGCGGTCATGGACTCTAAAATACGAAAGAATATGTATTTGCCAACAAGGACTACAACATCTTTTCTATTAGCTAAGTGTTTGTAGTGCATCAGGGTACAGAATCAATAGTGTCAAGGAAAAGTATGTAAAAATTGTTGATCATGACTCAACAATAGAGTAGAAGACTAAACATATTTTCTCTTACTTAGCGCATCGTAGTCTTGTGGATTCTATCAGTGGGGATTCACTTGGATACTGTTGACGCCAGATTTTGACACGTGTTAAATCGGCGTCGGGAAGAGAAGGTTGGCCGATGCGGCAGATCTAAAGGCTACAGTAAGGAATCGGCCGATTGAGGTAACAGTTGGAAATCGGCCGATTGGTGATACAGCTTGCGCCAACAGTATGGGACTATTTCGGAGAGTCCTGGTCAAAAGTTGGTCAACAGGGCAACGCTAAGTCGGTCAAGGAGCAATTGAAAAGAGTCCTGATTGGATTAGGGGACGGCGGCGGAAGATCTGCGGGAGTCCGTTTCCTTTAAAAGTTATTATAGATATAGTAGTTTTCCCATTTTTTAAATAAGGTTGTAACAAGTCGTGATCGACCAGGAGTCCTAGTCTTAGGGTATAAATAGGAGTCGTCAGGATCTTGCAAGACATCAACACATCAATCAACAACAATACTTCTACTTTTTCAGCAATTTACTTTCAAGTTGGCGACTTCGCCAATACTTTTCTTCTTTCACGAGTTCGTGCGGATTGGCAGGGCTGCATCAACTTGATCTCCGGCCAATTGGTAGGTTCCGCTTATCGAGTAATATCCGAGCTTTAACTACGGGCGCATCGTTGTGGTTTCGTTTGGATTTATTCACCAGTTATCGATATTTACTAGAATTGCAAGTTTTACATGTTATTCTAGTATTATCACCAGTTATCCAGCTTGAGATCAGAGTAATCGGCTTCGTCATCGTTCTTCTTCGATTTATCATCTCAGAGCCGATTAGATCTATTTCAAGCGTTGCCTCTGTAGTAATTGTTTAGATCGCTCCAGCAGTTTTCTTTACAATTACTACACGATTATCGGCTGATCCATAGCCGATCATCTCTACAGCAAATCGGCCGATTCGCCGCCGACGCGCTCCTCAGGACAGATCGGAACTCCAGCCGATCGGAGCGCCTGGAATTTAATACTTTATTTCCTTGTCAATCAACAAGTCAGATTGACTGGCACGCCGCGCGAACCGTACCAGGGCGATAACCCGAATAGGAGCTAACCCGAACAGGAGCTCCCGGATCCAATCCAGGCACCGCACAAATCGGCCATCCGGCCGACGGTCCCTCAGTATCAGCCAATCTCATTAGAAATCAGCAGGGGGCAAGCGCTGTAGAAGCATTCAGAGGCGCGGCGCCAATGATGACATATGATGGGGCGGCGGATTCACTTCGCCATCAACTATCAGCTGCTCAGCAAAATTCACCGCATGCTTCGATTCATCACCCAGCCGTGCCAGCTCTTCAACACATGCCCGCGCCGCGAACAGTCGTTCATCAGCAGCAGGTGGACTGGACGGCAAGAATAGTAGAAGTGATCCAGGACCAGTTTGGATTGAAGCCAAAAGTGCAAACTTACACCTACAAGACGTCATACCCATCGGCCTACGACTTGCTGCCGTTCCCACACCGCTACAAAGTTCCCGATTTCACCAAGTTTTCGGGGATGGACGATACATCCACTGTAGAGCACGTCAACCGATTCATCATCCAATGCGGGGAGGCTGCCACACAAGATGCTCTGAGGGTGCGTTTGTTTTCATCGTCTCTGTCCAGATCGGCCTTCCAGTGGTTCACCACCTTGCCACCAAATTCTATTGTTACGTGGGCCGATTTGGAAAAGCAGTTCCACAAGTACTTCTATGCAGGAGTACACGAGATGAAGCTCTCGGATTTGACCAGCCTCAGGCAGAGGAGCGATGAACCAGTAATGGGATATATACAGAGGTTCAGAGAAGTCAGGAACAAATGCAACAGTCTGGCTCTGACCGATGCACAGTTGGCCGATATCGCTTTCCAAGGCCTCCTGCCACAAATCAAAGAAAGATATGCTGCGCAAGAGTTTGAAAGCCTAAGCCAGATCATTCACCGATTGTCAGGACAGGAAGTCCGTCCATTTAAACAGCGGAGGAATTTCCAAAAGAATGTGGCATACCTAGAAGGGTCTGAATCCGATGGGGAGGAGGAAATCGGCCTGGCAGATTGGTGAAAGGCAAAAAACCGATATCATGCCCTTTCGGAAAGAAAGAGCCAGAGACTTTCGGCTTTGACACCTCAAAAGCCGATAAAATTTTCGATTTATTACTCCAGGAAGGGCAGATTAAGCTATCTCAGCATCACACCATCCCTTCGGCCGATCAACTCAAGAAGATGAAATACTGCAAGTGGCACAACGCCACGTCTCATGATACGAATGAATGCAAAGTCTTCCGTCAGCAGATACAATCAGCCATCGAACAGGGGAGGCTCAAGTTTGAAGTCCCAGCTAAATCGGCAAAACCGATGAAGATAGATCAGCATCCCTTCCCGGCTAACATGGTCGACACCGGAGGAAATTCACGTCAAACCAAGGTGCTGACGTCAGAATCGGCAAGAAGGGGCGGCGCCGTCGATCCCAGGAGGCAGATTACGGCGGAAGAGATCAAAAGGAACAGGCGAGGGCCAGAAAGACCACACAAACCCGTCACCTCCCAGTTCTTGCTCAGCAAGTATCGGCAGCAGCAGGAACAATTAAGATACCACGACGAGATGATACGTCGGCATGAAGATCACTGGCAATGTCCGTTCTTCATCCATTGCTGGGAGAACGACATCAGATTGCCATCTGCCGATAACTGTCCGGAGTGTAACGGCTTGAGCTGCAATGATCGCCCGAGGCCACACTCTAAGGACAGAGGATCAGAGCCGATCAGCAGAAATCGGCGCGGACGAGAGGAACAATGCGTTTCGGTGCATGATCGGCTGGGGGGCAGAGTTGACCAGTACCACCGGTCAAAAGGCAGGACCAACCAACAGGATGGACTGGGGGGTAGAATCAGCGTGCACGATCGGCTGGAAGAGATGGCTGATGATAGGGTGTCAGATGAAAATCCCCTAGGAAGAGAACCAGATTGGGAACACGTTAGATCATCGGCCAAACCAGTAAATCCCAGGTGGTGTCCTGATGGCCTATCCAGATCCCAGAAATGGAGGATCCAATGCCTACGCTAGTGGGAGCATCAAGAGGAAGAACAGAGGCAGGTGCCAGAGAAAAGAAATGTTAAGTCTCGGGTGTGGCGCCCAAAGAAAAACGGTCAAGAAGCAGACAATCAAGAATCGGCAGCCGAAATCAACATGGTGTTCATATTGCCGATGGAATTCATGGCGCCTGACGATCGAGACAAAGCAACAAGAATGGAAGAACAGATGGCACAACTGGTGTTAGAGCCGATGACAGCTACTTTTGAGAAACCAGAAGAAGAAAAACGGCAGCATCTTAAAGCGCTGTTTCTCAAAGGCTATGTTAACGGACGACCCGTCACCAGATTACTAGTAGATGGAGGTGCCACAGTTAACATCATGACCTATGCCATGTTCCGCAAGCTAGACAAGGGCGATGAAGATCTCACCAAGACGGACATGATGCTGAAGGATTTTGAAGGCAACGTGTCTCCCGCCCGTGGAGCGCTCTGCGTCGACCTCACCATCGGCAGTAAGACCCTTCCTACCACCTTTTTCGTTATTAATGGTAAGGGATCGTACAACATGCTGCTTGGTCGTGACTGGATACACGCAAACTGCTGTGTCCCATCTACAATGCATCAATGCCTCATGCAATGGGTCGGCGACAGCACAGAGATAGTCACCACCGATTCCGCTTACAGTGTCGCAGCAGCCGACACGCAACAGTGGAGCTTCGAGCACGTCAAGTGTATATCTGGCAGGACTTGGGACACTGACTTCCTGAAAGTGTCCGATTTCGGTCTACAGCCGATCCAAGCAGTCGGCTCTGAAGATTCAGAATAGATGGATCAGCTCGTCCGAGAAGACGGGAAGCTTGGGCATGGATTTACGTCGGCCGATTTATTGGAGATGGTAGATTTGGGAGATAACAGCAAATCAAGGCCGACGTCTAGACCGGTCCATTGTTGAACACCGGCTAATTTGGATCCTGAGTATAAGTGTAAACTGATAAGTTTATTAAAAGAATTCAAGGATTGCTTTGCTTGGGAATACCATGAGATGCCAGGTCTAGACCGGTCCATTGTTGAACACCGGCTACCTATAAAATTAGGATATCGGCCATATCAGCAACCCGCACGATGGTGCAACCCCAAGATTCTACCTGATATAAAGGCCGAAATCATAAAGTTAATTGAAGCAGGATTTATTCGGCAGTGCCGCTACGCCGAATGGATTTTTAATGTTGTGCCCGTGTATAAAAAGAATGGAAAGCTGCGTGTGTGTATCGATTTCAGGAACTTAAATCAGGCCACACCTATGGACGGGTATCCGATGCCAATGGCCGATATCTTGATAGATGCTGCCGCAGGACACAAAGTCATCAGTTTCATGGAAGGTAATGCAGGGTACAATCAGATATTAATGGCCAAAGAAGATATCTTGAAAACGGCTTTCAGGTGTCCGGGTCATCTTGGTTTATTCGAATGGGTTGTGATGACTTTTGGGCTAAAGAACGCCGGTGCTACATATCAGCGGGCCATGAACTATATCTTCCACAAGCTTATTGGTACATCGGTGGAAATTTATATTGATGATGTCGTGGTCAAGTCAAAAGGTCACCAAGAACATCTGGCCGATTTACAAGAAGTACTGGAATGCACAAGAAAGCATGGGTTGAAGATGAACCCGAACAAATGCGCATTTGGCGTATCGGCCGGACAATTCTTAGGATTCATGGTTCATGAGCGCGGGATCGAAGTCAACCGGAAGACCATAGACGCCATCAACAAAGTTGTGGCCCCACAAAATAAAACTGAGCTTCAGTCCCTCATCGGCAAAGTCAATTTTATCAGAAGGTTCATATCCAACCTGTCGGGGAGAATTCGAGCTTTTACTCCTCTGTTGAAATTAAAGCCCGATCAAGAATTTATATGGGGAGAAGAACAACGCAAAGCATTGGAAGATATTAAGCAATATCTAGTTTCACCTCCGGTGTTGGTCCCACCATAGCCTGGTAAGCCGTTCAAATTATATTTATCGGCTGATGAACAGGCTATTGGATTGGCGTTGGTACAGGACTTCGAAGGAAAAGAACGAGTGGTATATTACGTTAGCAGAAGACTCTTAGACGCCGAGGATGATGTGGTAAGCCGAGGATGAGGATGATTGGAGCGGCTATGCTTGTGTTTGTACTTCTCGTGTACCAAGCTCAGGCACTATTTGTTATCGGCAGAATGCATAGTCATATGCAAGGATGATGTGGTGAAGTATATGGTATCATTGCCGATTTTGAAAGGTCGGATTGGAAAATGGATCCTGCCTCTGTCAGAATTCGACTTAAGGTACGAATCGGCCAAAGCTGTCAAAGGTTAAGTAATGGCCGATTTCGTAGCTCAGCATTGTGGACCAGAGATTGCCGTCGTTGACCGGTTCCATGGACTCTATATTTTGATGGTTCTTCATGTGGGGTCGGATCAGGAATCGGCATTGTTCTTGTGTCGCCTCGGGGGGCAAGTTATGATTTCTCTCTGCCAATAGAAGCTTCCGCAACTAATAAAGCTGATGTTCTGAAGGGCATCCAATTATTAAGGGAAGTCAAAGCTGATGCAGTCGAAATTTTTGGAGATTCCATGCTCATTGTGGATCAGTTAATGGGGCGATCTGAGTGTAAGGATGATATCTTGAGGATTTATTATGAAGATTGCCTTCAGCTTTTAAAAGAGTTCAAGTCTGCAATAATTGAGCATATCCCCAGAAATTATAATGAAGAGGCCAACAGGCTGGCCCAACATGCCTCCGTGTATCGGCCGATTCAGGGAACGATGATGCTAGAGCTCGCGGCCGATGACTGGCGAAAGAAAATCGCCCGATTACTTGAAAAATCCATCCCGAAAAGTGGATCGGCGAATACGTTTTCAAGCTACAAAATATGTGTTGCTTGAGGATGATTTATTTTACCGGACGATTGATGGAGTTCTTCTCAAATGCCTGGGAACAGATGAGGCAAAGGTTCTGATGGGAGAAATCCATGAGGGTGTGTGTGGAGCTCATCAATCGGCTCACAAAATGAAATGGATGATCCGGAACAATGGGTATTATTGGCCAACTATTCTTGAGGATTGTTTCAAATATTACAAAGGATGCCAAGACTGTCAGAGGTTTGGCAATGTTCAGCGCGCGCCAGCATCGGCTATGAATCCAATAATTAAGCCGTGGCCGTTCAGAGGTTGGTGAATAGATCTCATCGGATAGATTCATCCTCCATCGAGCAAAGGGCATAAATTCATATTGGTAGCTACCGATTATTTTACTAAGTGGGTGGAGGCAGTTCCTTTAAGGAACGTGACATCGGCCGATATGATTGAAGTCGATAAGAATCATATTATCTATCGATTTGGTATTCCTCAAACCATCACAACTGACCAGGGAACAATGTTTACTTCTGGAGAATTTGGGGAGTTTGCTACCGATATGGGGATTAAATTATTAAATTCTTCTCCATATTATGCTCAAGCCAATGGTTAAGCAGAATCGTCCAATAAAGGGATAATCAAGCTAATCAAGAAAAAGATAGAAGAACAACCTAAAAAGTGGCATATGTCTTTGGCTGAATCTTTGTGGGCTTATAGGATGGCTTGTCATGGAACCACTAAGATATCTCCTTATCAGCTGGTATATGGTCATGAGGCAGTCTTTCTTTGGGAGTTACGGACGGGGTCAAGACGCATATCGTTTCAAGATCAGTTGACGGCCGATGACTATTCTTTCCTCATGAAGGACGAACTTGATGATTCGGCAGGTTTACGGTTGAGAGCCCTGATTAGTATAGAAGAGAACAAGAAAAGGGTGGCCAGATGGTATGAAAAAAAGTTCAAAGTTAAACAATTCTCTCAGGGAGATTTGGTGTGGAAGTTGGTGCTGCCGATAGGATCCAAAGATCCCAAATTCGGTAAATGGTCACCCACTTGGGAAGGGCCGTACAAAATCGGCCGATGTGCCCCTGGAAATGCATATATTCTGGAAACAATTGAAGGGGAGGAATTCCCAAGAGCTTTAAATGGACAATATCTGAAGAGGTACTATCCAAGCATTTGGGTAGATGCATAACTTGCAGTAAAATATATCAAGACAATATAGCCGATTTTCCTTCGGTTTCCGTTTGCATATCTGATACAGAAATAACATCGCCTGAAGAAAGAAATATTGGGGTTCATTTCGACTAGTTCACTATTGGATGAAAATGACAGAGTACATGGCCGACATGGTACAAGTCGCCCTTAGAATAAAAATACTAATACATCTATTTATTACGCCTACTCTGGATCTCTCTCTCGACGCGACCCAGCTCTATCATAAGGCGGATCCTATTCTCCTTCGGGTCCTCTACAGTGGCTCCAGTTTCAGCTTGGTTGCAAAGTTCTATCAGGAGGCGGGTCTTCTTCTTCTCCAGATCCTCCATGGCAACTTCAGTCTTAACTTTACAAGGGAGTGGAGGACTTTTTTCAGAAGATGGTCGCTTACGGACCAAATAGTGAGCATCTACAAGGTCCCAACATTCTTGGACAACAGCGGGAACATGATCTCTGAGTTCCTCAGCATGAGATCTTATCAGATCTTTATCTGCCTGTGATAGTGGTTCATCTGAATGCATGATTTCAATCGCTCGTTCTAGACCAGGGCTGAGACATTTTGGCTAGACAGAGATAAAAGAGATTACCCAACATCGGAGCGATTGAGACGCTTAGGGGAAAGGCAGAGGAGAGTTCATACCTGGTTGACAGAGGAAGAAGATGAAGAGGATGAGGAAGACATCTTGCTGTTCAGTTTGGGATGGTAAAGAGAGAAAGAGAAGATAAATAATGCGTGTGCCTCTAGAGACGGTGAAGGGTCTACTTATAAAGGAAAGAGAGGTAGATGGATGGTGAGACACGTCCTATCAGAGTAAAAGCGTACATAAATGCAAAGCTGACTAAAGAAACAAGTTCAAGATCAAATCGGCGCAGTAGCATTGAAGGAGCAATAAATGTTTACAGTATTCTTTACAGCCTAAGGAAAGCATCTATGGCCGCAATAGCTTGTCGCCTAATTTGATCGGCCGAGTCTAGTACTCTCTGGTCATCATCGGCCGATCCTGGGACTTGTGACACACGGCGATGAAGCCTTATCGTTTCACGGGCCAAGTGCTGCCTCTCTTGCTTCAGCTCACTGATGATGGATGGGAGTTCTTGAAGTTTCTTTTCTTCAGCGGCTATCTCTTTGGTTATCTGCTCCATCTCCTTGGCCAGCTCTGCTCTTCTCCGTTTGAGCCGATCTATCGTGCCGACGATGTCCAGACGGCAGCTTTCGAGGAAGTTGATCTTTTGGTGTACCTCTTGAGTTCGGTGCTTGTATGAATCGGCCTCTTCCCGGGTTTTTGCCATCTGGGCACGATCGGCCATGTGGCGCAGTGCCCTGAAAACCGGAATATGCATATGCTCTATATAAGCAGCATGCGCCAAGTTTTCTGATGTTTCTTCCGGGATTCGACCCTTGATATCGTTGAAAAGTCATCGAATCGGCGAAGCGTCTTCTACCAATCGGCTGATGTCGTCTTGAAGGAGAATACGCATGCTTTTGAGCTTGGCGCGGACATCATCGGAGGCAGAGCTCGACGAAATTGGGTGTGAAGCAATTTCCTCGTCATCAAGCAAGGAGACGGCAAAGGAGAAGATGCTGTTGTTAGGGGTGTCTTGCTCCTGTGAGGAAATAAAGAGAAGGGTTGGCAAGCAGTAAAGGGGAATCGGCCGATTCCAATGGTAAGTTTGTTACCTCCTTAAAACGAATTTCTCTTGCCTGCGCCGGTGGAAGCGTCTCCCTTGTCTCAGGGGCTGGTGCAGTTGGCTCGTCGGAAGAAGAAGATTCAACAATTATCAGTGCTCCGCTTTGACCAGCTTCCTGAAAAGACATGGAAAACAGATCCTGTAAGTATGCTATGGGAAATTGAAATAAGATGGTGTGAGAAATTTGCCATGCCTCTGTTGATCTTTCGGCCGATGTTTGTTGTGGGGTTATAGCCAGCATACCCAAATCGGCCTGCATCAGGATCGGTTAAGTTCTCTGAAAATTAAGAGATCAAGGTAAGAGATCATTTACCTCGACGGGAGGAGCTGCTGGAGTTTCGGCTTCCACTTGGGACGTAGCCGATTGCTGCGGCGACTGCGGTGGAATAGCTTGTGCAGCCTGGCAGAGGGAGAGAGTTAATGTCAGTGGAAGATTTGAAGAGTATATGAGATAAGTAAGATTACCTGAACAGCTTCTACTAGTAGTGATGCCGCAGCTGCCCCGACTTCGGCGGTGACTTGAGGATCGGCTATCTCGGCAACCGGCAAGGGTAAAGGGATTGGAGTCTCGGCTGATGCCACCGCCGTCTGGTCAGCCGATCCGATATGGGGAGTCTCAGCCGATGCTATCGCCATCTGATCGGCCGATCCGATGCGGGCTCGCACTCGATGGCTGGTTATCTTCGAGGTTGGCCTTTTCGGTGCTCGTTTCGATCGGCTAGTAGAGATATCCTTGATAGTTGGAGCATGGAAACCGATAAGTGGATATGGCATATATGGATGGTGACTATCTATCGGCCTGCCGCTTCGGCTCCGCATCGGAGGGACCTGGCTTTCAGACCGAGAAGATGAATGTGGGTTAATAACAAGATGAAAGTATGGAAAGGAATAGTATTGGAATCGGCTGGGAGAAAGGACATACCGCTGCGTTTGGATCGATATTTTCTGGATCCAGAATGTTGCAATAAGCTGATGGAGACTTGCAGACAAGGTATTGCTTCCATTCTGCCCACCATAATTAAAATTGCTGGGTGGCAAAAGAGGCAACTGACCAATTATTCAGGTCAATAGTGCTAGATCTGGCACTAGATCGCACAGCCGATTGTAGTCAAGATTTGAGGTCAGCACATCTCTGAATTTCGCTTGACCAGCGAAGTAGACCCGAATCGGCAGTTGGCCAAAACCTAGCTGCCTTGCTGCGGCCGATGGATTGTAGAAATCATAGGTGGGAGAGTCCTTTCCTGAGAAGAAATTGGCTGGCAGAACCCCTGGCTTGATCAAGACATCCATAAGCTCCCTGTCAAAAGTATGGGTGGAGAAGTCGTAGCTTATGGGTAATTTGAAAATCAGCTCCACTGCTTGATACGGATGCCAGCTGACGGTCTCTTCACTAAGGCCATTGTAAAGGCATCTGAAGTACTCAGCTGTGCGGGTAGCAGTAAATTGGCAGCCGGGGAAGGCCGATGCCGCTTCTCCAAAGGATCTGCAGCGTCGTCGGACGGATGGATTCTCCTCTGACTCAATGTTAGGGAAAGTTTTGGTCTCTATCCATTGCTGAGAGACCTTGCTCATGTATAAATTGAGCCAGAGGGTGATGAACCACCAGGGACCGCCAGGGTTCCCAATCGGCTCCCCCTTCGACAGCTTGGTGCCGATTTGTTGCATCAGGTGATAGGCCGATCCCAGCAAATGTTTTCCAAGGGGGATGGCCGGTCCTTGTGACAAAGCCTCCGCTAAAGCTTGGGTGTTTGAAGAGGGTCCAACTGCTCTGCCACAGAAAAAGTGCTTTTCTAGCCACATCATCAGAAAAGCAGTGTGCTCCCTCTCTGAAACTGTCCCGGTCTTCATATTTTTGCTAATATACCCCTTCCACCCGCCGATTCCTTTGGTCTCTAGCCGATGTTATGGCTTAAACAGATAGTTAAAAGGGATATCGGCGGAGGAGACATCGAGGCCGGTCAACAACAGAACATCGGCCAAAGTCGGGGTCATGGGTCCATGTCCAAAAAGGAACGCATTGAGTGCATCGGACCAAAAATAAGAAGCTGCCATGACCAGAGGTTCATTTCTTTCCATCTGAGACAGAGATAGGTCTATGCACTGGCTGATTTTTTGTTCCTCCCACTGAACCTTCCTAGATCTGGCTATTCTCTGGTACCATTCTCTCCAGCCGGGGGTTTCATTTGGCCAGGATCTAAAGGTACCTACCCACTGATCTAGGTTCATGGGCGATTGCTTGAAAGGGACTCTGTGAGTCTCTAGACTGATCAGGTCAGTTGGATCGGGGTTCCCCATAGGGCCTAAGCAGATAAGGTCAGGGGATTCTGAGAGGGGGATGGTGATTCAATGCCTAAGTGCCTAAAAAGGGAGAAAAGGGGAAGAAACTGAGAAAAGATCCGAAGCAATAGAGAAATGAAAGGGGAAAAATTTCAAACATTTACCTCTGGGATGGAGATCATCATCGCCGATGGGGTTTCCAGAGGAGCCGCCGATTGAGCCGCCGCCGCTGAAGGGATCGCCGATGGAGCATCTGTGGATGGAACGGTCGCCGATGGTGACGCCATTAGAGGGTTGGAGTAGGTCGCGGATGAGATCGCCGGAAGGGGGGAAGCGTTTGGAGATCGAGAGAGCTTGGAGGAAGAGGAACAGTGGTTCGCTGGAAGAGAATGCTAGATTTGTGGGGAAGAGTAGGCGGAGAAGGCCAGTACTTGAGGAAAACCGGGAGAGCAAGGGCAAAGACGGTATTCTTGCCGCGCCGTCTACACGAATTCCAGGGGAGCGGTCATTTTGCGCGCTCGGTCCGAGGAAGTTTCAATCATTGTGCCGCGGAACGGAAGGAGATTTTTTACTGCGCCCGTTTTGGAGGAAAGGATTAAAGAAAGAGTTTCGAAGAAAAAGTTATGTTTTACTTTGAAACTGGGGGGCATGTGTTGACGCCAGATTTTGACACATTTTAAATCGGTGTCGGGAAGAGAAGGTTGGCCGATGCGGCAGATCTAAAGGCTATAGTAAGGAATCGGCCGATTGAGGTAACAGTTGGAAATCGGCCGTTTGGTGATACAACTTGTGCCAACAGCATGGGACTATTTCGGAGAGTCCTGGTCAAAAGTTGGTCAACAGGGCAACGCTAAGTCGGTCAAGGAGCAATTGAAAAGAGTCCTGATTGGATTAGGGGACGGCGGCTGAAGATTCTGCGGGAGTCCATTTCCTTTAAAAGTTATTATAGATATAGTAGTTTTCCTGTTTTTTAAATAAGGTTGTAACAAGTCGTGAACGACCAGGAGTCCTAGTCTTAGGGTATAAATAGGAGTCGTCAGGGTCTTGCAAGACATCAACACATCAATCAACAACAATACTTCTACTTTTTCAGCAATTTACTTTCAAGTCGGCGACTTCGCCAATACTTTTCTTCTTTCACGAGTTCGTACGGATTGACAGGGCTGCATCAACTTGATCTCCGGCTAATTGGTAGGTTCCGCTTATCGAGTAATATCCGAGCTTTAACTACGGGCGCATCGCTGAGGTTTCGTTTGGATTTATTCACCAGTTATCGATATTTACTAGAATTGCAAGTTTTACCTGTTATTCTAGTATTATCACCAGTTATCCAGCTTGAGATCAGAGTAATCGGCTTCGTCATCATTCTTCTTCGATTTATCATCTCACAGCCGATTAGATCTATTTCAAGCGTTGCCTCTGTAGTAATTGTTTAGATCGCTCCAGTAGTTTTCTTTACAATTACTACACGATTATCGGCTGATCCATAGCCGATCATCTCTACAGCAAATCGGCCGATTCGCCGCCGACGCGCTCCTCAGGACAGATCGGAACTCCAGCCGATCGGAGCGCCTGGAATTTAATACTTTATTTCCTTATCAATCAACAAGTCAGATTGACTGGCACGCCGCGCGAACCGTACCAGGGCGATAACCAGAACAGGAGCTAAGCAGAATCTCCCGGGTCGTGTGTCCGACGCTGAAGACCATCGGCCGATTCCTGTCTGGCCGATTTTAGCGCCAATAGATACGTTGGCGACGACTTCCATGCATCTAATCTATGTGGTCCCAATGTGTTGTGAACCCTACTGCAAGGTGAGCGGTGGGTCCACGTTGTCGATGATAATGGTTGAAGCCAGAGTGTTGGACGACTTGTGGCCTTCGCTTCTAACTAAAAAACAATTTGGTAAATGCAGCCTAATGATTTGGTCATTTTGAATACTGTGCAGCCTTCTGTTAGTCTTTAAATAGGAAAAAATTGAACAAACTAGGAAGGCTCCAAAATGGATCTCCACAAGTCATTAGCTCAAATCATGTAATAAACTTAGGGTCTATGATCTTTGTAGAGTCATTGATATTTTCTTATATTCGGTCATTTTTCGATAACTAGTCGAGACTCGAATCACCCAGAAAAATTTCAATAACATTTTTATTTACCATAAATATTTCCGTTTTGAAGCAAAAGCATGTATTTTCATGAGATAAATAACATCTATATCTTTTGAACTGCTCTGCTGTCAACTTTTTTTGTATTCATTCTAACCTCATTTTTCTTATAGTTCGCGGTATTTCTGCCTAATTCTGTACTTTCACATGGCCCAGCATATTATGATGATTACATTATGACATATTGGTATCGAGAACATACTTCGTTCTTTCATTTGTGACATTTTCACTATTTCCCTTTCTCGTGATCTTAGATTTCGGATAGTTGCCATAAAATGTATTTTTTTACTTTGTTTGGTGTGCCTAGCTAGCTGTATGGGTATGGATGTTGACGTCCATTAAAACACACTTTGTCCGTCAACTTCTTGGGAATAAATTAGAGCTTTGCGCCATGTTTCATACATATTTTAATTAAACTAAGAAAGTTCCACATGTTAAAAGCGAGTAGAAGCAATATGAGCATGATATTAGAACCTACTCTCTCAGCCCCAAATTAGTTTGATATGGATATATTTTAGCTACAATTATTGGAGCATAGAAGATCACATGAGCATAGAAGTCTTGTGTTTCCAACCAACAAGCTAAGTTTGCGTGCCGCCATCATGCAGAATGAAGCAAATTGGGGAAAATTCCAGGCCGACTGACCTCCCCTAGGCCGGCCGGCCTGGAAATGACCCCGAATTCCATGTGATCAATCCAGGAGCGAGGAAACACACTTACCTTGATCCCGAGCCGTGCACCTGAAGACGGTTTGATCCAACGACGCGAAAGGCTTTACCTATGGATTAATGGGCTTACTTGCATGCAAGACTCGGGCAAACATCTGAGGTGCAAATTCCACCTACACCAGGAGAGCATCAGGGCCATCCAGGAGAAAGGTGGTGCCACGTGGCCACAATCCCAGGCCCGCCGTCCTGGATGAGGCCGGCCGGCTTAGGACTGAAGCAACCACCATAACTGCTTCACCAACTTCATCCACCGACCTCCTACACTATAAATAGATGGGCACCTCAGCTTGTAAAACATACACCAAGGAGTTATCTTCTCTCTTTCTTGTTTAGAGTTAGATTTAGTAGTCTGGGAGTTAGAGTTGAGTCAAGCTTATCTTAGGATTCCGGAGTCATCATCAGAAGTCTGGTATAGCTCTTGTATCTTTCCCTTTGACAAGTTATCAATATATGTTATCTTCCTTATCTTTTCGAGTCAGCTTTAATTTTCACATTTATTTATCTTTCCAAGTTATTCAACTTGTGTGCGGAAGCTCTTTCCTCTAGCTCAGGCTTTGTTTTCTCTCTTGTTTATCGGGATCTTACCTTGCGGGTTTTCTCGCCTGGACTAGGGGTCTCAAGTCCGTTCCCTAGGTTGAAGAGGATTTCTCTTGAAGGCCTCAAGAGAAATCCTAACACCAAGTGCAGATGTGGTGTCTGGCTCAGTGTTAGCTAGGAAGTGTATTCTGCCCTACGGAACAGTGTGGTAGGCGACAGGTGGTGACAGCCCTGTCCGTCCCTCATAGTCCACCACATTTGGGTGTTTTCATATGAGTAATTGCTGGTTGCCGTTGGACTCCCCTCTCACCCCTTTCTGCAGTCTTTCCTCTCTCTAGCCGCCGAAGTAAGCTCTAGGTTCCCGATATCAAGTTAGAAGCAAGATTTAGTCTAGTGAGGCTAGCTCGTTAGATTAGAAGTGTTTTAGGAGTCTTTCTTGCTCGTTGTCCTCTCAGCTGCTTACCGCTCTAAGGTTTAGAGTCTCCTGTGTCAGACGGTCATCGCTTGGCCATTTATCCTAACTTATCATACCTGGCTTACCCCCACTAAGTTAGTTGGTTGATATTACCAGTAAAGTTTTTCATTCGCTTCTTCGATATTTTTTGGACCATAGTGCTTCCCCGTGGAAATTTACGATACCTCGAAATACTTCAAGGTGAAGTGCTACAGCGGTGGATTCTGTGTGCTTGCGGAATACATATTCTATTGGGCATAAGAAACACCAACAAGCATTTATAGCGCCTGTTGACGCCAGATTTTGACACGTGTTGAATCGGCGTCAGGAGGAGAAGATTGGCCGATATGGCAGATCTGAAGGCTACAGTAAGGGATCGGCCGATTGAGGTAACAGTTGGAAATCGGCCGATTGGTGATGCAGCTTGCGCCGACAGGATGGGGCTACTTCGGAGGGTCCCGGTCAAAAGTTGGTCAACAGGGCGACGCTAAGTCGGTCTGGAAGCAACTGAAAAAAGTCCAGATTGGATTAGGAGACGGCGGCGGAAGATTCTGCGGGAGTCCGTTTCCTTTTTAAGATATTATAGATGTAGTAGTTTTCCTGTTTTTAAATAAGGATGGAACAAGTCGTAATCGACCAGGAGTCCTAGCTGTTAGGGTACAAATAGGAGTCGTCAGGGCTATGAGAAAAAAAAAAGAAGACATCAATCAACAACAATACTTCTACTTTTTTCCAGCAATTTACTTTCAAGTCGGCGACTTCGCCAATACTTTTCTTCTTTCACGAGTTCGTACGGATTGGCAGGGCTGCATCAACTTGATCTCCGGCCAATTGGTACGTTCCGCTTATCGAGTAATATCCGAGCTTTAACTACGGGCGCATCGCTGTGGTTTCGTTTGGATTTATTCACCAGTTATCGATATTTACTAGAATTGCAAGTTTTACCTGTTGTTCTAGTATTATCACCAGTTATCCAGCTTGAGATCAGAGTAATCGGCTTCGTCATCGTTCTTTTTTGATTTATCGTCTTACAGCCGATTAGATCTGTTTTACAATTACTACACGATTATCGGCTGATCCATAGCCGATCATCTTCACAGCAAATCGGCCGACTCGCCGACGCGCTCTTCAGGACGGATCGGAACTCCAGCCGATCGGAGCGCCTGAAATTTAATACCTTGTTTCCTTGTCAATCAACAGGTCAGATTGACTGGCACGCCGCGCGAACCGCACCAGGGTGATAACCCGAACAGGAGCTAAGCAGATTCTCCCGGGTCGTGTGTCCGACGCTAAAGACCATCGGCCGATTCCTGTCTGGCCGATTTTGGCGCCAACACACTTTTGGCACGCCTAGTGGGACAAACTTCAAGATCCGATATGTGAAAGAACGCGGAAATTTCCGACGGCAACATCATTGAGGTCACAGAAGCGGATCTCAAGGACGATCAGAGAGAAGAATTAGCTAAACATCTAGAAGATTACAAGAAGATGTATTTGCAGTCGTTCAGTCGTACCAGAAGCGGGGAGGCTGTCAAGAAGGCTCCTATTCCAGTTCCCCGCCACATCACCATTGCTGAGGACTCGGGCAAGATGTCCGATATGATCCAACAGTCCGTTTACCAGGCATTCATCGACCAATCCTCAGTGATGACCAACACGGTGTATAACGCCGTCATCAGTTCTCTGGCTAGCGGAGCAGTTCAAGGCTATCAGGGACCAGCGTATGCCCCGCCGATCACGCTGCCAGCCAGAAGCCTGCCATGCACGTCCCAATCGGCTCCTCAGCCGATATTGACGCAACGCGAGGGGTACAACACTCCGTTGCCTCCAGCGTCTCCAAGATACAGCGGCACACCATGTTTCCCATCACAGGCACCGCTCCAACCCGTCCAGATTGCTTCTGTGCAATCGCTACCCACAAGTTCAGTCCCTTGGGAGACAACAGCGACAATGGTTTTTCCCGAGCCAACAACCAGATACGGGAGCTATCCAATCCAGGCGCCGCACCAATCGGCCGTCCGGCCGACGGCCCCTCAGTATCAGCCAACCTCATCAGAAATCGGCAGGGGGGCAAGTGCTGCAGAAGCACTCAGGAGCACGGCGCCAATGATGACGTACGACGGAGCGGCGGATTCACTTCGCCATCAACTATTAGCTGCTCAGCAAAATTCGCCACATGCTTCGATTCATCACCCAGCCGTACCAGCCCTTCAACATATGCCGGCACCGCAAACAGTCGTTCATCAGCAGCAGGTGGACTGGACGGCAAGAATAACAGAAGTGATTCAGGACCAGTTTGGATTGAAGCCAAAAGTGCAGACTTACACCTACAAGACCCCATACCCATCGGCCTATGACTTGCTGCCGTTCCCACACCGCTACAAAGTTCCCGATTTCTCCAAATTTTTGGGGACGGACGACACATCCACCGTAGAGCACATCAACCGATTCATCATCCAGTGCGGGGAGGCAACCACGCAAGATGCTCTGAGGGTGCGTCTATTTTCATCGTCTCTGTCCGGATCGGCCTTCCAGTGGTTCACCACTTTGCCACCAAATTCTATTGTTACGTGGGCCGATCTGGAAAAGCAGTTCCACAAGTACTTCTACGCAGGAGTACATGAAATGAAGCTCTCAGATTTGACCAGCCTCAGGCAGAGGAGCGATGAACCAGTGACTGGATATATACAGAGGTTCAAAGAGGTCAGGAATAAATGCTACAGCCTGGCTCTAACCGATGCACAGGTGGCCGTTATCGCTTTCCAAGGCCTCCTGCCACAAATCAAGGAGAGGTATGCTTCACAGGAGTTTGAAAGCCTAAGCCAGATCGTGCACCGATTGGCAGGACAGGAAGTCCGTCCGTTTGAGCAGTGGAGGAATTTCCAGAAGAAGGTAGCATACTTAGAAGGATCTGAATCTGATGGGGAGGAGGAAATCGGCCTGGCACAGTGGGTAAACGGCAAAAAACCAATATCATGCCCTTTCGGAAAGAAAGAGCCAGAGACATTCGGCTTTGACACATCAAAAGCCGATAAAATTTTCGACTTATTACTCCAGGAAGGGCAGATTAAACTTTCTCAGCATCATACCATCCCTACGGCCGATCAGCTCAAAAAGATGAAGTACTGCAAGTGGCAAAACGCCACATCTCACGACACGAACGAATGCAAAGTCTTCCGACAGCAGATACAATCGGCCATCAAGCAGGGGAGGCTCAAATTTGAAGTCCCGGCTAAATCGGCAAAACCGATGAAGATAGATCAGCATCCCTTCCCAGCTAACATGGTTGACACCGGAAGAAATTCACGTCAAACCAAGGTGCTGACGTCAGAATCGGCAAGAAGGGGCGGCGCCGTCGATCCCAGGAGGCAGATTACGGCGGAAGAAATCAAAAGGAACAGGCGGGGGCCAGAACGACCACGCAAACCCGTCACCTCCCAGTTCTTGCTCAGCGAATATCGGCAGCAGCAAGAACAATCAAGATACCACGACGAGATGATACGCCGGCATGAAGATCACTGGCGATGTCCGTTCTTCATCCATTGCTGGGAGAACGACATCAGATTGTCGTCTGCCGATAACTGTCCGGAGTGTAACGGCTTGAGCTGCAATGATCACGCGAGGCCACACTCTAAGGACAGAGGATCAGAGCCGATCAGCAGAAATCGGCGCGGACGAGAGGAACAATGCGTTTTGGTGCATGATCGGCTGGGGGGCAGAGTTGACCAGTACCACCGGTCAAAAGGCAGGACCAACCAACAGGATGGACTGGGGGGTAGAATCAGCGTGCACGATCGGCTGGAAGAGATGGCTGATGATAGGGTGTCAGATGAAAATCCCCTAGGAAGAGAACCAGATTGGGAACACGTTAGATCATCGGCCAAACCAGTAAATCCCAGGTGGTGTCCCGATGGCCTATCCAGATCCCAGAAATGGAGGATCCAACGCCTACGCCAGTGGGAGCATCAAGAGGAAGAACAGAGGCAGGTGCCAGAGAAAAGAAATGTTAAGTCTCGAATGTGGCGTCCAAAGAAAAACAACGGTCAAGAAGCAGACAATCAAGAATCAGCAGTCGACGTCAACATGGTGTTCATATTGCCGATGGAATTCATGGCGCCTGACGATCGAGACAAAGCGACAAGTATGGAATAACAAATGGTGCAACTGGTATTAGAGCCGATGACGGCTACTTTTGAGAAACCAGAAGAAGAAAAACGGCAACATCTTAAAGTGTTGTTTCTCAAAGGCTATGTTGACGGGCGACCCGTCACCAGACTACTAGTACATGGAGGTGCCGCAGTCAACATCATGCCGTATGCCATGTTCCTCAAGCTAGGCAAGAGCGAGGAAGATCTCACCAATACGGACATGATGCTAAAGGACTTCGAAGGCAACGTGTCTCCCGCCCGTGGAGCACTCTGCGTCGACCTCACCATCGGCAGTAAGACCCTTCCTACCACCTTTTTCGTTATTAATGGTAAGGGATCCTACAACATGTTGCTCGGTCGCGACTGGATACATGCAAACTGTTGTGTCCCATCTACAATGCATCAATGCCTCGTGCAATGGGTTGGTGACAGGACCGAGATAGTCACCGCCGATTCCGCCTACAGCGTCGCAGCGGCCGATACGCAACAGTGGAGCTGCGAGCACGTCAAGTGTATATCTGGCAGGACTTGGGACACTGACTTCCTGAAGGTGTCCGATTTCGGTCTACAGCCGATCCAAGCAGTCGGCTTTGAAGATTCAGAATAGATGGATCAGCTCGTCCGAGAAGACGGGAAGGTTGGACATGGATTTACGTCGACCGATTTATTGGAGATGGTAGATTTGGGGGATAGCAGCAAATCAAGGCCGACGTATATTAGTGCTAATTTGGATCCTGAGTATAAGTGTAAACTGATAAGTTTATTAAAAGAATTCAAGGATTGCTTTGCTTGGAAATATCATGAGATGCCAGGTCTAGACCGGTCATTGTTGAACACCGGTTACCTATAAAATCAGGATATCGGCCATATCAGCAACCTGCACGACGGTGCAACCCCAGGATTCTACCTGATATAAAGGCTGAAATCATGAAGTTAATTGAAGCAGGATTTATTCGGCAGTGCCGCTACGCCGAATGGATTTCTAATATTGTGCCCGTGTATAAAAAGAATAGAAAGTTGCGCGTGTGCATCGATTTCAGGATGGGTATCCAATGCCAATGGCCGATATCTTGATAGATGCTGCCGCAGGACACAAAGTCATAAGTTTCATGGATGGTAATGCAGGGTACAATCAGATATTAATGGCCGAAGAAGATATCTCGAAAACGGCTTTCAGGTGTCCAGGTCATCTTGGTTTATTTGAATGGGTTGTCATGACCTTTGGGCTAAAGAACGCTGGTGCTACATATCAGCGGGCTATGAACTATATCTTCCACAAGCTTATTGGTACATCGGTGGAGATTTATATAGATGACGTCGTGGTCAAATCAAAAGGTCACCAAGAACATCTGGCCGATTTACAAGAAGTACTGGAGTGCACAAGGAAGCAAGGGTTGAAGATGAACCCAAACAAGTGTGCATTCGGTGTATCGGCTGGGCAATTCTTGGAATTCATGGTTCATGAGCGCGGGATAGAAGTCAACCAGAAGACCATAGACGCCATCAACAAAGTTGTGGCCCCACAAAATAAAACTGAGCTACAGTCCCTCATCGGCAAGGTCAATTTTATCAGAAGGTTCATATCCAACTTGTCAGGGCGTATTCGGTCTTTTACTCCTCTGTTGAAATTAAAGCCCGATCAAGAATTTATATGGGGAGAAGAACAACGCAAAGCATTGGAAGATATTAAGCAATATCTAGTTTCACCTCCAGTGTTGGTCCCACCACAGCCTGGTAAGCCGTTCAAATTATATTTATCAGCTGATGAACAGGCTATTGGATCGGCGTTGGTACAGGAGTTCCAAGGGAAAGAACGAGTGGTATATTACGTCAGCAGAAGACTCCTAGATGCCGAAACAAGATATTCCCCGGTGGAGCGGCTGTGTTTGTGTTTATACTTCTCGTGTACCAAGCTCAGGCACTATTTGTTATCGGCAGCATGCATAGTTATATGCAAGGATGATGTGGTGAAGTATATGCTATCATTGCCGATTTTGAAAGGACGGATTGGAAAATGGATCCTGGCTCTGTCAGAATTTGACTTAAGGTACGAATCGGCCAAAGCTGTCAAAGGTCAAGTAATGGCCGATTTCGTAGCCCAGCACTGTGGATCGGAGATTGCCGCCGTTGAACCGCTTCCATGGACTCTATATTTTGACGGTTCTTCGTGTGGGGTCGGATCAGGAATCGGCATTGTTCTTGTGTCGCCTCGGGGGGCAAGTTATGATTTCTCTCTGCCGATAGAAGCTTCCGCAACTAATAATCAGGCGGAATATCGAGCCGTTCTAAAGGGCATCCAATTATTAAGGGAAGTCAAAGCTGATGCAGTCAAATTTTTTGGAGATTCCATGCTCATTGTGGATCAATTAACGGGGCGATCTGAGTGCAAGGATGATATCTTGAGGATTTATTATGAAGATTGCCTTCAGCTTTTAAAAGAGTTCAAGTCTGCAGTAATTGAGCATATTCCCAGAAATTATAATGAAGAGGCCAACAGGCTGGCCCAACATGCCTCCGGGTATCGGCCGATTCAGGGAGCAATGATGCTAGAGCTCGCTGCCGGTGACTGGCGAAAGGAAATCGCCGATTACTTGAAAGATCCATCCCGAAAAGTGGATCGGCGAATATGTTTTCAAGCTACAAAATATGTGTTGCTTGAGGATGATTTATTTTACCGGACGATTGATGGAGTTCTTCTCAAATGCCTGGGAATAGAAGAGGCAAAGGTTCTGATGGGAGAAATCCATGAAGGCGTTTGTGGAGCCCCTCAATCGGCTCACAAAATGAAGTGGATGATCCGAAACAATGGGTATTATTGGCCATCTATCCTTGAGGATTGTTTCAAGTATTACAAAGGAAGCCAAGACTGTCAGAGGTTTGGCAATGTGCAGCGCGCGCCAGCATTGGCTATGAATCCAATAATTAAGCCATGGCCGTTCAGAGGTTGGGGAATAGATCTCATCGGACAGATTCATCCTCCATCGAGCAAAGGGCATAAGTTCATATTGGTAGCTACAGATTATTTTACTAAGTGGGTGGAGGCAGTTCCTTTAAGGAACGTGACATCGGCCGATATGATTGAATTCGTTAAGAACCATATTATCTATCGATTCGGTATTCCTCAAACTATCACAACTGACCAAGGAACAATGTTTACTTCTGGAGAATTCGGAGAGTTTGCCGCCGATATGGGGATTAAATTATTAAATTCTTCTCCATATATGCTCAAGCCAATGGCCAAGCAGAATCGTCCAATAAAGGGATAATCAAGCTAATCAAGAGGAAGATAGAAGAAGAACCCAAAAAGTGGCATATGTCTTTGGCTGAATCTTTATGGGCTTATAGGATGGCTTGTCATGGAACCACTAAGATATCTCCTTATCAGTTGGTTTATGGTCATGAGGCAGTCTTGCCTTGGGAGTTAAAGACGGGGTCAAGACGTATATCGTTTCAAGATCAGTTGACCGCCGATGACTATTCCTTCCTCATGAAGGACGAACTTGATGATTCGGCAGGTTTACGGTTGAGAGCCCTGATTAGTATAGAAGAGAACAAGAAAAGGGTTGCCAGATGGTATGATAAAAAGGTCAAAGTTAAACAATTCTCTCAGGGGGATTTGGTGTGGAAGTTGGTGCTGCCGATAGGATCTAAAGATTCCAAATTCGGTAAATGGTCACCCACTTGGGAAGGGCCATACAGAATTGGCCGATGTGCCCCTGGAAATACATATATTCTGGAAACAATTGAAGGGGCGGAATTCGCAAGAGCTTTAAACGGATGATACCTGAAGAGGTACTATCCAAGCATTTGGGTAGATGCATAACTTGCAGTAAAATATATCAAGACAATATGGCCGATTTTCCATTGGTTTTCGTCTGCATATCTGATGCAGAGATGACGTCGCCTGAAGGAAAAAACATTGGGATTCATTTTGACTAGTTTACTATTGGATGAAAATGACAGAGTACATGCCCGACATGGTACAAGTCGCCCTTAGAATAAAAATACTGAGGCATCTATTGATTGCGCCTACTCTGGATTTCTCTCTCGACGCGACCCAGCTCTATCATAAGGCGGATCCTATTCTCCTTCGGATCCTCTATGGTGGCTCCAGTCTCGGCTTGATTGCAAAGTTCTATCAGGAGGCGGGTCTTCTCCTCCAAACTCTCCATGGCAGTTTCAGTCTTGACTTTACAAGGGAGTGGAGGACTCTTTTCAGAAGATGGTCGTTTACGGACCAAACAGTGAGCATCTATAAGGTCCCAATATTCCTGAACAACAGCGGGAACATGATCTCTGAGTTCCTCGGCATGAGCTCTTATCAGGTCTTTGTCTGCTTGTGACAGTGGTTCATCTGAATGCATGATTTCAATCGCTCGTTCTAGACCATGGCTGAGACGTTTTGGCTAAACAAAGGTAAAGAGATTACCCAACATCAGAGCGATTAAGGTTCTTAGGGGAAAGGCAGAGTAGAGTTCATACCTGGTTGACAGAGGAAGAAGATGAAGAGGACGAAGAAGACATCTTGCTGTTCGGTTTGGGACGGTAAAGAGAGAAAGAGAAGATAAGTAATGCATATGCCTCTGGAAACGGTGAAGGGTCTACTTATAAAGGAAAGAGAGGTAGATGGATGGTGAGACACGTCGTATCAGAGTAAAAGCGTACATAAATGCAAAGTTGGCTAAAGAAACAGTTCAAGATCAAGTCAGCGCAGCAGCATTAAAGGAGCAATAAATGTTTACAGTATTCTTTACAGCCCAAGAAAAGCATCTATGGCCGCAATAGCTTGTCGCCTAATTTGATCGGCCGAGTCTAGTACTCTCTGGTCATCATCGGCCGATCCTGGAACTTCTGACATATGGCGATGGAGCCTTATCGTTTCACGGGCCAAGTACTACCTTTCTTGCTTCAGCTCACTGATAATGGATGGGAGTTCTTGAAGCTTCTTTTCTTCAGCGGCTATCTCTTTGGTTATCTGCTCCATCTCCTTAACCAGCTCTGCTCTTCTTCGTTTGAGCCGATCTATCTTGCCGACGACGTCCGGGCGACAGCTTTCGAGGAAGTTGATCTTTCGATGTACCTCTTGAGCCCGGTGCTTGTATGAATCGGCCTCTTCCTGGGTTTTTGCCAGCTGGGCACGATCGGCCATATGGCGCAGCGCCATGGAAACTGGAATCTGCATATGTTCCATATAAGCAGCATGTGCCAAACTTTATGTCGTTTCTTCCGGGATTCGACCCTTGATATCATTGAAAATTCGTCGAATCGGTGAGGCGTCTTCTACCAATCGGCCGATGTCGTCTTGAAGGAGAATACGCATGCTTTCAAGCTTGGCGCGGACATCATCGGAAGCAGAGCTCAATGAAATCGGCTGTGAAGCAATTTCCTCGTCATCAGGCAAGGAGACGGCAAAGGAGAAGATGCTGTTGTTCGGGGTGTCTTGCTCCTGTGAGAAAATAAAGAGAAGGGTTAGAAGGCAGTAAAGGGGAATCGGCCGATTCCAATGGTAAGTTTGTTACCTCCTTAAAACGAATTTCTCTTGGTTGCGCCGGTGGAAGCGTCTCCCTCGTCTCAGGGGCTGGTGCAATTGGCTCGTCGGAAGAGGAAGATTCCTGAAAAGGCATGGAAAACAGATCCTGTGAGTATGATATGGGTAATTGAAATAAGATGGTGTGAGAAATTTGCCATGCCTTTGTTGATCTTCCGGCCGATGTTCGTTGAAGGGTTATAGCCAGCGTACCCAAATCGGCCTGCATTAGGATCGGTTAAGTCCCCTGAATATCAAGAGATTAAGGTAAGAGATCATTTACCTCAGCGGGAGGAGCTGCTGGAGTTTCGGCTTCCACTTGGGACGTGGCCGATTGCTGTGGAGACTGCGGTGGAATAGCTTGTGCAGCCTGGCAGAAAGAGAGAGTTAATGTTAGTGGAGCACTTAAAGAATATATGAAAAAAGCAAGATCACCTGAACAGCTTCTACTAGTAGTGATGCCGCAGCTGCCCCGACTTCGGCGGTGACTTGAGGATCGGCTATCTCGGTAACTGGCAAGGATAAAGGAATCAGAGTCTCGGCCGATGCTACCGCCGTCTGGTCGGCCGATCCGATGCGGGGAGTCTCCGCCGATGCTACCGCCGTCTGGTCGGCCGATCCGATGCGGGCTCGTACTCGACGACTTGTTATCTTCGAGGTTGGCCTTTTCGGTGCTCGTTTCGATCGGCCAGTGGAGATGTCCTTGATGGTTGGAGCATGAAAGCCGATGAGTGGATATGGTGTATATGTATGATGATTATCTATCGGCCTGCCGCTTCGGCTCCGCATCGGAGGGACCTAGCTTTTAGACTAAGAAGATAAATGTGAGTTAGTGATAAAATGAAAGTGTGGAAAGAAATGGTATTGGAATCGGCTGGGAGAAAGGACATACCGCTGCATTTGGGTCGATATTTTCTGGATCCAGAATGTTGCAATAAGTTGATGGAGATTTGCAGAAAAGGTATTGCTTCCATTCTGTCCACCATAATTTAAATTGCTGGGTGGCAAAAGAGGCCACTGACCAATTATTCAAGTCGATAGTGCTAGAATCTGGCACTAGATCGCACAGCCGATTGTAGTCAAGACTTGAAGTCAGTCCATCTCTGAATTTCGCTTGACCAGCGAAGTAAACCCGAATCGGCAGTTGGCCAAAACCCAGTTGCCTTGCTGCAGCCGATAGATTGTAGAACTCATATGTGGGAGAGTCCTTTCCTGAGAAGAAATTGGCTGGCAGAATTCCTGGCTTGATCAAGATGTCCATAAGCTCCCTGTCAAAGGTATGAGTGGAGAAGTCGTAGCTTATGGGTAATTCGAAAATCGGCTCCACTACTTGATACGGATGCCAGCTGACGGTCTCTTCACTAAGGCTATTGTAAAGGCATCTGAAGTACTCAGCTGTACGGGTAGCAGTAAACTGACAGCCAGGGAAGGCCGATGCCGCCTCTCCAAAGGATCTGCAGCGACGTCGGACGGTTGGATTCTCCTCTGACTCGATGTTAGGGAAAGTTTTTGTCTCTATCCGTTGCTGAGAGACCTTGCTCATATATAAATTGAGCCAGAGGGTGATGAACCACCAGGGACCGCCAGGGTTCCCATCGGCTCCCCCTTCGACAGCTTAGTGCCGATTTGGTGCATCAGGTGATAGGCCGATCCCAGCAGGTGTTTTCCAACGGGGATGGCCGATCCTTGTGACAAAGCTTCCGCTAAAGCTTGGGTGTTTGAAGAGGGTCCAACTGCTCAGCCACAGAAAAAGTGTTTTTCCAGCCACATCATCAGAAAAGCAATATGCTCCCTCTCTGAAACTGTCCCCGTCTTCACATTTTTGCTAATGTACCCCTTCCACCCGCCGATTCCTTTGGTCTCTAGCCGGTGTGATGGCTTAATAAAATAGTTAAAAGGGATATCGGCGGAGGAGATGTCGAGGCCGGTCAACAGCAGAACATCGGCCAAAGTCGGGGTCATGGGTCCATGTCCAAAAAGAAACGCATTGAGTGCGTCGGACCAAAAGTAAGAAGCTGCCATGACCAGAGGTTCATTTTTCTCCATCTGGGACAGAGATAGGTCTATGCACTGGCCGATTTTTTGTTCATCCCACTGAACCCTCCTAGACCTGGCTATTCTATGGTACCATTCTCTCCAGCCGGGGGTTTCATTTGGTCAGGATCTAAAGGTACCTACCCACTGATCTAGGTCCATGGGTGACTGCTTGAACGGGACTCTGTGAGTCTCTAGACTGATCAGGTCGGTTGGATCGGGGTTCCCCATAGGGCCTAAGCAGATAAGGTCAGGGGATTCTGAGAGGGGGATGGTGATCCGGTGCCTAAGTGCCTAAAAAAAGGGAGAAAAGGGGAAGAAACTGAGAAAAGATCCAGAAAGTACTGAAGCAGTAGAGAAGCGAAAAGGGAAAAATTTCAAGCATTTACCTCTGGGATGAAGATCATTGTCGCCGATGGGGCTGCCAGAGGAGCCGCCGATTGGGCCGCCGCCGCTGAAGGGATCACCGATAGAGCTTCCGTGGATGGAGCGGTCGCCGATGGTGACGCCATTGGAAGGTTCGAGCAGGTCGCGAATGAGATTGCCGGAGAGGGGAGAGCGTTTGGAGATCGAGAGAGCTCGAAGGGAGACGAACAGTGGTTCACTGGAAGGAGATGCTAGATTTGTGGGGAAGACTAGGCGGAGAATGCCAACACTTAAGGAAAAATTGGGAGGGCAAGGGTAAAGACGGTATTCTTGCCGCGCCATCTACACGAATTCCAAGGGAGCGGTCGTTTCGCGCGCTCGGTCCGAGGAAATTGCAATCATTGTGCGGAAGACCGCGGAACGGAAGGAGATTTTTACTGCGCCTATTTCGGAGAAAAGGATTAAAGAAAGAGTTTCGAAGAAAAAGTTATGTTTTACTCCAAAACGTGTTGAATCGGCGTCAGGAGGAGAAGATTGGCCGATACGGCAGATCTGAAGGCTACAGTAAGGGATCGGCCGATTGAGGTAACAGTTGGAAATCGGCCGATTAGTGATGCAGCTTGCGCCGACAGGATGGGGCTACTTTGGAGGGTCCCGGTCAAAAGTTGGTCAACAGGGCGACGCTAAGTCGGTCAGGAAGCAATTGAAAAAAGTCCTGATTGGATTAGGAGACAGCGGCGGAAGATTCTGCGGGAGTCCGTTTCCTTTTTAAGATATTATAGATGTAGTAGTTTTCCTATTTTTAAATAAGGATGTAACAAGTCGTAATCGACCAGGAGTCCTAGCTGTTAGGGTATAAATAGGAGTCGTCAGGGCTTTGAGAAAAAAAAGAAGACATCAATCAACAACAATACTTCTACTTTTTTCCAGCAATTTACTTTCAAGTCGGCGACTTCGCCAATACTTTTGTTCTTTCACGAGTTCGTACGGATTGGCAGGGCTGCATCAACTTGATCTCCGGCCAATTGGTAGGTTCCGCTTATCGAGTAATATCTGAGCTTTAACTACGGGCGCATCGCTGTGGTTTCATTTGGATTTATTCACCAGTTATCGATATTTACTAGAATTGCAAGTTTTACCTGTTGTTCTAGTATTATCACCAGTTATCCAGCTTGAGATCAGAGTAATCGGCTTCGTCATCGTTCTTCTTTGATTTATCGTGTTACAGCCGATTAGATCTGTTTCAGGTGTTGCCTCTGTAGTAATTGTTTAGATCGCCCCAGCAGTCTTCTTTACAATTACTACACGATTATCGGCTGATCCATAGCCGATCATCTTCACAGCAAATCGGCCGACTCGCCGACACGCTCTTCAGGACGGATCGGAACTCCAGCCGATCGGAGCGCCTGGAATTTAATACTCTTGTTTCCTTGTCAATCAACAGGTCAGATTGACTGGCACGCCGCACAAACCGCACCAGGGCGATAACCCGAACAGGAGCTAAGCAGATTCTCCCGAGTCGTGTGTCCGACGCTGAAGACCATCGGCCGATTCCTGTCTGGCCGATTTTGGCGCCAACAGCGCCATTGCCGGGAAGCAATTGGTGCTAAAGATATCATTGAATAGTTTGATAAAGTTTACTGATTTATCACCGCTAATCTTAGCGGGCTTACCATTGCTCTCTTTGTCTTTGTGATATATGTAGAGCAGTCTATGACCAGTTTAGATCTACCATACAACTTCAACCCGAATCCAGAAAGAATCGGGCGGATAGTGCGACAGAGAATTGTCCCACCTCAGAAAAGGCTCACCTTAGGTGAAGGTTCGACAACACCAGCTTCATCGCCCATGGCTCAGAAGACACTCCATCACTTCTCAGCCCCGTCCAGTGGCCATATCCCTACTGGATTGAAGAGTGACCAAGGTAATGAAGGCTTTGAGCTGAAGACTGGGCTTGTCAACATGGTCCAAGCAAGTCCTTTCTGTGGTAAGGCATCAGAGGATGCCAAAGCTCATCTTCAGAACTTCCTGGAAGTGAGCTGCACAATCAACCCCAAAGGCACTACACTGGGAAATGTTCGACTTCGTCTGTTCCCATTCTCTCTGCTTAGGAAAGCAAAGACGTGGTTCTACACCAATAAGGATGCATTCACCACATGGGATGCCTATTCTACTGCATTCCTGGCCAAGTACTTTCCAGTGGGCAAAACCAACACCCTTCGGAACAGGATTTCCAGTTTCCAACAACTCCAGGATGAAACCATCCCGGAAGCCTGGGAACGTCTGCAGGAGTACATTGCAGCATGCCCACACCACGGCATGGAAGAGTGGCTGATCATTAAGAACTTCTTCCATGGCCTGAGTCAGCGAGCACAAGACCACATAGATGTAGCAGCAGGAGGAGCATTCCTCTCTCTGTATGTTGCAAGAACTAAGGTGCTCACCGACAAGATTGCCTCCAACCAGAGTTGGAAGGGAGATAGGAAACCAGCCCGTGCTAAAGGAGTACACCAGATTGATGGTATAGATATGCTTGTAGCCAAGATGGATCTTCTCATGAAAAAGCTGGGATCTTCGCACCAAGAGGTTAACCAAATCATGGAGTCTCGGATCACATGCGGGACATGTGGCAACACTGGGTACTCGGGAAACACTTGCCTTTTGACTCAACAGAACGTGAACTTCATTAGGAACGACAACCCCAATAACTCAGGCTACCATCCTCAGCAAGGTTGGAACTCCAAGCCCAACCTCCCCTTCGGCCAACAGCAAGGTAACTTTTTTAATAACAACTTTCAGCCCTCACTCAAGGACTTAGTGTACGGCCAGAAACAAATAAATGATAACATTAGTAAGAAGTTTCAAGCTAATGATAAAATTTTGGAGTCTCTCGCCGCTCAAATGGAGAGCTTTAATTCTTTTATTAAAAACTAGCTGAGTTTCAACAAAATATAGAATCTCAAGTAGCTCCGCTGGCCGCTTATTGCCCAAACCATAACAAGGGAAAGCTACCCGGGCAACCGGAGACCAACACCAAGGAAAGTGTGAATGTGGTGTCCACACGGACTGGGAAGTCCACGCAGGATCCACCTCTTCCGCAAGACGCAGGTACACGGTGGAAGACCAAAATCGCAAGGGATGCTGATGCTGAAGATGAAGTGCAGGAGGAAGCCAAAGAGTCCAACACCACTGCTACCCAGGAGGACACTATGGAAGTCCCAAGGACTACCCGAGAGTACCATGATACAACTGCCTTACCGTTTCCGGAATGGAGAAGGAGGCCGGTGGCCGACGAGCAATTTAGCAAGTTTGTCGAGGTAATTAAGAAGCTATATGTCAATATACCGCTTCTGGATGCTATGCAGGTTCCCATGTATGCCAAGTATATCAAGGATATCCTTGGAAGCAAGAGTCCCTGCCAACGACTGAGATCGTGCAACTTACAGAAGAGTGTAGCGTAGCTATACTCGATCTTCACCCGGAGAAGACGAAGGACCCAGGATGCCCCACCTTCACATGTTCAATCAGAGCTCAACACTTTAAGCACGCTCTCTGTGACCTGGGAGCAAGCGTCAGCGTCATGCCAAAGGTAGCTTATGATAAGCTTAACCATAATGTGCTTGTTCCTATTGTTATGTGTTTGCAGCTAGCAGATCAATCGGTTCGTTACCCTACGGGAATTGCCAAGAATATTCCGGTGAAAATACAGAATTTCTTCATCCCCGTTGATTTTTTCGTTCTTGACATGGAAGCTGACACCAAGACCCCTCTCATATTGGGAAGCCATTCTTGAGCACGGCAAATGCACACATTGATGTGGGAGCTGGGGAAATTCAGCTCAACATCAATGGGCAGAAGGAAAGATTTGCCTTCAGACTGAAGGTCGAACAATGCTCCCAAGTCAAGACATTCAACCGGAAGAAGTCCGTGAAAGAGCCAGAAAAGCCATCAACCCCATCCATCGAAGCCCTCATCGAATTCGTGGAGAATCTTCGAATTCGAGAGGAGATCAAGGTGCATAACCAACAGAACGCGAAGCGAAGGATCCAGCGTGAGAAATTTCTGGAGCTCGAGAAGAAAGAGATCGAAACAAGCAAGCCCACAAAGAAAGTGTATCAAAAGAAAGTGTCATCGCCGATGAAAACTTCATCCGGCAATGACAATCGAACCCAAGGTACAGAGAATCCCGCTCAGGACTGGAAACCTGAGCTCTCACCATGAGGTAACATGGTAGTTATCCATTCTTGCATTTGCATATAGGATAGTTTATTTCCTTGCATAATTTTTTTTCTAACCACATCATGGCATGTTTAAATTTTTGCAAAGTGCATATTTAATTTTTGAACTTTTGTCTCATTTGCATTGCATAAAAAGGATCAAAAATTTTCAGCCAAATGACAGGTCGGCTGGCCCCACCTATGGGGGCCGGACCTGCTTGTCATCCCTAGGCCATGGTGCAGCTGCAGGGAAGAGCACTACTGCCAAGGACTCTAATCAAAGGAGCAAGCACTCGTGAACGTGCATGTGCGGGCCATTTAACCCCATCATGGATGGATGGCCTCTCTTGCACCGTTCCTGTCCGTCAGGCAACATTTTAGTTTGAAGTGCATGTGCAGGAAGGGAGCATTATGAGTAGGGAACACGCCGGAGAAAGGAGGACGCATGATGGTGCAGCACTAGGCTGACCGACCCCATGCAGGCTGGCCAGCCTCCTACTCACCGCTGCCGTCCCATCGCCACCAATTCGAGGCATTATCACCTGCAAGTCTATGAGTATAGGGTCGTCGAAGAGCACGGGTTGTTGTCCTCAGGCCGACCGACCTGACCCTGGCTGGCCGGCATCCCACCATCACACGCCTATAAAACCCAAAGCTCCCGATGCTCACTGTCGCACCACCAGCTCAGGTACACAAGCACCTCTCTAAGTCTGAGTTCCCTTCTCCCTCTCAAAAGTTTCTTTTACTTAATCAAGCTCCTTGAACTAATTAAGTACAAGAGCTTAGTGCTAGCTCACCCACGGAAAAAAAATAGTAGTTAGTGATTGGTACTAATCATGATTTGTACTAATTAGAAATAATTAGCATTAACCAAGAAAACCCAAAAATATTTCACTTTTTGAATAAAATTTTGGAACGCTTGAATGATGAACGTTTGTGGTGGTTCGGATCCCACAAGGACAACTACGACCGACTAATCTTTCTTGTTAGTCCGTCGGGTATTTGTGCACTAACTTCCCACTGGAATGATGTGGAATCCCATCAAGAAGATCAGCTCCGCCAATTCCTCCAGGAACTCACAGAGTTCGGTGTCCTCCCGGGACAACATGTCGGTGGACTCGAGCCGCCGAACTAGTGTTTCCCAGGAAGACACAACTCCCGCGGTGACATGGAATCGCATCCACATTCGCATTTGTGTCCTGACTACGATCGAACAAATCATAGCTGAAAGGACATCAGGATGCTTAGAGGAGGGGGTGAATAGGCTAATCTTCAACTTTAATACATTTTTCAAACAGTCAATAACTCAAATGTCTGAATACTCCGGATATATGTCCGGATACTCCGGGTATGAAAGTTCAAAGACAAACAGTAAGGTACAAGTGCAAGAAATTTAGATCGAGTAAATTTGCAAGTACCAGGGGTTCCTTCTAAGCGTTTCTCATAAGCTGGTTCAAGCTAGAAACTTTTAAATAAGTAGGTCAAGCTCAAACCCTAGAAAGTTAGTCTCACAAGCAAATAGACAAAAGCTTAAGTAAAGAGCACACGGATAGATAGAGATTTGCTTCCTGAAGTTCACTCCCAAAGGAGCTACGTCTCCGTTGAGGGAGAGTTCAAGAGACGGTGCTCAAGAACTCCACGAGTAATGAACTTGAATCCACCGGCTTGACGACTAAGTACTCAAAAGGATGGAATGGCAGCTCACTAGCACGGATTTCTTCTCTTGCAACACACTCACTTGAATCCCTCAAGGAAATCTCTCAAGAAAGGAAGAGAGGGAGTGAGAGAGCTCTTGAAAGGCTTGTAAAGCTGTTCAGCTCAAAAAATGGGCAAGCGCCCCCTGGCTGAACGGGTATGGGAGGTATTTATACCCTCACTCACAAAAACTAGCCGTTGGTGAAAGAGTACCCGGATACTCCGGGTATATGAACGGATACTCCGAACATTGTTCCCGGACATTCTGGACAGAGACCCGGAGACTCCGGTTTTGGCAGAGACACTCTCAAAATATCATTTTGAAGTGGTTTTTGTGGCTCACAAGTATTTGTATGGGTTCTCTTGAGCACTAGTTGTATCAAAACCTGCAGATCAAAGTCCCTCTTGATAGTACGGGATTCCTATACTCAAAAATAAAATAAAAGTCTACTCTTCGAGTAAATTTCAACCACCACTTTTTCATTTCCTTTTGAGGGGTCGTACATCATCATATGTTTTGCTTGTTCAACTTTAGCACCTGCACACATGCTAGATAACGAGATTAAACGTACATGTGTTTTGTCATCTAAACACCAAAACCCACTTAGGGGCCTAGATATCTTTCAATCTCCCTCTTTTTGGTGATTGATGACAACTTACATATATTTTATTTGATAATCATAAAGCTGTAAGTTTCTAACATATAAAGAGCTCCCCCTTAATGTATGCCATGAACTTGAATTTCAATTTGACTTCTCATATATCAATATTGGCACATTAAGACAAAAACATGGAAACTCCTTATATATTCTATAGTGGGGTGAGCAAGTGTGTGACAAGGCAATGTGTGATGCAAATGACAGGATGTGCACTCAAAAAGAACAAGTGCCAGCAGCGAGACCCGGAGTATCCGGACATATATGCGGAGTATCCTGGCCTGCTGCACAGAACACAGAAAAACAGCAAGCACCATATTTCATATAAGTCACACAGTAACAAAAAGGTCATAAAGGAGCTTCAAATAATACATCTAAGAAGTTTTAAGCACAAAGTAGCACACATTACAAATTATTCTCACACCATAGTCCTTACACAAGAGATTGTTCAAGCGAAACGTTAAGACAACATTAAGTTTGATACAAGCCCAAATAAGTACATAAATGACATTTTCACTCCCCCTTTGTCATCAAGTGCCAAAAAGGGAATGAAAAACAGCGATAAAGTCTTCTACTCATCTTCATCGTGGGCGCCATCATCGGAGGTATCCTCGTCCTCATCGGAGTCGGGGTGCTCGCGGTAGTCACGTGGCTCTTTTTCTTCGGTCTCCTCGTCTTCATCGAAGATTTCTTGACCACCAGGAGGAGACTGACGTGAGCGAGTAGGAGGACGAGTACGATGACGTGGGCGAGGAAGAGGAGCATGAGCAGTAGTAACAGCAGCCTCATCCGTGGCGTCCCACTCGGGAAAAGGATCATCAAACTGAGGTAGCTCATGGTATGTATCCGCGGGGAATCCCAAATGACTCTTGATCTCAATGATGTCACGGCGGTTCTCATTCACCTCCTGAGTCACAGTCTTGCACATGCAGAAAATGCTTTTGAGCGCCCTTTTGATGAAGGAATCATGGTGTCCATGGCGAGAGGAAGAGGCTCCCGAAAAAGATGGAGTGGGATCAAATCTAGGATTCCTTGTAGCACCGGCATGGAGAGGAGGTTTACGTGGTGCATCACCGGAACGAGGACGAATGTGTAGAGGCTCATGCTTAGAATCCTTGGGAAAAGTGATCTTTGTGACCCTTTCAATCATATACATGATATATGGAGTAGATGGCAAAAACTTTGGATCATTCATTGTCCGTCTCAGGTCATTCCAAATAAAGTCCATGATGCAAAAGAGTCTTCCACCGGGCATGATATGAGCAAGGAGATTGCATCCAAAGTAGCGAAGTGTCGTGGTATCTCCATCCTTAGCATCAATAGTGGCACGGAAAAAGGAATTAATAGTGTAGTAGTAAGGTTGAAGAGTGCTCGCATTACCGGCTTCAGCTAAGATAGGATTGTAGAATAGAGCGGGCAATTGGCTAGGCTTCAACTGATTCTCAACATGAATAGGGTCACGCTTCTCATCATTAGAGCCAAGTCCAAGAAGCCTTGAGAAATTCATGTAGTCCACTCCATACTTGACTCCCTCGGTTGTCGAAAAGAAAGCAACTTTCCTTGCATCATAGTAGAGAGAGGAGTGGAATTGAGCAAGGATCTCCTCATTCCAATCATAACGGAAGCCCATGATGTCATAGACACCAAATTTCTTGCACTTTTCAATTGCTTCATTGAAGAAGGGATCATTGATTCTCTCAAAGTACTCCTAATCCACATACTTGCAAGGAACAATGGGGGCATTTCTTTTGCGCAAAACAACTGAGGAGTAGAAGTCTTGATGGAGTTGACACCAAAAATGCCTTTCTAATCATTCACATTTTTCATACTTGTACACCTCCTCTTTGCGAGCATTTGAGAGAGCCACAGCTTGCTTGTAGTAGTTCCTTCCCATTTGAATAGCAAATCCTTGCACGATTTGAGGACGAGCAAGCTTGGGGCAAGTGGGATACTGACGTTGACCTTCCGGAAAAGCCACTTGCAGGCGAGGAGGAGTGCGTGGACAAATGTCCCATGCAATGCCCCTGCTGGATGGATTAGCCCTGGATGGAGGATTTGGCATGCTTGCCATCATGTAGGGGGCTTGACGTGGCGGAGGTGCTTGTGAGCTACTGCCTACGGGTTCTTTGCCAGGACGACTGTGGCAGAACTGCCCGAATTAATCCGGCTTAAATGCGCTAACCATCACTATAGAGGCAATCCGGGCTAACTCGCACTTAAAACGGAGTAAAACGATAGTCTGTCGGGTAACATCCCGATGCAACCACTGGAATTTCGATCGAAACAATGCATACATACAACCCACACAAAGTTAAGCCCAGAGATTACAACAATCCACAATTTTTACATTCCAGAGTTCACGGAATTATTATTACAAACCAGGTTCAAAAATATTCATAAACAAGTACTTTCAGAGTTTAATAGTGCCGCGGAAAATAAACGATAGTCCTAACGATGACACAAGATATCATGATGAAGCCCGTACGTGACATCATTCAGCATTATCATCGTTGGTCGGGGACGCATCCCATTCCACCGACCAACCAGAAGGAAGAGTACACGGCCAAGTCAAACTAGCAACCATGTCCTCAAAGGTCTCACCTGAAAACAAAGCCACAAGCAAGGCTGAGTATACTAATACTCAGCAAGACTTACTCGACTAGTGGTATATACTTAGCCGACTCCTAGACATGCAAGGCTTTTGGCTGAGGGTAGTTTTTGCCAAAAAGCATCTAAGAGTGGGTCCTTGCTTTCAAGTTATAGCATCAAGTTCTAGTTGATTATTCATTCGAGGTAAGAAACTATCCAAATCACGCATGGTGGAAAATAAATAATTGAGCATCCAACCAGATTAATCGTCATCATTGTCCCTCTTCATACTCTATGTGATAAAAGGGTTAAGCAGTCTCAATGGCCGCGAGAAATGGACGATTCGAATCGAATTTCTTAACCTTGCAAGAGAAACCTAAACACACGTCACGTGGTTACTCACAGAGTCACATGTGCAACTTTTCCCATTTATTCCCGTTTCATGGATCAGGGCCACCGTCCTCGAGTACAGAGGTCCACGAACCACGGTACAGCGCTGGGCCGTGGCTGCTCTTGCACTCACCATGTGCCCATGGGAACAGCGTCAAGACGGTGGGAGGTATGTCCACGCACCGGTTCAATCAGGTACTTAAGCTTACCGATTACCATATTCTCGGCATGTGGTTAGTACGTGTTGATGCCAGATTTTGACACGTGTTGAATCGGTGTCAGGAAAGGAAGAGACTGGCCGATGCGGCAGGTTTAAAGGCTACAGTTGGGAATCGGCCGATTGAGACTACAGTTAGGGATCGGCCGATTGGCGATGCAGCTTGCACCAACAAATAAGGGGATGAAGCCATTGGAATCCCAACAGAGGATCTCAGTCAAAAATGACCTGACGTTGGTCGAAAGAACGATGCCGACTCGGTCATGAAGCAATGGGAAGAATCCTGATTGGATTAGGAGATGGCGGCAGAAGATTCTGCGGGAGCCCGTTTCCTTTAGGAAAATATTATAGATATAGTAGTTTTCTATTTAAATCAAGTTTGTAACGGATCGTAATCGATCAGGAGTCTTAGTCCTAGGGTATAAATAGGAGCCGTCAGGGCTTTGTAGGATATACATCAATCAATCAACAAAACAATCTACTTTTTCATCGTACTTTACTTTCAAGTCGGCGACTTCGCCATTACTTCTTTTTCTTTCACGAGTTCGTACGGATTGGCAAGGCTGCATCGACACGATCTCTGGCCAATTGGTAGGTTCTGCTTATCGAATATAGTCTAAGCTTTAACTTCGGGCGCATCATCGTTGTTTCGTTTAGATTTATTCAACAGTTATCGATATTTACCAGAATTATAGGTTTTACCTATTGTTCTAGTTTTATCACCAGTTATCCAGCTTGAGATTGAAACTATCGGCTTTATTATTGCTTTCCCTCGTTCATTATTATACAGCCGATCAGATCTATTTCAAGTGTTGTATCTGTAATAATTGTTTAAGTTGCTCCAGCAGTTTTCTTTGCAATTATTACGTGATTATCGGCTAATCCATAGCCGGTCATCTTCATAGCAAATCGGCCGATTCGCCGATAGGCTTTTCGGGATAGATCGGAACCTCAGCCGATCGGAACGCCCGGAATTTAATACGTTTATTTCCTTGTCAATCAACAGGTCAGATTGACTGGCACGCTGCGCGAACCGCACCAGGGCAATAACCCAAATAGGAGTTAAGCAGATTCTCCCGGGTCGTGTGTCCGACGCTGAAGGTCATTGGCCAATCCCTGGCCGATTTTTAGCGCCAACACACTTTTGGCACGCCCAGTGGGACGACCTCAAGATCCAATATGTCAAAGACCACCGAAGTTTCTGAGAACAACATTATTGAGGTCACGGAAGCAGATCTCAAGGACGACCAGAAAGAGGAACTCGCAAAACATCTAGAGGACTACAAAAGGATGTATCTATAATCTTTCAGTCGTACCAGAAGTGGGGAGGCAATCAAGAAAGCTCCTCTTCCAGTCCCCCGCCACATCACCATTGCTGAGGATTCGGGCAAGGTGTCCGATATGATTCAACAGTCCGTTTATCAGGCTTTCATCGACCAATCCTCAGTAATGACCAACACGGTGTATAACGCCATCATCAGTTCTCTGGTCAGTGGGGCAGCTCAAGGATATCAGGGGCCAGCATACGCCCCACCTATTGTACCTCCAGCCAGAAGCTTACCAGGCACGTCCCACTCGGCTCCTCAGCCGAAGTCGACGCAACATGAAGGATACAACACTTCGTTGCCTCCAATGCCTCCAGGGTATAACGGTGCACCATGTTTTCGATCGCAAGCACCGTTTCAGCCTGTCCAGATGGCTTCTGTGCAATCGCTGCCCTCAAACTCAGTGCCTTGGGGGGCACCAGCAACGACAGCTTTTCCCGATCAATCAAGCTAACATGGGAGCTATCCGATCCAGTCGCCGTTCCATTCGGCCGTTCGGCCGACGGTCCCTCAGTATCAACCAACCACGTCAGAAATCGGCAGGGGGGGCAGACGTTGTAAAAACACTCAGAAGCACGGCGCCGATGACGATGTACAATGGGGCGGCGGATTCGCTTTGCCATCAACTGTCAACTGCTCAGACGGCCACAATGCAACAGAATCCGCCACACGTTTCGATCCATCACCCGGCCGTACCGCCGCCAATCCACCAACATATGCCGGCACCCCGAACAGCTGTTCACCAGCAGCAAGTGGATTGGACGGCAAGAATAGTGGAGGTAATTCAGGACCAATTCGGGTTGAAGCCGAAAGTGCAAACTTATACGTACAAGACGCCATACCCATCGGCCTACGACCTACTACCGTTTCCCCACCGGTACAAAGTCCCTGACTTTACCAAATTTTCGGGGCTAGACGACACCTCTACCATGGAGCACATAAATAGATTCATCATCCAGTGCGGGGAAGCCGCCACACAAGATGCTCTGAGGGTGCGTCTATTCTCATCGTCTCTGTCTGGATCGGCCTTCCAGTGGTTCACTACCTTACCACCCAATTCCATCGTTACTTGGGCCGAAAAGCAATTCCATAAGTACTTCTACGCGGGAGTACACGAGATGAAGCTTTCAGATTTGACCAGCCTCAGGCAGAGGAGCAACGAACCAGTAACTGGCTACATACAGAGGTTCAGAGAGGTCAGAAACAAATGCTATACCCTAGCTCTGACCGACGCCCAGTTGGCCGATATCTCTTTCCAAGGCCTCCTGCCACATATCAAGGAGAGGTACGCCTCACAAGAATTTTAAAGCTTAAGTCAGATCGTTCACCGATTGGTCGGTCAGGAAATACGTCCGTTTGAGCAGCGGAGGAATTTCCAGAAAAAGGTGGCATATTTGGAAGGGTCTGAATCCGAGGAAGAAGAAGAAATCGGCCTAGCAGAGTGGGTCAAAGGGAAGAAGCCGATATCGTGCCCTTTTGGGAAGTGTTGACGCTAAAATCAGCCGGATAGGAATCGGCCGATGGGTCTTCAGCATCGGACACACGACCCGGGAGAATCTGCTTAGCTCCTGTTTGGGTTATCGCCCTGGTGCGGTTCGCGCGGCGTGCCAGTCAATCTGACCTGTTGATTGACAAGGAAATAGAGTATTAAATTCCAGGCGCGTCGATCGGCTGGATTTCCAATCTGTCCTGAGGAGCGCGTCGGCGGTAAATCGGCTTATTTGCTGTAGAGATGATCGGCTATGAGTCAGCCGATGATCGTATAGTAATTGTAAAAACTGCTGGAGCAATCTAAACAATTACTATAGAGGCAACACTTGAAACAGATCTAATCGGCTATATGGCGATGAATTGAAGGAGAACGATGACGAAGCCGATTACCCTGATCTCAAGCTGGATAACTGGTGATAATACTAGAATAACAGGTAGAACTTGCAATTCTAGTAAATATCGATAACTTGTGAATAAATCCAAACGAAACCACAGCGATGCGCCCGTAGTTAAAGCTCGGATATTACTCGATAATCGGAACCTACCAATTGGCCGGAGATCAGGTTGATGCAGCCCTGCCAATCCGTACGAACTCGTGAAAGAAGAAAATATTGGCGAAGTCGCCGACTTGAAAGGTAAAGTACTGGTAAAAAGTAGAAGTATTTTGTTGATTGATGTTGGTTGTTTTTCAAAGCCCTAGCGACTCCTATTTATACCCTGAAACTAAGACTCCTGGTCGATTACGACTTGTTACAACCTTATTTGAAACAGGAAAACTACTATATCTATAATAACTTTAAAAAGGAAACGGACTCCCGCAGAATCTTCCGCCGCCGCTTCCTAATCCAGTCAGAACTTCTTTAATTGCTCTCCGGCCGACTTAGCCTGCCGTGTTGACCAGCTTTTGACTAGGATCTTCTGGAATAATTCTATCCTGTTGGCATAGGCTGCGCCACCAATCGGTCGATTTTCAACTGTTACCCCGATCGGCCGATTCCTTACTGTAGCTTTCAGATCCGCTTCGTCGGCCAATCTTCTCCTCCTGACGCCGATTTAATACGTGTCAAAATCTGGCGTCAACACATGCCCCCCAGTTTCGGAGTAAAATATAACTTTTTCTTCGAAACTCCCTCTTTAATCTTTTTCTCCGAAACGGGCGCAGTAAAAACCTCCTTCCGTTCCGCGGCACAATGATTGCAATTTCCTCGACCCGAGCGCGCGAAACGACCGCTCCCCTGGAATTTGCGTAGACGGTGCGGTAAAAATACCATCTTTGCCCTTACCCCCTTATCTTTCTTAAGTACTGGTTTTCTCCGCCTCTCCTCCTCCACGAATCCAGCATCCTTTCTGCCGCATTACTGTTCATCTTCCTCCAAGTCCTTTCGATTTCCAAGCGCTCCTCCTTCTCCGGCGACCTCGTCTGCAGCTAGCTCCGACCCCTAATGGCGTCTCCGTCGGCGACCACCCCATCTACAGAAGCTCCATCGGCTGCTCTTTTGGCGGCGGCGGCCCAATCGGCGGCTTCTCCAGCGGCGTCATCGGCGACGAGGGCTTCCATCCCAGAGGTAAAATACCCGAAAAATTTTTCTTTTCGCCTTGCTGCTTCAGCATTTTCCGGTCCCTTTCTTAGTTTCTTCCCTCTTTCCCTTTCTTTTTAGGCCCTTAGGCACAGGATCACTATTCCTCTCTCAGAGTCTCCTGACCTCATCTGTCTAGGCCCTATGGGGAGTCCTGATCCAACAGATCTAATTAGCTTAGAAACTCACAGAATCCCCTTCAAGCAGTCACCTATGGATTTAGATCACTGGGTAGGCGCATTCAGATCCTGGCCGAACGAAACACCCGGGTGGAGAGAGTGGTACCAGAGGGTAGCTGGGTCTTGGAAAGTCCAATGGGAAGAACTTAAAATCGGCCAGTGCATAGATCTGTCTCTGTCTCAGATGGAAAAGAACGAACCTTTGGTCATGGCGGCCTCTTACTTTTGGTCCGATGCGCTCAACGCATTTCTTTTTGGACACGGACCCATGACCCCGACCTTGGCCGATGTCTTGCTGCTGACCGGCCTAGATGTTTCCTCCGCCGATACCCCTTTCAACTACCTGTTCAAACCATCTCATAGGCTAGATACCAAAGGAATCGGCGGGTGGAAAGGATACATCAGTAAGAACATGAAGACAGGGACAGTCTCACAGAGAGAGCACACCGCCTTCCTGATGATGTGGCTGGAGAAACATCTCTTCTGTGGCAGAGCGGTCGGCCCCTCTTCCAACACTCAAGCTTTGGCAGAATCTCTCGCACAAGGATCGGCCGTTCCCCTCGGCAAACATTTGCTGGGATCGGCATATCATATGATGCATCAAATCGGCGCCAAGCTGTCGAAAGGAGAGCCGATAGGGAATCCAGGTGGTCCTTGGTGGTTCATCACCCTCTGGCTCAATCTATACATGAGCAAGGTCTCTCAGCAGAGGATAGAGACAAAGACCTTTCCCAACATTGAGTCAAAGGAGAACCCATTGGTCCGTCGCCGCTGCAGATCTGTCGGAGAGGCGGCATCGGCCTTTCCTGGCTGCCAGTTCACCGCTACCCGGGTAGCCAAATATTTCAGATGCTTCTATAATGGACTTAGCGAGGAGATGATCACCTGGTATCCATATCAAACCGCGGAGCCGATTTTTGAATTGCCTATATGCTTCGACTTCTCCACCCACACATTTGACAGAGAGTTGATGGATGTCCTGATCAAGCCGGGAATTCTGCCGGCTAACTTCTTCTCGGGGAAGGATTCACCCACTTATGAGTTCTACTGCCCATCAGCTGCAGCAAGGCAACTAGGTTTCGGCCAATTGCCGATCCGAGTCTATTTCGCCGGCCAAGCAAAATTCAGAGACGGATTAACCTCTAGTCTCGACTACAGCCGATTGTGCGATTTAGTACCTGACTCCAGCACTATTAACTTGAACGGCTGGTCAGTTGCCTCTTTCGCCACCCAACAGTACAAATTATGGTGGGCAGAATGGAAGCAGCATCTTTTCTGTAAATCCCCATCAATTTACTGCAACATTCTGGACCCAGAGAACATCGACCCAAATGTTGCGGTATGTCCTTTTCTTTTCAGCCGATTTCAATGTTGTACTATCATCTTGCTGTTAACTTATGTTTACCTCTTCAGTCTGAAAGCCATGCTCCCCCAACACGGAGCCGAAGCGGCCGGCCGATTGATAGCCATCATCGATACACAGTGCAGCCACTCATCGGCTTCCATGCTCCATCTATCAGAGATATCTCCACCGGCCGATCAAAACGAGCGCCCAAGAGACCAACACCAAAGATATCCAGTCGTCGGATGCGGGCTCGCATTGAATCGGCCGGTCAGTCAACAATAGCATCGGCTGAAGTCTCTCGTATCGGATTGGCAGCAGCATCGGCCGAGACTCTCCGCGTTGGATCGGCTGATCAGATGGGAGTGACGCGCGCCGAGACCCCAGATCCTTCACCTCCATCAGTGGTCGAGACGGCCGATCCCCAAGTCGCCGCCGAAGCCGGGGCTGCTGCAGCATCGCTCTTAGTAGAAGCTGTCCAGGTAACTTTATTTATCTCATGTATTCCCCAAAAACCTTCTGCTGACATCAATTTTATCCCTTTACCAGGCTGCACGAGTTGTCCCACCACAATCTCCACGGCTGTCGGCCACGTCTCAAGTAGGGACTGAAACTGCAGCAGCTCCTGTTGCCGAGGTAAATGATCTCTTACTCTGCATCCTTAATATTCAGGAAACTTAACCAATTCTGATGCAGGTTGACTTGGGTACGCCGATTGTAACTCCACAGCTGGAATCGGCCGGAGAACCCGCAGAGGCATGTCAAATTCCCATTACCATCTTATCTTATTTTTCCATAGCACCTTCACGAGCATTTATATCTTTCTCAGGAAGCTGGCCCAAGCGGAGCACCAATAGTGATCGAATCTTCTTCTTCTGGTGAACCTGGTGCACCACTCCCTGAAACAAGGGAGATACTTCCAGAGCAGGCAAGAGAGATTCGTTTCAAAGAGGTAACAATCTTACCATCAGAATCGGCCGATTTCCTTTCACTACTTGCTTACCCTTTGCTTCGTTCCCTTACAGGAGCAAGATTCTCCCAACAATAGTATCTTTTCTTTCGCTGTCTCCTTGGCCGACGAAGAAGAAACCACCTCACATGTGGTTCCACCGAGTTCTGCTTCCGATGATGTCCGCTCTAAGCTCGAGAGCATCCGTACCCTCCTCCAAGGTGACATCGGCCGACTGGTGAAAGATGCATCGCCGATCCGACAACTTTTCAATGAGGTCGTAGATCACATTCCGGAAGAAGTGTCGGAAGACTTGGGGTATGCTGCCTATATAGAGGGCATGCGGATTCTGGTCTCGCGGGCGCTGCGACGTATGGCCGATCACGCTCAGATGGCCAAAACTCAGGAGGAGGTTGACTCGTACAAGCACCAAGCCCAGGAAGTACATCACAAAATCAACTTCCTCGAGAACTGCCGTCCGGACATCGTTGGCACAATAGATCGGCTGAAACGGAGGAGAGCAGAACTAGCCAAGGAGATGGAACAGATAACCAAAGAGATAGCCGCTGAAGAGAAAAAGCTCCAAGAACTCCCAACCATGATCAACGAGCTGAAGCAGAAAAGACAACATCTGGCCCGTGAAGCAATAAGACTCCGTCGCCGCGTGTCAGAAGTGTCAGGATCGGCCGAAAGTGATCAGAAGATACTAGAATCGGCCGATCAAATCAGACGACGAGCGATTGTAGCCATAGATACTTTCCTTGGGCTGTAAACAATATGTTAAACATCGTTGTTCCCTTAATGCCACCGCGCCGATTTGGTTTTGAATTGCTTCATGTAATCTGTAATTCCACCTAAAAATGAATCCCAATATCTCTTTCACCGGATGTGTAGCCAGAAAACCGATGAGAAATTGGTCATGTTAACTCGACATATTTTCTTTTTGTGCTCAGAATCCCGTACGTCGGCCTTCATCTGATGCTATCTCTTAAATTTCCCATCTCTAATGAATTGGCCGACGTGAACCCATGCCTCAAGCTTCTCATCCTTTCGAACGAGCTGAATCCTCAGAGCCGACTGCTTGGATCGGCTGTAGACCGAAATCGGACACTTTCAAGAAATCAGTATCCCAAGTCCTGCCAGATATACATTTGACGTGTTCGCAGCTCCACTGTTATGTGTCGGCCGCTGCAACGCTGTAAATAGAATCGGCAGCTACTATCTCTGTACTGTCGCCGACCCATTGCACAAGGCATTGATGCATAGTAGATGGGACACAGCAATTTGCATGTATCCAGTCGCGACCGAGCAGCATATTATAGGACCCCTTGCCATTAATGACGAAGAAAGTAGTGGGGAGGGTCTTACTGCCGATGGTGAGGTCGACGCAGAATGCCCCGCGGGCAGGCGACACGTTGCCTTCGAAGTCCTTCAGCATCATGTCCGTCTTGGTGAGGTCGTCCTCGCCCTTGCCCAGCTTGCGGAACATGGCATACGGCATGATGTTGACTGCCGCGCCTCCATCTACCAGTAGTCTGGTGACGGGTCTTCCGTTGACATAGCCCTTGAGAAACAGCGCTTTGAGGTGCTGTCGTTTTTCTTCCTCTGGCTTCTCAAACATAGCCGTCATCGGCTCTAACACCAGTTGTGCCATTTGCTCTTCCTCTGTATTTGTCACTTTGTCCCGATCGCTTGGCGCCATGAACTCCATCGGCAGTATGAAAACCATATTGATTTCGGCCGCCGATTCTTGGCTATTTGCTTCTTGATCATCTTTCTTTGGGCGCCAAATTCGAGATTTCACATTCCTTCTTTCTGGCACGTGTCTTTGTTCTTCTTCTCGATGTTCCCACTGGCGTAGGCGTTGGATCCTTCGCTTCTGGGATCTGGATAAGCCGTCAGGACACCACCTGGGATTTACTGGTTTGGCCGATGATCTGGCGTGTTCCCACTTTGGTTCTTTCCCTAGGGGATCTTCGTCTGATACCCTATCATAGGCCATCTCTTCCAGCCGATCGTGCACGCTGATCCTGCCCCCCAGTCCATCTTGCTGGCCGATCTTGGTTTCTGACCTGCCGTACTGGTCAACTCTGCCCCCCAGCCGATCATGCACCGAAACGCGCCGTTCTTCGCGCCGATTTCTGTTGATCGGCTCTAATCCTCTGTCCCTAGAGTGTGGCTTCGGGCGATCGCTACGGTTTGATCCATTGCACTCCGGACAGTTATCGGCAGAGTGCAGTCTGATATCGTTCTCCCAGCAGTGGATGAAGAAGGGACACTGCCAGTGATCTTCATGCCGGCGTATCATCTCTTCTTGGTGTTGTGCTTGTTCTTGCTGCCGCCGATATTTGAGCCGCCCTTGTTCAATGGCCGATTGTATCTGCTGACGAAAGACTTTACATTCGTTGGTGTCATGAGAAGTTGCGTTGTGCCACTTGCAGTACTTCATCTTCTTCAGCTGATCGGCCGTAGGGATGGTGTGATGTTGCGACAGCTTGATCTGTCCCTCCTGAAGCAGTAGATCAAAAATTTTATCGGCTTTTGACGTGTCAAAGCCGAATGTCTCTGGCTCCTTCTTGCCAAAGGGGCAGGATATTGGTTTTTTCCCTTTTACCCATTCCGCCAGGCCGATTTCCTCTTCTGCGTCAGATTCAGATCCCTCCAAATACGCCACCTTCTTCTGAAAGCTCCTCCGCTGTTCAAACGGTCGGATCTCTTGCCCTGACAATCGGTGGACGATTTGACTCAGGCTCTCAAACTCTTGGGCGGCATATCTTTCTCTGATTTGCGGTAAGAGGCCCTGGAAAGCGATATCGGCCAACTGTGCATCGGTCAGGGCCAGGTTGTAGCACTTGTTTTTGATCTCTCTGAATCTCTGTATATACCCTGTCACTGGCTCATCGTTCCTCTGCCTGAGGCTGGTTAGATCCGAGAGCTTCATCTCGTGTATTCCCGCATAGAAATACTTGTGGAATTGTTTCTCTAGATCGGCCCACGTGACGATAGAATTTGGCGGTAAAGTGGTGAACCATTGGAAGGCCGATCCGGATAGAGATGATGAAAATAACCGTACCCTCAGAGCGTCTTGCGTGGCAGCTTCACCGCACTGGATGATGAATCTGTTGATGTGTTCCACAGTGGATGTGTCATCCGTCCCTGAGAACTTGGTGAAATTAGGAACCTTGTAGCGGTGTGGGAACGGTAACGAGTCATAGGCCGATGGATACGGCGTCTTGTAAGTATAAGTTTGAACTTTCGGCTTCAGCCCAAACTGATCTTGAATTACTTCTGCTATTCTTGCCGTCCAATCCACCTGCTGCTGATGAACAGTTGTTCGCGGTGCGGGCACGTGTTGAAGGGCTGGTTCAGCCAGGTGATGAATCGGCGAAGTTTGCTGAACAGCCGATAACTGCTGGCGAAGCGCGTCCGCACCCCCTTCGTACGTTGCTGCTGGCGCCGCGGCTCTGAATGCCTCCACAGTGCTTGACCCCCTGCCGACTTCTGGTAAAATCGGCTGGTACTGGGAGACCGTCGGCCGGGCGGCCGATTGGTACGGCACCTGAAACGGATAAGTGCTATGCCCATTCGCCGGCTCGGGAAAATGCGTCGTGGCTGATGCCCCCCTGCCGATTTCTGGTAAAATCGGCTGGTACTGGGAGACCGTTGGCCGGGCTGCCGATTGGTACGGCACCTGGAGCGGGTAAGTGCGATGCCCGTCCGCTGGCTCGGGGAAATACGTCGTGGCTGATGCCCCCCAAGGCACTGAGCTCGTAGGCAGTGTTTGCACCGAAGCCATCTGGACGGGTTGAAGCGGCGCTCGCGACGGGAGACATGGTGCACCGCTATATCTTGGAGACGCCAGAAGTGGTGGAGAGCTGTACCCCTCGCGCTGCGTCAACATCGGCTGAGAAGCCGATTGGGATGTGTAGGGTAAGCTTCTGGCCGGCAGGGTAGTTGGAGGGGCATATGCCGGTCCCTGATAACCTTGAACGGCTCCGCTGGCCAGAGAGTTGACGACGGCGTTGTACACCGTGTTGCTCATCACCGAGGATTGGTCAATGAACGCTTGATATACGGACTGCTGAATCATCTCTGACATCTTGCCCGAGTCTTCAGCAATGGTGATGTGGCGAGGTGCTGGAATAGGAGCTTTCTTAACTGCTTCCCCGCTTCTGGTACGACTGAACGATTGGAGGTACATCTTCTTATAATCTTCTAGATGTTTGGCCAATTCCTCCCTCTGGTCGTCCTTGAGATCAGCTTCTGTGACCCCAATGATGTTGCTGTCAGAGATTTCTGCGTTGCTCGACATATCAGGTCTTGGATGGTCCCACTGGGCGTGCCAAAAGTGTGTTGACGCTAAAATCAGCCGGATAGGAATCGGCCGATGGGTCTTCAGCGTCGGACACACGACCCGGGAGAATCTGCTCAGCTCCTGTTCGGGTTATCGCCCTGGTGCGGTTCGCGCGGCGTGCCAGTCAATCTGACCTGTTGATTGACAAGGAAATAGAGTATTAAATTCCAGGCGCGTCGATCGGCTGGATTTCCGATCTGTCCTGAGGAGCGCGTCGGCGGTAAATCGGCCGATTTGCTGTAGAGATGATCGGCTATGAGTCAGCCGATGATCGTATAGTAATTGTAAAAACTGCTGGAGCAATCTAAACAATTACTATAGAGGCAACACTTGAAACAGATCTAATTGGCTATATGGCGATGAATTGAAGGAGAACGATGACGAAGCCGATTACCCTGATCTCAAGCTGGATAACTGGTGATAATACTAGAATAACAGGTAGAACTTGCAATTCTAGTAAATATCGATAACTTGTGAATAAATCCAAACGAAACCACAGCGATGCGCCCGTAGTTAAAGCTCGGATATTACTCGATAATCGGAACCTACCAATTGGCCGGAGATCAGGTTGATGCAGCCCTGCCAATCCGTACGAACTCGTGAAAGAAGAAAATATTGGCGAAGTCGCCGACTTGAAAGGTAAAGTACTGGTAAAAAGTAGAAGTATTTTGTTGATTGATGTTGGTTGTTTTTCAAAGCCCTAGCGACTCCTATTTATACCCTGAAACTAAGACTCCTGGTCGATTACGACTTGTTACAACCTTATTTGAAACAGGAAAACTACTATATCTATAATAACTTTAAAAAGGAAACGGACTCCCGCAGAATCTTCCGCCGCCGCTTCCTAATCCAGTCAGAACTTCTTTAATTGCTCTCCGGCCGACTTAGCCTGCCGTGTTGACCAGCTTTTGACTAGGATCTTCTGGAATAATCCTATCCTGTTGGCATAGGCTGCGCCACCAATCGGTCGATTTTCAACTGTTACCCCGATCGGCCGATTCCTTACTGTAGCTTTCAGATCCGCTTCGTCGGCCAATCTTCTCCTCCTGACGCCGATTTAATACGTGTCAAAATCTGGCGTCAACAGGAAGAAAGAACCAAAAGCGTTCGGCTTTGACACATCAAAGGCCGATAAAATTTTCGACTTACTTCTCCAGGAGGGGCAGATCAAGCTCTAACCTTACCATACCATTCCCTCAGCCGATCAGCTCAAAAAGATGAAGTATTGCAAATGGCACAACGCTACATCTCAAGACACGAATGAGTGCAAGATCTTCCGTCAACAGATACAGTCAGCCATCGAGCAAAAATCCGATGGGGAGGAGGAAATCGGCCTGGCAGAATGGGTGAAAGGCAAAAAACCGATATCATGCCCTTTTGGAAAGAAAGAGCCAGAGACTTTCGGCTTTGACACCTCAAAAGCTGATAAAATTTTCGATTTATTACTCTAGGAAGGGCAGATTAAGCTATCTCAGCATCACACCATCCCTTCGGCCGATCAACTCAAGAAGATGAAATACTGCAAGTGGCACAACGCCACGTCTCATGATACGAATGAATGCAAAGTCTTCCGTCAGCAGATACAATCAGCCATCGAACAGGGGAGGCTCAAGTTTGAAGTCCCAGCTAAATCGGCAAAACCGATGAAGATAGATCAGCATCCCTTCCCGGCTAACATGGTCGACACCGGAGGAAATTCACGTCAAACCAAGGTGCTGACGTCAGAATCGGCAAGAAGGGGCGGCGCCGTCGATCCCAGGAGGCAGATTACGGCGGAAGAGATCAAAAGGAACAGGCGAGGGCCAGAACGACCACACAAACCTGTCACCTCCCAGTTCTTGCTCAGCAAGTATCGGCAGCAGCAGGAACAATTAAGATACCACGACGAGATGATACGTCGGCATGAAGATCACTGGCAATGTCCGTTCTTCATCCATTGCTGGGAGAACGACATCAGATTGCCATCTGCCGATAACTGTCCGGAGTGTAACGGCTTGAGCTGCAATGATCGCCCGAGGCCACACTCTAAGGACAGAGGATCAGAGCCGATCAGCAGAAATCGGCGCGGACGAGAGGAACAATGCGTTTCGGTGCATGATCGGCTGGGGGGCAGAGTTGACCAGTACCACCGGTCAAAAGGCAGGACCAACCAACAGGATGGACTGGGGGGTAGAATCAGCGTGCACGATCGGCTGGAAGAGATGGCTGATGATAGGGTGTCAGATGAAAATCCCCTAGGAAGAGAACCAGATTGGGAACACGTTAGATCATCGGCCAAACCAGTAAATCCCAGGTGGTGTCCCGATGGCCTATCCAGATCCCAGAAATGGAGGATCCAATGCCTACGCTAGTGGGAGCATCAAGAGGAAGAACAGAGGCAGGTGCCAGAGAAAAGAAATGTTAAGTCTCGGGTGTGGCGCCCAAAGAAAAACAGTCAAGAAGCAGACAATCAAGAATCGGCAGCCGAAATCAACATGGTGTTCATATTGCCGATGGAATTCATGGCGCCTGACGATCGAGACAAAGCAACAAGAATGGAAGAATAGATGGCACAACTGGTGTTAGAGCCGATGACAGCTACTTTTGAGAAACCAGAAGAAGAAAAACGGCAGCATCTTAAAGCGCTGTTTCTCAAAGGCTATGTTAACGGACGACCCGTCACCAGATTACTAGTAGATGGAGGTGCCACAGTTAACATCATGCCCTATGCCATGTTCCGCAAGCTAGACAAGGGCGATGAAGATCTCACCAAGACGGACATGATGCTGAAGGATTTTGAAGGCAACGTGTCTCCCGCCCGTGGAGCGCTCTGCGTCGACCTCACCATCGGCAGTAAGACCCTTCCTACCACCTTTTTCGTTATTAATGGTAAGGGATCGTACAACATGCTGCTTGGTCGTGACTGGATACACGCAAACTGCTGTGTCCCATCTACAATGCATCAATGCCTCATGCAATGGGTCGGCGACAGCACAGAGATAGTCACCGCCGATTCCGCTTACAGTGTCGCAGCAGCCGACACGCAACAGTGGAGCTTCGAGCACGTCAAGTGTATATCTGGCAGGACTTGGGACACTGACTTCCTGAAAGTGTCCGATTTCGGTCTACAGCCGATACAAGCAGTCGGCTCTTAAGATTCAGAATAGATGGATCAGCTCGTCCGAGAAGACGGGAAGCTTGGGCATGGATTTACGTCGGCCGATTTATTGGAGATGGTAGATTTGGGAGATAACAGCAAATCAAGGCCGACGTATATTAGTGCTAATTTTGATCCTGAGTATAAGTGTAAACTGATAAGTTTATTAAAAGAGTTCAAGGATTGCTTTGCTTGGGAATACCATGAGATGCCAGGTCTACACCGGTCCATTGTTGAACACCGGCTACCTATAAAATTAGGATATCGGCCATATCAGCAACCCGCACGACGGTGCAACCCCAAGATTCTACCTGATATAAAGGCCGAAATCACAAAGTTAATTGAAGCAGGATTTATTCAGCAGTGCCGCTATGCCGAATGGATTTCTAATATTGTGCCCGTGTATAAAAAGAATGGAAAGCTGCGTGTGTGTATCGATTTCAGGAACTTAAATCAGGCCACACCTATGGACGGGTATCTGATGCCAACGGCCGATATCTTGATAGATGCTGCCGCAGGACACAAAGTCATCAGTTTCATGGATGGTAATGCAGGGTACAATCAAATATTAATGGCCGAAGAAGATATCTCGAAAACGGCTTTCAGGTGTCCGGGTCATCTTGGTTTATTCGAATGGGTTGTGATGACTTTTGGACTAAAGAACACCGGTGCTACATATCAGCGGGCCATGAACTATATCTTCCACAAGCTTATTGGTACATCGGTGGAAATTTATATAGATGATGTCGTGGTCAAGTCAAAAGGTCACCAAGAACATCTGGCCGATTTACAAGAAGTACTGGAATGCACAAGAAAGCATGGGTTGAAGATGAACCCGAACAAATGCGCATTTGGCGTATCGGCCGGACAATTCTTAGGATTCATGGTTCATGAGCGCGGGATCGAAGTCAACCGGAAGACCATAGACGCCATCAACAAAGTTGTGGCCAGCAATATCTAGTTTCACCTCCGGTGTTGGTCCCACCACAGCCTGGTAAGCCGTTCAAATTATATTTATCGGCTGATGAACAGGCTATTGGATCGGCGTTGGTACAGGACTTCGAAGGAAAAGAACGAGTGGTATATTACGTCAGCAGAAGACTCTTAGACGCCGAAACAAGATATTCCCCGGTGGACCGGCTGTGCTTGTGTTTATACTTCTCGTGTACCAAGCTCAGGCACTATTTGCTATCGGCAGAATGCATAGTTGTATGCAAGGATGATGTGGTGAAGTATATGCTATCATTGCCGATTTTGAAAGGGCGGATTGGAAAATGGATCCTGGCTCTGTCAGAATTCGACTTAAGGTACGAATCGGCCAAAGCTATCAAAGGTCAAGTAATGGCCGATTTCGTAGCTCAGCATTGTGGACCAGAAATTGCCACCGTTGAACCGGTTCCATGGGCTCTATATTTTGATGGTTCTTCGTGTGGGGTCGGATCAGGAATCGGCATTGTTCTTATGTCGCCTCGGGGGGCAAGTTATAATTTCTCTCTGCCGATAGAAGCTTCCGCAACTAATAATCAGGCGGAATATCGAGCCGTTCTGAAGGGCATACAATTATTAAGGGAAGTCAAAGCTGATGCAGTCGAAATTTTTGGAGATTCCATGCTCATTGTGGATCAATTAACGGGGCGATCTGAGTGCAAGGATGATATCTTGAGGATTTATTATGAAGATTGCCTTCAGCTTTTAAAAGAGTTCAAGTCAGCAATAATTGAGCATATCCCCAGAAATTATAATTAAGAGGCCAACAGGCTGGCCCAACATGCCTCCGGGTATCGGCCGATTCATGGAGCGATGATGATAGAGCTCATGGCCGATGACTGGCGAAAGGAAATCGCCGATTACTTGAAAGATCCATCCCAAAAAGTGGATCGGTGAATACGTTTTCAAGCTACAAAATATGTGTTCCTTGAGGATGATTTATTTTACCGGACGATTGATGGAGTTCTTCTCAAGTGCCTGGGAACAGAAGAGGCAAAGGTTCTGATGGGAGAAATCCATGAGGGCGTGTGTGGAGCTCATCAATCGGCTCACAAAATGAAATGGATGATCCGGAACAATGGGTATTATTGGCCAACTATTCTTGAAGATTGTTTCAAGTATTACAAAGGATGCCAAGACTGCCAGAAGTTTGGCAATGTACAGCGCGCGCCAGCATCGGTTATGAATCCAATAATTAAGCCGTGGCCGTTCAGAGGTTGGGGAATAGATCTCATCGAACAGATTCATCCTCCATCAAGCAAAGGACATAAGTTCATATTGGTAGCCACAGATTATTTTACTAAGTGGGTGGAGGCAGTTCCTTTAAGGAACGTGACATCGGCTGATATGATTGAATTTGTTAAAAGCCATATTATCTATCGATTTGGTATTCCTCAAACCATCACAACTGACCAAGGAACAATGTTTACTTCTGGAGAATTCAGAGAGTACGCCGCCGATATGGGGATTAAATTATTAAATTCTTCTCCATATTATGCTCAAGCCAATGGCCAAGCAGAATCGTCTAATAAGGGGATAATCAAACTAATCAAGAGGAAGATAGAAGAACAACCCAAAAAGTGGCATATGTCTTTGGTTGAATCTTTATGGGCTTATAGGATGGCTTGTCACGGAACCACTAAGATATCCCCTTATCAGCTGGTTTATGGTCATGAGGCAGTCTTGCCTTGGGAAGTAAGGACGGGGTCAAGACGTATATCGTTTCAAGATCAGTTGACGGCCGATAACTATTCCTTCCTCATGAAGGACGAACTTGATGATTCGGCAGGATTACGGTTGAGAGCTCTCATTAATATAGAAGAGAACAAGAAAAGGGTGGCCAGATGGTATGACAAAAAGGTCAAAGTTAAGCAATTCTCTCAGGGAGATTTAGTGTGGAAGTTGGTGCTGCCAATAGGACCCAAAGATCCCAAATTCGGTAAATGGTCATCCACTTGGGAAGGGCCGTACAGAATCGGCTGATGTGCCCCTGGAAATGCATATATTCTGGAAACAATTGAAGGGGAGGAATTCCCAAGAGCTTTAAACGGACGATATCTGAAGAGGTACTATCCAAGCATTTGGGTAGATGCATAACTTGCAGTAAAATATATCAAGACAATATGGCCGATTTTTCATCGGTTTTTCGTCTACATATCTGATGCAGAGATGACGTCGCCTGAGAAAAAACATTGGGATTCATTTTGACTGGTTCATTATTGGATGAAAATGACAGAGTACATGGCCGACATGGTACAAGTCGCCCTTAGAATAAAAATACCGATACGTCTATTGATTACGCCTACGCTGGATTTCTCTCTCGACGCGACCCAGCTCTATCATAAGGTGGAACCTTTTCTCCTTCGGGTCCTCTGCAGTGGCTCCAGTCTCAGCTTGGTTGCAAAGTTCTATCAGGAGGCGGGTTTTCTTCTCCTCCAAATCCTCCATGGCAACTTTGGTCTTAACTTTACAAGGAAGTGGAGGATTTTTTTCAGAAGATGGTCGCTTACGGACCAAATAGTGAGCATCTATAAGGTCCCAGCATTCTTGGACAACAGCGGGGACATAATCTCTGAGTTCCTCAGCATGAGCTCTTATCAGATCTTTGTCTGCCTGTGACAGTGGTTCGTCTGAATGCATGATTTCAATCGCTCGTTCTAGACCAGGGCTGAGACGTTTTGGCTAAACAGAGATAAAAGGGATTACCCAACATCAGAGTGATTGAGATGCTTAGGGGAAAGGCAGAGGAGAGTTCATACCTGGTTGACAGAGGAAGAAGATGAAGAGGACGAAGAAGACATCTTGCCGTTCAGTTTGGGACAGTAAAGAGAGAAAGAGAAGATAAGTAATGCGTATGCCTCTGGAGACGGTGAAGGGTCTACTTATAAAGGAAAGAGAGGTAGATGGATGGTGAGACATGTCCTATCGGAGTAAAAGCGTACATAAATGCAAAGCTGACTAAAGGAACAGTTCAGGATCAAATCGGCGCTGTAGCATTGAAGGAGCAATAAATGTTTACAGTATTCTTTACAGCCTAAGGAAAGCATCTATGGCCGCAATAGCTTGTTGCCTAATTTGATCGGCCGAGTCTAGTACTCTCTGGTCATCATCGGCCGATCCTGGGACGTCTGACACACGGCGATAAAGCCTTATCGTTTCACGGGCAAAGTGCTGCCTCTCTTGCTTCATCTCACTGATGATGGATGGGAGTTCTTGAAGTTTCTTTTCTTCAGTGGCTATCTCTTTGGTTATCTGCTCCATCTCCTTGGCCAGCTCTGCTCTTCTCCATTTTAGCCGATCTATCATGCCGACGATGTCCGGACGGCAGCTTTCGAGGAAGTTGATCTTTGGGTGTACCTCTTGAGTTCGGTGCTTGTATGAATCGGCCTCTTCCCGGGTTTTTGCCATCTGGGCACGATCGGCCATGTGGCGCAGCGCCCTGGAAACCGGAATATGCATATGCTCTATATAAGCAGCATGCGCCAAGTTTTCTGATGTTTCTTCCAGGATTCGACCCTTGATATCGTTGAAAAGTCATCGAATCGGCGAAGCGTCTTCTACCAATCGGCCGATGTCATCTTGAAGGAGAATACGCATGCTTTCGAGCTTGGCGCGGACATCATCGGAGGCAGAGCTCGACGAAATTGGGTGTGAAGCAATTTCCTCGTCATCAGGCAAGGAGACGGCAAAGGAGAAGATGCTGTTGTTAGGGGTTTCTTGCTCCTGTGAGGAAATAAAGAGAAGGGTTGGCAAGCAGTAAAGGGGAATCGGCCGATTCCAATGGTAAGTTTGTTACCTCCTTAAAACAAATTTCTCTTGCCTGCGCCGGTGGAAGCGTCTCCCTTGTCTCAGGGGCTGGTGCAGTTGGCTCATCGGAAGAAGAAGATTCAACGATTATCAGTGCTCCGCTTGGAACAGCTTCCTGAAAAGACATGGAAAACAGATCCTGTAAGTATGCTATGGGAAATTGAAATAAGATGGTGTGAGAAATTTGCCATGCCTCTGTTGATCTTCCGGCCGATGTTTGTTGTGGGGTTATAGCCAGCATACCCAAATCGGCCTGCATCAGGATCGGTTAAGTTCTCTGAAAATTAAGAGATCAAGGTAAGAGATCATTTACCTCGACGGGAGGAGCTGCTGGAGTTTCGGCTTCCACTTGGGACGTAGCCGATTGCTGCGGAGACTGCGGTGGAATAGCTTGTGCAGCCTGGCAGAGGGAGAGAGTTAATGTCAGTGGAAGATTTGAAGACTATATGAGATAAGTAAGATTACCTGAACAGCTTCTACTAGTAGTGATGCCGCAGCTGCCCTGACTTCGGCGGTGACTTGAGGATCGGCTATCTCGGCAATCGGCAAGGGTAAAGGGATTGGAGTCTCGGCCGATGCCACCGCCGTCTGGTCAGCCAATCCGATACGGGGAGTCTCAGCCGATGCTATCGCCGTCTGATCAGCCGATCCGATGCGGGCTCGCACTCGACGGCTGGTTATCTTCGAGGTTGGCCTTTTCGGTGCTCATTTCGATCAGCCAGTAGAGATATCCTTGATAGTTGGAGCATGGAAACCGATAAGTGGATATGGCGTATATGGATGGTGACTATCTATCGGCCTACCGCTTCGGCTCCGCATCGGAGGGACCTGGCTTTCAGACTGAGAAGATGAATGTGGGTTAATAACAAGATGAAAGTATAGAAAGGAATAGCATTGGAATCGGCTGGGAGAAAGGACATACCGCTGCGTTTGGATCGATATTTTCTGGATCCAGAATGTTGCAATAAGCTGATGGAGACTTGCAGAAAAGGTATTGCTTCCATTCTGCCCACCATAATTTAAATTGCTGGGTGGCAAAAGAGGCAACTGACCAATTATTCAGGTCAATAGTGCTAGAATCTGGCACTAGATCGCACAGCCGATTGTAGTCAAGATTTGAGGTCAGCACATCTCTGAATTTCGCTTGACCAGCGAAGTAGACCCGAATCGGCAGTTGGCCAAAACCCAGTTGCCTTGCTGCGGCCGATGGATTGTAGAACTCATAGGTGGGAGAGTCCTTTCCTGAGAAGAAATTGACTGGCAGAACCCCTGGCTTGATCAAGACATCCATAAGCTCCCTGTCAAAAGTATGGGTGGAGAAGTCGTAGCTTATGGGTAATTCGAAAATCGGCTCCACTGCTTGATACGGATGCCAGCTGACGGTCTCTTCACTAAGGCCATTATAAAGGCATCTGAAGTACTCAGTTGTGCGGGTAGCAGTAAACTGGCAGCCGGGGAAGGCCGATGCCGTTTCTCCAAAGGATCTGCAGCGTCGTCGGACGGATGGATTCTCCTCTGACTCAATGTTAGGGAAAGTTTTGGTCTCTATCCGTTGCTGAGAGACCTTGCTCATGTATAAATTGAGCCAGAGGGTGATGAACCACCAGGGACCGCCAGGTGTGACAACCCTGATAATTAAAAATTCCGAAATCAATGTCATTAGCCTAACTCTATGTGTTAAACCAACTAATGAGAGGGTGGAAAGAATTTAAAACGGGTTCAGTTGGAATTCAAATTAAATTTGGGCACATTTGGGCACATTTGAAACTTTTAAAATAACTTTAAAACCATAAGCCAAATGAGATGTTGCCTGAAACCAAAGTTATAGAACTTTTTATTTTGAACAACTTTCGTGTTCAAAAGTTTTTGAAATTCAAATCAGAAAGAGGAGAAAACGCCCTGTTTGCACCCAGCCCCCTGAACTTTTTCGAATTTTTGCATTTCGGTCCCTGGCATCTCCCCCCTCTGCTGCCGCGCCGCGCGCACGCGCCCGCCCGCCGCGCGCCAGGTGGCCGGCGTCGCCTGACCGGCGCGAGGCGCCAGGCCAGTGGCCGCCGCGCCACCCCCGCCACGGCCGGCTTTCCCCCGCCCCGACGCCGCGCCGCCCAGTCCCCACCCGCGCGTGCTGCCGCGCCCCGGCCGCCGCCCGCCCGGCCAGTACCCGCGCTCCGCCGTGCCGCCCCGGCCCCCGCGCCCCACCAGTCGCCGCGCCTGCCCTCCGCCCGAGCCGCTGCCGCTGCTGCCCCCCCCCCCCACTCCGCGCCCGGCGCTATCTCGCCACGCCCACGCCACAATCGCGGCCGCCCAGTCACCGCGCCCGCTCCCCGCACGCCGCGCCGGCGTTCTGCCGCCGCCCGCCGCGCCCAGTGCACGCTGCTGCCGTGCCCCGCCCCGCGCGTCACCCAGGCATCCCCACGCACCCTCCTGTCCCTACAAAACCGCCACCCCCGACCGCCCGCGCGAAGCCCCGCCACCAGAACGCCTCGCCGCGCCATCGCCGCCGCCGAGCACCACCCGCCCGTGGGCAGCCCTCCACAGCCGCCCACTGCCCAAACCGAGCACCCAGCCACCACTACATCACCCCACCGCAGCTCACCGACCCACCCAACGCCACCCAAAGCCACCGGAGCACCGCCGCCCGCGCTACCGTCGCCGCCGCCGCCCCTGCTCGCCGTGGACAGCACGACCCCGGCCCCCTCCGTCCAAGCCGAGCCCCGGAGTAGCTTCCCCACGCACCAGTGAAGCTCACCGACCGGACCACGCCGCCCCAAGCCCGCCGGAGCACCGCCGTCGACGCGAGCCGCGCCGCCGCCGCCCCTGCTCCAACGACGGCGAGCCTTTCCCGGCCGTCCCCCACCTGGACAACACCCCCACAAGGTAGCCCTCGCGCCCCTGAACCTTCCCCGACCCCCGCCCCTCGCCGCCGGTGAGCCCCCTCGCCGGAATTTCGGCCGGCCGCCGCACCCGAGCCGCCGAGGACCCAATTGCAAGGATTTAAATCTTTAGAAGGGTCTGAGCGTAAGATTCAAGGACCTAGTTGTAAAAGAAAATTTCAAACCTAGATTCAAATTCAGTGAACTTGTAAAATTCGTATAAAATCGTAGAAAATTCAGAAAAATGCAAACTCAACTGTTCTGGAATCCTCAGAACAAACTCTACCACTTTTGTTACAAAAATTTTCTCAGAATCTCGAAATATTTCGCTCTACATTAAATAGAAGCTTTAATAGACATATTTTATACCCATTGATCTAGAGCAATGCTGACCCTGAATTTTGGGCAGTGAATTAGTTGCTGGATGATTAGGACTGTGTAAAAAGATCAGACCCAAATTCCATCTCTAGCTCTGCTGTTTGTTAAACTTAGTTTTAATTCATGTATAAAAGGAATGTTTTATCCCTGTAGTTAGGTGGTGAGTCACCCCTTGAAATTTTTCCTATGCTAATGTATTGGTAACTAGAAGCCATAGAAAAATTAGGAGAATTTTTATCTCACAGTAACCTATTTATTTGATTTATGTGCTAATAACATACATTAAATCAAGAAAATAGTACCTTAGTTTGGAAAATCCCCAAATTATTACTGGGAGTTACACTGTGGTAGAGGTTGCTGTGTAAAAAGTTTCATGGACAAAAACCCTGTGTAGGGCCCTGTAAAAAATGAATCTTTGAAAAGCCTAGGTGTAGAATGTTATATTTTCTATGATCTAAATACTGCATGATAAATCCTACAAAAATTACAGTAGCTTCTGCATGCTTAAGTGAAAGCTCTGTAAAAATCTTAGACTCATTTGTTACACCAGTTGTTCTGTACAAAAAGAACAAGTGTCTAACAGCAACAATGAAATCTATTTTTCGGAATTAATCTGTTACATAAAATTGGCTGAAAATTTTACAGTAAGCACACCTTTCCTTGATGTGCCTAAATCCAAAATTTCATGACCAGAAATTATCCCTTGTAGTAATGACTCTCAAATCGTCATCAAGTGCTATTTCCACGACTTAAAATGTGCACTCATGTAGAATCGACGACTCTCGCCGACGGAACCTACGAGCTGGTGCCCGCGTCCGAGAGTGAACAACGCGAAGCTCAAGCAAATCTAACTGAAGCTTTTGAAGACCCGAGCCCAAGTTCGGAAGATCCCCAAGCGAACTGCGAAGGCAAGCCCCGGAGCATAACCCATTCTTTCCGAAATGATGCAACTCTTTACTCCTTGCTTGTGCATTAAGTTTATAGGAGTTGGATGAAAACTTAGTTGCATGATGTCAGGAACCCTTGTTTGAAAACTAGATGTAAGGTTCGTTAGAATGCTGTGCTAATAGGACTCCGGTAAAAGTCGAGTGATTTCCTGTCACTCGCGAGAAAATAGGAGTTGAATGACTACTACACGCTGCAATCATAAGGACACGGACGGGTTATGTAACGATGGTTACGATTGAGGCCCGTCTGTCTAGTGAAAAATGCTAAGGCCGCAGGGTGTGGTAGTGATGGTTAAGTCTTTGAACGTACTAAACACATGCCGAGATTATGGGAATCGGTAAGCTTAAGTACCTGATTGGCCCGGCAAGGGGACGGCATCCTACCCTTTGAACTTCGGTCCCATGTGCATATGGCGAGTGCAGAGAGTGGTCACGACCCGGCGCCGAACCGTGGCGTGGGGCTCTTGTACTCTCGGAGGGTAGCCCCGATCCACGACCCGGAAAGAAAGGGGAAAAGTTGCACGTGTGACTCTAGGGAGTAACCACGTGACGTGTGTTTGGGTTTCCCTTGCAAGGTTAAGAAATTCGATTCGAATCGTCCGTTTCTCACGGCTATTGAGACTGCTTAACCATTTTTACCCACAGAGTAAGAAGAGGAACAATGATAATGAATGAACTGGTTGGATGGAAAACTTAATGTTTCACCATGTATGCATTAGATAGCTGCTTACCTAGACTGGCCAACGAAACTAGAATCTTGAGCTAAAAGTTGAAAGTAAGGACCCACTTGTAGATGCTTTTCGGCAAAACAAACCCCTGAGCCAAAAAGCCTGGCATGTCTAGAGTCGGTGGAGTAGTTCCCACCACTCGGGTAAGTCTTGCTGAGTATTAGTATACTCAGTCTTGCTTGTGACTCGATTTCAGGTGAACCCTTTGAAGACATGATTGCTAGCTTGACTTGGCCCTGCACTCTTCCCCCTGGTTGGTCGGTGGAATGGGATGCGCCCCCGTCCAACGGAGATAAGGCCGAGTGATGTCTCGTACGGGCTTCATCGAGACATCCTGTATCGTCGAGTAGTTTCCGTTGTTATTTCCGCTGCAATTTAACTCTGAAAAACTTATTTATGTTAATTGAAGTACTTGTTTTCTAAACTCAGAATTAGGCTGTAATACTTACTTATGCTAATGATGTAATATTTGCTGGAATGTGGTATTCTCTGGGCTCATCGTCGCATGAGCATTTGTATGTACGGCGCTCGATCCGTTCACCGTGGTTGTATCGGGAGGTTATACCCGACAGACCAGTGGATTACTCCGTTTGAAGTGTAAGGTTAACCGAGGATGCCTTAATGGTGATGGTTAATACACTTGAGTCGGATTAATTCAGGTGGTTCTGCCACAGCTGGTATCAGAGCCGTAACTGGTGCCACAGCTGGCAACAGCGGACACCAGAGCCGAAATACATACGCCAGAGAATGCGACAAGCCTTAAAAACTTGTTTTCATAAAACTTGACTAGAAGGTTGTGTTGCGAAATGCGTTGGTACGTTAAGGATGGTGCCTAGTTCGTAAAGCCCTAAGGGTTTATGGGAAAGTTACTAGGTGGCTATCTAACTTCTATATAAAGTATCAACTGACTTCCAGCACATCATTTTCTGTCAAAACTTACTTTCACGCACAACCGACCTTAAATTCTGTAACGACGCACTCGTCGCTAAGGTAAGAAGGTAAGGATCCTCAGCCAACTGAGGGAGCTTGGCCTTCCTGTCGGTGATGCGAACCGAACGCTGCCCTCAAGCAGTGGCTTACTTGAGGTGCTGCCAATATGCCAACTGTTAGTTGAACATCTTGGGAGTAGAAGGTTCGGCGCAGGGTATGGCGATCGCTGTTCATACCCCCGTCTCATGACGGTACCCCCGTGAATACGCTATCTCGATAGCGTATGTTAACGTCGTCTGTACGGCGGAAATTGTACAGATATCGTTTCTATAAGTAAACGGTAATGAATACGGACGCTTTCATGAGTGCTGGCATGAAAGGTTCATGATATATAAATGCTTGTCGATTTTCTGCAGGTACACTAACCGCGATTACGATAAGTTAAGGAACGATTAGAAAGACTCGACTAGCTATTATAGCGAGAGCCGTATTGTGTAAGCCACCGAAACTATCTTCGTAAGACCAAAGCTATTTGGCAATTGTTTTATTTGTGAGGACGAATAGGACGTGCATACATCATGAACATGTGTATCTGAAATCAAAAAAAAAAATGCGTTATGTGAGAGTGGAAAGGTTCTTGCGTATCTAAGCATGGTTGCGTAAGGATTATCTAGGGAAACTGTCCCAAATCTGCCACGATCGAAAAGAGCGAATTATTGACCAAAGAAAACGACCATTTCTGATAAAGTTCATGTTAAAGAAATTGTTCCAAATCTTGTGCCCTATCTTCTATTCAAAAATGAAAAATTCTGAACTTATGGATAATAAGAAATAACAGAAACCTCGAAATGTCAGAATTCTGTCCGGAATAAGCACTTCTGCCTCTTAAATTTTTAGGCCCCCTTCCTGCGGTTTTCTGCAAGGGAGTACAACACAAAACTTGTTCCAAATTTATCCCAGAAGCTGCTGTTAAAATTTGGTAAATTTTGGCTGGGTAGATTTTTCCTGGTGCACGAAACTCTAGCCTTCTGTTCACTGAAAATTCTGGGTAGACAGTAAGGTAAAACCTGAAAAGAAAGACCATCTTAGAGACCCAATTAGCTCTGGAGTTGACTAGAAAAGTTGTTCACAAATACCTTAGGAGTGACCTGGTGAAATTTGAGAATTTTTGGACGAGAACTGTGGGAGTTATGATTATTTTTGCACACTATACAGAATCTGTCCTTGTGCTGCTCACAGTTTTCGCTATCTCACTCCATTTGATCTTTTGTTCAGATGGCCGAGCCTGTTGAGATGATGGTGAATGAGGATGGACGCGTGCACTCGCAGTGCCTCCACTGGGAGGGCTTTCCCTCTATTTTGTGGGATGTTCTGCGTACCGCGGGCTATCTAATTCCCCCACGTTACGCCGGACTGGAGTTTGCAGAAAATGGAGTTACCCAGTGCCGTGTCAACGTGACTATCTTTCCGCACCCGCTACACCCGGAGTGGCCCGCCTTGGAGCTTGAGGCTGTTGGTCGCCGTTTGGCCGATACTTGGGAGCTTGCAGCCATGAGGGCGCTCACCACATTTTGTGCGCAGCGTCCCGAGGTTGTCACACTCATTCCCATTGGATTGTTTCCTGCTGCCCAGGACAACGACCCCTTTTGGCTCAACAGGGTGCAGCACGCACAGTATTTGGTAGACTTCCATGCCCAGGAGACTATCCATACCTCCGTGCGGTGCATGAGTGCACTCTACCGGCTTCAGACTCTCCAGAGTCAGGCACTCGAGCAGCTCACTGATCTTGCTCAGGCCTACCATATGATGGCAGATACCAGGGATGAGCAGATAAAGGAGCTCAGTCAGGATCTTGAGGACAGAGATGCTCAGATTGGCCAACTTGAGGGCCAAATCCAGGAGCAGGACACTCTCATGGGTGAGAGAGATACCACGATAGCACAGTTGGAGGAGCAGCTCCATGATCTGAACCTTGAGTTGGAGGATGCTAATGAGCATATTCAGTGGCATCATGATCAGAATGACCATCCCCATGAGGACGACATGGAGGAGGATGAGGAGGAGCCACAGGAGATTGATGGTATCTCAGGTATGGATTTCGAGGGTGAGGTACCACAGGCACCTCAGATGGGAGCCCACTCTCCGGCTCACAGCGAGTCGTCTGTCAACGACTTGGATGATTTCTAGAGGACGACCTAGGAGGACTTTTGCACATACTCCTCGATAGGGTAGCCTAACTTTTGGCAAGTGTTGTGATAGGCTAACTAGGAGTTGAGTAACTCTTTTGTGTTGGGTATATCTGAACCATGTGGATACCCACAACATGTAAGGAACGGCGATAAACTTGGTGATTTCGTTGTAAGTTGGTAAACGATGGAATCCACAATCGCTGAGACTTGTCGGAATTTTTACCCATGTCTCCTTGCATTTCTTGGCTGAGTGTTGAATACCAGACTTGTGCTAAATTTTGTGATCTAGGTCCTCACAAAAATTCAGCTTCATTGGACCTCGCTAGTTTAAGATATAGGCGAAACAGTACCGATCATTCTGCTGAAAAACAGCTAAGACAGCAAGGCAAAGGAAGAGCTTTTCGACCACCTTAGCCATAGTTCTAGCACCGAAGTAAATACCAAAGTGGGGCAGTCCTAAATTCTCTGACTACCACAAATGTTTGAGATGTTTTGGATGGACCCACAGCAGGCTATGATGTTTCTCGTAGCAAACAGAGATTCTGTCCATACTTCTAGCTCAGACTTCGGAAGTCTATGACTACACCAATTAATTATGAATCAAGGAAGTAATATGGATCGCGTTGCTAATGGTAACCTTTCACGTTTCAGATGGTTGGATCAACACGTGGCAACCCCGAGGGTTTTGGTGCCGGTGGCAGCCGCTCGCGACAATCGCCACCACCCCCGCCCAGTTTGGTGGAAGTGATGGCCGCTCAAACCGAGCTGCTGCGTCAGATTGTGCAAGGGCAACACCAGCAGAGAGGTGGGCACCATGCTCACCAACCACAAGCTGCAGGATACACGGATTTCCTAGGGACCCAGCCTCCATTGTTCCATAAGACCGAGGAACCCCTGGACGCAGATGCATGGATTCGCACCATAGAATCCAAGTTCACACTACTTGTGGCCCCATGCTCAGAGGCCAACAAGGCTCGTTTTGCCGCGCAACAGCTTCGCGGTACCGCTCGACTGTGGTGGGACCACTATTTTGCGATGCTCCCGGCTGATCATGTGGTCGACTGGAACGAATTCAAGACCGCATTCCGGGCACATCATATTCCCGAGGGTCTCTTGGAGAGGAAGTTGAATGAGTTTCTGGCACTTACCCAGGGCACCCGCACCGTGTTACAGTACGCGCAGGCGTTCAACAACCTATGCCAGTATGCGGGGTATCACGCTGATACGGATGCCAAGAAGCGTGATCGATTCCGTCGAGGTCTGAATACCAAGCTCAAGGAACGTCTGAACTTAGCCAGGGCGGACACCTACAACGAGTTGGTCAATATGGCCATTACCCAGGAGGACTGTATCATGGCACACCGGGCAGAGAAAAAGAGAAAGGCACCCGCAGGACCATCAAGTGCCCAACCACCAAGGTATCGCATCGTACAAAATACCGCACCCACAGCTCCACCAAGGGCCCCGCAGCCAGGAAGATGGATTGCCAGACCCCCACAGCAGCCAGGCATGGTACGACCCCCGATGCCTCCGCAGAATGGTCCGAGGCCCGTTCTCCAGCAGTCTCTTCGACCTAGCCCCATGAATCGCTGTTTCAAGTGCGGGAGTTCCAGCCACTTCGCGCGAGAATGCCCTCAGCCTGGACAGCCCAACCAAGGTCAAGGATCCAACCCGAACGCTAAGAACAGGGGCAAGAGACAAACCCTGCAAGTCAAGCAAGGACGGATTAACTTCACCACGCTTGCAGAGCTTCCAGAAGGAGCCCCAGTAATGTCGGGTACATTCTCTATCCATAACAAGCCCGCCGTTATATTATTTGATTCTGGTGCATCGCATAGTTTCATAAGTGCAAAATTCGGTGCAAAAGTAGGCTTGGATGTTTGTCACACAAAAGGGTCATATATGATATCAACACCGGGTGGTAAAATTGCTTCAAACCAAATGGTCAGACAAGTACCAGTCAAATTGGGTAGTAAAACCATCGACACGGACCTTGTCCTTTTACCCCTTGACGGCATGGACATTATTTTGGGAATGAACTGGATGGCTATGCATGGAGTCACACTGGACCTTTCTTCCCGAGCCGTTGAGATAAATTCACCTAGTCACGGAGCCACTACCCTTTACCTACCATTCATAGATTGCACGAATTCCTGTGCTTATAAGATGGAAGGACTTAAGCTAGAGGAGATTCTTGTGGTGAACGAGTATGCCGATGTTTTCCCGGATGACTTACCAGGAATGCCACCGGATAGGGATATTGAGTTCGTTATTGAGCTACAACCAGGCACTGCACCTATATCCAAGAGACCATATAGGATGCCCCCTAAAGAATTGGCCGAGTTGAAACTTCAACTCCAGGAACTACTGGACAAAGGTTTTATTCGCCCTAGCGCGTCACCTTGGGGATGTCCAGCCCTATTCGTAAAGAAGAAGGATGACAGTTTGAGATTATGTGTGGACTACCGACCTCTCAATGCGGTAACAGTTAAAAATAAATACCCGCTTCCTCGCATCGATGTACTCTTCGACCAATTAGCTGGAGCCAGAGTCTTCTCAAAGATTGATCTTCGCTCGGGATATCATCAGATCAAGATTCGCCCGTGCGATATTCCTAAGACTGCCTTCTCCACACGATATGGACTATATGAATTCTTGGTCATGTCCTTTGGACTCACCAATGCCCCTGCCTACTTCATGTATCTCATGAATTCGGTATTCATGCCCGAACTGGACAAATTCGTCGTAGTGTTCATCGACGACATTCTTATCTATTCAAAGGATGAGGAAGAGCATGCCAAGCACCTTCGCATTGTTCTTCAGCGACTCAGAGACCATCAGCTCTATGCTAAGTTTTCTAAGTGTGAATTCTGGTTGGATACTGTAAAGTTCTTAGGTCACACGATCTCCAGCGAAGGCATAGCTGTTGACCCCAGCAAGGTACAAGAGGTGATGGATTGGAAACCCCCTACCTCTGTTCATCAGATTCGCAGTTTTCTCGGCTTAGCCGGTTACTACCGTCGCTTCATCCTGGATTTCTCTCGAATTGCTAAGCCCATGACCGAACTGTTAAAGAAGGAAGTAAAGTTCGTATGGGATGAGAAGTGTGAAGAAGCCTTCCACACTCTCAGAGAGCATCTGACTACTGCACCTGTGTTAGCTCAACCCGATAATACCAAGTCATTCGATGTGTATTGTGACGCATCAGGTACTGGTCTAGGATGTGTGCTCATGCAAGAGAATCGAGTGATTGCATATGCCTCACGAGCCCTTCGGCCCCACGAACGGAATTATCCCACGCATGACCTTGAGCTCGCAGCCGTCATTCACGCTCTGAAGATATGGAGACACTATCTCATGGGTACACAGTGCAATATCTACACGGATCATAAGAGTCTCAAGTACATCTTCACACAAGCCGATCTGAATATGAGACAACGAAGATGGCTAGAATTAATCAAAGATTATGACCTTGAAGTGCACTATCACCCCGGTAAGGCTAATGTAGTCGCGGATGCACTAAGCCGCAAGTCCCATTGCCATTGCTTATCCATGGAGTCCTACCATGAGACATTATGTGCAGACATGAGGAAGCTTAACTTGGAAATAGTTTCCCAAGGCACTCTAGATCACATCTCAGTTGAGCCCACTCTTCACGACCAAATCGTCATGGCACAACTACATGATGAAGGAATCAAGATCATCAAACAAAAACTCTCTCTAGGTGAAGATAAGTATAAGTGTTTCCGCCAGGACCATAAGGGAGTTCTATGGTTCGAAAGTCGGATAGTCGTTCCGAAGGATCGTAAACTCCGCAAGCAAATTCTTGATGAGGCACACCTCTCCAAATTCTCTATCCACCCCGGCAGTAGCAAAATGTATCAGGACCTAAGGCAAAACTTCTGGTGGACTAGAATGAGAAGGGAAATTGCTACGTATGTCTCGGAATGTGACACATGCCAGAGAGTAAAAGCTAGCCACTTAAAGGTGGCCGGTACACTTCAACCGTTACCTATACCATCATGGAAATGGGAAGACATAAGTATGGACTTCATCGTGGGATTACCAAACACTTCCCAGAGACATGATTCCGTATGGGTTATCGTTGATAGACTCACGAAGACGGCACATTTTCTTCCGGTACATACCACCTATTCTACCAAGAAATATGCCGATATTTACCTCGATCGTATTGTTTGCCTGCATGGAATACCTAAGACAATCATTTCCGATCGTGGTCCCCAGTTTGTAGCACGCTTTTGGGAACATCTGCAAACGTCTCTTGGCACAAAGCTGATTCGCAGCTCAGCATACCATCCTCAGACCGATGGACAAACAGAAAGAGTAAACCAAATTCTTGAAGACATGCTGAGAGCTTGTGTCATTCATTATGACAAGAATTGGGACAAATGCCTACCCCTGGCAGAGTTCTCTTACAACAACAGCTACCAAACGAGTTTGAAAATGGCACCATTTGAGGCCCTGTACGGACGAAGGTGTCGAACCCCTTTGAGCTGGTCACAAACCGGAGAACGTAAACTAATTGGACCCGACCTGGTAATCGAGGCAGAGGAGAAAGTAAAAGTAATACAAGCAAATCTTAGAGCCGCACAAGCCCGACAAAAGAGCTATTCGGACAAAAGGAGAAAGCCTCTAAAGTTCGAAGTTGGCGATCATGTCTATCTTCGAGTTTCACCAACCAAGGGAGTGCGAAGATTTGGAATCAAAGGCAAACTAGCTCCCCGTTATATTGGTCCTTACGAAATCATGGAGAGCTGCGGACCCGTAGCCTACAAATTACGACTGCCCCCTCAGCTCACGGCCACCCATGATGTCTTCCACGTATCTCAACTCAAGAAGTGTATTCGAGTCCCTACCGAGGTTGTGGAACAACAAGAAATATCGTTGGAACCCGATCTCTCGTATGTCGAACACCCAATTAAGATTCTGGATCAAAAGGAAAGAGAGACCAGGAAGAAAGTGATTAGAATGTATAAGATACAATGGAATCGCCACACGGAAGAAGAAGCCACCTGGGAAACGGAAAGCTACCTGAACCAACATTTCCCTGGGTTTCTGGTCTCAACCACTGGTATGTGCACCCACGCCCACACTAAGAATTACCGAATCTCGGGGCGAGATTCTTGTTAAGGGGGGAAGGCTGTGACAACCCTGATAATTAAAAATTCCGAAATCAATGTCATTAGCCTAACTCTATGTGTTAAACCAACTAATGAGAGGGTGGAAAGAATTTAAAACGGGTTCAGTTGGAATTCAAATTAAATTTGGGCACATTTGGGCACATTTGAAACTTTTAAAATAACTTTAAAACCATAAGCCAAATGAGATGTTGCCTGAAACCAAAGTTATAGAACTTTTTATTTTGAACAACTTTCGTGTTCAAAAGTTTTTGAAATTCAAATCAGAAAGAGGAGAAAACGCCCTGTTTGCACCCAGCCCCCTGAACTTTTTCGAATTTTTGCATTTCGGTCCCTGGCATCTCCCCCCTCTGCTGCCGCGCCGCGCGCACGCGCCCGCCCGCCGCGCGCCAGGTGGCCGGCGTCGCCTGACCGGCGCGAGGCGCCAGGCCAGTGGCCGCCGCGCCACCCCGCCACGGCCGGCTTTCCCCCGCCCCGACGCCGCGCCGCCCAGTCCCCACCCGCGCGTGCTGCCGCGCCCCGGCCGCCGCCCGCCCGGCCAGTACCCGCGCTCCGCCGTGCCGCCCCGGCCCCCGCGCCCCACCAGTCGCCGCGCCTGCCCTCCGCCCGAGCCGCTGCCGCTGCTGCCCCCCCCCCCACTCCGCGCCCGGCGCTATCTCGCCACGCCCACGCCACAATCGCGGCCGCCCAGTCACCGCGCCCGCTCCCCGCACGCCGCGCCGGCGTTCTGCCGCCGCCCGCCGCGCCCAGTGCACGCTGCTGCCGTGCCCCGCCCCGCGCGTCACCCAGGCATCCCCACGCACCCTCCTGTCCCTACAAAACCGCCACCCCGACCGCCCGCGCGAAGCCCCGCCACCAGAACGCCTCGCCGCGCCATCGCCGCCGCCGAGCACCACCCGCCCGTGGGCAGCCCTCCACAGCCGCCCACTGCCCAAACCGAGCACCCAGCCACCACTACATCACCCCACCGCAGCTCACCGACCCACCCAACGCCACCCAAAGCCACCGGAGCACCGCCGCCCGCGCTACCGTCGCCGCCGCCGCCCCTGCTCGCCGTGGACAGCACGACCCCGGCCCCCTCCGTCCAAGCCGAGCCCCGGAGTAGCTTCCCCACGCACCAGTGAAGCTCACCGACCGGACCACGCCGCCCCAAGCCCGCCGGAGCACCGCCGTCGACGCGAGCCGCGCCGCCGCCGCCCCTGCTCCAACGACGGCGAGCCTTTCCCGGCCGTCCCCCACCTGGACAACACCCCCACAAGGTAGCCCTCGCGCCCCTGAACCTTCCCCGACCCCCGCCCCTCGCCGCCGGTGAGCCCCCTCGCCGGAATTTCGGCCGGCCGCCGCACCCGAGCCGCCGAGGACCCAATTGCAAGGATTTAAATCTTTAGAAGGGTCTGAGCGTAAGATTCAAGGACCTAGTTGTAAAAGAAAATTTCAAACCTAGATTCAAATTCAGTGAACTTGTAAAATTCGTATAAAATCGTAGAAAATTCAGAAAAATGCAAACTCAACTGTTCTGGAATCCTCAGAACAAACTCTACCACTTTTGTTACAAAAATTTTCTCAGAATCTCGAAATATTTCGCTCTACATTAAATAGAAGCTTTAATAGACATATTTTATACCCATTGATCTAGAGCAATGCTGACCCTGAATTTTGGGCAGTGAATTAGTTGCTGGATGATTAGGACTGTGTAAAAAGATCAGACCCAAATTCCATCTCTAGCTCTGCTGTTTGTTAAACTTAGTTTTAATTCATGTATAAAAGGAATGTTTTATCCCTGTAGTTAGGTGGTGAGTCACCCCTTGAAATTTTTCCTATGCTAATGTATTGGTAACTAGAAGCCATAGAAAAATTAGGAGAATTTTTATCTCACAGTAACCTATTTATTTGATTTATGTGCTAATAACATACATTAAATCAAGAAAATAGTACCTTAGTTTGGAAAATCCCCAAATTATTACTGGGAGTTACACTGTGGTAGAGGTTGCTGTGTAAAAAGTTTCATGGACAAAAACCCTGTGTAGGGCCCTGTAAAAAATGAATCTTTGAAAAGCCTAGGTGTAGAATGTTATATTTTCTATGATCTAAATACTGCATGATAAATCCTACAAAAATTACAGTAGCTTCTGCATGCTTAAGTGAAAGCTCTGTAAAAATCTTAGACTCATTTGTTACACCAGTTGTTCTGTACAAAAAGAACAAGTGTCTAACAGCAACAATGAAATCTATTTTTCGGAATTAATCTGTTACATAAAATTGGCTGAAAATTTTACAGTAAGCACACCTTTCCTTGATGTGCCTAAATCCAAAATTTCATGACCAGAAATTATCCCTTGTAGTAATGACTCTCAAATCGTCATCAAGTGCTATTTCCACGACTTAAAATGTGCACTCATGTAGAATCGACGACTCTCGCCGACGGAACCTACGAGCTGGTGCCCGCGTCCGAGAGTGAACAACGCGAAGCTCAAGCAAATCTAACTGAAGCTTTTGAAGACCCGAGCCCAAGTTCGGAAGATCCCCAAGCGAACTGCGAAGGCAAGCCCCGGAGCATAACCCATTCTTTCCGAAATGATGCAACTCTTTACTCCTTGCTTGTGCATTAAGTTTATAGGAGTTGGATGAAAACTTAGTTGCATGATGTCAGGAACCCTTGTTTGAAAACTAGATGTAAGGTTCGTTAGAATGCTGTGCTAATAGGACTCCGGTAAAAGTCGAGTGATTTCCTGTCACTCGCGAGAAAATAGGAGTTGAATGACTACTACACGCTGCAATCATAAGGACACGGACGGGTTATGTAACGATGGTTACGATTGAGGCCCGTCTGTCTAGTGAAAAATGCTAAGGCCGCAGGGTGTGGTAGTGATGGTTAAGTCTTTGAACGTACTAAACACATGCCGAGATTATGGGAATCGGTAAGCTTAAGTACCTGATTGGCCCGGCAAGGGGACGGCATCCTACCCTTTGAACTTCGGTCCCATGTGCATATGGCGAGTGCAGAGAGTGGTCACGACCCGGCGCCGAACCGTGGCGTGGGGCTCTTGTACTCTCGGAGGGTAGCCCCGATCCACGACCCGGAAAGAAAGGGGAAAAGTTGCACGTGTGACTCTAGGGAGTAACCACGTGACGTGTGTTTGGGTTTCCCTTGCAAGGTTAAGAAATTCGATTCGAATCGTCCGTTTCTCACGGCTATTGAGACTGCTTAACCATTTTTACCCACAGAGTAAGAAGAGGAACAATGATAATGAATGAACTGGTTGGATGGAAAACTTAATGTTTCACCATGTATGCATTAGATAGCTGCTTACCTAGACTGGCCAACGAAACTAGAATCTTGAGCTAAAAGTTGAAAGTAAGGACCCACTTGTAGATGCTTTTCGGCAAAACAAACCCCTGAGCCAAAAAGCCTGGCATGTCTAGAGTCGGTGGAGTAGTTCCCACCACTCGGGTAAGTCTTGCTGAGTATTAGTATACTCAGTCTTGCTTGTGACTCGATTTCAGGTGAACCCTTTGAAGACATGATTGCTAGCTTGACTTGGCCCTGCACTCTTCCCCCTGGTTGGTCGGTGGAATGGGATGCGCCCCCGTCCAACGGAGATAAGGCCGAGTGATGTCTCGTACGGGCTTCATCGAGACATCCTGTATCGTCGAGTAGTTTCCGTTGTTATTTCCGCTGCAATTTAACTCTGAAAAACTTATTTATGTTAATTGAAGTACTTGTTTTCTAAACTCAGAATTAGGCTGTAATACTTACTTATGCTAATGATGTAATATTTGCTGGAATGTGGTATTCTCTGGGCTCATCGTCGCATGAGCATTTGTATGTACGGCGCTCGATCCGTTCACCGTGGTTGTATCGGGAGGTTATACCCGACAGACCAGTGGATTACTCCGTTTGAAGTGTAAGGTTAACCGAGGATGCCTTAATGGTGATGGTTAATACACTTGAGTCGGATTAATTCAGGTGGTTCTGCCACACCAGGGTTCTCAATCGGCTCCCCCTTCGACAGCTTGGTGCCGATTTGGTGCATCAGGTGATAGGCCAATCCCAGCAAATGTTTTCCAAGGGGGATGGCCGATCCTTGTGACAAAGCCTCCGCTAAAGCTTGGGTGTTTGAAGAGGGTCCAACTGCTCTGCCACAGAAAAAGTGCTTTTCTAGCCACATCATCAGAAAAGCAATATGCTCCCTCTCTGAAACTGTCCCGGTCTTCATATTTTTGCTAATATACCCCTTCCACCCGCCGATTCCTTTGGTCTCTAACCGATGTGATGGCTTAAACAGATAGTTAAAAGGGATATCGGCGGAGGAGACATCGAGGCCGGTCAACAACAGAACATCGGCCAAAGTCGGGGTCATGGGTCCATGTCCAAAAAGGAACGCATTGAGTGCATCGGACCAAAAATAAGAAGCTGCCATGACCAGAGGTTCATTTCTTTCCATCTGAGACAGAGATAGGTCTATGCACCGGCTGATTTTTTGTTCCTCCCACTGAACCTTCCTAGATCTGGCTATTCTCTGGTACCATTCTCTCCAGCCGGGGGTTTCATTTGGCCAGGATCTAAAGGTACCTACCCACTGATCTAGGTTCATGGGCGATTGCTTGAAAGGGACTCTGTGAGTCTCTAGACTGATCAGGTCAGTTGGATCGGGGTTCCCCATAGGGCCTAAGCAGATAAGGTCAGGGGATTCTGAGAGGGGGATGGTGATTCGGTGCCTAAGTGCCTAAAAAGGGAGAAAAGGGGAAGAAACTGAGAAAAGATCCGAAGCAATAGAGAAACGAAAGGGGAAAAATTTCAAACATTTACCTCTGGGATGGAGATCATCGTCGCCGATGGGGTTGCCAGAGGAGCCGCCGATTGAGCCACCGCCGCTGAAGGGATCACTGATGGAGCATCCGTGGATGGAACGGTCGCCGATGGTGACGCCATTGGAGGGTTGGAGCAGGTCGCGGATGAGATCGCTGGAAGGGGGGAAGCGTTTGGAGATCGAGAGAGCTTGGAGGAAGACGAACAGTGGTTTGCTGGAAGAGAATGCTAGATTTGTGGGGAAGAGTAGGCAGAGAAGGCCAGTACTTGAGGAAAACCGGGAGAGCAAGGGCAAAGACGGTATTCTTGCCGCGCCGTCTACACGAATTCCAGGGGAGCGGTCGTTTCGCGCGCTCGGTCCGAGGAAGTTTCAATCATTGTGCCGCGGAACGGAAGGAGATTTTTACTGCGCCCGTTTCGGAGGAAAGGATTAAAGAAAGAGTTTCGAAGAAAAAGTTATGTTTTACTCCGAAACTGGGGGGCATGTGTTGACGCCAGATTTTGAGACGTGTTAAATTGGCGTCGGGAAGAGAAGGTTGGCCGATGCGGCAAATCTAAAGGCTACAGTAAGGAATCGGCCGATTGAGGTAACAGTTGGAAATCGGCCGATTGGTGATACAGCTTGCGCCAACAGCATGGGACTATTTCGGAGAGTCCTGGTCAAAAGTTGGTCAACAGGGCAACGCTAAGTCGGTCAAGGAGCAATTGAAAAGAGTCCTGATTGGATTAGGGGACGGCGGCGGAAGATTCTGCGGGAGTCCATTTCCTTTAAAAGTTATTATAGATATAGTAGTTTTCCCGTTTTTTAAATAAGGTTGTAACAAGTCGTGATCGACCAGGAGTCCTAGTCTTAGGGTATAAATAGGAGTCGTCAGGGTCTTGCAAGACATCAACACATCAATCAACAACAATACTTCTACTTTTTCAGCAATTTACTTTCAAGTCGGCGACTTCGCCAATACTTTTCTTCTTTCACGAGTTCGTACGGATTGGCAGGGCTGCATCAACTTGATCTCCGGCCAATTGGTAGGTTCCGCTTATCGAGTAATATCCGAGCTTTAACTACGGGCGCATCGCTGTGGTTTCGTTTGGATTTATTCACCAGTTATCGATATTTACTAGAATTGCAAGTTTTACCTGTTATTCTAGTATTATCACCAGTTATCCAGCTTGAGAACAGAGTAATCGGCTTCGTCATCGTTCTTCTTCGATTTATCATCTCACAGCCGATTAGATCTACTACAAGTGTTGCCTCTGTAGTAATTGTTTAGATCGCTCCAGCAGTTTTGTTTACAATTACTACACGATTATCGGCTGATCTATAGCCGATCATCTCTACAGCAAATCGGCCGATTCGCCGCCGACACGCTCCTCAGAACAGATCGGAACTCCAGCCGATCGGAGCACCTGGAATTTAATACTTTATTTCCTTGTCAATCAACAGGTCAGATTGACTGGCACACCGCGCGAACCGTACCAGGGCGATAACCCGAACAGAAGCTAAGCAGATTCTCCCAGGTCATGTGTCTGACGCTGAAGATCATCGGCCGATTCCTGTCTGGCCGATTTTAGCGCCAACAGGTTGTAATGACCTTTGGGTTAAAGAACGCCGGCGCTACATACCAGCGGGCTATGAATTATATCTTTCACAAGCTCATTGGTGTATCGGTGGAAATCTGCATCGACGATGTGGTAGTCAAGTTGAAAGGCCATCGGGAACATTTGGCCGATTTACAAGAAGTATTGGAGTGCACAAGGAAGCATGGGTTGAAAATGAACCCAAACAAGTGTGCATTCGGCGTATCGGCTGGGCAACTCTTAGGATTCATGGTCCATGAGCGCGGGATAGAGGTTAACCAGAAGACAATAGCTGCCATCAATAAGGTTGTGGCCCCACAGAATAAAACTGAGCTGCAATCCCTCATTGGCAAGGTCAATTTTATTAGAAGATTCATATCCAACCTATCCGGGGGTATTCAAGCTTTCACTCCTTTGTTGAAATTGAAGCCCGACCAGGAATTCGTGTGCGGAGAAGAACAATGCAGAGCGTTAGAAGATATCAATCAATATCTAATTTCACCACCGGTGTTAGTTCTGCCACAGCCCGGTAAGCCGTTCAAATTATACTTATCGGCTGATGAACAAGCTATTGGATCGGCGCTGGTACAAGAGTTCGAAGGGAAAGAACGGGTGGTATATTATGTCAGCAGAAGACTATTGGACGCCGAAACAAGATATTCCCCGGTGGAGCGGTTGTGCTTGTGTCTATACTTCTCGTGTACCAAGCTCAGGCATTATTTGTTATCGGCAGAGTGCATAGTCGTATGCAAGGACGATGTGGTAAAATATATGCTATCACTGCCAATTTTGAAAGGATGGATTGGAAAATGGATCTTGGCTCTGTCAGTATTTGACTTAAGGTACGAATCGGCCAAGGCTGTCAAGGGTCAAGTTATGGCCGATTTCGTGGCTCAGCATTGTGGACCGGAAATTGCTGTCATTGAACCGGTTCCATGGACTCTATACTTCAATGGTTCTTCGTGTGGAGCCGGATCAGGAATCGGCATCGTGCTTGTACCGCCTCGGGGGGCAAGCTATGATTTCTCTCTGCCGATAGAAGCATCCGCAACCAAAAACCAGGTGGAATACCGAGCCGTCCGAAAAGGTATCCAATTGTTGAGGGAAGTCAAAGCTGACGGGGTCGAGATTTTTGGAGATTCCATGCTCATCGTAGATCAATTAACGGGGAAATCTGAATGCAAAGATGATATCTTAAGAATTTACTATGAAGATTGCCTTCAGCTGCTAAAGGAATTCAAGTCTGCAGTAATCGAGCACATTCCCAAAAATTACAATGAAGAGGCCAATAGGCTTGCCCAACACGCGTCCGGATATCGGCCGATTCAAGGGGCCATGATTCTGGAACTTGTGATCGATGATTGGCGAAAGGAGATTGCCGATTATTTGAAGGATCCGTCTCAAAAGGTGGATCGGCGAGTGCGTTTTCAGGCCACGAAATATGTGTTACTTGAAGACGATTTGTTTTACCGGACGATTGATGGGGTTCTTCTCAAATGCCTGGGAACTGAAGAAGCAAAGGTCCTGATGGGGGAAATCCATGAAGGTGTATGCGGAGCCCATCAATCGGCTCACAAGATGAAGTGGATGATCAGAAACAATGGGTATTATTGGCCGACGATTCTCGAAGATTGTTTCAAATATTATAAAGGTTGCCAAGACTGTCAGAAGTTTGGCAATGTGCAGCGCGCACCAGCTTCGGCTATGAACCCGGTATTCAAGCCATGGCCGTTTAGAGGTTGGGGAATAGATCTCATTGGGCAGATTCACCCTCCATCAAGCAAAGGGCACAAGTTTATATTAGTAGCCACTGATTATTTTACCAAATGGATGGAGGCAGTTCCGTTAAAGACCGTGACATCGGCCGATATGATCGATTTCGTTAAGAACCACATTGTTTATCAGTTCGGTATTCCTCAGACTATCACAACTGATCAAGGAACGATGTTCACCTCAGGGGAGTTCAAGGAATTCGCCGCCGATATGGGGATTAAACTGTTGAATTCTTCTCCGTACTATGCTCAAGCCAATGGTCAGGCCGAATCATCCAATAAGGGGATAATCAAGTTGATCAAGAGGAAGATAGAAGAACAACCCAAGAAGTGGCACATGTCTTTGGCTGAATCTCTATGGGCTTATAGGATGGTTTGCCACGGGGCCACTAAGATATCTCCTTATCAGTTGGTATATGGTCACGAGGCAGTCTTGCCTTGGGAATTAAGGACAGGGTCAAGGCGTATATCGCTTCAAGATCAGTTGACGGCCGATGATTATTCCTTCCTCATGAAGGAAGAGCTCGATGATTCGGTGGGTCAGCGATTGAGGGCCCTGATTAGCATCGAAGAAAACAAGAAAAGGGTGGCCAGGTGGTATGACAAGAAGATCAAGGTTAAACAATTCTCCCAAGGAGATTTGGTATGGAAGTTAGTGCTGCCGATAGGGTCTAAGGATCCCAAATTCGGTAAATGGTCGCCCACTTCGGAAGGGCCGTATAGAATCGGCTAATGTGCTCTGGGAAATGCATATATACTAGAAACTATCGAAGGGGAAGAATTCAGAACAGCCTTAAACGGGAGATATCTGAAGAGATACTATCCAAGTATATGGGTAGGTGCATAACTTGCGGTAAGATACATCAAGACAACGTGGCCAACTCCTATTGGCTCTTGTCTATATAGCCGATGTAAAAATGACATCGCCTTAAGGAGGAGACATTTTGATTTGGTCTGACCGATTCATTATTCGGTGAAAACAGTAGAGTACATGGCCGACGTGGTACAAGTCGCCCTTAGAATAAAAAAGTACCAATATATCTATTGATCACGCTTTTTCTTCATCTCTCGCTCAATCCGGCCTAATTTTATCAAAAGGCGGATGCTCTTCTCTTCTAGATCCTCTATGGTGGCTTCAGCCTCGACTTGATGAGGGAGTGGATGGCTCCTGTCAAGAGTTGGTTGGGATGTTCCCGCCGCAGCATCTTCAAGGGCAACTAAGCGAGGGAGTGGTTGACTCCTTTCAGTTGGCGGTCGCCTGGAGCAGTTAGTGTCTATATGGTCCCAGACTTTCTGGACGTCGGCAGGAACATGACCTTTGAGTTCTTCAAAGTGAGCTTTTATCAGATCTATGTCCACCTGCGACAGTGGTTCGTCTGAATGCATAACTTCAATTGCTTGTTCCAGACTGGGACTAAGGCGTTTCGGCTAAGAAGGGGCAAACAACTACCCAGTATCAGAGCGATTGAAATGTTGAGGGAGGAAATAGAAGAGGGTTCGTACCTGGTTGACAGAGAAGGAGGAAGATGAAGAAGACATCTTGATGTCCAGCCTGGGAGGATAAAGATCGAATTATTGGAGGGGAAGAAGATGGGTAATACAGACGCCTCTGGAAACGATGTGGGATCTCGTACTTATAGAAGGAAGGAGGTAAAGAGATGGTAGGATGCGTCCCATCAGAGTAAAAGTGTTCATAAATGAAAAGCTGCCAAAGAAGACGGTCCAAGTTCGAATCGGCGCGTCAACATTAAGAGGGCATTAAATGTTTACAGGATTCTTTACAATTCACCCAAGGAGGGCATCAATGGTCGCAATCGCTCGTCGCCTAATTTGATCGGCCGAGTCTAACACTTTTTGGTCGTCATCGGCCGATCCGGGAATTTCTAGCATATGACGATGAAGTTTTATTGCTTCACGGGCCAGGTTATGTCTTTCTTGCTTCAGCTCGGCGATGATAGATGGAAGGTCTTGGAGTTTCTTTTCTTTAGCAGCTATGGCTATGGTCACCTGCTCCATTTCTTTGGCTAGCTCTACCCTCCGTTGTTTGAGGCGATCTATGGCGCCGACGATATCTGGACGAGAGTTCTCAAGGAAGTTGATTCGCCGATGCACCTCTTGGGCTCAGTGTTTGTAAGAGTCTTCTTCCTCGCGGGCTTGCGCTAGCTTGGCGCGATCGGCCATATGGCGCAGGGCCCTGAACATTGAAGTCTGCATCGACTCTATGTATGCAGCAGGATCCAGAGTCTCTGTCGCTTCCTCTGGGATTCGGCCTCTGATGTCATTAAGAAGTCACCGAATCGATGAGGCATCTCCTACTAATCGGTCGATATCGTCTTGGAGGAGGGTCCGCATACTCTCGAGCTTGGTATGGACGTCATCAGGAATTGAGCTCGATGTAACTTGGTGTGAAGCGACCTCTTCATCGTCAGAAAGGGGAACCGCAAAAGAGAAAAAACTGTTATTAGGAGTGTCTTGTTCCTGCGAAAGAATAAAGATAAGGATTAGCAGACAGTAAAGGGGAATCGGCTGATTTGGGTGATAAGTTTCTTACCTCTTTGAAGCGGATTTCTCTTGCTTGCGCCGGCAGGAGTGCCACCCTCGTCTCAGGAACCGGTGCGATCGGCTCATCAGAAGAGGAAGACTCGACGACTATCAGTGCCCTACTCGGGCCAGCTTCCTGAAAAAGGGTATGGGAAATAGATTTTATGAGTATACTGCGAATAATTAAGTCTGATGATATGAGATACCTGCCATACCTCTGTGAGTCTTCCGGCCGATGTTTGTTGAGGAGGTACAATTGACGCACCCAGATTGGCCTACATCAAAATCGGTTAGTTTTTGTTGAATATCAAGAGATTGAGTTAAGCAACTCTCTACCTCGGTGAGGAGAATCGCTGGCGTTTCGGCTTCTGCTTGGGACGTAGCCGATTGCTGCGGAGACTGTGCTGGGGCAATTCGTGCAGCCTGGCAGGAGGAAGAGGTTAATATTGGTAGAATACTTAAAAGTATGTGAAGTAAGCGGAATTACCTGAACAGCTTCTACCAGCAATGATGCAGCGGCCGCTCCAACTTCTGTAGTAGTTTGGAGAGTGACCTCCTCGGCAATCGGCAAAGCTGGTGCAGTTTGGGTTTCAGCCGATGCCGCCGCCGATTGATCAGCCGATCCTATGCGGGCACATACTCGGCGGCTTGTCTTCTTTAAAGTAGGCCTTTTCGGCGTTTGCTTCCATCGGCCGCTGGTAATGTCTTTGATGGTCGGGGCATGATGGCCGATAAGTGGGAACGGTGTGTATGGGCGATTGCTCTCTATCGGCCTACCACTTCGGCTCCACGTCGGGGGAAGTTGACTTTTGGACTGAAAAGGGAAATACAAGTTAGCGGCGAGATTGTAGCATGAAAAGGGATAATGATGAAATCAGCTGGGAGAAAGGTAATACCGCTGCACTTGAATCGATGTTGTCTGGGTCCAAACTATTACAATATGTTGAGGGAGACGAACAGAAGAGATGCTGCTTCCATTCTGCCCACCATAGTTTGAATTGTTGGACGGCAAAGGGAGCCACTATCCAGTTGTTTAAAACGATGGTACTGGAGTCTGGCATCAAATTGCATAGCCGACTGTAGTCAAGGCTCTTGGTGAGTTCATCTCGTAATTTCGCACGGCCGGCTAAATAGACTTGAATCGGCAGCTGACCAAAGCCGAATTACCATGCTGCGATTGATGGGTTATAGAATTCGTAGGTTGGAAGGTCCTTCCCAGAAAAGAAGTTGGCCAGTAAAATCCCTGGCTTGATCAGAATGTTCATGAGGTCACCGTCAAAAGAGTTGGATGATGAATCATAACAGACGGGAAGCTCGAAAATCGGCCCTGTCATCTGATACGGGTACCAGCTGATGATCTCTTCACTGAAGCAGTTGTTAAAACATCTGAAGTATTCGGCCGTTCGGGTGGCAGTGAACTAACAACCAGGGAAGACTGATGCTGCTTCTGAAAGAGGTACACCGTCGTCGTATGGTGGGATTCTCCTCTGACTCGATATTGGGAAATGTTTTGGTCTCTATCTGCTGTTGGGAAACCTTGCTCATATACAGGTTAAGCCAGAGGGTGATGAACCACCAAGGACCACCAGGATTACCAATCGGCTCCCCTTTTGATAATTTGACGCCGATTTGGTGTATCATATGGTAGGCCGATCCTAATAGATGCTTTCCAAGGGGGGTGGCCGATCCTATTGACAGAGCTTCTGCCAGAGCTTGTGTATTGGATAAAGGACAAACTGCTCTACCACAGAAGAATTGCTTCTCTAGCCACAGCATTAAGAATGCTGTGTGTTCTCTCTCTGAAATCGTCCCGGTCCTCATGTTTTTGCTGATATACCCCTTCCACCCGCCGATTCCTTTTGTCTCTAGCCGATGGGTTGGTTTGATCAGATAATCAAAGGGTGTATCAGGGGAGGAGATATCAAGGCCGGTCAGCATCAGGACATCGGCTAGGGTTGGAGTCATAGGTCCGTGCCCAAAGAGAAACGCGTTGAGCGCGTCGGACCAGAAATAAGAGGCTGCTATTACTAAGGGTTCATTTTTCTCCATTTGGGACAAAGAGAGATTGATGCACTGGCCGATTTTTAACTCATCCCACTGAACTCTCTTGGAGTTGGCTAATCTTTGGTACCATTCTTTCCAGCCAGGGGTTTCATTCGGCCAAGATCTAAAAGCACCTGCCCACTGACCCAGATCCATAGGTGATTGCTTGAAGGGAATTCTATGAGTTTCTAAGTTGATCAAATCAGTTGGGTCTGGATTCCCCATGGGACCTAAGCAGATGAGACCAGGGGTTTCGGAAAGGGGAATAGTGATTTGGTGCCTAAAGGCCTAAAAAGGGGGAAAAGGGAGAAAACTGAGAATGGATCTAAAAAGTGCCCGAGCAGTAAAAAGTAAAAGAGGAAAGTTTCGGATGATTACCTCCGGAATGAAACTCATCGTCGCCGATGGAGTCACCGATGGAGTCGCCGATGGGACCGCCGTCGCTGAGGAAGTTGCCGGCGGAACCTCCGCGGTTGGTGAAGTTGCTGATGGCGCCGCCATTGGAGGGATGAAGCAGGTCGCAGGCGCGAGAAAAATCGCCGGAGGATGCGGTTGGAGACCGAGAGGGCGCAGGGAGAAGATGAACAGTGATTCGCTGGGAGGAGATTCCTAGGCTCGTGGGGAAGGAGCGGCGGAGAACGCCGGTACTTAAGGATGATCCGAGAGAGAAAGGGTAAAGGTGGGATTTTTGCCGCGCCATCTACACGAATTCCAGGGGAAAGTTGTCTCAAGCGCTCGGTTCGAGAAGATTGCAATCATCATGTAGAAGACCGCGAAACGCAGGGGGATTTTTGCTGCGTTTGTTTCGGAGGAAAGATTAAAGAAAAGAGTTTCGAAGTAAAAGTTATGTTTTACTCCGAAACTGGGGGGCATGTGTTGACGCCAGATTTTGACACGTGTTGAATCAGCGTCAGGAAAGGAAGAGACTGGCCGATGCGGCAGGTTTAAAGGCTACAGTTGGAAATCGGCCGATTGAGCCTACAGTTAGGGATCGGCCGATTGGCAATGCAGCTTGCACCAACAGATAAGGGGATGAAGCCATTGGAATCCCAACAGAGGATCTCAGTCAAAAATGACCTCACGTTGGTCGAAAGAACGATGCCGACTTGGTCGTGAAGCAATGAGAAGAATCCTGATTGGATTAGGAGAAGGCGGCAGAAGATTCTGCGGGAGCCCGTTTCCTTTAGGAAAATATTATAGATATAGTAGTTTTCTATTTAAATCAAGTTTGTAACGGATCGTAATCGATCAGGAGTCTTAGTCCTAGGGTATAAATAGGAGCCGTCAGGGCTTTGTAGGATATACATCAATCAATCAACAAAACAATCTACTTTTTCATCATACTTTACTTTCAAGTCGGCGACTTCGCCATTACTTCTTTTTCTTTCATGAGTTCGTACGGATTGGCAGGGCTGCATCGACACGATCTCCGGCCAATTGGTAGGTTCCGCTTATCGAATAACGTCTAAGCTTTAACTTCGGGCGCATCGCCGTTGTTTCGTTTAGATTTATTCACCAGTTATCGATATTTACCAGAATTATAGGTTTTACCTATTGTTCTAGTTTTATCACCAGTTATCCAGCTTGAGATCGAAACTATCGGCTTTATTATTGCTTTCCCTCATTCATTATTATACAGTCGATCAGATCTATTTCAAGTGTTGTATCTGTAATAATTGTTTAAGTTGCTCCAGTAGTTTTCTTTGCAATTATTACGTGATTATCGGCTGATCCATAGCCGGTCAGCTTCATAGCAAATCGGCCGATTCACCGATACGCTTTTCGGGACAGATCGGAACCTCAGCCGATCGGAACGCCCGGAATTTAATACGTTTATTTCCTTGTCAATCGACAGGTCAGATTGACTGGCACGCCGCGCGAACCGCACCAGGGCAATAACCCGAACAGGAGTTAAGCAGATTCTCCCGGGTCCTGTGTCCGACGCTGAAGGTCATCAACCGATCCCTGGCCGATTTTTAGCGCCAACAGTATGTTAAAAAACTTAACCACCACTACCACACACCGTGACCTTAGCATTTTCGCTAAACAGACGGGGCCTCAGTCATCAACAGGAATATTGTAACATAGCCCCATCTGTCGACCTTATGATTCCAACATAGGTAAAACAAGCAACTCCTATATCTCGCGAGTGACAGGAAATCACTCAACTTTTACCGGAGTCCTATTAGCATGGCAATCTAGCGACCGACACAGACTAGTGTTCATATCATCGGTAGTAGGATCATGCAACTAGGGTTTCAATCAACTCCTACAAACTTAATGCACAATACCATATATATAAATAAAAGTTGCATAAGTTTAAAAAAATAGGGGTTATGCTCCGGGGCTTGCCTTCTTGAGCAAAGCTAGCCGTGGGCTCTTCCGAACTTTGGTTCAAGTCTTCAGCACCTTCAGTTAGATTAACTTGAGCTTCGCACTGCTCACTCTCGGACTCTGGCACCACCTCGTAGGTTCCATCGGTGAGAGTCGTCGATTCTATATGAATGCATATGTAAGAGTAGTTTTAATAGTACAAGATAAATAACTTATTTCTCTATAAAGTTATAATTCAACAAAACTCAAGTTAAGTTGTAAAGCACTTCATTTTCTTTTCCTTGGGCAGTCATTTATCGAGTAGTATATGGATTAACTAACTTCATTAAGTAAGTGAGTGGTTTTGTCATTTCATAAACGGCCATTTTTCAAAAGTAAGAATGGATTAAAACAAAACAACTCGTAGAGATTGTTTATGGTGTTGAGATTTTTATGCAGAGCACATTACTTAAGTACAAACTCACTGTAAAACTTCCAGCCATTTTCATGTAGCAGATTAATTATGAAAAATACATTAAACAACTACTGCTAGGATTAAGATCTATTTATACAGAACAAACCATGCAATAACTAATTCTCAACATTTTACTGAGTACTCCTAAACTTATGGTGAGTCTACTGTAATCAAGATACAGAGCATAGAAAATAAGTCAAGATACATCTACATTAATCAAGATTTATTTCAACAGGTAGTACCACAAAGTTCCTGTATCTCAAACTTTTCCAACATGATAATCTACTCAAAGGTAGTCTCTGGTTAAAATTTCTTATTTTTCTAAGCATCAGAACTAGTTACTTTGATTTAATGTATTTTTTCTTAACTAAAAATATATGAGCAAATTATACAGAAGTAAAAAGTTCCAAACTTTATCCATAGCATTTATGCATCACGATTACTCTATTGTAAAAGTTTCAACCCTAAAATATCAGTAGAAAAGCATGAACTATTAACTCTAGCAAAATAGCACATCACACAAGATCCCACAAAAACTACTCGTAGAGACATGTTCTAGCATTGAAATTTTTACACAAGTCTTAACAAGCAGAGACTAGCCTACAGTCCAAAAATTATGCACAGTACTATCCTAGATCAAGAGATACATTTATGCCATCTGTTGACGCCAAATTTTGACGTGTGTTGAATCGGCGTCAGGAGAAGAAATTGGCCGATGCGGCAGATCTGAAGGCTACAGTAAGGAATCGGCCGATTGAGGTAACAGTTGGAAATCGGCCGATTGGTGAAGCGGCTTGCGCCAATAGATTGGAGCCACGACAGAGGATCCCGGTCAAAAGTGGCCTGATGTTGGTCAATGGAGCAATGCCGATTCGGTCAAGAAGCAATGGAAAAAGTCCTGATTGGATTAGAAGACGGCGACGGAAGATTCTGCGGGAGTCCATTTCCTTTTAAAAGATATTATAGATGTAGTAGTTTTCCTATTTGAAATAAGATTGTGACGAGTCGTAATCGACCAGGAGTCCTAGTTTTAGGGTATAAATAGGAGTCGCCAGGGCTTTGTACAAGAACAACACATCAATCAACAAAACACTTCTAGTTTTTTACTAGTACTTTACTTTCAAGTCGGCGACTTCGCCAATACTTTTTCTTCTTTCATGAGTTCGTACTGATTGGCAGGGCTGCATCAACTTGATCTCCGGCCAATTGGTAGGTTCCGCTTATCGAGTAACATCTGAGCTTTAACCATGGGCGCATCGCTGTGGTTTCGTTTGGATTTATTCACCAGTTATCGATATTTACTAGAATTGCAAGTTTTACCTGTTCTTCTAGTATTATCATTAGTTATCCAGCTTGAGATTGGAACTATCGGTTTCGTCATCGCTCTTCTTCGATTTATCGTCTTACAACCGATTAGATCTATTTCAAGTGTTGCATCTATAATAATTGTTTAAGTTGCTCCAGAAGTTTCTTTGCAATTATTACACGATTATCGGCTGATCCATAGCCGATCATCTTCATAGCAAATGGGCCGATTCGCCGACGCGCTCCTAAGCGGTATAGCTAAGCTTACTCATCAAGGGCAGTACAAGCCTGTGGGGTCGCTTCTGCAACTGGATAACTAGCACCGAAAACAACAGTCCGTCTACCAGGCGTTCATTGACCAATCCTCAGTAATGACCAACACGGTGTACAACGCCATCATCAGCTCACTGGCCAGCGGAATAGTTCAAGGCTATCAGGGGCCAGCGTATGCCCCGCCGATTGCACTTCCGGCCAGAAGCTTACCAGGCACGTCCCAATCGGCTCCTCAGCCGATATTGACGCAACGCGAGGGATACAACACTCAGTTGCCTCCAGCGTCTCCAAGATATAGCGGTGCACGATGTTTCCCATCACAGGCGCCGCTTCAACCCGTCCAGATTGCTTCTGTGCAATCGCTGCCCACAAGCTCAGTACCCTGGGGGGCATCGGTAACGACGGCTTTCCCCGATCCATCAACCGGGCATGGAAGCTATCCAATCCAGGCGCCGTTCCAATCGGCCGTCCGGCCGACGGTCCCTCAGTACCAACCAGTCTCATCAGAGATTGGCAGGGGGGCAGGCACTGTAGAGGCACTCAGAAGCACGGCGCCGATGATGATGTACGACGGGGCAGCGGATTCGCTTCGCCATCAACTATCAACTGCTCAGACGGCCATGACGCAACAAATTTCGCCGCATGCTTCGATCCATCACCCGGCCGCACCGCCGCCAATCCTCCAGCATATGCCGGCACCTCGGACGGCCGTCCATCAGCAGCAGGTGGACTGGACGGCAAGAATAGCAGAGGTAATTCAGGACCAGTTTGGGTTGAAGCCGAAAGTGCAGACTTACACATACAAGACGACATACCCATCGGCCTATGACTTGCTGCCGTTTCCACACCGCTACAAGGTGCCCGATTTCACCAAGTTTTCAGGGCTGGACGACACATCCACCGTGGAGCACATTAACAGATTCATCATCCAGTGCGGGGAAGCCGCCATGCAAGATGCTCTGAGGGTGCGTATGTTTTCATCGTCTCTGTCTGGATCGGCCTTCCAGTGGTTCACCACTTTACCAACAAATTCTGTTGTTACTTGGGCCGATCTGGAGAAGCAGTTCCATAAGTACTTCTACGCAGGAGTACACGAGATGAAGCTCTCAGATTTGACCAGCCTCAGGCAGAGGAGCGATGAACCAGTAACGGGATATATACAGAGGTTCAGAGAAGTCAGGAATAAATGCTACAGTCTGGCTCTGACCGATGCACAGTTGGCCGATATCGCTTTCCAAGGCCTCCTGCCACAAATCAAGGAAAGGTATGCTTCACAGGAATTTGAAAGCCTAAGCTAGATCGTTCACCGATTGGCAGGACAGGAAGTCCGTCCGCTTGAGCAGCGGAGGAATTTCCAGAAAAAAGGTGGCATATATAGAAGGATCTGAATCGGATGGAGAAGAAGAAATCGGCCTGGCAGAGTGGGTGAAAGGCAAAAAGCCAATATCATGCCCTTTCAAAAAGAAAGAACCAGAAACATTCGGCTTTGACACATCAAAAGCCGATAAGATTTTCAACTTATTACTCCAGGAAGGGCAAATCAAGCTGTCTCAGTATCATACCATCCCTTCGGCTGATCAGCTCAAGAAGATGAAGTACTGCAAGTGGCACAACGCCACGTCACATGACACAAACGAATGCAAGATCTTTCGTCAGCAGATACAATCGGCTATCGAGCAGGGGAGGCTCAAGTTTGAAATACCGGCTAAATTGGCAAAACCGATGAAAATAGACCAGCATCCTTTCCCGGCTAACATGGTTGACACGGGGAGAAATTCGCTTCAAACCAAGGTGCTGACGTCAGAATAGACAGGAAGGAGCGGCGCCGTTGACCGCAGGAAGCAAGTCACGGCGGATGAGGTCAAAGGGAAAAGGCGGGCTAAAGACAAGAGCAAAGGATCAGAACCATCACACAGACCCGTCACATCCCGATTCTTGCTCAGCAAATATCAGCGGCAGCAGGAACGGTCAAGATATCACGACGAAATAATACGCCGGCACGAGGATCACTGGCAATGTCCGTTCTTCATCCATTGCTGGGAGAACGACATCCGATTACCGTCAGCCGATAATTGTCCTGAATGCAACGGATTAAGCTGCGACGATCATCCGTTCAAGAGATCACGCACCAGAGACAGAGGATCAGAGCCGATCAGCAGAAATCGGCGCGTACAAGAAGGACGGCGCCTTTCAGTGCATGATCGGATGGGGGTCAGAGTTGACCGGTATCGCCGGTCGAAAGGCAGAATCGGCCAACAAGATCGACTAGGGGGCAGAATCAGCGTACACGATCGGCTGGAAGAAATGGCTGATGATAGGGTGTCAGATGAAAACCCCCTGGGAAGGGAACCAGATTGGGAGCACGCCAGAAGATCGGCCAAACCAATAAACCCCAGGTGGTGTCCTGAGGGCCTATCCAGATCCCAGAAACGGAGGATCCAATGCCTGCGCCTGTGGGAGCAACAAGAAGAAGACCACAGGCGGGCGATGGAGAAAAGAAACGTAAAGTCTCGGGTTTGGCGCCCCAAGAAAAACAACAGCCAGGAAGCAGACAACCAAGAATCGGCAGCTGACATCAACATGGTGTTCATATTGCCGATGGAATTCATGGTGCCTGGCGATCGAGACAAAGCGACAAAAGTGGAAGAGCAAATGGCGCAACTGGTGTTAGAGCCGATGACGGCTACTTTCGAGAAACCAGAAGAAGAAAAGCGGCAACATATTAAGGCGCTGTTTCTCAAAGGCTACGTTAACGGGCGACCCGTCACCAGACTACTAGTAGATGGAGGCGCCGCAGTCAACATCATGCCGTATGCCATGTTCCGCAAGCTAGGCAAGAGCGATGAAAACTTGACTAAGACGGACATGATGCTCAAGGACTTCGAAGGCAACATGTCTCCCGCCCGTGGAGCGCTCTGCGTCGACCTCACATTCGGCAGTAAGACCCTTCCTACTACCTTTTTCGTTATTAATGGTAAGGGGTCCTACAACATGCTGCTCGGTCGCGACTGGATACATGCAAACTGTTGTGTCCCATCTACGATGCACCAATGCCTCGTGCAATGGGTCGGCGACAGCACAGAGATAGTCACCGCCGATTCCGCCTACAGCGTCGCAGCAGCCGACACGCAACAGTGGAGCTGTGAACACGTCAGGTGTATATCTGGCAGGACTTGGGACACTGATTTCCTGATGGTGTCCGAATTCGGTCTACAGCCGATCCAAGCAGTCAGCTCTGAAGATTCAGAATAGATGGATCAGCTCGTCCGAGAAGACGGGAAGCTTGGGCATGGGTTTACGTCGGCCGATTCATTGGAAATGGTGGATTTGGGAGATAGAGGCAAGTCAAGGCCGACGTATATTAGTGCTAATTTGGATCCTAAGTATAAGTGTAAATTGATAAGTTTATTAAAAGAATTCAAGGATTGCTTTGCTTGGGAATATCACGAGATGGCAGGTCTAGACCGGTCCATTGTTGAAAACCGGTTACCTATAAAATCAGGATATCGGCCATATCAGCAACCTGCACGACGGTGCAACCCCAAGATTCTACCTGATATAAAGGCCGAGATCACAAAGTTAATTGAAGCAGGATTTATCCGGCAGTGCCGCTACGCCGAATGGATTTCTAATATTGTGCCCGTGTATAAGAAAAATGGAAAACTGCGCGTGTGCATCGACTTCAGGAACCTAAATCAGGCCACTCCGATTGTGGCAGAACCACCTGAATTAATCCGGCTCAAGTGTATTAACCATCACCATTAGGGCAATTCCGGTTAACCTTACACTTCAAACGGAGTAATCCGCTGGTCTGTCGGGTATAACCTCCCGATACAACCACGGTAATCGGATCGAGCGCCATACATACAAACGCTCACGCGACGGTGAGCCCAGAGAATACCACATTCCAGCAAATATTACAACATTAGCATAAGTAAATATTACAGACCAAGTTTTGAGTTTAGAAATCAAGTACTTCAATGATCACAAATAAGTTCTTCAGAGTTTTAAGTTGCAGCGGAAATAAACAACGGGAGCTACTCGACGATACAGGATGTCTCGATGAAGCCCGTACGAGACATCACTCGGCATTATCTCCGTTGGACGGGGGCGTATCCCATTCCACCGACCAACCAGGGGGAAGAGTGCAGGGCCAAGTCAAGCTAGCAATCATGTCTTCGAAGGTCTCACCTGAAAACGAGCCACAAGCAAGGCTGAGTATACTAATACTCAGCAAGACTTACCCGAGTAGTGGAATCTACTCCACCGACTCTAGACATGCAAGGCTTTTTGGCTCAGGGGTTTGTTTTGCCGAAAAAGCGTCTACAAGTGGGTCCTTACTTTCAACTTTTAGCTCAAGATTCTAGTTTCGTTAACCATTCTAGATAAGCAGCTATCCAAAAGCATACATGGTGAAGCATTAAGTTTTCATCCAACCAGTTTATTCATCATCATTGTTCCTCTTGTTACTCTATGGGTAAAAATGGTTAAGCAGTCTCAATAGCCGTGAGAAACGGACGATTCGAATCGAATTTCTTAACCTTGCAAGGGAAACCCAAACACACGTCACGTGGTTACTCCCTAGAGTCACACGTGCAACTTTTCCCCTTTCTTTCCGGGTTGTGGATAGAGGCTACCCTCCGAGAGTACAAGAGCCCCACGCCACGGTTCGGCGCCAGGTCGTGACCACTCTCTGCACTCGCCATATGCACATGGGACCGAAGTTCAAAGGGTAGGTTGCTGTCCACTTGCCGAGCCAATCAGGTACTAAAGCTTACCGATTCCCATAATCTCGGCATGTGTTTAGTACGTTCAAAGACTTAACCATCACTACCACACCCTGTGGCCTTAGCATCTTTCACTAGACGGGCGGGCCTCAATCGTAACCATCTTTCCATAGCCCGTCCGTGTCCTTATGATTGCAGCGTGTAGTAGACATTCAACTCCTATTTTCTCGCGAGTGACAGGAAATCACTCGACTTTTACCGGAGTCCTATTAGCACAGCATTCTATCGAACCTTACGTCTAGTTTTCAAGCAATGGTTCCTGATATCATGCAACTAAGTTTTCATCCAACTCCTATAAACTTAATGCACAAGCAAAGAGTAATGAGTTGCGTAATTTCGGAAAGAATGGGTTATGCTCCGGGGCTTGCCTTCGCGGTTCGCTTGGGGCTCTTCCGAACTTGGGCTCGGGTCTTCAAGAGCTTCAGTTACATTCGCTTGAGCTTCACGCTGCTCACTCTCAGACTCGGGCACCAGCTCGTAAGTTCCGTCGGCGAGAGTCGTCGATTCTACATGAATGCACAAGTTTAAGTCGTGGTAATGGTAATCGATACGATTTAAGTGTAATTACTACAACGGATGGTTTCTGGTCCTGAAATTTTGGGATTTAGGCACATCAGGTAAAGATGTGCTTACAGTAAAATTTTCAGCCAATTTTATGTAACAGGTTAATTACGAAAAATATATTACATAGTTGCTGTTAGATCCTCGTTCTTTTTGTACAGAACAATTGGTGCAATGACTGAGTCTGAGATTTTTACAGAGCTTTCACTTAAGCATGCAGAAGCTACTGTAATTTTTGTAGGATTTATCATGCAGTATTCAGAGCATAGAAAATATGACATTCCACACCTAGGCTTTTCAAGGATTCATTTTTACAGGACCGTACACAGGGTTTTTGTCCCTGGAACTTTTTACACAGCAACCTCTACCACAGTGTATCTCCTAGTAAAAATTGGAGAATTTTCCAAGCTAAGATACTATTTTCTTGATTTAACGTATGTTATGAGCACAAAAATCCAATAAATAGGTTACTGTGAGATAAAAAGTCTCCTAATTTTTCTCTGGCTTCTAGGTGCCAACATACTAGCAGAGAAAAAGTTTCATTAGGTGATTCATGACCTAACTGCAGGGATAAAATATTTTACTTAAACATGGTATGAAACTAAGTTTAATAAACAGTAAAGCTAGAGATGGAATTTGGGTCTGATCTTTTTACACAATCCTAAACATCAAGCAACTAACTCACTGCCCAAAATTTAGGTTTAGCATTGTTCTACAACCGTGGGTACAAAATAAGTCCATTAAAGCTTCCATTTAATGTAGAGCAAAATATGTTGCGATTCTGAGAAACTTTTTGTAACAGAAGTGGTAGAGTTTGTTCTAAGGATTCCAGAACAATTGAGTTTGCATTTTGTCTGAATTTTCTACAATTTTATACGAATTTTACAAGTTCACTGAATTTGAATCTAGATTTGAAACTTTCTTTTACAACTAGGTCCTTGAATCTTACGCGCAGACCCTTCTAAAGATTTAAATTCTTGCAATTGGGTCCTCGGGCGGCTCGGGTACGGCGGCCGGCCGAAATTCCGGCGAGGGGCTCGCCGGCGGCGAGGGGTGAGGGTCGGGGAAGGTTCAGGGGTGCGAGGTCTACCTCGTGGGGGTGTTGTTCAGGTAGGGGACGGCCGGGAAGGGCTCGCCGGCGTTGGAGCAGAGGCGGCGGCGGCGCGGCACGCGTCGACGGCGGTGCTCCGGCGGGCTTGGGGTGGCCCGGTCCGGTCAGCAAGCTTCAGCGGCGCGTGGGGAAGCTGCTTAGGGGCTTGGCTTGGACGGAGGAGGTCGGGGTCGCGCTGTCCACGGCGAGCAGGGGCGGCGGCGGCGGCGGCAGCGCGGGCGGCGGCGCTCCGGTGGTTCTGGGCGGCGTTGGGTGGGTCGGCGAGCTTCAGGGGGATGATGTAGTGGTGGCTGAAGCGTCAGTTTGGGCGGTGGGCGGCGCTCGGCGGCGGCAATGGCGACGGCGAGTGCGTTCTCGTGCGTGGCTCGCGCGGGCGGCCGGGGCTCGGCTTTTATAGGGGCAGGAGGGGGTGCGGAGGGGCCTGGGCAATGCGCGGGGCGGGGGCACGGCACGGCGCGGCGGGCGGCAGCAGAACGCCGGCGCGGCGTGCGGCGAGCGGGCGCGGCGACAGGGCGGCCGGGATATGGCGTGGGCGCGAGGGGATAGCGCTGGGCGTGGAGTGGTGGAGCAGCAGCTGCAGCGGCTCGGGCGGAGGGCGGACGCAGTGACGGGCGGGGCGCGGGAGCCGGGGCGGCACGGCGGGTCGCGGCGGTTGGGCGCGACGGGCGGCGGGGCTGGGCGCGGCAGCGGCGTGCGCACGCGCGGGCGCTCACTAGGCCGCGCGGCGTGGGGAGGGGGCAAAGCCGGCCGTGGCGGGGTGGCGCGGTGGCCACTGGCCTGGCGCCTCGCGCCGGTCAGGCGTCGCCGGCCACCTGGCGCGCGGCGGTCGGGCGGGGAGGAGAGAGGGGGGGGGGGGGGCGAGGGCCTGAATGCGAGAATTTGGAAAACTTCAGGGGGCTGGGTGCAAACAGGGCGTTTTCTCCTCTTTCTAATTTGAATTTCAAAAACTTTTGAACACGAAAGTTGTTCAGAATAAAAAGTTCTACAAGTTTGGTTTCAGGCAACATCTCATTTGGCTTATGGTTTGAAAGTTAAATTTAAAAGTTCAAAAATAACCAAATGTGCTCAAATTAAATTTGAATTCCAACTGAACTCGTTCTAATTCTTTCCACCCTTTCATTAGTTGGTTTAAACATAGGGTTAGGCTAATGACATTGATTTTGGAAATGTAATTTACCAGGGTTGTCACAGCCTTCCCCCCTTAACAAGAATCTCGCCCCGAGATTCGGTAATTCTTAGTGTGGGCGTGGGTGCACATACCGGTGGTTGAGATAAGAAACCCAGGGAAATGTTGGTTTAGGTAGCTCTCGGTTTCCCAGGTGGCTTCTTCTTCTGTGTGGTGATTCCATTGTACTTTGTACATTCTAATTAGTTTCCTCCTGGTCTCTCTTTCTTTTCGATCCAAAATCTTAACTAGGTGTTCGACATATGAGAGGTCGGGTTCCAACGATATTTCTTGTCGTTCCACAATCTCGGTAGGGACTCGAATACACTTCTTGAGTTGAGATACGTGGAAGACATCATGGGTGGTCGTGAGCTGAGGGGGCAGTCGTAATCTGTAGGCTACGGGTCCGCAGTTCTCCATGATCTCGTAAGGACCAACATAACGGGGAGCTAGTTTGCCTTTGATTCCAAATCTTCGCACTCCCTTGGTAGGTGAAACTCGAAGATAGACATGATCGCCAACTTCGAACTTTAGGGGCTTTCTCCTTTTGTCAGAATAGCTCTTTTGTCGAGCTTGTGCGGCTCTAAGATTTGCTTGTATTACTTTTACTTTCTCCTCTGCCTCGATTACCAGGTCGGGTCCAATAATTTGACGTTCTCCGGTTTGTGACCAGCTCAAAGGAGTTCGACACCTTCGTCCGTACAGGGCCTCAAATGGTGCCATTTTCAAACTCGTTTGATAGCTGTTGTTGTATGAGAACTCTGCTAGGGGTAGGCATTTGTCCCAATTCTTGTCATAGTGGATGACGCAAGCTCTCAGCATGTCTTCAAGAATTTGGTTTACTCTTTCCGTTTGTCCATCAGTCTGAGGATGGTATGCTGAGCTGCGAATCAGTTTAGTGCCAAGAGACGTTTGCAGTTGTTCCCAAAAGCGTGCTACAAACTGAGGACCACGATCGGAGATAATTGTCTTAGGTAGTCCATGTAGGCAAACAATACGATCGAGGTAGATCTCGGCATATTTCTTGGTTGAATAGATGGTGTGTACCGGAAGAAAATGTGCCGTCTTCGTAAGCCTATCCACGATAACCCATATGGAATCATGTTTCTGGGAAGTGTTTGGTAGTCCAACGATGAAGTCCATACTTATGTCTTCCCATTTCCAGGATGGTATAGGTAACGGTTGAAGTGTACCGGCTACTTTCAAGTGGCTAGCTTTTACTCTCTGGCACGTGTCACATTCCGAGACATACGTAGCAATTTCTCTTTTCATTCTAGTCCACCAGAAGTTTTGCCTTAGGTCTTGATACATTTTGCTACTGCCGGGGTGGATAGAGAATTTGGAAAGGTGCGCCTCATCAAGAATTTGCTTGCGGAGTTCACGATTCTTCGGAACGACTATACGACTTTCGAACCATAGAACTCCCTTATGGTCCTGGCGGAAACATTTATACTTCTCCTCACCTAGAGAGAGTTTTTGTTTGATGATCTTTATTCCTTCATCATGTAGTTGTGCCATGACGATTTGGTCGTGAAGAGTGGGCTCAACTGAGATGTGATCTAGAGTGCCTTGGGAAACCATTTCCATGTTAAGCTTCCTCATTTCTGCACATAATGTCTCATGGTAGGATTCCATGGATAAGCAATGGCAATGGGACTTGCGGCTTAGTGCATCCGCGACTACATTAGCCTTGCCGGGGTGATAGTGCACTTCAAGGTCATAATCCTTGATTAATTCTAGCCATCTTCGTTGTCTCATATTCAGATCGGCTTGTGTGAAGATATACTTGAGACTCTTATGATCCGTGTAGATATTGCATTGTGTATCCATGAGATAGTGCCTCCATATTTTCAGGGCGTGAATGACAGCTGCAAGCTCAAGATCATGAGTGGGATAATTTTTGTGGCAGAACCACCTGAATTAATCCGGCTCAAGTGTATTAACCATCACCATTAAGGCATCCTCGGTTAACCTTACACTTCAAACGGAGTAATCCACTGGTCTGTTGGGTATAACCTCCCGATACAACCACGGTGAACGGATCGAGCGCCGTTCATACAAATGCTCATGCGACGATGAGCCCAGAGAATACCACATTCCAGCAAATATTACAACATTAACATAAGTAAATATTACAGACCAAGTTCTGAGTTTAGAAAACAAGTACTTCAATTAACATAAATAAGTTCTTCAGAGTTAAGTTGCAGCGGAAATAAACAACGGGAACTACTCGACGATACAGGATGTCTCGATGAAGCCCGTACGAGACATCACTCGGCCTTATCTCCGTTGGACGGGGGCGCATCCCATTCCACCGACCAACCAGGGGGAAGAGTGCAGGGCCAAGTCAAGCTAGCAATCATGTCTTCGAAGGGCTCACCTGAAATCGAGTCACAAGCAAGACTGAGTATACTAATACTCAGCAAGACTTACCCGTGTAGTGGGAACTACTCCACGACTCTAGACATGCCAGGCTTTTTGGCTCAGGGGTTTGTTTTGCCGAAAAGCATCTACAAGTGGGTCCTTACTTTCAACTTTTAGCTCAAGATTCTAGTTTCGTTAGCCAGTCTAGGTAAGCAGCTATCTAAAGCATACATGGTGAAGCATTAAATTTTCCATCCAACCAGTTCATTCATCATCATTGTTCCTCTTCTTACTCTGTGGGTAAAAATGGTTAAGCAGTCTCAATAGCCGTGAGAAACGGACGATTCGAATCGAATTTCTTAACCTTGCAAGGGAAACCCAAACACACGTCACGTGGTTACTCCCTAGAGTCACACGTGCAACTTTTCCCCTTTCTTTCCGGGTCGTGGATCGGGGCTACCCTCCGAGAGTACAAGAGCTCCACGCCACGGTTCGGCGCCGGGTCGTGACCACTCTCTGCACTCGCCATATGCACATGGGACCGAAGTTCAAAGGGTAGGATGCCGTCCCCTTGCCGGGCCAATCAGGTACTTAAGCTTACCGATTCCCATAATCTCGGCATGTGTTTAGTACGTTCAAAGACTTAACCATCACTACCACACCCTGCGGCCTTAGCATTTTTCACTAGACAGACGGGCCTCAATCGTAACCATCGTTACATAACCCGTCCGTGTCCTTATGATTGCAGCGTGTAGTAGTCATTCAACTCCTATTTTCTCGCGAGTGACAGGAAATCACTCGACTTTTACCGGGGTCCTATAGCACAGCATTCTATCGAACCTTACATCTAGTTTTCAAGCAAGGGTTCCTGACATCATGCAACTAAGTTTTCATCCAACTCCTATAAACTTAATGCACAAGCAAGGAGTAATGAGTTGCATAATTTCGGAAAGAATGGGTTATGCTCCGGGGCTTGCCTTCGCAGTTCGCTTGGGGATCTTCCGAACTTGGGCTCGGGTCTTCAAAAGCTTCAGTTAGATTTGCTTGAGCTTCACGCTGCTCACTCTCGGACGCGGGCACCAGCTCGTAGGTTCCGTCGGCGAGAGTCGTCGATTCTACATGAGTGCACAAGTTTAAGTCGTGGAAATAGCACTTGATTACGATTTGAGAGTAATTACTACAAGGGATAATTTCTGGTTATGAAATTTTGGATTTAGGCACATCAAGGAAAGATGTGCTTACTGTAAAATTTTCAGCATATTTTATGTAACAGATTAATTCTGAAAAATATATTTCATTGTTGCTGTTAGACACTTGTTCTTTTTGTACAGAACAATTGGTGCAACAAATGAGTCTAAGATTTTTACAGAGCTTTCACTTAAGCATGCAGAAGCTACTGTAATTGTTGTAGGATTTATTATGCAGTATTCAGAGCATAGAAAATATGACATTCTACACCTAGGCTTTTTAAAGATTCATTTTTACAGGACCCTAAACAGAATTTTTGCCCATGAAACTTTTTACACAGCAACCTCTACCACAGTGTAACTCCCAGTAATAATTTGGGAATTTTCCAAGCTAAAATACTATTTTCTTGATTTAATGTATGTTATTAGCACATGAATCAAATAAATAGGTTACTGTGAGATAAAAAGTCTCCTAATTTTTCTCTGGCTTCTAGGTACCAATACATTAGCATAGGAAAAATTTCAATGGGTGACTCACCACCTAACTACAGGGATAAAACATTCCATTTACACATGAATTAAAACTAAGTTTAACAAACAGTAGAGCTAGAGATGGAATTTGGGTCTGATCTTTTTAGACAGTCCTAATCATCAAGCAACTAATTCACTGCCCAAAATTTAGGGTCAGCATTGTTCTAGAACAGTGGGTACAAAATAAGTCCATTAAAGCTTCTATTTAATGTAGAGCAAAATATTTTCAGATTCTGAGAAAATTTTTGTAACAAAAGTGGTATAGTTTGTTCTGAGGATTCCAGAACAGTTGAGTTTGCATTTTTCTGAATTTTCTACGATTTTATACGAATTTTACAAGTTCACTGAATTTGAATCTAGGGTTGAAACTTTCTTTTACAACTAGGTCCTTGAATCTTACGCTCAGACCCTTCTAAAGATTCAAATCCTTGCAATTGGGTCCTCGGCGGCTCGGGTACGGTGGCCGGCCGAAATTCCGGCGAGGGGGCTCGCCGGCGGCGAGGGGCGGGGGTCGGGGAAGGTTCAGGGGTGCGAGGGCTACCTTGTGGGGGGTGTTGTTCAGGTGGGGGACGCCCGGGAAGGGCTCGCCGGCGTTGGAGCAGAGGCGGCGGCGGCGCGGCTCGCGTCGACGGCGGTGCTCCGGCGGGCTTGGGGCGGCGTGGTCCGGTCGGTGAGCTTCAGTGGCGCGTGGGGAAGCTACTCAGGGGCTCGGCTTGGACGGAGGGGGTCGGAGTCGTGCTGTCCACGGCGAGCAGGGGCGGCGGCGGCGATGGCAGCGCGGGCGACGGCGCTCCGGTGGCTCTGGGTGGCGTTGGGTGGGTCGGCGAGCTGCGGTGAGGTGATGTAGTGGTGGCTGGGGGCTCAGTTTGGGCAGTGGGCGGCTGTGGAGAGCTGTCCACGGGCGGGTGGTGCTCGGCGGCGGCGATGGCGACGGCGAGGCGTTCTGGTGGCCGGGGGCTCGCGCGCGTGGCCGGGGTGGCGCTTTTATAGGGACAGGAGGGGGTGTGGAGGTGCCTGGGTGACGCGCGGGGCGGGGCACGGCAGCGGCGTGCACTGGCTGCGGCGGGCGGCGGCAGAACGCCGGCGCGGCGTGCGGCGAGCGGGCGCGGGCGACTGGGCGGCGGAGATACTGGCGTGGGCGCGAGGAGATAGCGCGGCGTGCGGATTGGGGAGCAGCTGCTGCAGCGGCTCGGGCGGAGGGCAGGCGCGGCAGCTGGCGGGGCGCGGGGGCCGGGGCGGCACGGCGGAGCGCGGCCACTGGGCGGGCGCGCGGCGGCCTGGGCGCGGTCAGCACGCGCGGGCGGGGACTGGCCGCGCGGCGTCGGGGCGGGGCAAAGCCGGCCGTGGCGGGGTGGTACGGCGGCCACTGGCCTGGCGCTTCGCGCCGGTCAGGCGACGCCGGCCACCTGGCGCGCGGCGGGCGGACGAGCGCGCGCGGCGCGGCAGAGGAGGGGGAGAAACGACGGACCGAAGTGCAAAAATTCAAAAAAGTTCAGGGGGCTGGGTGCAAACAGGGCGTTTTCTCCTCTTTCTGATTTGAATTTCAAAAACTTTTGAACACGAAAGTTGCTCAAAATAAAAAGTTCTACAACTTTGGTTTCAGGCAAAATCTCATTTGGCTTATGGTTTTAAAGTTAATTTAAAAGTTTCAAATGTGTCCAAATGTGCCCAAATTAAATTTGAATTCCAACTGAACCCGTTTTAATTCTTTCCACCCTCTCATTAGTTGGTTTAAAACATAGAGTTAGGCTTATGTCATTGATTTTTGGAATTGCAATTACCAGGGTTGTCACAGCCTTCCCCCCTTAACAAGAATCTCGCCCCGAGATTCGGTAATTCTTAGTGTGGGCGTGGGTGCACATACCAGTGGTTGAGACAAGAAACCCAGGGAAATGTTGGTTCAGGTAGCTCTCCGTTTCCCAGGTGGCTTCTTCTTCCGTGTGGCGATTCCATTGTATTTTATACATTCTAATCACTTTCCTCCTGGTCTCTCTTTCTTTTTGATCCAGGATCTTCACTGGGTATTCGACATACGAGAGGTCGGGTTCCAACGATATTTCTTGTTGTTCCACAATCTCGGTAGGGACTCGAATACACTTCTTGAGTTGAGATACGTGGAAGACATCATGGGTGGCCGTGAGTTGAGGGGGCAGTCGTAATTTGTAGGCTACGGGTCCGCGGCTCTCCATGATTTCGTAAGGACCAATATAACGGGGAGCTAGTTTGCCTTTGATTCCAAATCTTCGCACTCCCTTGGTTGGTGAAACTCGAAGATAGACATGATCGCCAACTTCGAACTTTAGGGGCTTTCTCCTTTTGTCAGAATAGCTCTTTTGTCGGGCTTGTGCGGCTTTAAGATTTGCTTGTATTACTTTTACTTTCTCCTCTGCCTCGATTACCAGGTCGGGTCCAATTATTTTACGTTCTCCGGTTTGTGACCAGCTCAAAGGGGTTCGACACCTTCGTCCGTACAGGGCCTCAAATGGTGCCATTTTCAAACTCGTTTGGTAGCTGTTGTTGTACGAGAACTCTGCCAGGGGTAGGCATTTGTCCCAATTCTTGTCATAATGAATGACACAAGCTCTCAGCATGTCTTCAAGAATTTGGTTTACTCTTTCCGTTTGTCCATCGGTCTGAGGGTGGTATGCTGAGCTGCGAATTAGCTTTGTGCCAAGAGATGTTTGCAGTTGTTCCCAAAAGCGTGCTACAAACTGAGGACCACGATCGGAGATAATCGTCTTAGGTATTCCATGCAGGCAAACAATATGATCGAGGTAAATCTCGGCATATTTCTTGGTAGAATAGGTGGTGTGTACCGGAAGAAAATGTGCCGTCTTCGTGAGTCTATCAACGATAACCCATATGGAATCATGTTTCTGGGAAGTGTTTGGTAGTCCCACGATGAAGTCCATACTTATGTCTTCCCATTTCCATGATGGTATGGGTAACGGTTGAAGTGTACCGGCTACCTTTAAGTGGCTAGCTTTTACTCTCTGGCACGTATCACATTCCGAGACATACGTAGCAATTTCCCTTTTCATTCTAGTCCACCAGAAGTTTTGCCTTAGGTCTTGATACATTTTGCTACTGCCGGGGTGGATAGAGAATTTGGAAAGGTGTGCCTCATCGAGAATTTGCTTGCGGAGTTCACGATTCTTCGGAACGACTATACGACCTTCGAACCATAGAACTCCCTTATGGTCCTGGCGGAAACATTTGTACTTCTCCTCACCTAGAGAGAGTTTCTGTTTGATGATCTTAATTCCTTCATCCTGTAGTTGTGCCATGACGATTTGGTCGTGAAGAGTGGGCTCAACTGAGATGTGATCTAGTGTGCCTTGGGAAACCATTTCCAAGTTAAGCTTCCTCATATCTGCGCACAATGTCTCATGGTAGGACTCCATGGATAGGCAATGGCAATGGGACTTGCGGCTTAGTGCATCCGCGACTACATTAGCCTTGCCGGGGTGATAGTGCACTTCAAGGTCATAATCCTTGATTAGTTCTAGCCATCTCCGTTGTCTCATATTTAGATCGGCTTGTGTGAAGATATACTTGAGACTCTTATGATCCGTGTAGATATTGCACTGTGTACCCATGAGATAGTGCCTCCATATCTTCAGAGCGTGAATGACGGCTGCAAGCTCAAGATCATGAGTGGGATAATTCTGTTCGTGGGGCCGTAGGGCTCGTGAGGCATATGCAATCACTCGATTCTCTTGCATAAGCACACATCCTAGACCAGTACCCGATGCGTCACAATACACATCGAATGACTTGGTATTATCGGGTTGAGCTAACACAGGTGCAGTGGTCAGATGCTCTCTGAGACTGTGGAAAGCTTCTTCACATTTCTCATTCCATACAAACTTTACTCCCTTCTTTAACAGTTCAGTCATGGGCTTAGCAATTCGAGAGAAATCCGGGATGAAGCGACGGTAGTAACCGGCTAAGCCGAGAAAACTGCGAATCTGATGAACAGAGGTAGGGGGTTTCCAATCCATCACCTCTTGTACCTTGCTGGGGTCAACAGCTATGCCTTCGCTGGAGATCGTGTGACCTAAGAACTTTACAGTATCCAACCAGAATTCACACTTGGAAAACTTAGCATAGAGCTGATGGTCTCTAAGTCGCTGAAGAACAATGCGAAGGTGCTTGGCATGCTCTTCCTCATCCTTGGAATAGATAAGAATGTCGTCGATGAACACTACGACGAATTTGTCAAGTTCGGGCATGAATACCGAATTCATGAGATACATGAAGTAGGCAGGGGCATTGGTGAGTCCAAAGGACATGACCAAGAATTCATATAGTCCATATCGTGTGGAGAAGGCAGTCTTAGGAATATCGCACGGGCGAATCTTGATCTGATGATATCCCGAACGAAGATCAATCTTTGAGAAGACTCTGGCTCCAGCTAATTGATCGAAGAGTACATCGATGCGAGGAAGGGGGTATTTGTTTTTAACAGTTACCGCATTGAGAGGTCGGTAGTCCACACATAATCTCAAACTGTCATCCTTCTTCTTTACGAATAGGGCTGGACATCCCCAAGGTGACGCGCTAGGGCGAATGAAACCTTTGTCCAATAGTTCTTGGAGTTGAAGTTTCAGCTCGGCCAATTCTTTAGGGGGCATCCTATATGGTCTTTTGGATATAGGTGCAGTGCCTGGTTGTAGTTCAATAACGAACTCAATGTCCCTATCCGGTGGCATTCCGGGTAAGTCATCCGGGAAAACATCGGCATACTCGTTTACCACAAGAATATCATCTAACTTAAGTCCTTCCATCTTGTAAGCACAGGAATTCGTGCAATCTATGAATGGTAGGTAAAGGGTAGTGGCTCCGTGACCAGGTGAATTTATCTCAACGGCTCGGGAAGAAAGGTCCAGTGTGACTCCATGCATAGCCATCCAGTTCATTCCCAAAATAATGTCCATGCCGTCAAGGGGTAAAAGGACAAGGTCCGTGTCAATGGTTTTACTACCCAATTTGACTGGTACTTGTCTGACCATTTGGTTTGAAGCAATTTTACCACCCGGTGTTGATATCATATATGACCCTTTTGTGTGACAAACATCCAAGCCTACTTTTGCACCGAATTTTGCACTTATGAAACTATGCGATGCACCAGAATCAAATAATATAACGGCAGGCTTGTTATGGATAGAGAATGTACCCGACATCACTGGGGCTCCTTCAGGAAGCTCTGCAAGCGTGGTGAAGTTAATCCGTCCTTGCTTGACTTGCAGGGTCTGTCTCTTGCCCCTGTTCTGGGTGTTCGGGTTGGATCCTTGACCTTGGTTGGGCTGTCCAGGCTGAGGGCATTCTCGTCCGAAGTGGCTGGAACTCCCGCATTTGAAACAGCGATTCGCGGGGCTAGGTCGAAGAGACTGCTGAAGAATGGGCCTCGGACCATTCTGTGGAGGCATCGGGGGTCGTACCATGCCTGGCTGCTGTGGGGGTCTGGCAATCCATCTACCTGGCTGCGGGGCCCTTGGTGGAGCTGTGGGTGCTGTATTTTGCACGATGCGATACCTCAGTGGCTGAGCGCCCGAGGGTCCAGCTAGCGCCTTTCTCTTCTTTTCAGCACGATGAGCCTCAATACAGTCCTCTTGAGTGATGGCCATGTTGACTAGCTCATTATATGTGTCGGCTTTGACAAGATTCAGTCGTTCCTTGAGTTTAGTACTCAGACCTCTACGGAAACGATCACGCTTCTTGGCATCTGTGTCTGCGTGATAGCCCGCGTATTGGCACAGGTTGTTGAAGGCTTGAGCATACTGAAGTACAGTGCGGTTACCCTGAGTGAGAGCTAAAAACTCATTTAGCTTTCTTTCTATGAGACCTTCGGGAATATGGTGTGCCCGGAACGCAGTCTTGAATTCATCCCAGGTGACAATGCGATCAGCGGGGAGCATAGCAAAATAGTGGTCCCACCATAGACGAGCCGTACCGCGAAGCTGCTGCGCGGCAAAGCGGGCCTTGTTTTCATCCGAACATGGGGCCACAAGTAGAGAAAACTTGGACTCGATTGTGCGAATCCAAGCGTCCGCATCCAAGGGTTCCTCCGTCTCGTGAAACAAGGGAGGCTGGGTCCCTAGGAAATCCGTGTATCCCGCAGCTTGGGGTTGGGGAGCATTGTGCCCACCCCGCTGCTGGTGCTGTCCTTGCACGAGCTGGCGGAGCAACTCGGTTTGAGCGGCCATTACTTCTACTAAACCAGGTGGTGGCTGTGGCTGTGGTTGTGATCCACTTGCGCTAGCACCAAAACCATCCGGGTTACCACGGGTTGCTCCAACCATCTGAAAAGGCGAAGGTTCCTCATTAGCAACATGATCCATGTTGCTTCCATGACTCAAAAAGATCTAACGCGGAATAGAAGACTTCCGAAACGTCATGGATGGAATCATGGGCATAAAAACTGTCTGCCATAAGAATTTTATAACTCCTGGTAGGTTCATCCAAAGTTCCTCATATTTTGGCAGTGGATAGGGAATTTAGGGATGTACAACTTTGATATTCAGCCAAGATGCTAAATCGACGGATAAGATGGTCAAACGATTCACTCTTTGCTTCCCTGTTTTGGCTGTCTTTCAGCAGAACGAGTCATAGTATCTGGCCTATAACTTCAACAGTTCTGGTCCAAAAATTCTCATCTTTTACCAGAACATTCCTAAGGTATTTGTGCACCACTTTTCTATTCAACACTTTGGCTGGATTAGGCTCTAAGATGGCTGTTTCCTTAAGGTCTCACTTCTTTGTCTACCCAGAATTTTCAGTGAACAGGGGGCCAATATTTCGTGCACCAGGGAAAATCTACCCAGCCAAAATTTACCAAATTTTAACAGAAGCTTCCTGGGTAAATTTGGAACAGGTTTTGTGTTGTGCTCTTTTGTAGAAACCGCAGGAAAGGGGGCCTAAAAATTTAAGAGGCAGAAGTGCTTATTCTGGATAGAAATCTGACATTCCGTGGTTTCTGTTATTTCTTACTATCCATGAGTTCAGAATTTTTGATTTTTGAACAGGGGATAGAACACGAAATTTTGAACAATTCTTTCAACATGAACTTTACCAGAAAAGGTCATTTTCTTGGGTCAATAAATCTTTCTTTTCGGTCATGGCAGATTTGTGACAGATTCGCTAGATAGTCCTTATGCAAACCACGCTTAGATACGCAAGAACCTTACCACTCTCATACAACGCATTTTTAATTTCAGATACATATGTTCATGATGTATGCACGTCCTATTCGTCCCCACAAAATAAAATAATTGCCAAATAGCTTTGGTCTTACGAAGATAGTTTCGGTGGCTTACACAATACGGCTCTCCTATAATAGCTAGTCGAGTCTTTCTAATCGTTCCTTAACTTATCGAAATCGCGGTTAGTGTACCTGCAGAAGACTGACAAAGCATATATATTTTATGAACCTTTCATGCCAGCACTCATGAAAGCGTCCGTAATCATTACCGTTTACTTATAGAAACGATATCTGTACAATTTCCGCCGTACAAACGACGTTAACATACGCTATCGAGATAGCGTATTCACGGGGGTACCGTCATGAGACGGGGGTATGAACAGCGATCGCCATACCCTACGCCGAACCTTCTACTCCCAATATGTTCAACTAACAGTTGGCATATTGGCAGCACCTCAAGTAAGCCACTGCTTGAGGGCAGCGTTCGGTTCGCCTCACCGACAGGAAGGCCAAGCTCTCTCAGTTGGCTGAGGATCCTTACCTTCTTACCTTAGCGATGAGTGCGTCGTTACAGAATTTAAGGTTGGTTGTGCATGAAAGTAAGTTTTGACAGAAGGTAATGTGCTGGAAGTCAGTTGATAATACATATAGAAGTTAGATAGCCACCTAGTAACTTTCCCATAATCCCTTAGGGCTTTACAAACTAGGCACCATCCTTATCGTACCAACGCTTTTCGCAACACAACCTTCTAGTCAAGTTTTTAGTAAAATGAGTTTTTAAGGCTTGTAGCATTCTCTGGCGTATGTATTTCGGCTCTGGTGTCCGCTGTTGCAAGCTGTGGCACCAGCTACGGCTCTGATACCAGCTGTGGCAGAACCACCTGAATTAATCCGGCTCAAGTGTATTAACCATCACCATTAAGGCATCCTCGGTTAACCTTACACTTCAAACGGAGTAATCCACTGGTCTGTCGGGTATAACCTCCCGATACAACCACGGTGAACGGATCGAGCGCCGTTCATACAAATGCTCATGCGACGATGAGCCCAGAGAATACCACATTCCAGCAAATATTACAACATTAACATAAGTAAATATTACAGACCAAGTTCTGAGTTTAGAAAACAAGTACTTCAATTAACATAAATAAGTTCTTCAGAGTTAAGTTGCAGCGGAAATAAACAACGGGAACTACTCGACGATACAGGATGTCTCGATGAAGCCCGTACGAGACATCACTCGGCCTTATCTCCGTTGGACGGGGGCGCATCCCATTCCACCGACCAACCAGGGGGAAGAGTGCAGGGCCAAGTCAAGCTAGCAATCATGTCTTCGAAGGGCTCACCTGAAATCGAGTCACAAGCAAGACTGAGTATACTAATACTCAGCAAGACTTACCCGTGTAGTGGGAACTACTCCACGACTCTAGACATGCCAGGCTTTTTGGCTCAGGGGTTTGTTTTGCCGAAAAGCATCTACAAGTGGGTCCTTACTTTCAACTTTTAGCTCAAGATTCTAGTTTCGTTAGCCAGTCTAGGTAAGCAGCTATCTAAAGCATACATGGTGAAGCATTAAATTTTCCATCCAACCAGTTCATTCATCATCATTGTTCCTCTTCTTACTCTGTGGGTAAAAATGGTTAAGCAGTCTCAATAGCCGTGAGAAACGGACGATTCGAATCGAATTTCTTAACCTTGCAAGGGAAACCCAAACACACGTCACGTGGTTACTCCCTAGAGTCACACGTGCAACTTTTCCCCTTTCTTTCCGGGTCGTGGATCGGGGCTACCCTCCGAGAGTACAAGAGCCCCACGCCACGGTTTGGCGCCGGGTCGTGACCACTCTCTGCACTCGCCATATGCACATGGGACCGAAGTTCAAAGGGTAGGATGCCGTCCCCTTGCCGGGCCAATCAGGTACTTAAGCTTACCGATTCCCATAATCTCGGCATGTGTTTAGTACGTTCAAAGACTTAACCATCACTACCACACCCTGCGGCCTTAGCATTTTTCACTAGACAGACGGGCCTCAATCGTAACCATCGTTACATAACCCGTCCGTGTCCTTATGATTGCAGCGTGTAGTAGTCATTCAACTCCTATTTTCTCGCGAGTGACAGGAAATCACTCGACTTTTACCGGGGTCCTATAGCACAGCATTCTATCGAACCTTACATCTAGTTTTCAAGCAAGGGTTCCTGACATCATGCAACTAAGTTTTCATCCAACTCCTATAAACTTAATGCACAAGCAAGGAGTAATGAGTTGCATAATTTCGGAAAGAATGGGTTATGCTCCGGGGCTTGCCTTCGCAGTTCGCTTGGGGATCTTCCGAACTTGGGCTCGGGTCTTCAAAAGCTTCAGTTAGATTTGCTTGAGCTTCACGCTGCTCACTCTCGGACGCGGGCACCAGCTCGTAGGTTCCGTCGGCGAGAGTCGTCGATTCTACATGAGTGCACAAGTTTAAGTCGTGGAAATAGCACTTGATTACGATTTGAGAGTAATTACTACAAGGGATAATTTCTGGTTATGAAATTTTGGATTTAGGCACATCAAGGAAATATGTGCTTACTGTAAAAGTTTCAGCCAATTTTATGTAACAGATTAATTCTGAAAAATATATTTCATTGTTGCTGTTAGACACTTGTTCTTTTTGTACAGAACAATTGGTGCAACAAATGAGTCTAAGATTTTTACAGAGCTTTCACTTAAGCATGCAGAAGCTACTGTAATTTTTGTAGGATTTATTATGCAGTATTCAGAGCATAGAAAATATGACATTCTACACCTAGGCTTTTTAAAGATTCATTTTTACAGGACACTACACAGGGTTTTTGCCCATTAAACTTTTTACACAGCAACCTCTATCACAGTGTAACTCCCAGTAATAATTTGGGAATTTTCCAAGCTAAAATACTATTTTCTTGATTTAATGTATGTTATTAGCACATAAATCAAATAAATAGGTTACTCTGATATAAAAAGTCTCCTAATTTTTCTCTGGCTTCTAGGTACCAATACATTAGCATAGGAAAAATTTCAATGGGTGACTCACCACCTAACTACAGGGATAAAACATTCCATTTACACATGAATTAAAACTAAGTTTAACAAACAGTAGAGCTAGAGATGGAATTTGGGTCTGATCTTTTTACACAGTCATAATCATCAAGCAACTAATTCACTGCCCAAAATTTAGGGTCAGCATTGTTCTAGAACAGTGGGTACAAAATAAGTCCATTAAAGCTTCTATTTAATGTAGAGCAAAATATTTTGAGATTCTGAGAAAATTTTTGTAACAAAAGTGGTAGATTTTGTTCTGAGGATTCCAGAACAGTTGAGTTTGCATTTTTCTGAATTTTCTACGATTTTATACGAATTTTACAAGTTCACTGAATTTGAATCTAGGGTTGAAACTTTATTTTACAACTAGGTCCTTGAATCTTACGCTCAGACCCTTCTAAAGATTCAAATCCTTGCAATTGGGTCCTCGGCGGCTCGGGTACGGCGGCCGGCCGAAATTCCGGCGAGGGGGCTCGCCGGCGGCGAGGGGCGGGGGTCGGGGAAGGTTCAGGGGTGCGAGGGCTACCTTCTGGGGGGTGTTGTTCAGGTGGGGGACGGCCGGGAAGGGCTCGCTGGCGTTGGAGCAGAGGCGGCGGCGGCGCGGCTCGCGTCGACGGCGGTGCTCCGGCGGGCTTGGGGCGGCGTGGTCCGGTCGGTGAGCTTCAGTGGCGCGTGGGGAAGCTACTCAGGGGCTCGGCTTGGACGGAGGGGGTCGGAGTCGTGCTGTCCACGGCGAGCAGGGGCGGCGGCGGCGATGGCAGCGCGGGCGGCGGCGCTCCGGTGGCTCTGGGTGGCGTTGGGTGGGTCGGCGAGCTGCGGTGAGGTGATGTAGCGGTGGCTGGGGGCTCAGTTTGGGCAGTGGGCGGCTGTGGAGAGCTGTCCACGGGCGGGTGGTGCTCGGCGGCGGCGATGGCGACGGCGAGGCGTTCTGGTGGCCGGGGGCTCGCGCGCGTGGCCGGGGTGGCGCTTTTATAGGGACAGGAGGGGGTGTGGAGGTGCCTGGGTGACGCGCGGGGCGGGGCACGGCAGCGGCGTGCACTGGCTGCGGCGGGCGGCGGCAGAACGCCGGCGCGGCGTGCGGCGAGCGGGCGCGGGCGACTGGGCGGCGGAGATACTGGCGTGGGCGCGAGGAGATAGCGCGGCGTGCGGATTGGGGAGCAGCTGCTGCAGCGGCTCGGGCGGAGGGCAGGCGCGGCAGCTGACGGGGCGCGGGGGCCGGGGCGGCACGGCGGAGCGCGGCCACTGGGCGGGCGCGCGGCGGCCTGGGCGCGGTCAGCACGCGCGGGCGGGGACTGGCCGCGCGGCGTCGGGGCGGGGCAAAGCCGGCCGTGGCGGGGTGGTACGGCGGCCACTGGCCTGGCGCTTCGCGCCGGTCAGGCGACGCCGGCCACCTGGCGCGCGGCGGGCGGACGAGCGCGCGCAGCGCGGCAGAGGAGGGGGAGAAACGAGGGACCGAAGTGCAAAAATTCAAAAAAGTTCAGGGGGCTGGGTGCAAACAGGGCGTTTTCTCCTCTTTCTGATTTGAATTTCAAAAACTTTTGAACACGAAAGTTGCTCAAAATAAAAAGTTCTACAACTTTGGTTTCAGGCAAAATCTCATTTGGCTTATGGTTTCAAAGTTAATTTAAAAGTTTCAAATGTGTCCAAATGTGCCCAAATTAAATTTGAATTCCAACTGAACCCATTTTAATTCTTTCCACCCTCTCATTAGTTGGTTTAAAACATAGAGTTAGGCTTATGTCATTGATTTTTGGAATTGCAATTACCAGGGTTGTCACAATTTTGCTCATGGGGCCGAAGGGCTCGTGAGGCATATGCAATCACTCGATTCTCTTGCATAAGCACACATCCTAGACCGGTACCCGATGCGTCACAATACACATCGAACGACTTGGTATTATCGGGCTGAGCTAACACAGGTGCAGTAGTCAGATGCTCTCTGAGAGTGTGGAAAGCTTCTTCACATTTCTCATCCCATACAAACTTCACTTCCTTCTTTAACAGTTCAGTCATGGGTTTAGCAATTCGAGAGAAATCCGGGATGAAGCGACGGTAGTAACCGGCTAAGCCGAGAAAACTGCGAATCTGATGAACAGAGGTAGGGGGTTTCCAATCCATCACCTCTTGTACCTTGCTGGGGTCAACAGCTATGCCTTCGCTGGAGATCGTGTGACCTAAGAACTTTACAGTATCCAACCAAAACTCACACTTAGAAAACTAAGCATAGAGCTGATGGTCTCTGAGTCGCTGAAGAACAATATGAAGGTGCTTGGCATGCTCTTCCTCATCCCTGGAATAGATAAGGATGTCATCGATGAACACTACGACGAATTTGTCCAGTTCGGGCATGAATACCGAATTCATGAGATACATGAAGTAGGCAGGGGCGTTGGTGAGTCCAAAGGACATGACCAAGAATTCATATAGTCCATATCGTGTGGAGAAGGCAGTCTTAGGAATATCGCAGGGGCGAATCTTGATTTGATGATATCCCGAACGAAGATCAATCTTTGAGAAGACTCTGGCTCCAGCTAATTGATTGAAGAGTACATCGATGCGAGGAAGGGGGTATTTATTTTTAACTGTTACCGCATTGAGAGGTCGGTAGTCCACACATAATCTCAAACTGTCATCCTTCTTCTTTACGAATAGGGCTGGACATCCCCAAGGTGACGCGCTAGGGCGAATGAAACCTTTGTCCAATAGTTCTTGGAGTTGAATTTTTAGTTCTGCCAATTCTTTAGGGGGCATCCTATATGGCCTTTTGGATATAGGTGCAGTGCCTGGTTGTAGTTCAATGATGAACTCAATATCCCTATCTGGTGGCATTCCTGGTAAGTCATCCGGAAAAACGTCGGCATACTCGTTCACCACGGAAATATCCTCTAGCTTAAGTCCTTCCATCTTGTAAGCGCAGGAATTCGTGCAGTCCAGGAATGGTAGGAAAAGGGTAGTGGCTCCGTGACTAGGTGAATTTATCTCCACAACTCTGGATGAGGGGTCTAGTGTGACTTTGTGCAAAACCATCCAATTCATGCCCAAAATAAGATCCATGCCGTCAAGGGGTAATAGAATCAAGTTTGTGTTGATAGTTTTACTACCCAACTTGACTGGTACTTGTCTGATCATTTGATTCGAGGCAATTTTACCACCCGGTGTTGATATCATATAAGACCCTTTTGTGTGACAAACATCCAAGCCTACTTTTGCACCGAATTTTGCACTTATGAAACTATGCGATGCACCAGAATCAAATAATATAACTGCAGGCTTGTTATGGATAGAGAATGTACCCGACATCACTGGGGCTCCTTCAGGAAGCTCTGCAAGCGTGGTGAAGTTAATCCGTCCTTGCTTGACTTGCAGTGTCTGTCTCTTGCCCCTGTTCTTGGCGTTCGGGTTGGATCCTTGGCCTTGGTTAGGCTGCCCAGACTGAGGGCATTCTCGTGCGAAGTGGTTGGAACTCCCGCATTTGAAACAGCGATTCGCGGGGCTAGGTCGAAGAGACTGCTGAAGAATGGGCCTCGGACCAGTCGGTGGAGGCATCGGGGGTCGTACCATGCCTGGCTGTTGTGGGGGTCTGGCAATCCATCTCCCTGGTTGAGGGGCCCTTGGTGGAGCTGTGGGGGCGGCATTTTGCACGATGCGATACCTTGGTGGTTGGACGCTTGATGGTCCAGCGGGTGCCTTTCTCTTCTTCTCGGCCCGGTGTGCCATGATACAGTCTTCCTGGGTTATGGCCATATTGACCAACTCGTTGTAGGTGTCAGCCCTGGCTAGGTTCAGACGTTCCTTGAGCTTGGTATTCAGACCTCGGCGGAAACGATCACGCTTCTTGGCATCTGTATCAGCGTGATAGCCCGCATACTGGCATAGGTTGTTGAATGCCTGGGCGTACTGCAGCACGGTGCGGGTACCCTGGGTGAGTGCCAGGAACTCATTCAACTTCCTCTCCATGAGACCCTCGAGGATATGATGTGCCCGGAACGCGGTCTTGAATTCATCCCAGTCGACCACATGGTCAGCCGGGAGCATCGCAGAATAGTGGTCCCACCACAGTCGAGCGGTACCGCGAAGCTGTTGCGCGGCAAAACGAACCTTGTTGGCCTCTGAGCATGGGGCCACAAGTAGTGTGAACTTGGATTCGATGGTGCGAATCCATGCATCTGCGTCCAGGGGTTCCTCGGTCTTATGGAACAAGGGCGGCTGGGTCCCTAGGAAATCCGTGTATCCTGCAGCTTGGGGTTGGTGAGCATTGTGCCCACCCCTCTGCTGGTGCTGTCCTTGCACGATCTGACGCAGCAGTTCGGTTTGAGCGGCCATCACTTCCACCAAACTGGGCGGGGGTGGTGGCGATTGCCGCGAGCGGCTGCCACCGGCACCAAAACCCTCGGGGTTGCCACGGGTTGATCCAACCATCTGAAACGTGAAAGGTTACCATTAGCAACGCGATCCATAATACTTCCTCGATTCATAAATGATTGGTGTAGTCAAAGACTTCCGAAATCACAGCTAGAAGTATGGACAGAATCTCTGTTTGCTACGAGAAAAATCATAGCTTGCTGTGGGTCCATCCAAATCATCTCAAACTTTTGCAGTAGTCAGAGAATTTAGGAATGCACCACTTTGGTATTTAACTTCGGTGCTAGAACTGTAGCTAAAGTGGTCGAAAGGCTCGTCCTTTGCCTTACTGTTTTAGCTGTTTTTTAGCAGATTGATCGGTACTGTTTCGCCTATATCTCAAACTAGCGAGGTCCAATGATGCTGAATTTTTATGAGAACCTAGATCACAAAATTTAGCACAAGTTTGGTATTCAACACTCAGCCAAGAAATGCAAGGAGACATGGATAAAACTTCCGACAAGTCTCAGCGATTGTGGATTTCATCGTTTACCAAATTACAACGAAATCTCCCAAGTTTATCGCCGTTCCTTACAAGCTGAGGGTATCCACCTGGGTCAGGTGTTCCCAACACAAAAGAGTTACTCAACTCCTAGTTAGCCTATTACAACACTTGCCCAAAAGTTAGGCTATCCTATCAAGGAGTATGTGCAAAAAGTCCTCCTAGGTCGTCCTCTAAAAATCATCCAAGTCGTTGACGGACGACTCGCTGTGAGCAGGAGAGTGAGCTCCCATCTGAGGTGCCTGTGGTACCTCACCCTCGAAATCCATACCGGAGATACCATCAATCTCCTGTGGCTCCTCCTCATCTTCCTCCATGTCCTCCTCATGGGGATGGTCATTTTGATCATGGTGCCACTGAATGTGCTCATTAGCATCCTCCAACTCAAGGCTCAGATCATGGAGCTGCTCCTCCAACTGTGCTATCGTGGCATCTCTCTCACCCATGAGAGTGTCCTGCTCCTGAATTTGGCCCTCAAGTTGGCCAATCTGAGCATCTCTGTCCTCAAGTTCCTGACTGAGCTCCTTAATCTGCTCATCCCTGGTATCTGCCATCATGTGGTAGGCCTGAGCAAGATCAGTGAGCTGCTCAAGTGCGTGACTCTGGAGAGTCTGAAGCCGGTAGAGTGCACTCATGCACCGCACGGAGGTATGAATAGTTTCCTGGGCATGAAAGTCTACCAAATACTGTGCGTGCTGCACCCTGTTGAGCCAAAAGGGGTCGTTGTCCTGGGCAGCAGGAAACAAGCCAATGGGAGTGAGTGTGACAACCTCGGGACGCTGCGCACAAAAAGTGGTGAGCGCCCTCATGGCTGCAAGCTCCCAAGTATCGGCCAAACGGCGACCAACAGCCTCAAGCTCCAAGGCGGGCCACTCCGGGTGTAGCGGGTGCGGGAAGATAGTCACGTTGACACGGCACTGGGTAACTCCATTTTCTGCAAACTCCAGTCCGGCGTAACGTGGGGGAACTAGATAGCCCGCGGTACGCAGAACATCCCACAAAATAGAGGGAAAGCCCTCCCAGTGGAGACACTGCGAGTGTATGCGTCCATCCTCATCCACCATCATAGCAACAGGCTCGGCCATCTGAACAAAAGATCAAATTGAGTGAGATAGCGAAAAACTGTGAACAGCACAAGAACAGATTCTGTATAGTGTGCAAAAATAACCATAACTGCCACAGTTCTAATCCAAAAATTCTCAAATTTCACCAGATCGCTCCTAAGGTATTTGTGAACAACTTTGCTAGTCAACTCCAGAGCTGAATAGGTCTCTAAGATGGTCTTTCTTTTCAGGTTTTACCTTACTGTCTACCCAGAATTTTCAGTGAACAGAGGGCCAGAGTTTCGTGCACCAGGGAAAATCTACCCAGCCAAAATTTACCAAATTTTAACAGCAGCTACCTGGGTAAATTTGGAACAAGTTTTGTGTTGTGCTCTTTTGCATAAAACCGCAGGAAGGGGGCCTAAAAATTTAAGAGGCAGAAAGGCTTATTCTGGACAGAATTCTGACATTCCAAGGTTTCTGTTATTTCTCACTATCCATAAGTTCAGAATTTTTCATTTTTGAACAGAAGATAGAACACAAAATTTGGAACAATTTCTTCAACATGAACTTTATCAGAAAAGGTCATTTTCTTTTGCCAATAAATCGCTCTTTTCGGTCACAGCAGGTTTCGGACAGTTTCGCTAGATGGTCCTTAGGCAAACCATGCTTAGATGCGCAAGAACCGTACCACTTTCATAAATCGTATTTTCAATTTCCGATATATATGGTTATGATGCATGCACGTCCTATTCGTCCTCACAAAATAAAATAACTGCCAAATACTTTTGGTCTTACGAAGGTAGTTTCGGTGGCATACACAATACGGCTCTCCTATAATAGCTAGTCGAGTCTTTCTAATCGTCCCTTAACTTATCATAATCGCGGTTAGTGTACCTGCAGAAGATTGACAAAGCATATATATTTCATGAACCTTTCATGCCAGCACTCATGAAAGCGTCCGTATTCATTACCGTTTACTTATAGCAACGATATCTGTACAATTTCCGCCGTACAGACGACGTTAACATACGCTATCGAGATAGCGTATTCACGGGGGTACCGTCATGAGACGGGGGTATGAACAGCGATCGCCATACCCTGCGCCAAACCTTCTACTCCCAATATGTTCAACTAACAGCTGGCATATTGGCAGCACCTCAAGTAAGCCACTGCTTGAGGGCAGCGTTCGGTTCGCATCACCGACAGGAAGGCCAAGCTCTCTCAGTTGGCTGAGGATCCTTACCTTCTTACCTTAGCGATGAGTGCGTCGTTGCGGAATTTAAGGTCGGTTGTGCACGAAAGTAAGTTTTGACAGAAAGTAACGTGCTGGAAGTCAGTTGATAATACATATAGAAGTTAGATAGCCACCTAGTAAACTTTCCCATAATCCCTTAGGGCTTTACGAACTAGGCACCATCCTTAACATACCAATGTATTTCGCAACACATCCTTCTAGTCAAGTTTTAGTAAAACAAGTTTTTAAGGCTTGTCGCATTCTCTGGCGTATGTATTTTGGCTCTGGCGCCAGCTGTTGCCAGCTGTGGCACCAGCTACGGCTCTGATACTAGTTGTGGCAGAACCACCTGAATTAATCCAGCTCAAGTGTATTAACCATCACCATTAGGGCAATTCCGGTTAACCTTACACTTCAAACGGAGTAATCCGCTGGTCTGTCGGGTATAACCTCCCGATACAACCACGGTAATCGGATCGACCGCCATACATACAAACGCTCACGCGACGGTGAGCCCAGAGAATACCACATTCCAGCAAATATTACAACATTAGCATAAGTAAATATTACAGACCAAGTTTTGAGTTTAGAAATCAAGTACTTCAATGATCACAAATAAGTTCTTCAGAGTTTTAAGTTGCAGCGGAAATAAACAACGGGAGCTACTCGACGATACAGGATGTCTCGATGAAGCCCGTACGAGACATCACTCGGCATTATCTCCGTTGGACGGGGGCGTATCCCATTCCACCGACCAACCAGGGGGAAGAGTGCAGGGCCAAGTCAAGCTAGCAATCATGTCTTCGAAGGTCTCACCTGAAAACGAGCCACAAGCAAGGCTGAGTATACTAATACTCAGCAAGACTTACCCGAGTAGTGGAATCTACTCCACCGACTCTAGACATGCAAGGCTTTTTGGCTCAGGGGTTTGTTTTGCCGAAAAAGCGTCTACAAGTGGGTCCTTACTTTCAACTTTTAGCTCAAGATTCTAGTTTCGTTAACCATTCTAGATAAGCAGCTATCCAAAAGCATACATGGTGAAGCATTAAGTTTTCATCCAACCAGTTTATTCATCATCATTGTTCCTCTTCTTACTCTGTGGGTAAAAATGGTTAAGCAGTCTCAATAGCCGTGAGAAACGGACGATTCGAATCGAATTTCTTAACCTTGCAAGGGAAACCCAAACACACGTCACGTGGTTACTCCCTAGAGTCACACGTGCAACTTTTCCCCTTTCTTTCCGGGTTGTGGATCGAGGCTACCCTCCGAGAGTACAAGAGCCCCACGCCACGGTTCGGCGCCGGGTCGTGACCACTCTCTGCACTCGCCATATACACATGGGACCGAAGTTCAAAGGGTAGGTTGCTGTCCACTTGCCGGGCCAATCAGGTACTTAAGCTTACCGATTCCCATAATCTCGGCATGTGTTTAGTACGTTCAAAGACTTAACCATCACTACCACACCCTGTGGCCTTAGCATCTTTCACTAGACGGGCGGGCCTCAATCGTAACCATCTTTCCATAGCCCGTCCGTGTCCTTATGATTGCAGCGTGTAGTAGACATTGAACTCCTATTTTCTCGCGAGTGACAGGAAATCACTCGACTTTTACCGGAGTCCTATTAGCACAGCATTCTATCGAACCTTACGTCTAGTTTTCAAGCAAGGGTTCCTGATATCATGCAACTAAGTTTTCATCCAACTCCTATAAACTTAATGCACAAGCAAAGAGTAATGAGTTGCGTAATTTCGGAAAGAATGGGTTATGCTCCGGGGCTTGCCTTCGCGGTTCGCTTGGGGCTCTTCCGAACTTGGGCTCGGGTCTTCAAGAGCCTCAGTTAGATTCGCTTGAGCTTCACGCTGCTCACTCTCGGACTCGGGCACCAGCTCGTAAGTTCCGTCGGCGAGAGTCGTCGATTCTACATGAATGCACAAGTTTAAGTCGTGGTAATGGTAATCGATACGATTTAAGTGTAATTACTACAACGGATGGTTTCTGGTCCTGAAATTTTGGGATTTAGGCACATCAGGTAAAGATGTGCTTACAGTAAAATTTTTAGCCAATTTTATGTAACAGGTTAACTATGAAAAATATATTACATAGTTGTTGTTAGATCCTTGTTCTTTTTGTACAGAACAATTGGTGCAACGACTGAGTCTGAGATTTTTACAGAGCTTTCACTTAAGCATGCAGAAGCTACTGTATTTTTTGTAGGATTTATCATGCAGTATTCAGAGCATAGAAAATATGACATTCCACACCTAGGCTTTTCAAGGATTCATTTTTACAGGAACCTACATAGGGTTTTTGTCACTGGAACTTTTTACACAGCAACCAATACCACAGTATATCTCCTAGTAAAAATTGGAGAATTTTCCAAGCTAAGATACTATTTTCTTGATTTAACGTATGTTATGAGCACAAAAATCCAATAAATAGGTTACTGTGAGATAAAAAGTCTCCTAATTTTTCTCTGGCTTCTAGGTACCAATATACTAGCAGAGAAAAAGTTTCATTAGGTGATTCATCACCTAACTGCAGGGATAAAATATTTTACTTAAACATGGTATGAAACTAAGTTTAATAAACAGTAAAGCTAGAGATGGAATTTGGGCCTGATCTTTTTACACAATCCTAAACATCAAGCAACTAACTCACTGCCCAAAATTTAGGTTCAGCATTGTTCTACAACCGTGGGTACAAAATAAGTCCATTAAAGCTTCCATTTAATGTAGAGCAAAATATGTTGAGTTTCTGAGAAACTTTTTGTAACAGAAGTGGTAGAGTTTGTTCTAAGGATTTCAGAACAGTTGAGTTTGCATTTTTCTGAATTTTCTACGATTTTATACGAATTTTACAAGTTCACTGAATTTGAATCTAGATTTGAAACTTTCTTTTACAACTAGGTCCTTGAATCTTACGCGCAGACCCTTCTAAAGATTTAAATTCTTGCAATTGGGTCCTCGGGCGGCTCGGGTACGGCGGCCGGCCGAAATTCTGGCGAGGGGTGATGGTCGGGGAAGGTTCAGGGGTGCGAGGGCTACCTCGTGGGGGTGTTGTTCAGGTAGGGGACGGCCGGGAAGGGCTCGCCGGCGTTGGAGCAGAGGCGGCGGCGGCGCGGCACGTGTCGACGGCAGTGCTCCGGCGGGCTTGGGGCGGCCTGGTCCGGTCAGCAAGCTTCAGCGGTGCGTGGGGAAGCTGCTCAGGGGCTTGGCTTGGACGGAGGAGGTCGGGGTCGCGCTGTCCACGGCGAGCAGGGGGCGGCGGCGGCGGCGGCAGCGCGGGCGGCGGCGCTCCGGTGGTTCTGGGCGGTGTTGGGTGGGTCGGCGAGCTTCAGGGGGATGATGTAGTGGTGGCTGAAGCGTCAGTTTGGGCGGTGGGCGGCGGTGGAGAGCTGTCCACGGGCGGGCGGCGCTCGGCGGCGGCAATGGCGACGGCGAGTGCGTTCTGGTGCGTGGCTCGCGCGGGCGGCCGGGGCTCGGCTTTTATAGGGGCAGGAGGGGGTGCGGAGGGGCCTGGGCAACGCGCGGGGCGGGGGCATGGCACGGCGCGGCACTGGGCGCGGCGGGCGGCAGCAGAACGCCGGCGCGGCGTGCGGCGAGCGGGCGCGGCGACTGGGCGGCCGGGATATGGCGTGGGCGCGAGGGGATAGCGCTGGGCGTGGAGTGGTGGAGCAGCAGCTGCAGCGGCTCGGGCGGAGGGCGGACGCAGTGACGGGCGGGGCGCGGGAGCCGGGGTGGCACGGCGGGTCGCGGCGGTTGGGCGCGACGGGCGGCGGGGCTGGGCGCGGCAGCGGCGTGCGCACGCGCGGGCGCTGACGGGGCCGCGCGGCGTGGGGAGGGGGCAAAGCCGGCCGTGGCGGTGTGGCGCGGTGGCCACTGGCCTGGCGCCTCGCGCCGGTCAGGCATCGCCGGCCACCTGGCGCGCGGCGGTCGGGCGGGGAGGAGAGAGAGGGGGGGGGGGGGGGGCCGAGGGCCTGAATGCGAGAATTTGGAAAACTTCAGGAGGCTGGGTGCAAACAGGGCGTTTTCTCCTCTTTCTGATTTGAATTTCAAAAACTTTCGAACACGAAAGTTGTTCAGAATAAAAAGTTCTACAAGTTTGGTTTCAGGCAACATCTCATTTGGCTTATGGTTTGAAAGTTAAATTTAAAAGTTCAAAAATAACCAAATGTGCTCAAATTAAATTTGAATTCCAACTGAACTCGTTCTAATTCTTTCCACCCTTTCATTAGTTGGTTTAAACATAGGGTTAGGCTAATGACATTGATTTTGGAAATGTAATTTACCAGGGTTGTCACACCGATGGACGGATATCTGATGCCGACGGCCGATATCTTGGTAGATGCTGCCGCAGGGCACAAAGTCATCAGTTTCATGGATGGCAATGCCGGGTACAATCAGATATTAATGGCCGAAGAAGATATCTCGAAAACAGCTTTCAGGTGTCCAGGTCACCTTGGTTTATTCGAGTGGGTTGTAATGACCTTTGGGTTAAAGAACGCCGGTGCTACATATCAGCGGGCCATGAACTATATCTTTCACAAGCTTATTGGTACATCGGTGTAAATTTATATAGATGGTGTCATGGTCAAGTCAAAAGGTCATCAAGAGCATCTGGCCGATTTACAAGAAGTACTGGAGTGCACAAGGAAGCATGGGTTGAAAATGAACCCGAACAAGTGTGCATTTGGCGTATCGGCCGAGCAATTCTTAGGATTCATGGTCCATGAGCGCGGGATAGAGGTCAACCGGAAGACCATAGACGCCATCAACAAAGTTGTGGCCCCACAGAATAAAACTGAGCTGCAGTCCCTCATCGGCAAGGTCTACTTTATCAGAAGATTCATATCCAACCTGTCAGGGCGTATTCGAGCTTTTACCCCTTTGTTGAAATTAAAGCCCGATCAAGAATTTGTATGGGGAGAAGAACAACGCAGAGCATTGGAAGATATTAAGCAATGTCTGATTTCACCTCCGGTGTTAGTCCCGCCACAGCCTGGTAGGCCGTTCAAATTATATTTATCGGCTGATGAACAGGCTATTGGATCGACGTTGGTACAGGAGTTCGAAGGGAAAGAACGGGTGGTATATTATGTCAACAGAAGACTCCTGGACGCCGAAACAAGATATTCCCCGGTGGAGCGGCTGTGCTTGTGTTTATACTTCTCGTGTACCAAGCTCAGGCACTATTTGTTATCGGCAGAATGCATAGTTGTATGCAAAGATGATGTGGTGAGATATATGCTATCATTGCCGATTTTGAAAGGGCGGATTGGAAAATGGATCCTGGCTCTATCAGAATTCGACTTAAGGTACGAATCGGCCAAAGCTGTCAAGGGTCAAGTCATGGCCGATTTCGTAGCTCAGCATTGTGGACCAGAAATTGCTGTCGTAGAACCGGTTCCATGGACTCTATACTTCGATGGTTCTTCGTGTGGGGCCGGATCAGGAATCGGCATCGTTCTTGTATCGCCTCGGGGGGCAAGTTATGATTTCTCTCTGCCGATAGAAACATCCGCAACCAATAACCAGGTGGAATATCGAGCTGTCCTAAAAGGTATCCAATTATTAAGGGAAGTCAAGGCTGATGCAGTTGAAATTTTTGCAGATTCCATGCTCATCGTAGATCAGTTAACGGGGCGATCTGACTACAAAGACGATATCTTGAGGATTTATTATGAGGATTGCCTCCAGCTTTTAAAGGAATTCAAGTCTGCAAAAATTGAGCATATCCCCAGAAATTATAATGAAGAGGCCAACAGGCTGGCCCAACATGCGTCCGGATATCGGCCGATTCAGGGAGCTATGATTTTGGAGCTCACGGCCGATGACTGGCAAAGGGAAATCGCCGATTACTTGAAGGACCCCTCCCGGAAAGTGGATCGGCGAGTACGTTTTCAAGCCACAAAATATGTGTTACTTGAAGATGATTTATTTTACCAGACGATTGATGGAGTTCTTCTCAAGTGCCTGGGAACAGAAGAAGCGAAGGTCCTGATGGGAGAAATCCATGAAGGCGTATGTGGAGCCCATCAATCGGCTCACAAAATGAAATGGATGATTAGAAACAATGGGTATTACTGGCCAATGATTCTTGAGGATTGTTTCAAATATTATAAAGGATGCCAAGACTGTCAGAAGTTTGGCAATGTACAGCGCGCGCCAGCATCGGCTATGAATCCAGTAATCAAGCCGTGGCCCTTCAGAGGTTGGGGAATAGATCTCATCGGACAGATTCACCCTCCATCGAGTAAAGGGCATAAGTTCATATTAGTGGCCATCGATTATTTTACTAAGTGGGTGGAGGCAGTTCCTTTAAGGAATGTGACATCGGCCGATATGATTGAGTTCGTTAAGAGCCATATTGTCTATCGATTCGGTATTCCTCAGACTATCACAACTGATCAGGGAACAATGTTCACCTCTGGAGAATTCGGAGAATTCGCCGCCGATATGGGGATTAAATTATTAAATTCTTCTCCGTACTATGCTCAAGCCAATGGCCAGGCAGAATCATCCAATAAGGGGATAATCAAGTTGATCAAGAGAAAGATAGAAGAACAACCCAAAAAGTGGCACATGTCTTTGGCTGAATCTTTATGGGCTTATAGGATGGCTTGTCACGGAGCCACTAAGATATCTCCTTATCAGCTGGTTTATGGTCATGAGGCAGTCCTGCCTTGGGAATTAAGGATGGTGTCAAGGCGTATATCGCTTCAAGATCAGTTGACGGCCGATGACTATTCCTTCCTCATGAAGGACGAGCTCGATGACTCGGCAGGTCTGCGGTTGAGGGCCCTGATTAGTATAGAAGAAAACAAGAAAAGGGTGGCCAGATGGTATGACAAAAAGGTTAAAGTTAAACAATTCTCCCAGGGAGATTTAGTATGGAAGTTGGTGTTGCCGATAGGGTCTAAGGATCCCAAATTCGGTAAATGGTCACCCACTTGGGAAGGGACGTACAAAATCGGCCGATGTGCCCCTGGAAATGCATATATTCTGGAAACTATTGAAGGGGAAGAATTCCCAAGAGCTTTAAATGGTCGATATCTGAAGAGGTACTATCCAAGTATTTGGGTAGATGCATAACTTGCAGTAAGGTATATCAAGACAACATGGCCGACTTCTATCGGCTTTCGTCTGCATAGCCGATGCAGAAATGACATCGCCCGAAGAAAGAAAACATTGTGATTCGTTTTGACCAGTTCATTATTAGATGAAAACGACAGAGTACATGGCCGACATGGTATAAGTCGCTCTTATAATAAAAATACCGATATATCTATTGACTACGCCTGTTCTGGATTTCTCTCTCGATCCGGCCCAGTTCTATCAGAAGGCGGGTCCTATTCTCCTTTGGATTCTCCACGGTGGCTCCAATCTCAGCTTGATGGCAAAGTTCTATCAGGAGGCGGGTCTTCTTCTCCTCCAGACTCTCCATTGCAGCTTCAGTCTTGACTTGATGAGGGAATGGAGGACTCTTTTCAGAGTGTAGTCGCTTACGGACCAAGCAGTGAGCATCTATAAGGTCCCAGTACTTTTGGACAACAGCAGGAACATGATCGTTAAGTTCTTCAGAATGAGCTCTTATCAGATCTTTGTCTGCCTGCGATAGTGGTTCGTCTGAATGCGTAACTTCGATCGGTCGTTCCAGACTGGGGCTAAGACGCTTTGACTAAACAGGGATGAAAAGCTACCCAACATCAGAGCGATTGAGATGTCTAGGGAAAAGGCGGGACTTTTGCCGCGCCGTCTACACGAATTCCAGGGGAACAGTAGTCTCGAGCGCTTGGCCCGAGAAAATCACAATCATTATGTAGAAGACCGCGGAACGGAAGGAGATTTTTACTGCGCCCATTTCGGAGAAAAGGATTAAAGAAAGAGTTTTGAAGTAAAAGTTATGTTTTACTCCGAAACTGGGGGGCATGTGTTGACGCCAAATTTTGACGCGTGTTGAATCGGCGTCAGGAGAAGAAATTGGCCGATGCGGCAGATCTGAAGGCTATAGTAAGGAATCGGCCGATTGAGGTAACAGTTGGAAATCGGCCGATTGGTGAAGCGGCTTGCGCCAATAGATTGGAGCCACGACAGAGGATCCCGGTCAAAAGTGGCCTGATGTTGGTCAACGGAGCAATGCCGATTCGGTCAAGAAGCAATGGAAAAAGTCCTGATTGGATTAGGAGACGGCGGCAGAAGATTCTGCGGGAGGCCGTTTCCTTTTGAAAGATATTACAGATATAGTAGTTTTCCTGTTTGAAATAAGATTGTGACGAGTCGTAATCGACCAGGAGTCCTGGTTTTAGGGTATAAATAGGAGTCGCCAGGGCTTTGTACAAGAACAACACATCAATCAACAAAACACTTCTACTTTTTTACTAGTACTTTACTTTAAAGTCGGCGACTTCGCCAATACTTTTTCTTCTTTCACGAGTTCGTACGGATTGGCAGGGCTGCATCAACTTGATCTCTGGCCAATTGGTAGGTTCCACTTATCCAGTAACATCTGAGCTTTAACCACGGGCGCATCATTGTGGTTTCGCTTGGATTTATTCACCAGTTATTGATATTTACTAGAATTGCAAGTTTTACCTGTTGTTCTAGTATTATCACCAGTTATCCAGCTTGAGATTGGAACTATCGGCTTCGTCATCGCTCTTCCTCGATTTATCGTCTTACAGCCGATTAGATCTATTCAAGTGTTGCATCTGTAATAATTGTTTAAGTTGCTCCAGCAGTTTCTTTGCAACTATTACGCGATTATCGGCTGATCCATAGCCGATCATCTTCATAGCAAATCGGCCGATTCGTCAACGCGCTCTTAGGGACAGATCGGAACCCCAGCCGATCGGAGCGCCCTGAATTAAATACTCTTATTTCCTTGTCAATCAACAGGTCAGATTGACTGGCACGCCGCGCGAACCGCACCAGGGCAAATAACCCGAACAGGAGCTAAGCAGATTCTCCTGGGTCGTGTGTCCGACGCTGAAGACCATCGGCCGATTCTTGGCCGATTTTAGCGCCAACACCATCAAATTATCCGGTGGATGCTCGATGAACACCCCTACCTAGCGCGCCAGCTGTCGGTGTTTTACCGCCACGCCCACCGAGGGATACCAACGAGGTGGTGAGTTTGTAGGTAGGGTGTCACCGAGATCAGGAACTCGAAGGTGCAAAGGAACGCAAGGTTTAGACAGGTTCGGGCCGCCAAGAGCGTAATACCCTACGTCCTGTGTGGTTTGTATTGCCTTTGATGATGATTGTCCCCGAGGGCGTGCCTGTCCACCCTTATATAGTTTGGGGGGACAGGATTACATGGAAGTCCTAGTCGGGTACAAGCCCAGGAGTCCTACCCGAGTACTTCTCTGATAGTTTCCCCCCGTGTCCGACTAGTTTCACTATTGTAAGAGTAATCCTACTGCATTATGAGTAGTTACAACAGATGTAGCACGTGGGCCATGTCCCATCCCGTATCCAAGGAGAAGTGTGCCACGTGGGCAGTCCCGTGTGCCCGGGTCTGACAAGCTCGCGAGCTATTCGTAGCCGAGTACTGTAGACGTTCGAGTACTTCTGAAGGCGTCTTTGAGTTCCCCCGAACCTCATCTTGAAGGTGTCCTCCTAGTACTTCCTTGGCTGCGTCGAGGTTGTGAGGTGCTCATGCCCCGAGTAGTTGTCCAGTCTTCTTTATATGGGGTGCGATTAAACTCGCACTCCATATGGAGTAGCCCTCGAGCCTTAGGTTGACTCGTAGAATCAGGCTAAGGGTCAATTTAATCTTGAGTCTTCTGTCCTTATCTTCCAGCAGATTTGAAAATAAGTCGCTGATGACACGTGTCCCGCAGCCCTAGAGCCTTGAATCCAAATCCGCAAGGATTGGAATAAAGGATCCAAAGAATCGTGGAATGCAATATATGGCGTCGACAATTTGATGGTGAACATGGGCAAATTGGTGTAGTAAATTTGAAAACCTCTTTTTTTGGGATGAATTCCCTAAAAAAATGGTTAAACAAATAACATCTCAAACATCACCCCAAGTTACCTCTCAAATAAACTGTTGTGCCCTGAGCCAATGACTAAATAAGTCCTCTGGGTAATAAATTGAACAAACCCCTTATTTCAGAATAAAAGTCCCTGAAATGATGGTTATCAAACATCTACCCAAGATAGATCTTAAGATGCCTCTTGGACCGGGTATTGGCGAGGAATTTTTATAGCGTCCAACATATAAATATGAGAGCTGTCCCTTGAGGCACACAGAGTGCCTTGCCGCATTAAGCTCCCGAGCCAGGAGCTAGATGATAAGCATAAATTAGTCGTAGCAGAAAGGTGGCGCTAGCCCCCGAGCCCAGGCATTCGGCAAGTAACCCCGGGTGCTTGAGGAGTCGATGAAGCCATGTAGTCGAAGTCGATCCCGACTAGGATTGTAGTCAAGACAAGTAGTCGAAGTAGTCGAACAGGTGTAGAACTAGTCGTAAACTAGTAAACTTCTTGTCATGGGAACGAGGCCCCCTCAATAACATAGTGTACAAGTCGAAAACTAGTAATATGTTACTGGAAATAAGGGAGCGAGGCCCCTTCAGTAAACTTGCACGTAGCACCGGTCGTAAACTAGTAAAACAGCGTTGTGCTGGGAGTATGAGCACAAGGCCCCTTCAGTAACCCAAGAGACTAGTCGGAAACTAGTAATTAGGTACTGGAAATACGGTAGCGAGGCCCCTTCTACAAACTTGCACATAATACCAGTCGTAAATCTGTAAAATGGCGTTGTACTGGAAGTATCAATCTCTAGACACCAATAGAAGATGTCACCAGTTGATCAAGGATGAAACCGACGTAGATGTTCAATATTCCAAGAATTTGGTGCCTCCTGGCCATTCGGGTACTGTAAGCGATAAGATCCAGAGCCTGTAACCTTGTGCACAATGAAAGGTCAGTCCCATCGTGAGTTGAGCTTGTGTAGTCCAGTATCATCATAGATTCATCGAAGAACCATATCTCCAACGTTGAAAGAGCGTCGTTGAACGTTCCTGTCATGGTAACGATGAACTCCTTGTAAGTAGCGGACCGCCTGCAACAATGCATTGCATCGGATTTCCTCAGCTGAGTCAAGCTCCAGATGTCTTGCAGTGTCAGCCTCGCCTTCGTCAAACATTTCCAGTCGTGGAGACTTCCACATCACGTCAGCTAGTAATATAGCTTCAGACCCGTATACGAGAAAGAAAGGTGACTGGCCTGTGGCTTTGCTCGGTTGAGTGCGAAACCCCCAGACTACTGATGAGATATCATTGATCCACTTGCCGCCCTTTTTGTTGTTCTCGTCGTACAGTCTTTTCTTCAGTCCATCAAGAATCAAGCCGTTGGCGCGCTCTACCTGGCCATTAGCCCGCGGATGAGCCACCGAAACATATTTGACTTCAATGGAGCTACGTTCACAGAAATCCCAGAACTGATGCGAGTGGAAATTGGATCCCAAATCTATGATGATGGTGTTGGGAAGACAAAGCGGTGTAAGATGTTGCAGATGAAAGTAACCACTCAATATGCAGTGAGCGTACGATTGGTTTGTACTCGATCTACTTGGTAAACTTGTCGATGGCCACCAACACGTGTGTGAAACCTCCTGGCATAGTTGTGAAGGGCCCTATCATGACCAGGCCCCAGCATGCAAATGGCCATGAAGGTGGTATGGTGATAAGGTTATGAGCCGGAACATGGGGCTGTTTGCTAAAGAATTCGCAGTTGGTGCACCGGCGAATGAGTGCTTCGGCATCTGCCAAAGCAGTCGACCAGTAGAAACCAGATCAAAATGCCTTGCCGACTAGTGTACGAGAAGCTGCATGGTTCCCGCACACACCTTCGTGAATCTCTTGGAGTATCTCTTTGCCCTCCTTCTTGCTGACACACTTCGTGAGTATGCCTGATGCTGATCCATGCTTGTACAGATTGCCCCCGACTACAACGTACCCTTTGTTGCGCCGTAGGATGCGAGCAGCTTCAGCACTTTTTGGGTCGACGCCGGGGGGTAGTTTGTGCTCCTGAATATAGTCGATGAAGGCCACCCTCCAGTCAACCTCGATCATCAAGACCTCTCGATCGGGTTCCTTGGGACCCTGAGCGATGGAACTTGAGTCTGGTGCCCTGATGGAAGGGTGATGCAACTCGTGAACGAAAACTCCCGGTGGGACGTTAGCTCGATCAGAACCCAGCTTGGAGAGCACATCCGCGCCCACATTATTCTCGCGAACCACATGGTGAATTTCCAGCCCCGAGAACTTTTTCTCAAGCTTGCGTATTTCCATGACGTAGGCGTGCATGGTGTCCTTGTTGATGTCCCACTCCTTATTGACTTGTTGAACCACCGGTAAGGAGTCGCCATAGACGAGTAGTCGCTTGATGCCCAGGGAGATTGCCAGGCGTAGCCCGTGTAACAATGCCTCGTACTCAGCCTCATTGTTGGAGACCTCGAACAGTATTTGAAACACGTACTTGAGTTGTTCTCCTCTCGGGCTGATGAAAAGTACTCCCGCACCACCGCCACCGAGCTTAAGTGAGCCGTCGAAGTACATGACCCAGTGCTCCGGCTGGTTGGTTGGGGCTTCCACTTGGTTTTCTCGCCACTCCACCATGAAATCGACTAGTGCCTGCGACTTGATGGCTGTCCGGGGCTTGAAGTCGAGTGTAAGGGCTCCCAGCTCTACTGCCCACTTGGAGATGCGCTCGGTAGCGTCCCGATTGTGGAGGATATCCGCCAATGGGAAGTCGGAGACCACCAGAATATTGTATGCATCGAAGTAGTGGCAAAGCTTCCTGGAAGTGATAAGTATACCATAAATTATTTTCTGAACCATTGGGTAACGAACCTTAGATTCAGAGAGGACTTCGCTGACGAAGTAGACTGGTCACTGCACCCCGAAGGCATGGCCTTCTTCCTGTCGTTCCACCACGATTTCTGTACTAACGACTGAGTAGTTGCAGCGATGTAGAGTAGCAGGTTCTCGCCTGGTTGTGGAGCCGTCAGGATGGGTGGCGACTGCAAATGGTGCTTGAGATCTTGTAGCGCCTGGTTTGCCTCCTTGGTCCACTTGAATTTGTCGTGGAGCTTGAGCAATTTGAAGAAGGGTAGTCCCCTTTCTTCAAGTCGGGAGATGAATCGATTCAAAGCTGCCGTGCAGCCAGTGAGCTTCTGGACATCTTTGATCATCTTTGGAGCATCCATCGCTGTGATGGCATTGATCTTCTCTGGATTTGCTTTGATCCGCGGTGACTGATGATGAACCCGAGTAGTTTGCCTTGAGGCACGCCAAAGACGCACTTTGTCAGGTTGAGCTTCCATCAAAACCGTTGCAAGCTGTTGAAAGTCTCCTTGAGATCAGTGATGAACTCGTCGCGGGATCTGGTGTTGATGACCACATTGTTGACGCCAGATTTTGACACGTGTTGAATCAGCGTCTGAAGGAGAGGTTGGCCGATGCGGCAGATCTAAAGGCTACAGTAAAGAATCGGCTGATTGAGGTAATAGTTGGAAATCACCCGATTGGTGATACAGCTTGCGCCAACAGACTGGAGCCACAACAAAGGATCCCGATCAAAAGTGGCCTGATGTTCGTCAACAGAGCGATGCTGATTCGGTCAAGAAGCAATTGGAAAAGTCCTGATTGGATTAGGAGACGGCGGCGGAAGATTCTGCGGGAGTTCGTTTCTTTTTTAAAGATATTATAGATATAGTAGTTTTCCTGTTTTAAATAAGGTTGTAACAAGTCGTAATCGAACAGGAGTCCTGGTTTTAGGGTATAAATAGGAGTCGCTAGGGCTTTGCAGAATATCAACACATCAATCAACAAAACACTTCTACTTTTTTACTAGTACTTTACTTTCAAGTCGGCGACTTCGCCAATACTCTTTCTTCTTTCACGAGTTCGTACGGATTGGCAGGGCTGCATCAACTTGATCTCTGGCCAATTGGTAGGTTCCTCTTATCGAGTAACATCTGAGCTTTAACCACGGGCGCATCGCTGTGGTTTCGTTTGGATTTATTCACCAGTTATCGATATTTACTAGAATTGCAAGTTTTACCTGTTGTTCTAGTATTATCACCAGTTATCCAGCTTGAGATTGGAATTATCGGCTTTATCATCGTGCTTCCTCGTTCATCATCATATGGCCGATTAAATCTATTCTCAAGCGTTGCATCTGTAATAATTGTTTAGATCGCTCCAGCCAGTTTTCTTTGCAATTATTACGTGATTATCGGCTGAATCCATAGTTGGTCATCTTCATAGCAAATCGGCTGATTCGCCGATGCGCTCTTCGGGACAGATCGGAACCCCAGCCGATCGGGACGCCCGGAATTTAATACTTTTATTTCCTTGTCAATCAACAGGTCAGATTGACTGGCACGCCGCGCAAACCGTACCAGGGCAATAACCCGAACAGAAGCTAAGCAGATTCTCCCGGGTCGTGTGTCCGATGCTGAAGACCATCGACCAATTCCTTGGCCGATTTTAGCGCCAACACACTTTTGGCATGCCTAGTCGGACAAACTTCAAGATTCAATATGTCAAAGAACGCAGAAGTTTCCGAGAACAATATCATTGAGATCACAAAGGCGGATCTCAAGGACGACCAGAAGGAAGAATTAGCTAAACATCTAGAAGATTACAAAAGAGTGTATCTGCAGTCGTTTAGTCGTACCAGAAGCGGGGAGGCAGTCAAGAAAGCTCCTCTTCCAGTTCCCCGCCATATCACCATCGCCGTGGATTCGGGCAAGATGTCCGATATGATCCAACAGTCCGTCTACTAGGCGTTCATCGATCAATCCTCAGTGATGACCAATACGGTGTATAACGCTGTCATCAGTTCTCTGGCCAGCGGAACGGTTCAAGGATATCAGGGGCCAACATATGCCCCACCGAGTGCACTTCTAGCCAGAAGCTTACCAGGCGCGTTCGTATTGGCTCCTTAGCCGACGTTGACCCAACGGCGAAGGTACAGCGGTGCACCGTGCTTCCCATCGCAAACACCACTTCAACCTGTCCAGATCGCCTCTGTGCAATCATTGCCCACAAACTCAGTACCCTGGGGGGCATCGGCAACGACGACTTTTCCTGAGCTGTCAACCGGACATGGGAGCTATCCAATCCAGGCGCCATTCCAATCGGCCGTCCGGCCGACGGTCCCTCAGTATCAACCAGCCCCGTCAGAAATCGGCAGGGGGGCAGGCGTTGTAGAGGCACTTCAAAGCACGGCGCCGTTGACAATGTACGACGGAGCGGCGGATTCGCTTCATCATCAACTGTCAACTGCTCAGACAACCATGACGCAACAACATTCGCCGCATGCTTCGATCCATCACCCGGCCATACCACCGCCAGTCCTCCAACATATGCCGGCACCTCGAACGGCTGTTCATCAGCAGCAGGTGGATTGGACGGCGAGAATAGCGGAGGTGATTCAGGATCAATTCGGCTTGAAGCCGAAAGTACAGACTTACACATACAAGACGCTATATCCATCTGCCTATGACTTGCTGCCGTTTCCACACTGGTACAAGGTGCCCGATTTCACCAAGTTTTCGGGGCTGGACGACACATCCACCGTGGAGCACATTAACAGATTCATCATCCAGTGTGGGGAAGCCACCACTCAAGATGCTCTGAGGGTGCGTCTATTTTCATCGTCTCTGTCTGGATCAGCCTTCTAGTGGTTCACCACTTTGCCACCAAATTCTATAGTTACTTGGGCCGATCTGGAGAAGCAGTTCCATAAGTACTTCTACGCAGGAGTACATGAGATGAAGCTCTCAGATTTGACCAGCCTCAGGCAGAGGAGCGATGAGCCAGTGACTGGATATATACAGAGGTTCAGAGAAGTCAGGAACAAATGCTACAGTCTGGCTCTGACCAATGCACAGTTGGCCGATATCGCTTTCCAAGGCCTCCTTCCACAAATCAAGGAATGGTATGCTTCGCAAGAATTTGAAAGCTTAAGCCTGATCGTTCATCGATTGGCAGGTCAGGAAATCCATCCGATTGAGCAACGGAGGAATTTCCAGAAGAAGGTGGCATATCTAGAAGGGTCTGAATCTGATGAAGAAGAAGAAATCGGCCTAGCAGAGTGGGTGAAAGGCAAAAAGCCAATATCGTGCCCTTTCGGAAAGAAAGAACCAGAGACATTCAGCTTTGACACATCAAAAGCCGATAAGATTTTCGATTTATTACTCCACGAAGGGGAGATCAAGCTATCTCATTACCATACCATCCCTTCGGCCGATCAGCTCAAGAAGATGAAGTACTGCAAGTGGCACAACGCCAGGTCTCAGGACATGAATGAGTGCAAGATCTTTCGTCAGCAGATACAATCGGCCATCGAGCAGGGGAGGCTCAAGTTTGAAACCCCGGCAAAGCCGGCAAAGCCGATGAAGATTGACCAACATCCTTTCCCAGCCAACATGGTTGACGTAGGAAAAAATCCACTTCAAACCAAGGTGCTGACGTCGGAATCGGCAAGAAGGAGCGGCGCCGTAGATCCCAGGAAGCAGGTCACGGCGGATGAGGTCAAAGGGAAAAGGCGGGCTGAACATAAGGGCGAAGGATCAGAACGATCGCGCAGACCCATCACTTCCCACTTCTTGCTCAGCAAATATCAGCAGCAGCAGGAACAATCAAGATACCACGACGAGATGATACGCCGGCTCGAGGATCACTGGCAATGTCCGTTCTTCATCCATTGCTGGGAAAACGACCTCCGATTGCCGTCAGCCGATAACTGTCCTAAGTGCAACGGATTAAACCGCAACGATCGCTCGTTTAAGAGATCGCGCTCCAGAGACAGAGGATCAGAGCCGATCAGCACAAATCGGCGCGTACAAGAAGGACAGCGCCTTTCAGTGCATGATCGGCTGGGGGGCAGAGTTAACCGGTATCACCGCTCGAAAGGCAGGATCGACCAACAGGATGGACTGGGGGGCAGAATCAGCGTGCACGATCGACTGGAAGAGATGGCTGATGACAGGGTGTCAGATGAAAACCCCCTGGGAAGGGAACCAGATTGGGAGCACGCCAGATCATCGGCTAAACCAGTAAACCCCAGGTGGTGCCCTGATGGCCTATCCAGATCCCAGAAACGGAGGATCCGAAGCCTGCGCCAGTGAGAGCAACAAGAAGAAGAGCAGAGGCAGATGCCGGAAAAGAGAAATGTCAAGTCTCGGGTTTGGCGCCCCAAGAAAAACAACAGCCAGGAAGCAGACAATCAAGAATCGGCAGCTGACATCAACATGGTGTTCATATTGCCGATGGAATTCATGGCGCCTAACGATCGAGACAAAGCGACAAGAGTGGAAGAGTAAATGGCACAACTGGTGTTAGAGCCGATGACGGCCATTTTCGAGAAACCAGAAGAAGAAAAATGGCAACATCTTAAGGCGTTGTTTCTCAAAGGCTACGTTAACGGACGACCCGTCACTAGACTACTAGTGGATGGAGGCACCGCAGTCAACATCATGCCGTATGCCATGTTCTGCAAGCTAGGTAAGAGTGATGAAGATCTGACCAAGACGGACATGATGCTCAAGGACTTCGAAGGCAACGTGTCTCCCGCCCGTGGAGTGCTCTGCGTCGACCTCACCATCGGCAGTAAGACCCTCCCTACTACCTTTTTCGTTATTAATGGTAAGGGGTCCTACAACATGCTGCTCAGTCGCGACTGGATACATGCAAACTGCTGTGTTCCATCTACAATGCACCAATGCCTCGTGGAATGAGTCGGCGACAGTACAGAGATAGTCACCGCCGATTCCGCCTACAGCGTCGTAGCGGCCGACACGCAATAATGGAGCTGTGAGCACGTCAGATGTATGTCTGGCAGAACTTGGGACACTGATTTCCTGAAGGTGTCCGATTTCGGTCTACAGCCGATTCAAGCAGTCGGCTCCGAAGATTCAGAATAGATGGATCAGCTCGTCAGAGAAGATGGAAAGCTTGGGCATGGATTTACGTCGGCCGATTCATTAGAGATGGTGGACTTGGGAGATGGTAGCAAACCAAGGCCGACGTATATCAGTGCTAGCTTGGATCCTGGATATAAGTGTAAATTGATAAGTTTATTAAAAGAATCCAAGGATTGCTTTGCTTGGGAATACCATGAGATTCCTGGTCTAGACCGGTCCATTGTTGAACACCGGTTGCCTATAAAATCAGGATATTGGCCATATCAGCAGCCTGCACGACGGTGCAATCCTAGAATTCTACCTGATATAAAGGCCGATATCACAAGATTGATTGAAGTAGGATTTATTCGGCAGTGCCGCTACGCCAAATGGATTTCTAATATTGTACCCGTATACAAAAAAATGGAAAGTTGCGTGTATGCATCGATTTCAGGAATCTAAATCAGGCCACACCAATGGATGGATATCTGATGCCAACAGCCGATGTCTTGATAGATGCTGCCACAGGACACAAAGTCATCAGTTTGATGGATGGTAATGCGGGATACAATCAAATATTAATGGCCGAAGAAGATATTCCCAAAACGGCTTTCAGGTGTCCGGGTCACCTTGGTTTATTCGAGTGGGTTGTAATGACCTTTGGGTTAAAGAACGCCGGTGCTACATATCAGCGGGCCATGAACTATATCTTTCACAAGCTCATTGGTGCATCGGTGGAAATTTACATTGACGATGTGGTGGTCAAGTCAAAAGGTCATCAAGAACATCTGGCCGATTTACAAGAAGTACTGGAGTGCACAAGGAAGCTTGGGTTGAAAATGAACCCGAACAAGTGTGCATTTGGCGTATCGGCCGGGCAATTCTTAGGATTCATGGTCCATGAGCGCGGGATAGAGGTCAACCGGAAGACCATAGATGCCATCAACAAAGTTGTGGCCCCACAGAATAAAACTGAGCTGCAGTCCCTCATCGGCAAGGTTAATTTTATCAGGAGATTTATATCCAACCTATCAGGGCGTATTCGAGCGTTTACTCCTTTGTTGAAATTGAAGAACAACGTAGAGCGTTAGAAGATATCAAGCAATATCTGATTTCGCCTCCGGTGTTAGTCCCACCACAGCCTGGTAAGCCATTCAAATTATATTTATCGGCTGATGAACAGGCTATTGGATCGGCGTTGGTATAGGAGTTCGAAGGAAAAGAACGGGTGGTATACTATGTCGGCAGAAGACTCCTGGACGCCGAAACAAGATATTCCCCGGTGGAGCGGCTGTGCTTGTGTCTATACTTCTCGTGTACCAAGCTCAGGCACTATTTGTTATCGGCAGAATGCATAGTTGTATGCAAAGATGATGTGGTGAAATATATGCTATCATTGCCGATTTTGAAAGGGCGGATTGGAAAATGGATCCTGGCTCTGTCAGAATTCGACTTAAGGTACGAATCGGCCAAAGCTGTCAAGGGTCAAGTCATGGCCGATTTCGTAGCTCAGCATTGTGGACCAGAAATCGCTGTCGTCGAACCAGTTCCATGGACTCTATACTTCGATGGTTCTTCGTGTGGGGCCGGATCAGGAATCGGCATCGTTCTTGTATCGCCTCGGGGGGCAAGTTATGATTTCTCTCTGCCGATAGAAGCACCCACAACCAATAACCAGGCGGAATATCGAGCCGTTCTAAAAGGTATCCAATTGTTAAGGGAAGTCAAAGCTTATGCAGTCGAAACTTTTGGAGATTCCATGCTCATCGTAGATAAGTTAACGGGGCGATCTGAGTGCAGAGATGATATCTTGAGGATTTATTATGAAAATTGCCTCCGGCTGCTAAAGGAATTCAAGTCTGCAACAATTGAGCACATCCCCAGAAATTATAATGAAGAGGCCAACAAGCTGGCCCAACACGCGTCCGGATATCGGCCGATTCAGGGGGCTATGATTTTAGAGCTCGCGGCCGATGACTGGCGAAGGGAAATCGCCCATTACTTAAAAGACCCCTCCCGGAAAGTGGATCGGCGTGTACGTTTTCAAGCCACAAAATATGTGTTGCTTGAAGATGATTTATTATACCGGACGATTGATGGAGTTCTTCTCAAGTGCTTGGAAACAGAAGAAGCAAAGGTCCTGATGGGAGAAATCCATGAAGGCGTATGTGGAGCCCATCAATCGGCTCACAAAATGAAATGGATGATCAAAAACAATGGGTATTACTGGCCGACGATTCTTGAGGATTGTTTCAAATATTATAAAGGATGCCAAGACTGTCAGAAGTTCGGCAATGTACAACGCGCGCCAGCATCGGCTATGAATCCAGTAATCAAGCCGTGGCCGTTCAGAGGTTGGGGAATAGATCTCATCGGACAGATTCACCCTCCATCAAGTAAAGGGCATAAGTTCATATTAGTGGCCACCGATTATTTTACTAAGTGGGTGGAGGCAGTTCCTTTAAGGAATGTAACATCGGCCGATATGATTGAGTTCGTTAAGATCTATATTGTCTATCGATTCGGTATTCCTCAGACTATCACAACTGATCAAGGAACAATGTTCACCTCTGGTGAATTTGGAGAATTCGCCGCCGATATGGGGATTAAATTATTAAATTCTTCTCCATATTACGCTCAAGCCAATGGCCAGGCAGAATTGTCCAATAAGGGGATAATCTAGTTGATCAAGAGGAAGATAGAGGAACAACCCAAAAAGTGGCACACGTCTTTGGTTGAATCTCTATGGGCTTATAGGATGGCCTTTCACGGAGCCACTAAGATATCTCCTTATCAGCTGGTTTATGGTCATGAGGCAGTCCTGCCTTGGGAATTAAGGACGGGGTCAAGACGCATATCGCTTCAAGATCAGTTGACAGCCGATGACTATTCCTTCCTCATGAAAGATGAGCTCGATGACTCGGCAGGTCAGCGGTTGAGGGCCTTAATTAGCATAGAAGAAAACAAGAAAAGGGTGGCCAGATGGTATGACAAAAAGGTAAAAGTTAAACAATTCTCTCAGGGAGATTTGGTATGGAAGTTGGTGCTGCCGATAGGGTCTAAGGATCCCAAATTCGGTAAATGGTCACCCACTTGGGAAGGGCCGTACAGAATCGGCCGATGTGCCCCTAGAAATGCATATATTCTGGAAACTATTGAAGGGGAAGAATTCCCAAGAGCTTTGAATGGACGATATCTGAAGAGGTACTATCCAAGTATTTGGGTAGATGCATAACTTGCAGTAAGATATATCAAGACAACATGGCCGACTTCCATGGCCTTTCGTCTACATAGCCGATGCAGAAATAACATCGCCTGAAGAAAGAAACATTGTGATTCGTTTTGACCAGTTCATTATTAGATGAAAACGACAGAGTACATGGCCGACATGGTACAAGTCGCCCTTAGAATAAAAATACCGATATATCTATTGATTACGCTTGCTCTGGATTTCTCTCTCGATCCGGCCCAGTTCTATCAGAAGGCGGGTCCTATTCTCCTTCGGATTCTCCATGGTGGCTCCAGTCTCAACTTGATGGCATAGTTCTATCAGGAGGTGGGTCTTCTTCTCCTCCAGATTGTCCATGGCGGCTTCAGTCTCGACTTGATGAGGATATGGAGGACTCTTTTCAGATGGTAGTCGCTTGCGGACCAGGCAGTGAGTGTCTATAAGGTCCCAATACTTCCGGACAACAGCAGGAACATGATCCTTGAGTTCTTTAGAATGAGCTCTTATCAGATCTATGTCTGCCTGCGACAGTGGTTCGTCTGAATGCATAACTTCGATCGCTCGTTCCAGACTGGGGCTGAGACATTTTGACTAAACAGAGATGAAAAGCTACCCAACATCAGAGCGATTGAAATGTCTAGGGGAGAATCAGAGGAGAGTTCATACCTGATTGACAGAGGAAGAAGATGAAGAAGACATCTTGCTGTTCGGTTTGGAAGAATAGAGATCCAGTTGTTGGAGGGAGAGAAGATGGGTAATGCATATGCCTCTGGAGACGGCGTGGGATCTCGTACTTATAAAGAGAAGGAAGAAAAAAGATAGTGGGACACGTCCTATCAGAGTAAAAGCATTCATAAATGCAAATCTGCCAAAGGAAGAGGTCCAGGATCAAATCGGCGCAGTGACATTAAAGGAGCATTAAATGTTTACAGCATTCTTTACACCCCAAGGAAAGCATCTATGGCCGCGATAGCTCCTTGCCTAATCTGATCGGCCGAATCTAGTACTTTTTGATCATCGTCGGCCGATCCAGGAACTTCTGATATATGGCGACGAAGTCTTATCGCTTCACAGGCCAAGTTCTGCCTTTCTTGCTTCAGCCCAGTGATGACGGATGGGAGCTCTTGAAGCTTCTTCTCTTCAGCAGCTATATCTTTGGTTATTTGCTCCATCTCTTTGGCTAGCTCTGCTCTCCTCCGTTTGAGGCGATCTATCGTGCCGATGATATTCGGGCGACAGCTCTCGAGGAAGTTGATCCGTTGGTGTACCTCTTGGGCCTGGTGCTTGTACGAGTCGGCCTCTTCCCGGGTCTTTGCTAGCTGGGCGCGATCGACCATATGGCGCAGGGCCCTAGAAACTGGGGTTTGCATATATTCTATATATGCAACAGGTTCCAAGCTTTCCGTTGTTTCTTCCGGGATTCGACCCTTGATGTCACTGAAAAGCCGCCAAATCGCCGAAGCATCTTCTACCAATCGGCCGATATCATCTTGGAGGAGAATCCGCATGCTCTCGAGCTTGGCGCGGACATCATCAGAAATAGAGCTCAACGGAATTTGGCGTGAAGCGATTTCTTCATCATCAGGCAAAGAGACGGCGAAGGAGAAAACGCTGTTATTTGGGGTATCTTGTTCCTGCAGGAGAATAAGGAAAGGGATTAGTAACAGTAAAAGGGGGTCAGCCGATTCCGGTGATAAGTTTATTACCTCCTTGAAGCGGATCTCTCTTGCTTGCGCTGATGGGAGCGCCTCCCTCGTCGCAGGGACCGGTACAATCGGTTCGTCAGAGGAAGAGGACTCGACAACTATTAATGCTCTACTTGGACCAGCTTCCTGAAAAGGTATGAAAAACAGACCCTATGAGTATACTATGGGTAATTGAAATAAGATGATATGAGATATTTGCCACGCCTCTGTTGGTCTTCTGGCCGATGTTTGTTGTGGGTATACAGTCGACGTACCCAAATCGGCCTGCATCAGGATCGGTTAAGTCCTCTGAATGTCAAGAAATTGAGTTAAGAGATTATCTACCTCGATGAGAAGAGTTGATGGAGTTTCGGCTTCAGCTTGGGATGTGGCCGATTGCTGTGGGAACTGCACTGGAGCGGCTTGTGCAGCCTGACAGAAAGAAAAAGTTAGTGTTAGTGGAGCACTTAAAGATATATGAAATAAGCAAGATTACCTGAACAGCTTCCACTAGCAGTGATGCCGCAGCTGCTCCGACTTCTGCGGTGACTTGAGGATCGGCCATCTCGGTAGTCGCCAAGGATAGAGGAACCGGAGTTTCAGCCGACGCTACCGCCGATTGATCAGTCAGTCCGATGCGGGCACGCACTCGACGGCTTGTTGTCTTCAAGGTTGGCCTTTTCGGTGTTCGTTTCAATCGGCCAGTAGCGATGTCCTTGATGGTTGGAGCGTGAAAGCCGATGAGCGGATATGGCGTATATGGATGATCGCTCTCTATCAGCCTGCCGCTTCAGCTCCGCATCGGAGGGACTTGGCTTTCAGACTAAGAAGATAAATATAAGTTAATGGTAAGATGGTAGTATGGAAAGAGATAGCATTGAAATCGGCTGGGAGAAAGGACGTACCGCTGCACTTGGGTCGAGGTTCTCTGGGTCCAGAATGTTGCAATATGTTGATGGGGATTTGCAGAAGAGGTATTGCTTCCATTCTGCCCACCATAGTTTGAATTGTTGAACGGCAAAAGAGGCCACTGTCAATGGTGCTAGAATCTGGCACTAAGTTGCACAGCCGATTGTAGTCAAGACTCTTGGTCAGTTCATCTCTGAATTTTTCTTGACCGGCAAAGTAAACCCGAATCGGCAGTTGACCAAAGCCCAGTTGCCTTGCTGCAGCCGATGGATTATAGATTTCATATGTGGGAGAGTCCTTTCCAGAGAAGAAGTTGGCCGGCAGAATCCCTGGCTTAATCAGGGTATCCATAAGTTCCCTATCAAAAGTATGAGTGGACGAGTCGTAGCAGATGGGAAGTTTGAAAATCGGCTCTACTGTCTGATAGGGATACCAACTTACAGTCTCTTCACTGAAGCCGTTGTAGAAGCATCTGAAGTATTCAGCCGTTCGGGCAGCAGTAAATTGACAGCCAGGGAAGGCCGATGCCGCTTCTCCAAAAGATCTGCAGCGTCGTCGGACGGTTGGGTTTTCCTCTGACTCAATGTTGGGGAAAGTTTTGGTCTCTATTCGTTTCTGAGAGACCTTGCTCATATATAGGTTGAGCCAGAGAGTAATGAACCATAGGGACCGCCAGGGTTCCCAATCGGCTCCCCTTTTGACAGCCTAGTGCCGATTTGGTGCATCATGTGGTAGGCCGATCCCAACAGATGCTTTCCAAGGGGAACGGCCGATCCTAGTGACAGACCTTCTGCCAAAGCTTGAGTGTTAGAAGAAGGGCCAACTGCTCTGCCACAGAAAAAATGTTTCTCCAGCCACATAATCAGGAACGCAGTATGCTCTCTCTCTGAAACTGTCCCAGTCTTCATATTTCTGTTGATGTACCCCTTCCATCCGCCGATTCCTTTGGTTTCTAGCCGATGTGATGGTTTAATCAGATAGTCAAAATGGGTATCGGAAGAAGAGATGTCAAGGCCGGTCAACAACAGGACATCGACCAAAGTTGGAGTCATGGGTCCATGTCCAAAAAGGAACGCATTGAGTGCGTCGGACCAGAAATAAGAAGATGCTATGACCAAGGGCTCGTTTTTCTCCATCTGGGACAGAGAGAGGTCTATGCATTTGCCGATTTTTAGATCATCCCACTGAATTTTCCTAGACCTGGCTACTCTATGGTACCATTCTCTCCAGCCAGGGGTCTCATTCGGCCAGGACCTAAAGGCACCTGCCCACTGATCTAAATCCATGGGCGATTGCTTGAATGGGACTCTGTGAGTCTCTAGGTTGATCAGGTCAGTTGGATCGGGATTCCCCATGGGGCCTAAGCAGATAAGATCTGAGGATTCTAAAAGGGGAATGGTAATCTGGTGACTAAATGTCTAAAAAGAAGGAAAAAAGGAAAAACTGAGAATGGGACCAGGAAATACTTGAGCAGTAGAAGAGCAAAAGGAGAAAATTTCGGATAAATATCTCCGGAATGAAGCTCATCGTCGCCGATGGAGCCGTTAGTTGGCCCGCCGATGGGGCCGCCGCCGCTGAGGGGGTTGCCGATAGAGCCTCCGTGGTTGGGGAGATTGCTGACGGTGACGCCATTGGGAAGCTGAAGCAGGTCGCAAGCGAGATTGCCGGAGGGAGCGGTTGGAGATCGAGAGGGCTCGGGAAGAAGATGAACAGTGGCTCGCTGGAGGAAAATACTAGGCTCGTGGAGAAAAGTAGGCGGAGAATGCCAGTACTTAAAGATAATCCGAGAGAGAAAGGGTAAAGGCGGGATTTTTGCCGCGCCGTCTACACGAATTCCAGGGGAGCAGTCGTCTCACACGCTTGGTCCGAGGAAATTGCAATCATTATGCAAAAGACCGCGAAATGGAAGGAGATTTTTACTGCGCCCATTTCGGAGAAAAAGATTAAAGAAAAGTGTTTCGAAGTAAAAATTATGTTTTACTCCGAAACTGGGGGGCATGTGTTGACGCCAGATTTTGACACGTGTTGAATCGGCGTCAGAAGGAGAGGTTGGCCGATGCGGCAGATCTAAAGGCTACAGTAAAGAATCGGCTGATTGAGGTAATAGTTGGAAATCGGCCGATTGGTGATACAGCTTGCGCCAACAGACTAGAGCCACAACAGAGGATCCCGATCAAAAGTGGCCTGATGTTGGTCAACAGAGCGATGCTGATTCGGTCAAGAAGCAATTGGAAAAGTCCTGATTGGATTAGGAGACGGCGGCGGAAGATTCTGCGGGAGTCCGTTTCTTTTTTAAAGACATTATAGATATAGTAGTTTTCCTGTTTTAAATAAGGTTGTAACAAGTCGTAATCGACCAGGAGTCCTGGTTTTAGGGTATAAATAGGAGTCGCTAGGGCTTTGCAGAATATCAACACATCAATCAACAAAACACTTCTACTTTTTTACTAGTACTTTACTTTCAAGTCGGCGACTTCGCCAATACTCTTTCTTCTTTCACGAGTTCGTACGGATTGGCAGGGCTGCATCAACTTGATCTCCGGCCAATTGGTAGGTTCCGCTTATCGAGTAACATCTGAGCTTTAACCACGGGCGCATCGCTGTGGTTTCGTTTGGATTTATTCACCAGTTATCGATATTTACTAGAATTGCAAGTTTTACCTGTTGTTCTAGTATTATCACCAGTTATCCAGCTTGAGATTGGAATTATCGGCTTTATCATCGTGCTTCCTCGTTCATCATCATATGGCCGATTAAATCTATTCTCAAGCGTTGCATCTGTAATAATTGTTTAGATCGCTCCAGCCAGTTTTCTTTGCAATTATTACGTGATTATCGGCTGAATCCATAGCTGGTCATCTTCATAGCAAATCGGTCGATTCGCCGACGCGCTCTTCGGGACAGATCGGAACCCCAGCCGATCGGGACGCCCGGAATTTAATACTTTTATTTCCTTGTCAATCAACAGGTCAGATTGACTGGCACGCCGCGCGAACCGTACCAGGGCAATAACCCAAACAGGAGCTAAGCAGATTCTCCCGGGTCGTGTGTCCGACGCTGAAGACCATCGGCCGATTCCTTGGCCGATTTTAGCGCCAACACACATCATCCACGTAAACTTCAACGTTGCGGTGTAGTTGGTCCGCAAGGCACAGTTGGATGGCCCGTTGATAGGTGGCTCCTACATTCTTCAACCCAAAAGACATTGTAGTATAAACGTATGCTCCAAAGGGGGTGATGAACGCCGTTTTGATTTGGTCTTCCTCCTTGAGAGCTATCCGATAATAGCCTGAGTAGCAATCGAGGAAGGAGAGCAAGACGCAGCCAGCCGTGGAGTCTAAGACTTGGTCGATGCGTGGGAGCGCGAAGGGGTCCTTCGGGCAGTATTTATTGAGATCAGTATAATCTACGCACATCCTCCATTCATTATTATTCTTTTTTAATACAAGTACAGGGTTGGCTAGCCACTCGGGGTGGTACACTTCTTTGATAAAATCAGCCGCGAGTAGATTTGCTTGCTCTTTCTTGATGGCCTCCCTCTTGTCGGGAGAGAAGCATCATAGTCGTTGCTTTTTCTGAGTGGCTTTATGGTCAACTATTAGGCAATGGTCAATCAACTCCTTGGGCACCCCTGGCATATCCGCTGGTTTCCACGCGAATATGTCCTGGTTAGCCCAAAGGAAATTGATGAGCGTGATTTCCTATTTGTCGGCTAAGCCACCCATGATCAAAGCGGTCTTGGACGGGTCGCCTTCTTGCAGCTGGATGGTCTTGATGTCGACGTCGCTGGGGTTGGGTATAACTCTCGACTGGCTTGGCCGCTAGTTGGAGATCTCCATCTCTGTGTTGGTCAGCTTCAGCGCGGCCGCGAGTACTTCTGCAGACAGCTCTGGCACGCGTGAAGTTGTGGCGTACTCGATCGCCTCCAGGTCGCAATCGTACGACTTCTTCAGGTCGCCACGGAGTATGAGTACGCCTGTCTTGCCTGGCATCTTGAGTAGCAGGTAGACGTAGTGGGGCACAGCCATGAATTTGGCTAGTGCCAACCTGCCAAGGATGGCATGGTACGACGAGTCGAAATCCGCCACCTCGAACTTGATGTACTCGGTGTGGTAGTTGTCTTTTGTCCCAAAGGTGACTGGCAGGACCACTGACCCGAGTGGTGTAGCCGCGTTACCCACGACGATGCCGTAGAAAGGAGCTTTGCTGGGAGTGAGCATCTTGGAGATGTCCAGTCCCATCTTTTTGAGAGTAGTGCGAAAAGCAGGTTGAGGCCGCTCCCGCCGTCGAAGATTACTCGGGTGAGCTGTGAGCCCGCCACGACAGGGTCTAGGACGAGCGGGAATTTTCCCGGCTCGGAGAAGCTGGTCCATTGATTGTCCCTGGAGAAGGAGATCGGGATCTTGCTGTATCTCAGAGGCCTTGTCGTGGCTGGCTCCACAGACAGTATTTCACGCAGGTTTAGCTTCTGCGCGCGTTTGGAGGGGAATCTGCCATCTCCGCCGAAGATGACGTTGACGACGTTCTTCGGATCCTGGAAGTCTTGAGCCCCCGACTTGTCCTTTCGCTTTCCTGCTTGAGGGAGGGGTGGTGCATTAAGTGACTTGCGGATGGTGACGCACTCAAAGAGTGTGTGCCACGACTTCGAGTGTATCGGACATTGCTTGAGCATGATCTTCTCGTATTCCAAGTCGTTGTTTCCCGACTTCTTGCCATGCGGGTTGTGCTTGACAGCTGCGACATCATAGTCTGGCTTTCACTTTCGGGTATTCCCTAAGTGGTTCCGCTGGCTTTTGTCGAAGTGGTCATTGCTAGTGCCTTGCTTGTTGTGGTTGCGCTTGGGGAAGCGGACGTTTTCCTCGTCCTCCTGGTCAGCCCACCATGCCATCATGTCGCGCAGCTCCACGGCAGTAGTTGGGCGGTTGCGCCCGAAATCGTGGTACATGTTCTTCGAGAAGAGGCCATTTTGGAAGCAACGAATGACGTCTTTATCGGTGATGTTGGCGATGGTGGCGCGCGTCTCGAAGAAACGCCGTGTGTAGGACCTTAGGGTCTTGTTCATCTCTTGCTTCACTTGGGATATGTCATGGCGAGTGCCCGCTTGAGGTCCCCCCATGAGTCGATGGAGTTTGGCTTGAGGCTTTCAAGCCACGTGAGGGGTGCGGACTCCAGAGCCACCAGGAAGTAGAGAGCTTTTGTAGAGTTGGATCCCCCTGAAACTTCAATGGCCACGGAGTAGCAACGAATCCACTGGCGCGGGTCCTGCTTACCGTCATACTTGGGGATTCCAACTGGTTTGAAGTCCTTTGGATAGGACTTGTCGGTGATGCTGGTGGTGAAGGCGGGGAAGCGGTCGCTATCGTCATCATCGTGATGCCTGCCAGTACGGTCCCTTCTCCTCGCTTCAATAACAGGCCATGCGTCATGGCCCTCATTGATTTTCTTCCTGAGGTCGGCCGTGGGAGCATCATGGAGGTTGGCCTCGACTGGATCTTGGTCGTGATGCCTTGTGCCCCAGTGGTTGTGAGGGGGTTGTTGTACTTCTTGTTCATTGTTGCCACACGCGGACGGGTGGCCCTCATTGCGCTGGTGGTTGTCGTTCCTTCGACTCCCATGGCCTCCTCCAGGGGTGCGACTGACCAGCGCGGTATCACCATGGTGCTCAGACCTCGAGAGCTGATTCCAAGTGGAGGACACTGGATGTTGCCCATCGAGTTGCACGAGCGCGCGCTGGATCAAGTACTGCAGCCTTTGTATCTAAGGATTGGATGGGAGTTGTTGAGCTACGAGTGCTGCTTCTGTGATGGCGTCGATCGGCATACGGTACTGGCGATCCATGACTGCTGCAAAAGTGTTGTTGAGGTCCCTTGGTGCGCGGGCGTGATTCCGCGCGTTGCGCCTGCGTTGAGCGGTCTTCACCTTGGGGAGCGTCAGCTGTAGGCTCATCGGCTGAGACGTCTGCGAGTTGTTCATTGTCATACTGGGTGCCCATCTCGTCTTCCTCCGTGTTGCAAAGGGAGGCCATGCAGACTTGACGATCTGGCGACTGGTTAGCCCTAAGGCTGTACTCGAGTAGCTCTATGCTACTTTCTCCTTCCTCCGCGATAGGAGAAAGAGGTCTACTCTCTTGGAAGGGTAGTTCCTACGTGAAGGCAACAAGGCGAGATTCGTAATCGAGTAGTTCGGAGGGCTCAAAGCCCTTCCAGTACACAAAACGTCCTTGCGGCGTTGATGTGATGGTTAAACCTAGAAGGCTGCCCGAAAACATTTATTTTTCGGTGTGGTCGTCGGGTTGCGACTGGTTTTCAAGGGCGGGGGCCACTCGACGAGCGGTGGCTCCCTCGTCTCTGAGTCCTTTTCGGATCTGACTTGAAGGCGCAGTACTACACGAGGAGTATTCTTCGTCAGAGTCCGAGTAGGTGTCAAAAATGGGGGCCTCCCGGCAAGTAGTGGCGCCCACGTCCTTGATCTTGAGCAGCAGATACAAATCCTCCTCCAAGTCGGAGAGGGATTTATATCGTGAGGTCTTTTCAGATTGGTTTGAATCTGATCCGAATAGATCTGGTGCGTCACGAGTGGAAGTCGCGTTGAAAATAGACATCTTTTTGATTTGCTGAGCCAGATCGGGAAGCAGCGTGTCGTCGAGGTTGTCGATGAAGTCGTCGAGATCACTGCTTGGAGTTGATGAAGAGGCCTCCGGCTCCTTGGAGTTGGCTAGGTGGCTGTTCAAGCCACCCAAACCGTTGGCGACGCAGATCCAGGAGCCGAAATGAAGGTTGTGCCCTTGTTGAGCACAGCGCTGGTGAAGTTGAACGATGCCATCGAATTCTCCGGTGGATGCTCGATGAACACCCCTACCTGGCGCGCCAGCTGTCGGTGTTTTACTGCCACGCCCACCGAGGGATACCCCCGAGATGGTGAGTTTGTAGGTAGGGTGTCGCCGAGATCAGGAACTCGAAGGTGCAAAGGAACGCAAGGTTTAGACAGGTTCGGGCCTCCGAGAGCGTAATACCCTACGTCCTGTATGGTTTGTATTGCCTTCGATGATGATTGTCCCTGAGGCGGTGCCTATCCGCCCTTATATAGTCTAGGGGAACAGGTTAATATGGAAGTCCTAGTCGGGTACAAGCCCAGGAGTCCTACCCTAGTACTTCTCGGGTAGTTTCCCCCCATGTCCAACTAGTTTCACTACTGTACGAGTAATCCTACTGCATTACGAGTAGTTCCAAAAGATGTAGGGCGTGGGCCATGTCCCATCCCGTATCCTAGGAGAAGTGTGCCACGTGGGCAGTCCTGTGTGCCCGGGTCTGACAGCTGGGGTGGCCGGAGTTGGGCTGCCGGCGGTGAACAGGAGCTCCAGCGAGATGCGGGCGGTAGGCGGCGGTGGTCTGATGAGGGAGTGTGGCATGGGGAAGTCGAGGAGTACCAGCAGGTCGAGGGTGACCCGTTTAGAGCCTCGGTTTGGGCGGAGGAGGAGCGGAAAGTGGGGCTCAATGGCAAGGTCGAGTGCGGCGCTAATGGCGGGGTGGTGGCGGTACTCGGGCGCGTGTGAGCAGGGGCTCGGTGCAGCCCTTTTATAGGCGCACAGGGGGAGGAGGGGCTGGGCATGAGCAAACCGGGGGAGGCGCGACCGGGACAAGGCCGCGGCAAGGGTGCGGCATCGCCGGCGCGTCGTGGCTCAGCCGTCAGGAATCGACGGCCGCGTGGCGCGTGCGAGTGGGCAGGGGCGGGATACGGGGCGCGGCAAATCACCGGCAGCAGGCCCGGTCAGTGGCTGGTTAGGGCCCGTTGGGGGTTGTGCCTTGGTGCGGCTTGTCGGGCAGGCAACATCGGCCAGGTGGCCGGCGGCCGCTGCCCCTCAACGGAACAGAACAGGGGAGGGGAGAGAAGGGAGAGGGAGAGAGAGAAGGGCCGGGATTCAAATTAAATTTTCTCAAAATTTTAAACAGAAACTTGAAGAACTTTGAAGACGAAAGTTGTAGGGAATTTGAAAATCTACAACTTTCTTTTTAGCCAAAAGTTCATTTGAGCCACGGTTTAAAAGTTATTTTAAATTCAAAACTACTAGCATTTGAATTACTAGTCATTTTTTGTGTTAAATTTTGAATTTGGAAAAGGTGTTTGAAGTACACGTTGTAAGGTACTAAAATATGAGTGTGTTTTTATGCTACATTTTTCATGAAGAGTGGAGCATGAAAGGTTATAAACACAAAAGGAACAAATCTCACATACACACATACATACAAATGCACATACACATTCATACACATGCATATGCGCACACATAATTAGATGTATTGTTTCAATGATTCTGGGTTATTATGCATGATGCTATGTTTAGATTTTCTTGCTTAGGGTTCTAAACACCAAGGGTGTTACAACAACGACGGGGTCACAGCTCTCTTGGAGGAGGACTAGGAAGGGAAACTTCTTCCTCTTGAATTCGCGGATCATGGCGGCGCCAGATGGTTCTCCTGCACCAGCTCTCCCCATTGTCTAGACAAGAGATGTGGTATGATTAAGAATGAGTTGAGGCAGCCTTGGAATGAAACGAGAAGCTCAATTACTGCTTGGTCCGGAGACTCCGGGTATAGGTCCGGATACTCCGGCCCAGAGGTTCGGAGTATCCGGGGCTATGTCCGGAGTTTCTGGATGTGGAGCACCCAAACCCTAAGTTCCAAAATTTAGAGATTTGACCATTGAAATCGAACGAAATTTGAACCAAGAGTTGCTAGACAATGGTGGAGAAAGTGCCCTAAAGATTATCCCTTTTCTTCAACCACATTGAGAGATCGAGCGATTCAAAGTTTGAATACCTTGAGAGAAGTTGAATGCGCGGGAAAATTCAAATCCAATGCCTCCCCGGAGTTCCCGGAGGGGAGATGGTTCTTCCATCAAAGATTTGCAAGAGACGTGTGGTGGGAATGTGAAAATCGCCCCTAGGGCGAGAGAGACGGAGAGGAAAAAGAAAGGGTGGCAGCGTCGGTGAAAGAAAGAGGAAAAGAACGGTTCTAACCGACCCCCACCCGCGGTAAATATACTCAATATTTACCGACTGGAGTATCCGGACAAATATCCGGAGTATCCGGGCATATGTCCGGAATATCCGGCTCCTCCTGGAACTGAGAAGAAACAGCATGAACGATCTTGATAAGGTTTAATTTCGAGGATAAGGACTAGTGGCATGAGGAAATTACTTCACTTGAGATCAGCCAGCAATCAAGCACAAGAACAATGATCTCAAGCAAGTAATATTAAAATCCAATCTTTTACAAAAGCAAAATTTTCACTCATTTATTTTGAACCATTTTCTTTTTTGCAATAACACCTAGTCTAAGAGCACTCAAATATGCACAAGAGTTCAAGCTAGGTTACAAGAATCCAAGATGTATAGTTCACTTCTCAAAGCACAAAACCTTGACTCATCTATAGGCTTAGTGAAGATATCAGCAAGTTGCCTGTCGGTGCTTACATGTCGTAAAGCAATATCTCCCTTAGCCTCATGATCCCATAGAAAGTGATGTCGAATATCTATGTGCTTTGTTCTGGAGTGTTGTACCGGGTTGTTTGCTAGCTTGATTGCACTCTCATTGGCACACAAGAGAGGAATTGCATCAAATGACAACCAAAGTCACTCAACGTTTGTCTCATCCACAAGAGTTCGGCACAACAAGCACCGGCGGCGACGTATTAGGCCTCCGCCGTGGATAAGGCAACTGAGTTTTTCTTCTTAGAGCTCCAAGCTACTAGGGACCTCCCAAGAAATTGACAAGTCTCCGTAGTGCTCTTTCGGTCTACTTTGCAACCGGCATAATACGAATCGGAATAGCCAAATAAGTCAAAAGATGGGCCCTTAGGATACCATAAGCCAAGGTTAGGAGTGAAAACTAAATATCTTAGGATTCTTTTAACCTCCAACAAATGACATTCTTTCGGATTAGCTTGAAACCTTGCACACATGCACACACTAAGCATAATATCGAGCCTAGATGCACAAAGGTTAAGAGATCCAGTCATGGAGCGATATACATTTTGATCCATGGCCTTGCCATCTTCATTTACATCAAGATGTCCTTGAGTTGACATGGGAGTTTTGATGGGCTTGGCATTTTCCATGTCAAACTTCTTGAGAATATCTTTGATGTACTTGGTTTGGCTAATGAATGTGCCATCCTTGAGTTGTTTGATTTGAAATCCAAGGAAGAAGGTCAACTCGCCCATCATGGACATCTCGAATCTCTTTGTCATGATCCTACTAAAATTCTCAAACCAAGACTTGTTAGTAGAACCAAATATAATGTCATCGACATATATTTGGCAAATAAAAATATCTTTATCAACTTTGCGAGTGAAGAGAGTGGGATCGGCTTTGCCTATTTCAAAACGTTTCCTTAAAAGAAAATCCTTAAAGCATTCATACCATGCTCTTGGGGCTTGCTTTAACGTGGCCCGCATATTACGATGATTGCATTATGACATATTGGTATCGAGAGCATACTTCGTCCTTTCATTTGTGACATTTTCAGTCTTGCCCTTTCTCATGACCTTAGATTTCGGATAGTTGCTGTAAAATGTACTTTTGTACTTTGTTTTCTGTGCCTAGCTAGCTGCATGGGTATGGATAGGTTGCCACTTTGCCTATAATGTGCAAGGCACGGTGCCCAATACCCTCCTTTGAAAGAAAAGTCACAAAATTAGGTGTAAAAGGAGACACATGAAAGGTATTTTGTTCAAAACTTTTCTTATTCCTATTCAGTCACATGCGATGGCATGTCAACTTTATTATTGGTTACAACATAAGATTGTCTATCTAGAACGGAACACCAACAAAGGGTTGTTGGAAGAAAAAGGGCGACATCGCCATGGCCATGGGGTTGAAGGTGAATGGTAGCTGTTGTTGGTGCGTAATCTGCGAGATAGCACCACAGTTGCACTGCGCTTGCGTTGTCATGCTTTGCACCGTCATGGGTGTCAAATACTGTTGAAATGGTGATGCAAATGGTTGTTGTAGCACCATCAAGGCAGGTGAGATAAAGCTGCCCGTGGTGAATGGTTGTTGCATGGCACAATACTGCATGCATGGGTTCATGGCACCCAATGCCATCGTTAGTGGGAAGTACCCTGGGATATAGGTTGCGGTAATGGTGCTTGCACAAAGAGCTAGGACGACAAACAATGCAAACATCTTGGTTGCCATGGTGTTGAATTGCTTGCTTCCTAGATTATTCTCCTAATATATATGTATATGTGAGGGTGATGGACTGAGGGTTGATGTAGGTCCTTTTTATAGATGCAAAAATATCATTTGTAGAACTAAAAGTTAATAGCTGAATGACATAGAGGTGACTTGGCGATTGGTAAAAATTGGAGGTTTCTCTAACTGCTTTTGGAAATCGGATTCCCTCAATAATAATTTGCACTACAGTCTCAGAAAAAGTTAAGCCCTTTTGGTGGTTGCTATTAAGAAGGTGACAGTGACATGACTGCTTTATTGAGGATGTAGGATAACCTCACTTTTGCTAAGGTAGGTTAGTTGCACCGCTAGTATAGCTAAAGTGGACTTGAAATTAAAGCGATTGAATAAGTCCAATGTTGATGTGTTTAGAAGTCATAACAAATACATGTAGTCTAGAGTAAATCGTCAATGGCTAGCAACACCTAGATATATAGTTGTGCAGCTATCGCTAGTGTAAGCCGGAGACTGTTGGATGTATATCTTATAGCCAACCAGATTGGATCAACCAATAGGTTGGCATTACTACTAGTGTGTCTTCAGTATATAAAAGAAGACAATTGCTCTGAGAGTTCTGCAAGTGGTGAACGTTTCATTGACAAGGACATGAGGTAATGGAGTCTAAAATGTGAAAGAATATGTATTTGCCAAGAAGGACTACAACATCTTTTCTATTAGCTAAGTGTTTGTAGTACATCAGGGTACAGAATCAAGAGAGTCAAGGAAAAGTATGTAAAAAGTGTTGGTCATGACTCAACAATAAAGTAGAAGACTGACCATATTTGCTCTTACTTGGAACATCCACATAACGAATTTATTGTAGAGGAAGATAAACAGAGATTTTGAATGAGGATTGTGTCAGGGAGGTCACATGCATCGTAGTCTTGTGGATACTAGCAGTGGGGATTCGCTTGGATATAGTGGCGGCGACTTCCATGCATCTGATCTATATGGTCCCAATGTGTTGTGAACCCTACTGCAAGGTGAGCGGTGGGTCCACGTTGTCGATGATAATGGCTGAGGCCAGAGTGTTGGACAACTTGTGTCCTTCGCTTCTAATTAAAAAATAACTTGGTTAATGCAGCATAATGGTTTGGTCATTTTGAATACTATGCAGACTTATGTCAGTCTTTAAATAGGAAAAAATTGAAAAAACTAGGAAGGCTCCAAAATGGTTCTCCACAAGTCATTAGCTCAAATCATGTAGTAAAGTTAGGGTCTATGATCTTTATATAGTCATTGACATTTCCTTATATTCGGTCATTTTTTCGACAACTAGTCGAGACACGAATCACCAAGAAAAATTCCAATAACATTTTTATTGACTAGAAATATTTCCGTTTTTAAGCAAAAGCATGTATTTTCATGAGCTAAATAACATCTATATCTTTTGAACCGCTCTGCTGTCAACTTTTGTTGTATTAATTCTAACCTCATTTTTCTTTTAGTTCGCGATGTTTCTGCCTAATTGTGTACTTTCTCGTGGCCCGCATATTACGATGATTGCATTATGACATATTGGTATCGAGAGCATACTTCGTCCTTTCATTTGTGACATTTTCAGTCTTGCCCTTTCTCATGACCTTAGATTTCGGATAGTTGCTGTAAAATGTACTTTTGTACTTTGTTTTGTGTGCCTAGCTAGCTTCATGGGTATGGATAGGTTGCCACTTTGCCTATAATGTGCAAGGCACGGTGCCCAATACCCTCCTTTGAAAGAAAAGTCACAAAATTAGGTGTAAAAGGAGACACGTGAAAGGTATTTTGTTCAAAACTTTTCTTATTCCTATTCAGTCACATGCGATGGCATGTCAACTTTATTATTGGTTACAACATAAGATTGTCTATCTAGAACGGAACACCAACAAAGGGTTGTTGGAAGAAAAAGGGCGACATCGCCATGGCCATGGGGTTGAAGGTGAATGGTAGCTGTTGTTGGTGCGTAATCTGCGAGACAGCACCACAGTTGCACTGAGCTTGCGTTGTCAGGCTTTGCACCGTCATGGGTGTCAAATACTGTTGAAATGGTGAGCAAATGGTTGTTGTAGCACCATCAAGGCAGGTGAGATAAAGCTGCCTATGGTGAATGGTTGTTGCATGGCACAATACTGCATGCATGGGTTCATGGCACCCAATGCCATCGTTGGTGGGAAGTACCCTGGGATATAGGTTGCGGTAATGGTGCTTGCACAAAGAGCTAGGACGGCAAACAATGTAAGCATCTTGGCTGCCATGGTGTTGAATTGCTTGCTTCCTAGATTATTCTCCTAATATATATGTATATGTGAGGGTGATGGACCGAGGGTTGATGTAGGTAAATATCATTTGTAGAACTAAAAGTTAATAGCTGAATGACATGGAGGTGACTTGGCGTTTGGTAAAAATTGGAGGTTTCTCTAACTGCTTTTGGAAATCGGATTCCCTCAATAATAATTTGCACTACAGTCTCAGAAAAAGTTCAGCCCTTTTGGTGGTTGCTATTAAGAAGGTGACAGTGACATCACTGCTTTATTGAGGATGTAGGATAACTTTGCTAAGGTAGGTTGGTTGCAATGCTAATATAGCTAAAGTGGATTTAAAATTAAAGCGATTGAATAAGTCCAATGTTGATGTGTTTAGAAGTCATAACAAATACATGTAGTCTAGAGTAAATCGTCAATGGCTAGAAACACCTAGATACATAGTTGTGCAGCTGTCGCTAGTGTAAGCCGGAGACAGTTGGATGTATATCTTATAGCCAACCAGATTGGATCAACCAATAGGTTGGCATTACTACTAGTGTGTCTTCAGTATATAAAAGAAGACAATTGCTCTGAGAGTTCTGCAAGTGGTGAACATTTCATTGACAAGGACATGAGGTAATGGAGTCTAAAATGTGAAAGAATATGTATTTGCCAAGAAGGACTACAACATCTTTTCTATTAACTAAGTGTTTGTAGTACATCAGGGTACAGAATCAAGAGAGTCAAGGAAAAGTATGTAAAAGGTGTTGGTCATGACTCAACAATAAAGTAGAAGACTAAACATATTTTCTCTTACTTGGAACATCCACATAACGAATTTATTGAAGAGGAAGATAGACAGAGATTTTGAATGAGGATTGTGTCAGGGAGGTCACATGCATCGTAGTCTTGTGGATACTAGCAGTGGGGATTCGCTTGGATATAGTGGCGGCGACTTCCATGCATCTGATCTATATGGTCCCAATGTGTTGTGAACCCTACTGCAAGGTGAGCGGTGGGTCCACGTTGTCGATGATAATGGCTGAGGCCAGAGTGTTGGACAACTTGTGGCCTTCGCTTCTAATTAAAAAATAACTTGGTTAATGCACCCCTAATGGTTTGGTAATTTCGAATACTGTGCAGACTTATGTCAGTCTTTAAATAGGAAAAAATTGAAAAAACTAGGAAGGCTCCAAAATGGTTCTCCACAAGTCATTAGCTCAAATCATGTAGTAAAGTTAGGGTCTATGATCTTTGTACAGTCATTGATATTTCCTTATATTCGGTCATTTTTTCGACAACTAGTCGAGACACGAATCACCAAGAAAAATTCCAATAACATTTTTATTGACTTGAAATATTTCCGTTTTTAAGCAAAAGCATGTATTTTCATGAGCTAAATAACATCTATATCTTTTGAACCGCTCTGCTGTCAACTTTTGTTGTATTCATTCTAACCTCATTTTTTCTTTTAGTTCGCGATGTTTCTGCCTAATTGTGTACTTTCTCGTGGCCCGCATATTACGATGATTGCATTATGACATATTGGTATCGAGAGCATACTTCGTCCTTTCATTTGTGACATTTTCAGTCTTGCCCTTTCTCATGACCTTAGATTTCGGATAGTTGCTGTAAAATGTAGTTTTGTACTTTGTTTTGTGTGCCTAGCTAGCTGCATGGGTATGGATAGGTTGCCACTTTGCCTATAATGTGCAAGGCACGGTGCCCAATACCCTCCTTTGAAAGAAAAGTCACAAAATTAGGTGTAAAAGGAGACACGTGAAAGGTATTTTGTTCAAAACTTTTCTTATTCCTATTCAGTCACATGCGATGGCATGTCAACTTTATTATTGGTTACAACATAAGATTGTCTATCTAGAACGGAACACCAACAAAGGGTTGTTGGAAGAAAAAGGGCGACATCGCCATGGCCATGGGGTTGAAGGTGAATGGTAGCTGTTGTTGGTGCGTAATCTGCGAGACAGCACCACAGTTGCACTGAGCTTGCGTTGTCAGGCTTTGCACCGTCATGGGTGTCAAATACTGTTGAAATGGTGATGCAAATGGTTGTTGTAGCACCATCAAGGCAGGTGAGATAAAGCTGCCCGTGGTGAATGGTTGTTGCATGGCACAATACTGCATGCATGGGTTCATGGCACCCAATGCCATCGTTGGTGGGAAGTACCCTCGGATATAGGTTGCGGTAATGGTGCTTGCACAAAGAGCTAGGACGACAAACAATGCAAACATCTTGGTTGCCATGGTGTTGAATTGCTTGCTTCCTAGATTATTCTCCTAATATATATGTATATGTGAGGGTGATGGACTGAGGGTTGATGTAGGTCCTTTTTATAGATGCAAAAATATCATTTGTAGAACTAAAAGTTAATAGCTGAGTGACATGGAGGTGACTTGGCGTTTGGTAAAAATTGGAGGTTTCTCTAACTGCTTTTGGAAATCGGATTCCCTCAATAATAATTTGCACTATAGTCTCAGAAAAAGTTAAGCCCTTTTGGTGGTTGCTATTAAGAAGGTGACAGTGACATCACTGCTTTATTGAGGATGTAGGATAACTTTGCTAAGGTAGGTTGGTTGCAATGCTAATATAGCTAAAGTGGATTTAAAATTAAAGCGATTGAATAAGTCCAATGTTGATGTGTTTAGAAGTCATAACAAATACATGTAATCTAGAGTAAATCGTCAATGGCTAGAAACACCTAGATACATAGTTGTGCAGCTGTCGCTAGTGTAAGCCGGAGACAGTTGGATGTATATCTTATAGCCAACCAGATTGGATCAACCAATAGGTTGGCATTACTACTAGTGTGTCTTCAGTATATAAAAGAAGACAATTCCTCTAAGAGTTCTGCAAGTGGTGATCGTTTCATTGACAAGGACATGAGGTAATGGAGTCTAAAATGTGAAAGAATATGTATTTGCCAAGAAGGACTACAACATCTTTTCTATTAGCTAAGTGTTTGTAGTACATCAGGGTACAGAATCAAGAGAGTCAATGAAAAGTATGTAAAAGGTGTTGGTCATGACTCAACAATAAAGTAGAAGACTAAACATATTTTCTCTTACTTGGAACATCCACATAACGAATTTATTGAAGAGGAAGATAGACAGAGATTTTGAATGAGGATTGTGTCAGGGAGGTCACATGCATCGTAGTCTTGTGGATACTAGCAGTGGGGATTCGCTTGGATATAGTGGCGGCGACTTCCATGCATCTGATCTATATGGTCCCAATGTGTTGTGAACCCTACTGCAAGGTGAGCGGTGGGTCCACGTTGTCGATGATAATGGCTGAGGCCAGAGTGTTGGACAACTTGTGGCCTTCGCTTCTAATTAAAAAATAACTTGGTTAATGCAGCGTAATGGTTTGGTCATTTTGAATACTATGCAGACTTATGTCGGTCTTTAAATAGGAAAAAATTGAAAAAACTAGGAAGGCTCCAAAATGGTTGTCCACTAGTTATTAGCTCAAATCATAAAGTAAAGTTAGGGTCTATGATCTTTGTATAGTCATTGATATTTCCTTATATTCGGTCATTTTTTCGACAACTAGTCGAGACTCGAATCACCAAGAAAAATTCCAATAACATTTTTATTGACTTGAAATATTTCCGTTTTTAAGCAAAAGCATGTATTTTCATGAGCTAAATAACATCTATATCTTTTGAACCGCTCTGCTGTCAACTTTTGTTGTATTCATTCTAACCTCATTTTTTCTTTTAGTTCGCGATGTTTCTGCCTAATTGTGTACTTTCTCGTGGCCCGCATATTACGATGATTGCATTATGACATATTGGTATCGAGAGCATACTTCGTCCTTTCATTTGTGACATTTTCAGTCTTGCCCTTTCTCATAACCTTAGATTTCGGATAGTTGCTGTAAAATGTACTTTTGTACTTTGTTTTGTGTGCCTAGCTAGCTGCATGGGTATGGATAGGTTGCCACTTTGCCTATAATGTGCAAGGCACGGTGCCCAATACCCTCCTTTGAAAGAAAAGTCACAAAATTAGGTGTAAAAGGAGACATGTGAAAGGTATTTTGTTCAAAACTTTTCTTATTCCTATTCAGTCACATGCGATGGCATGTCAACTTTATTATTGGTTACAACATAAGATTGTCTATCTAGAACGGAACACCAACAAAGGGTTGTTGGAAGAAAAAGGGCGACATCGCCATGGCCATGGGGTTGAAGGTGAATGGTAGCTGTTGTTGGTGCGTAATCTGCGAGACAGCACCACAGTTGCACTGAGCTTGCGTTGTCAGGCTTTGCACCGTCATGGGTGTCAAATACTGTTGAAATGGTGAGCAAATGGTTGTTGTAGCACCATCAAGGCAGGTGAGATAAAGCTGCCTATGGTGAATGGTTGTTGCATGGCACAATACTGCATGCATGGGTTCATGGCACCCAATGCCATCGTTGGTGGGAAGTACCCTGGGATATAGGTTGCGGTAATGGTGCTTGCACAAAGAGCTAGGACGGCAAACAATGTAAGCATCTTGGCTGCCATGGTGTTGAATTGCTTGCTTCCTAGATTATTCTCCTAATATATATGTATATGTGAGGGTGATGGACCGAGGGTTGATGTAGGTAAATATCATTTGTAGAACTAAAAGTTAATAGCTGAATGACATGGAGGTGACTTGGCGTTTGGTAAAAATTGGAGGTTTCTCTAACTGCTTTTGGAAATCGGATTCCCTCAATAATAATTTGCACTACAGTCTCAGAAAAAGTTCAGCCCTTTTGGTGGTTGCTATTAAGAAGGTGACAGTGACATGACTGCTTTATTGAGGATGTAGGATAACGTCACTTTTGCTAAGGTAGGTTAGTTGCACCGCTAGTATAGCTAAAGTGGATTTGAAATTAAAGCGATTGAATAAGTCCAATGCTTATGTGTTTAGAAGTCATAACAAATAGAGGTAGTCTAGAGTAAATCGTCAATGGCTAAAAACACCTAGATATATACTTGTGCAGTTGTCGCTAGTGTAAGCCGGAGACTGTTGGATGTATATCTTATAGCCAACCAGTAGATTGGATCAACCAATAGGTTGGCATTACTACTAGTGTGTCTTCAATATACAAAAGAATGCTCGTGTTGAACATATCATTGACAAGGACATGAGATCATGGAGTCTAAAATATGAAAGAATATGAATTTGCCAAGAAGGACTACAACATCTTTTCTATTAGCTAAGCGTTTATAGGGCATCAGGGTACAGAATCAATAGAGTCAAGGAAAAGTATGTAAAAAGCGTTGATCATGACTCAACAATAGAGTAGAAGACTAAACATATTGGCTACTACTTAGCGTATCCATATAACGACTTTATTGATGAGGAAGATAAATAGAGATTTTAAACAAGGATTGTGTAAGGGAGGGCACATGCATTGTAGCCTTGTGGATTCTAGCTGTGGGGATTCGCTTGGATACGGTGGCGGTGACTTCCATGCATCTGATTTATGTGGTCCCAATATGTTGTGAACCCTACTGCAAGGTGAGTAGTGGGTTCACGTTGTCAATGATAATGGTTGAAGCTAGAGTGTTGGACAACTTGTGGTCTTTGATTCTAATTAAAAAGCAATTTAGTTAATGCATCTTAAAGATTTGGTCATTTTGAATACTGCGCAGCCTTATGTTAGTCTTTAAAAAGGAAAAAATCGAACATACTAGGAAGGCTCCAAAAGGGTTCTCCATAAGCCATTAGCTCAAATCATTGTTGGGTATTTTTATTGATAAATCTGCAAGCATACATATATTGTTGTAGCTCTCACCCAGGAGTATTCTAGGGTATCGTATTATAGAGGAACGTGAGTATATTATCTAAGGTTTAAGTTCATCCAAGGACACCACACTACTGGCTTCTCCCTAGATAAAATCTAGTCTACTCCAACAATACGGCATTGTGATATACCCGAACGGGGAGGGTTAGGCTGAGTAAACAGGGCTGTCACAACATGTTACCTACCTCATCTAACCATGGGATATAACACAACCAACAGGTAAAGTCTAGTCTAGACACCACGTGTACACCGTCTTTTACTAACTCTAGAATTGATCAAGGACATCCGTCTCTATCAGAAGCCTTATACTAGAGCACTCACTAAACAAGTGAACGATTGATCCCATAAACAGATAGGGGATTAGACTAATCTTAACTAAGACACTAAAGCACAAAGGAAATCATGAATACTTACTATGATTGATAAGCATCCGTGGAGGTATAACTTGGAGGAGAGCGCCGAGCGCCGACAAACCCGGCACCTCCCTGACTTCCCCTCACTCTCTCCCTATTTTCTAAGCACTACCTAGGCAGCACTAAGCCTCTAAGATGAGCCTAAAGCTCAAGTATGAGAGTGTAAGAACAAGAGAGGAGTGTGACTTGTGTGTCTCTAAATGAACCACCACCCTAACTAGTATTTATAGGGGTGTTAAGGCAGTGCTCGGCCGGTGAATCAGGTGGGCGCAAGTAGAACCGACTTCAGGAGAGCACCAGTGACTGTGACATGGAAGCTGGAGGCGAGGGGAGCCACCTCCAGTTCGGCCGAACCATGAGTTCGGCCGAACCAGGGGCACCGCCTCAGGCCACCGCCTTTGGCAGGGTAGCAGGCAGGTGGGCCCCAAGGTCGGTTGTCCTGGGTAGCCGCCAAGTTACATCGGTTTGGTCCTATTTTATGGGCCCCTTGATCCGTGTGCTTGCGCGTGATTGGCCGGATGTTTGTCACTTGGATTATGCTTGCTTTTTTCATGCATTTTCAGCCCAAGTACACCTACACACATATTTAGACCAGCACTTGTGCAATTCGTTAGATAAACACCCTATTCTAGTGTTGGCCCGTGCTTTTATTTCATGTTTATGCAGGATTTGACGGTCGAAAATGGTCCATAATAAGCGTCAACAATCATGTAATAAAGTTAGGGCCTACGATCTTTGTATAGATATTGATATTTCCTTATATTCGGTCATTTTTTCAACAACTAGTCGAGACTCGAATCACCAAGAAAAATTTCAATAATATTTTTATTTACCAGAAATATTTCCGTTTTGAAACAAAAGCATGTATTTTCTTGAGCTAAATAGCATATATATCTTTTGAACCGCTCTGCTGTCAACTTTTGTTGTATTCATTCTAACCTTATTTTTCTTTTAGTTTGCAGTGTTGCTGCCTAATTCTATACTTTCACGTGGTCCGCATATTATGATGATTGCATTATGAGATATTGGTATCGAGAACATACTTCATCCTTTCATTTGTGACGTTTTCACTCTTGCCCTTTCCTGTGATCATAGATTTCGGATAGTTACCATAAAATATATTTTTGTATGCCTAACTGCATGGGTATGGATAGGTTGCTCCTTTGCTACAATGTGCAAGGCACAATGCCCAATGCCCTCCTTTGAAAGAAAAAGTCACAAAATTAGGTTTAAAAGGAGACATATGAAAAGTATTTTGTTCAAAACTTTTCTTATTCCTATCCAGTCACATGCGATGGCTAGAGTAATGGACAACCTGTGGCCTTCGCTCCTAATTAAAAGACAGTGTGGTTAATGCAGCCTAATGACTTGGTCATTTCGAAGACTGAGCAGCCTTATGTTAGTCTTTATAAAGGAAACAATCAAAAAAACTAGGAAGGCTCCAAAATGGTTCTCTCTAAGCCATTTGCTCAAATCATGTAATAAAGTTAGAGTTTGTCATCTATGTATAGGCATTTATAGTTTTCTTATATTCTATCATTTTTTCAACATCTAGTCAAGACTCGAGTGATATTATTAATAACATTTTTATTTACTATAATTTTTTTCCTTTTGAAGTAAAAGGATGTATTTTCTTGAGCTAAATAACATCTGTATCTTTTGAGCCGCTTTGCTGTCATCTTTTGTTGTATTCACTCTAACCTCATTTTCTATTAATTCGCGATGTTTCAGCCTAATTCTATAGCTTTCATGTGGTCCGCATATTACGATGATTGCATTATGAGACATTGGTTTTGTGGCTAATGCCATGGGGTTTTTGGCAACTCTTGATTTTCGTTGCAATACATAGAGGTTATTGCGACAGTAGTCGATTTTGGTTACGATAGGGTGATATGTTGCCACCAATTGTGTAGTGTTGGGATTTAAATTTTGTTGGTTGCAATAAGTAGGATGTATCACAACGAATATATTTTTGTTGTAATTATGGCGAAGTTATTGCCACGCTATTTCTAATGGTTGGAATAGTTATCCATGTCGCAATGATTATAAAATGTTATTATTTGTACTATCGTGTGTTGCAAAAGAGTCTTAGATATAGCAACGAAAGTTGCAAATGAAATCTTAGATATAGCAACAAAAATCTATATTGTTGCAAAGGAGTCTTAGATATTGCAGCGCAAAACTGAATTGTTGCAACGAGAGTTAGATATAGCAACGGACACCAGAATCGTTGCTACACATATGGTGCTATTGCAACAATATTTGGTCGTTACAATCTAGAAATTGGCTTTATTCTTAAAGTTATTAACTTTCTATGAAGTTCTTGCATTGCAATCTTGCATTTGCATTCTCATGTTGGTTATACATATGAAGAAACCATAGCCAAATTGGTGCAGCAAGTGCTGCTATAGCAACGCACGTTGAGATATAGCAATGTGTTCGCAGCCCTACTTCCTTCCTTGAGGACATGTGGGTAAAAGTGAAGTCATGTATTACATTGCACCTTTTATATTGTGCGTGTACTTGTTTTAGCTATGTTGTTTTGTGGTAGCGCTCTAGAATGGCAGTAGGAAGTCATATGGAATATTGGTACTAGTTTGGAAGTAGATTGGATGATTACTATACTAAATTCATGCAATTAATAAGCAGATTGATCTCTGCTTTGTAGTCTTGACCATTGGTAAGCTTAACACTTGAGCAGCTTTTTGTCCTCTTTCTCCTGACTACTTCTATTTTTCATTAGGCGAGGAGGCAAAAAGATCAGTGCGATGATGGAGATTTCACAAGCACTAGTGATAGAGATTTCACAAGCACTAGTGTATCTGGCTCACTTGATATGTTTAGCATTGCCATATGTAGCAAAGTTATTTTCTCTCCTTTTGGTTCAGAAAGTGATTATACTATTTTTCTTAAACAGGTTCTTAAGAAGGTGGGTAGCATGGTAAGGTGAGCTAAGTTTTGAAGCTTTTGCATGCCATACTTTAACAAGACTGCGGATTTCACAGATGTATACTGCTGTCGTCTTCTTATGCCATTAATATAAAATCTCAATTCTTTGACCGCATTTCTCTTTTTATAAAAACCTGTTTGGAACGTAAATACTGAGGTCAGTGAGGGAAGTGAAATGTAAACTTTTTATATTGGTCAAATTATATCCTTTATTTTTGCTCAACAAGTCTTTTTCTATTATATCTGGTTCACTTCATAATCAGTATCCTGTTACATGAGTTGATGATTCTGCCTAGAAAATATATTAGACAATTAACTAAGTGCTCTATTCATGTTATCTCTGAATTTGTGCAATGGTAACTGAATTAGCAAAGAATATATAGTGAACCTTCATTACTGATTACTGATTAAACCTTTAATATTTGAACATGGGCAATTTAAAGGAAATTTATCGATCTTCTCCTTTGTGCTTATTTAAAGCAAACATGGTCAAATATACTTGGTAAATCTGCGTTGATTGGTGCTAGAAATTCAGAGGATATTAGTATCATATTTGATTTCCTTGGTTTTATTTATTCAGACAAGAGTAGCATACCAAGTTTTATTCAAATTTAAGAGTAGCATACAAGAGTAATACTGATCTTGAATTTTAGAGTGGAGGTGGAGCTGAATCTGGAGCTAGCTCTAAATCCTGGGGCTGCATCCAGTGAGTAAGGTGTACGATGCTCTTTTGGATTTAATGTTGGCGGTAATCTAGGATATGTTCTTTTTATACTTAGTGACTATTTGTAGTTGATATAATGGACCATGATACTTGTATTGTGACAGTGCAACTTAAAAATGTATGGCTTGATGAATTGTGATGGAAAATATTTGGCCTAAATTGGAGCCATGCTTTTGATATTGGCCAATGTTTAAAATCGCGAGCTATAGGATTTAGCGGAGCTCTTCTCAAAACGCTAAGACAGCTATAATGCCGCTATAGCGGCCGCTAAGCAGTTTAGCGGTTTCCAAAAAAACATGGAATATATCCTTCCAAAAATATGGAGTTCAGCAGGTTTTTTGAAGGATGCTAAATGTTTATAACTAAACACTTATCCAGGTCATAAGCAGCTAGCCAAACATCAAATAAACAGAGTAAATGAGTCTGTAATACAAAGTTCAAACAGGCAAACATGGATAGGCAGTGACCGGTTAGCAGCAGCCAAAGTTAGTTCTCTGTGCAATGGACCTTGTTTGGCCCGAAACCAGCACTGGAATTTGAGTGGGCTTCAATTTTAGCCCGAGCGGCAGTAAAGTCAGAAAGCACCACTAAACGCTATGCCATGCTAAGCTATTTAGCGTCACTAAATTGCGCTATAGCGCCCTTAGCTGTGATAGCGGACATATGTGTCATATCCTAGCGTCTACATGTTGAAAACGCTATAGCGGCGCAATAGCGCCACTATAGTCCGCTATTTTTGATATTGGCCCATTAATAAAATGGGACGTGATGATGATGTCAGTGTCCATGTCAGCATCAGCAGCCATCATCATTCACATCAACATATGGCGACAACTCTTATTATGTTGTGATATTCTTTAATATTTGGCGACGACTCATGATTGTGTTTGCGATATCCTTTAAGCAAATAGCAACGACTCATGATTGTCTTGCGATATCCTCTAAGCAAATAGCGACGACTCTAATGTTGTTGCACTACCCTTTAAGCGTATAACGACGACACACATTTTGTTGCGATATTCTTTAGGCATATCACGACGATCCAAATTTAGTTGTGCTATCCTTTAGGCATATAGCGATGATATATATTTTGTTGCGATAGTTTTTAAGTATATGCGACGATCCAAACTTTATTGGGATATGTCCTAAGCATATTGCAACATCATAGGCGTTTTCGCCACAAGCATGTATCGTGGCAATATAGGATATTGCTATAAACCTCTGGTATTGTAACAGTGCTTGCTTGCAACTAGCCTACGTTGTTGCAATAATTACTATAGCAACATCGTCCGTGGTTGCCAATATCGCTCATGCAACGCACATGATCGTTGCTTCGTCAACCCATTGCTACGCCCCACTATGTTGCAATACGCCATATTTACGGCAACACCATACAATTGTGATGCAATACCCTATTGCATTAGAGGTACTTGCAACACCTTCCCAATGCCTCAGTTGTGTTGCATTGCTAAATATTCCAGCAAAAATGTCCTTATTGCAATGCTTTCGCGTCGTTGCCCTAGCCACCAAACCTTGTAGTGTTTGTGAAGTGTTCACTCTTGCTCTTTCTGATGATGTTAGATTTCATATGGTTGCCATAAGATGTATTTCGTACATTATTCTGTGTGTCAAGCTACATGGGCATGGGTAGGTTGCCACTTTGCTTATAATGTTGCAATGCGCAATGCCCAATACCCTCATCTGAAAGAAAAAGTGACATAATTAGGTATAAAAGGTAACAGATAAAAAGTATTTTTTCGAAACTTTCGTTATTCCTACTCAGTCACATTCGAGGGCATGATAACTTTATTATTGGTTACAACATAAGATCATCTATCCAAAATGGAACACCAGCAAATTGCTTTTGGAAAAATAAGGGCGAGATTGCAATGGGCATGGGGTTGAAGATGAATGGTAGCTATTGTTGGTACATAATATGCAAACCATAGTGTTAAACTGCTTGCTTCCTAGATTATAGCAGATATCTATATGTGAGTGTGATGGACGGAGAATGGATATAGGTCTTATATATTGATGCGTACAGGAAACATGTAGATAAAAAAGTTATCAGCGGAACTGAAAGTTTTATGGTGAATAAGCTGGAAATAATATGGCATTAGATCAAAATTGTAGATTTTCCGAACTGTCTAAGCCCGGTGAGACAGCAGCAACAGGCAACTAGAAACCCCAGCCCCAAACCCTGAACCCCAAACCATGGGGCGGCAGGAAGAAACAAAGCGGAAGGAGGAAGATAAGGTGGACCCATTTGTCGGGAGAGAGGGGGATGGGTGGAGAAATGTTAACCTCCGACTAGTCGGAGCCAATGGCAGAGCCACGTTGGGGTTATAGTGGGCTCCGGCCCCCTTTTCTCAGAGCATATGTTGAAGATTCCAATCGCAAGACTATCTCTTGGTGCCAGTCCATGATGCTGCAACTGCGTGTGTGCATGCAATGCAAACTTATGTTGCTAATTACATCTTCTCAATGCAATAAGAGTCATCGTATTGCATAATTTAGGAGCTTAATTACACCTACAAATTGTTTTTGCAATTGTATCATGGGCCTGTCAAACATGATCGAGCTACAGGCACATATACATGCTTGCATCTTTCAGTGAATCATTGTGCTAGCTCGTTGCCTTATCATCCATCAAAAGGATAAGGGCGCACGTCAGATAGTGTAACAACTACAAGTAGCCAGAGCTCATGAAACATTGCCATCTTGCGCTTGCTGACCGTGTATAACAAGTATGCTTACTGATTAATCATTTGCTTTCTTACATACTGATTTGCTTTTTTTTTGTACTTGTTCGATTAAGATGGATTTGCGCCCTCCCTCCCCCCCCCCCCCCCCCCCCCCCCCCCCGAGTCCATGCTCAGCCACTGGTCGGACCATAGTATTTCTGGGAAATTTTTAGTGGTTACACTCACTTGTTATTGTTCATCTTCAATTCGTTACCCTTTTTCGTGCATGTCCTTCAATACTTCTCTCAGACAAATTTGCCTGATGAAGTTAAGCTCCTCAGACAACCTTTATCTATCACCTTACAGAGCATGGGAAGATATTGTAAACAATTAAGAATATCACCATAGGATGTTTACAAAAATGGACTGCCAGGTTGCGAATATGTGAGCCCAGGAAGGTTCATCAGAACTCACAGAAGTACACAACCACCATGTGGGCACCTTCTTGGTATTAGGTGTTTCGAGCTCTCTTAGCTCTCCCCACTCGACTACATCGTCCTTCCAAGGAAAAGCCACTACATTTGCAATCGATGTTTGCTTCAGGGGCTCTACCCTGATCTTGTTCTGAGCCAAATTTCGATATAGACTGATGAGAGATCTTGCCAAGATAGTGATCATGTTCTGAACGCTTGGTTGGACATTCACCGGCCGTTGGTTGTTGTTCATTCTTCAGTGTCCGTTGCCTCGCTCTGTTATTCCGTAGTGGACTAGATGGGCAAGATAGAGATTGAACCACAAGTCACTCAACATAAGCATCCATACAGATAGGCTAGCTTAGGCGTCTCCATGAGTAGCTTCAGCAAATCATCCCTCTTTGCAGAAAACTCTTCTGTTCGAGTTAGGCACTCCCAGATTGGCAGTTTGGAACAATTCATAACTTTATGCAGTTGATAACCTGGTCAGCTTAAGGGTTATCATTAGGACTTTGGTATATCAGGGGAAAAAATTTGAAGCGCTCAACGCTAATGGTGGTGCCATCAAGGATTCCTAACTAACTTGTGTGGCTGTTTAATTCCGGATCTGTTGGGCTGTGCCGTGACTTTTTGGGATCATGGATCCCACCATGATTCATCTGTATGCTTATAATGACGTTCTTGCTTGGATATATGGATTGCTCTATCAAAATGTACTTTCCCTTCCGAATGTTGGCTGCAATTTTAGATGGTTTAATGTTAGGGGGGGGGAGTCTATTTTACTATCCTCACCAATTCACCTTGCGTGATGGCTTCAATTGTTATGCAATGATTTACCATTAAAATAAAAAAAATAGTCATGTCATCTTTTTTTCTAATTTCATTATGAACAAATATTAGGGTTATTTCTCACAAGCATGATATTGTACGTACTAGACGACATGTCATTGGAGATGGACAATATTTCAATTCATTGCAAGAAAAGCAAAGCACATGACATCAGTGTGAGCACTAGGCTATATTAAACCCATCGTGCAACACACCATTCTATGAAATCAAGTAGAATTTTACCATTACATTTATTATGCCATTATGTTGTCGATGGCTACATACATGATGAATTCTCTCTATATTTATTTTATGGAGCTTCCTTGATACAAGAGTGACTGCTGTCATAGATCAAAGTCACCACGGTACGTATACAAACGCTGAACTTAACAACGCGTTTGGTATTTTATTCTCACTCCTTGATGACCGCATTCACAGTGACACTGCAAATACAATAATTTTCTCTATGAAAAAAGAGCAAACGCACGGATTATTCTTAAATATCTCTCCATCAATAGTCCACTAAAATTCCTAAATTCAGAAGGTTATTCTGAAAATTAGATCATGAATGTGACAGGTTGCATTTCCAAACTGACCAGATCAAAGAAGCTAGTTTGGTCAAATTGTTCATGGAGGTTTCTTATGGAATAGAAGTTCAAGTCCGGCGGTACAACTCGATTTACAAAAGGTAAGAAGTTTTGCAGAACAAACTGAAAACCTAAGCGTCCCTGAAATATGTCGCAGCTGACTTACCATGGCAGCTATAGATATTGTCTTAACCTAACAAATAAAACTACATGCCATGGACCATGGTATGACTCTGAACCTTACTACGTTCGCTGCATCAAATGGATGGCTGAAATGTCAGCAGACGGCAGAGTCATGCTGAATTTTCTTTCCTTGCTGAACACATATGGCGGTGACGCGGTAGCACCCATGCCCATAAAGTCCAAATACCCACGCACATCAACCCGGCACAAACACAAACTTTTGCTGGTGATCTTCTACAATCTGCCATGAAAGTGAGAAAATGTATCGCCTTACTGACGAGCTGAATGAAAAATTGCAAATCGGACAGTATAGTCCTCAACTCAATGAGCTCTCGCATGTCCTAGAATTACAGCACCAACAAAAAACAGAAAGAAAGAAAGAAAGAAGAAGAAGAAGAAGAAGAAGAAGAAGAAGAAGAAGATCATTACCATGTACAGGCGTAGAGCTACAATCCCCAAGCAGACACACACTCTGCCTCACCCTACCCCCAACAAAAACAGAGCAAGCTTCGCCATCCTGCAGCCAAACCCCCTTGAGGCGCGCGCTCTGGTCCCTGACTAGAGAGCAGCTACTAGTAGGCGCGGGCGTTGGCGGCGATCCTGGGCGACGCCGGGAGCGGGCTGCGCATGGGCGACCTCGGCGGCGGCGGTTGCGCGAGGCGGCGGCCCTCGGCGTCGTAGTAGATGACCCCGGAGAAGTCGAGCGGCTGGCAGCGCTCCCCCATGAGGATCTCCTTCCTCCACACCCCGGCCTCGGCCTCCCTGGCCGCCTTCCCGGCCGGCGCCAGCGAGAACGTCTTCTTCCACGGCGCCACGGCGGCGGCGCGGGGCGGCGACCCCTTGCCGTTCCCGCCCCGTCCAGCGCCGGCCGCCATCCTCCGCGCCGCCCGCTGCAGCCGGCCCACCAGCGCCGCCACCGCCTGCAGCAGCGTCGCGCCCATCCTCTGCGATTCCCGGCTCCTGCTGACGAGGAGTAAGGTAGGAGGAGGTGAGGTGGTGTCCCGGCTTAGCTCGTGAGGGTGAGGCGGCCGTTTGGTTTGGCGCGCCATATATAGCCGGCGGTGGTGGAGTGGCGTGGCGGGTGGACGAGTCAAACAAGCGGCTCGGCGGAGGTAGTTAACCGGCGAGTGAACCGTGCGCTCCCCAAGGGGTGTTTGTGTCTGTGCGCGCGGCGACCGACGACAGCGACGGCAAGTCGGCTCGGTCGATCCTCGGCGGCGAAACGGAGGTTTTGACAAAACGGCCGCCGGTGTTTCGCTTGGCGAGCGAAGGTGCTTTACTATATTTGCTATATATATATCATATACAATATCTTGTTGAGCCGCAACGGCGGCGGAGGGGTGACCTGACCCCGACCTCCAGCGAGATCGGCAGCGCGTACCAGAAAACGCACGCCGTGCATTAGCTCCTCTCGTCCTTGTCACCGTACGTCAGGATCAGTTTTGACGCGTGGGATTGGCTCTTTCCACCAACAAGAAGGCGTCGAAGTGGTAAGGTGTTTACCCACCACAAGGCACCCGGTGGCCTTTTCTGAATTCTGACCCCCCGCGGAGTTGTGCGGCCTACGTGGCCTTTCAAGTGCCGTGGCTTTCCTCTTCGTACCGGAGACATGGAAATGATGCAATCGTTAGTACAAAAGTACTCGTGGCGTCATCAGCATGGACCCGATCGTTTTGCCCTAGCAAAAGGAGCAGACCGGATCTTTTAATTGCTGAGGAAGGCTTCAACTAACTCGCGTCTTGTTTGGAGATTGGATGCACTCGTTCCGTCCTAAATGATTAGCAAAATCTCTTTTGCTATGTTTTCTAGATACAAAATGCATTTACTGCAATTGTTTTGCTTCTCTTTTGCATCTGTGAATTTCTACGTAATTTTGCCGGTAGTTTTTTTCCGTTCTGAATGAGAATGAGAACCGCAAATGATAAAATCGCCAACTTATAAAACAGAGACACTGATTGCTCTCGTTGCTCGCCGACTTACCAGTGATAAATATCACGTGAATTTTGCTTTCCAGAATCCGACGTGGAAAATTCGCTGGTCTAGTAGGTCGAACGGTTTCAGTCAGAACAACCCCCCAAGTCCAGTCAAGTCGAATGATGCACTAAGCAACAATCCAGAGAGTAGGTTGTCCAATTTCAAGTCAAAATTCCTCGCATGAACGGGGAGGATAACACTGACGGTCAATCGCCGAACTCCACAGGCGCTAATTAGGTTAATTAGGTGGCAACCGGCCGAATCGCTCACTTCACCAAACACGTGCATCATTGCGAGTTTGGTGCACGCGCACGATGATGAATCTGAATTATCCTAACGCTAAGGGAACATCCGGCTGCTCCTGGTTTCTTCAGTCAAGAGATGCACACATCACAGGCTACTAGTTCACGGTTCATCACTTTGACTGATCACTCGGCATCTGAGCTATTTAAGAATCCTGACTTTTGCAACCCTGCTGCAGTTCGTATGAAAGATTGAGCTGCAATGCAACATAGAAAAAGAAAATTGAGGCGGTTGAATCTCACAAACTATACCAAGAAAAAGAAACATATAGGAATGGAGGCATGTGGCGTGTCACTTCCGGAAAATAAATAATGTTGCATACTATCAAAGCCCAAACGTGGTGAAACTGGAATAAAGGACAAAGAAACAATGTGTCCTGACATGCTTCACCATCTCCCGGAGGAGGATAAACCAAAACTAGTAAACTACTCCCGAAATAGATATCATATCATTTGCCTACCAGGGGCAGAAGACAGAATGCAACTTTTTTAAGCAGACAGGGAACTAGGTGACTATATAAAACTATAAGAAAAACGAACTAGCTAGTAATACAAAGAGTTTTACAGAAACGAAAGGAAGTGTGCAAAAACCCAAGTAAAATGAACTTTAAAGGTCTTACCATTCTGAGACTTGTGGGCAGGACTTCTGTTTTTGGATAACCGTTGCAACTTCACACTTCAAACGTTATTGGCCTCCCTGAGGAAAGGGACCGCCAATCCGAGATTTGTGTGGGCAGCTGAGCTTGGACCTTGGATGCCAGTTTTGGTTACAGAAGCCTCGAGATGCAGGCACGGTGTGTCAAGGAACGGCATGGCCCGCTGACTTACCCATGCCTCATGATGCGTCGTCGCTGCTTCAGCTGCACACCATGTCTCTCAACTTATTTTCGGCAGGGCGCAGCGTTAGGTGCAGGGCACACCGTTACGCCCATGCTTTGCTAGTGTACCTAACACATCGATGCCCCTGGTTTCTTCACTCAAGATCTGCTGTACACGTCACAGGCTACTAGTACACGGCGGCTGATGGTTCGTTACTCGGTTTTCTTTTTCATCTTTGTGAGGATGATGGCTCCTTACCTGACTGCGTCTCTTGACATCGTCGCAGCTATCGCCCGAGCGATCTAAACGACGACCATTGGTTGCTTTTATAAGGTTGCAGACCATTCGCAAGACTCAGCTGCCACGAAAAGAAGAGGAAAATCGATGTTGGTTAAATTACCGAACAAACATAGAAACGACGAAGATGTATAGCATTTGCGTTACAGGCTTACAGCCACGTCTGGAATGGGCACTGATGAGCTGCTGAGGTGATCTCTTATTTTTGGGTAAAGTAACAGGTCTCCTTGCATCATCTTCTTAGCTGTGTGCGATCGCATAGGCCACAAACTCTTCCTTTTTCTACAAAATCTTCTTGCATCATGGCCTCATGGGAGACCAATCGTCTTACCGGACAAGGAGAGGAAAGCAGGAGACTCTTTTTTTTTTTTGAGGGATAGACAAAATCTTTTAACTGCCCATGAGGCTTCAACAACCAAATGCGTTGCTTTTACCACGTCGTGTTCGGTGTATTGCACTAGCCATCCACCTGTCGTAAGTTGTAGGTAGGCTACCACTGGCACATGAGTATAGCTTACCACCGTATGTCACTACGAGTGACATACGAGGCTTGTTAACAGGCGGTACCATCTGATACTATTTTTGTTTGACTATTGCTGACCGTAGATCTGGTATGTGAATTAAAAAATAAATTAATATAATGTCGGTACCGGCCTAACACATTTGGTACCTTGTAGGTACCTCTCGGTATCTTTTAAATCTTAGCCCTTGATTTTATCGCGATGAACTGCTCTCATTTATTCCCATCACTCCATATGCCAAGAATTACTAAAAAATGGTAATTTAAATTGAACAAATAGATCTATTTTTACAGCAACTTCAGCAATATACCCTAAATCAAACCCTCTAAATACTAAACGGTGGATGCCTCTATTTTTTAAGAGCTTCCGAATTTGTTTCAACTCCAGCAATAGCCCTCAATTCTAACCTATAACATAGGGTTCCATAGAGACCCCAGGGTGGAGGAAGGATTTGGAGACCTCCCATAATAGAAGGCCTAGTAGAGGGTCTGTTGTACTGCATCTTTAACCCTTTAAACTTAAGATAGAGGGCTGTTTAGAATGTCTGCTGGGTTGCTCTAACGAGAGCGAACACAGCTAGAAAAATGATATTTTGTCGCACAAGGTTAGTATCGGTCACTCTTTACCTGGTACTAAAGGTATCACGGAGCCATTTTAGTACCGGATCTAAATTTGAACGCCCCCGGAGCCATTTTAGTACCGGGCCAAAACACCACCCGATACTTTTCGTATCAGGTGGTGTTTTGGCCCGGTACTAAAATAGAACAACACCCGGTAATAAGAGTTGACATTTAGTACCGGGTGGTGTTTTGGCCCGGTACTAAATGGTCCTCCACGGGTTACTTCAAAAGGAAAGCATCTCCCACCCAATCACATGTAATGTGTAGGTGGGATGGTAAGGAAGCTACACACGAGGCCGGATGTTGTGGGTTCAAATCCTTACGACCGCGCACGTGCATTTACGTATGAAAAAATCGTGTGACTTGTGATATTCCTAGGGGGGGTTCATAATATTTTTTTTATTTTTCTGGATGGCGCGTTTAGTACCGGTCGCTGCGACTGATATTAAACGGTCCTCCATTTAGTACCGGGAGCGCGGTACCGGTCATATGCTCGGTGCTAGTGCTACTTTTTCTAGCTGTGCAAGCTACTTTGGGTGCCATAACACTTCCACTAAAGTAACACGTGAACTTTGAGTAAAAGCATTCGACATGGAAAGTTTGTGGATTTATTAGATAGAGACTTCAGTCCAAAGCCAATCAAGTCTAAAGTCAAGTCAGATTAGCAAATGAATGCATTTTCAAACGAATTAACTAGAGAGTATCACTAGCTGAGGTCAAAATTCTTCAGATAACAGAGGATCACGATCCGAGGTCAACAACCGAACTCCACCAGCGGGTTCTTTCTTAGCTCCTGCAGATTAGCCGCCTGCAACTGAATTCCTATGAATCCGCTTCACCAAACACTGAAACAGACGCATCATCGCATTATGCCCACGTTGGATGCCTGCCTTATTTCCTCTACTTAGTATACTGACGCGAGTTAACATATGTCTGTACCTACCATTCTACGAACAAAGATTTCAACGTGCAACGTCCTCTTCTTTCAGGCGATCTTCCTTCTGAATTTCTTCCAGAGCACGAACAATCTGTGGTGACGCCGGTCATGTGATGTGTTGGACGTGCAAGTGACAGGGAATGGAAACAGACCGCCTGGTTCTAGGAAGGGAAAACAGAGCCTGAATCACATTGATCTAGCTTTCCTAGAAGTACTATAATTTAAAAGATTGGACGAAAGATGCTTGCTGTGTGGTGTCCTTCATGTTTTGCAGCATGAAGGAAGTGTCGAGGTTTGGGAAGCGGCAACGATACTTTCTCCATGAATTTTGTTCCGATTCAGTCCTCACTTTTATATTTCCACTACTGTTTTCTTTGAAACTAGATTTTGAATAAAAAAGCACATCTCGTTATAGTTGTACCGTTCGTTATTATTTTTCTAAAAAAATAGAATAGTTCAGAGGTCGAATTCGGACTGAAGATGGAGGTGCTGGCAGACTGGAATTAGCATGGCAGGCAAGGGAGATACGAAGGCCATGGCATGGAGCCATGGACGCGTCACTGGCGCGCATGTTAATTGCTGGTATCTTTCCACGAATGGCAAATGGTGTCCCTGCAGCTTCGGCTCGGTTCCAACGACCATGGCACGCTAAGTCATCTGCTTGTGGACACGGCACCATATAAACTGCCGTTGAAACGACACAGCGTCAGTTGGAGGAAAGCGGGTCAGCTTGCAGTGTCCACAGCACTTGGAGTGGGGGCAAATGGACTGGCCGAACGCGTTGAGACTAGCTCGTTTGATGAAGCTCGCTCCTTGGGTGACTTTCTTCAGATGACTTCCGCCAGCAGAGTAGTAGACTTGTGATCTGCCGACCGCCCTGTACGGGCTACTCTCAAGCACTCGGATTCTTTCGGATGCCCCAGCCAGCTTCACCTGCAGGAGGCTTTCGCAGATGTAGTAGTAGTAGTTAAGGGCTTCCTCCCAGATGCACTTGCTGGCATTAGCAGCCAAAGTTCAGTGTCTAAGAAGCATACACTGATGTTTTACAGAAACAGGAGCATACATACATGCACTCGCCCTGCTCCTGCGCGGCACAAAACAAACGCCTTGACGAGGCAGTGTACCTAACCTAACACGTCGCGGCACCCGTTTTTTTCTTCCGGTCAATATACGCAAGACGTCACACGCTACTAGTCCATGCTTATGCTTCATCCACGTTGACTGTGGAGCTTGTTTGGATGGGCTAAAGTTGTGTGCTAAACTTTACATTTTGCTAAAGTTTTTAAGTGTGGCTAAAATCTAGCCCACCCCATTAGCACTCCTATTTGGATAGACTGTACTAGACTTTAGCACTTGATCCAAACACACCCAATATCCAGAGCCATTTAGCATGCGCCGGGATCATCAAATGCGATATTGAGCTGCAACATAAAAAAAAGGAAAGGAAAGTGAGGCGTCTAACGTACTGAACACCGCAAACAAAAGATACAATATCTTCTCAGCACCACACTGCCACGGTCCCATGCCACCACGGAATGAATGCTTGCAGTCCAATAAATCATGCCAGCAACCAGTTTCAAAGACCAGAAGCCACTGGAAGCCTTGCTAATTCTGAATAGGCAACTTTCCACTTATCTGTTTCGGATATAATGGGCAGATGCGTACCGCTGAACAGGGGCCATAACATGACCATGCACCAGATTGTTGTCAGTAGTACTGGCGAAGTTGCTCGTCTGCACCTTGTAAATGGTGCCTTCCACTGCATATAACAGGCCTGTATGTCAATTCAGGCAAGTATCATATCCAAGTATGCCATAATATGCTTCAACCATATTACATCAGAGCTGTATGTTCACTGTCATGACCAAGTATGCGATAAAATGATTCAGAGAGTGGGCAAAACAATGTATGCAATGCTTCACTATCCACCAGTACATCATTTTGGAAAAGAACCTGCTGCATACAATTCTTTAGCAGTAAAAAAGAACGGAAACTGATATCTGACGATTTATATATAATAGAATGGCATACTTGACAGATTGAGCTACAGAACCAATCAATGAGGAAATGAGCTGAAATAGAAAGGGCTGAAATACTAACTTAAGTACATCTACACAGTGCAAAATAGGAACCCATCTATTCAAAGGCTTGAAACTCGAAAGAGAAAACAAGGGTGCTCAGAGGGTAACACTTAACATATAATACAACTTCTGGTTAGGATCGCATTAAAGCAAAGCTATACATCTTAACCTCAATGCTTCTCCATGTATCTCACACAAGTTAAATATGCCATGCAAACAATGTAAGCTACTCTTCTTTTCCACCAAGCACAGGCCGGTGGCTACCCAAGGAAACTCTGATTCGATCCGCCCGACAGCTGGGAGGCAGCCTTATCACAAGGAGAGGTTCTTGGTATATCTTCATACTGTTTACACATACAGATATTAAGGTAAATTCTAAAACAGAGTAGCATTTGACTAGCTTACATATGCACCAAAAGGAAAAAAATATTCCTTCTGCATTTTCAGAGTCATCTAAAGTTCACAGGAGAAAGAAGCCGATAAACTACATGCTTAGTTCTAGGTGCCAAGGGCTAATCGAGAAGATCCAACTAAGTTGGCATCTGGTAACTAATATTCTTAATTTTGAGTTATCATTGAAGATATAGTTGTTTCAATGCATGTTGGCTAAATGCTCCTTGCAAATGAAAATTCACATGCAACAATTCACCCAACATATTTCGGCTATAAAGATAACCCATCAGCTACTGAACTGCGAAGGGTTGTGTTCCTAGTATAAGTATCCAACTATTCTGTTCATTTCACAACATATTTATCCTTCCAGATAACGATTCCAGAAGGTTAAAACATTGTGTTGCCTTTGATCTTATGGTCCCATCACAGTTGCACTAAATTTGTGTCTTATGACATGGGGCAAGGTATGCCAGTTGTCAATCAAGATATGCTTGGCTTCCTATTCAGCAATTTTGCCTGTCTGTACTCAGCTAGTTATCTTTCTTTCCCAAATCCTACATACTGACTTGGGTTGACAGACACCAATCTGAAAACAACTGGGTAGTTGGCCGATGTATAATTATTAATAGTAGATTAGCTATTGTATATGTAGCAGAGATCTGAAGTGACATAATACAATAACTAAGCTACTATTAATAATTTCATACAATAACTAGTACTCATAAACCTCTATCATCCATCAGATGTATTCTAATAGAGTTCTTCTGTTCTGATAATTATCCACAAGGCCTAGTAAAGCTTTGCATAGAGCCGTCCCAATAGCATCTAACATATGTGGTGGTGCGCGGTATGTAAGGCAATTTCCGTTATAAACATTGTAAAAGATTAGTATAAGTTGAATAACTTAACATGAATGTTGTTATCCGGAGTGAACCGCAAAATCTCTTCATGAAGTGACAGGATCATATTTGGTGTTCAGAAACAATGGCAAAAGTGAGATGATACACATAAGTATTTACTATTGTTAGCTTTCTTCACATCACATAGAATATGCATACAGCCCTGAGAAAGTATATCTGGACTTCTATAACTGAAGGATCTAATTGATCTACTTGACCATCATAAACCATAGCTACCATTTTTTCAGCCAAGTTAACATATAAATTATAATTTCTGGTACTCTAAAATTCATTAGCGTTTACAGCATATGTTCTTAGGCAGTACAAATGTGGTGAGATCTCTTGAATTATCACATTAATCACAATGCTCCTAACACTAAAACCAGTCTAATGGCCTATTGCAAAAGTTATATATTATTGATAGAGAAAATCAAGAAGGTACCTGAAGGATTTAACATCGAAGTAGGAAGTAGAATCTAAAACATGTGATGAATGGCAAGGCAAGCTTGGAAACACTTCCTTTACTTTTTGTTTTAGCATATTCAACTTGAATAAAAATCAGCACATCAGCTTTCGAATGCACAATTCATGAAGGAAAATGTCAGAAATAATGGGACACTCTGAGAAAAAAAAAACTGTGCATGAGTGCAATATCATTGATTCAATACTTGGCAATGATAAGAGTGCTTAGTAAAAAGTTACATTACCTAGCTCCAGCAGCTGCTGATTGATCAGGGGAAGAATTAATCGATAGCTTGCTAACAGTAATCAATTGAGCACCAGAGATCCAAACTCTTAGAAACAAAAAGAAAGAATGAACATGTCTGATAACATAATTTGCGCATTCCATCCTATTACATGTCAAAATGAGCTTAAACTACCATATTTCCTAGCCTACTGAAAGACATCTGTAAGAGGACTGTTCAGGAGATATCAGATCCTACAGTGATCAGTGTTTCAATGTGGCATTATCATGCATCCATGAGTTCCTTTGACCATAATTCATCTTCCTTCATGTCCAATTTATCTCAGTTTCATACTTAGATTAGGTCATAAATCACTCTAGACACAAAAATGCCAAGGTGCTAGGCGAGGTGGTGATGCTCCACCTAGCATTCGTATGGTAGGATCAGTGAAAAAGTTGGTATTAGTCTGATTACAAATAGAATTAGTTCATTTACCAGGGTCCTTTTGGTAAATACAAGGTCAAGATAATAACTCAATGTTAAATTTCTAAAGAATATAATCAGGGCTTTTAGATAAAACATGCATTACAGTTTGCAATCAATACCAGAAATTCATGTAAGACAAGCTGTTAGGACAAGTAAGACTTATACAGGTCTGCAAAACAATTGTCTTTGAGAAGACACCATACTATTGACCTATGATCACCGATACTTCACTAACCCAGTCGTAGCCGTATCCGATACTTGCGTATCCGATACTTCGATACTCCGATACTCTCTCTATACTACCACTGTGTCGTTTTTCAAACTCACGTATCGCCGTACCGGTATCACCGTACCCGTATCGCGTATCGGTGATACATAGCTATTGACACAAAAATTCAGAGATACAAAGTGTGGGAAGGAAACAAGCCCAGTGAACGATGAAAATCACTTTATTGTAATAAAAATGGTTGTTAATGAATGAGTTAGTGCTACAACTTACAACAAATGGAGTATAAAAGCACTCCAGCATGTGAGCTCCAAAGCATGTGCCCAATCGGTGTACAAAAAAATATAAATAATCTTTAAGGCCTCCAAATCTCATCCCAACAGTTGTCAACCACTTTCCGAACTCTCTTAGACTGACAAACTCCTCTCACAATAGTATACCAAATGGCAGCCTCTGGCACAATATACTTAGCCAACATCACCATCAAAACATCTCCAGCTGCCCTATACCTTTCTCTGTTGCATAGCCTCATGACCAGTCCCTCTAAGAATTGTCTCCCTTTCCCCTCTGCAACCCCAATCTCCCACAAGAAAATGTTGCATGTTACTGCATCTGGATCACACCTTTGATCAAGCATCTGATTAAGCAACTCCATTGCCCGAGGAAGGTTATTTGTGCGAATCAGCCCATCCAACATAACATTGTAACTGATGGCATCTGGTTTGGCATCACCCTTCGCCAGCATGTCATTAAATAGACGGAGACCACCGTCAACCATCCCAGACATGCATAACCCCTTGATCATTGAAGTATAAGCTATTGTATCAGGTGCACAGCCACGGCCAAGCATGTGTTTCCAGACCATCATAGCATCTTTTAATCTCCCTATATTACACATCCCACTGATCAATATGCTGTAACTAATGGCATTTGGCACACAGCCAGCCCTTATCATCTCCTCCCAGGTAGAGAGAGCTCGCGATGAATCTCCAATCTGGAAATAACCTCGAATCATTGAGCCATATGTCATGACATTTGGTATACATTTTGCATCAGCCATCTCTTCAAATAACATTTCAGCTTCTGTCATCCTCCCACACCTGGCCAGGCCATCAATCATTGCTGAATACAGAACAATGTTTGGCCTTACCGTAGCTGCCACCATTGTCTCCCACACCCTCAATGCCCTGTCAACCTCCCCTGACCTGCAAAACCCGGTGATCACGGCCGAGAACACAAATTCACTAGGTGCAAGCCCCTTATTCCCCATTTCCTCAGCGACTTTCCATGCATCCTCAGCTCTTCCACATTTCACCAACCCATCCACCACTGCGCCGTACGTCATTAACCCTGGCGCAATTCCCTCACTCTCCATTCTTCTCATGATGCCCATCGCTGCCCTCGCCTTATTGCACAATAACAAACCATGCAGCAGCACATTGTATGTTGCTGCTGTCAGTGTGCAACCTTTAAGCTGCATAAACCGAAACAATTTGGCTGCCCCATTGACATCCCCTGAACGCATCATTGCGCTCAGCACAGGGTTAAAAGCCTCGGCCGCCACCACCCCATCGACCACCATCTCATGCACCAGTGCCACCGCATCCTCCACCTGCCCTGCATCGGCCAGAGCCGACACAACGGTCGAGTAGGTGAACTTATCCGGTGCAAGGTTCCATGCTGGAATGGCATCGTGGAGGATTCGCAGCGCGGTTGCAAGATAGAGGCCGGGGTTCCTTGGGACCAGAGAGGAAGAGATGCACTTGAGGAGGAGGTTGAAGGAGAGCAGAGTGGGAGTGAGTCCGGGGAAGCGGCGGAGGGAGTGGGAGAAGAAGGCCGGGAGGAGGTGAGGCGGGAGGGGGAACCGGACGAGCGCTGAATTGAAGGAGTGGTGGGTGGTGGCGGCGGGGTTGGGCGGGGAGAGGAAGAGGCGCAGAGCGAGGATCGGGCGGGGCGAGCGGGCGAGGGCGGCGACAAGGTGGGGGAAGATGTGTGGGGAGGCGTCGTGGGGGAGGCGGCCGAGGAAGCCGAGGACGGCGGCGACGGACGGGGGAGGGGACGCGACGGCGAGGGAGCGCGCGACGGAGAGGAGGGTGGGCGCGCCGGCGGCCGGGAAGAGCTCGGCGGCGAGCGGTGAATCGTCGTCGGACGATGAGGACGAGTGGGAGCGGCGGGCGGCGAGGGAGGGTTTGCGGGTGAGGCGGCGGAGGGGGACGGGGAGATGGGTGGCGGGATGGGGCATAGGGGGAGGAGAAGCATGGCGGTGGGGAGGACGGCGGCGGGGTTTAGGGGCAGGGCCGGCCTAGCACTGCAGCACTTGGCGGCGGGGTGGGGAATTCTTGCAAAATCTCTCGCTCTAGGGTTTATTCGCATAAGCCCATTGCCGTCAAATCCTGGCCTTAGTAACGGGCCCGTGCCCATTTTCCTTCCTTGCTACCCGTCGCCTGCAGCAGGGTCTTGCTCCGTGCTACAGATAATGTGGTCTTTAGGACGTGATTGGTTACTCGCATCACTCTAGCCTGGCTCACTCGTTGTTGCCCAGTTTCAGTTCAAACAAATTAAACCATCTTGGGAAGAACACATGTATTTTCTAAAGTGATATTCTTTTGGTATTAGAGGTGAGATTGGCGATCTGCTGGAGATGCTCTTAGAGAAAGCAAATCAAGCAATCATCGACCAATAGAGAGTACAACCAAGAACAGAGAAAAGCACCAATGAGAATGCGGCGGCGGTGAGAGTAATGAAGGAGAGGATGGCGCATATACGAGCCGTAAACCTAGAACTTTCCGCACATCCGCTGCACGCACTCTGCAGCTCTCTCGCACGCGAGTTGCATCAAGCGAGCCGGGCTGAGCGGTGCCTTTTGCACCCAGTGGGCCAGGCCCAGACGATGGTACTACAGACAACCAAACGAACACACATTGCATCATCCTCTGGCTAGCCTAAATACAAGAAACCAATAATGCCTTTAGATATTACCGTACCACTAAGAGCATCTCCAAGAGACTCTGTATCCTTGATAAGTTAGCTAAAAAAGAAAAACTCCATCAAAAACTGGATCCAATAGCATCGGTATCCTCCTCGCTAATCTATCCCGCTAGCTATCCCGTCGGCCTCGCTCGGCAACTATACTGACCCCATCCACCTCGCCATCCTGACCCCCGCCCCTCGCGCTCCCTCCATTCGTCGCCCTCCTGCGCTCCCGGCCCCACCCTCCCGCGCTCCCCTGGCTAACGCCGCCGCTGGTCCCTCCGCTCTCGTCGTAGCGCGTCCACGCCGCCACCGCTGCCGAGCGCCTCTCCTCCCTTCCCGAGCTGCGCCGCACCCCCTTAGGCCTCTACCGCGCTGCCACAGCGCGCCAACGCAGCTCCTCACCGGCAGCCATGGCCGCCACCGCCATTCCCCACGCACACCCCTACCTCCGCGCCCGGCGAGGACCCCACCTGATTCGCGCTCTCCTCCTCTTCACGGTGGTGCCGTTCCCGCCGCCGTACCCGCCGGTGGCGGCCGGCGACCGCCGGTTGGCCTTGTTGCCTTGGCCCAACGCCACCTGCGGAGAGGGAAAGGAAGGGGGTTAGGATAGGGCTGGGTGAAAAAAAATCCAAAGAAGAGGTTCCACATGTCAGGTATATGAAGAGTCTGATTTGGCTTGTCTGTTGGAGTGTACCGAAATATAGAGAGAAAATCTTGGCTAAATGGATAGCTGTGGGAATATGGAGAGTGAGATTTGGCTAGGCTCTTCGAGTTGCTCAAAACACGGTAGCACCAAAATTCATCAAAAATCTGTTCAACAATATAAGTAGATAAAGCATGTAAGCATCTACTGTAACCATTCAAGCTAATAGCTTGATTTGCCTAGCTAATAAGTTAGGGCGTGTTTGGGAGAGCTCAGCTCCACGAATTTCAGCTCCGCCCCACGAACTCCACAAAATATTCTACCAAATACGTCCAGCTCCAGGAACTCCAGATCCAGAAAAAACGTGGAGCTATGGGTCAGATCCACATTTTTCTTGGAGTACCTCAAGAGGAGCTCCAAAAACACCAGTTTCACACCTCCTCATGGAGTTGGGGGTTATTTTCCCACCATTGCTATTGGTTACACAACTTACCCCTTCGTTTCTATTTTTCCTAGCCCCCCACCCCAACCTCCTCTTCTTCCTCGCGTTGCCCCTGCCTCCTGCGTGTCATGCCCACGTCGCCGCGCCGCCCCTGCCCCCTGTGGGTCTGCGCCGCCTAGCCCCTCGCAACACTACGCCGCCGCGGCCCCCTGCGGCAGCGCTGGTCCGCGCCGTCCCTGCCCCCTGCAGGGGCCGCACCACACGTGTGGTAGGACGGCTGGAGGTGGCAGCGGCGAGGGGTCTGCATGGGTGGACCAATAACCGCAACTGGACCGACGACGCCGTCGCGAAGGCGTCGTACACCCACAGCGCGCGCCTCGCCGCTGTCGACGCTGATGGCGAGGGAGAAAGCGATGAGCCGTGCGGGCTCGCCGCCGGTGCCGCCGGCGGAAGGTGGAGAGGCGGTGGAAGTGGCAGCAGCGTCCACCTGCCGGATGATGGAGGCACCGTCGGGCGAGGCGGCGAGCGCGAGCGACCAGGGCTGCGGCGGCGAGCCGGGTTCCACCGCAGAGGGACCAGGGTTGCGGCGACTAGAGTAGAGAGAGGAAGAGGAGGGGAGAAAAGAGAGTGACATTTGGGCCCTTTCACAAAGGCTAAAATAGACTATTCACAACAGGTCATCATCTTTTTGTAGTTGGAGCACTGCAATCGGCCAAACATGTACAACAACTCCGTATTTTTGTGGAGTTGGTGGAGTGGAGCTGAAAAAATGGAGTTGATGGAGTGGAGCTGTTTTTTTTGAGCTCAAGTGTTCCCAGTGTTCCCAAATGGACCCTTAATAGTTAGCCTACCTGCAGGTTAGATCCCTATTTGGGTCGGTTAGGGTTAATTTTTAGCGGATAATAACTAGCCTTATGTATTCAAACGGGTCCAAAGGCTAATCCTATCATACACATTTTATCAGTGAAATGTAGGACTTTTTGATAATATGGCTGAATCCAGAAGAAGCTCCGCCAAACAGTTTTTCTAAGAGAAGTGATTCTATGTTTATTCTGTGAAGTGATTCTCTAAAATGAACTAAGAATCTAGAGTAAAAAATGTAGCTTCACCTGATTCACTTCTCACAATGGATCTATTTTTCATAAAGTTAATCTTAGAGAATCATAGAAAATCACTTTCAGCTAGTGAATCACTTTTCTCAAAGAATCAGAATCAATTGGAACTCTACTAAACAGATCCTACCTTGATTTCACAATACTTCATCCAATCTTAAGTATAAGTCCATTTATGTTTCCTTGAAGTCAAACCTAAACTCTAACAAATGATATTTATATAGATATATATGTCTTAACTAAAAAGAGTTATACTTTTATGAAATTAAAAAAGAGTAACTATAGGGTCATGTGGGAGTCGGGTCTCACAATATTAAGTTAGATGGAGTGCCAGTCTGATATGTGCTATCAATAAATAATAACTAGTGATGAGACGATAACTTATAGTAGTTATAGTAGTAGTACTTAATCAACTAGCAATTGTTGGCCGTGCTTAAGAGATTAGGATAAAAGGAAAAAGTGTTTTCTCCATTTTTTTTTAATATGTGATATTTATTGGTATCTAGAACGGACCCAGAAGCGAATAAAAACCCTCAGCTGGCTCCAGATTTTTAGTTTCTGTTCCTACCTACCTACTTTTGGCAAAAGGCAAGACGCAGGGGCTCAAATTAAGAGGATATATTTAAGCCGAAGCATCAAAACATTCGAACCAATCCATTTCATGATCAACCTTAGTAGCTTATCTACACAACACTACAAGAACCATATTCCTTGATCTCCTAATTAGTTGACTACATTAATTGTCCAAAGTAAGAAATTAAGAAGTCATTTTATTCTCTGATCCAACCAGTGACCTCTGACCACCGAACAATTTGCTCAGACGATGGTGCACGCGTTGGGGTTCTCCTCGCTGAAGATGGTGCTGAGCCGGCCGTTGGCGTCGGTGGCGATGCTGTAGATGCCCTCGCGCACCGGCGTCGGGTAGTACCACCGGTACTCGCCGGAGAAGTACTCGTGCCGCCTCGGCGTGCCCGCCAGCGTCTCCCACCGCGGCAGCGGCGACGGCGAGTACCGGCCGTAGCCGTACGCGTACCCGTGGCCGCCCTGCCCGCCGTGTGCCGGCGGCGGAGCAGGGGATGGGTACGACGGCGGCTCGGCAGCACCGTGGTGGTAGACCACGCCGGCTGTGCCGCCGGCCCCGCTGCTCGCCACTGTCGCGGTGTGATGCTGCGCGTGATGCGGCGGCGGCTGGTCGTCGTCCGCGGGCACCGGCCCCGATGGCGTGAACCGAACGCGCTTCTTCTTCTTCTTCTTGGGCTTGCGGGCGCCCGTGGAGGGGAACGGCGTGCTGGGCTGCAGGGTCATCGCCGTCGCGTGCGCTTGCGGCGGCTCCGGCTGGACGGCGTGAGCGTGGGGCGGGTGGTGGTTGTTGGTGGTGGCCAAGGTGACCGTGCGCGCAGTTGGGCGCACGTAGCATGTCTGCGCGGGTGCGTACGCCATGGCGTAGTCCATCTTCTCGTCGTACCTGACGCGCCCTTCGCGCCCTGGGAGACAGGATAGGAAAAGATTAGATGAATTTGCACATTGTCACATCAGAAGAACTGAAAATGATTGCGTCTCAACATGTAGGTATGCTTTGGCAAGAAAAGAAAAAACAAAAAACCAGCATGTGTGCTTGCAAAGTTGAAACCGATCGGTCGAACCAAAATGAGCAGGAGATGCTGAAATTGAAAGACTACTTTTTTCTTGGAAATATGGTAATTAAGAAGAAGATAAAATAAAACGTACCGTTACCGTTGCATTTTGTGATCATTCTCGATATCATCCTTCCCAAGGGGGCACAAGAGCAGCCCATCTGCCTGTCGGCCGCCAACTCCATCTCCCTCGCCCGAACATCAGCATGGTATACCATCTGCGGATACATGGCAGCACCTATGCGTGCACCCACGGAGCGCACACACCTTAGCAGGCAACATCAACCAACACCTCCATCGGATGCCGCTGCTGCTGCGAAGCTCTCCCCTAAATCGATAACGGACTAACTATGAACAGTCTTGGAATGGTTGCAGCTGGTGCGAGGAAGCTAAGAACGAAGAAGCAACTTCAGTTAGTGATGAGACCGAATCAAATAGCGATGGTCTATCGGTCTCTCCTGCTCCTACCTAAATGGTTCTCTGTGTGGACTGGAGAAATGCGATGCGTTGCACTTGTGCGCGCCCATATGGTAGAGTAGTAGGGTGAGGGAAGAAGGAAGGAGCATCTCAGCTGCCAGGAAGCGTAAAGCGCGCGTGGTCCTTTGTTTTGGTGTGTACGCAGGGTTCGAGCAGACGGCAGATTGGTGAGAGTAGACTAAGTGAGCGAGCGAGTGGCGTCAGAATATATGCGGCGGGAGAAACTTCAATTCATGCTTGGATGGAAAGCGCCTTTGCACGGGATGCTTGCTCTGTTCTGGACCTGAAAAGAGGAGTGCCATGTATAAAAGAGGTCCTGGTCCGCGTGGCTGATATTTGTGTCCAATTTGTACAACGATCTTTCTTCGATGATGTGCCGATAATACTATTTGGGATCTAAACTAACAGTGTGACCTTACTCGATCTTATTAGGTTCTGTGTTGTGGTGGTTCACAGTTCTTTTATTTTTTGAGAAAGATTGTGGCGGTTCGCAGTTGACTTGCAAAATTGTGCCCCACCCATCTCTAGCGAAATTTAGCTGCCTGACTAGCTTGCAAAGTCTTCCCAACACAGGAGCAGAGAACAATATGGATATGCTAGGCATTGTGGAGTTGCGGCTGAGGTTACCATAATCTACTCCCCCCGTTTCTTTTTATAACCGTGTTAGGATTTAATAAGTCTTATTAATGTGTGACTGCCAATTCCTCGAGCAATATGTTAACATTGCTACAAAACCAGTGTTGTATCAAACAGTGTTAAATAGCGGCCATATGATCTAGCAGCATGCTTTTCTAGCTGCTAACAGAGTCGTCGCTGCTCCACACTATATATTCCCTGCTATTTCGGATGCAACGGTCGTAGCGGCAACTCTTTGGAGCTTCTACAGCTTCGCCGTAGTTCGCTATTTAAAATATTGGTATTAAATTTTATGTAAAAGAAGTATGAATCTATTATAAAACTTTTGTACACTAAGCATGCATATAATTTGACAATAAAAATTCTAATATGTCTACATATTAATATATATAATGACACTAAAGGAGTACGGTTCAGCCATTACCAGCTAATTCAATGTGGGACGACGCTACATCCATTCTCAGGGTTCTCCTGCTCCCGCAAAGCTACCTGATGTCTCCTTAACCTGGCGAATCAAGAAAGGGGGAAACAGAAGTGCTGGGGCCTGCATGAATGGTTCATTTGGTTCGCACCTAGCTAACCTTACCAGTTGGCAGTTACCACACACCTAACCATAGTCACACAAAAGCTTCTTACGCTTGCTTGGCTGGCAATACTCTGGCAAATAATCACACTTTGTTAGCATCCTACCCCACATGTCATACACTCAGTTCACTTTATTAATTTTGCAATAATTGTGGTTAAACACATAGTTTGCCTAACCTATGGCAAAGGTTTAGACAAACTAACATGCCTAAGGTGTGGTAAATAGAATATTAGGACCACAACTTTCCTTGGCAAATATAATCTCGTGACAATGTCCACGTGCCTATGACAAGTAAGATGAAGCATAAAGTAAGTATATGGCATGTCTAACTTCTGGATCGAGACCAAAAACTAGTATAATAACAACAGAAAGCACCCATTTACATAATTTTAAAATCAAATAACATTTACTTATTAAAAGTTCTCAGAGGAAATAGGGGCACAGTTGAAATGAAAAGGAAACTTTTCCTTGCAGAAAAAAGATAAAGAAAAAGTAACTTTTACTAGTATATAAAGAAGAACATGTACTAATATTGCATACAGATCAATGGCAATCAATATATAGTCTAGAACAAGAGTAAATTCCCTCTATGGCTCTAAAAATAATGCCACTTCCTTTTATGGCCCTCGAAAGTTGAATCCTCCTTATTTGACCCTATTTTTAACTTTTATTCCTTCTTTGGTCCTACCGTCAACTCTGTCGGTTAACTCGCATACGTGGTTTTTCACCCCTCTTTTCTTGACTCTGAACAGTATCTAAGTAAATTAGCACAATAACTTCCATTTGAGATGCTCTTACTATTGCACCACCTATTAGTAAATTTCATTTGACCGTCAACTCTGAACCTTGTGGTTTTTCACCCCTCTTTTCTTGACTAAAACAACCTCCAAATCACCTCTAAAATTCATAAAACCTTTTATAGTGACACAACTGACGAAGATGAATCCATTTTGCAAAAAAAACATATGTAGCATTTACGATCTTAAAATTAAAATTCATCAAATTAGGCTACGTTTTAAGACTATCCGATTTTTTATGGCACAAAACTACTATTCACAAATTGAGAAAAAGTGCCTAATGTTTCTAAGATGAGATGTATTAATTTATAAAATTGTTTTGTATCATATGTTACTTAGAGAATTTTGACTCTGTAACTTCCATTCTTGACTTTGTCGGATAACTCGCATAGGCCCGTCAATCCTGACAATAATAGGTGGTGCAATAGTAAGAATATTTTCAAGAAACTCTTTATACTCTAGGAATAGAGAATTTGGTTAAAATTTACCCTCCAACAACCTCTTCAATTGGATATCTAAATATAGACCTCAAATATTTCGGATTTTTTGCTAGCTAAAGATGGAGAGCAAGAATCTAGTCTACCCACAAGATATATAGAAAAGTTGTTGGAGAGTACAAAGATATAGAAAATAATTTTTAGAGAGTAGATTTAGAGAGTAGATTTTAGAAAGATTTTTGGAGATGCTCTAAATGAAGCAGTACCAAAAGCCTCCACTCGGTAGGCTGAGTTTCTTTGAAGGAGGTTTCGGGACAATATATATACGATCCAGAGCATTATTAGATCCCGTGGCAGGCCCTCATTGTTCATTCTCTATTTACGTCGTGCCTCCCTGTTCACTGTCAAGCTTGTCCACCAATATAATAGTAAATATAACACTGACGTGTGCAAGAAACAGATACAAATGTGCCTAGTAATACAAAAGTTGACACCAGCCATCGCTTTGGGACCCTCGATTGAGTCGATGAAATTCAGGTTATGGTCACATGATGCCTCTCGGATCTAGTATATATAATGTTTTAGATTCTCATTGAATTATTAACCCATTTCTAGGTTCATGATTAAGATAATAATGGCTTCACGCTCCCCAGATCTCGATTTTGAGTTTGACTTTCTATGCAGTACTACATCATGTTGCCACACCTAATATCCTAGTCAACTGTGGACCGTTGTTGACCTTCGGCATTTTAACCTCGAATGCTAGCTGCATGATGGAAAATTGTTATCGCCCTCTTTTTTCGATTAGTTATGTATTGAGTACCAGCTGTAGCCACGAGTTGCCACTGGAGGAATCTAGCTGTTGCCCCCCGGCGTCTGTAGAGCACTTGGGGCGTCTGTAGAGCACTTGTATACTGGCTGGTGACTCAAGCCGGTGCTCCCCGGAGCATTGTTCTTACGGTCTGGTACTAAATGTGCGAGTTAAATGTGCGAGTTAGTACAACGGCCGCAGACGAATGATCACTTCTCTGATAGTGAATCAAGAAGGATTGCCTAATTTTCTTCACTAGTACAACGAACAACACAATGACATACAACACATGAACCAAACACTTATGAGAGAGGTAAATAAAGGAACCAAAACATGGGGTTCTATGTTTATTGAGACCAAGCAAGTCTTATCTCACGTCTGCTGTCACTCTCGCTCTGACCGGACTGATAACTAGCGAATTACACAAAATTAATTATAATAAATAGTGAAAGCCCATGAGCACTCGTTCATGGTCGTTGTCCACGAAGATCAGAGAAAATGAGAAATGCAGAGCTGGTTTGTGCTGAAATGAGTTCAACGAGGCAGCATTGCACTAGGTGTAGCTCGCACCCAGAGATCTGACTTCTTCCTAACGGTGATCCCTGCAGCTTCGGTCATGTCCAGTTCGCTGCAACTGACGCCCTCTGGCAGACTCCAATCAAAGTAGAAGACGAGGTTTGCGAGAGCTAGCTCAATATTGGCGAGGTCGAAGAACATACCAGGACACATCCGCCTCCCAGCTCCAAACGGTACGAACTCGAATTCATTTCCCTTGAAATCTTTCTGACTATCCTCAAACCGCTCAGGCCTGAACAATTCCGGTTCGTCCCAGTATTCCGGGTCAGATGACAGCGCACCTGCATTGACCATCACCATTGTCCCCTTGCGCACGTCGTAGCCGAGGATTTGACACTGTTCTTGGGACTCTCTGGGCAACAGCAGCGGCGATGGAAGATGCAGCCGCAAAGTTTCTTTGATGACCATATGCAAGTAGCTCAACTCCTCTAGGCCCTCCTCGCTTACCTTCATCGCCGCCGCGAAAGCTCCTCGCACCTCGTCCTGCAACTTCGACATGACGGCAGGATTCCTCATCAGCTCTGCCATGGCCCATGGCCCACTGCAGAGTGGTCGCCGATGTGTCGTTGGATCCCGCAAAAAGATCCTGTGATATATCGATCAAAGTCATGATCTGATGTAAATAAAAACTTAAAAAGGAGAAATAAGTATGAAAAAATTCGTAGTACGTAAATGTGTCTTAGCTCTTACAACGATCACTGCTTTGACCGTGTCCATAGTGAGGGGGATCTGTAGGCCACCGTCCCTTTGGAGTCGTAGGAGCACATCTACCATGTCCTCCGCCTGTGGATCCCGGTCAGATCGCCTCTGCACATGCTCGACTACAATACTGTCCATGAGCTCGAGCATTGCCGCTCGATGAATCTCCACCTCGCGCGCTGACCGGCCAGCTCAGCAGACGAGCAAGCCTCGAGGACGGGTAGAGGTCGGCTAGGCTGAAGCCCGCCGCCAGCCGGACACCCTCAGCTAGCTGGTGTACGAAGGCGTCTCGATCCCTGAGACGGCCGCCCATGATTTCCCGGAGCGCCGCGTCGGCGACGTATCCGGTCAGCATCGTACTGAGATTCACCAGCGGTGCCGACGCCGACGCTGACGCGATGGACCGGACGAGGCTGCACGCCTCGTCCTCTCTGATTGGCCGGAAGGACCGGACATGCTTTAGGCTCAGAAGCTCCACGTTGCAGATCTTGCGGAGCTGCCGCCAGAGTGTTCACCGTAGGGGACGAGCGCGATCCCCTGGCCACCCTCGCTTAGGATCTTGAAGGTCGTGGTCTGGGGCCGTGTCGCCAGCACAGCGTTGTGGGTCTTCAGAATCTCCTTGGCGGCCTCTCGGGATGAGGCTACGACGGCCGGGACCTCGCCGAACTTGAGGAGCATGACGGAGCCGTGGCGGCGCGCCAGGTCGTGCAAGGCACGGTGCGGCAGCGCACCGTGGAGGTGGTGAAGGCTGCTGATGATGGGGAGCTGCCATGGACCTGGTGGAAGCCGTAGGTTGTTGCCATGGCGAGAGTTTCTGGAAGCTAGGCGAGATTTTAACAAGTGTAATAGAGGGAGAAGAGCAAGTAGGCAGGGTTCACAATTTCGGTAAATAAAATTTATCGGACCCTACCGATAAATGTGAAATATCGGGAATATCCTATGATTTTGCTAGAAACAATTTCTAAAACACCATACATCCCAATTCTGTGTATAAGAATAAAGAAGTATGTCAATATATCACAAGTTTAGCACATTAGATGGTTCATTATACGAAATTTCGGTGAAAAAAATTTATCACTCTCCAACGATAAACACGATATATCAGAAATTTCGCCAAAATTTCGGCGAAATTTTTTTCCCTTTAAGTAGGCAGTAGAACACAGGGCTGTATTACATATGGTTTGGTGATAACTGGGCGGAGCTACAGAAAAATAGAGGGGGGTGTACATGTATAAAATTGAAACAAATACTGTAAAAGTTTAGAGGTTATAAGTGATTAAGAAATTTTTGTGGGTGCAGCCGCACCCACAGTCTTCAACGTGGCTCCGCCCCTGACCGCTACTGTTGGTTAGAGTACTGAGCCAAAAACAAGGACTCTGAACTTCTCCTATATATGTATTACTACTACATGCGAGCCTACATGGTCTCTGAAGTCTCATATATATGTATTATGGGTGCTACTTTTACATACTAGCCTCTTGTATTATCTATTATGCCAGAACTTGCAAGTAATGGTTAGTTCCTTCTGGAATTTTTTTACTTCTAGGAAGATGGTGTTGAACGTGTTGGCTGCGGCCTCCAGTATTCTATGATAGCAGTACTCAATACTTGTGGATTCGAGAAATTACTGCTGAACCAATTACACGAACAAATGTATTCAGAAAGGATCCAGTTAAAGAACGGGCTCACTTGTTACACTACAATATTAGGCAGTGTATACCAAAGACATAATTATGAATTTACAAAAATATTGTACTGACAATAATAGTGATAGCGAGTTATGATAGTTAGGCCTCATTAGGCATATCTTATTTGTGTGGATGGATGGACATATGTAAGCCATTTATTTATTTGAGCGGTATGTAAGCCATCTATGAATATACCTCAGGGCACAATATATTACGAAATATTGTCGTTTATTATTATGATGATGTATAAATAAAAAGGATGCACATAGTATTCTTAGCTAGTGTTCGTGCATGATCAATGTGTACTGTAATTCCTTGTGTATCGATGATTATTATTACTATGGTAAGTTTGACGGACCGAAATGGACGACCAGAGGGGGTGAATGGGAGCCTTTAAAAAAAAATTCTCCAATCCGCGAATAAGATCCATGTCCCGGTTGTCACCCCACAACGCACTGTCAGAATGACATAAGTCAACTGGTGGGGATAAGTTCACCATATATAGGAATGGTTAGCAAAGCACCGCACGATGCGGAAGGGACGATTTACCAAAGTGCCGAAATTTTTTTTCCAAAAAAACTCACAAAAGAACTTTCTTCACTAAGCATGCAAAAGAGAAAAAGCTCGGATCACTAACCAACCCAAACCGACCTGCAGAAATAAGATGCTACTGAACCAATGAAGGCAAGCCGATTAACCAGGATTTTCAGAATTGTCTGACATGCAAGCAAATTCAAAGTTCAGCTTGCCGTTCATCCAAATAAACAATTGACAAAAGCAGAACAGCAGTGAACAAAAACAGCTTGCATATATAGAAAGTACTTACCAGTGACCAGCACACTAATACTGTAATACATCAAGAGATAATGCCTCTGAGTTACAAAGGCTGAAGCATGCAATTTCTAGAGTAATTAGGAAAACCACAGCAAACAGTTAATAAAGATAAATGGGTAGCAATTAATTTGCTCTCAGCCAGCACATGCAGGAATCAGAAGCAAACAAACTTGCTAGCCTAAACAGCTATTGATTAGATGTCCAAGAGGAGACCAGGCTGCAGGAAGCAAGCCCACGTGCAGCAGGCCGTGCTGGTGCAGCTCGCCCTTGCTGCAGCCCTATGCTATAAGCGTTGGATCCACCACCTGAAGACAATTAGCGAGCCGGCAGGACTAATTTCAGCCCACAGAGAACTGCTGCTATTGGCCCGCCCTCCAACTGACTACCGCATGTCTGTTTAGGTATCGATTCCGCCAGCCCAACAACAAAAGCAGATGCACCACACTACGCTTCATGCTCTTCTTTGAACCTGACAGCAGCAGCCCACGGTGGGTCGTTTTTCATGTTTCTTTCTTTCCTCTCCATCTTTTGTTTCACTTCTTTATTATTTTCTACTTTCAAATTTCTTCCCTTTTCTTTTATTTTATTTCGTCCACTTCTTTCTTTTATTTTTTCATTAATTTAACTTTGATTTTTTCTTTTTCCCTTTTAATTTCTTTCTATCTTTTTACTTTTTCCTTCCTCACGTTTCACTTCTTTCTAATTCTTTCTCTATACATATTCTTTTAAGTATTTTCTTTATTTTTCTTTTCTATTTTTTCTTTCTAACCTCCGATAGATATTCTTACATAATTTAATATTATCTCTCTTTATTTATTATAAAAATAAATTAATTTTTACAACAGGACTATTTTGTTCCTGATGCAAACATGATGAGGCACAACATTCATTTTTCTTTATTTCTCCTTTACTCTTTATTTCAGTAATACTAACTTTTTATTTTTTTCCCTTAATTTTACTATTTTTAACTAACTTGTTAACTATGTTATAGAATTTATATAAGGTGTGGACGTGCCGTGTAGAGTTCTTTTATAATTTACTTTTTTATATACTAACTTATTTAGCACGTGTATACATGCTCATAAGAATATTTTTTTCAATGTAGATGTATTTGTCATTCATGTACAATTATTCGTCTGCGGGTCAGTAATTTGTTCACAATGCCAAATTATTTATTCGCTTCGTAGACTGAAGTGTTCGGTGATGCTGACTCTTTTGTTCGCAATATTTATTTTTTATTATTTATTCTGAACAATTAAATGTTCGCAATGTTTAATATTTTGTTCGTTATGTTTAAATTTTTTGTTCGTAAAAATAATTATTTGTTCGTGTTGTTAAATTATTACTTCCTAGATTTTAAAGTTAATTATTTAGTATTAAAAAATATTTTTAAAAATTATCGTGCAAACATAGGTAAGTATGGTCTTGTTTTGAAGATCTTATCATAAGAAAAATAATGGTGTAACTCAAATTAATTTATATGCTCAGTTTAATAGTTATCTTTTTAGTTTTGGATTTGCATGCATGTGAGTGAAGTTATGATCGTTGTCCTCTTCTGCATGCATGCAGATCTCTTTTTTTTTATTAGTATTCATGCACGTGCTATATTGGTGGGCTAATGACCCATTTAATACCATGCTTTTAAGTGGATTGGCGGAATAATTAATTAAATAATAGGGACCTCCTCAGGTGATGTTTAGCGAAACATCACGTGAAGCGATGTATAATCCCTCCCCTGCGCGGCTCCTACTCCGGGCCGCGTGCCACTGCCTCCCGCACCGGCCTGCCTTTGGCATGGCTGCAAGCGCCCGCCTGGAGCTGGCCTGCTCCGCTCGGGCCGATGGCCTGTTGGCGTTGCCTCTCCGGGCCGCCTGCCCCGTAGCTGGGCCGCACGCGAGCTGGGCGGCCTGCCACGCCTGGCCCACCAAGCACCCGCAGCTGGGCTGGCTGTGGCGCCGGCCTGCGCCGTGCGTTGGCCTGCTGCCCCGCGAGCGCCGCCTGCGCTGGCCGCCGCTGGGTCGCGCGTGCCTGCCTCGCACGCGCGCCGCCGCTGGCCGCAGTCGCGCACCGCCGCGCGCTGCTCGCTCGGCTGCACACCGAGCGCCGCTCGAGCCTGCTCTGCTGCTGCGCTCTTCTCCCGTGCGAGCTGACCCCGAAGATCCCTGTGCGCACGAACAGAAGAAAGATCAAACAGATCCAAAAAAAAAATGTATACGAAAAGATCGAGCCTTTAACTTCAACTTCACAAAATTCCGAGAACCCTAGAAAAAGAGAAAATTTAGGGGAAACAAGAAATTCAAGGTGCTCGGTGAGGGATTTATTTGGGGAGCATCCTGGACTTGCTCACATATGTCATAGCACCAAAATTCCTCAAGAAATCTAAACCAAATCGAAAAATTTCAAAAATGCAGAAAAAAAACGCTCGTGAGGAGAAAAAGATATGGAATTGATTTTTAGATTACTTCGGGACGGTTACTTTTCTCTGGGCTATCGTATTTTTCTTATAAGTCTTTCTCTAGAGTTCTATATTCGTCCTCTAGGATCCCATATTCATCTTCTAGGGTATCATATTCATCCTCTAGAGTCCTATATTCATCTTCTAGGATTTCATATTCGCGCTCTCCCTCTCAGGCCCTATGTTCATTCTTTGCGCTCTCATATTCGTCCTTTGAGTCCACTAGAATGGTAAAAATCTCAAATCAAAGAGCCACTTATCTCTCCCTCTCTCTAACCCTAACCAAATCTCTGTCACAGACAAAATGAGAGGACCTCCCTCGAAGAGATGGTTTTCCAAACCAACCCACTGTATATAGGCACTTGGCAAATGACCAAAACGCCCTTACATTAAATACACAACCCAAATACCCCTTAGGGGTAAAATCATCCAACATTTTATCGGAGCACCGAACGGACACGCCGCCTTCATGACTTTGCTTCGCCTCGATGCAAGCTTCGCGATGAAGCCACGTGCCCTCCATTACCGCCATTCGGCCGCACCAGACTCTCGAACCGGTCAACCTGCCTGCATCATGGTTTTGAGGTCCAAACCACCCAAACCGTCCATCTCCATTTGGTTGCTACACGACCACGATGTCGACCTATGTCCGGCCTCCGTCAAGTGCCACGAAGCCTTCAAATCTTTCGCACTCTCGCGCACGGGTAACCTACTCGAACTTGTCATCGCCTTCCTCCTTAACTTAACCGACGCCGTCTTCATCACATCCATGTACTCTTGCACTTCCGTCCATCACGTTGATCGCCCATGACTCTGACCGGACTCCTAGGGTCCCTCGGTCCAAGCCTACTCGCGTCCACCCTTTACCGCCCTTGTTCCATCGGCATGAACCTTTTCGCTTGACCTTCACCGCATCCGTCGACCGTCACGTCGCATCCTGCACCTGCACATCACGAGCCAAGAGGTACACCAAATCTACGTAACGTTGTCAATCACTTATCATCCAAGAATTACTGCCATTGGTCCTCAGAGTTGCTATAACCAGGTGTCATCACACTGCTATGTTAGAGAAAAGGCTTTCACTTCCGGTCTTCCACCACATCACTCCTGGCCGTGTAAGACTACTTGTTCTTTGGATGCGACCTCATATCTATTGTAAGGCCACATGGAATTATTCTTGAGAATGGGTTGACTATAAATAAATTGCACTGGACCCCATGTTGGCACATGCACATTGCTACATATTTAGCCACATGAGATGGATTGAACTTTGAATAATGCAACTACAAATGATACAATCAATCATTTGATCTTATATCACATTGCATTCCCCTTTTACAAATAAACCAGCACCAAAAATGGTGCTTAAATTATATGACTGAGAAACCCACAACACACTTATACAACACCCATCTAGGAAGTGAAACAGACAAACAATTATTGCGAATCAGATCATAAAGATATTTTTGTTGTTGAGAGGTCCCAGAACAAAAGATTGAAACATTTGTTCAGTTTGGCAGTGGTACACGAAGTGTAGCGGACAACAAGAGGTCTGCCTTCCTTCGTGCTGTGACTCCCATAGCCTCAGTCATGTCCATTTCACTGGGAATAACACCCTCTGGAAGACTCCAGTCGAAGTAGAACAGAAGGTTTGCCAAGGCAAGCTCCATGTTAGCCAGTCCAAATGCCATTCCTGGGCAAATCCGTCGCCCAGCACCAAATGGTATGTAGTCGAAGTCATTGCCCTTGAAATCTCTCATGTCGCCTTGAAACCTTTCTGGATTAAACTCATCTGGCGCATCCCAAAACTCTGGATTCCTGGAGATAGCCCAAGCATTAACAAGTACCATGGTGTCTTTGGGCACATCATAACCAAGTATCTGGCACTGTTCTTGGCACTCCCTTGGCATCAACAGCGGTCCAGGAGTATGCAGCCGTAAGGTCTCCTTGATGACCAAATGCAGGTAAGATAGCTCGCGCAATCGTTCTTCTGTTACCTTGTTTTGCTCCTTGAAGACCCTCCTGACCTCGGCCTGCGCCTTACACATGACAGCAGGATTCCTCATCAGTTCAGCCATGGCCCACTGTAGTGTTGTTGCTGCTGTCTCAGTTCCTCCTCCAAAGAGGTCCTACAATTTCACAAGACATATATAATTGGGTCATGTCCCAAAAATAATGTTCATAACTTGATGAAAGAAAAATGTATCATCATATAAATTTTCTGTGAAGCCGTAGTGTAAACTTACAAAAATTACTGCCTCGATTATGTGCATAGTGAGAGGAAACTGAAGATTTCCTTCCCCTCGGATCCTCAGGAGAACGTCAATCAAATCTTCCTGGCGAGCTTCTTCCCTAAGGGACCTTCTTTCCAGGTGCTCACGCACGACTCCATCCATGAACGCGAACACAGTCTCCCGGTAGACCTCTGCTTTCCGCAGTGCTCGACGGCCCAAAGCGCGTGCAAGCCTCGATGACGGGAACAGATCAACCAGAGTGGAGCCACCGGCCAACTTGACAGCCTCGTCGACGTAGCGCAGCAGGGTGTCCCTGTCCTTGAACCGGTTGCCAAGGATGGCGTGCACGGACGCGTCGGCGACGTAGATGGCGAGCAGCTTGCTGAGGTTCACAAGAGGAGTCGTGGCGGCTGACACTGCCATGGCAAGTCTGGCTGCCTCCTCCTCGCGTATGTGCCGGAAACTCTGAACGCGCTTCGCGTTCAGCAGCTCCATCACGCAGATCTTGCGAAGCTGCCGCCAGTGCTCGCCGTACGGCGCCCACACAACCCCTGCGCCATTCTTGGTGATCACCTTCATCGTTAAGCTCAGCGGCCTTGTTGAGAAGACGGCATCGTGAATCTTCAAGATCTCCTTTGCAGCATCTGGTGTGGACGCAACGACAACCGGGATCTCACCAAACTTGAGGAACATGAGGGGGCCATACCGAAGAGATAGGTCACGCAGGGCACGGTGGGGGAGCTCGCCACGGAGGTGGTGGAGACTGCCAATGACCGGAAGCCGCCATGGTCCTGGAGGAAGATGCAGGCCGTGCCGGTGCCTGCGAGCGCCCAAGGATGCCTTGCTGATGGTAATAAGGAATAGAAGAGGGAGAAGAGCTAGCAGATAGTACAGAATATTGTCCATGATTTGGCACTTTGTGTGATGTATTTACTGGACTCGAAGGATTCAAGTTCTTGGGACAAACTCAGGTCACAATGCTCCTTTTATTGTTGTATCCTATCGTGCAAGCTCGCTCAACTTCTTGTTTGCTTCGCAACTGGATCGGAGCAGGTAACCTTTCTTTATCATATCTACTGGTATCTATTAGGGGATTTAAGAGAGGCGTGTGTTAGTTGAGCATGGGCTGCGTGTTGAACATGTGTCATTTTTTAACTATTACAGTCTTGTCTTATGTCAAATTTGTTTTACTTTCACAATTAATTCTAAAAACTTGTATAGTTTAACATAATAAGGTTTATGTTTCCAGAGTATTCATCATGAGGAATACTTCATAATATACAATTTCTATGTTATAGCACTTTACAATTTTTTTAGAAATTGTTAATCAAAGATAAAAAAATATTTAACTTAGGATAAAATTAGAAAAATAAGTTAAACACCTCTCGTTAGAAGTGGTCAAATAATTTGAACTTGATTCATAAAATAAACACACCTTAGCTCTCTATCTTACGTGACAGAGAGAAATATATCTCGCTATGCATCTGCATTTGGTTCGTCGAAAGTTGAGCTTGGCTCTGGCTATCTAGTTGACTTGATAAAAGTATTAGTTTGATGTGCTAGTACATACTTTTTTTTACGCAGGGCTCAATATAAACTATAGAAAACTTGGTGCGTGTTCCGTGCAGCTTTCTAGCCCAAGCAGACCAGCTAGTTTGGTAGGCCACGTTCAGTGAATCAAAGCTCCTTTTCTTATTGCTCATTCATCCAACAAAATGAGTCTGCAGCTAGTGCCATTTGCTGATCTTAAAGCTTCCAACTTTTTTTAGGCAAACGGTCTCTCCCGGTTTACAATAAGTGCAAACCATGCTCGAGGCGTGCCCACAAAGATCCATTTAATACATGTTTTAAGACTCGTATTTACATTCACAAGCACCTTCGCCCGGTTAAGGTAGGGCTGGGCATTTGGTTATTATCCGAAACCAATTAGTTTTGTTCCTCGTTTCTCTCTCTCTCAAATTCGGTATGATTTGTTCAGTTTGATCTTGGTTATGACGAACCAACCGAGTTTACTAGTCCACGGATCCAAAATCAATATGTTTGAAGCACAAAACCAATCACAGTACTGATACATCTGCAAGCAGATTTAGATAAACACAAAGACCCTACTAGTGAATGCAAATTAAACCAAACACAAATTGTCACACAGTCAGATATATTCATATATACACAGTCCCTACTAGTGAACACAAATCAAAACAAGTAGTGCATTCGTCATTGCAGTTGCAGGCGTGGGCCCAGGTTGCTGCTGCTGGGCGCTGGGATGCGGCCATCAGCGACTTCGCCTGGCACCTGCTGTGGAAGACGGCCCGCGCTCCTAATTCCAATGCCACGGAGGGTCGTGCTGCAGTGGCTGCTGGCTCTAGGGGATGCGCTGGTTGAGGGGCAGCGCTGGGAGCCGTACTCCCGTTGCTGGCACATCGCTGGAGCCTGGAGGAGCCCTAAGCCCTGCTGCTGTTTTGAGGAGGGGATGACGGGGAGAATATGTAGCTAAATTTAGCTGTTGAGGATCCAAACATACCAGTTAATGAAGTAGCTAATAATTCTAAGCTAATTGGAACTATATAATTCTATTAGCTGCTTAAACCTAGCTAATCCAAGCTAAAAACGTAAAAAAATCTTTTTACCTACAGTCCTTCCGTCAAATTTTCCTCTACCCGCACCTTTTCCCCGCTCCTTTACCTCATTCCTTCGCCGTTAAAAAAAAATATATCAGCATCCTGCAGCCTTGGCCGTCATTCTCCTTTGTGGCCGTAAAGAAAAACAGAGCAGCGCTACTGCCGCCAAGGAACAGAGCACCATCTAGTATTGGCGCCAAAAGCAACGGAGCACCTGCATTCCTGCCGCCAAGAAAACAGAGAACGGACTGCTGGCGTAAAAAATAAAAGAAGGGCAGCATGGTCCATCCATATTAACAATTAGCAATTTGCTGATGGATTCAAACACACCCAGTTAATAATTAACTAACCAATATTTAGCTAGCTAATATAAATCATTAACAATTAGCTAGCTAATCATTAGCTGAGAAGGTTAAGTGTTGCGTGGGCTTGGGGAGTGAACTGGAGTGGTCGAGTAGCCGGCGGCATATATATAGTTAGATTTTAATAGTTATAATGGGCGTGGACTGCAAGTGCTATTGGGCCTCATATATATATATATTCAGTGTCTTTAGTATTTTTGGCGCCCACGGGCGTCAAGGATGCTTTGTTGATGGTCACAGCTCACAAACTTTTTTCCTATTGCTAGGCTGCAGCTAGAGCCATTTTCCGGTCTTAATTCTTCAAGATTTAAATCTTTCTTTTAGAAAAAAAATGTCTACGCACTCTATGTTTTGCAATGAGCATGCAAGTGCCAATCAATCCTATTCGACGTGCGCCCACCAAAATCCATAAAATTCCTAGAATCATACTAGCAGAGCTGCCAACTATATAAGCACTTCAAAAGCAACTTCACATGCCGCCCGGTCAAAGATTTGTTGAGAAGGCTCCCGCGATATCACCTCGGTCAATGATCCGGCAGCAGCGTAGTTCTAACCCGTGTCAATTGCACGCAGAAAACACTTTCTGAGGCCATTTTAACCGCCAATTTCATCTTACTGTTTCCCAAATCCCACATCATCTAAAGTGGGATGAAAGCGTAAATAAAACCAACCTGTACAATGCAAAATTTTTCCATTTCACAGTTAATAGGCTTAACATAGAATTTAAGTGTTGCATATCATTTTAGGGGTGTAGTACCTTATTTGGTAGATGGTGGAATTTCAATTCTCCAATATGCCAATGATATGATTCTTTTTATGGAAAATAGTTTGGAAGAGCCGAAAAATCTGAAGCTAGTACTAGGGTTGGGAAAGTAAAGGCAAAGGGAAAAAAATGGTAATTGTATTTCATAGATTCGATTGGGTTGATTCAATCGGCCTACCCCCTCAACTATATATGGGGCGACACTGCGGCATGGACTTGTCCAACAGGTAAGGGGCGCACGAAAGAATCCCAAACCAACAATACATGGGTTAAGTGAAGCCTTCGATCCGAGTAGATCTTGAAAACACGTCGAAATCCACAAATTCGGACAGTGACCGACTCATTGGTGATGTCAAAAACCTATGACCGAATCAGTCGGGTGCTCATTGGCTCAGCTCAGTTTCAGCTCTGGAATGACCGACTTATCTTTCCCTATCACCGACCCTTTTGACCGAACCAATCGGTGCTCATTGCTCGGTTTGTTCTCGGCTCAGTTTCGGCTTTGGAATGATTGACTTATCCTCCGCTATCACCGACCCTTTTGATCGAATCAATCGATGAGGGTAAAGAATCCTTCTTAATCATTTTGGAATGACCGAACCATCCTATCAAATAAGCACCTGATCAGTCTTTGATACTAAAGAAAAGAACCCACTAACTCTCTGCATTGACCGACTCATTCGGTGCTCAACTTATAGCAACCATCGGATCATTTTGTCAATTGTAGCACCTCAACTTCCATCGGTCATAACTTCCTCATATGTAGTCCCATTGGAATCATCCACATATCCATTTCATCAGCTCGACAAGAGCTATCCAATGGTGGTATCCATTCTGCAATTTGATCCTCAGAACTAATAGAAAATTGACCAACTTCATCGGTGCTTTCAGCGCATATCACTTTCCGGTCACCAAGACTCTCTCATTTAGTGTCCGATTTAAGCGATCCATATTTCCGTTTGGATTGTTTCGACGAGGGCTATCTATTGGTGATATTATTTTCGCAGTTTGAGTTCATCTTCTATTTGGTTAAGGCTAATCTTTGTATCTTCATGTTCAAACTCGTCTGGCCAAATATGGGTATCAACACTCTGTTAGTTGTTCAGATGTTTTCTCCATGTTGTTAGTTGTGCACTTTGATGGAATCTAGAGCGAGTTGTTGTACAAGTCATTGATTCGGTTGTGCTTTATGATGCAATCTAGAGTATGTTGGGGTGGTGTTGAGCTGTTATTATTACACAACTAGATTTAAGTATTACTTTCTCCTCTCCAATGGGTGATGGTTTTTAGTGTCAAAGTAGTATTTCCCTAGAGTGAAAAATGAATTCCCCATTCACAATCCCGGACCAACAATACCAGACCAAGCGGCAAACAAAAATAACTCAATCCCCGTCAGCCACTTGCTCACAAACTCTCAGCATATATTATAAATCTTATAGTGTTAGGTCATTGCTTCAACGATGTTGGCTTAGTTCACCTTGCCTGAGCGAGTAGTGATGTTGAGGTGTTAGTTGTGTTGGTCACTGTTCCTATTTCTTTAGTTGGGTCATTAGTTGTACGAAAGTTGTGGGGGAAGTGTAGAGCATCTGCCTAGTTGTATGGTTTTTAGGCCCAAATTTCTCTTATAAACTCCTAAATTGGATTACTTCTAATAATGCGCTAGGGCAAAGCTCTTGCCGCAGGTTTCAAAAAAAGGATGACGTGAAGAAATATACGTTATTAGTAAAATATATTAGAAATAATGCACCTATGTGTGGTTTATTTGTTGTCTATCTTTGATGAATACTCTGAGGCTTGAGCTAGGAGAAAAAGGGCTAGCTATCGCTCCACCCTAAAAGTACCCGTATAAACTAGACCCGGTACTAATGCGCATTAGTACTGGGTCTAGTTCATATCGGTATTTTTGAGGTGGACCAAAGCCTATAGAGCCCTTTAATACTGGTGGTAACACCTCCTGGTACTAAAAGGTCCACACTAGTACCGATTGGTGTTACCATCCGGTAACTAAAGCATCCATTCATATTAGTACTGCTGGTTGGTGTTACCACCCGGTAACTAAAGCATCCATTCATATTAGTACTGCTGGTTGGTGTTACCATCCGGTACTAAAGGGTCATCCATGAGTTATTTCAAATGGAAAGTATCTCCATCTCAATCACAACTGCTGTGTAGGTGAGATGGTAAGGGAGGTATGCGCGGGGCAATAGGTTGCGGGTTCGAATCTCGACCACCGTACACGCGCGTATTTCATATGAAAAAATTGCGTGGCTTGTGACAAAAAATGCTTTGGTACCCGGTGGAACCTTCATCCGGTACTAAAGAGGGACTTTGATATCGGGTGTTTTACCCGGTGATGAAGACCGAGACTTTTAGTCTCGATCTCGTAGTAGTACCGGTTGAAGGTCCTTTTCAACCGGTGCTGATAGGTTATTTTCCAGCAGTGGCATACAGAAGATACGGAAACAGATCCGTGTATTAGTGCGAATGTACTTAATTAGCTTGGTTTTTCAGCTCTATGACGACCAGTGGAACTATTGAATGAAGCAATACATCACGACATTCAAACTATATGACACATCCAATAGCAGGTGCGAGTGGGAAACTTTTGGTAATTGGTTCAGTGTACACATTACATTGTTTCCCAGATGGTAACTCATCAATTATTCTCAGAAGTCAGAAGGAAATATTGATGGAAATAACAATTCAACTCGGCAGTGGACACGCAGAGTAGCAGATAACAAGAGATCATCTCTCCTTCGAGCAGTTATTCCCATAGTCTCGGTCATGTTGAGTTCACTCGGAATGACACCCTCCGGGAGGCTCCAATCAAAATAGAACAATAGGTTCGCCAGACCAAGCTCAATATTAGCAAGTCCAAACGTCATCCCAGGGCAAATCCGTCTGCCAGCACGAAATGGTATGAAGTCGAAGTCATTACCTTTGAAATCTCTTGTGTCTCCAGCTAGAAACCTTTCTGGATCGAATGTGTCCGGCTCACTCCAATAATCTGGATTCCTGGATATGGCCCATGCATTCACAAGAACTTTAGCACCTTTAGGCACATCATAACCAAGTATCTTGCACTGTTCTTGGCACTCCCTTGGCATCAGTAGCGGTCCAGGAGTATGCAATCGTAAGGTCTCCTTGATGACCAAATGCAGGTAAGATAGCTCGCGCAATCGTTCTTCTGTTACCTTGTTTTGCTCCTTGAAGACTCTCCTGACCTCGGCCTGCGCCTTACACATGACAGCAGGATTCCTCATCAGTTCAGCCATAGCCCATTGAAGGGTTGTGGTTGCTGTCTCAACTCCCCCTCCAAAAATATCCTACAATTTCGCACCAGACATTAATTATTATACATTGTTGCCTCTCTTCTTTCCGAATAATCATCATATATAAATAAAGGTGACAGAAAATAAGTGGTGCTTAAATTATACTCCCTCCGTTCCAAATTATAGGTCATTTTGATAAATTTAGATACATAATTTTTGCTATGTATCTAGACATTGTGTTTATCTAGGTGCGTACTAAAATTTATATATCTAGATTTGTCAAAACGATCTACAATTTGGAATGGAGGGACTATATGATTATATAATAATTAAGCTAAGAAAAAAAATCAAAAAATAGCAGCTCCAAAACTTACAAAAATTACTGCTTTGATTATGCTCATGCTGAGAGGGAACTGAAGGCTGCCTTCCCGTTGGATTCTGAGGAGAACGTCGATCAAATCTTCAGGTTGATCTTTCTGATCTCCGTGAGACCTTCTCCCTTGGTGCCCACGTATGACACCATCACTACTACAAAAAGTATTTTTTAGGGACGGGTAAAAACACATTTTTAGGGGCGGGTAGCGTACCCGTTGCTAGTTTTCACAGCTAAAAAATAGATGTTTGCAGGGGCGGGTCACCCCCTCACCCGCCCGTGGAAATGCAACCCTGGAAATGCACCCGCCCCTGGAGGGCGGGTGGGAGGCGGGGGGTCACCCGCCCCTGGAAATGGGTTTTATTTTTTGCGATTTGCATTTCCCGCCAATTTTTCACGATCGTGATTGCGATTTGCATCCCCCCCAGCTGCCAAATCACGTCGCTCGCACATGAACAAAAGTGTGAAGCCTACAGCTACAGGCAGCCTAGCCTAGGTCGCCTAGGAGGAGGTGAACTTGGTGACGGCCTTGGTGCCCTCGGAAACGGTGTGCTTGACGAGCTCCCCGGGGAGGACGAGGCACACAGAGGTCTGTATCTCGCGGGAGGTGATGGTGGGCTTCTTGTTGTACCGCGCGAGCTTGGCCGCCTCGGCCGCCAGCTTCTCGAAGATGTCGTTGATGAACGAGTTCATGATGGACATGGCCTTGGAGGAGATGCCGATGTCCGGGTGCACCTGCTTCAGCACCTTGAAGATGTAGATCTTGTACGTCTCCACGCTCTTCTTCGCCTTCTTCTTGCACTTCTTCCCCTCGCCGCCGCCCTCCTTGGACTTGCCCGCGGGGAGGCACTTCTCTGCCTTGGGCTTCTTCCCGGCGGGGGCCTTCTCGGATGCGGGCTCCTCCTCCGCCGGCTTCTTCGCCGCGGGCTTCTTCTCCGCCTTGGGCGCCATGGGTCGCGGCGGCGGCGGGTGCTCGGATTCGCGGTGGAGGGGAGGGGATCTGGGCGAGCCGAGGATGTGTTTGCTGTTGGCACTGGGGAGGTGGGTGGCGGTGGGTTGGTTTATTTATTATAGGAGGGGGGAAGGCGAGCGTTGATTGGTGGAGATGCAGGTGCCGCGGATCGCTGGCTTGAAATTGGTGAAGGGGGCGCCGATTTGTAGGGGCGGGCTGGGGCCTCACCCGCCCCTACAAATCGGCGCCCGACCCCCCTCCCTGGCGGGTGCCGATTTCACTCCCTTCTCGCGTGCCCCTTCTTGGATTGGGTAGGAATCGGCTCGATATCCCCCCTGCGGGCGCCGATTTCACTCCCTCCTCACGCGTCCCTGCATGGATTGGCTAGGAATCGGCTCGATCCCCCCGCAGGCGCCGATTTCTAGGGGCGGGTGACGCCCCCACCCGCCCCTACAAATCCTTTTTCAATTTCCATTGAAAATTCATTTAATTCAAAAGTCATTGCTAAACACATTGAAAAAATTTAAAATTTTTACCATAAGCATTATGTGACATGTACAACTTAATAAAAATATCAAATAACTATTTTATTGTATATAATGGTTTAAAGTGTCGAGACCACAATGTGCACCTTTACAACATACTATCTCATTGCACTCAAGACTCTCTTTGTGTTTTGAACACTCTCAATCATTATATGTACTCAAACATGTTTGTCGTATTTTTTACTAGTTCTATACTACACAATATATTTCTAGTGCAAATTTGAGTTTTTTTCATATGTTTTGCTATTTCTTTTGAATTAAATGAGTTTTCAGTTGAAATTGGTGAAGGATTTGTAGGGGCGGGCTAGGGCCTCACCCGCTCCAACAAATCAGAGCCCACCCCGCACGGGCGCCGATTTGTAGGGGCGGGCTGGGGCCTCACCCGCCCCAACAAATCGGCGCCCCCCGGCGGGCGCCGATTTCACTCCCTCCTCGCGCGCCCCTCCTTGGATTGGCTAGGAATCGGCTCGATATCCCCCCGCGGGCGCCGATTTCTAGGGGCGGCTCACCCCCCAGCCGCCCCTGAAAATGGCGCCCATTTGTAGGGGCGGCTGAGGGGGTGAGCCGTCCCTACAAATGGATTTACAGGAGCGGCTCGATTGCTACAGTACCGCGTCCCATTTGTAAGAACGAGTGACATATTGGTCCGTCCCTAAAAAAATTCGAGGTGTTACTACAAATCATTTTTGTAGTAGTGCATCCATAAAGGTGGACGAAGACTGGCGGAAGTCCTCTGCCTCTTGCGGTGCTCGGGTCAAAAGCCGCACAAACCAGGACGACGGAAACAAGTCGACCGGCGTTAAGCCGCCTGCCAAACGGACACCCTCGTCCACATCCTGCAGCAAGGTGTCCCGATGCTGGAACCGGCCGTTGGCGTTGCCCATGATGGCATGCACGGAAGCATCGGCGACGAACATGGCAATCAGCTTACTGAGGTTGACTACGACTGATGATGATGTTTTCTTGGACGAGATGATGATGGATTGCACCAGTCGGATTGCCTCTTCCTCTCGAACGGGCCGGAAAGAATGAACGCGCTTGGCGCTCAGGAACTCCATAATGCAGACCTTGCGAAGCTGCCGCCAGTGGTCGCCATAGGGAGCCCACGCAATCCCTGGACCATCTTTTAGGATGATCTTCATTGTGAAGCTCAGTGCCCTTGACGCGAAATACGGCGTCACAAGTCCTCATAATCTCCTTTGCAGCCTCTGGTGTGGATGCCACGATGACCGGGACTTGGCCAAACTTGAGGAACATGAGAGGGCCATAGCGAAGAGACAAGTCACGCAAGGCACGGTGTGGAAGTGAGCCACGGAGGTGGTGAAGACTTCCAATGATAGGGATCTGCCATGGGCCTGGGGGAGCCGAAGACCTCGGCGACGAGAGAAAAAGGAAGGTTTGCAGAATTTTACCAAGTATATAAGGGGAAAAAGTAGAACCATTATCAGCGGATAGTAGTACACACCGTCTTGATCCATAATGAACGATTTGGCTGCAGCTAGTGTACGTGGCCCTATATATGGGAGGATTCATATGTGTGCTGCCTGTACGTAGTAAACACGTACGGATCTTGCTGCTAGCCAGCTCCTTCAAATTTGTTCTCTTATATATAGGTGCATGATTGCAAGTGCGTGCTCATCCCCTTTCTCTCTTGGCAGAACATGGTCCGTAGACGCGAATCATGTTTATTTGATGCCAAGACAGAAGAGGGACGACCTAATGATGGGATGTTGCTGTTACTATATATCAGGTTATAGTACGTACACCGTGATTCCTTCAAACTATAGTGTTTCTTTGGCTTGTTGTGCAAAGATAAGGGGCAGCTGGTGGCATATGATGCTATCTCTGTGTTGGCGCTAAAATCGGCCGGACAGGAATCGGCCGATGGTCTTCAGCGTCGGACACACGACCCGGGAGAATCTGCTTAGCTCCTGTTCGGGTTATCGCCCTGGTGCGGTTCGCGCGGCGTGCCAGTCAATCTGACCTGTTGATTGACAAGGAAATAAAGTATTAAATTTCAGGCGCGTCGATCGGCTGGAGTTCCGATCTGTCCTGAGGAGCGCGTCGGCGGCGAATCGGCCGATTTGCTGTATAGATGATCGGCTATGGATCAGCCGATGATCGTGTAGTAATCGTAAAGAAAACTGCTGGAGCGATCTAGACGACTACTGTAAGGACAACACTTGAAATAGATCTAATCGGCTGTAAGATGATAAATCGAAGAAAAACAATGACGGAGCCGATTACTCTGATCTCAAGCTGGATAACTGGTGATAATGCTAGAATAACAGGTGAAACTTGCAATTCTAGTAAATATCGATAACTGGTGAATAAATCCAAACGAAACCACAGCGATGCGCCCGTAGTTAAAGCTCGGATATTACTCGGTAAGCGGAACCTACCAATTGGCCGGAGATCAAGTTGATGCAGCCCTACCAATCCGTACGAACTTGTGGAAGAAGAAAATATTGGCGAAGTCGCCGACTTGAAAGTAAATTGCTGGAAAAGTAGAAGTACTGTTGTTGATTGATGTGTTGATCCTTTCAAGACCCTGACGACTCCTATTTATACCCTAAAGCTAGGACTCCTGGTCGATCACGACTTGTTACAACCTTATTTAAATTACTATATCTATACGGACTTTAAAAAGGAAACGGACTCCCGCAGAATCTTCCGCCGCCGCTCCCTAATCAATCAAGATTTCCTTCAATTGCTCTTCGACCGACTTAGCGTGCCCCCTTTGACCAGCTTTTGACCAGGATCTTCTGAAATAATCCCATCCTGTTGGCATAGGCTGGGCCACCAATCGGCCGATTTCTAACTGTTATTTCAATCGGCCGATTCCTTTCTGTAGCCTTCAGATCTGCCGCATCGGCCAATCTTCTCCTCCTGACGCCGATTCAACACGTGTCGAAATCTGGCGTCTACACATGCCCCCCGGTTTCGAAGTAAAATATAACTTTTCCTTCAAAACTCTCTTCTTTAATCCTCTCCTTCGAAACGGGCGCAGTAAAAATCTTCTTCCGTTCCGCGGCACAATGATTGCAATTCCCTCGAACCGGGCGCGCGAAACGACCGCTCCCCTGGAACTCGTGTAGACGGCGCGGTAAAAATACGATCTTTGCCCTTGCTCCCCTGATCTCTCTTAAGTACTGGCTTTCTCCGCCTCTCCTTCCCCACGAATCTAGCATTCTCTCCGTCGCATCACTGTTCGTCTTCCTTCAAGCTCTTTCAATTTCCAAGTGCTTCCCCTTTTTCGGCGATCTCATCCGCTGCCTGCTCCGACCCTCAATGGCGTCTCCATCGGCGACCACCCCATCTACAGAGGCTCCATCGGCTACTCCTTTGGCGGCGGCGGCCCAATCGGCGGCTTCCCCAGCGGCGTCATCGGCGACGATGGCTTCCATCCCAGAGGTAAATGCTCGAAATTTTTCCCTTTTTGCCTTTCTACTGCTTCAGTATTTTCCGGACCCTTTCTTAGTTTCTTCCCTTTTTTCCCTTTTTTAGGCACTTAGGCACCGAATCACCATTCCTCTCTCAGAATCCCCTGACCTCATCTGTCTGGGCCCTATGGGGAGCCCTGATCCAACGGATCTGATCAGTTTAGAAACCCATAGGATCCCCTTTAAGCAGTCATCCATGGATTTAGATCATTGGGTAGGCACTTTCAGATCCTGGCCGAATGAAACACCCGGGTGGAGAGAATGGTACCAGAGGGTAGCCGGGTCTTGGAAGGTTCAATGGGAAGAACTCAAAATCGGCCAGTGCATAGACTTATCCCTGTCTCAGATGGAAAGGAACGAACCTTTGGTTATGACAGCCTCTTACTTCTGGTCCGATTCACTTAACGCATTCCTTTTTGGACACGGACCCATGACCCCGACCTTGGCCAATGTCCTGCTGCTGATCGGCCGATTTCCTTTCACCGCTTGCTTACCCTTTACTTTGTTCTCTTACAGGAGCAAGATACCCCCAACAATAGCATCTTTTCCTTTGCTGTCTCCTTGGCCGATGAAGAAGAAATCGCCTCACACGCAGTTCCATCGAGCTCTACCTCCGACGATGTCCGCTCCAAGCTCGAAAGCATTCGTACTCTCCTCCAAGGTGACATCGGCCGATTGGTGGAAGATGCATCGCCGATCTGATGACTTTTCAACGAGGTCAAATATCACATCCCGGATGAAGTGTCGGAAAACTTGGGATATGCTACCTATATAGAGGGTATGCAGATTCCGGTTTCCAGGGCGCTGCAACGTATGGCCGATCGTGCTCAGATGGCCAAAACTCAGGAGGAGGTCGACTCGTACAAGCATCAGACTCAGGAAGTACACCACAGGATCAATTTCCTCGAGAACTGCCGTCCGGACATCATCGGCGCAATAGATCGGCTGAAACGGAGGAGAGCAGAACTAGCCAAGGAGATAGAACACATAACCAAAGAGATAGCCGCTGAAGAGAAGAAGCTCCAAGAACTCCCAACCATCATCGGCGAGCTGAAGCAAGAAAGACAACATCTGGCCCGTGAAACAATAAGGCTCCATCGCCGCGTGTCAGAAGTACCAGGATCGGCCGACAATGATCAGAGAATAGTAGACTCGGCTGATCAAATTAGACGACGAGCGATTGTAGCCATAGATGCTTTCCTTGGGCTGTAAAAAATATGTTAAATATTATTGCTCCTTTAATGTCACTGTGCCGATTTGGTTTTGAACTGCTCCTTCAGTCTGCCTTGCATTTATGTATGTATTTACTCTGATAGGACGTGTCTCACCATCCATCTACCCCCTTTTCATTTATACGCAGACCGTTCACCATCTCTAGAAGCGTACGCATTACTTATCTCCTCTCCTTCCTTTACTGTCCCAACTGAATGGCAAGATGTCTTGTTCGTCCTCCTCATCCTCTTCCTCTGTCAACCAGGTATGAACTCCCCCTCTACCTTTTTCTTAAGCATCTCAATCGCTCCGATACTGGGTAACTCCTTTTATCTCTGTTTTAGCCAAACCGTCTCAGCTCTGATCTAGAATGAGCGATAGAAATCATGCATTCAGAAGAGCCATTATCATAGGCAGACAGAAATCTGATAAGAACTCATGCTGAGGAACTCAGAGATCGTGTCCCTGCCGCTGTCCAGGAATATTCGGACCTCATAAGTGCTCATCTTTTGGTCCGCTAGCGACCATCTTCCGAAAAAAGTTCTTCACTTCCTTGTAAAGCTAAAACTGAAGTCGCCATGGAAGATCTGGAAGAGGAGAAGACCCGCCTGCTGAAAGAACTCTGCAACAAGGCTGAAACTGGAGCCACTGCAGAGGACTTGAAAGAGAAAAGGCTCACCCTTATGATAAAACTGGGTCGCATCGAGAGAGAAATCCAGCGTAGGCGTAATCAGTAGACACACCAGTGTTTTTATTCTAAGGGCGACTTATACCATGTCGGCCACGTAATCTGTAATTTCCATTCAATAATGAATCCCAATGTTTCTTTCACCAGATGCGTAGCCAGAAACCGATGAGAAATCGGCCATATTATCTTGACATATTTTGCTGCAAGTTATGTATCTACCCAAATGCTTGGATATTACCTCTTCAGATATCGCCCGTTTAAAGCTCTTGGGAATTCCTCCCCTTCTATTGTCTCTAGAATGTATGCATTCCCAGAGGCACATCGGCCGATTCTATACGGCCCTTCCCAAGTGGGTGACCATTTACCGAATTTGGGATCCTTAGATCCTATCGGCAGCACCAACTTCCATACCAGATCTCCCTGAGAGAACTGTTTAACTTTGACCTTTTTGTCATACCATCTGGCCACCCTTTTCTTGTTTTCTTCTATGCTAATCAGGGCTCTCAACCGTAAACCCGCCGAATCGTCAAGTTCGTCTTTCATGAGAAAGGAATAGTCATCGGCCGTTAATTGATCCTGTAACGATATACGTCTTGACCCTGTCCTTACCTCCCATGGCAAGACCGCCTCATGACCATAAACCAAATGATAAGGGGATATTTTAGTGGCCCCATGACAAGCCATCCTGTATGCCCATAAAGATTCAACCAAAGACATATGCCACTTCTTGGGTTGCTCTTCTATCTTCCTCTTGATTAGCTTGATTATCCCCTTGTTAGATGACTCTGCTTGGCCATTGGCTTGAGCATAGTATGGAGAAGAATTTAATAATTTAATTCCCATATCGGCGGCGAACTCTCTGAATTCTCCAGAAGTGAACATTGTCCCTTGATCAGTTGTGATGTGTTGAGGAATACCAAATCGATATATAATATGGCTTTTAACAAATTCAATCATATCGGCCGATGTCACGTTCCTTAAAGGAACTGCCTCCACCCACTAGGTAAAATAATCTGTAGCTACCAATATGAACTTATGCCCTTTGCTAGATGGAGGATGAATCTGTCCGATGAGATCTATTCCCCAACCTCTGAACGGCCACGGCTTAATTATTGGATTCATAGCCGATGCTGGTGCGCGCTGCACATTGCCAAACCTCTGACAGTCTTGGCATCCTTTGTAGTACTTGAAACAATCTTCAAGGATGGTCGGCCAGTAATATCCATTGTTCCTGATCATCCATTTCATTTTGTGAGCCGATTGATGAGCTCCACACACGCCTTCATGGATTTCTCCCATCAGAACCTTTGCCTCTTCTGTTCCCAGGCATTTGAGAAGGACTCCATCAATCGTCCGATAAAATAAATCATCCTCAAGCAACACATATTTCGTAGCCTGAAAACGTGTTCGCCGATCCACCTTCTGGGATGGATTTCTCAAGTAATCGGCGATATCCTTTCGCCAGTCATCGGCCGCGAGCTCTAGCGTCATTGCTCCCTGAATTGGCCGATATCCAGAAGCATGTTGGGCCAGTCTGTTGGCTTCTTCATTATAATCCCTGGGGATATGCTCAACTATTGCAGACTTGAACTCTTTTAAAAGTTGAAGACAATCCTCATAATAAATCCTCAAGATATCATCCTTGCACTCAGATCGCCCCGTCAACTGATCCACAATGAGCTTGGAATCCCCGAAAATTTCGACTGCATCAGCTCTGACTTCCCTTAATAATTGGATGCCTTTTAGAACAGCTCGATATTCCGCCTGGTTATTAGTTGCAGAGGCTTCTATCGGCAGAGAGAAATCATAACTTGCCCCCCGAGGCGACACAAGAACAATACCGATCCCTGATCCGACCCCACACGAGGAACCATCAAAATATAGAGTCCATGGAACTGGTTCAACGGTGGCGATTTCTGGTCCACAATGCTGAACTACGAAATCGGCCATCACTTGACCTTTGACGGCCTTTGCCGATTCGTACCTTAAATCGAATTCTGACAAAGCCAGGATCCATTTTCCAATCCGCCCTTTCAAAATCGGCAATGATAGCATATACTTCACCACATCATCCTTGCACACGACTGTGCATTCTGCCGACAGCAAATAGTGCCTGAGCTTAGTACATGAAAAGTACAAGCACAAGCATAATCGCTCCACCGAGGAATATCTTGTTTCAGCGTCTAAAAGTCTTCTGCTGACGTAGTATACTACGCGTTCTTTCCCCTCAAACTCTTGTACCAACGCCGATCCAATAGCCTGTTCCTCAGCCGATAAATATAACTTGAACGACTTACCAGGCTGTGGTGGAGCTAATACCGGAGGTGAAACCAGATACTGCTTGATATTCTCCAATGCCTTGCGCTGTCCTTCTCCCCATATGAATTCCTGGCCGGGCTTTAATTTCAACAGAGGGGTAAAAGCCTGAATACGTCCTGATAGATTGGATATGAACCTTCTGATGAAATTGACCTTGCCGATGAGGGACTGCAGTTTAGTTTTATTTTGTGGGGCCACCACTTTGTTGATGGCGTCTATGGTCTTGCGGTTGACTTCTATCCCGCGCTCATGGACCATAAATCCTAAGAATTGTCCGGCCGATACACCAAATGCACACTTGTTTGGGTTCATCTTCAGCCCATGTTTCCTTGTGCACCCCAGCACTTCCTGTAAATCGGCCAGATGATCTTGGTGACATTTTGACTTGACCACGACGTCATCTATATAAATTTCCACCGATGAACCAATGAGCTTGTGGAAGATGTAGTTCATGGCCCGTTGATATGTAGCACCGGCGTTCTTCAAGCCGAAAGTCATAACCACCCATTCAAATAAACCAAGATGGCCTGGGCACCTAAAAGCCGTTTTCGAAATATCTTCCTCGGCCATTAATATCTGATTGTACCCGGCATTCCCATCCATGAAACTTATGACTTTGTGGCCTGCGGCAGCATCCACCAAGATATCGGCCGTCGGCATCGGATATCCATCCATCGGTGTAGCCTGATTTAAGTTCCTGAAATCGATGCACACACGCAATTTTCCATTCTTTTTGTATACAGGCATAATGCTAGAAATCCATTCGGCGTAGCGGCACTGCCGAATAAATCCTGCCTCAATCAACTTCGTAATCTCGGCCTTTATGTCAGGTAGAATCTTGGGGTTACACCGTCGTGCAGGTTGCTGATATGGCCGATATCCTGATTTTATAGGTAACCGGTGTTCAACAATAGACCGGTCTAGTCCTGGCATCTCATGGTATTCCCAAGCAAAGCAATCCCTGAACTCTTTTAATAAACTTATCAATTTACATTTGTACTCAGAATCCAAATTGGCACTAATGTACGTCGGCCTTGATTTGCTGCTATCTCCCAAATCTACCATCTCTAATAAATCGGCCGACGTAAACCCATGCCCAAGCTTCCCATCTTCTCGGACGAGCTGATCCATTTATTCTGAATCTTCAGAGTCGACTGCTTGGATCGGCTGTATACCGAAATCGGACACTTTCAGGAAGTCAGTGTCCCAAGTCCTGCCAGATATACACTTGACGTGCTCGCAGCTCCACTGTTGCGTGTCGGCCGCTGCAACGCTGTAGACGGAATCGGCAGCGACTATCTCTGTACTGTCGCCGACCCATTGCACAAGGCATTGATGCATAGTAGATGGGACACAGCAGTTTGCGTGTATCCAGTCGCGACCAAGCAGCATGTTATAGGACCCCTTGCCATTAATAACGTAGAAAGTAGTAGGGAGAGTCTTACTGCCGATGGTGAGGTCGACGCAGAGCGCTCCGCGGGCGGGTGACATGTTGCCTTCGAAATCCTTTAGCATCATGTCCGTCTTGGTGAGGTCATTATCGCCCTTGCCCAGCTTGCGGAACATGGCGTACGGCATGATGTTAACTGTCGCGCCTCCATCTACTAGTAACCTGGTGACGGGTTTCCCGTTGACATAGCCCTTGAGAAACAACGCTTTGAGATGCTGCCGTTTTTCTTCTTCTGGTTTCTCAAACGTAGCCGTCATCGGCTCTAATACCAGTTGTGCCATTTATTCTTCTTCTGTTCTTGTTACTTTATCTCGATCGTTGGGCGCCATGAACTCCATCGGCAGTATGAATACCATATCAATTTCGGCTGACAATTCTTGGTTGTTCGTTTCCTGATCGTTTTTCTTTGGGCGCCAAACTCGAGATTTAACATTCCTTCCCTCTGGCACATGTCTCTGTTCTTCTTCTTGGTGTTCCCACTGGCGTAGGCGTTGGATCCTTCGCTTCTGGGATCTGGATAGGCCATCGGGACACCACCTGGGGTTTGCTGGTTTGGCCGATGATCTGGCGTGTTCCCAATCTGGTTCCCTTCCTAGGGGATCTTCGTCTGATACCCTACCATCGGCCATCTCTTCCAGCCGATCGTGCGCGCTGATCCTGCCCCCCAGTCCATCTCGCTGGCCGATCTTGCTTTTTGACCTGTTGTACTGGTCAACTCTGCCTCCCAGCCGATCATGCACCGAAACGCGCTGTTCCTCGCGTAGATTTCTGCTATCGGCTCAGATCCTCTGTCCCTAGAGTGTGGCCCCGGGCGATCGTTGCAGCTCAATCCGTTACACTCCGGACAATTATCGGCAGATGGCAATCTGATATCATTCTCCCAGCAGTGGATGAAGAACGGACATTGCCAGTGATCTTCATGCCGGCGTATCGCCTCTTCCCGGTATCTTGCTTATTCTTGCTGCTGCCGATATTTACTGAGTAAGAGTTGGGAGGTGACGGGCTTGTGTGGTCGTTCTGGCCCTCGCCTGTTCCTTCTGATTTCTTCCGTCGTGATCTGCCTCCTTGGGTCGACGGCGCCGCCTCTTCTCGCCGATTCTGACGTCAGCACCTTGGTTTGACTTGAGTCTCCTCCAGCGTTAACCATGTTGGTCGGGAAAGGGTGCTGATCTATCTTCATCGGCTTTGCTGATTTGGTTGGAATTTCAAATTTAAGCCGCCCCTGCTCGATGGCCGATTGTATCTGCTGGCGGAAGACTTTACATTCATTTGTGTCATGAGAAGTAGCGTTGTGCCACTTGCAGTATTTCATCTTCTTAATTTGATCGGCCGTGGGGATGGTGTGATGTTGAGACAGCTTAATCTGCCCTTCCTGAAGCAGTAGATCAAAAATTTTATCGGCCTTTGACGTGTCAAAGCCGAATGTCTCTGGCTCCTTCTTGCCAAAGGGGCAAGATATTGGTTTTTTCCCTTTTACCCACTCTGCCAGGCCGATTTCTTCTTCCGCATCGGATTCAGATCCCTCCAAGTATGCCACCTTCTTTTGGAAGTTCCTCCGCTGTTCAAACGGTCGGACCTCTTGCCCTGATAATCGGTGGACGATTTGGCTCAGGCTTTCAAACTCTTGGGCAGCATATCTCTCTTTGATTTGTGGCAAGAGACCTTGGAAAGCGATATCGGCCAACTGTGAATCGGTTAGAGTCAGACTGTAGCATTTGTTCCTGACTTCTCTGAACCTCTGTATATACCCCGTTACTGGTTCATCACTCCTCTGCCTGAGGCTGGTCAAATCCGAGATCTTCATCTCGTGTACTCCTGCATAGAAGTACTTGTGGAATTTTTTCTCCAGATCAGCCCAAGTGACGATAGAATTTGGCGGTAAAGTGGTGAACCACTGGAAGGCCGATCCGGACAGAGACGATGAAAATAAACGCACCCTCAGAGCATCTTGCGTGGCAGCTTCTCCGCACTGGATGATGAATCGGTTGATATGGTCCACAGTGGATGTATCGTCCGTCCCTGAGAACTTGGTGAAATCAGGAACTTTGTAGCGGTGTGGGAACGGCAGCGAGTCATAGGCCGATGGATACGGCGTCTTGTAAGTATAAGTTTGAACTTTCGGCTTCAATCCAAACTGATCTTGGATTACTTCTGCTATTCTTGCTGTCCAGTCCACCTGCTGCTGATGAACAGCTGTTCGCGGCGCGGGCATGTGCTGAAGGGCTGGTATGGCCGGGTGATGAATCGGCGAATTTTGCTGAGCGGCCGATAGTTGATGGCGAAACGAGTCCGCACCCCCTTCGTACGTCACTGCTGGCGCCGTGCCTCTGAATGCTTCCACAGTGTTTGCCCCCTTGCCGATTTCTGATAAGATCGGTTGATACTGGGAGACCGTCGGCCGGGCGGCCGATTGGTATGGCACCTGAACCAAATAACTGCCATGCCCGTTCGCTGGCTCTGGAAAATACGCTGTGGCTGATGTTCCCCAAGGCGCTGAGCTTGTAGGTAGTGATTGCACAGAAGCCATCTGAACGGGTTGAAGCGGCGTTTGTGATGGGAGACATGGTGCACCGCTGTATCTTGGAGACGCCGAGGGTGGTGGAGAGTTGTACCCCTCGCGTTGCGTCAATATCGGCTGAGGAGCCGATTGGGATGTGTATGGTAGGCTTCTGGCTGGCAGAGTAGTTGGGGGGGGGCATATGCCGGTCCCTGATAGCCTTGAACGGCTCCGCTGGCCAGAGAGTTGACGACGGTGTTATACACCGTGTTGGTCATCACCGAGGATTGGTCGATGAACGCCTGATACACGGACTGTTGAATCATCTCTGACATCTTTCCCGAGTCCTCAGCAATGGTGATGTGGCGAGGTGCTAGAATAGGAGCCTTCTTGACTGCCTCCCCGCTTCTGGTACAATTGAACGACTGGAGGTACATCTTCTTGTAATGTTCCAGATGTTTGGCCAATTCTTCCCTCTGATCGTCCTTGAGATCCGCTTCTGTGACCTCAATGATGTTGTTGTCGGAGATTTCTGCGTTCTTAGACATATCAGATCTTGGATGGTCCCACCGGGCGTGCCAAAAGTGTGTTGGCGCTAAAATCGGCCGGACAGGAATCGGCCGATGGTCTTCAGCGTCGGACACACGACCTGGGAGAATCTGCTTAGCTCCTGTTCGGGTTATCGCCCTGGTGCGGTTCGCGCGGCGTGCCAGTCAATCTGACCTGTTGATTGACAAGGAAATAAAGTATTAAATTCCAGGCGCGTCGATCGGCTGGAGTTCCGATCTGTCCTGAGGAGCGCGTCGGCGGCGAATCGGCCGATTTGCTGTATAGATGATCGGCTATGGATCAGCCGATGATCGTGTAGTAATCGTAAAGAAAACTGCTGGAGCGATCTAGACGACTACTGTAAGGACAACACTTGAAATAGATCTAATCGGCTGTAAGATGATAAATCGAAGAAAAACAATGACGGAGCCGATTACTCTGATCTCAAGCTGGATAACTGGTGATAATGCTAGAATAACAGGTGAAACTTGCAATTCTAGTAAATATCGATAACTGGTGAATAAATCCAAACGAAACCACAGCGATGCGCCCGTAGTTAAAGCTCGGATATTACTCGGTAAGCGGAACCTACCAATTGGCCGGAGATCAAGTTGATGCAGCCCTGCCAATCCGTACGAACTCGTGGAAGAAGAAAATATTGGCGAAGTCGCCGACTTGAAAGTAAATTGCTGGAAAAGTAGAAGTATTGTTGTTGATTGATGTGTTGATCCTTTCAAGACCTTGATGACTCCTATTTATACCCTAAAGCTAGGACTCCTGGTCGATCACGACTTGTTACAACCTTATTTAAATTATGTTGACGCTAGATTTTGACACGTGTTGAATCGGCGTCAGGAGGAGAAGATTGGCCGATGCAGCAGATCTGAAAACTATAGTAAGGAATCGGCCGATTGAAGTATCAGTTGAAAATCGGCCGATTGGTGGCGCAGCCTATGCCAACAGGATGGGATTATTCCAGAAGATCCTGGTCAAAAGCTGGTCAACAGGGCACGCCAAGTCGGTCAAGGAGCAATTGAAGGGAATCCTGATTGGATTAAGGAACGGCGGCGGAAGATTCTGCGGGAGCCCGTTTCCTTTAAAAGTTCTTATAGATATAGTAGTTTTCCTGTTTTTAAATAAGGTTGTAACAAGTCGTGATCGACCAGGAGTCCTAGCTTTAGGGTATAAATAGGAGTCGTCAGGGTCTTGCAAAATATCAACACATCAATCAAAAACAATACTTCTACTTTTCCAGCAATTTACTTTCAAGTCGGCGACTTCGCCAATATTTTCTTCTTCCACGAGTTCGTACGGATTGGCAGGGCTGCATCAACTTGATCTCCGGCCAATTGGTAGGTTCCGCTTACCGAGTAATATCCGAGCTTTAGCTACGGGCGCATCGCTGTGGCTTCGTTTGGATTTATTCACCAGTTATCGATATTTACTAGAATTGCAAGTTTTACCTGTTATTCTAGTATTATCACCAGTTATCCAGCTTGAGATCAGAGTAATCGGCTTCATCATTGTTCTCCTTCGATTTATCATCATACAGCCGATTAGATCTATTTCAAGTGTTGTCCTTGCAGTAGTCGTCTAGATCGCTCCAGCAGTTTTCTTTACGATTACTATACGATCATCGGCTGATCCATAGCCGATCATCTCTACAGCAAATCGGCCGATTCGCCGCCGACGCGCTCCCCAGGACAGATCGGAACTCCAGCCGATCGACGCGCCTAGAATTTAATACTCTATTTCCTTGTCAATCAACAGGTCAGATTGACTGGCACGCCGCGCGAACCGCACCAGGGCGATAACCCGAACAGGAGCTAAGCAGATTCTCCCGGGTCGTGTGTCCGACGCCGAAGACCCATCGGCCGATTCCTATCCGGCCGATTTTAGCGCCAACAAATTACTATATCTATACGGACTTTAAAAAGGAAACGGACTCCCGCAGAATCTTCCGCCGCTTCTCCCTAATCAATCAAGATTTCCTTCAATTGCTCTTCGACCGACTTAGCGTGCCCCCTTTGACCAGCTTTTGACCAGGATCTTCTGAAATAATCTCATCCTGTTGGCATAGGCTGGGCTACCAATCGGCCGATTTCCAACTGTTATTTCAATCGGCCGATTCCTTTCTGTAGCCTTCAGATCTGCCGCATCGGCCAATCTTCTCCTCCTGACGCCGATTCAACACGTGTCGAAATCTGGCGTCAACACTCTGAAAATCACGTTCTAACAGCAGGTTCCTTGATCAGCACTAACAAATGCCACTTGTCCTTAGCCATTTGATTCGCGAACTCGTTTTATGGAAACCAAACGAAGTAGTAGACAGCTGCTCGAAGCCAAGAATCCGACGCCATCCAGGCAGAAATAATAAGACTACTGTAAGGCCTTACCTGTTAATGACGTGGCACTTTTAAATCGCATGCTCTTCCAACAATTTGGTTGCGGATATGATATATTTCATGCCATCACCATAATGACGTTTATCAGTTTATGTTTTATTCTGCTGTGCCTATCGTAGCACCGACCGCCTCTAATAAATAGAATCATAAAAGCCTCGCGCAGCCTCTTATTTTAGTTATTCGATCGGAGCACAGGGTTGTGCGGGTTGTTGATGCATAATGATTGCCGTCCATGTAAGGATGCTAGTGGGTATCCAATAATATTTTTTGGGTTGGCTAATTAATTACGATGGCAGACCACTCTAGTTGATTTCTCCTCCTAAATTATTTACGCAGATTGCCATTCTAGTTCATTTTATCAACTTTTTGGGTCGACCTAATGACCCAAAATATATATAACTTGCATCCCTACGTCCATGCCTTTGTTTACTACAAAATATTTTTGGAATGGGATGTATAACTGGTTAACATGTACTCTTTTTTATTAAAACACTAAAATGGTTGTTGTAGATATTATTCCACTCTTTGTTATTGTTCTTCTTCTTCACCAGAACAGGATTGGCTAGCCACTCTGAATGGAATACCTCTTTGATAAATCCCACCTTGAGTAGTTTTGCGATTTCTATCTTGATGGCTTGTCTCTTGTCTTGAGAAAATCTGCGTAGGCACTGCTTCTTCAGAGTAGCTTTAGGGTCAACATTGAGTGAGTGCTCGATTAGCTCCCTAGGCACCCGTAGCATGTCCGCTGGTTTTCACACGAAGATGTCACAGTTAGATCGAAAAAAACTGATGAGCGTGCTTTCCTATTTTGTATCCAGCCCTATGCCGATCAGTGCTATCTTGGATGAGTTGCCTTCTTCCAGCTCGATCGTCTTGACGCCGACGTCACTGGTGTGTTTCACCTTGGACTGGCTCGACCTCTTTGCTGGGATCTCTATCTTTGACTGAGATAGCTGTTTGGACGCGGTGAGTATTTGCATTGCTGTATCAGGTACTCGGGATGTTGAAGCATACTCGATCGCCTTCTGGTCACAGTCATATGACTTCCTCAAATTGCCTCGGAGGGAGAGTATGCCGCTGGTCCTGGCATTTTGAGTAGCAAGTACATGTAGTGGGGCAATACCATGAACTTTGCTAGGGCTGGACATCCAAGGATGGCATGGTAGGAAGTTTCAAAGTTGGCCACCACGAGCTTGATGTACTCGGTCCTGTAGTTAGCACGAGTGTCAGTGTTTTACTGCCACGCCCACTGAGGGATACCCCCGAGGTGGTGAGTTTGTAGATAGGGTGTCGCTGAGATCTGGAACTTGAAGGTGCAAAGGAACGCAAGGTTTAGATAGGTTCGGGCCGCCGAGAGCGTAATACCCTACGTCCTGTGTGGTTTGTATTGCCTTTGATGATGATTGTTCCCGAGCGGGTGCTTGTCCACCCTTATATAGTCCGGAGGGACAGGTTTACATGGAAGTCCTAGTCGGATACAAGCCCAGAAGTCCTACCCGAGTACTTCTCGGGTAGTTTCCTACCGTGTCCGACTAGTTCCACTACTCTACGGGTAATCCTACTGCATTATGAGTAGTTACAACAGATGTAGGGCGTGGGCCACGTCCCATCCCGTATCCTAGGAAAAAGTATGCCACGTGTACAGTCCCGTGTATCCGGGTTTGACAAGCCCTCGAGCTCTTCGTAGCCGAGTACTGCAGGCGTCCGAGTACTTCTGAAGGTGTCTTCGAGTTCTTCATGAACTTCGTCTTGAAGGTGTCCTCCAAGTACTTCCATAGCTGCGTCGAGGCTGTGAGGTGCTCATGCCCCGAGTAGTTGCCCAGTCTTCTTTATATGGGGTGCGATTAAACTCGCACTCCATATGGAGTAGCCCCCGAGTCTTAGGTTGACTCGTAGAATTAGGCTGAGGGTCAATTTAGTCTTGAGTCTTCTATCCTTATCTTCCAGCAGATTTGAAAAATAAGACGCTTATGACACGTGTCCCGCAGCCCCCGAGCCTTGAATCCAAATCCCCATGTTTTGGAATAAAGGGTCCAAAGAGTCGTGGCATGCGATATATGACGGGAAAGATTTGATGGCGAACATGGGAAAAATTGGTGTAGTAAATTTGAAAACCTCTTTTTTCGGGATGAGTTCCATGAAAAAATAGTGAAACAAATAACATCCCCAACAAACACCCAAAATTACCTCTCAAATCAATCTTTGTGCCTTGAGCCAATGACTAAATAAATCCTCTAGGTAATATTTTGAACAAACCCCTTATTTCGGAATAATATCCTTGAAATAATGGTTAACAAACATATACCTAAGAGAAATCTTAAAAAGCCTCTTGGATCGGGCATTGTCGAGTAATTGTACAGCGTCCAACATGTAAGCATGAGAGTTGTCCCCTGAGGCACGCTGAGTGCCTTGTCTTATCAAGCCCCCGAACCAGGAGCTAGATAATAAGCATAAAGTAGTCGTATCCGACCGGTGGCGCTAGCCCCCGAGTCCAGGCATGGTGCAAGTGGCCGCTGGTGCTTGAACAGTCGATGAAGGCATCTAGTCGGAGTCGTGCTGGACTAAGATTGTAGTCCAGACAAGTAGTCAAAGTAGTCGAACATGTGCAGAACTAGTCATAAACTGACAAACTTCTTGTCATGGGAGCGAGGCCCCTTCAATAACATAGTGTACAAGTCAAAAACAAGTAATATGTTACTGGAAATAAGGGAGCGAGGCCCCTTCAGCAAACTTGCGCATAACACCGGTCGTAAACCAGTAAAACGAAGTTGTACTGGAAGTATGAGCACAAAAGCCCTTTAGGAACCCAAAAGACTAGTCGAAGGCTAGTAATTAGGTACTAGAAGTATGGGAGCGAAGCCCCTGCAGTAAACTTGGGCGTAATACCAGTCGTAAACCGGTAAAGCGGAGTTGTACTGGTAGTATAGATCTCCAGGCACCAATAAAAGATGTCCCCAGTTGATGAAGGATGAAACCGACATAGATGGTCAATATTCCAAGAATTTGGTACCTCTTGGCCATCCGGGTACTGCAAGCGATAAGATCTAGGGCCTGTAACCTTGTGCACAATGAAAGGTCCTTCCCATCGTGAATTAAGCTTGTGTAGTCCAGTATCATCCTGGATTCGTCGAAGAACCATATCTCCAACATTAAAAGAGCGTCGTTGAACGTTCCTATCGTGGTAACGACGAACTCCTTGTAAGTAGCGGGCCGACTACAACAATGCATTGCATCGGATTTCCTCAGTTGAGTCAAGCTCAAGATATCTTGCAGTGTCAGCCTCTCCTTCTTCGAACATCTCCAGTCGTGGAGACTTCCATATCACGGCAGCTGGTAATATAGCTTGGGACCCCGTATACGAGAAAGAAAGGTGACTGTCCTGTGGCTTTGCTTGGTTGTGTGCGAAGCCCCCAGACTACTGATGAAATCTCATCGATCCACCTGGCGCCCTTTTTGCTGTTCTCGTCGCAGAGTCTTTTCTTTAATCCATGAAGAATCAAGCCGTTGGCGCGCTCAACCTAGCCATTTGCCCGCGGGTGAGCTACTGAAATGTATTTGACTTCAATGGAGCTACGTTCGCAGAAATCCCAGAACTAATGCGAGTGGAAATTGGATCCCAAATCTATGATGATGGTGTTGGGGAAGCCAAAGCAGTGTAAGATGTCACAAATGAAAGTAACTACTCGATCTGCAGTGAGCGTTGCGATTGGTTTGTACTCGATCCACTTGGTAAACTTGTCGATGGTCACCAACACGTGTGTGAAACCTCGTGGTGCAGTTGTTAAGGGTCTTATCATGTCCAGGCTCCAGCATGCAAACGACCATGAGGGTGGTATGGTGATGAGGTTATGAGCCGGAACATGGGGCTGTTTGCCAAAGAATTGGTAGTTGGTACACCGGCGAACAAGTGCTTCGGTACCTGCCAAAGCAGTCGGCCAGTAGAAACCCTATCGAAACGCCATGCCGACTAGTGTGCGAGAAGCCGTGTGGTTCCCGCACACGCCTTCGTGAATCTCTTGGAGTATCTCCTTGCCCTCCTCCGTGCTGACACACTTCATGAGTATGCCTGATGCTGATCCATGCTTATACAGGTTACCCCCGACTAGAACATACCCTTTGCTGCGACGTAGGATGCGAGTAGCTTCAGCGCTTTTAGGGTCGATGCCGGGGGGTAGTTTTGTGCTCCTGGATGTAGTTGATGAAGGCCACCCTTCAGTCGACCTCGATCATCAAGACCTCTCGATCGGGTTGCTTGGGACCTTGAGCGATGGAACCTGAGTCTGGTGCCCTGATGGAAGGGTGATGCAACTCGTGAACGAAAACTCCCGGTGGGACGTTAGCTCGATCAGAATCCAGTTTGGAGACCACATCCGCGCCCACATTGTGGTCGCGAACCACATGGTGAATTTCTAGCCCCGAAAACTTTTTCTCGAGTTTGCGTATTTCCATAACGTAGGCGTCCATGGTGTTCTTGTTGATGTCCCACTCCTTGTTGACTTCTTGAACCACCAGTAAGGAGTCACCATAGACGAGCAGTCGCTTGATGCGCAGGGAGACTGCCAGGCATAGCCCGTGCAATAATGCTTCGTACTCGGCCTCATTGTTAGAGACCTCGAATAGTATTTGAAATACGTACATGAGCTGTTCTCCTCTCGGGCTGATGAAAAGTACTCTCGCACCACCGCCACCGGGCTTGAGTGAGCCGTCAAAGTACATGACCTAATGCTCTAGCTAGTTGGTTGGGGCTTTCACTTGATTTTCTCGCCACTCCGCCATGAAATTGACTAGTGCCTGTGACTTGATGGCTGTCCGGGGCTTGAAGTCGAGTGTAAGGGCTCCCAGCTCCACTGCCCACTTGGATATGCGCCCGGTAGCGTCTCGATTGTGGAGGAATCCGCCAATGGGAAGTCAGAGACCACCAGGATATTGTATGCATCGAAGTAGTGGCGAAGCTTCCTGGAAGTGATGAGTATACCGTAAAGTATTTTCTGAATCGTCGGGTAACGAACCTTAGATTCAGAGAGGACTTCGCTGATGAAGTAAACTAGTCACTGCACCCCAAAGCCATGGCCTTCTTCATGTCGTTCCACCATGGTTGCCGTATTGATGACACGAGTAGTCGCAGTGATGTAGAGTAGCTGGTTCTCGCTTGGGTGGGGAGCCGTCAGGATGGGTGGCGATTGCAAATGGTGCTTGAGATCTTGTAGCGCCTGGTTTGCCTCCTCGGTCCACTTGAACTTGTTGTGGAGCTTGAGCAATTTTAAGAAGGGTAGTCCCCTTTCTCCAAGTCGGGAGATGAATCGATTCAGAGCTGCCATGCAACCACTGAGCTTCTGGACGTCCTTGATCATCTTTGGAGCATCCATGGCTGTGATGGCATTGATCTTCTCTGGATTTGCTTCGATCTCGCGGTGACTGACAATGAACCCGAGTAGTTTGCCTTGAGGCACGCCAAAGACGCACTTTGTCGGGTTGAGCTTCCATCGAAACCGTCGCAAGCTGTTGAAAGTCTCCTTGAGGTTAGTGATGAACTCGTCGTGGGATCTGGTCTTGATGACCACATCATCCATGTAAGCTTTGACGTTGCGGTGTAGTTGATCCGCAAGGCACAGTTGGATGGCCCGTTGATAGGTGGCTCCTACATTCTTCAACCCGAAAGACATTGAAGTATAATCATATGCTCCAAAGGGGGTGATGAACTCTGTTTTGATCTGGTCTTCCTGCTTGAGAGCTATGGAATGATAACCCAAGTAGCACTCAAGGAAGGAGAGCAAGACGCAGCCAGCCGTGGAGTCGATGACTTGGTCGATGCTTGGGAGCGCGAAGGGGTCCTTCGGGCAGTGTTTATTGAGATCAGTATAATCCACACACATCGTCCATTCATTATTATTCTTTTTCAATACAAGTACAGGGTTAGCCAACCACTCGGGGTAGTATACTTCTTTAATAAAACCAGCCGCGAGTAGTTTTGATAGCTCTTTCTTGATGGCCTCCCTCTTGTCGGGGGCGAAGCGTCGTAGTTGGTTCTTCTTCGGAGTGGCTTTAGGGTCGACCTTTAGGCAGTGCTCGATCAACTCCTTGGGCACCCTTGGCCTATCCGCTGGTTTCCACGCGAATATGTCACGGTTGGCCCTAAGGAAGCTGACGAGCGTGCTTTCCTATTTGTCGCCTAAGCCGCCCCCGATCAAAGCTGTCTTGGACGAGTCACCTTCTTGCAGCTGGATGGTCTTGATGCCGATGTCGTTGGGGTTGGGTTTAACCCTTGACTGGCTTGGCCACTGGTTGGAGATCTCCATATCTGCATTGGTCAGCTTCAGCGCGGCCGCGAGTACTTCTGCGGATGGCTCTGGCATGCGTGAAGTCGTGGCGTACTCGATCGCCTCCTGGTCGCAGTCGTTCGACTTCTTCAGGTCGCCACGGAGTTTGAGTACGCCTGTCTTGCCTGGCATCTTGAGTAGCAGGTAGATGTAGTGGGGCCGGCCATGAACTTGGCTAGTGCCGTTCTGCCAAGGATGGCATGGTATGACGAGTTGAAATCTGCCACCTCGAACTTGATGTACTCGGTGCGGTAGTTATCTTTTTTCCCAAAGGTGACTGGCAGGACCACTGACCCGAGTGGTGTAGCCGCGTTACCCGGGACAATGTCGTAGAAAGGGGCCTTGCTAGGAGTGAGCATCTTGGAGATGTCCAGTCCCATCTTCTTGAGAGTACTCGCGAAAAGCAGGTTGAGGCCGCTCCCGCCGTCGATGAGTACTCGGGTGAGCTCTGAGCCCGCCACGACAGGGTCTAGGACGAGCGGGAATTTTTCTGGCTCAGAGAAGCTGGTCCATTGATTGTCCCTGGAAAAGGAGATCGGGACCTCACTGTATCTCAGAGGCCTTGTCGTGGTCGGCTCCATAGAGAGTATTTCGCGCAGGGTTAGCTTCTGCGCGCGCTTGGAGGGGAATCCGCCGTCTCCACCGAAGATGACCTTGACGATGTTCTTCGGATCCTGGAAGTCTTGAGCCCCCGACTTTTCACCTCCTTCATCATCCTCCTTGTCCTTTCGCTTTCCTGCTTGAGGGAGGGGTGGTGCATTGAGTGATTTGCGGAATGTGACGCACTCGAAGAGCGTGTGCCGCGACTTCATGTGCATCGGGCATTGTTTGTGCATGATCTTCTCGTATTCCGAGTCGTTGTTCCCCGACTTCTTGCCGCACGGGTTACGCTCGACATCCGTGACTTCATGGTCTGGCTTGCGCTTTCGAGTATTCCCCGAGTGGTTCCGCTGGCTTTTGTCGAAGTGGCCGTTGCCAGTGCCTTGCTTGTCGTGGTTGCGTCTGGGAAAACGGTCGTATTCCTCGTCCTCCTAGTCAGCCCACCATGCCATCATGTCACGCAGCTCCACAACAGTAGTCGGGCAGTTGCGCCCAAAGTCGTGGTACGTGTTCTTCGAGAAGGGGCCGTTTTGGAAGCAACAGATGACGTCCTCATCGGTGATGTTGGCGATGGTGGCGCGCGTCTCGAAGAAACGCCGTGTGTAGGACCTCAGGGTCTCGTTCATCTCTTGCTTCACCTTGGACAAGTCATGGCGTGTGCTCGCCCTAATCATGGATCCCTGGAAGTTGTCGATGAAGGCCCGCTTGAGGTCCTCCCACGAGTCGATGGAGTTTGGCTTGAGGCTTTCAAGCCACGTGAGGGGCGCGGACTCCAGAGCCACCGGGAAGTAGAGAGCTTTGGTAGAGTTGGATCCCCCTGAAACTTCAATGGCGATGGAGTAGCAACGAATCCACTGGCGCGGGTCCAGCTTACCATCATACTTATGGATTCGGACTGGTTTGAAGTCCTTTGGGTAGGACTTGTCGGTGATGCTGGTGGTGAAGGCGGGGAAACGGTCGCTGTCATCGTCGTCGTGGTGCCTGCCGGTACGGTTCTTTCTCCTCACTTCAATGACAAGCCGCGCGTCGCGGCCTTCATTGATCTTCTGCCTAAGGTCGATCGTGGGGGCGTCGTGAATGTTGACCTCAACTGGATCTTGGCCATGGTGCCTTGGCCCATGCTGGTCGCGAGTGGGTTGTTGTACTTCATGCTCATTGTTGCCACGTGCAGACGGGTGGCCCTCGTTGCGCTGGCGGTTGTCGTTCTTTCGGCTCTCGGGGCCTCCTCTAGGGGTGCGACTGACTAGCGCAGTATCACCATGATGTTCAGACCTCGAGGGCTGATTCCGTGTGGGAGACGCTGAATGTTGCCCATCGAGTTGCACGAGCGCGCGATGGGTCAAGTATTGCAGCCTTTGTATCTGAGGATTAGATGGGAGTTGTTGAGCTAGGAGTGCTGCTTTTGCGATGGCGCCAATCGGCGTACGGTACTCGCGATCCGCGACTGCTGCAAAAGCGTTGGTGAGATCCCTTGGTGCGCGTGCTCGATTCTGCGTGTTGCGCCTGCGTTGAGCGCGCTTGGCGTTCTTTGCTCATCGGATCCTTCGGTGCTCCTCGTCTTCATCTTTTGGAGCGTCAGCTGTGGGCTCATCGGCTGAGACGTCCGCGAGTTGTTCGTTGTTGTACTGGGTGCCCAGCTCGTCTTCCTCCGTATTGCTAAGGGAGGCCATGCAGACTTGATGATCTGGTGCGTCATGGGTGGAAGTCGCGTTGACAACGGGCAACGTTTTGATTTGTTGGGCCAAATTGGGAAGCAGCGTGTCGTCGAGGTTGTCGATGAAGACATCTAGATCGCTGCTTGAAGTTGGTGAAGAGGCCTCCGGCTCCTTGGAGTTGGCTAGGTGGCTTTTAAAGCCACCCAAACCGTTGGCGACGCAGATCCAGGAACCGAAGATGAAAGTCGTGCCCTCGTCAAGCACGGCGCTGGTGAAGTTGAAGGATGCCATTGAATTCTCCGGTGGATGCTCGTTGGACACCCCTACCTGGCGCGCTAGCTGTCGGTGTTTTACCACCACACTCACCGAGGGTTACCCCAGAGGTGGTGAGTTTGTAGGTAGGGTGTCACCGAGATCTGGAACTCGAAGGTGCAAATGAACGCAAGGTCTAGATAGGTTTGGGCCGCCGAGAGCGTAATACCCTATGTCCTGTGTGGTTTGTATTGCCTTTGATGATGATTGTCCCCAAGGGTGTGACAACCCTGGTAATTACAAATCCAAAATCAATGACCTAAGCCTAACTCCATGTGTTAAACCAACTAATGAGAAGGTGGAAAGAATTTAAAACGGGTTCAGTTAGAATTCAAATTTAAATTGGGCACTTTTGGGCACATTTGAAACTTTTAAAATAACTTTAAAACCATAAGCCAAATGAAATTTTGCCTGAAACCAAAGTTGTAGAACTTTTTATTTTGAACAACTTTCGTGTTCAAAAGTTTTTGAAATTCAAATCAGAAAGAGGAGAAAACGCCCTGTTTGCACCCAGCCCCCTGAACTTTTTCGAATTTTTGCATTTCGGTCCCTGGCGCCTCCCCCCCTGCTCTGCCGCGCCGCGCGCGCTCGCCCGCCCGCCGCGCGCCAGGTGGCCGGCGTCGCCTGACCGGCGCGGAGCGCCAGGCCAGTGGCCGCCGCACCACCCCGCCACGACCGGCTTTGCCCCGCCCCGACGCCGCGCGGCCAGTCCCCGCCCGCGCGTGCGCTGCCGCGCCCAGGCCGCCGCCCGCCCGGCCACTCTCCGCGCTCCGCCGTGCCGCCCCGGCCCCCGCGCCCCACCAGTCGTCGCGCCCGCCCTCCGCCCGAGCCGCTGCCGCTGCTACTTCCCCAATCCGCACGCCGCGCTATCTCCTCGCGCCCACGCCACAATCGCGCCCGCCCAGTCGCCGCGCCCGCTCGCCGCACGCCGCGCCGGCGTTCTGCCGCCGCCCGCCGCGCCCAGTGCACGCCGCTGCCGTGCCCCGCCCCGCGCGTCGCCCAGGCATCTCCACGCCCCCTCCTGACCCTATAAAAGCCCCGCCCCGACCGCCCGCGCGAGCCCCCGGCCACCAGAACACCTCGCCACGCCATCGCCGCCGCCGAGCACCACCCGCCCGTGGGCAGCCCACTGCCGCCGCCCACTGCCCAAACTGAGCACCCAGCCACCACTACATCGCCTCACCGCAGCTCGCCGACCCGCCCAACGCCACCCAGAGCCACCGGAGCTCCGCCGCCCGCGCTGCCGCCGCCGCCGCCGCCCCTGCTCGCCGTGGACAGCACGACACCGACCCCCTCCGTCCAAGCCGAGCCTCTGGGTAGCTTCCCCATGCGCCACTGAAGCTCACCGACCGGACCACGCCGCCCCAAGCCCGCCGGAGCACCGCCGTCGACGCGAGCCGCGCCGCCGCCGCCTCTGCTCCAACGCCGGCGAGCCCTTCCCGGCCGTCCCCCACCTGAACAACACCCCCACAAGGTAGCCCTCGCACCCCTGAACCTTCCCCGACCCCCGCCCCTCGCCGCTGGCGAGCCCCCTCGCCGGAATTTCGGCCGGCCGCCGCACCCGAGCCGCCGAGGACCCAATTGCAAGGATTTAAATCTTTAGAAGGGTCTGAGCGTAAGATTCAAGGACCTAGTTGTAAAAGAAAATTTCAAACCTAGATTCAAATTCAGTGAACTTGTAAAATTCGTATAAAATCGTAGAAAATTTAGAAAAATGCAAACTCAACTGTTCTAGAATCCTCAGAACAAACTCTACCACTTTTGTTACACAAATTTTCTCAGAATCTCAAAATATTTTGCTCTACATTAAATAGAAGCTTTAATGGACAAATTTTATACCCACTGTTCTAGAACAATGCTGACCCTGAATTTTAGGCAGTGAATTAGTTGCTGGATGATTAGGACTGTGTAAAAAGATCAGACCCAAATTCCATCTCTAGCTCTGCTGTTTGTTAAACTTAGTTTTAATTCATGTGTAAATGGAATGTTTTATCCCTGTAGTTAGGTGGTGAGTCACCCATTGAAATTGTTCCTATGCTAATGTATTGGTAACTAGAAGCCAGAGAAAAATTAGGAGACTTTTTATCTCACAGTAACCTATTTATTTGATTTATGTGCTAATAAAATACATTAAATCAAGAAAATAGTGTCTTAGCTTGGAAAATCCCCAAATTATTACTGGGAGTTACACTAGGGTAGAGGTTGCTGTGTAAAAAGTTTCATGGACAAAAACCCTGTGTAGGGTCCTGTAAAAATGAATCTTTAAAAAGCCTAGGTGTAGAATGTCATATTTTCTATGCTCTAAATACTGCATGATAAATCCTACAAAAATTACAGTAGCTTCTGCATGCTCAAGTGAGAGCTCTGTAAAAATCTTAGCCACAATTGTTGCACCAATTGATCTGTACAAAAAGAACAAGTCTCTAACAGCAACAATGAAATATGTTTTTCAGAATTAATCTGTTACATAAAATTGGCTGAAAATTTTACAGTAGGCACATCTTTCCTTGATGTGCCTAAATCCAAAATTTCATAACCAGAAATTATCCCTTGTAGTAATTACTCTCAAATCGTAATCAAGTGCTATTTCCACGACTTAAACTTGTGCACTCATGTAGAATCGACGACTCTCGCCGACGGAACCTACGAGCTGGTGCCCGCATCCGAGAGTGAACAGCGTGAAGCTCAAGCAAATCTAACTGAAGCTTTTGAAGACCCGAGCCCAAGTTCGGAAGATCCCCAAGCGAACTGCGAAGGCAAGCCCCGGAGCATAACCCATTCTTTCCGAAATTATGCAACTCATTACTCCTTGCTTGTGCATTAAGTTTATAGGAGTTGGATGAAAACTTAGTTGCATGATGTCAGGAACCCTTGCTTGAAAACTAGATGTAAGGTTCGATAGAATGCTGTGCTAATAGGACTCCGGTAAAAGTCGAGTGATTTCCTGTCACTCGCGAGAAAATAGGAGTTGAATGACTACTACACACTGCAATCATAAGGACACGGACGGGTTATGTAACGATGGTTACGATTGAGACCCGTCTGTCTAGTGAAAAATGCTAAGGCCGCAGGGTGTGGTAGTGATGGTTAAGTCTTGAACGTACTAAACACATGCCGAGATTATGGGAATCGGTAAGCTTAAGTACCTGATTGGCCCGGCAAGGGGACGGCATCCTACCCTTTGAACTTCGGTCCCATGTGCATATGGCGAGTGCAGAGAGTGGTCACGACCCGGCGCCGAACCGTGGCGTGGGGCTCTTGTACTCTCGGAGGGTAGCCCCGATCCACGACCCGGAAAGAAAGGGGAAAAGTTGCACGTGTGACTCTAGGGAGTAACCACGTGACGTGTGTTTGGGTTTCCCTTGCAAGGTTAAGAAATTCGATTCGAATCGTCCGTTTCTCACGGCTATTGAGACTGCTTAACCATTTTTACCCACAGAGTAAGAAGAGGAACAATGATGATGAATGAACTGGTTGGATGGAAAACTTAATGCTTCACCATGTATGCATTAGATAGCTGCTTACCTAGACTGGCTAACGAAACTAGAATCTTGAGCTAAAAGTTGAAAGTAAGGACCCACTTGTAGATGCTTTTCGGCAAAACAAACCCCTGAGCCAAAAAGCCTGGCATGTCTAGAGTCGGTGGAGTAGTTTCCACTACACGGGTAAGTCTTGCTGAGTATTAGTATACTCAGCCTTGCTTGTGGCTCATTTCAGGTGAGACCTTCGAAGACATGACTGCTAGCTTGACTTGGCCCTGCACTCTTCCCCCTGGTTGGTCGGTGGAATGGGATGCGCCCCCGTCCAACGGAGATGAGGCCGAGTGATGTCTCGTACGGGCTTCATCGAGACATCCTGTATCGTCGAGTAGTTTCCGTTGTTTATTTCCGCTGCAATTTAACTCTGAAGAACTTATTTATGATTAATTGAAGTACTTGTTTTCTAAACTCAGAACTAGGTCTGTAATATTGACTTATGCAAATGATGTAATACTTGCTGGAATGTGGTATTCTCTGGGCTCATCGTCGCATGAGCATTTGTATGTACGGCGCTCGATCCGTTCACCGTGGTTGTATCGGGAGGTTATACCCGACAGACCAGTGGATTACTCCGTTTGAAGTGTAAGGTTAACCGAGGATGCCTTAATGGTGATGGTTAATACACTTGAGCCGGATTAATTCAGGTGGTTCTGCCACAGCTGGTATCAGAGCCGTAGCTGGTGCCACAGCTGGCAACAGCGGACACCAGAGCCGAAATACATACGCCAGAGAATGCTACAAGCCTTAAAAACTCATTTTACTAAAACTTGACTAGAAGGTTGTGTTGCGAAATGCGTTGGTACGTTAAGGATGGTGCCTAGTTCGTAAAGCCCTAAGGGATTATGGGAAAGTTACTAGGTGGCTATCTAACTTCTATATATAGTATCAACTGACTTCCAGCACATTACTTTCTGTCAAAACTTACTTTCATGCACAACCGACCCTAAATTCTGTAACGACGCACTCGTCGCTAAGGTAAGAAGGTAAGGATCCTCAGCCAACTGAGGGAGCTTGGCCTTCCTGTCGGTGATGCGAACCGAACGCTGCCCTCAAGCAGTGGCTTACTTGAGGTGCTGCCAATATGCCAACTGTTAGTTGAACATATTGGGAGTAGAAGGTTCGGCGCAGGGTATGGCGATCGCTGTTCATACCCCCGTCTCATGATGGTACCCCCGTGAATACGCTATCTCGATAGCGTATGTTAACGTCGTCTGTACGGCGGAAATTGTACAGATATCGTTTCTATAAGTAAACGGTAATGAATACGGACGCTTTCATGAGTGCTGGCATGAAAGGTTCATGATATATATATGCTTGTCGATTTTCTGCAGGTACACTAACCGCGATTGCGATAAGTTAAGGAACGATTAGAAAGACTCGACTAGCTATTATAGCGAGAGCCGTATTGTGTAAGCCACCGAAACTATCATCGTAAGACCAAAGCTAATTGGCAATTGTTTTAATTGTGAGGACGAATAGGACGTGCATACATCATGAACATGTGTATCTGAAATCAAAAATGCGTTGTGTGAGAGTGGAAAGGTTCTTGCGTATCTAAGCATGGTTGCATAAGGATTATCTAGAGAAACTGTCCGAAATCTGCCGTCACCAAAAGGAACGATTTATTGACCCAAGAAAATGACCTTTTCTGGAGAAGTTCATGTTGGAAGAATTGTTCCAAATTTTGTGTTCTATCTCCTGTTCAAAAATGAAAAATTCTGAACTTATGGATAATAAGAAATAACAGAAACCTTGAAATGTCAGAATTCTGTCCGGAATAAGCACTTCTGCCTCTTAAATTTTTAGGCCCCCTTCCTGCGGTTTTCTGCAAAAGAGCACAACACGAAACTTGTTCCAAATTTACCCAGGAAGCTGCTGTTAAAATTTGGTAAATTTTGGCTAGGTAGATTTCCCCTGGTGTACGAAACTCTAGCCCTCTGTTCACTGAAAATTCTGGGTAGACAGTAAGGTAAAACCTGAAAAGAAAGACCATCTTAGAGACCCAATTAGCTCTGGAGTTGACTAGAAAAGTTGTTCACAAATACATTAGGAGTGATCTGGTGAAATTTGAGAATTTTTGGATGAGAACTGTGGGAGTTATGATTATTTTTGCACACTATACAGAATCTGTCCTTGTGCTGCTCACAGTTTTTTTTCGCCATCTCACTCCATTTGATCTTTTGTTCAGATGGCCGAGCCTGTTGAGATGATGGTGAATGAGGATGGACGCGTGCACTCGCAGTGTCTCCACTGGGAGGGCTTTCCCTCTATTTTGTGGGATGTTCTGCGTACCGCGGGCTATCTAATTCCCCCACGTTACGCCGGACTGGAGTTTGCAGAAAATGGAGTTACCCAGTGCCGTGTCAACGTGACTATCTTTCCGCACCCGCTACACCCGGAGTGGCCCGCCTTGGAGCTTGAGGCTGTTGGTCGCCGTTTGGCCGATACTTGGGAGCTTGCAGCCATGAGGGCGCTCACCACATTTTGTGCGCAGCGTCCCGAGGTTGTCACACTCACTCCCATTGGATTGTTTCCTGCTGCCCAGGACAACGACCCCTTTTGGCTCAACAGGGTGCAGCACGCACAGTATTTGGTAGACTTCCATGCCCAGGAGACTATCCATACCTCCGTGCGGTGCATGAGTGCACTCTACCGACTTCTGACTCTCCAGAGTCAGGCACTCGAGCAGCTCACTGATCTTGCTCAGGCCTACCATATGATGGCAGATATCAGGGATGAGCAGATAAAGGAGCTCAGTCAGGATCTTGAGGACAGAGATGCTCAGATTGGCCAACTTGAGGGCCAAATCCAGGAGCAGGACACTCTCATGGATGAGAGAGATACCACGATAGCACAGTTGGAGGAGCAGCTCCATGATCTGAACCTTGAGTTGGAGGACGCTAATGAGCACATTCAGTGGCATCATGATCAGAATGACCATCCCCATGAGGACGACATGGAGGAGGATGAGGAGGAGCCACAGGAGATTGATGGTATCTCGGGTATGGATTTCGAGGGTGAGGTACCACAGGCACCTCAGATGGGAGCTCACTCTCCTGCTCACAGCGAGTCGTCCGTCAACGACTTGGATGATTTCTAGAGGACGACCTAGGAGGACTTTTGCACATACTCCTCGATAGGGTAGCCTAACTTTTGGCAAGTGTTGTAATAGGCTAACTAGGAGTTGAGTAACTCTTTTGTGTTGGGTACACCTGAATCATGTGGATACCCTCAGCATGTAAGGAACGGCGATAAACTTGGTGATTTCGTTGTAAGTTGGTAAACGATGGAATCCACAATCGCTGAGACTTGTCGGAATTTTTACCCATGTCTCCTTGCATTTCTTGGCTGAGTGTTGAATACCAGACTTGTGCTAAATTTTGTGATCTAGGTTCTCACAAAAATTCAGCATCATTGGACCTCGCTAGTTTAAGATATAGGCGAAACCGTACCGACCAATCTGCTGAAAAACAGCTAAGACAGCAAGGCAAAGGACGAGCTTTTCGACCACCTTAGCCATAGTTCTAGCACCGAAGTTAAATGCCAAAGTGGTGCATTCCTAAATTCTCTGACTACTGCCAATGTTTGAGATGTTTTGGATGGACCCACAGCAGGCTATGATTTTTCTCGTAGCAAACAGAGATTCTGTTCATACTTCTGGCTCAGACTTCGGAAGTCTATGACTACCCAATTATTTATGAAGTCAAGGAAGTAATATGGATCGCGTTGCTAATGGTAACCTTTCACGTTTCAGATGGTTGGATCAACACGTGGCAACCCCGAGGGTTTTGGTGCCGGTGGCAGCCGCTCGCGACAATCGCCACCACCCCCGCCCAGTTTGGTGGAAGTGATGGCCGCTCAAACCGAGCTGCTACGTCAGATTGTGCAAGGGCAACACCAGCAGAGGGGTGGGCACAATGCTCACCAACCACAAGCTGCAGGATACACGGATTTCCTGGGGACCCAGCCTCCCTTGTTCCATAAGGCCGAGGAACCCCTGGACGCAGATGCATGGATTCGCACCATAGAATCCAAGTTCACACTACTTGTGGCCCCATGCTCAGAAGCCAACAAAGCTCGTTTTGCCGCGCAACAGCTTCGCGGTACCGCTCGTCTGTGGTGGGACCACTATTTTGCGATGCTCCCGGCTGACCATGTGGTCGACTGGAATGAATTCAAGACCGCGTTCCGGGCACATCATATCCCCGAGGGTCTCATGGAAAGGAAGTTGAATGAGTTCCTGGCACTCACCCAGGGCACCCGCACCGTGCTGCAGTACGCCCAAGCGTTCAACAACCTATGCCAGTATGCGGGCTATCACGCTGATACGGATGCCAAGAAGCGTGATCGTTTCCGCCAAGGTCTGAATACCAAGCTCAAGGAACGTCTGAACCTAGCCAGGGCTGACACCTACAACGAGTTGGTCAATATGGCCATAACCCAGGAGGACTGTATCATGGCACACCGGGCAGAGAAGAAGAGAAAGGCGCCCGCAGGACCATCAAGTGCCCAACCACCAAGGTATCGCATCGTGCAAAATACCGCGCCTACAGCTCCACCAAAGGCCCCGCAGCCAGGAAGATGGATTGCCAGACCCCCACAGCAGCCAGGCATGGTACGACCCCCGATGCCTCCACAGAATGGTCCGAGGCCCATTCTTCAGCAGTCTCTTCGACCTAGCCCCACAAATCGCTGTTTCAAATGCGGGAGTTCCAGCCACTTCGCACGCGAATGCCCTCAGCCTGGACAGCCCAACCAAGGTCAAGGATCCAACCCGAACGCCAAGAACAGGGGCAAGAGACAGACCCTGCAAGTGAAGCAAGGACGGATTAACTTCACCACGCTTGCAGAGCTTCCAGAAGGAGCCCCAGTGATGTCGGGTACATTCTCTATCCATAACAAGCCTGCAGTTATATTATTTGATTCTGGTGCATCGCATAGTTTCATAAGTGCAAAATTCGGTGCAAAAGTAGGCTTGGATGTTTGTCACACAAAAGGGTCATATATGATATCAACACCGGGTGGTAAAATTGCTTCAAACCAAATGGTCAGACAAGTACCAGTCAAATTGGGTAGTAAAACCATCGACACGGACCTTGTCCTTTTACCCCTTGACGGCATGGACATTATTTTGGGAATGAACTGGATGGCTATGCATGGAGTCACACTGGACCTTTCTTCCCGAGCCGTTGAGATAAATTCACCTAGTCACGGAGCCACTACCCTTTACCTACCATTCATAGATTGCACGAATTCCTGTGCTTATAAGATGGAAGGACTTAAGCTAGATGAGATTCTTGTGGTGAACGAGTACGCCGATGTTTTCCCGGATGACTTACCAGGAATGCCACCGGATAGGGATATTGAGTTCGTTATTGAGCTACAACCAGGCACTGCACCTATATCCAAAAGACCATATAGGATGCCCCCTAAGGAATTGGCCGAGCTGAAAATTCAACTCCAAGAACTACTGGACAAAGGTTTCATTCGCCCTAGCGCGTCACCTTGGGGATGTCCAGCCCTATTCGTAAAGAAGAAGGATGACAGTTTGAGATTATGTGTAGACTACCGACCTCTCAATGCGGTAACAGTTAAAAATAAATACCCACTTCCTCGCATCGATGTGCTCTTCGATCAATTAGCTGGAGCCAGAGTCTTCTCAAAGATTGATCTTCGCTCGGGATATCATCAGATCAAGATTCGCCCGTGCGATATTCCTAAGACTGCCTTCTCCACACGATATGGACTATATGAATTCTTGGTCATGTCCTTTTGACTCACCAATGCCCCTGCCTACTTCATGTATCTCATGAATTCGGCATTCATGCCCGAACTTGACAAATTCGTCGTAGTGTTCATCGACGACATTCTTATCTATTCCAAGGATGAGGAAGAGCATGCCAAGCACCTTCGCATTGTTCTTCAGCGACTCAGAGACCATCAGCTCTATGCTAAGTTTTCTAAGTGTGAATTCTGGTTGGATACTGTAAAGTTCTTAGGTCACACGATCTCCAGCGAAGGCATAGCTGTTGACCCCAGCAAGGTACAAGAGGTGATGGATTGGAAACCCCCTACCTCTGTTCATCAGATTCGCAGTTTTCTCGGCTTAGCCGGTTACTACCGTCGCTTCATCCCGGATTTCTCTCGAATTGCTAAGCCCATGACGGAACTATTGAAGAAGGAAGTAAAGTTTGTATGGAATGAGAAGTGTGAGGAAGCCTTCCACACTCTCAGAGAGCATCTGACTACTGCACCTGTGTTAGCTCAACCCGATAATACCAAGTCATTCGATGTGTATTGTGACGCATCAGGTACTGGTCTAGGATGTGTGCTTATGCAAGAGAATCGAGTGATTGCATATGCCTCACGAGCCCTTCGGCCCCACGAACAGAATTATCCCACGCATGACCTTGAGCTCGCAGCCGTCATTCACGCTCTGAAGATATGGAGGCACTATCTCATGGGTACACAGTGCAATATCTACACGGATCATAAGAGTCTCAAGTATATCTTCACACAAGCCGATCTGAATATGAGACAACGAAGATGGCTAGAATTAATCAAAGATTATGACCTTGAAGTGCACTATCACCCCGGTAAGGCTAATGTAGTCGCGGATGCACTAAGCCGCAAGTCCCATTGCCATTGCTTATCCATGGAGTCCTACCATGAGACATTATGTGCAGACATGAGGAACCTGAACTTGGAAATGGTTTCCCAAGGCACTCTAAATCACATCTCAGTTGAGCCCACTCTTCACGACCAAATCGTCATGGCATAACTACATGATGAAGGAATCAAGATCATCAAACAAAAACTCTCTCTAGGTGAGGAGAAGTATAAGTGTTTCCGCCAGAACCATAAGGGAGTTCTATGGTTCGAAAGTCGTATAGTCGTTCCGAAGAATCGTGAACTCCGCAAGCAAATTCTTGATGAGGCACACCTCTCCAAATTCTCTATCCACCCCGGCAGTAGCAAAATGTATCAGGACCTAAGGCAAAACTTCTGGTGGACTAGAATGAAAAGGGAAATTGCTACGTATGTCTCGGAATGTGACACGTGCCAGAGAGTAAAAGCTAGCCACTTGAAGGTAGCCGGTACACTACAACCGCTACCTATACCATCATGGAAATGGGAAGACATAAGTATGGACTTCATCGTTGGACTACCAAACACGTCCCAAAGACATGATTCCATATGGGTTATCGTTGATAGACTCACGAAGACGGCACATTTTCTCCCGGTGCACACCACCTATTCTACCAAGAAATATGCCGAGATTTACCTCGATCGTATTGTTTGCCTGCATGGAATACCTAAGACAATCATTTCCGATCGTGGTCCTCAGTTTGTAGCACGCTTTTGGGAACAACTGCAAACGTCTCTTGGCACTAAGCTGATTCGCAGCTCAGCATACCATCCCCAGACCGATGGACAAACGGAAAGAGTAAACCAAATTCTTGAGGACATGCTGAGAGCTTGTGTCATTCATTATGACAAGAATAGGGACAAATGCTTACCCCTGGCAGAGTTCTCGTACAACAACAGCTACCAAACGAGTTTGAAAATGGCACCATTTGAGGCCCTGTACGGACGAAGGTGTCGAACCCCTTTGAGCTGGTCACAAACCGGAGAACGTAAAATAATTGGACCCGACCTGGTAATCGAGGCAGAGGAGAAAGTAAAAGTAATACAAGCAAATCTTAAAGCCGCACAAGCCCGACAAAAGAGCTATTCTGACAAAAGGAGAAAGCCCCTAAAGTTCGAAGTTGGCGATCATGTCTACCTTCGCGTTTCGCCCACCAAGGGAGTGCGAAGATTCGGAATCAAAGGCAAACTAGCTCCCCGTTATATTGGTCCCAACGAAATCATGGAGAGCTGCGGACCCGTAGCCTACAAATTACGACTACCCCCTCAGCTCACGGCCACCCATGATGTCTTCCACGTATCTCAACTCAAGAAGTGTATTCGAGTCCCTACCGAGATGGTGGAACAACAAGAAATATCGTTGGAACCCGACCTCTCGTATGTCGAACACCCAGTTAAGATTTTGGATCAAAAAGAAAGAGAGACCAGGAGGAAAGTGATTAGAATGTATAAAATACAATGGAATCGCCACACGGAAGAAGAAGCCACCTGGGAAACGGAAAGCTACCTGAACCAACATTTCCCTGGGTTTCTTGCCTCAACCACTGGTATGTGCACCCACGCCCACACTAAGAATTACCGAATCTCGGGGCGAGATTCTTGTTAAGGGGGGAAGGCTGTGACAACCCTGGTAATTACAAATCCAAAATCAATGACCTAAGCCTAACTCCATGTGTTAAACCAACTAATGAGAAGGTGGAAAGAATTTAAAACGGGTTCAGTTAGAATTCAAATTTAAATTGGGCACTTTTGGGCACATTTGAAACTTTTAAAATAACTTTAAAACCATAAGCCAAATGAAATTTTGCCTGAAACCAAAGTTGTAGAACTTTTTATTTTGAACAACTTTCGTGTTTAAAAGTTTTTGAAATTCAAATCAGAAAGAGGAGAAAACGCCCTGTTTGCACCCAGCCCCCTGAACTTTTTCGAATTTTTGCATTTCGGTCCCTGGCGCCTCCCCCCCCTGCTCTGCCGCGCCGCGCGCGCTCGCCCGCCCGCCGCGCGCCAGGTGGCCGGCGTCGCCTGACCGGCGCGGAGCGCCAGGCCAGTGGCCGCCGCACCACCCCGCCACGGCCGGCTTTGCCCCGCCCCGACGCCGCGCGGCCAGTCCCCGCCCGCGCGTGCGCTGCCGCGCCCAGGCCGCCGCCCGCCCGGCCACTCTCCGCGCTCCGCCGTGCCGCCCCGGCCCCCGCGCCCCACCAGTCGTCGCGCCCGCCCTCCGCCCGAGCCGCTGCCGCTGCTGCTTCCCCAATCCGCACGCCGCGCTATCTCCTCGCGCCCACGCCACAATCGCGCCCGCCTAGTCGCCGCGCCCGCTCGCTGCACGCCGCGCCGGCGTTCTGCCGCCGCCCGCCACGCCCAGTGCACGCCGCTGCCGTGCCCCGCCCCGCGCGTCGCCCAGGCATCTCCACGCCCCCTCCTGACCCTATAAAAGCCCCGCCCCGACCGCCCGCGCGAGCCCCCGGCCACCAGAACACCTCGCCGCGCCATCGCCGCCGCCGAGCACCACCCGCCCGTGGGCAGCCCACTGCCGCCGCCCACTGCCCAAACTGAGCACCCAGCCACCACTACATCGCCTCACCGCAGCTCGCCGACCCGCCCAACGCCACCCAGAGCCACCGGAGCTCCGCCGCCCGCGCTGCCGCCGCCGCCGCCGCCCCTGCTCGCCGTGGACAGCACGACACCGACCCCCTCCGTCCAAGCCGAGCCTCTAGGTAGCTTCCCCATGCGCCACTGAAGCTCACCGACCGGACCACGCCGCCCCAAGCCCGCCGGAGCACCGCCGTCGACGCGAGCCGCGCCGCCGCCGCCTCTGCTCCAACGCCGGCGAGCCCTTCCCGGCCGTCCCCCACCTGAACAACACCCCCACAAGGTAGCCCTCGCACCCCTGAACCTTCCCCGACCCCCGCCCCTCGCCGCCGGCGAGCCCCCTCGCCGGAATTTCGGCCGGCCGCCGCACCCGAGCCGCCGAGGACCCAATTGCAAGGATTTAAATCTTTAGAAGGGTCTGAGCGTAAGATTCAAGGACCTAGTTGTAAAAGAAAATTTCAAACCTAGATTCAAATTCAGTGAACTTGTAAAATTCGTATAAAATCGTAGAAAATTCAGAAAAATGCAAACTCAAATGTTCTAGAATCCTCAGAACAAACTCTACCACTTTTGTTACACAAATTTTCTCAGAATCTCAAAATATTTTGCTCTACATTAAATAGAAGCTTTAATGGACAAATTTTATACCCACTGTTCTAGAACAATGCTGACCCTGAATTTTGGGCAGTGAATTAGATGCTGGATGATTAGGACTGTGTAAAAAGATCAGACCCAAATTCCATCTCTAGCTCTGCTGTTTGTTAAACTTAATTTTAATTCATGTGTAAATGGAATGTTTTATCCCTGTAGTTAGGTGGTGAGTCACCCATTGAAATTTTTCTTATGCTAATGTATTGGTAACTAGAAGCCAGAGAAAAATTAGGAGACTTTTTATCTCACAGTAACCTATTTATTTGATTTATGTGCTAATAAAATACATTAAATCAAGAAAATAGTGTCTTAGCTTGGAAAATCCCCAAATTATTACTGGGAGTTACGCTAGGGTAGAGGTTGCTGTGTAGAAAGTTTCATGGACAAAAACCCTGTGTAGGGTCCTGTAAAAATGAATCTTTAAAAAGCCTAGGTGTAGAATGTCATATTTTCTATGCTCTAAATACTGCATGATAAATCCTACAAAAATTACAGTAGCTTCTGCATGCTCAAGTGAGAGCTCTGTAAAAATCTTAGCCACAATTGTTACACCAATTAATCTGTACAAAAAGAACAAGTCTCTAACAGCAACAATGAAATATGTTTTTCAGAATTAATCTGTTACATAAAATTGGCTGAAAATTTTACAGTAGGCACATCTTTCCTTGATGTGCCTAAATCCAAAATTTCATAACCAGAAATTATCCCTTGTAGTAATTACTCTCAAATCGTAATCAAGTGCTATTTCCACGACTTAAACTTGTGCACTCATGTAGAATCGACGACTCTCGCCGACGGAACCTACGAGCTGGTGCCCGCATCCGAGAGTGAACAGCGTGAAGCTCAAGCAAATCTAACTGAAGCTTTTGAAGACCCGAGCCCAAGTTCGGAAGATCCCCAAGCGAACTGCGAAGGCAAGCCCCGGAGCATAACCCATTCTTTCCGAAATTATGCAACTCATTACTCCTTGCTTGTGCATTAAGTTTATAGGAGTTGGATGAAAACTTAGTTGCATGATGTCAGGAACCCTTGCTTGAAAACTAGATGTAAGGTTCGATAGAATGCTGTGCTAATAGGACTCCGGTAAAAGTCGAGTGATTTCCTGTCACTTGCGAGAAAATAGGAGTTGAATGACTACTACACACTGCAATCATAAGGACACGAACGGGTTATGTAACGATGGTTACGATTGAGACCCGTCTGTCTAGTGAAAAATGCTAAGGCCGCAGGGTGTGGTAGTGATGGTTAAGTCTTGAACGTACTAAACACATGCCGAGATTATGGGAATCGGTAAGCTTAAGTACCTGATTGGCCCGGCAAGGGGACGGCATCCTACCCTTTGAACTTCGGTCCCATGTGCATATGGCGAGTGCAGAGAGTGGTCACGACTCGGCGCCGAACCGTGGCGTGGGGCTCTTGTACTCTCGGAGGGTAGCCCCGATCCACGACCCGGAAAGAAAGGGGAAAAGTTGCACGTGTGACTCTAGGGAGTAACCACGTGACGTGTGTTTGGGTTTCCCTTGCAAGGTTAAGAAATTCGATTCGAATCGTCCGTTTCTCACGGCTATTGAGACTGCTTAACCATTTTTACCCACAGAGTAAGAAGAGGAACAATGATGATGAATGAACTGGTTGGATGGAAAGCTTAATGCTTCACCATGTATGCATTAGATAGCTGCTTACCTAGACTGGCTAACGAAACTAGAATCTTGAGCTAAAAGTTGAAAGTAAGGACCCACTTGTAGATGCTTTTCGGCAAAACAAACCCCTGAGCCAAAAAGCCTGGCATGTCTAGAGTCGGTGGAGTAGTTTCCACTACACGGGTAAGTCTTGCTGAGTATTAGTATACTCAGCCTTGCTTGTGGCTCATTTCAGGTGAGACCTTCGAAGACATGACTGCTAGCTTGACTTGGCCCTGCACTCTTCTCCCTGGTTGGTCGGTGGAATGGGATGCGCCCCCGTCCAACGGAGATGAGGCCGAGTGATGTCTCGTACGGGCTTCATCGAGACATCCTGTATCGTCGAGTAGTTTCCGTTGTTTATTTCCGCTGCAATTTAACTCTGAAGAACTTATTTATGATTAATTGAAGTACTTGTTTTCTAAACTCAGAACTAGGTCTGTAATATTGACTTATGCAAATGATGTAATACTTGCTGGAATGTGGTATTCTCTGGGCTCATCGTCGCATGAGCATTTGTATGTACGGCGCTCGATCCGTTCACCGTGGTTGTATCGGGAGGTTATACCCGACAGACCAGTGGATTACTCCGTTTGAAGTGTAAGGTTAACCGAGGATGCCTTAATGGTGATGGTTAATACACTTGAGCCGGATTAATTCAGGTGGTTCTGCCACAAAGGGGGTGCCTGTCCGCCCTTATATAGTCCGGGGGGACAGGTTTACATGGAAGTCCTAGTCGGATACAAGCCCAGGAGTCCTACCCGAGTACTTCTCGGGTAGTTTCCTACCGTGTCCGACTAGTTCCACTACTCTACGAGTAATCCTACTGCATTACGAGTAGTTACAACAGATGTAGGGCATGGGCCATGTCCCATCCCGTATCCTAGGAAAAAAGTGTGCCACGTGTACAGTCCCGTGTACCCAGGTTTGACAACGCGTCCCGAAGGTGACTTGCAAAACCACCTGACTAATGGGCAGAGCCGCATTCCCTAGGGCGAGTTCATAGAAAGGTGTCTTGCTTGGGGTAACCATGTGGGCGATGTCTAGACCCATCTTTTTGAGAGTACTCGAGAACAGTACGTTGAACCCGCTTCCTCCGTCGATGATTACTTTGGTGAGCTTGGAGCCTGCCACCACTGGGTCCAGAACAAGCAGGAATCTTCCCGGCTCAGAGAAGCTGGTGCACTGATCCTCTCGAGAGGAAGTTATCAGGACTTCAGTTCATCACAGGGACCGTGGTGTGTCTGGTTCGATCACCATGATCTCTCGTAGGGTGAGCTTCTACGATCTTTCGGTGGGGAAGCAGAGTCTCCACCGAATATGACGTTGACAACTTTGGAGATGTCTTGGTATTTTTCACATTCCGACTTGTCTTCTCCATCGTTTTCTTTTCCCCTTTTCTTGTCATTCTTGTTGAGAGGTTCGGCGCCGAAAGCTTTGCGGAGGTTATAACACTCCCAAGTGGAGTGCTTGGAGTTCGGGTGCCACAGGCACTGCTTGTGGAGGAGCTCGTCGAAGCTCCTTCATGTTGGTAGTCTTCTTGCCACGAGATTGGCGCTCCATAGCCACGACAATGTTGTCTGGCTTGCGGTTCCGGGATGATTCCGAGTAGTCGATCTCGCTGGCTTTGGGAGTCCTTATCGTTGATGTGGTCGTCATTCCTTATGTTTTGGTGGTCGCCGCCGCGCCTCGAGTAACCCTCGTTCTCCTGGCCTTCCTGGTCCACCAAACTCTACATCATGTCGCGGTGTCTGCCATGGACTTGGGCCAGTTTCTTCCAAAGTCTCTGTATACCCCCCTGTCATGGAGGCTGTTGTGGAAGCAGTCGATGACGTCATGGTCGGAGATATTCGCGACCGTGGCTCGTGTTTCAAAGAAACGACGGGTGTTAGGTGCGGATCATTCCCTGTTTGCTTGCATTGGGCTAGGTCGTGGCGAGTACCATGTCGCTGTAGGGAGCCTAGAAAGTTTTCGAACGCAGTCTTCAAGTCTTCCAAAGAGTCGATGGAGTTGGCCGGGAGACTTTCGAGCCAAGTGAGTGGGGCAGGTTCCAAATCCATCAGAAAGTAGATTACTGAAACGACCCGAATTTTCATTTCTGAGAATCCGACTCCGTGTACCTTAGTGATAGTCCTAGAATCAACAGCTATCACATACAGAACTCATTTCAGCATAATATCATAACCATACAACGATATCAGAGTACAATATTGGCTACTTACATCCGAAACAACTCGGAACACAATAAGTACAAGCCCCTTAGGCTAGACGACAAGTAGAAATCCTGCGAAGCGATAACTAGGGCGTCAGGTCTCCATCTTCGATCTTCACCATAGGCAGCCTTGAGCGAAGCAACGCAACCCTTCCGACATAGCATCTTCATGATTGTTCTTGAGCTTCGAGTTCGAACCTGCAACTAATGATCTACCCCCAAGGAGTGGGGCAGGTCCACGTCACCATCCGTATGCAAGCTTTAAGTGGACTATACTAAAGGTATAATAAAATTCAAGGAGATAAGCTGGGGTTTCCTATGCATACGCATCATCAAGTATATCATCAACCAACCTCCGAACTCGGGTCATTCCGGCATCCTAGACTCTCGGGTCGACACACACTTCCAAAAACCACCAAATCGGTGCGAGAACTCCCACTCCTCGCACCTCAGCTATCCTAGGTAGGAAGTCATCACTAGAGGGAGGTAGAAAGCATGAGTAACACTAACTAATAAGAGTAACAGAAGAGTAAGGTTATCCATGACCGAGGACGTGGCTATACGTATAGTTTTCACCCTGCAGGGGTTGTACACCTGGACCCAGTTGAATCGAAGCCAATTGAGAGCAAATCGACTGACTCCGAGACACCGGTCTACTGAAATGGAAACTAGTGGCCATGGTACCATCCAGCTTTCCCGGGTCATGGGTGCATCCTCCCGCAAGAGGTCGCCCCGGGACTGTGAAGCCTCCTTTGCATCTCGGGGGACGTGAGGCCAACACCTCCTCCCCTACCACTGATACTCGATCCTCCTACCGGCTTGGTACCGCACCTGCTAGCCCCGAACCGGACCCACCTACATAATGGGTAAGTGGTCTGCACGCTTAACATAGTCCCCCAAATCACAGTGTTGGCGCTAAAATCGGCCAGACAGAAATCGGCCGATGGTCTTCAGCGACGGACACACGACCCGGGAGAATCTGCTTAGCTCCTGTTCGGGTTATCGCCCTGGTGCGGTTCGCGCGGTGTGCCAGTCAATCTGACCTGTTGATTGATAAGGAAATAAAGTATTAGATTCCAGGCGCTCCGATCGGCTGGAGTTCCGATCTGTCCTGAAGAGCGCGTCGGCGGCGAATCGGCCGATTTGCTGTAAAGATGATCGGCTATGGATCAGCCGATAATCGTGTAATAATTGTAAAGAAGACTGCTGGAGCGATCTAAACAATTAGTACGGATGCAACACTTGAAATAGATCTAATCGGCTGTAAGATGATAAATCGAGGAAGAACGATGATGAAGCCGATTACTCTGATCTCAAGCTAGATAACTGGTGATAATACTAGAATAACAGGTAAAACTTGCAATTCTAGTGAATATCGATAACTGGTGAATAAATCCAAACGAAACCACAGCGATGCGCCCGTAGTTAAAGCTCGGATATTACTCGATAAGCGGAACCTACCAATTGGCCGGAGATCAAGTTGATGCAGCCCTGCCAATCCGTACGAACTCGTGAAAGAAGAAAAGTATTGGCGAAGTCGCCGACTTGAAAGTAAATTGCTGAAAAAGTAGAAGTATTCTTGTTGATTGATGTATTGATGTTTTGCAAGACCCTAACGACTCCTATTTATACCCTAAAACTAGGACTCCTGGTCGATCACGACTTGTTACAACCTTATTTAAAAAAAAGGAAAACTACTATATCTATAATAACTTTTAAAGGAAACGGACTCCCGTAGAATCTTCCGCCGTCGTCCCCTAATCCAATCAGGATTCTTTTCAATTGCTCCTTGACCGACTTAGCGTTGCCCTGTTGACCAACTTTTGACCAGGACCCTCCGAAATAGCCCCATCCTGTTGGCGCAAGCTGTATCACCAATCGGCCGATTTCAAACTATTACCTCAATCGGCCGATTCCTTACCGTAGCCTTTAGATCTGCCGCATCGGCCGACCTTCTTTTCCCGACGCCGATTTAACACGTGTCAAAATCTGGCGTCAACACATGCCTCCCAGTTTCGGAGTAAAACATAACTTTTTCTTCAAAACTCTTTCTTTAATCCTTTCCTCCGAAGCGGGCGCAGTAAAAAGCTCCTTCCGTTCCGTGGCACAATGATTGCAATTTCCTCGGACCGAGCGCGCGAAACGACTGCTCCCCTGGAATTCGTGTAGACGGCGCGGTAGGAATACCATCTTTGCCCTTGCTCTCCCGATTTTTCTTAAGTATTGGCCTTCTCCGCCTAGTCTCCCCCACAAATCTAGCATTCTTTTCCAGCGAACCACTGTTCGTCTTCCTCCAAGCTCTCTTTGATCTCCAAGCGCTTCCCCCCTTCTGGCGATCTCATCCGCGACCTGCTCCAACCCTCCAATGGCGTCACCATCGGCGACCGCTCCATCCACGGAAGCTCTATCGGCAACTCCTTCAGCGGCGGCGGCCCAATCGGCGGCTTCCCTGGCGGTCCCATCGGCGACGATGATTTCCATCCCAGAGGTAAATGCTTGAATTTTTTTCCTTTTCGCTTTTCTACTGCTTCAGTATTTTCCGGATCCTTTCTCAGTTTCTTCCCCTTTTTCTCCTTTTTTAGGCACTTAGGCACCGAGTCACCATCCCCCTCTCAGAATCCCCTGAACTCATCTGCTTGGGCCCTATGGGGAACCCCGATCCAACAGATCTGATTAGTCTAGAAACTCATAGAATCCCATTCAAGCAGTCGCCCATGGACCTAGATCACTGGGTAGGCACTTTTAGATCCTGGCCAAACGAAACCCCCGGCTGGAGAGAATGGTACCAGAGGATAGCCAGGTCTAGGAGGGTTCAGTGGGATGAACAGAAAATCGGCCAGTGTATAGACCTATCCTTGTCTCAGATGGAAAGAAATGAACCTCTGGTCATGGCAGCTTCTTATTTTTGGTCTGATGGACTCAATGCATTCCTTTTCGGACATGGACCCATGACCCCGACTCTGGCCGATGTTCTGTTGTTGACCGGTCTTGATGTCTCCTCCACCGATACCCCTTTAAACTATCTGTTCAAGCCATCACATCGGCTAGAGACCAAAGGAATCGGCGGGTGGAAAGGATATATTAGCAAAAATATGAAGACCGGGACAGTTTCAGAGAGGGAGCATACTGCTTTTCTGATGATGTGGCTAGAAAAGCACTTTTTCTGTGGCAGAGGAGTTGGACCCTCTTCAAACACCCAAGCTTTAGCGGAGGCTTTGTCACAAGGATCGGCCATCCCTCTTGGAAAACATCTGCTGGGATCGGCCTACTACCTGATGCACCAAATCGGCACCAAGCTGTCGAAGGGGGAGCCGATCGGGAACCCTGGCGGTCCCTGGTGGTTCATCACCCTCTGGCTCAATTTATACATGAGCAAGGTCTCTCAGCAACGGATAGAGACCAAAACTTTTCCTAACATTGAGTCAGAGGAGAATCCATCCGTCCGACGTCGCTGCAGATCTTTTGGAGAAGCGGCATCGGCCCTCCCCGGCTGCCAGTTTACTGCTACCCGCACAGCTGAGTACTTCAGATGCTTTTATAATGGCCTTAGTGAAGAGACCGTCAACTGGCATCCGTATCAGGCAGTGGAGCCGATTTTCGAATTACCCATAAGCTACGACTTCTCCACCCATACTTTTGACAGAGAGCTTATGGGTGTCTTGATCAAGCCGGGGATTCTGCCAGCCAATTTCTTCTCAGGAAAGGACTCTCCCACCTATGAGTTCTACAATCCATCGGCCGCAGCAAGGCAACTGGGTTTTGGCCAACTGCCGATTCGGGTCTACTTCGCCGGTCAAGCGAAATTCAGAGATGGGTTGACTTCAAGTCTTGACTACAGTTGGCTGTGCGATCTAGTACCAGATTCCAGTACTATTGATCTGAATAATTGGTCAGTTGTCTCCTTTGCCACCGAACAATTTAAATTATGGTGGGCAGAATGGAAGCAATACCTTTTTTGCAAATCTCCATCGATTTATTGCAACATTCTGGATCCAGAAAATATTGACCCAAATGCAGCAGTATGCCCTTTCTCCCAGCCGATTCCAATACTATTTCTTTCCATATTTTCATCTTGTTGTTAACTCACGTTCTTCTTCTCAGTCTGAAAGCCATGTCCCTCCGATGCGGAGCCGAAGCGGCAGGCCGATAGATAGTCACCATCAATACACGCCGTATCCACTTATCGGCTTCCATGCTCCAACTATCAAGGATATCTCTACTGGCCGATCGAAACGAGCACCGAAAAGGCCAACATCGAAGATAACCAGCCGTCGAGTGCGAGCTCGCATCGGATCGGCCGATCAGACGGCAATAGCATCGGCTGAGGTACCTCGTATCGGATCAGCCGACCAGATGGCAGTGGCATCGGCCGAGACTCCCCATATCGGATCGGCCGACCAGATGGCGGTGGCACCGGCCGAGACTCCAATCCCTTTACCTTTGCCGGTTGTCGAGATGGCCGATCCCCAAGTCACCGTCGAAGTCGGGGCAGCTGCAGCATCGCTATTAGTAGAAGCTGTTCAGGTAATCTTACTTATCTCATATATTCTTCAATCTTCCACTGACATTAACTCTCTTCCTCTGCCAGGCTGCACAAGCTATTCTAACGCAGTCTCCGCAGCAATCGGCCACGTCCCAAGTGGAAGCCGAAACTCCAGCAGCTCCTCTCATCGAGGTAAATGATCTCTTACCTTGATCTCCTAATTTTCAGAGAACTTAACCGATCCTGATGCAGGCCGATTTGGGCATGCTGACTATAACCCCACAACAAACATCGGCTGGAAGATCAACAGAGGCATGACAGATTTCCCACACCATCTTATTTCAATTTCCCATAGCATACTCACAGGGTCTTCTTTTATGTCTTTTTCAGGAAGCTGGTCCAAGCGGAGCACTGATAATCGTTGAATCCTCTTCTTCCGACGAGCCAACTGCACCAGCCCCTGAGACAAGGGAGACACTTCCACCAGCGCAGGCAAGAGAAATTCATTTTAAGGAGGTAACAAACTTACCATTAGAATCGGTCGATTTTCTTTTACTGCTTGCCTCCCCTTTACTTTATTTCCTCACAGGAGCAAGACACCCCTAACAACAGCATCTTCTCCTTTGCCGTCTCCTTGCCGGATGATGAGGAAATTGCTTCACACCCAATTTCGTCGAGCTCTACCCCCGATGATGTCCGTGCCAAGCTCGAAAGCATGCGCACTCTCCTTCAAGACGACATCGGCCGATTCGACGACTTTTCAACGAGATCAAGGGTCGAATCCCGGAAGAAGTATCAGAAAACTTGGCTCACGCTGCCTATATAGAGCATATGCATATTCCGGTCTCCAGGGCGATGCGCCACATGGCCGATCGTGCCCAGATGGCAAAAACTCAGGAGGAGGTCGATTCATACAAGCACCGGACTCAGGAGGTACAGCACAAGATCAACTTCCTCGAAAGCTGCCGTCCGGACATCGTCGGTGCGATAGATCGGCTGAAACGGAGAAGAGCAGAGCTGGCCAAGGAGATGGAGCAGATAACCAAAGAGATAGCCGCTGAAGAAAAGAAACTCCAAGAACTCCCATCCATCATCAGTGAGCTGAAGCAAGAAAGACAGCACCTGGCCCGTGAAACGATAAGGCTTCATCGCCGTGTGTCAGAAGTTCCAGGATCGGCCGATGATGATCAGAGAGTACTAGACTCAGCCGATCAAATTAGACGACAAGCTATTGTAGCCATACTTAAACCAACCAACTGTGCCTATTGTGCACAGTACGGTGGACCGTCCGGTCCATACCAGCGGACCGTCCGTCGTACAAGTTTGGGGTGAGTTACAGAAATGATTCAGTTCTGTGTGGAGTTCGCAAGTGAACTGTGGACCGTCCGAGGGTGGGTTGCGGACTGTCCGCCGTAGAAAATTCTGGGGATGTATTTTTGTGCAGAAGCTCGGTAGTGGAGGTCATGACTCGTGGACTGTACGATCGTAGGTGGTGGACCGTCCACTTGTCGGCTGAGGGTCACCGGCGAGGTCGCCAGCAGCACATCCGGTGACGGTTTTGAGTGCAGTTTGTTCCTATAGGTTCCTAAAGACATGGAGAACTCATCTTGGCTAGTAGATTTGACATGCATGGAGTCCCTAAAGCTCTAGATCATCAATGGTGAAAGGTTATGGATGGGCTAGGGAGCTTGATTGAGGGCAAAAGAAGGAAGGAAAATGGCGAGGGGAGCTCACCGGCGAAAAGTAGAGCACGAGCAATGGACCACTTGTTGGTGTAGAGCGGCATTGGAGTCCCCCTGGTCGAGTTTATCCTTGAGATGCTTAGGGAAGATGAAGAAAAGGCTTCGGGATGGCCTTCTCCTAGGTCTCTGACGAAGAAGTGGTCGGGGTGATGGAGAAACTCGTCGGCGTTGTCCTCCGCTGATCCTCCTATGAAATCCGGCGAGGATATGGTGGATGTGGTAGGTTTGGATGGATTTCTCCTCCATGGTTTGGTTGGGGAGAAAGCAAGGGAAGGAGGAGTCTTCTGTATGAGAGGGCAGCAGCAGGAAGGGGAGGAGGCGTGGGTGAAGTTGTGGTTGGGTTGGGTCCGGAAGAGGCACGTGGCACAACTGTTCTGCGCAGATGACACGCACGCAGGAGCTTCTCGTGAACGGTCCGCGAGGAAGAAACGGACGGTATGGATAACAAAATCACCTAACGTGTTGGTTCCGTAAGAGAAACTTCTTTCTTTGCTCCAATCTTCAAAACTGATCTTCCAAACCTCCAAAAATTCCACCAATTTTTGCGTTCATACTAGAAATCAAGAGCAACCCATTTTGCTTGGATTTGTTACAAAAGCTACTGTAGAATTGAAATTAAAATTCTTCTTGGAATGCTATTTTTAGATTTTCGGCTGAGTTGTTTGGCTTCAAGATGGTTTCCTAAAATCCGGAAAAAATCATCTAAATTCAAATTTTGCAAATTAGTATTTTATCAGAAAACTCCCAACATAGGTCATATAATGAAAGTGCATGTTGCTTCTCAAAGTATGAGTTCCAAATGTATCAACAATTTAAAATTAAATTCAAATGCATTCAATCAAGCACAAAATTTTTATTAATGCAAACAAGAATGCTCATGATGCAATGCTTAACATGTTATTTACATTTGGGTCGTTACAAGCGGCTGCACGTGTACTCTTTCTAGGGCGCGGGTGTGTAGCTGTAGATCTAGGTATAGACAAGGGAAGGACTTACATGTGCCCGGGAATGGCTGGGTACGTGGTCTAGATCAACGTTCTAACATCGAATGGGATGTATAGAGCTCTTTTCAAAGTTCATGATCAAGCCTGTTATATTCCCGAAGGCCTCAAGTATGTCTTTGGTTGCCTCCAGCTGACAGCTGGTTCTTGGTCAACCGTGTTATTTGTTGCTAACGACAGGATACAGCCTTCAGAAAATGAGCAGCTTACCAGGTGTCGTATTGCTGGCATTATTCTTGCAGCGAGCCGTTGACTAATGGCCGTCCATAGTGACAAAGACTGATAGCTAAAGCTGCTAGAGTTTAGTAGATTCCTTGAACTTTGACAGCTTCAACTAACTCCATCGGTTGTTGCCCTGATGCATGAATCTGTAGCTTCGGTCCACTCGTATAATCTTAAGAAATTAATATCACCTACTGGATAAACTTTTTTTTTGAAAGAAAACCTACTTCATAAACTAAATACTGCATAATTATTGGTACGCCACAGACATAACATCTGCACATTTGAAATATAAAGGAGTTGAGCAGATTGTTCTTCAGACTAAAGGTGTTGCCAGAGCGAGATTGGGAGCCAGCTTTGGCCTTTGCTCGAGAAGAGAGATTGGGCAGATGGATCCCCAACGAACGGTACGTATGAATCCAGGAGAAGGCGAGACATGCTATGCTCGTAACTCGACATTTCAGGTACATAATTTTGTTCTCTTCCAAGTATTTAGTTTCTTTTTGGGTTAAGGCTGGAGCTTAGCCGATCAACCATTGCTGCATTCCAGATCATCGTCATAATTTTGCCATTTTGTTCTGACTATCTTCTCCTATCTCTTGTCCTTACCAATGGTTTAGATACTTCATTGGTATGTTGGTTAGACTTGATACATGATGATATGGTGTGAATTAATATTAGGCCTCAGAAATTAATTCAGACAGGAACAAACAGCTGTTAACTTACTTATCCAAAGCCTAAGATGGAACAGAGAAATACTTGATCAACAACTCATGTGCAGAGTGCTGAGCAGATTAGAATGAACCCATTGATTGAAGAGGCTGTGACGGAATATTTCTGTAACTCGACGCATCCTCCCAATAGCATGGTGATCGCGGACCTTGGCTGCTCTTGTGGCCCTAGCGCGCTCACACTGATCTCGACTGCTGTCAATGTCATTCACCGCCAGTGTTTCAAGCTTCAGCGGCCACCACCCGAGCTGAGCCTGCAACTCAACGACCTTCCCAGCAATGATTTCAACGCTGCAGTCAAGCACTTGGTGGCATTCCAGCAAAATCAAAACGGTAACATGGGTGAGCATGATTTCTCTCCGTTGCTTGTGCCTAGTATTGTGCCTGGGTCGTTCTATGGAAGACTGTTCACTACTGGATCCGTGCATCTTATCCTCTCATCAAATAGCTTGCATTGGCTTTCAGAGGTACGCACATTTTCCTTCGTATGCCGTACATGCTCCGTTTGCTTAGCTGTCAACTTCTTTTAAGCTTGCATAAGATGCGTTGGTAGGTGCCTGATGACCTCGTGAAGAATGGCATTCCAATGTATGATGCTGACGAGCAACATTGTCAGAAAACACGCCCCATTATACTTGATGCTTATGCCCAGCAATTCAGAAAAGATTTCTTCTTCTTCTTGGAGTCCAGGGCGAAGGAAATGGTTCCTGGAGGAAGGATGATTCTTTCCTTGACCGGAACACAATCTCCTGATCCTGCCAATGAATCAACTCAACAAACATGGGCGTTCGTAGCCCGTATTTTAGACGACATGGCATCAAGGGTATGATTTTGCTCACTCCTCTTCAGGGTTTGGATCTCAATGTAACCTGCAAGTTAATCCAATGCTTTCTCATTCCGAATTTTTTGCAGGGTGTGCTTGATAAACAAAAACTAAAGACTTTCTACATACCATTATATGCACCATATGAGGAAGAAGTAAAGGACATTATAGAAGAGCAAGGATCCTTTTCCATTTGCAAACTTCAAGTTCATGACAGTATGATTGGTGTCAACAAAGCCCTGATCAGCCCGAAGATGATAGCATATGCGCTTAGGGCTGCCTTTGAGCCAATAATAGGGGACCATTTTGGGTCATCTACAGAGATTATGGATGAATTTGTCAGGACAACAGAGCAGCTCATGAGTCCAGCACTTCTAGAAAACGAACTTACCAAGAATCCTAGGGTTTTCCTTGCAATGTCTCTTGCAAGGAAGAGCTGATCACCAAAATCCACCCCTTCTACATCAGTGTCCTTTTCAAGATTTACTCTGGCTTTTACATATTATTGTGATTGATTGAATAACGATTTCCTCTCTACAAATCAGACTGCGAGTACTATATGTATATTGTCATGGCTGTGGTTAATGATTTTTTTATCTGTTACTGTTAAATTTCTTACGAAATTGTGCTTGCTAATTTAACACCACACTACAACGCTATAAGGCTCCTTGTTAATAATTCTCAGATTTTTTTTTCACTTTCTTTCAACTGTTGGGTCATTGGGTGGCACTTCTGTGTGCAGATTCCGGTCAAGTCATTTCCGGCTTCCCGGTCGTCCAGGCGCGTACCAATTCTTCGGAAAGAGAGGAAAGGTTATTGTTGCTAACTGCAATGAACATCCAATCAAATAGGTTGGACGGCAATGAAAATATTCATCGACCGGCTCTTTGCAGGCTCACTTGTATAAAACGAAACCTAGAACGTGCGCGCGTAGCACCGGGGAGAATGAGTCCAGTCCTCAACGCTAGCTGCGTCAATTCGCTGTGCCACCGTCCGGATCCAACCAACCCCTCTGGCCGGTACTGACTCATGGTCGTCTATTCCTCCTCCCGGCCCTAATGACCTCTTTTTTTATTTATTTCATTTTTTCAGGATTTTATCATTATTTATTTCATCAGGACCATTCTGAAACAACAGGAAATCGTTTTTGGGCGTGCAGGCTCACTTAGATTTTCCACGTATATTTCCCTTTCAAATATCGCTCGTTGTGTCTATCCAGACATACATATATTCACAGTTTAGCAGCCGAGGGTATAATTACTTAACACCAAAATGCTTGGAAGATAGACATGGGAACATTAAATTGGTGGAAAAACAATAATTAGTTAAGCCAGCAGCTTGTTTCGCGCATCCATAGGTAGGATGTTGCAGCGCGCTCGTCACTAGGAAGTACGTATATATGCGTGCGCCGCGAGCAACGAGCATTCGTTATGACTAGTTAGCAGCAAACATCGCCCACTAGGGGTCGTGTGAGGCAATGACGAGGTAATGAGAGAGAGGGGTGAGTGCGTGGCTGACATTGTGGTCCCACGCTTCAATGTGAGGTGAGAAGGGGTTGGTGTTGGGCTGGATTGGGCTTGGCCCAACTTAGCCCAGTCTGGTGGCTAAGTTAGGGGGTCAGCAAGCCAGTTGCTAGGATCGAGCCAGGTTAAGGTTAGGCATAGTTTGTTTACTATGTAGATTTTATGTTTAGGTTTGCTTCGAGTTTGAATTTGGATTTAATTCAAATTAAAATCTCACCAAAAAATCCATCTCAATTGTGCATGCATGTTAAATATTTTATTGTACATCTTAATTACTAGGAATTTGGAATATGAAGAGAAGCCTATAAGTTCCTTCTCAACAAATCTTTGACCGGGCGGCATGTGAAGTTGCTAGTGAAGTGCTTATGTAGTTGGCACTTGGCAGCTCTGCTAGTATGAGTCTAGGAATTGTATGGATTTTGGTGGGTGCCCCTCTAACAGGATTGGCACTTACTCATTGCAAAACCTTCATAAATAAAGTGCGGAGACATTTTTTTTCTAAAATAAAGTTTTAAATCTGTAAGACCAGGAAATGGCTCTAGCTGCAGCCTAACTTTGTTGGATGAATGAACAATAGGAAAAGAGCTTGTGATCACGGCTGGTCTGCGTAAGCTGGAAAGCTCTATATATAAACCATTTTCATGAGTTCTCCTTGAAACACGTACATTATAAAACTTATACTTTTTTCTGAAGTCAACTAGCCGGAGCCACGCTCTATATATGTTCAACAGACCAAAAGAAGATGCATAGCGAGATAATTATATTATTTGGTACGCATTTCTACATAAGATAGAGAACTACGGCGTGTTTAAATTTATCCTATAGAATCATGCTTAATCATGCATCGGTGCCACGAATGGGGCATCAAATTCAACTTATTTGATCACTTCTAACGAGAGATGTGTTCCCACATGAAGATCTTGAGCTTTTATTCGCATGATTGATGCCATTGTTTGGCATGAACTCCTTAAATTAAACTGGGGGAGCATACTATTCGCGTAGTCATTTCTAGTTTTCAACACACAAAACGACACATGCCTTTTTAAATCCCCCTAATTGATGCGAGCAAGCAGTAGATATATACGACAAAGAAAGGTTACCTACTCCAGATTCGAAGCAACCAAGAAGATGAGCGAGATTGCACGATAGAATAATACAAGGAGCATCGTGATCCGAGTTTCTGCCTAAAACTTAGGTGTTGTTTGGTTCGTGGTTATGTAACGTAATTCAATTGCAGCGGTAACTGATTGCGTTAGATTATGTTTGTTTTGGGTGCGCTGTAATCTGTTATCACGTAGGCCAGTGGTAAACTGTTACCCCTCCGAGCCGAGTGTTATGCGATACCGATACCGCCCGCACTGCAGCAGGGCATCGTCTTTCTCGCGAGTCCCGATAGCCCAATGCTGCGCGCTCACGCCACTGTTCCTCCATGCACGCATGGGTCCCTCCCTCTCTCACCAGAACCGCAGGATGATACTAACCATGTACCCCGACTACTTAAAACCGGTCGGCATCGACAAGTATAATGGAAGACGGGCGCCGCAGCAGTGGTTGGGCTGCTACTCCACTCTAATTGAAGTTGCAGGTGGCGCCAACAATGTGAAGGTAATTGTAACATCCCAGATTTTTGTAGAATGTTAAATGTTGTGAAAAATGTGAGTTTCAAAAAAAAATCGTGCAATGTGCCAACTAGATAGAGCAACTTAAGGCTATCTTCTAGTTTCTCTCTAAATTCCTAGCAATTAAACTTAAATTTAAGCTAAGGATTGTTTGATAGTGTTAATCTGAGTTAGTTTTTTTATTTGAATTAGAATGTTTGAGTTTGAATTTGTGTGGGAAATAAATTGGAATTGAGCCATTCAAACTTAATTCCAAAAGCTAACATCTAACTCAGCCCAGCAGCTAGCCCAAAACCCTTACCAGACCAGCCCAACCCAAGCAGCTCAGCTGGCCGAGCTAGGCCTGCTAGCGGCCTACACCCACGCCGCACCCGGCACGGCCCAACACCGGCCCACGGCGAGCCCAGCACCATGCTGCCCTCACCCACCGCACGGCCCCTTACCCGCTCCCCTCGCCCAGCCACTGACAAGCGGGTCCCGCTTTTCAGCTTTTCCTTCATCCTCCAGCCGCTCCCTCGCCGCTTCCGCCCGCGCGTGCACCCACGCTAGTGCCGCCGCCCTCGCTCCGCGACAAGGGAGTGTAACCACCCGCGCCTCCCCTTTTCCACCTGGCCCCTCTCGCCCGCGAGCGCCCAAACCCTAGCAACCACCCACGCCGCGCACAGCCAGATGTCGCCACGCGTCCACGGCACGAACGCCAACAATCCCGGCCATCCCTCGGCGTCCGCGCCCCCTCAAACCCTAACAGCCACCCTATAAAGACCCCTAGCCACCCGCAGGCGCGTAATCCTAGACCCTTTGGGGTTTTTCCCCTTTCCCCATCCCCCACCGCCACACCCGAGAGGGAAAGAGGGAGAAAGCAGGAGAGGGGGATCCGAGAGAGGGGGTAAAGGAAGGGAGGAGCGCCGCTAGGAGCTCGACGCCACCACTGACCAACGACGAGCAAGCCGAGGAGGAGAAGGGACACCGCCGGAGTACGCCACCGCCGAGGAGCTTCACCAGGCCAGCGTCGATCAACGACGTCGATGTTGCCGCGCTCCCTGCACGGCATCAACCTGTCACGGCATGCCTCTCCGCTGCCTCGCCGTCTTCTTCTCGAGCCACCAATGAGTGCCGCCCCCGCCCCCGTCACCCTCATGCGGTGATGTGCTCGCCATTGTCGATAAACCCTCTCTAGCCAGCCGTAGGACCACCCTACCCTGTTTTTCTGCAAGGACCGCTACTGCCACCGTTCATCGCAGACCGCCATTGCCAACCCCTCGCCGTCGCGTCGCTGCGAGAGCCTGGACCACCGGTGCCTTTTGCGTGACACGGCCACGCGCGGTCCCGGATCGCTGGGAGCCCGCGCGGGGGCACGACCCACGCCTGGCCAGCCGGAAGGTCGTGCCATCTGCCTGACCACACTGGCCAAAGGCCATGCCTTTGCCTTCCCCAAGCCAGAACCAAGCCGTCGTGGCCTGGCCACGGCCATGACGGGCATGAGCGCGGCCGCGGCGTCGCGTTCGCGTCACGACCAGCCCTCTCAAGCATTCTTTCGAATGCCCTAGGTGCACACGCACAACACACCTTGGCACACCCACACACACGACCACACGTCCTCGCGCCGCACGGATCTGGTCGGTCACACCAGATCCGGAGGAGAGACTGACCGCCGGGACTCAACTGCCAGTGAAGAAAGGACAACCAACGCGTGGGCCAGCTCCATCAGTGGAAGAAGGAGGAGGAAGAGGGGAAGAACCAGACGGGCCGGCGAACCAGCCCAGCAAGCCATGGAAGCAGGTCAGCCTGCGTACGCAAGACGAACCGGATCCTGAGCTAGCCTGCTAAGCCCGAGCCGACCTTCTGAGCCACAACAATGACCAGCCTAGAAAGCGTAGCCGCGCGTTTTGGGCCGGACCGAGCCGACCCATTTGCTTTCAACCCGTTACCCAAGCTGCCCCTTTTGCTTTTCTCTTTTTCTTTTAACCCTACCTGACCCGAGGGGCCCACCTATCAGCGACGCCCTGTGGCTGACATGTGGACCCCATCTGACCTGTTGACCCCTGGACCGTTGACCGTCGACTAGTCAATGTTGACAAGTCAATGCTAACGTCAGCAAGGGCCATGCCGACATCAGCAAATGCTGACCTTGGGATGATGTCATGTTGATGTTAGCCTGCCACGTGGCATGCCCAGGGGCTGCCACATGTCACTGTTGTGTTATTTTGTTTTTCTGAAAACCTTTTAGTAATTCCAGAAATAGGTTTTCCTTTAAAAATTCATAATAAATTAACCGGACCTCCAAAAATTATGAAACCAGTTCCATAATTTTCCTAAAATCATGCTCTACCCGTTAGAGTAGGTTTTGGTGTAATTTAGATCTTCTTTGCTTCTCATTTGGAGTTTATTTGCAACTAGACCCTTGTTATTTATTATATTTACGTATTAGGACCTCCGGAAGACTCGGATGACTTCGTCAACCTCGACTGAAAAGCAGAAGACGAAGAGAAGGACCTTGCTCCAGGTTCACGCCCATCTACGAATCGAATACCTATTAGGCATTGCTTGCTAGATATGCTATGCTTTACATTCTGTTACAATCAGATGAACCTGCGTAACCCCTTTTATTTACCTGAATTCCTTGCAATCCTATACACTTGATAAATATGAGATGCCTTGCTATGCTTTGCATATGTATGTGTGGGAACGGATGGATAGTCTTGGCGTGAGTAGAGATACACTTTCCAAGAGTTGGTGAATAGGGCTTTTAGCAGGGAGCGTGCGAACTTAACTCGATCTTCGGATCGAGGGCTTGGAGTGTGTATCTTGGCACACTCTGCGGAGTGCCTGTGGTGGGTACATCTTTTGTGGACACTTGGTTGAGGAGTTGGCAGCACCCGTAATAGGTGCAGTTGCGGACCACTGCAGTGGATACGCATGTGATGAAGATGCTCGCTCCAGCATATGAGGACCAGTTCAAGGTAACTATGTGTTGACGCCAGATTTTGACACGTGTTAAATCGGCGTCGGGAAAAGAAGGTCGGCCGATGCGGCAGATCTAAAGGCTACGGTAAGGAATCGGCCGATTGAGGTAATAGTTTGAAATCGGCCGATTGGTGATACAGCTTGCGTCAACAGGATGGGGCTATTTCGGAGGGTCCTGGTCAAAAGTTGGTCAACAGGGCAACGCTAAGTCGGTCAAGGAGCAATTGAAAAGAATCCTGATTGGATTAGGGGACGGCGGCGGAAGATTCTGCGGGAGTCCGTTTCCTTTAAAAGTTATTATAGATATAGTAGTTTTCCTATTTTTTAAATAAGGTTGTAACAAGTCGTGATCGACCAGGAGTCCTAGTTTTAGGGTATAAATAGGAGTCGTTAGGGTCTTGCAAAACATCAATACATCAATCAACAACAATACTTCTACTTTTTCAGCAATTTACTTTCAAGTCGGGGACTTCGCCAATACTTTTCTTTTTTCACGAGTTCGTACGGATTGGCAGGGCTGCATCAACTTGATCTCCGGCCAATTGGTAGGTTCCGCTTATCGAGTAATATCCGAGCTTTAACTACGGGCGCATCGCTGTGGTTTCGTTTGGATTTATTCACCAGTTATCGATATTCACTAGAATTGCAAGTTTTACCTGTTATTCTAGTATTATCACCAGTTATCCAGCTTGAGATCAGAGTAATCGGCTTCATCATCGTTCTTCCTCGATTTATCATCTTACAGCCGATTAAATCTATTTCAAGTGTTGCATCTGTACTAATTGTTTAGATCGCTCCAGCAGTCTTCTTTACAATTATTACACGATTATCGGCTGATCCATAGCCGATCATCTTTACAGCAAATCGGCCAATTCGCCGCCGACGCGCTCTTCAGGACAGATCAGAACTCCAGCCGATCGGAGCGCCTGGAATTTAATACTTTATTTCCTTGTCAATCAACAGGTCAGATTGACTGGCACGCCGCGCGAACCTCTCCAGGGCGATAACCCGAACAGGAGCTAAGAAGATTCTCCCGGGTCGTGTGTCCGACGCTGAAGACCATCGGCCGATTTCTGTCCGGCCGATTTTAGCGCCAACACACTTTTGGCACGCCCAGTGGGACCAATCCAAGATCTGATATATCGAAGAACGCAGAAATCTCCGATAGCAACATCATTGAGGTCACAGAAGCGGATCTCAAGGACGACCAGAGGGAAGAATTAGCTAAACATCTAGAAGATTACAAGAAGATGTACCTTCAGTCGTTCAGTCGTACCAGAAGTGGGGAGGCTGCCAAGAAGGCTCCTATTCCAGTTCCCTGCGACATTACCATTGCTGAGGACTCGGGCAAGATGTCCGATATGATCCATCAGTCCGTTTATCAGGCATTCATCGACCAATCCTCAGTGATGACCAACACGGTGTATAACGCCGTCATCAGCTCTCTGGCCAGCGGAGCAGTCCAAGGCTATCAGGGACCAGCGTATGCCCCGCCAACCACGCTGCCAGCCAGAAGCTTACCATATACGTCCCAATCGGCTCCTCAGCCGATATTGACGCAACGCGAAGGGTACAACACTCCGTTGCCTCCAGCATCTCCAAGATACAGCGGTGCACCATGTATCCCATCACAAATACCGCTTCAACCCGTCCAGATTGCTTCTGTGCAATCGCTGCCCACAAGCTCAGTACCCTGGGGGACATCGGCGACAACGGTTTTTCCCGAGCCAACGAACGGATACGGGAGTTATCCAATCCAGGCACCGCACCAATCGGCCGTCCGGCCGATGGTCCCTCAGTATCAGCTGATCTCATCAGAAATCGGCAGGGGGGCAAGCGCTGTAGAAGCATTCAGAGGCGCGACGCCAATGACAACATACGATGGGACAGCGGATTCACTTCGCCATCAACTATCAGTTGCTCAGCAAAATTCGGCGATTCATCACCCAGCCGTGCCAGCTCTTCAGCACATGCCCGCGCCGCGAACAGTCGTTCATCAGCAGCAGGTGGACTGGACGGCAAGAATAGCAGAAGTGATCCAGGACCAGTTTGGATTAAAGCCAAAAATGCAAACTTACACCTACAAGACACCATACCCATCGGCCTATGACTTGCTGCCATTCCCACACCGCTACAAAGTTCCCGATTTCACCAAGTTTTCAGGGACGGACGATACATCCACTGTAGAGCACATCAACCGATTCATCATCCAGTGCGGGGAAGCTGCCACACAAGATGCTCTGAGGGTGCGTTTGTTTTCATCATCTCTGTCCGGATCGGCCTTCCAGTGGTTCACCACCTTGCCACCAAATTCTATTGTTACTTGGGCCGATCTGGAGAAACAGTTCCACAAATATTTCTACGCGGGAGTACACGAGATGAAGCTCTCGGATTTGACCAGCCTCAGGCAGAGGAGCGATGAACCGGTGATGGGATATATACAGAGGTTCAGAGAAGTCAGGAACAAATGCTACAGTCTGGCTCTAACCGATGCACAGTTGGCCGATATCGCTTTCCAAGGCCTCCTGCCACAAATCAAAGAAAGATATGTTGCACAAGAGTTTGAAAGCCTGAGCCAGATCGTCCACCGATTGTAAGGACAGGAAGTCCGTCCGTTCGAACAGCGGAGGAACTTCCAAAAGAAGGTGGCATACCTAGAAGGGTCTGAATCCGATGGGGAAGAGGAAATCGGCCTGGCAGAGTGGGTGAAAGGGAAAAAACCAATATCATGCCCTTCCGGAAAGAAAGAGCCAGAGACATTCGGCTTTGACACATCAAAGGCCGATAAAATTTTCGATTTATTGCTCCAGGAGGGACAGATTAAGCTATCTCAACATCACACTATCCCTTCGGCCGATCAACTCAAGAAGATGAAATACTGCAAGTGGCACAACGCCACGTCTCATGATACGAATGAATGCAAAGTCTTCCGTCAGCAGATACAATCGGCCATCAAATAGGGGAGGCTTAAATTTGAAACCCCAGCTAAATCGCAAAGCCGATGAAGATAGATCAACATCCCTTCCCGGCCAACATGGTTAACACTGGAGGAAATTCACGCCAAACCAAGGTGCTGACGTCAGAATCGGCAAGAAGGGGCGGCGCCGTCGATCCCAGGAGGCAGATCACGACGGAAGAAATCAAAAGGAACAGGTGGGGGCCGGAACGATCACGCAAACCCATCACCTCCCAGTTCTTGCTCAGCAAATATCGGCAGCAGCAAGAACAATCAAGACACCACGAAGAAATGATACGCCGGCATGAAGATCACTACAATGTCCGTTCTTCATCCATTGCTGGGAGAACGACATCAGATTGCCGTCTGCCGATAACTGTCCGGAGTGTAATGGATTGAGTTGCAACGATCGCCCGAGGCCACGCTCTAGGGACAGAGAATCAGAGCCGATCAGCAGAAATCGGCGCGGACGAGAGGAACAGCGCGTTTCGGTGCATGATCGGCTGGGGGGCAGAGCTGACCAGTGCCGCCGGTCGAAAGGCAGGATCGACCAACAAGATGGACTGGGAGGCAGAATCAGCGTGCACGATCGGTTGGAAGAGATGGCTGATAACAGGGTGTCAGATGAAAATCCCCTAGGAAGAGAACCAGATTGGGAACACGCCAGATCATCGGCCAAACCTGTAAATCCCAGGTGGTGTCCCGATGGCCTATCCAGATCCCAGAAACGGAGGATCCAACGCCTACGCCAGTGGGAACATCAAGAAGAAGAGCAGAGGCAGGTGCCAGAGAAAAGAAATGTTAAGTCTCGGGTGTGGCGCCCAAAGAAAAACGATCAGGAAGCAAACAATCAAGAATCGGCAGCCGAAATCAACATGGTGTTCATTTTGCCGATGGAATTTATGGCGCCTGACGATCGAGACAAAGCAACAAGAATGGAAGAACAAATGGCACAACTGGTGCTAGAGCCGATGATGGCTACTTTTGAGAAACCAGAAGAAGAAAAACGGCAACATCCTAAAGCGCTGTTTTCTCAAAGGCTATGTTAACGGAAGACCCGTCACCAGATTACTAGTAGATGGAGGTGCCGCAGTTAACATCATGCCGTATGCCATGTTCCGCAAGCTAGGCAAGGGCGATGAAGACCTCACCAGGACGGACATGATGCTGAAGGATTTTGAAGGCAACGTGTCTCCCGCCCGTGGAGCGCTCTGCATCGACCTCACCATCGGTAGTAAGACCCTTCCCACCACCTTTTTCGTTATTAATGGCAAGGGGTCCTACAACATGCTGCTTGGTCGTGACTGGATACATGCAAACTGCTGTGTCCCATCTACAATGCATCAATGTCTCGTGCAAATGGGTCGACGACAACACAGAGATAGTCACCGCCGATTCCGCCTACAACGTTGCAGCGGCCGACACGCAACAGTGGAGCTGCGAGCACGTCAGATGTATATCCGGTAGGACTTGGGACACTGACTTCCTAAAAGTGTCCGATTTCAGTCTACAACCGATCCAAGCAGTCGGCTCTGAAGATTCAGAATAGATGGATCAGCTCGTCCGAGAAGACGGGAAGCTTGGGCATGGGTTTACGTCGGCCGATTTATTGGAGATGGTAGATTTGGGAGATAGCAGCAAATCAAGGCCAACGTATATTAGTGCTAATTTGGATCCTGAGTATAAGTGTAAACTGATAAATTTATTAAAAGAGTTCAAGGATTGCTTTGCTTGGGAATATCATGAGATGCCAGGTCTAGACCGGTCCATTGTTGAACACCGGTTACCTATAAAATCAGGATATCGGCCATATCAGCAACCTGCACGATGGTGTAACCCCAAGATTCTACCTGATATAAAGGCCGAAATTACAAAGTTAATTGAAGCAGGATTTATTCGGCAGTGCCGCTACGCCGAATGGATTTCTAATATTGTGCCCGTATACAAGAAGAATGGAAAGTTACGCGTGTGCATCGATTTCAGGAACTTAAATCAGGCTACGCCAATGGATGGATATCCGATGCCAACGGCCGATACCTTGATAGATGCTGCCGCAAGAAACAAAGTCATAAGTTTCATGGATGGGAATGCAGGGTACAATCAGATATTAATGGCCGAAGAAGATATCACGAAAACGGCTTTCAGGTGTCCAGGTCATCTTGGTTTATTCGAATGGGTTGTTATGACTTTTGGGTTGAAGAACGCCGGTGCTACGTATCAGCGGGCCATGAATTACATCTTCCACAAGCTCATTGGTACATCGGTGGAAATTTATATAGATGACGTCATGGTCAAGTCAAAAGGTCACCAAGAACATCTGGCCGATTTACAAGAAGTACTGGAGTGCATAAGGAAGCATGGGTTGAAGATGAACCCAAACAAGTGTGCATTTGGTGTATCGGCTAGGCAATTCTTAGGATTCATGGTTCATGAGCGCGGGATAGAAGTCAACCGCAAGACTATAGACGCCATCAACAAAGTCGTGGCCCCACAAAATAAAACTGAGCTACAGTCCCTCATCGGCAAGGTCAATTTTATCAGAAGATTCATATCCAACCTGTCAGGACGTATTCAGGCTTTTACTCCTCTGTTGAAATTAAAGCCCGACCAGGAATTCATATGGGGAGAAGAACAACGCAAAGCATTGGAAAATATCAAGCAATATCTAGTTTCACCTCCAGTGTTGGTCCCACCACAGCCTGGTAAGCCGTTCAAATTATATTTATTGGCTGATGAACAGGCTATTGGATCGGCGTTGGTACAGGAGTTTGAGGGGAAAGAACGAGTGGTATATTATGTCAGCAGAAGACTCCTAGACGCTGAAACAAGATATTCCCCGGTGGAGCGGCTATGCTTGTGTTTATACTTCTCGTGTACCAAGCTCAGGCACTATTTGTTATCGGCAGAATGCATAGTCATATGCAAGGATGATGTGGTGAAGTATATGCTATCATTGCCGATTTTGAAAGGACGGATTGGAAAATGGATCCTGGCTCTGTCAGAATTTGACCTAAGGTACGAATCGGCCAAAGCTGTCAAAGGTCAAGTAATGGCCAATTTCGTAGCTCAGCATTGTGGACCAGAAATTGCCGTCGTTGAACCGGTTCCATGGACTCTATATTTTGATGGTTCTTCGTGTGGGGTCGGATCAGGAATCGGCATTGTTCTTGTGTCGCCTCGGGGAGCAAGTTATGATTTCTCTCTGCCAATAGAAGCTTCCGCAACTAATAATCAGGTGGAATATCGAGCCGTTCTGAAGGGCATCCAATTATTAAAGGAAGTCAAAGCTGATGCAGTCGAAATTTTTGGAGATTCCATGCTCATTGTGGATCAGTTGACGGGGCGATCTGAGTGCAAGGATGATATCTTAAGGATTTATTATGAAGACTGCCTCCAGTTTTTAAAAGAGTTCAAGTCTGCAATAATTGAGCATATCGCCAGGAATTATAATGAAGAGGCCAACAGGCTGGCCCAACATGCCTCCGGCTATCGGCCGATTCAGGGAGCAATGATGCTAGAGCTCGCGGCCGATGACTGGCGAAAAGAAATTGCCGATTACTTGAAAGCATAACTATGCATCATCTTTTATAATTCATATAAAATTGAATATAGCTTCGATTGAAGTTAAACAAATTTTGCTAGTTTTGTCTTGATGTTATCTACCTGTTAAAAATATGTTTTCTTCCAAAATATTTATATTATTTCCCGGTTTATTAAATATGTGTCTATCTTGTTAATTGCATAATTAATTTCCTGTTAGTCCAAAAATTAAGAAACCAATTTTTCTAGCTTCCTTATGGAATATACTATCAATTAGACATGTTGGTTGGTATGAATTATTTCTAGATTAGTACAGTTTAATCTATATTTATTTAAACCTAGTTAATTCGTAAATTGCACAATAAATACATATTTGCCTGTAAAATTGTGGATCCAATTTTATTAACTTTTTTTAACCTTTGTCTATTTCCTGAAATTTATAACACTCATGTAATAGTTATATATTCATATGCTTTGTAATTTATTGATTAAGAGGTTGCTACCTAGTTGAATGCATGACCAATTATTTTTATGATGCTCCTGAAATCATGAAACAATTTTGTTAGTTAGCTATGGCCACGATATGTTGTTGTTAAATGTTAGATTTCATTAGATTTTTGTAGAAGGATACAAATTTAGATATGTTTACTCTAAAACCAGTTTACTTGCAAAATGACCAGTAAATCAATTGTGCTCATGTGAGCTATCAATTCCCTTTGATAATTAAATAAATGTGACGTGCTGTTATGATTAGAAACTTTCATGATATAACTTATAATGATGATGCTTGTCTTAATTAAATATAACAAACTTAGTTAGTTGCTCATTTGTAGAATGAAGTTATTACCTTAACTGAGATGTGATGTTGCTAGCAGCTACCAATTAATTCTCGAATTGTCTAAAGTTGGCTATACTAATGTTATTATCAACTTGTAGGAGCATGCTCTAGTACTCTATGTTGATAACAATCATAAATTAACTCCCATGGTTGATGCTTTATGTTGTGATGAGTTACTTATCCCTAATTTATATGACAAATAATAATAGAACAACTAATTTTGATGACATCCCCATGTTACAACTTGTCTTGTAGAGTGTGTGCAATTGTATGAATAATTGTTTTGGCATCTTCACCTATGTAATTCATGTGTACCTAATTCCTCTCTTTCTATTTCTTACTTGATGATCTTGAATCATGTTAGCCTTTACTTCTCATGAGTCATTGTATCTCATAAGCATATGCATTCATAGCATCTTTTCTAATTCATGCATTTGTCTACTTTCTTAGAGAATGACGATCCGGAGTGTCGCGGTTGCAGAGTACCAAGACAGGTACCTATGTATCTCAAACCTTACTTTTGAATCCTTAATTTGCTATTATAAAGTATTGCTTGTGCATAGGCTTAACTCTACCTAGTTCATGTGATATGTGTAGAACCCACTTGGCATGTTTCCCCTTCTAGATCTAGAATAACTTATAGTAGGTAAAGTATGTATGTTTAGACTTCTCGAATTAATTTGCTTAGCCATGCTTAGCTTACGGTAGAAGCCGAGAGATGGCAAGGTCACCATCACTCGTAAGCTATAGGGTGTTTGCCTAAATATACTTGAGTAGATGACAAGGATTAAAACATGAGCAAGGTGTGAATGATGGATTGGGACTTGAGCAAGTGAGATAGGGCTATGTTGGGAGTGGAATCCAAGTGGCATAGGTTTGCTTGAGTTGGTTAAGGACCAACGCGTCATCGCTTTGATACTTGAGCATTTTTTCGTACAAACCACATGCTTAAATATAGTAATGGTAAGCTAAGTACCATACGCGCACCCTTCACTGAGCGGATTCGGAGTGATGGGATATTGTCGGCGGTTCCGTTGCACCTCTCCATCCTGGCTGATCGGTCAGCGTCGGGATGGGTATACGAACGGTTGACACATGAATTATTGCTTACGGACCGACGGGTCGTATGGCCTATGGTCACGTGTCATGTGGGAAAAGTTTTACACCTCTGCAAGGTCTTAATCTATTGCGGTAGCCGCGCTCCCGGTCAAAGAGCACGCTCGTGAAGGGCTTATGGAAGATTGAGCTCATGATTATATGATTATTTTACTTATGCAATTGTATTGGTGTTTGATATAGGAATGTAGATGCCATATCTTTTGCTTATTCACTTGATAAATTATGCTCGCATTTTTATAGATTAATGTTAAAAATTGACTAGCCTCGTGCATCCACCAAATGTATAGTATTATGGATAAGTCCCGCAAGTCTGAAATGTACTTACAGTGTTGTCGTTAAGTTATTTTGCAGGTTTTCTTCTAGGGAGTGACGACCATGTTCATCCTGCCGGAGCCGGCAATGTGGATGTATGGTGGAAGTTGCTCAAAACTTATGCAAGTGGTGTCTTATGGGCAATGACATCATTATTGCTAATTTATACTCTTTTTCTTCCCGATGTGTTTTAGCTCTCAATCTAAGAAAAACATGATAGGATAGCCAACTAGATCTAGATTATATCTTAGTTTATAAAGAACCTCACTTTAATTGGTGAAAACCTTAATGATTAGTTGTATAGGTTATAGTTGGAGTTCATGGATTTTTATAAGATGATCAAGGCTTGTAATCGAAAGTTTAAAATTTTACTCTCATATGTATCCTTGTGATGGTTGCTATGATATACAAACAGTATGCGAGTTGTTCTGGGCGATGCTCAAGCGCATATCGGGGACTACCGGGATTATTTCGCTTAAGCTAGGATTGATCAATGGACGATAACCCGGTTTAGTCGAGATAATTTGAGTGGTTCCTCACACCGCTCATTGAGAGGATTGGTCAGCGCCTTCCAGGATGGAAAGGGCACCTATTGAACCGTGCGGGACGACATACGCTTCACATCGATGCTCTCATCCATACCAACTTACTTCCTGGTTGTCTTCCCCCTAGCAGCCTGGGCGAGAAAGCAAATCGGCAAAATCTGTCGTTCGTTCCTTTGGAAAGGTGATGATAATGCTAATGGCAGACACTGTTCGGTAAATTGGCCAACTGTGAGCAGACCAATTGTAATTTTCTAGGATCTTCATGAGTTTGAGCTCTTTGACGAAAACCCCCCTAAGAACCTTATCCCTTCAACTTAGTCCGAGCCGTATACTTTCTCCAGCCTAACCCTAACCTTTATTCTCTATGGTGGGCTCTACTCTTGCAAATCTTATCAACGACTATCCCTCCAAGTCCATGGTTAAGCCCATAAAATCATGGTTTAAACTCCGTTTTAGCTCGTTCTTGTTCCGTTAGTGTCGAGGATACATGCCACAGGCAAGATCACCGACGTGATAACTCAGCCACCTGACTAGGATAAGTTGGGCCAAGCTCAACATCGCTAACCTGGCTCAATCCTAACTGTCTTGCTGACCCCCTAACTCAGCCACTTGACTGGGCTAAGTTGGGCCAAGCCCAACTCAGCCCAACATCCCTTCTCACCTCACACTGATGCGTGGGACCACAACGTCAGTCATACACTCACCCAGTCATCCCTCTCTCTCTGTCTCTCATTACCTCGCCGTTGCCTCACGATCGTTCGCTGCTAAATGGTCGCAACGAACCGTGCATACGTACTTCCTAGCGGTGAGCGCGTATCTGCAGCATCCTACTCCTACAGACGAGCACGCGCGAAGCAAGCTGCTGGCTTAACTAATAATTACTGCTTTTCCACCTATTCAAAGTTCCCCTGTCTAGCTTCCAAGCATTTTTGGCGTTAAGTAATTATACCCTCGTCTGTTAAACTGTGAATAGATACATGTCTGAATAGACACAACGAGCGATATTTGAAAGGGAAATATACGTGGAAACTCTAAGTGAGCCAGTTTGCACGCCCACAAAAATATTTGCCGTTGTTTCAGAATGGTAGTCCTGATGAAATAAATGATAAAAGCGCGCCTCGAAAAAAAGAAAGAAAGAAAAAAGGTCAGTAGGAGGGAATAGGCGACTGACCAAGTGCCCATGAGTCGGTGCCGGCGAGAGGGGATGGATCCGGACGTAGAGCGTAGGCCACATGCACGAGCGGCACGGCGAATTGACGCAGCTAGCGGTTGAGAACTGGACTCAGTCTCCCCGGTGCTACGCACGTACTAGGTTTTATTTGTTTTATACAAGCGAGCCAGCAAGGAACCGGTCGATATGAATGTTTTGTTGCCGTCCCACCCATTTGATTATTCTGCTCATTGATATACTCCCTCCGTCCAGAAATGTAAGATATTTTGGTTTGTCCCAAGTTAAAGTAGTTCAAATTTGACCAACTTTATAGAAAAGAGTAATAATATTTTGAAAGTCAAATGAGAATAAGTAGATATATTATGAAATATATTTTCATAATTTACTTATTTGATGTGTTAGATATTAATCTTTTTCTCTATAAATTTGGTCAAAATTAGACTACTTTAACTTAGGACAAAGCAAAATGTATTACATTTCAGAATGGAGGGAGTAATTAATAACCTCCCTCTCTCTTTCCGAAGAATTGGTACGCGGCTGGACGACTGGGAAGCCGGAAATGACTTCACCGGAATCTGCAGAGAAGTGCACCCAATGACCCAACAGTTGAAAGAAAGTGAAAAAAAATCTGAGAATTAATTGTTTGTTAGTCGGTACATATTATGAGAAGCTAAAAACCAATCTATCATCATGTGCTCCATATATATTAACAGATCCGGTGGGGTCACAAACACCAATTTCTAATATTATTTATGTGCATCCAATACTAATATTAAAAGGACACTAAAAATCAAAGTTTTACCAATCGACTTCTTGAATAGAAGATATATAATTATTTCTAATTTGAGCACAAAGAGCTAATAACAAGTTTATTATGTGGCCAGTGAAGATGTATAGATTAAATTTTCAAGCATTCACAACACCACTATTTCTCAAGAAAACATTTCCCAATCCTGGAGCTATGACCTGCACTTTGCGCCTTACTTACTGTTGGGTAGAAAATGTGTTTAGCAGTCCCTATGCGTACAGCTGAGCATAGCTACGGGATAAGGAATAGGCCATACCGAAGCGGAAAAGTAAAAACGAGATACTAATAATGAAAGTAAGGTGTCAGGAAGGGTTTCTTCCAAAACAACTTTATTGGTGAAGTCAATGCCAATCAAGCAAATAAAAACCACATTCATCTAGCTTGTAGTTCATTTTTGCTTTGGTTTGTGAAATGACTTCATGCTACAAGCATGCCTCGGTCTGCTCAAAATCGGTGAAGAGCTGAAGTCGGTATTAGCTCACCAAACATGCCCTAAATATACGATGATAAAGAGATAATCTTTGCCAATTGCTTAACTCAAACAGTGTCATTGCACAACCGTGTTTACACTACTTTACACCTTGTCTCGAGCTTTGGCCTTAGCGCGATTCCTCCTTCGTTGGTTCTTGGCTTCACACGCTCCTTCTCTGGGCGTCTCTTCGCAGGCTAAATTCTGCCTAGCGCGCTTCGGTCTCAGTAAATACTGGCTCTTGCATTGGGCTGATCTTGAGCACGGTCGTAGACACTTTACACTCTTTCCGTTGCTTTGCTCTTGTCGTTGCCTCCGGTTGCTTCTTTCACCTCTTTGATGGCGGTCATTGACTTGACGATCTATCCAAATCCAAAAATAATAAAATCCCAGCCGTCAGAAAGGATTTCCATTCCAAATAAACCATTTCGTAATTCAAATATTATTGGTAGCCGTTGGAAAGGCGACCCGAGGCTGAATCTCCAATATTTACTACTTACCAACCGATAGCACATGCATCGTACCGCATAAATTATTTAGGGCTGTTTGGATCCAGAACTGATTTTTAGCCCGGGTCACATCTAATATTTGGATGCCAATTAGAGAAACTAAATATGAACTAACTATAAAACTAATTGCATAAATGGAGACTAATTCACAAAATGAATCTATTAAGCCTAATTAATCCATCATTATCACATATTTACTTAGCACAACATTTTAAAATCATAGACTAATTAGATTTAATGGATTCGTCTCGCGAATTAGCCTCCATTTATGCAATTGGTTTTGTAATTAACCTATATTTAATACTTCAAATTGGTGTCCAAACATCCGATGTGACGGAGACTAAAATTTAGTCCAGGGATCGAAACAGCCCCTTATTAGTATTCTACAGCACATCAATACGTGCTTGTCCAAAGTTGATTAATTAGCTATTACTTGCAGCACTTCCTTGAATAATTCTAAACATGTCGAATCTTGACAGTTATTGACGTGCGTAAATAAATATGATGCCTCCCAACTAGCTCCATATAAATTACAAGATCAATTCTAGTGTAAGATTCAACCAGGCACTAGTAGCATGCAGAGCTGCAGTCTATCTAGCTGTGGCAAGATTCATCAGATAGCAAGTGCTTTCTATCAACCGGAATGATTGCATGGAGTTCGGCTTCTCTGACGAAGGGTTGGCCATCATGTTGCATCCAATAATACAAACACTGAGAAGATACTGAACCTCGAAGTTTTGCAAATTTGACTCCTCGAGTGAAAAGATTTTATTTCTAATTTATTGCAGAAAAATAATGACAAGCAAGTTGATGTAGCCAGTTTCACTTACGACTTACAGTTAGAAGGTGCAGTAATTTGCGCCTTATTACTTACGACTTAATAACAACAGATAGCACATATGCATCGTGTACCCTGTAAATTCGTCAAATTTCACGGATGCCATAACTTACTGTATTATCTGATCTTCCATAAAAATCTTGGAATCTTTTCATTCTTCCTTGCCGGCCGGCGCTAGATTGTTGAAGAATATGGTCGTGATAGAAGCGTGTGCCATCGTTGTCGTCGCTGGCGAGCGGCCGCGGTTCTTCCGAATTTCTTCTTGCGAAGTGGAACGACGTGAAGATTTGATTTTGTTGCCTGTTTTCTCGGCGATGTGGTCAGTGGGTGGCCGGCGCGGCGGCTTTATTCGGTTCCCGGTATGAACGTACTCCCCGGCAGATGTGCCACCGCCGTGACGCGAGGCTTGGAAGAAAGCCGATTTCGTCGTCCTCGCCGAGACCTGGGGAACGGTGAAACCATCATCTATTCTTGTTGGCCGATTAGCCTTATTCTGTTCTGCGTCGTCTGTTTCTTGTTGCAGATGAATTTGCTGTTCGGTCGCCGATCTTGCCTTCATTTCTTCTTCGTTTTCTTGTCTCGATCTCAGTGGAGAGCGATACACAGCTCATAACGTGTTAAAACTCGATCTCTTGATTGATTGAATGAACAGCGTGATTATATATTTATATATATGGTGAAAAAGTGTGACCAAGTGGTAAGGAAGCATGTTTAGTACATCTTAGTAATTGTTGCGATTGTAGTGGTGATATGGTGAAAGGGTAATATGCTTCAAAAAGAAAACATCTCCCACTTAGTCACATGTGATATTTAGGTGGGATGGTAAGAAAGTTACACGCGAGGTCGAAGGTTGTGGGTTTGAATCCTCGTGGCCGCCACGCGCATTTACGCGTAAAAAATGCGCGTGTGCGGACCTCCCGACGGTTTGTAATATTTTGTTTGTTTTTTGAATGGCGCGTACCGGTTACTGCAACTGGTACTAAATGGATACTAAATGGTTTTGCATTTAGGACCGGGAGCGCGATACCGGTCAGCTCAACCGGTACTAAATGCGTCATATATCCGGTACTAATGCTAAGTTTTCTAGCAGTGTAATAGCAGCACTTAACCATAGCATGATTTCTTCTCAGACAAAGGGTTGGCCATCATGTTGCATCGAATAATACAAACACTGAAGAGATATTGAAACCCGAAGTTTTGCAAATTTGACTTCTCGAGTAAAAAAGATATTTATTTCTAATTTATTGCAGAGAAATAATGACAAGTTGATGTAGACAATGTAGCCAGTTTCACTTATACCTATTAAAGTTAGAAGGTGGAGTCTGGGTATTTCCAATCCTCCATGTAGGATGTACTACCAGATTCACCACTTTTACTGAGTGTTTTACGCTAAGTGGCTGACGGTGATTCGTTGTTTTATTCTCTGTCGGTGGTGAAAGTTGGTCGGTGATTGCTTCTCTGGAAATCATCTGCACTCTCGGAGATCAGTTATGTAACACTCAAACACTCTCGGCCATCAGAGCAAACAAATAATAAACAAGTCATTCCTCTCAACCATTCATATGCAAACTCTTAACACTAATTACGTCATCACATAGGACTTTTAGCTTATATGACACTATAATAAATAAGAGAGGGAATTGAGGGGAGGGGGGGGAGAAACTGGATTTTATACAAGACTCGATTTTAAAATGAAATCTAACACTAGACAATATTAAATTGGCATTGGGAGCTTCATGGTAGATGGAGAACAAATGTAATAGGGGGAAGGAGAGAGAATAAATTCATTAGATGCCACACTAAGAAATTATGGATTGTAGAGTGTAGTTTCTAAAGGAGATATCTTGCTTATATGACAGTATAGACATCATCTATGGGTTAGAATTGGCCTTATTACTTACGACTTAATAACAACAGATAGCACATGCATCGTACCCTGTAAATTCGTCAAATTACACGGATGCGCTGGTACATAACTTACTGTATTCTCTGATCTGATCCGTTTGCATGAAAAATGAACGGTCGAGAGAGTAGCAGCTGCAACTGCACCTGATCTCGGTGCATCAAAATAATATATTCTACCGCGCAGGTGGATGCGGGCTTGTTCAAAGTTGATTAGCTACTAATATCAGCACTTTGTTGAATGCTAAACACGTCGAATCTTGACCGTAATGTCGTCACATGTCTGTTAAAAAGATGTCCCCCCCCCCCCCCCCCCCCACCCCACCCCAGCTAGCTCTATATAAACATGCAAGATTCTAGTGTCAGATGCAACCAGGCACAATAGTACCTTGAAGAGCTGTAGTCTAGCTAGCTAGCTGCAGGTAAGGTTCATCAGACAGCAAGTGCTTTCTAGTTTCTATCCCTCGCAAAAAAATAGAAGTGCTTTCGCAACCGGAACACGATCGCATGGAGTTCTTCTCCGACGAGGCGTTAGCCATCGTCGTGCCCATCTTGGTGTACTGGGTGTACTCAGGTATGTATATGGCACTTGGCCAGTCCATGGATAAGTACAGGCTGCATCCCAGGAAGGAGGAGGACAGCAAGAACCTGGTGTCCAAACGCGACGTCGTCATGGGCGTGCTCCTGCAGCAGCTGGTTCAGGCTGCCGTCGCTGCCGTCGTCTTCGCCGTAAGTTTAAGAGACCACCCCTCGTCCATCCATGCATGGTTGTCATGAATTCTTTTGGCAATTATTAGTAGTAAGATTCTGAATTTTTTTTTGTACGCAACACCAGCTAACGGGAGATAGCAGTAGCTTGTCGACGACGGCGCAAGACATGAGAGGCGGCTCGCCGTCGTCGTTCCTGAAGCTGGCACGGCAGTTCGCGGTGGCCATGGCCGTGCTGGACGGGTGGCAGTACGCGTGGCACCGGTACATGCACCTGAACCGGTTCCTGTACCGGCACGTCCACTCGTGGCACCACCGCCTCGTCGTGCCCTACGCGTTCGGCGCGCAGTACAACCACCCCGCCGAGGGCCTCCTCCTCGACACTCTCGGCGGCGCGCTCGCCTTCCTCGCCTCCGGCATGTCGCCGCGCGCCTCCATCTTCTTCTTCTCGCTCTGCACGGTGAAGGGCGTGGACGACCACTGCGGCCTGTGGCTGCCGGGGAACGTGTTCCACCTCTGCTTCTGGAACAACACGGCGTACCACGACGTGCACCACCAGCTGCGTGGCAGCAGGTTCAACTTCTCGCAGCCGTTCTTCGTGACGTGGGACAAGGTCTTCGGGACGCACATGCCTTACGTCCTAGAGGAGAGGCCAGCTGGTGGGCTGCAAGCACGTCCCCTCATGGCGAGAGCCGCCAGCAGCAATGGCCATGAAAACTAGCTAGCGAGGATACACGCATGCATATGCACACGTAAATCAGATAATATATATAGCCATAAATAAATAAACGTATATATGCAGATGATGGCTCAAGCTCCTCTAGTGCTCTGTATATCCGCTAGTATCAAAATGCATTTGTGGAAGTTTCAGCAATGTTTCATCCTTTTTTGCAGATTTTGTAAAACAAAATTTACATCGAAATATCAAGATTCAAAGATTTCATGATATCTTCTATTGATACAAGCAAGAGTATACAATGGGTCAACGGCTGGTATAGTATTGGGGATTTTTACCAATGGTGTTGCAGAAGAAAGCGAAGGTATTAAAATGCATTTTGCAAGTTACATGCTACATTTTCAAGTGGCTCATTCCATGTGTGAATATAGGTCCAAATATGTTCACCACCGATTCGTAAACCCCTATCACTAAGCATCCGCTAGATGTATGTCGACAGTGATAATGTAGTATGTAACTGTCGGCATTGGAACCGGAGGTGAAACTATAACAGACCGGAGGTGTTTCTTTCACCGCCGGTTTGTCTATTAACTTGGTAGTGACAATGTCTATTTCATCGCCGGTTTGAACACCATGCCAGCAATGATAATGTTCGTGTCATTGCTGGTGTCCAACACGGCAGTTATAACGCTGTGAAGTCCAATTTCACATGCAAGCTTTATTTATATGTAGCACAGTTTTGATAGCAAAATAACTAATAGCAATGGAAGCACAAATATAGATCTCACACACCATGAAACATGTCACAAGCACAATGCATCAAAATATATAACAAGTCCATACATGAAATCTAAACCACAAGTTCATAGATCAAATACGTGCCACGAGTCCATACATAAAACATATTACAAGTTTGATAAGAACAATCCAAGCTATCCTTACCCTGATGAACCTAGCTAGTTGTTCTTGAAGTGCCAATAGCTTAGTTAGTAGCAACTTGAAAGTACCTAGCTTGGCATTCTGGAACACTGGGAAAAGCAAAAACATATCATTACTACACAAACCTTATCACCACCCGTTCCGTTCTCGCTTGGCCTTTTCCCTCTCGCATAGTACTATCACTACACAAGGGTAATCGACCACCTCTCTCTCACACACACTATATCAAAGCATCCACATAGTTAAGCTAATTAAAACAATTACCACAAACCCAACAAAGAACACATGTTGATCTCGCGTATGTAAATAAGCATTGCAAAGACAGACCATGAAGCATTGATAAGCATAAAGTACATGAAGCATTTACATATCAAGGATTCAACTAACCCTAGGAAAGAACATAAGCTTTACCCTATTATTTTATAGATCATGATGCACAAAGGGATTTTGAAGACTCTAAAGAATGTTGTGACCGAAGATGGCGGCGATCCAACTCCAGAAGAGGCCAGGCCGTTCAGCTTGGCCACCACTAGTATAGAACGGGCCTTTCCACAACTCCTTTTAATCCCAGTTTCCGAACCGGGATTAGGAGTCCGACACTAAAGGCTCGGCCCTTTAGTTCCGGAACTAAAGGGTCTGCAGGGCTAAAAAAACAATTGTCGCAAGCCAACCCAAACTCTGCAGTCCGCGGGATTCGAACATGAGACCTCTCGCCTCGCGCCTAGCTTCCTTGCCACCCCACCTACACATGACATGCAACTCTAGTTGGGATGCTTTTCTTTTAAACTAACTCGTGGAAAACCCTTTAGTCTTGGTTGGTAACACCATCCGGGACTACCTTTAGTCCCGGTTGGAGGCTCTAACCGGGACTAAAAATTCCTCCCACCGCCTAGCCGTTGGAGCCCAACATCGACTGAGACAGATATCAAAGATGGAATATGTTTTCTGTAGTAGTGCACCGATCGGCCTAGGGTGTTACTTTGCCTTCTCGTCATCTCCTTCGAACCACGGTGCCATGGTCTGATCTAATCTCGGTTCTTCTAATTGTGGTGGTGGTAAAATGTGATCTATTCACGAAACCCTAACCCTCTCTTCATCGAGTCCTTGGGTATTTATACTACTTTCTGGAGTTGGTTGGGGTGCCTTCAAGGCAAAGTATCTGCAGGGAAACTCTAGGGTTGTCAAGACCTTCCATCTGGCAAAACGGGAGGTCGGTCGGAACTGATTAGGTCCTCGGCCGATCAGCCTAGCCCCCCCTTGGGCTGATCCTCCTAACCTCAAGTGGCCATTTTAGCCACATAAAAGTTGTAGGTCTTCAAGCTGCTAAGTTTAGATACCAAATCCATCCCAATCAGAGTTCAGATGAAGGAGATATGGCCCATAAAAGTTCTGGTTGTCCAGTGGAACTGCAGGCCTAATGTTCATGTTTGCGCCTTCCTTTATCCAAAGTCCTGATATAAATCCAACTTGTATAAAAACTCTTCATTTTATGTCATATTTCCGGTGATTTTGGAACATAGTTCAAAATACAACACATATGTGAATATAGGGTTATTTCAAGCGCCAAGTGGTGGGTTAGTATAACAATTAGTCTAATTATGCCACCAAAATGGTACCAAAAAGGTGTCATAATCGATTGCCAACAGGCATGTGAGGGGTTCCCCCAACCCTAAAAATATTATCGTATTTTTTATTATGAACTATACAAAATTTATTTAAACCATATAAAATAGCAAATCAGTTCAAAAATTATTCAAACTCCTACATGACAACTTTTATGTAGTAAATTACGTGTAAAACATGTGTTTGGTATATAGGATAAGCATTATAGTTCTAGTGTGTATAAACTTAAAAAGTTTCCCTTAAGTGATACGAATGAGTGTGAGAGATGTACTCATTTGTGAACAATGTATAGTCTAGTCTTTGTAAAATATTTTGAATTTTTTATGACAAGGTTATGCACATATAAAACAAATCCATGTCAATTTACATAATTTTTAGGCTATGTTTAGTTATTGTTAGTATTATTTTCAATAAAAATGTAATTTTAAGTTTAAGTGATATGTAAAAAAAAATGGAACCATTCATCTATTACATAACTAGGAACGTAAAAAATTCATGTAAATAATAGAAAATAGTAAATCTGTTTAAAAATATTGAAACTGGTACACCACAACTTTTATGTAGTATATTACATGCAAAAAATATACTTGGGGTATATGAGAAAAATATTTGGTACTTTAAATAAGAATATAGAAAATAATAAATCTTGTTTTTCATGGGCGAATCAATCTCCAGGTGCAGTTGATCTGAGCCGCCTCTGGAAATCCTTGTACAAGGGGTGGTCTGTGTTTTAGTCTGCCCCTGTAAATCATGGTACTTCGGGGGCGGTTGCCCGTGCATCTGCCCCTAGAATCCCAATTCTAGGCGCGATCTGCCCCTAGATTCCCATTTGGTGCGGGGTGGGGGGGGGGGGCTTCATAACCACCTCTAAAAAAGACAATGCGCTTCTACAAACATTTATATAGTAGTTAGATAGGACAGCCTCTATAGTTGATGAGGACATCACTCTTTTGGATACAAAACGCTCCTCATATGGATATGTAATGACCGATCACTAGAGCTGGTGCAAGACAGCTAAATTAGCAGGTGAGCTCGTTATTCTGTACATTTGATAATTGTGAGAATGGCATGCTAGATGTCATTGTACTTGAGACAATGGAAGGGATGAGGAAGTTTTTGGATAGAGGATTGGAGGAGGAGAAGACCAGCCCAGGCATCCAAGCCAATACTGAGGCCCACAACATCCCGAATTCGAGTCAACCTCGGAGTCTAGGAGCAGTCCGCACTAAAATCAACGACCAGGCCACATACGGACTCTGTTTTCACTGTTCTACATATGTACAGAAATCAAAGGAGATAAGACTTCCAATGCCTCCAGTCCCCATGTTATTATCAATTCCGAGTCAACAGGAATTGTCGAAATAAGTGGACATCCAAAATCTATCTGGGTGTTGCGCCACTATCTTTTGGACCGTTAGGCCGTGTATCGTGTTGGAGTCCATTAGGGACGTGTCTAGGATCATTTGGCCGACCCTAAACCTTTATGTTTAGTAGTTATCATCCTTGTTTAGGTTGGATTTTTCTTAGATTAATATGTCAAGAACAGTTTCGCTGTCATCGGTTTGGAAGACCCTAATTCGAGTGCTCAATCTATTTTCAGCAATCTTGTTGCGTGCTTCTTTGTTCTTTCTTGTGTTCTTCAGTTTGTTGCAAGGATTAGCCTTCGTGGTGATGTTTCAACCGGGCAACGCAAATTGATAACCAAGAGACAACGTCGTGCTTCGATTATGGATTCGGATCTTCTTGATTGGAAGCCGGATCGTCTGTGTTGGGTCGTCAACAATCGATAGTTATCCCTCCAGATGGAAGATTGAGCACCTCATGTTCCCATCAATAGTACCCAATGTCTTATCCTCCATAGCAGCTCCCGAGCATTTCATGGCTGAACAGCAACATTTTTGTCAAAGTCCTTCTACTCCTCCCAAGTGATTTTGGCCTGAGTGCTTTGTCTTTTGGTCATGGTGATACTATGGAGAGCTCTACCATAGTCTTCATCTTGTATCACCGCAAGGTGAACTATAAATACTTGTCCCCCAAACCATGATTGGAATAATCAGTTCGAGGGTCCAAACAAAAAAAGAAGGCTTGAGTGTGCACCAACCGATGCACCCATAGGGCATATCCCCCGAGCCTCGATCCAAAAATGTTGCTTAGGTATACCTTAAAGATTTCATGGTTTGCATCGAATAGGTGCATCCAAAGGGTGTAGCCCTCGATCCTTATTCATATGGTTCAAGGGTCAAGCTAAGTAGCTTTGAACACGTTCCCTGTTGAGCCCAGTTGTTTTGGAACCAAATGCTGAGGTTGAGTACTTTGAAGCCGAGTTCTGGAGGCAAGTGCTTCTGCTTGGGTCATTTTCCATAGTTTCTCAAAACTATAGCATCATTTGCCAAGTATCCCTTTAAATAAGTAACCTCACATCATGCTCCCTGTTTTAGTTTTTGGGTACATTGATTCTTGTTAGATAGTCTTCCATATGTGATCAGAAATCAGATCTATTATTTATGATCATACCTCATTTATACACAATGCCATTGTTGAATCATCCTCACTAGATACAGCTTTTAATAAATCATCAAGGTACACTTCATTCGAAGATCGGACATATCATGACAATCCAAGTTAGATACCATGTTCACTTCGAGGTAGTATCTTATAGATTGTTGTTGACGCCGGATTTTGACACGTGTTGAATCGGCGTCAGGAAAGGAAGAGACTGGCCGATGCGGCAGATTTAAAGGCTACAGTTGGGAATCGGCCGATTGAGGCTACAGTTAGGGATCGGCCGATTGGCGATGCAGCTTGCGTCGACAGATAGGGGGATGAAGCCAGTGGAATCCCAATAGAGGATCCCAGTCAAAAATGACCTCACGTTGGTCAAAGAACGATGCCGACTCGGTCGTGAAGCAATGGAAAGATTCCGGATTGGACTAGGAGATGGCGGCAGAAGATTCTGCGGGAGTCCGTTTCCTTTAGGAAAATATTATAGATATAGTAGTTTTCTATTTAAATTAAGTTTGTAACGGATTGTAATCGATCGGGAATCTTAGTCCTAGGGTATAAATAGGAGCCGTTAGGGTTTTGTAGGAGAGATATCAATCAATCAACAAAAACAATCTACTTTTCAATCGTACTTTACTTTCATGTCGGCGACTTTGCCAATACTTCGTTTTCTTTCACGAGTTCGTACGGATTGGCAGGGCTGCATCGACACGATCTCCGGCCAATTGGTAGGTTCCGCTTATCGAATAACATCTAAGCTTTAACATCGGGCGCATCGCCGTTGTTTCGTTTAGATTTATTCACTAGTTATCGATATTTACCAGAATTATAGGTTTTACCTATTGTTCTAGTTTTATCATCAGTTATCCAGCTTGAGATCAAAACTATCGGCTTTATCATTGCTTTCCCTCATTTATCATCATATAACCGATTAGATCTATTTCAAGTGTTGCATTCGTAGCGATTGTTTAAGTTGCTCCAGTAGTTTTCTTTGCAATCGTCACGTGATTATCGGCTGATCCATAGCCGGTCATCTTCATAGCAAATCGGCCGATTCGCTGATACGCTTTTCAGGACAGATCGGAACCTCAGCCGATCGGAAGCCCGGAATTTAATACGTTTATTTCCTTGTCAATCAATAGGTCAGATTGACTGGCACGCCGCGCGAACCGCACCAGGGCAATCACCCGAACAGGAGTTAAGCAGATTCTCCCGGGTTGTGTGTCCGACGCTGAAGGTCATCAGCCGATTCCTGGCCGATTTTTAGCGCCAACACACTTTTGGCACGCCCAGTGGGACAACCTCAACATCCAACATGTCAAAGACCACCGAAGTCTCTGAGAACAACATCATTGAGGTCACGGAAGCAGATCTCAAGGACGACCAGAAAGAGGAAATGGCAAGACACCTAGAAGACTACAAAAGGGTGTATCTGCAATCTTTCAGTCGTACCAGAAGCGGGGAGACAATCAAGAAAGCTCCTCTTCCAGTTCCCCACCACATCACCATCGCTGAGGATTCGGGCAAGATGTCTGATATGATTCAACAGTCCGTCTATCAGGCTTTCATCGACCAATCCTCAGTAATGACCAACACGGTGTATAACGCCGTCATCAGTTCTCTGGTCAGTGGAGCAGCTCAGGGATATCAGGGGCCAGCGTACGCCCCACCTACCCCCAGCCAGAAGCTTACCAGACACGTCTCACTCGGCTCCTTAGCCGATGTCAACACAACACGAAGGGTACAACACTTCGTTGCCTTCGATGCCTCCAGGGTATAACGGTGCACCATGTTTTCAATCGCAAGCGCCGCTTCAGCCTGTCCAGATTGCTTCCATGCAATCGCTGCCCTCAAACTCGGTACCTTGGGGGGCACTAGCAACGGTGGCTTTTCCTGATCAATCAACCGGACATGGGAGCTATCTGATCCAGGCACCGTTCCATTCGGCCGTTCGGCCGACGGTCCCTCAGTATCAACCGGCCACGTCAGAAATCGGCAGGGGGGTAGATGTCGCAGAAGCACGGCACCGATGACGATGTACGATGGGGCGGCAGATTCGCGTCGCCATCAGCTGTCAGCTGCTCAGACGGCCACGATGCAACAGAATCCGCCACAAGCTTCGATCCATCACCCGGCTGTACCGCCGCCGATCCACCAACATATGCCGGCGCCCCGACCAGCTGTTCATCAGCAGCAAGTGGATTGGACAGCAAGAATAGCGGAGGTAATTCAGGACCAATTCGGGTTGAAGCCGAAAGTACAAACTTATACATACAAGACGCCATACCCATCGGCCTACGATCTACTGCTGTTTCCCCACCGGTACAAAGTTCCTGACTTTACCAAGTTTTCAGGGCTGGATGACACCTCAACCGTGGAGCACATAAATAGATTCATCATCCAGTGCGGGGAAGCCGCCACACAAGATGCTCTGCGGGTGCGTCTGTTCTCGTCGTCTCTGTCTGGGTTAGCCTTCCAATGGTTCACTACCTTACCACCCAATTCCATCGTTACTTGGGCCAATCTGGAAAAGCAATTCCATAAGTACTTCTACGTGGGAGTCCACGAGATGAAGCTTTCAGATTTGACCAGCCTCAGGCAAAGGAGCAACGAACTAGTAACCGGCTACATACAGAGGTTCAGAGAGGTCAGAAACAAATGCTATGCCCTAGCCCTGACCGATGCTCAGTTGGCTGATATCGCCTTCCAAGGCCTCCTGCCACATATCAAGGAGAGGTACGCCTCACAAGAATTTGAAAGCTTAAGTCAGATCGTTCACCGATTGGCCGGTCAGGAAATACGTCCGTTTGATCAGCGGAGGAATCTCCATAAAAAGGTGGCATATTTGGAAGGGTCTGAATCTGAGGAAGAAGAAGAAATCGGCCTAGCAGAGTGGGTTAAAGGGAAAAAGCCGATATCGTGACCTTTCGGCAAGAAAGAACCAGAGGCGTTCGGTTTTGACATGTCAAAGGCCGATAAAATCTTCAACCTACTTCTCCAAGAGGGGCAGATCAAGCTCTCACCTTACCAGTCCATCCCCTCGGCCGATCAGCTCAAAAAGATGAAGTATTGCAAATGGCACAATGCTACATCTCATGACACAAATGAGTGCAAGATCTTCCGTCAGCAGATACAGTCGGCCATTGAGCAAGGCAGACTCAAGTTCGAAGTCCCGGCGAAGCCGGTAAAGCCGAAGAAGATTGATCAGCATCCTTTCCCTGCTAACATGGTTGACACGGGAAGAAACTCACTTCAAACCAAGGTGCTGACATCAGAATCGGCTAGAAGAAGCGGCGCCGTGGATCCCAGAAAGCAGGTCACGGTGGACGATGTCAAAGGGAAAAGATGGGTTGAAGACGAGGGCAAAGGATCAGAAAGACCGCATAGACGTGTCACTTCCCAATTCTTACTCAGCAAATATCCGCGACAGCAGGAAAGGTCGAGACACCACGATGAGATGATACGCCAACACGAAGATCATTGGCGATGTCCGTTTTTCATCCATTGCTGGGAAAATGACCTCAGATTGCCATCAGCCGATAATTGCCCTGAGTGCAGCGGATCAAGCTGCAACGATCGCCCGCTCAAAAGATCGCGCTCCAGAGATAGAGGATCAGAGCCGATCAGCAGAAACTGGCGCGAACAAGAAGGTTGGCGCCTTTCAGTGCTTGATCGGCTGGGGGGCAGAGCTGACCGGTGTGACCGGTCGAAGGGCAGGATCAACCAGCAGAAGCGACTGGGGGGCAGAGCCAGCGTACACGATCGGTTAGAAGAAATAGCTGGTGCTAGGGTGTCGGATGAGAACCCCCCAGGAAGGGAACCCGACTGGGAGCACGCCAAACCACCGGCCAAACCAGTAAACCCCAGGTGGTGCCCTAATGGACTGTCTAAATCTCAAAAACGAAGGATCCAACGTTTGCGCCAATGGGAACAACAAGAGGAAGAGCAGAGGCAGGTGCTGGATAAGAAAAACGATAGGTCTCGGGTCTGGCGCCCCAAGAGAAACAACAACAAGGAGGGCGACAATCAAGAATCGGCAACTGATGTCAACATGGTGTACATATTGCCGATGGAGTTTATGGCGCCCGCCGATCGAGATAAAGCGACAAGGATGGAGGAGCAGATGGCGCAGTTGATCGAGTGGGTTGTAATGACCTTTGGGTTAAAGAACGCCGGTGCCACATACCAGCGGGCTATGAATTATATCTTTCACAAGCTCATTGGTGTATCGGTGGAAATTTACATCGACGATGTTGTGGTCAAGTCGAAAGGTCATCAGGAACATCTGGCCGATTTACAAGAAGTGTTGGAGTGCACAAGGAAGCATGGGTTGATTATGAACCCGAACAAGTGTGCATTCGGCGTATCGGCTGGGCAATTCTTAGGATTCATGGTCCATGAGCGCGGGATAGAGGTCAACCGGAAGACCATATCCGCCATCAATAAGGTTGTGGCCCCGCAGAATAAAACGGAGCTGCAGTCCCTCATCGGCAAGATCAATTTTATTAGAAGATTCATATCCAACTTGTCCGGGCGTATTCAAGCTTTCACTCCTTTGTTGAAATTGAAGCCCGGTCGGGAATTCGTGTGGGGAGAAGAACAACGCAAAGCGTTAGAAGATATCAAGCAGTATCTAATTTCGCCGCCAGTGTTAGTCCCGCCACAGCCCGATAAGCCGTTCAAATTATACTTATCGGTTGATGAACAAGCTATCGGATCGGCGTTAGTACAGGAGTTCGAAGGAAAAGAACGAGTGGTATATTATGTCAGCAGAAGACTCCTGGACGCCGAAACAAGATATTCCCCGGTGGAACGGTTGTGCCTGTGTCTATATTTCTCGTGTACCAAGCTCAGGCACTATTTGTTATCGGCAGAGTGCATAGTCGTATGCAAGGATGATGTGGTAAAATATATGCTATCACTGCCGATTTTGATAGGACGGATTGGAAAGTGGATCCTGACTCTATTAGAGTTTGACTTAAGGTACGAATCGGCCAAGGCTGTCAAGGGTCAAGTAATGGCCGATTTTGTGGCTCAACATTGTGGACCGGAAATTGCTGTCGTCGAACCGGTTCCATGGACTCTATACTTTGATGGTTCTTCGTGTGGAGCCGGATCGGGAATCGGCATCATTCTTGTATCGCCTCGGGGGGCAAGCTATGATTTCTCTCTGCTGATAGAAGCATCCGCAACTAACAACCAGGCGGAATACCGAGCCGTCCTAAAAGGTATCCAATTGTTAAGGGAAGTCAAAGCAGATGCAGTCGAAATTTTCGGAGATTCCATGCTCATCGTAGATCAATTAACGGGGAAATCTGAATGCAAAGATGATATCTTAAGGATTTACTATGAAGATTGCCTCCAGCTGTTAAAGTAATTCAAGTCTGCGGTGATTGAGCACATTCCCAGAAATTACAATGAAGAGGCCAATAGGCTTGCCCAACACGCGTCCGGATATCGGCCGATTCAAGGGGCCATGATTCTGGAACTCGCGGCCGACGATTGGCGAAAGGAGATTGCCGATTACTTGAAGGATCCATCTCAGAAGGTGGATCGGTGAGTGCGTTTTCAGGCCACGAAATATGTGTTACTCGAAGACGATTTGTTTTACCGGACGATTGATGGGGTTCTTCTCAAATGCCTGGGAACGGAAGAAGCGATGGTCCTGATGGGGGAAATCCATGAAGGTGTATGTGGAGCCCATCAATCGGCTCACAAGATGAAGTGGATGATATGAAACAATGGGTATTATTGGCCAACGATTCTAAAAGATTGTTTCGAATATTATAAAGGTTGTCAAGACTGTCAGAAGTTTGGCAATGTACAGCGCGCGCCAGCTTCGGCTATGAATTCGGTAATCAAGCCATGGCCGTTCAGAGGTTGGGGAATAGATCTCATCGGGCAGATTCACCCTCCATCAAGCAAAGGGCACAAGTTTATATTAGTAGCCACTGATTATTTTACCAAATGGGTGGAGGAAGTTCCGTTGAAGACCGTGACATCGGCCGATATGATCAATTTTGTTAAGAACCACATTATTTATCGGTTCGGTATTACTCAAACTATCACAACTGATCAAGGAACGATGTTCATCTCAGGGGAGTTCGGAGAATTCACCGCCGATATGGGGATTAAATTGTTGAATTCTTCTCCGTACTATGCTCAAGCCAACGGCCAGGCCGAATTATCCAATAAGGGGATAATCAAGTTGATCAAGATGAAGATAGAGGAACAACCCAAGAAGTGGCACATTTCTTTGGCTGAATCTCTATGGGCTTATAGGATGGCTTGCCACGGGGCCACTAAGATATTTCCTTATCAGTTGGTATATGGTCACGAGGCAATCTTGCCTTGGAAATTAAGGACGGGGTCAAGGCGTATATCGCTTCAAGATCAGTTGACGGCTGATGACTATTCCTTTCTCATGAAGGAGGAGCTCGATGATTCAGCGGGTCAACGATTGAGGGTCTTGATTAGCATCGAAGAAAACAAGAAAAGTATGGCCAGGTGGTATGACAAGAAGGTCAAGGTTAAACAATTCTCCCAAGGAGATTTGGTATGGAAGTTAGTGCTGCCGATAGGGTCTAAGGATCATAAATTCGGTAAATGGTCGACCACTTGGGAGGGGCCGTATAGAATCGGCCGATGTGCTCCGGGAAATGCATATATACTAGAAACTATCGAAGGGGAAGAATTCGCAAGAGCCTTAAACGGAAGATATCTGAAGAGGTACTATCCAAGTATATGGGTGGGTGCATAACTTACGGAAAGGTGCATCAAGACAACGTGGCCAACTCCCATTGGCTCTTGTCTATATAGCCGATGTAAAAATGACATTGCCTTAAGGAGGAGACATTTTGATTCAGTCTGACCGATTCATTATTCGGTGAAAATAGCAGAGTACATGGCCGACATGGTACAAGTCACCCTTAGAATAAAAAGTACAAATATATCTATTGATCACGCTTTTTCTTGATCTCTCTCTCAATCCGGCCTAATTTTATCAAAAGGCGGATGCTCTTATCCTTCAGATCCTCCATGGTGGCTTCAGCCTCGACTTGATGAGGGAGTGGATGACTCCTGTCAAGAGGTGGTTGGGATGTTCCCGCTGCAGCATCTTCAAGGGCAACTGAGCGAGGGAGTGGATGACTCCTTTCAGTTGGCGGTCGCCTAGAGCAGTTAGCGTCTATATGGTCCCAGACTTTCTAGACGTCAGCAGGAACATGATCTTTGAGTTCTTCAAAATGAGCTTTTATCAGATCTATGTCCGCCTGCGACAGTGGTTCGTCCGAATGTATAACTTCAATCGCTCGTTCCAGACTGGGACTAAGGCGTTTCGGCTAAAAAAGGAGCAAACAACTACCCAGTGTCAGAGCGATTGAGATGTCAAGGGAGGAAATAGAAGAGGGTTCGTACCTGGTTGACAGAGAAGGAGGAAGACGAAGAAGACATCTTGATGTCTAGCCTGGGAGGATAAAGATCGAATTATTGGAGGGGAAGAAAATGGGTAATACAGACGCCTTTGGAAACGATATGGGATCTCATACTTATAGAAGGAAGGGGGTAAAGAGATGGTAGGATGCGTCCCATTGGAGTAAAGGCGTTAATAAATGAAGAGCTGCCAAAGAAGACGGTCCAAGTTTGAATCTGCGCGTCAACATTAAGAGGGCATTAAATGTTTACAGGATTTTTTACAATTCACCCAAGGAGGGCATCAATAGTCGAATCGCTCGTTACCTAATTTGATCGGTCGAGTCTACAATTCTTTGGTTGTCATCAGCTGATCCGGGGACTTCTGGCATATGATGATGGATTTTTATTGCTTCACGGGCCAGGTTATATCTTTCTTGCTTCAGCTCGGCGATGACAGATGGAAGGTCTTGGAGTCTTTTTTCTTCAGCAGCTATGGCCTTGGTCACCTGCTCCATCTCTTTGGCTAGCTCTGCCCTTCGCTGTTTGAGGCAATCTATGGCGCTGACGATAACTGGATGGGAGTTCTCAAGGAAGTTGATTCGCTGATGCACCTCTTGGGCTCGGTGTTTGTAAGAGTCTTCTTCCTCGCGGGCTTTCGCTAGCTTGGCGCGATCGGCCATATGGTGCAAGGCCCTGAACACTGAAGTCTGCATTGACTCTATATATGCAGCAGGATCCAGAGCCTCTGTCGCTTCCTCTGAAATTCGGCCTCTGATTTCATTAAGAAGTCGCTAAATCGACGAGGCATCTCCCACTAATCGGCCGATATCATCTTGGAGGAGGGTCCGCATACTCTCGAGCTTGGCACGAACGTCATCAAGAATTGAGCTCGATGTGACTTGGTGTCAAGCGACCTCTTCATCGTCAGAAAGGGGAACCGCGAAGGAGAAAAGACTGTTATTGGGAGTGTCTTGCTCCTGTGAAAGAATATAAAAAAGTAAAAACACGGATTAGCAGACAGTAAGGGGGAATCGGCCGATTTGGGTGATAAGTTCCTTACCTCTTTGAAACGGATTTCCCTTGCTTGCGCCTGCGGAAGTACCACCCTCATCTCGGGAACCGGCGCGATCGGCTCATCAGAAGAAGAAGACTCGACGATTATCAGTGTCCTGCTCGGGCCAGCCTCCTGAAAAGGTATGGGAAGCAGATTTTATGAGTATACTGCGAATAATTAAGTCTGATGATATAAAATGCCTGCCATACCTCTGTGAGTCTTCCGGCCAATGTTTGTTGGGGAGGTACAATCGACGCACCCAGATTGGCCTGCATCAAAAATCGGTTAGTTTTTTTTGAAGGTCAAGGAATTGAGTTAAGAAACTCTACCTCCGTGAGGGAAATCGCTGGCGTTTCAGCTTCCGCTTGGGACGTAGCCGATTGCTGCGGAGACTACGCTGGGACAATTCGTGCATCCTGGTAGAAGGAAGAAGTTAATATTGATAGGATACTTCAAAGTATGTGAAGTATGCGGAGTTACCTGAACAGCTTCTACCAGCAATGATGCAGCGGCCGCTCCAACTTCTGTAGCAGTCTGGAGATCGACCTCCTCGGCAATCGGCAAAGTCGGCGCAGTTGGAGGTTCAGCCGATGTCGCCGCCAATTGATCAGCCGGTTCTATGCGGGCACGTACTCGGCGGCTCGTCTTCTTTAAAGTGGGCCTTTTCGGTGTTTGCTTCCATCGACCGCTGGTGATGTCTTTGATGGTCGGGGCGTGATGGCCGATAAGTGGAAATGGTGTGTATGGGCGATTGCTCTCTATCGGCCTACCACTTCGGCTCCGCGTCGGGGGAATTTGTCTTTCGGACTGAAAAGAGAAATACGAGTTAATGGCCAGATTGTAGCATAAAAAGGGATAATGTTGAAATCGGCTGGGAGAAGGGAAGTACCGCTGCATTTGAATCGATGTTGTCTGGGTCCAGATTATTACAATATGTTGAAGGAGACGAACAGAAGAGGTACTGCTTCCATTCTGCCCACCATAGTTTGAATTGTTGGACGGCAAAGGGGGCCACTATCCAGTTGTTTAGGTCGATGGTACTGGAGTTTGGCACTAGATTGCACAGCCGACTGTAATCGAGGCTCTTGGTGAGTTCATCTCGGAATTTTGCACGGCCGGCAAAATAGACTTGAATCGGCAGCTGACCAAAGCCGAATTGCCATGCTGCGACTGATGGGTTGTAAAATTCATAGGTTGGAAAGTCTTTCCTAGAAAAGAAGTTTGTCGGTAAAATACCTGGCTTATCAGAATATCCATAAGATCACCATCAAAAGAGTTGGATGATGAATCATAACAGACGGAAAGCTCGAAAATCGGCTCTGTCATCTGATACGGATACCAGCTGGTGGTCTCTTCACTGAAGCCGTTTTAAAAACATATGAAATATTCGGCCGTTCGGGTGGCAGTGAATTGACAACCAGGGAAGACTGATGTTGCTTCTCCAAAAGAGGTGCACCGTCGTCGTATGGTGGGATTCTCCTCTGACTCGATATTGGGAAATATTTTGGTCTCTATCTGCCCACCATTTACAAGTTAAGCTAGAGGGTAATGAACCACCAAGGACCACCAGGATTACCAATCGGCTCCCCTTTTGATAATTTGATGCCGATTTGGTGCATCATATGGTAGGCCGATCCTAACAGATACTTCCCAAGGGGGATGGCGGATCCTATGGACAGGGTTTCTGCCAGAGCTTGTGTATTGGAGGAAGGGCCAACTGCTCTGCCACAGAAGAAATGCTTCTCTAGCCACATCATTAAGAACGCCGTATGTTCTCTCTCTGAAATCGTTCCGGTCCTAATGTTTTTGCTGATATACCCCTTCCACCCGTCGATTCCTTTTGTCTCTAGCCGATGGGTTAGTTTGGTCAGATAATCGAAGGGTGTATCAGGGGAAGAAATGTCAAGGCCGGTCAGCATCAGGACATCGGCCAGGGTTGGAGTCATAGGTCCGTGCCCAAAGAGAAACGCGTTGAGCGCGTCGGACCAGAAATAGGAGGCCGCTATCACCAAGGTTCATTTTTCTCCATTTGGGACAAAGAGAGATTGATGCACTGGCCGATTTTTAACTCATCCCACTGAACTCTCTTGGAGTTTGCTAATCTTTGGTACCATTCTTTCCAGCCAGGGGTTTCATTCGGCCAAGATCTAAAAGCACCTGACCACTGACCCAAATCCATAGGTGATTGCTTGAAAGGAATTCTATGGGTTTCTAAGTTGATCAAATCAGTTGGGTCTGGATTCCCCATAGGGCCTAAGCAGATGAGACCAGGGGTTTCGGAAAGGGAAATAGTGATTTGATGCCTAAATGCCTAAAAAGGGGGAAAAGGGAAAAACTGAAAATGGATCTAAAAAGTGCCTGAGTAGTAAAAGGTAAAAGAGGAACAGTTTCGGATGATTACCTCCGGAATGAAACTCATCGTCGCCAATGGAGTCACCGATGGAGTCGCCGATGGGACCGCCGTCGCCGAGGGAGTTGCTAGCGGAACCTCCGCGGTTGGTGGAGTTGCTGATGGCGCCGCCATTGGAGGGATGAAGCAGATTGCAGGCGTGAGAGAAATCGCCGGATGATGCGGTTGGAGACCGAGAGGGCGCTGGGAGAAGATGAACAGTGATTCGCTGGGGAGGAGATTACTAGGCTCGTGGGGAAGGAGTGGCGAAGAACGCTGGTACTTAAAAAAATAGTCCGAGAGAGAAAGGGTAAAGGCGGGATTTTTGCCGCGCCGTCTACACGAATTCGAGGGGAACAGTTGTCTCAAGCACGCAGTTCGAGAAGATTGCAATCATCATGTAGAAGACCGCGAAATGGAGGGAGATTTTTTGCTGTGATTGTTTTGGAGGAGAGATTAAAAAAGAATTTCGAAGTAAAAGTCATGTTTTACTCCGAAACTGGGGGGCATGTGTTGACGCCGGATTTTGACACGTGTTGAATCGGCGTTAGGAAAGGAATAGACTGGTCGATGCAGCAGATTTAAAGGCTACAGTTTGGAATCGGCCGATTGAGGCTACAGTTAGGGATCGGCCGATTGGCGATGCAGCTTGCGTCGACAGATAGGGGGATGAAGCCAGTGGAATCCCAACAGAGGATCCCAGTCAAAAATGACCTGACGTTGGTCAAAGAACGATGCCGACTCGGTCGTGAAGCAATGAAAAGAGTCCGGATTGGACTAGGAGATGGCGGCAGAAGATTCTACGGGAGTCCGTTTCCTTTAGGAAAATATTATAGATATAGTAGTTTTCTATTTAAATTAAGTTTGTAACGGATTATAATCGATCGGGAATCTTAGTCCTACGGTATAAATAGGAGCCGTCAGGGTTTTATAGGAGCGATATTAATCAATCAACATAAATAATCTACTTTTCAATCGTACTTTACTTTCAAGTCAGTGACTTCGCCAATACTTCCTTTTCTTTTACGAGTTCGTACGGATTGGCAGGGCTGCATCGACACGATCTCCGGCCAATTGGTAGGTTCCTCTTATCGAATAACATCTAAGCTTTAACTTCGGGCGCATCATCGTTGTTTCATTTAGATTTATTCACTAGTTATCGATATTTACCAGAATTATCGGTTTTACCTATTGTTCTAGTTTTATCATCAGTTATCCAGCTTGAGATCGAAACTATCGGCTTTATCATTGCTTTCCCTCATTTATCATCATATAGCCGATTAGATCTATTTCAAGTGTTGCATACGTAGCGATTGTTTAAGTTGCTCCAGTAGTTTTCTTTGCAATCGTCACGTGATTATCGGCTGATCCATAGCCGGTCATCTTCATAGCAAATCGGCCGATTCGCTGATACGCTTTTCGGGACAGATCGGAACCTCAGCCGATCGGAACCCCGGAATTTAATACGTTTATTTCCTTGTCAATCAACAGGTCAAATTGACTGGCACGCCGCGCGAACCGCACCAGGGCAATCACCCGAACAGGAGTTAAGTAGATTCTCCCGGGTCGTGTGTCCGACGCTGAAGGTCATCGACCAATTCCTGGCCGATTTTTAGCGCCAACAATTGTGTTCATTATTTCTTTTATTGGTGGGTGTATATCTCCATGATTTCCATCCATAAATTCATTCCAACGCCATATCTTTATATTCCGCAAGTAATTATTATATCTTGATATTTGAGGTGAACTGTCCCATGAGAGATAATGAGTATATATAGAAAAAATATTAAACTAACAAGAAAACAATACAAAATATTACATATATTAATATCCGTGAAGATACGAAGTCTGGCTAAATCTTTCTTTGCACATTAATGTTTTATTCTATATAGCTGTACTGATCCCCGTTCTATAAGAACCCACCATCCTACTACCAGCGGCAGCACAAATCCTATAGATTGTGGCATTTTCCTTTGTGTTTTCTTAGCTGGTGTTCCGACCATGGAGGATCAAACATGGGAGGCCTACTTCACCGATACACCTCCTCCTGAACCTAGCCTAGCCAAAATCATCACAGATCTACGGAACAGAGTACCAGTGAGCCCCATTTTTGTCTGCCTGGTATGCAACAAAGAGTCCAGCTCCCAGCAGCACATGGCTGTGCATTGCAAGAAACATGTCCAGGCAGGCATGGCTAAGGGGACTGTTAAGCACATCAAGTATTATCCAGACCGCACTACATGTCATTTTTTCGGCATTAATCCGCAGCCAACGACTCCTCAAGATTCTGGATCTGCAAATCGGATTAAGCAAGTACCCATGCCAAGTTACAAAACTGTTCTTTATTATGCTGGCAATGCTTTCGTGTCACACCTAGCAAGTATGCTTCCTGAGAACCCTAACGGAGTTGGTCCAATCATAGCCCCCATTGGAAACAGGTCCAGCATTCTGACACTTCGACTGGGTTCTACTCGTGGTACCATAGCTGGTGACTCGGAGGGGATGACATTCCCGTTACCTGGCTCATCAAGCAGTGCCAACAACATTCCCTCTGGTCACGACCCCAAAGGGAAAAAGGTGATCTCAGGGACACAGAGTTGAAGGAAGCGAGAAGCTAGAGATTCCGTCTTAAAACTTTAGACTTTTGTTGCATCATTTATCTGTTTTATGTTTCTAAAGTTCTATTGTGGAACTAATTTGTTGTGTGAGATGTATCAGTAGTTTGATGTGATTTGTATCATTGTGCTGCATGCAAGTTATACTTGCTAATAATATCATAATCATGGAATACTAGCTTCTCTTCATCGGTAATAATGAAGTTAGCATCATAACTCTATTTTTTTCCTTAATATAATTTAACATGCGAAAGCTCTATCCATCTATTATTCCAAATTGTAATATGACGAGTTATTTACAATGGTGAAACAAACATTTAGTATTTAGTCTCCTTTGGAGTTTTGCATTGCTTATTGTATGTCATAACAAATTTGTCCAAGATCTTTTAAGAAGAAACATATAATTCCATCGTCTTCATCAATATAACCACGGATCGGAATGGCCTAATATTTTCTAGAATGTTTAATGCTTTGGTAGGATGCTCTTGTATTTGGTAGGATGTTTAATCCTATTTGACTTCCTTGGAACAGAATATTGTATATGTGTCTAAAGGAATGTCATCCAGGCAAGTAGTCCACAATCATGAGTATGATGTGGGAATCACATCCAGAGAGAATGCTTCTAGTACCAGTCAAATGGTACGGTTAGTACCGGCTGTCGCAGCCGGTATTGCGGCACCGGTTGCAGCACTCGGTACTGAACGCGCCACCCAGAAAAAAGGAAAAAAAATCGGTCACCCCTGGGAGGCCCGCACACGCGCTCGTCGCCACAAGTCATGCGAATTTTTCACGCGTAAATGCGTGTGTGCAGCCGCTAGGATTCAAACTCACGACCCCCGGCCTCGCGTGTAGCTTCTTTACCATCTCACCTACGCATCATATGTGACTGGGTGGGAGATGCTTTTCTTTTGTAGTAACCTGTGGAGGTCTATTTAGTATTGGGCCAAAACACCGACCGGTACTAAATGTCACCCTTTAGTACCGGTGGTGTCATTGAACGGTATTAAATGGCCGCGCCATTTTAGTGCCGGGCCAGAACACCACCCAGTACTAGAAGGTGACATTTAGTACCGGTCGGTGTTTTGGTCCGGAACTAAAATAGTTCCGAGGGCTTTCAAATTTAGAGCCGGTACCAAATTTAGAGCCGGTACTGAAATGGCTTTGTGCCACCTTTAGTACCGGGGTAAAGAGTGACCGGTACTAACCTTGTGCAATATGTTGGACTTAAAAGTATACATCATAGAGAACAATAATGGCTTCTGCGCATGGCCAGGTATACTCCTTGTATCAAAGTTAGAGCGATCACCCTTTTTCTGAAGCTAGGAAATGAAATATCTTTCAAAAGAAATATAAAGTGTGCATTTAATCTTTTAGAAACGTAAATGCAGATTCTCAGTTTCTAGTAACATGAAGAAATTGTTTTAGTTAACAGCGAACCATACAATTTACTTAAGTAAATATGCACTAAGCTTGAGAAATTAAGATAATTACTAATCAAAATATATATTTTATCACATCTGTGTATGCAAACTTCATATTTCTTATCAAAATAATAAAGTGAAATTCATTGAATGCGACACCTCTATATCCTGGAGACCTCTTTTAAGACTTTACCTATACCAGTGACCCCAACACTCTGCATCTGATGAAAAACGCCATAAATTAACAAGAGAGAAAAATCAGGGCAAGTATAGCAACATGCATGGATATCTACAGCATCATAAATGAAATGATAGTCACCATAAGGTAGTCAACTAATTAAGACCGTACATGTCTAAGGCAAATTTCACTTCAAGTAATCCTTATGCACTTGGAGATCCATCGAACATTAGATGTATTGTAACAACCTGGCCTAAGAAAACGTTAAAGTTCACTCTACACGTTGAATGGACCACACCTGCTAACTAACTCTCTTGCATTTTTATCCTCGCTTCGCGCAAAAGGTTGCAAACGGAGTTAACTGCTTCCTCAGACTAACTATTTAAGTTGATCTAGCTCATCTTGCCTAGGTAATATGGAACTAAAGGTCCCTAGCTGCTGCTAGTGCTCCCAGCACTAGCACGCGCGCTGGGCCAATTCTTGGCCATACAGACACACGGGCTGGGTTGTTACATGTATAGAGAAAGAGGGGCATCTCAGAGTTTACCCACAAGAATTTTTCTACCTTCTGGAGTGCAGTTTAGTTACTATAATGACAAGATAATTAGGAACACGATCCACAAAACACATGTAGGTGCCAAACAAAAGAAGCGAACATAAACTGAAAACAATAAAACAAGAACTGAATAATATGGGATCACGAGTGATGCATGGTGGCAAATGTAAAGATACTGCAGCCGGCCAATTAGATACAATAGAATTTCGATACCAAGTGGCCCATTCAAAATAAAGTCCTTTACTTTCATTTTCTTCATATGTAAACATTTGGCTATTTTCTTCACAGCTAAATAATAGAGTCCTCAAGTGTATATATTTTCTGATATACTTGTATACATAAATGCATCTTGCATGATCAACCACAAAGCAAGCAATACTAGTGTGTTTTGGGAAATTGATTCTCACGTGCATATATTACTATAATCTCTTCATGTTCCAGGCGTTTGTTTGTAGGATATTTGATGGAACAACGGAACACTCATACATCTTAGTTTGGGAGAATTTTTGCACTACGTCATGATGTGGCATATGGTACATAATGGAAGCATCGATATCGATATTGGTGAGAGTTCGTGAAAGCAAATAACAAGCTTACATAATTCACTACTACGAAAAGGGGTTTTAGGGGCGATTGAAAACCTATTTCTAGGGGCGGTGCGGTACCCGCCCCTGCTTCTCGCAGCTAAAAATAGTTGTTTGCACGGGCGGGTCACGCGTCCACCCCTGCCCTAAATCGCTCCTGAAAATGCATTTTCAAGAGCGGGTGATGCCATCACCTGTCCCTGAAAATGGTGGTCATTTCCAAGGGCAGGTGATGATGTCACCCGCCCCTGAAACGATATTTTCAGGGGCGGGTGATGGTGTCACCCACCTCAAAAAATACTTTTCTAGGGTGGATCGGATGCTACAGTAACAGTTTACCTTTTGATCCATCCCTAGGGAAAAAACGAGCATTCCTACAAATCGTTTTTTATAGTGATTTCAGCTCATCTAGGTCTAGTTTTTTTTCATTTGGGCAAATTCCTTTGGTATTTCAATAGTTTGCCAAAGTGTGACACCCGGTTTTAAGGATAAAACCAAATGCATAACTATATGTATGTCAGGATCAAGTTTCATATATATAGTGACTTTAATAGTGAACAATCAGTGACAATGTTAGGAGTCATGAAAAAGTGAATTACAACGACTTAAAAACCTACCAGAGTTTTACAGCATGAGAATAGATGCTAGAAGAATTTGAAAATTCTCAAAAAATCTAACGATGGATAAACACTTTCTAAAAGATATCCACAATCTAAAATTAAATTTTTTGGAGTGTGACACAAAGATAGTTGTAACATCCCAGCATGACAGCAGAATACTATATGAAATTAACACAATATGCTATAACAACACACTACCATCATAAACCAAGATCTCGAAGCATCAAATGCCATCTAAATTTAGCAATACTTTAGATCTTTTATGGTGGCATAAATATAGCAAACATAATTACATAAACCATATATAGTTCAGCAACTCCAATTGATTATCAAGTAAAAATAAATTAAGACTCCAACAACACATGGGTCCATAGCATGTGTATATCCAAAAGTGCACGTGTTGGTACACCCATTCCGAAACGCATTCTCCAAGCTCAAGTACCTGATCGAGAGGGGAAAACAAGCGTATGAGATTTATGAAAAACCTTAGCAAATAAACTTCTATAACAAGACAATTTGGATCACATTTGAATTAAGCAACAATGTATTTCATGCTATGCTAGAATGGCATATAAAATTACCACTACTACAGAAATGCTTTTTAAGGGTGGGTAAAACTGCATTTGTAGGAGCGGGTGCGGTACCCGTCCCTACTTCTCGCAGCTAAAAATGCTATTTGTAGGGGTGGATAACGCGCCCGTGCGGGTCGCCCCATCACCCGCCCCTAGTAACCGATTTCGAAAACAAAAAAAATTGGCCGCGCTGGCCCTCGTCCGTGATGCCGCGCGCCGAGTGGCTCCCACAGACGAAGACGGCGGCCAGGCGGCCGGCGACGGCCATCGCCATGAGGCGCGCGTCCGTTGCCTCCTTGCCCTCGAAGGTCCTCTCGCGGGCGTCCCCGTCGTGGCCCATGAGGTCGGCCTCGTCGTCGTCGTCCTCGCTGCCAAGGTACTCCATGTTGAGGTCGAGCACGGCAGGGGTGGGCGGGGCCAGCACGGCCTTGGAGGCGCGGATGCCGGCGAGGAGCCTGAGCCAACGGTGGGAGACGCAGGCGGAGGCATAGCGCGCGGGCGCCCCGGACGCGGCGCAGGACCTCGAAGAGACACTCCGGGAGCGCGTCCAGGAACGGCTCCTCCCTCCGCTTCTGCCGCTTGGGCGCCGTGTCACCTAATAATCCAAGAAACGATGCAAAAATCAATAAGCACAAGCCAAGAGGAGCAAATCCAATCGATTCCCACACCAGTAGCTACAAATCTTCGAAATCTTAGCCAAAAAGCAAGGATCTTTACCTCTGTATCCCTAAAAGGGAGACATGCCGAGCACCGCCCTGCCCCCACGCGCCACCGCCGGCACACCTTGCCCGGCCGCCGCAGCCTCTGCGCCAGGCCGCAGCCGCACGCCGCCGTGGGAGACAAGGCCGGGCTGGCGTCGCGCCCCAGCATCGCCCTTCCCCACGCGCCGTCGCCAGCACATCTCGCCTGGCCGCCACGTCCTCTGTGCCAGGCCGCAGCCGCGCTCGAGCCGTCCCTGAAGCCACGCCGCCAGTCCCGGCTCATCGCCGCGCCGCTACGGCCGCCGCTTGTCCCGCTCGCATGCGGTGCTCGCTGCGTTTGCCAAGAGGAGGGCCGCCGGGGGAGACGGCCGGCCGGAGTGAGAGAGAAAAGGTTGAGAATATAAGGTTGAGATAGAAAGAGAGGGGAAGATAAGATAGGGCTGCGGTGCGTGGGGTGAGGAAGAGAAGATAAGGTTGAGAGAGAGAGGAAGATGACTTCATTTATTTTGAACAGAGCTGGTGGGAATATTGGTTGGGACGGGTGATCATTAGACCCGCCCCTAGAAATGCTATTTTCAGGGGTGGGTGACGCCGCCCCTAAAAATAGTGGTCATTTCTAGGGACGGATGACGCCATCATCCGTCCCTAAAAATGCACTTTTAAGGACGGGTCAGATGCTACAGTAACACTGCTCTATTTGTAGGAGCGGGTCCGTAGAAAAAAAAGAGGCATTTCTACAAATCATTTTTAGTAGTGTACAAGGCAGTAATGATTAAAATTTGGTTGCAATGATAACCTAATTCATAGAATAATCCATATTGAACCTTTGCTCGTGAAGGAACACATCCCACATTTATACACCGATGCCAAAAACAATATCTATATACCAATATCAAATGTCTATTTATACGTGAATGCTGAATGCATACGATGCAATGCAAGGCATGTATACTATAATCCACCGTCTTGTACCCAACTAATATAGTAGGAGGGATGCAATAAGTTGCAATTTCTCAATGTGCACTACTATACTAGCATGGTGCCATGACTCTGGGCACTAACACACAAATCCATATGAATACTAACAAGGATGATGCAAATACAAGAGTGCAATGCAAAAATGAATGGCATATAAATCTGTAACCGGATAAGACAAATGTAATACCATAGGCAATAATGTGATAGCATTTTCTGGGTCATAGAATAACCTCAAATTCAAATCATATTTCTTAATGTAGATATTAAATTTACTTTCCTCTACCAAGATCACGAACATGAGCTAAGCATGATCCGAAGCTGCAACACCTGTTTGCAAAGCACATCTCAGAATAGATACTCATAAAAAAATATACAAAAAACCTAAATATTCGACCAACAGAAGCAGTGCTGCTTTTTACATTTTTTTTGTGAGAAACTACTTGTCCCAAAAATTCTAGTAATTCAGCAGTAGCTACAAAACATAACAATTTACAACTCTTATGATATAACAAGCACGTGATATACAGGGTTGTTTCTAGTAATTTGGGGCCTCAGGGAGAAATGAAAAATAAGGCCCGAAAATTTGAATAACAAATATTTTCCTAATATAACAATTTAACAAAGACATACTCCCTCTGATTTTTACATGTAACTAAAATTTATCTAACTTTGATCAAATCTATAGAAAAATATAACAACATCTATACTACAAAATATATGTATTATTAAAATATATTTCATAATAGATACAATGAAATAAATTTGGTATTGTAGATGTTATTATATTTTTCCATAAATTTGATCAAAGTTGGATAAGTTTGACATACAACAAACATAATACATCATTTTAAAAAATGGAGGGAGTATTTCACACAATTATAAAACTTCAATATATCTCGTTGGATACGATGTTTAGAAATATATAAATATTAACGCTAAAAATGGTAAACATAGTACTGACATGAGATGTCGACATTTATTATTTCCTAAATGGAGCAAAGGACAAGGCAGTCGTATACAACACCCAGCAGAACGCACAGACGGTGGTCGCGTGGATCAACAGGCGAACAATCTAGAGTGTCACGCAACATCGCAATCTATACGTACGCGTCTTTACCCTCTATGGGGGACCCTGTGCCAATGCCTACGAAAACCCTCGTCGATGGGCTTGGAGACATAACTGAACCTTTCTGATGACTGGACAACGTCAGTCCACTAAACCAATCATAACTAGAGTTATACTCGACATCATACAGTGCTCTTTATGTCGTTGGAAAGATTATGGAATTTACTAGAACTTTCGTGCATATCGTCACCGAAGATTCAGACCTCCGTATGGCGTAAATCAGAGTGAAACTAATATTACCCAACTGAAAATTGACAAAAACAATTATTTCATCAAGTGAGAACCATATCTTCATGGAAACATGAAACTGCCAAAGTTTGAGACTATAATATTCCTTCTACAGTTTTTAGCCACACATAAATAGCCCTAATCAGTGCCTAATGCGCAACCGTGCGATCTGGAAAATTAGCAAGAACTAATTACGAGGCTAAAGCCCTTACCCCCATCATGGATTCCCATAAAGACAGTGCAGAAAAGTGAAAGCTTACCTCCACAACATGTATGAAGAAGATCCGCGATAATTGTAACAACCCATCCTCCAAACCCACATTGCCTAGCTCTTCCGAGGGACGAGCCCATATAAACATAGCACCCTACTTACACTTTTATCATCGCTTCATTTAAAAGGGTTAACCCGAAGCTTCTATGGTTGGAGAACAAATAGTGTTTATAAGCTGGCTCTACCCTTACTCAACTAATAGTTAGGTGGTACTAAACATGTGCACACAATACTCGTGGGTCACTACATCACATCCAAAATTGATGGGGTGTCATAATGGTTATCCTCCTTGTTCCCATCTCCCTCGTGGGATCCTTGTCAGCGACACCTAATGATGGGAACATGAGGTGCCGATCTTCCGTTAGGAGGGCAAACTACCGATTGTCGACAACCCGACACAAGCGATCCAGTGTTCGATCAACAATACTTGAGCCTGCAATCGAAGCATCTTTTGGTGTTTCTTATGCCCAAAAGAATTGACATTCCGCAAGCACACGGAATTGTTGATGTAACATTTCACCTTGAAGTATTCCAAGATATTGTAAATTTTCTCAGGAAAGCACTATGGTTATGGTTAAAGAGTATCGAATAAGTGAATAATAAAGTTTACTAGTTATATCAACCAACTAACTTAACGAGGGTAAATTGGATATGACAGCTGAAGGTCTGGCAATGACCGTGACACAGGAGACTCTATCCTTAGAGCGGTAGGTAGCTAGGATTACAACGGGCAAGGAAAACTCCAAGAATACTTCTAAACTAATCGAGGCGAGCCTCACTAGACTAGAACTTGCTACTAACTAGATAATCGAGGCGAGCCTCACTAGACTAGAACTTGCTACTAACTAGATAACGGAAAACCAGAGCTTACTTCAAGGGCCTCAGGCAGGAACTCCAGATAGGGGTGTAAAGAGAGTTTCAGGCAGTCGACTACTACTCCTATGAAGCTACCTTAACGAGGTGGACTACAAGGGACGGACAGGACTGTCACCACCTGCCGTCTACCACAAAATTCCATAGGGTAGAACACACTTCAAGCTAGCACTAAGCCTATACACCACGTCTATTCTTAATGCTAGGATTTACCTTGATGCCTTCAAGAGAAATCCCCGTTAACCTAGGGAACTAACTTGAGCTTTCTAGTCCGGACCAGAATACCAGTAAGGTAGGATACTGATAAACAACATAGAAAATTAAGCCAAAACTAGAGGTAAACACTTCCACAACTCAAGTCAAGATAACTTGGAAAGATATATAAATACTGAAAGTAAAGCTGACTCGAAAGATAAAGAATATAACTATACTAATAAATGTTAAAGGGAAAGGGTACAAGAGTTATACCAGACTTCTTATGATGACTCTGGAATCCAAAGACAAGCTCGACTCGACTTTAACTCCCATACTACAACAACCTAACTCTAGAAAGTGAAAGAGAGTGAGAGCTCTTTTGGTGTGTGTCTACAAGTGATGAGTGCATCCCTATTTATAGTCTACAGGTAAAGAGGATGAGGTCGGTGCAGCGGTTAGGCTGTTGGCAACAAAGTGGGGTTGGCTGGCCTAGCGGAGGCTAGCCGGCCGTTGGATTTCATCGCCTTTCTTATGTGCGGTATTGATTGAGTCCGGAAGGTGGTTGCTCCAATTGCCAAGGGTGGTTTCAACTTCTTGGTGCAAAAGTGGAGGCCGGCCGGCTTAGGTGGGGCTGGTCAGCCTAAGACTTTTTGTCCCAGGACATCTGATCCACTACCTCTACTCTTGAACTCCCATGATCGATCACCTGCACGTTCAGTTGGTGGAGATTTCACGTGTTTCTCCTAAGTGTGGGCCATTCAATCTAAGGGAGAGGCCTTTCAATCCATCTGATGAAACCGACATTGGATGCATGGCTCAGAGGCAAGATAAGTGTGTTTTCTCTTCCCTGGATCAATGACGTGGCTTGGAGAAGATTTTTAGCCCGGCCAGCCTAGGAGAGGTCGGTTGGCCTGGGATGTTCTCCGTTTTGGCTGTCTTTTCCGCCATGTGTCCCTACAATCACAACTTAACGAAAATTTGTGGAACTTTATTATTTTAAGCAAAATATGTATTCAACATGATGTAAACCTCTATTTTATTCCTGAAAAGTTGATGATCAAGGTATGATTTAATGGCCATCAACAGCACCACGTCATCTCTTGGTTATCAACCGTGCACTGCCTGGTTGATCTCTCCATGAAGGCTAATCCTTGCTTGTGAATCAAAAAATACAAGCAAGAACAAGAAAGAACGCAACAAAGGTTGCAAATAAAAGATTACGCTCAAGAAATTGGAGTTTCACAAACCGATGACGGTGACACTTTCCAAGATAGATTGAATCTAAGAAAAAACCAACCCTAACTTAGATGGCGGCTTCTGAATATAAAGGTTTAGGATCAGCCAAGGAACCCTAGACATGTCCCTAATGGACTCCAACACGATACACAACCCAACGGCCCACAAGACGGTGGCGTAGCACCTTAAAAGATTCTGGACGCCCCCTTATTTTTTACGGTTCCTGCTGACTCAAACCTGATAATGATGTGGGACCGGCGGTATTGGAAATCTTATCTCCTTAGCTTTTTGTACATATGTATAACATTGATAATGGACTCTGTATGTGGCATGGGCGACGATTTTAAGGGAGCCTGGCCCAGGACTCCGAGTTGGACTCGAATTTGGTATGTTTTGGACCTCCAACTTGGCTTGAACGTCCTTGCTGGTCTTTTCCTCCTTCATGCCTCTCTTCAATTGCTTCATGGGCCTCTCTATTGTTTCTAATCACAATAATTTCATTACTTAGTAAACCATTCTTAAAATTACTTAAAGTGTATAGGAACAAGCTCACCTTATGATCTTCTTTAATGGTCATATTCATGTGTGTCATGCCCATATGACTTCTCTCTATCTTGAACTATTTCAAAACATGGTATTGTGATCATAGGCAGTGAGGAAAAGCATAAAATTAGATCAAAATGTCTAGAGGAGAATACATTTAACATTTTTTGAAATAGGACAGATGTGATGATGGATGACAGTTATGCTCTAGCTCTTCTCCTTCCATATCCTCTTTTCTAGTCATCTCTACAACACTAAAAATGAGGTGGTGATACGGGACATGATGGACACTAGGGTTAAGAGAGGGGAGGGGGTGCGCCTTGAAAATTAAGAAGGGAAGAAACAAAGGACCTGAGGACTCGGTCAAGGTCTAAGTCGCGACTGGAGGATTATTCAATAGGGTCGACTTGGGATTTGTAGCCATAGTTATTGTAGTGGCTTTGAAGAAAACATGGAAAAAGTGTAACTAGGTGACCTGATCTTTAATGAAGCCATGTGAATAGTCAAATGGGATGCATTCATGAGCTCTTCATCTCAGTTGTTTCAACCGATCATCCAAGCGACAAATCTCAAAATGACAACCTTTTCCCCCTCTTGAAGCGTCTAGTCAACCTTCTATGGTTTTTCTTCATATTCCCACTGCAAAATAAAACATTCTGGGTGCTACAATAGTGCACTCGTCAATGTAGTAATCCATATGGATACATGTCTAAGGAGTTGATACTATTGGTGTCAAGAAGTTTATGGAGTTAGGAACGAGATGTACCATTTCTATACTAAGGCTACTTGTTTGTGAACACCAAACTTGCTTATAGAGTTGAATAATCATGTGACGATAATGTAAATATATAGTGCCTATAATGATGTATACTGTCAGAGATGAACCATTGGTGCATATGATTATACTATCAGGGAACTCCTTGTAGTTTACCATAGAAGGTTGACATAAGTGAACACCAACTGTTTCCACTTCTCCACAGGTGGTTCGCAAAAGTGACCACCACCTCTAGTAACTACTCCCTTCGTTCCAAATTGTAGTTCGTTTTGGCAAATTAAGATACATAATTTTTTCTATGTATGTAGACACAATGTATATCTAGATGCATAGCAAAATTTATGTATCTAGATTTGCCAAAACGACCTACAATTTGGAACGGAGAGAGTAGTTTTCTACAAGATGTTAACATATGTCACCACCCTGTGGTATATCTAGTCATTGCCTGTGAAAATGTATTTCCGTAGGTTGTTAATGTATGTAACCATCAATAGAAAATTATTCCATAGAAACTATTTAAGTTATCCATTTCTATAGGCCTCGGATCGGCAACTGTGGACACGGGTTACCACCCACCTATTACAGAAACTATTTTGTAATAGTGCCAATACCAAGGTGGTAAATACCTCACCAAAATGAATTTAAGGTTTATGTACATTCAAATTGCCCACGTCATATTGAAGTTGCCCGGGTTGTTGAGTTATGTAGTTTTTTTTCTTAATAGTTCATATACCATTTTAGTTATTTATGTATACCAGTATGAAGCCTACCATTTAAATTGTTCTAGATCATATCATGTTTATGCAGTTGGTCCTTTAGATTGTTACTCATTTCTATGTGTGCTTCAATTATATTTCACCTATTACAAAAATTAAGCTTAATCAGCTACTATGTAAATGGTAGAATTCAAAGCCCACCTTTCTATTCTTTTCCATGATGTTCATGTCCATTGATAGCAGGATTGAGATAGGATTAACCGCACTTCTTTGCACACTTGCCTCATCATATAATAATTTACACTTGTGCTGAAGTATAGATGATGAGGTTAAAGCCTTTCACTTTCATGTTTAACTATGACATAGGGTTGTTAAAACCATTTTTCAATTTTCAATATATGACAATTGTAATTTTATATTTGTTGAGTACCATGTTTTATGGGGCTATTGTGATATCGACACTAAGGAAAGGAAAACGGCTGGGGTCGTTGTTGGGATCATCGTTGTCGCCATTGCCCTTGCTATTTTTAAGGCAGAACTGTAGGTATGGCATTCCCATGAAGATGTTCTACTATTTTTAGAAGTTTTAGAATGTGCGCATAGTGGCGTTTGTAGCCATTAAGGATAGGTTTAAGTTTTTCCCTCGTCGCTGTACTCAGCACGTGGTCAATCTGTGCAATCATCATCAATGGCAGTTTTACTTGATCTTAATGGCCTCGAACAAATAATAAACCCTCATATGAGTTTTAGAGAATTGGGAGATTTTCCATAACCATAAAGAACATCCCTCATCGGATTTAAGGCCATGAAGGAATCGAAGTTTCATTGTAACAGTTATTAAGTCATGTAATTTTGTGCATAATGTGTTCTCTTGAAGTTTAGGCAAACCTAACCACTGAATTGGACATTTTGGTCTAGTGGAAATTGTAGGAAATTTCATAATGTTTTAAGATTATTGCAATACATCTTCATATGATTTGCGGAGATCCAATGATGTTTTTTAGGTGTGATGTTCTGCAGTTACTGTCAAATTGTCATATTAAAGTTCACCTCGAGATTATCCTATGTTGGTGATTTTTACTATACTTTGGGACAAATAGAAAGTTGTAGGTTCCAATGTTATCTTTCTGATGGCACAATATGCGAATTTTTAGACATCAAGATTAAAGCATACAAAAAAGATAAGCAACAACGTTGCTGTCATGTAGAGAATTGTGTGAATTTTTGTGAGGATGTCATGTTCGGGAATAAGAACGCTTTAAATTATGTTTCTGTTTGCTAGTATATTTGTGTTGGTGCTGAGTTATATTTTTAAACGGGTGGTGCACCTTCAGATCATACTTAGCTTACGTTCTTGATCTTCGGTGAAGGCAAGTAGACGTTTGAATCTTTAAGATATGATTGAAATCCATTGCAATGTAACAAAGATAGTTTAGGAAAATGTTAGAGCTATTGTACATTTATGAGCATATCTCCGAGATTGCTCTTTGATATGCATATCGAGATATAATAATATCATTACAGCCCTCACTTTCTATGATTTCTTCATATGCATATTCAATATCGGGTGGTTTTGAGATTATTGTGCAAACAAACAATTGGAATTTTTAAGATATGATTGAAATCTATTGCAATGTAACAAAGATAGTTTAGGAGAAGGTTAGAGCTACTGTACATTTATGAGCATATCTCCGAGATTGCTCTTTGATTTCACTACAACACCATATCTTCGTATTAATTAAATTGAGAACATTATTTAAGTGTGTTAATGTATCGTATCTTAACAAATATTTATCCATAATGATAAATGTGGTATGAATGGGAAAATCTAAGAAAATCTTATTTAGAGTTATGCTGTGTCAAGAAGTGAATCTGAATTGCTTGGGATGTTGATGCGGCAAAGCAACTATAAGAGGACCCCCCCCCCCCCCCCCCCCTCATATACGATGAGAACAACGCGAAGCTAGAGAATAATTTCCTTAAACCATTTCTTCCATGGAGGGTCAAGCTTGGGAGGCTTACTACTCCCAGCCAGCTCCTCGACGACCTTCAGTGACAAAAATCCTATTTGATCTGAAGACAAGGGAATTGGCAAGTCCCATTTTTGTGTGCTTACATTGCACAATGGAGTCCCAAACTCAGCAAGCCATGGCCTCCCATTGTAGACAACATGTCCGGGCTGGCATGGCCAAGGGGACTGTTGACCACATCAAGTACTATCCTGACCATACATATGACTTCTTATGCAACAGCCCACAGCCAAAACCTCAAGCTCCCAGATCTGCACAACAAGCCATGCCACAGGTGCCAACAAATAGGTATAACCAGATCTTACTTTATAGTGGCAGTATTATCATGTCAGAGTTGGCTAGATCTCCTTGGGTCTAGTTGAATGGACATAGTCAGCACTTAATCAGCATACCAAACATGCAACGACATACACTTGTGACTCCAATTGAGGGTTCAAGCTCTTCAACATCTGGTGTCATAATGACTCCCAACTATAACGAGATTGGTTACAGAACAACACCTCTTCCAGTTCCACCAGTGATTGATCTGACGCTTCGGCTAGGCCCTACTCCTAGATCCATTTCTGAAGACTCCATGCATGGAACAACATTCCCTTTTTGAAATCAACAACTACTTCTAATATATATAGATTTCCTATGGTGATAATAGAAAATTATTGAGGTGATGTGCACCAATATATTGAAGGCTGCGACCAAGAAGCTAGCGCATCAATCCTGAAAAGTTTTTATTTTACTTGCAGCTATATATGCTAGATTAAAGTTTCAGAGTAGTTTGTTCCATGAGGGTTATGTTTAGGTTTCTCAAAATTTATTGTGGTAGTAGTATATGATGTAACAACTTTATTGATGTCCTGAACATCTGGTATTATCATGTTGAATATCTACTGGTTAAGTTTTCTATTTACTTATGAGCTATTCCACAAAGCAGGTGTAACATCTGGTGGTGGCTATGTATTATAATGTTCAAAGACTGAGGCTCCGTAATTCAACATTTATGTAGTTAAAAACAATAGTATCACTGCCCGTGTGTGTTACAAGTCAGCAGGGATACATGTTTCACAGGCAAAAAATAAAGCTTATTTGCTTACTAATATGCAGGTGTAACTTGATGCAAGCATATTTTATATTAAGCTTAATCTATATGCATGTATACCTGCTAGCTGCAGGCATTTGATAAAGATCTGGTTTCTGGTTCCGATGATTGTTTCAATGTGTTACATAGAATGTGTTTTAGGAGCAAAGTTTAAATTCTTTCATGGAAAGCTTAGTTGAGTTAAATATTGACCAGCCACATTTTAAAGATAGGCAAAGGTTGACTATTTTTAATCTGTAGCTGGTATGGTGGACGGAAGATTCTGCCTGATTACACATTTGCATTTTTTTGGAAACTAGATAATGGAGGTACACGTAGCTGCCGTTTGGAGGCTTGAGATGATAAAAAATAAAAACACCAATGCTTACTTTACCCAACTCAACCCCCCCCCCCTCCCACCCCACACCCAAAAGAAAAGAAAAGAAAAAAACACTAGCCAGGTTCCCCACCCCTTGAACTATATCCCTTAGGGTATGTTTGCTTGCGCATATTGAAGGTCATGCTGCACAGATGAATGCATATAAATCATAGACAAGAGTGTTCGTTTAACTGCATGGCCAAGCAGGCTGTATGAGCGGATGCAAAATACCCTATCTAGTCCGGTGGATACACTCAAATACAGGCTTTCCGCTCATGCAGGCTCGGTGGATGCATTGGGTTTACCATTTTAGGGTATTTAAGATCACACCAGGCCATCACACAACCTGTAGTCCATTGCTTTATAGGAATGTTCCACCCCTAACACTTAGTTTTTGAAATCAGCGGATAGATATGTGATCTCGATTACTCGGTTCAGATGGAATTCAAGAGGTGGGGACAACATCACACTGTTACCATAACATACGGGGAAAGGCGAGCCCTAACCAGCGGAGGCGGCGCTCGATCGAGCTCGAGCGGTAGGATTGAGAGTCTAGGGTTTCAAAAATGGGCGCTAATGTCGTGGCTTTTTTTCTCGCTGCAGGGTGGATCTCAACCGTCGATTTGATTGGATGGTTGAGCTCGAGTTGGGCTTAAGTTGTGGATGTGGATCTAGCTGAATTCGAGTTTTGGGCTGACCTAAGGTTGTCTCGAATTTATTTTTTCCTTTCGATAATGCTCTGATCTGAGCATTGGGGACCCATCAAAATATCAGATGTGGGTCCACATTACCATTCCTCCTAGCTATAGCTGCACCAACTCCCTTTGTCTAATTCATTCTTATCCACTCGTTTGGTCGCTCTTGAGGCTCGTATCCTCCTCCACCTCCGATCTCCATTGACCGTGCTTGCCACTCCACCACTTTGAGCTCCCCTCACCCTCACTAGAATTGCAGCACGGCGAGCACAGACACATCCCTACCATCTCAGATAGTTGGGTGGTTCCCCATGGTGGAGCAATGCGAGCGGGCATCGTGGTGCCGGGGTAGTTCCCCATGAGTTCTAGCATTCACCGTCGAGCCGCTCGAGGGTGTTATATATGACGGGGCAGCGCACGGCCAATTCTTCTACCCATCATATATGATATCCTCTCCAGCCCAAGCTCGCATGCCGTGCCACTGGCGACCTCCTTTCCCTCGGCTGGACACGCATCAAAGGAGGCTAGCCTTGCCAACCCAAATTTGCGGTGAGTGGAGGCGTTGGATGGCATAGGACCAACAGCGACCTGGGCTCATGTGTGATGCTGTGATTATTGTTTTGCAGATGTTACAGTATGTGAGTTCAAATGTTACAATAGACGATTTTGGATGTTGCAGCAAACAAAAATTGAGATGTTAGTTTTTTATTAGATTCTTCTATCCATGTTGCATCGGATGTTCCAGTTCCAGCATGTTCCATCAAGTCTTTTTGACATGTTGCAGTAGATGATGTTCTGATTTTGCTGAGTTGATTGCAATTGATATGGAATGTTGAAATTAGTGATTTCAGATATTACAAAAGGCCATTAGGAATGTTCAGATAAGCAAATTGAGATGTTGCTAGATGATGCTAGTTGATTGCAATAGATGATGTTTTGTTCGATTAGCTATTTTTCAGTTTTTACATAAGGTGTTTCTGTGATGTTGCAACATGTGTTTTGAGATGTTGCAATTTTTTTTTGTTTTGCCGCTGATAATGTGATTTTAGTGGAGCCAGACTCATTTTTGTATGATCTGGGATCTTTTCTTATGCTCTTTTTTATCGTTAGATTTGTGAGAGAGTTGAACTCATTCGCAATCTTTAGTTTGTCGAGGGCACACGGCTCGAGCTCTAGCAAAGATGAGAAAAACACGAAGAGAGGACGAATCGATGGATGATGTTGCATGCTAATGAGAAAATGTTTTGGTGGGAATTATTCTGAATTGATCCATTAGCTTATGGCAGCTCCATCATACGGTCGCAACCGCGTCCCACACTACCAGCTCCGCTTTTTTGTTTTATTTACATTGCATTTATAGTATGATAATACATCTATATAAACACCTAGGCATATTTCCTAGTGGATGGTAATTTTAGAATTAGCTGGTACGCTGGGCAGGTAAGGGGCGCTCGGTGGTGACAAAGCTTTTCGGCTTTTGGCAGAAACAATTTGCAAGCATCAATTTTTATGGGTCTCCACCCCATTCTCCCCCTCTTTTGTCTGCACAGTGGGTCCACATGAGGAATACGGTAATCCTAATTGGGTGAGAGATATTTTTACAACTATAATATTCGTTCTTTATAGTACAGATTTGGTAAAAAATAATTTGCAAACATCAATTTTTATGGGTCTTCACCCCGTTATTCCCCTCTCTTGACTGCACAGTGGGTCCAACGTGAGGGGCGCGGCGGGCCTAATTCAGCTGAGAAACATTTCCATCATAAGTATTCCTTCTTGGTAGTATAGATAGGTGAGCAATGAAGGTCACCAATTTAGGTTCTTTTTGGATGTGAAGTATTTTCAGCTTTCGAGAAGTATCATAGTTTAATGAAATACTGCGGTTTTGGAAAGCTACAGGGGTATTTTGATGCTACAGATCTTGAAAACCAAAGTATTGCAAAAACTGTAATCTTTATGGAGTTTTAGGAACTCCACTCTACACTTTTTTTCAAACTGTGGCACGTCTCTAGTTTCTAAAACTACAGTCTCTTAATACCATGCACAGCTAGAAAACTTAGCATTAGTGCCGGATATATGGCGCGTTTAGTACCGGTTGATCTGATCGGTACCGCGCTCCCGGTACTAAACGCACCATCCAAAAAAAGAAAAAAAGTATTACGAACCGAAGGGAGGCCCACAAGTCACAAGTCACGCAAATTTTTCACACGTAAATGTGCGTGTGCGGCCGCAAGGATTCGAACCCACAACCTTCAGCCTCGTGTGTAGCTTTCTTACCATACCACCTCCAAATCACATGTGACTATGTGGGAGATGCTTTCCTTCTAAAATAACCCATAGAGCACCATTTAGTACCGGTCAATAACACCACTGATACTAAATGTCACCCTTTAGTACCGGGTTGTGCTATTGACCGTTATTAAATGGCTCCGCCATTTTAGTACCGGTGCTAACGTGCGCGACAAAAGCTTATTTTTCTAGTAGCGATGGTTTTTCAAAACTACAACATCATTTGCCTACTAACCATTGAATAAATGGCCTCGCACTCCATGTTTTAGTTACAGGTATAATGATTCTTCTCGGATTGTATGTCGTCTCACCAAGGTTTTTGACAAAATTCTAAAAACCACCCCATACGTCATTTGGAGTTATACATTCCCCCTATACGCCTTTTTATGGAAAATGTCCAGCTCCTACTCCACACTATTGCAAAAATCACTCCAGTACACATACATATCTGATTCCGTCTACTTTCATTAATCTAGGGCCACGAAAGGCCAACATGACTGAGTCATGCTTGTTCAAGTGTTAAAATATGCTAATCATTGTGGAGTAGTAAATTTGTCAGGAAGTAGCAACATTATACTCATGAAACTATTTAAATTTTATAGAGACAACATTGGCAGCTCCAAAATTGGAAATGGGCTGTATTGGTTAAGCATGTGTGCCCTGTGATGATTTTTATTATAAAGGCAAGTGTTAGATGGGCATATCATCGCACTTGACTGTATTGGATTGGGATTGGATTGACATCCAAAATCCAATTGAAGTCCAACTAAAATCAAGCATTCATCCAGTCCAATCCTAACAATTAGTCTCCGATATCCAATTCAGTCCAATCCAACTCCCTTTAATACAAATCCAACCAATATAATCCAAAATTCAAGTATGTAGTGGGAGCCACAAACAATCAGCCGTGAGCGCATCATGCTGGACGCCAATATATGTGTGTGCTAGGTGTCAGATTCATCTTTCCCATCTCATCCCAGAACTCTGGAAGCATCAATCGTCATCCTATCTGCCCTCTCTCTCGTTAGTTTGCCACGCGTCTAACCACGTGCCGGCTCCACACGCACCAGCAGCCGCGCCCAACCACCGCTCGCGCCAGTACCTGCGCCCGCTCGCTGGCCGACCACTCCGCCCCCGCACCGGCCCAGTGCACGCGAGCTCCCTTGCATAGCTCGTGAGCCATCGACGAGATGGGTGCCCGGCGGCGTTGAGGCCCGCTTTCGCTGTGGCCGCAGGCGACCGCTCTGCTCCACCCGTTCAGCGCACCTGCCTCCGCCCCGCTCACGGATGCTCCGGCTACGACCGCATTATGCTCCGCCCGCTCCTAGCTGGCCTCGGCCCCCACGCGCAGCTGCCCACTTCCACCCTGCCCCTCGGCAGCGACGGCGACGGCGCCCGAGTTCCTGTCGAGCTGTCCGCCGGACCACGCCATTGCGAGGCCAGCTCCGCCTCTCCCTTCTCCGATTCCCCGCCCCGGCGCTCGGCACAAGAAACTGTGTTGGCTTCCTCTCCCGCGCTTCCTTGCTCTGGTCCAATAAAGTTTGGATTATCCCCTAATTTTTATCCAATAGAATCCAATCCTATTTGATCTAAAGCAAATGGATGTCCTTATCCAACTTAGATCCAAGTCCAGTAGAGTCTAAGTACCAAAATCCAATTGGATTTGGATCAGACCCAATCCATTCCCAGGAGTAGACATATGAAACGAAACATGTTATTGTGGGGGGATCTCAAACTAAGTGTCACTGTGTCATATGGGATGGTTTTTGCTATTATGTCAATGTATCTTAGCATTATTACATATTTTGTTTATATGAGGTACCTCCCATGACATGTTCGTTATCTTCATCTAAAATTAAACACTGATTCAATCCTCCGTGCATTGTTTCACTAGGGCTTCACCAATTTAAGTTCTATTTGGATTTAAATTACTTTCATAGTCTTAGAAAAACATGGTTATCATAGTTTCATGAAATAGTTCTATACGTCTTGGAAAGCTATGGGGTGTTTGGATGGTGCAAACCTAGTTGTTTCGAAAAGCATGGTATTGCCAAATTAAACTATAGTCTTTATGCAGTTTTAGGAGCTCCACTCCAAACCACTGTTTTCTAATCTGTGGTTCTGCATGTCTATGGTTTCTGAAACTATTTTCTTGATACCACAAGGTTGCTTGAAACTACAAAACCATTTTCAAATTACCATTAATAAATAAATGAGCTTATGCTCCATTTTTTAATTTCTGGTACAAAATGATTTTGGTCCGATATCTTGCATATAATCTTAAACCAGAATTATCATTTATGATTGTACCTCCAAGATTTCACAAGCATGCATAATGTGGTTGTTGAATCTTCACCACCAAATGCAGCTTTAGAAAATCATCATTGTACACATAAAGATCGAACCTTTTACTAAGATAGTTTATTAGATATATCCCACATGCCGATCTGAAAATCTTATAGATTATGTCTATTATTTTTTGTATTTTTGGATGTATCTCCAGGATCTCCACCCAATTAATTCATTCCAGTGTCATATCTGTATATCTGAAATTAATTAATATATCTTGATATCTAAAGTGAATTGTCATCCCTTAGAGCTACGAGTATATATATAACCAAAATTAATAAACTAGAAGTAGAACCATATGAAATATTACAATGTAATTAAAATCCAGGTCACCACCCATTTAATTTATTCCAGTACCACCATATATCTTTACATTCTTCAAATAATTAATGTGTAACGATATCTGAAGTGAACTATCATCCCTTGAGAGGTGCGACCATATATGACTAAAGTTATTATAGTAGAAGGAGAACTATATGAAATATTATCATGTGACTAAAATCCTTGAATATATGAGCGAGGTCTGGCAGAATCTTGCTTCGCACATTAGTCTGCCATACTGTCTAGCTGTAGTGAACCCCATCCTATCAGAATCCACCATTCCACTACGGCCGGTAGAAGCACACAACCTATAGGTTGTAGGATCATCCTCCGTGTTTCTATTAAGCAGCCAAGTTCTCGAGATTCTGGATCTGTAACCTGATTAAGAAGGTACCGTACCCTTGCCAAGTTATAGAACTGTTTTTGCCTATTCTGGCGGTGCTTTCATATCACAACTACAAAGTATGCTTCCTCGTAACCCTGACAGAATTGGTCCATTCATAAGTGTGCGGTTGGAGAGCTCAGATAATCAGCTCCCATAGAGAATCAAAATCAGATATATCTAATTCTCTACCAAACAGGCCCTAACTCCTACCGGAATCAGACCCAACACTGACTTGACATTTCGACTAGGTCTAGTCCTCCTGATATTGCACGTGATGACTCACAGGGGATGATATCTTTGTTACCTGGTTCATCAAGCAGTGCTAACAACATTCGCTCTTTGTGATGCATGACCCCAAAGGGAAAAAAGTGATCCTTGGACCATGGTAATATGGTATTAAAGGAAGCGAGAAGCTAGAGAGATTCTTTCTTCAAAATTTAGACTTTTGTTTCATATATCTATCTATCTATCTAGTAGAATAAAAGTTATCATTAGCTTCTTTAAGATTGGGCTGTATTATGTTTCACTGTTGCACACAGATCTATCACCGCCGGGTCAAAAATGCCATCACAAACGACGCCCCGCTAGCTGTCCGCTCTGCGCCACGCTGCTGGCCGCGCGCGCCGCGCGCCCGCTGGCCGCCCCGCCGCGCTCACCACCGCGCTGCCGCGCGGCAGGGGAGGACTGCAGAGGGAGGGAGGGGAAGGGCGGTGGGCGCCGCCCGCGCTGGCCGTGCCGCCGCTGCGCCCCCGCGTCGTTTCAGTCGCACAATTTTAAATCTCCAAATTTTGACTCTGGATTACCGAGTTTCAATGTACTAAACTACTCAGTACCATCCATGTTAAATCTACGACCCCGTGTGCTTAGCAGAAACTATTCTCTTTTGGTATGGATCCACTATAATTTTACTCTGCACGCATGATTTAGCTAATTTATTACCACTGCTACCATCATTAGCAAAAGAAGATAACAGTGGGAATGGGGTAAAGATAAGGCTGTACTAGTCAACTTCCAAGAAATACCCAGCTCATCTTGTATCCGTGCACACAAGAGTACTTGGTACCTTCGTTTCAAAATATAGATCGTTTTAGCATTTCTAGGTGCATCATATACACCATATCTAGGTAAATAGAAAAAACCTAGAAATGCTAAAACAACCTATAATTTGAAACGAAGGGAGTACTTCATAATGCATATTTGACAGTGCTCCATACAAAATTCCAGGCATATGCAGATGCAGTAATCTTCAGGAACATCAGGTTGAACCTTTTTTTAAAAAAAAAAGGTTGACCTTTGTTTGACATGAGGAAACTTGTTCTGCAGGAAAATTGCTCTTGTTTCCTATTCAGTCTAGTACTCTGGAAGAATATGCCGAAATTTCAATATGATTTCAGTTTGATAAAACACCAATTGAAGTTGCTCCTGCTCAAGGAACGAGAGAAGATGTTGAAATGTCATCATTTTCCACATGTCATCTTTCTTTTTAGTTTGGTATAGAACTCCAATACTATTTCCTTTTACTTCCCCTGTGTCATCAGTACCTGCTGGGCCTGGCGGGCCAAGCCCATCACGTGATAGCCCAGGCTTCGGCCATTGTATTGGTCAACAAAAAAAACGATGAGATGAGGAGTCCACGGGAGCGCGTTTCCACCTGAGATGGCATGTCATGTTTCAAAGTTGTTTTTTAAAAAAAAATAAGATAACTGTTGGAGGAGGGTGTTTTTTTGGGACTAAAATATTTATGAAAGGTCCCAATTCAGAATCGCATCGATTATTGGTAGTGAAATTATTGGGTAAAATAGTGTGTGCTTCCTTTTTTTTCCTTTTCTCTTGTTTGTTTCCTTTTAAAACGATAGTGCTACCTTTTCAGCTACTAATCCCTCCCACCAGAATACCCTGGGATCTATAACTTTCGCTGAAAAATGTACATGAACACGCCACCATTGCCTCTAGAGAGCACATGATTCTATATATTTACCTATGGTAATCAACTGTTTGCTAGCATGTCTAGGTATATTCCATTTTCCATTGAGAAAGCAAAGCAAAGACTGCCAAGAACAGACTTGGATGGATCGATCGATCGATCGATCGACCGCGGCATGCTGGGAACGCACAAGCGAGTCACGAACCACCGCGCCGCACTGCCATGGCGGCATCTATCATCGCGACGTGATCATGGCGGCGGTGCAGGAGCCCGAGCCACCGCCGGACCTGAACGGCAGCGCCGGGCGGCCGTAGTGGCAGCCGAGCAGGTAGAGCGCCAGGCGCTTCTTGGCCCTCCGGAGCAGCAGGAGCTTGTCCTCCCCCCACTCCACCACGACCTCCACCAGCTGCCTCTTCCACCCCCTGCCGCCGCCGCCGCGCTCGTCGCCGCCGCTCCCCACCGTGGCCTCGGTGGCGCCCAGGCCGTGCTTCTCGTCGTCGTCCGGCACGGGCGACCAGTCCCACTGGAGCGGGTAGCTCCGCAGGAAGACCCGCCTGGTGCTGTAGTCCTCGTAGCGGAAGCTCCTCGTCGGCTTCACCGCCGCCCCCTCGTCCTCCCCCTTGGAGACCTTCTGGTCGGAGTCGAAGTGATCCTCCATGCTTGCTGCCGGTGGAGCTGAGGAAACTTGACTCTGACTCAGTTGGTAAGCTAGCCTGCTGTAGTGTTGTTACTGCTGCTGTGCCGGTGTTGCCGCCGATGCTCGCCGAGCCACCAATGTGATGATCGTGTGCGTATTTATGGTACTCTTGGCAACGGCAGATGGACACGTCACCTTCATCTCTTTTGATTTGTCATGTTCCAAGGAAGAAAAAGATTCGTGGTTGTGTGATGGGCATGGCACGGAGATGTATACATGTTCTGCATTACTAGTTTAAAAGGAAAGGACTTGCTTTACCGGTAATCTGATGGCTACCTGCGGCGCATTATTTAGTTTCCCTCATGTACGTGCCAAACAAAGCACTGGCCGACAAGTAGGGCCCATCTCGGGCAAGTGGAGCAGGCCCCACTTGTCAGCCACGGCAAGCGCTCTCTTGCACCTTTATCTTCCGTGGCGAAGTAAACGAACAGAGCGACGGGTCCAACTAGGAGATTTTCATTTCCGGCCAACTGTGTGACTCGACAGGTATCTCTTTCTGCCAACTAGGACATGGATAATCTTTCTGCCAGCTTATAACTAGTCCTAATGCTATCCTGCAGAGAAAAAAAAAAGAAAGTTGAAAGAAGGTAACAATATAATGGATGTTGGGTCATCCATGGGTGTGGTGTGTATTCTAGCTCCTCTTTTCTCACTTTGGCAGGGCAAATAAAGCTAAGTAGTGGACATGGAATCGAGTGGCTCTCCAGGCCGGGCTTTTCGCCGGATAACGCACATGCCGGCCGCCCGGAGGAAGCAAAGCAGTCCTCATGGATGGACGCTTTAAATTTGCTTGCAGACGCCTCGCAATATGCAAAGGGATTTCCCATCCTCATCTGCATCGCACCTTTTTCGATCAGCTCGTGACGGGTATATATGCGTGATGTATCCATTTTCAATTGTCTACATCCGTTCAACAATTAATTTTGTGATCAGGGCATCTCCAGTGGATCCTCATCCTAACTCTCTATAAATATAAAATACTGGAGGAACTGGAGCTCTGCTAATACGGTAGTTGCACTTGCACTAGGATGAGATGATTACCGAAAAATATTTTTTTCTATGAAAGAAATATTGGGAAAAAAGATTTATTTGAAAACTGCTAGAGATGCTCCAGGGACATCGGGCTGTTCGTTTGGGTTACGGAACGCCCCGAGACAGCGACGGGGATATCGCTCTAGGATATGCGAGCTGCGTGTGCCTGTCCATCAAGGTAGCTGCAGCAGCACGGTGCATCCGCCGAGCTGATCCGGTGATCCCATCGATCGGATCGCCACTAGACGTTACAGGTCGGCCATTGCGCTCTTATTCCATCAGGTGCGGTCGATTTATCTTTCCGGCCCAGGCCCAAGATTAGCTTGGCCCAGAAAATATTCATATTGGCTGAGCTCGGTTGTAGCATGCAAAAATAAAGCTAACGGAAATAGGGGAAACATTCTCTCACCAAGTTCCAGAGGATGCAACCTCTCTTCTCGTCCAAGTGTGGCGCCGTCGTTGCTTCACTGCACAGCCCATGACATCCCTTCCAGAGAGGTTAGACACGCCTGGGAGAGGGAGATGATCATGTCTTGAATCTCGAGTTTAGGTAACGCAGCCGCCATCCAACACTGTTCTATTTTGTTTCGTTTTAGGTTTGACAGTGGGTGCTTTTTCTTATTGTGATGGGAACTTTATTAGCATGAACCTTTTCTCAGATGCAGAAAGACTGAGTTTGTAGCCAAGAGGTATAATTCTTGAACCGTGGGAGCATTTACGGACATCCCCAAATGTATTATTGCTTGAACTGGTGAAGACAGTGTATGTCAAGCTTATCTATGTTTGCAGTTGCAGTTTTAATGTTTATCCTGAATAACAACTTAATTCTTTCGTTAGTACCTTTACCTTTACGGCTTTATCCAAAGGCATTTCGAAACAGACCACCTGTCCTATTGGCATGTTTCACAGTTCATCTGTATGTACAATAACTATATTCCTATGTTTCAATATTATTGAAGCCAGTATATTTGTCAATACTTCTGAGAACTTTTCATTCACACTTTTGGCACTAAAATGTGGCACTTCTGAGCACACCATCATGCAATACTTTTCAGGTAAGTAAAACCCTAATCACAATTTACCATTAATCAGTTAAGAATATTAACATATTTCTGCAAATGCGTTGCAATAGATCACTATTTTTTTTTTTGTTTTCTTGCAGCCATTTCCTGTATCCTTGTGTTCATCTGGAACCAGGTCGAAAACAGGAACAGTCAATGAAAAACAGGAAAAGCGAGTAAAAAACAGAGTTGAAAAACAAATTTGGGTTTTTCCTAGCTAGGTAATCATTTTAACCACACCTATAGCCTTCATTACAGGACATAGATATTGGAGTCTCGAGTGTTGCTTGTAGTGCCGTACCAAATTGCAGTGTCCAGGAGAAACTTGTTTTTTACAAGCACAGGGTTTTAAATTGACTCTGGTGATACATGTCTAGCTATTCTAATTTCAGCAAGCTTGGTTAGAAATCCAAATGGTGCAAAAATAAGACTTTTGGGGGCTTTAGGTTTAGTGCTCCTAATTATATTGTGGTCCTTGTTAGTCCAAGATACTACTTTAGTCTCATTGTAATGTTTGCAGATTGAGGTGTTGCTTCCAAACAAACAACAAAGGGAAGGGGCATTGCAACATAGTGTGTCAATGAATCATGTGTGTCAATGGCTGCGAGTGGGTAAATCTTTCTTGTGTTTTCTAAGCTGTGTCTTCCTTAGTTTCTTGTGTTTTGCTTGTTAGAGTAGTCCTTTTATTTACCTGCAGTCGTCCTGGAAGAGGCCTTCTCTGGTAGGTTAGTGGCTGCGTTTTGATCTGGAATTCTAGCATGGCATGCATTAGGCATAGTCTGGTCTGGCATTATTCGTATGCTTGGTGATGTATACTATATTCACATGCCAAGGTAAAGGGAAAGGACAATGGAGGCGAATTTTCTATTTTTTGAATACTGTTCGGTCCAGTTATTACATGAATAACCATTACTAGTACAAAATTATTACTTCTGCAAATAATTCAATTAGAAGAAAAAAAAAATTCGCTATTTAATAGAACAAAAACTAGCATTGTGAAATTTTAGCAAAATAAACTAATTTGTTTATTTCAAGTACGCACAACAAAATATCATTTTTCTTTGTCAAATGGTATTACAATAATATCTAATTTTCATCCTTTGAAGTTGCGAAATTCATTCCATTCACGAGCAAAACTTCAAAGTAATCATAATTCTTTCAAAGTGCTTTGTGCAACGTACACCTTTTTAAGTTGTTTTTGATGTCCAAACCGTTTGTGATATACTTATGTTTTCCCACTTAGCATCCAAATAAAGCTGTTTTGATTGCAAAACGTGTGTTTGAAAGAAAAATGGAGAAGAGAAGAGAAGAAAGAAGAAAAAAATGAAACAAATGATTAGGCCTTCTTTCTTTTCTTTTAAACATACAGTTTTTCTTCTTTTTTTCTAAACATGTGATGTAGGCTAGCGCAATTGCACATACGTACACCTACACATGCTGGGGCGCGCCTCCCTGCCTACTTATCCATAACACCATGTTGCCACTGGCCAGCAATGTACCTGCATTATCCCTGGTAGGCTGGTACTACACACACTTGTTGAAATTAGCCTCTGAGAAAGAAAGAGAAACTTTGGCAATGATCATGCATCCCGAAACGACACATCTGTGGGCCGGCAAGTGAAATGTTCAGCAAACACAAATAGCATTCATTGTATTAAGATGAAAGAAGATGGAGCTGTATGCCTGTATGGCTGTATCGATCTGTGGTTCTGCATCCATTCTCAGGTGTCAGTATCCTTCTATTCTGTTCTCCCTTCAACATCAACTTCTCGGCACAATCAGTCAGGTCCATGCCGTATTGGACGGCTAGTGACGGCAACTGCATGCCTAACCCATCTCACAGACTCACACCAGACACCACCCAACGCATCAGGCCAGATCTTGCATTGAATCCTATGCAGCTTTCATTTTTGTACCCGTCAGTTATTAGTGTCCTCGCTGGCTCGCTGCAGCACCATTACTTGGCACACTTTTTTTCCACCAGAAGTACATGACAGAGAAGATGCATGGGAAGGAAACCTTATGCTCCACTGTTGAAGCCTAACAAAAGTCATACATAGAACTGGTTCTGCAGTTTGGGCAGAAACAAAGTTACATCCATATCCAATCCATTCACACAGTGAGATTAAGTTAAATAATCAGACACTTTACACTGCCCCCTATAGGAGTTCAGAAGAATCTGATAAAGACCAACACTGTCAGTCTACACAAATCTATAAAGAGATACGGAAAACAACATCACAAAGACGAGAGAAGGGGAAGTAAGAAAATGCAGCATAAATGCATTGCACCCAACAGAACGGAGAATATTAACCGAAACTTTACACTAAGTCAACCATTAAATCAGATTCCTTCCCTATATTTGCTGGAATAGGGGCTAAAAGCACACAAGACGGGAACCATGGGGAGCGCATGCACATGGGCTCAAGGTATCATAAATAATAGAACTGTATATGTACCAGCGGTGTTCTTGCACCGATGCTATGTATGGGTAGACCCAATTGTCGCCTCCTCAAAGCGCTTGATCTCCCCTGCCAGACGCTTCATGTTGTCGTCGTAAACATATGGTATCCCCTCGAACATTACCTTGCTCCCATTAGTGGGTTTTGGCACAAATACCCTGCAGGGCTCCCCCATGACGTTGATCGAGTTATGATAATGGTAGTATCGGATCAAGCTTTCCGTCTTGTGGCTTGTCCTTCCAATAACATTTTGTGACATGTGTACACCTGTGGAGTATGCGTTCCGAGCTTGGATTGCATATTTGCGATCTCGCCTGACTCCAGTGATTGAATTACGGAAGACGAGTTTCTCAAAACCCCATTCCCTGAATAATCAGTGACATCAAATGAATCAGCATCCGACATTGGTGGTAACTTTGTAGTGAAACAGTCAGCATGACAGTGTTTCAAGCACAGCAAATAAAAGCCAAAATAAAGGGCAATAAGCACTCTGTAGCACAAAGGTCAGACAATAATGCACTGAGGATTTGCCCATAAAATGCAAACCGCTAAGTACCAAAAGGGCTGGTAATACATTGTGTCAACCTAAAGGCTCCATTTAGGTGCTCAGTGAAAGTCCTTATTTATTTCTATTTTGGGAGCAGTTATTAATTGTGATCAGTAACAACAAAACCACTCTAGAATAGGCAAACATTCTTCTAACTAGATTTCAATGCACACCAACCGCAAACAGACCCTAATAATAGCCAACTAGTTTGAAACAGCAGAGGAATATATGAAAAATATTGTCAAATATATATTGCACCCCTCTGATTGCCTATCTAAGTGTGAATCGATCCTACACTGGGCTTCTTAAACCCCATAACTACTGCAACTAGACTAGCATAGCAGGGAGAGTGGTATTCTGGTAAAATGATTTCTCTAAGTCTCTAACCCTTCATGCAAAATAATGATTCCCATTAACTTGACTGTTACTCCACCTAAATAGTGGCCAAAGGTGTTCGAGGAATATTTGTATGTTCCTCTAAATAAAAATACATAAGATATGTATCTTGTCATTTAAAATAGTCAGCATACAAAATCCTGATATACCTAGCTTTCTACAAAAGAACCGTTACACATAATGTAGATTAAATGGGAAGAACAAGTATCAATGATAATTTAACAGATAAGACACTAACATCTGTATTACTAGACTCCACAAGCCACTACGATTGGATCTGCTGTTGCTCATTTCACACGGCACAATTTTGTACGGGGGGTTTACACATATAATCACTGACATGCTGTGGACTACTAATTTCTGAAATATCAAATATGTGCAAGTATTTTGTACGGTTGCTAGTAGGCATACCAGAACCTGAGTTTCAATGAGAAAACAAAAGTGCTGAAAGAAAGTACTTTAAGGACAGAGGCAGCATTGAACAATGTTAAACTAAATAATTTCACATCATCAGTGACCAGAACCAATTGCGTTCTGAACAGGACTCCAACAGAGAACATAAAAGAGCTAAACTGCAAAATTAAAAGCTATAGCAATCACATATGGAACTACACACTGCGAACCTGATTGTGACTTGTATGGCTACTCGGAGTCCCGAAACCCATTGGTTGTCAATTTACATATCTGAGATTGAGCCTTGGTGATAACTTCATTATTTTTCACAGTTATCGTATTTTCCGTCCCTCAGTAAATAATGTTCCAACCAGACACTCAATTTTAAGAAACGCGATATTTGTAATCACGGTTACAAGCACTTGCTAGTCTGCTTGTATATAGAATTCCTAGGCTATGTGAAATACACTGATACCATTGCTGGACATGTGTGTACTTAAAAATGACAAAAATGAACTATTTAACTCTGTGGTGGAATCCTAGAGAGAAATTTTATTTGCCATATGCATAGGTTTAATTCAGGGAACCCAACAAACATCCCAGGGGAATGGCCAGGTAAAACTGCCCTCAACTTTGCGTGAGACGAAACAGTCACACTGCCCAATCAACCTAACACATAAACAAAAACTAGTAGATGTTGACTCATGTCCTAGTAAGTGGCTCCGATAAGTAACGAATTGACAATGACTGGAGATGCATTGCACTCTCCAGAAATAACAATTAGAAATATTGTATATTGCGTGAATCTAGGAAAGATTCCCACAAAAGCAGCGGCAGCATAAACAATTGCTGCAACAATCAACATAAAGAAAGGCCAATTGGGCAAGAAAAGCACACCTCGAGTATTCCTTGTTTGGATCCTCGACGCAGAGCTTGCTAGACATGGGGTTCTGCTCAATGGTGAACTGCGTGTAGCGCTCCAGCTGCCCGAGTACCTCTTGCAGCGTCCGGCCGTCGGGGAGGTAGATGTACTCGTCAACGTCGAAGAAGAAGGTCCAATTCGCGGCGTGCCGGTACCGATGGAGGCAGTCGTTCACCACCAAGAACTGGTTGTAGTAGTAGCCGTCATACTCCGCCTGCGCCCGGATGTCCTGGACGGTGACCCGGCCGGCCCTGACCCACGGATCCAGCACCGCCCGGACCTCCGCGCTGACGCCGCCGGCGTCATGGAGCACGAAATGCGAGCTGGGGCCGAAGAAATGGGCATGGTAGGCGAGCCACTCCCGCATGCGGGCGGCGCTGAGGTTGCCGTAGAGCGAGGAGCCGCAGTAGAGGTACTCGTAGGGGAATGGCTGCCGGAAGCGGGAGTCGTCGTAGGAGCCCGGCGCCTCCTCGAGCGCGACGAAGCGCTCGTAGCGTCGGGAGGCGGTGGAGTAGTAGGCGTGGACGAGGAGCTTCCCGCCGCGGTTGCCGGCGTTGGGGTTGGTGGGGAACGTGCAGTTGACGACGACGACGGTGTAGACGCGGCCGTACCCCCAGTCCGGGAGCATCTTGTAGGCCTTGGTCCGTACGGGCCGCGGCGGCGCCGGCGACGACGGGTCCGGGTTGGGCACCCACTCGCACTTGAAGTAGGGGGTGCCGTAGACGTGCGCAGGCTTGGAGGCGAGCCCGACGACGGCGAAGGTGCGAGGCCCGCCCCGGTACGCGCCCATCTGGACGAACAGCGCCGCCGCGCTGCCGTACGGCCGGAGCTCCCGCTTGTTGGGGTCCCGCGGCCGGGCCGCCGGCAGCACGGCCGCAGCCGGCTTCGTCGCCGCGACGGCGGGAACAGTCGAAGCGGCCGCCTTTGTGCTGGCGGCGGCGGAGTTGGCGGCGGGGAATGCGGCGGCGGCGCGGGAGGATGCTGAGACGGGATGGCGGGGGAGGAGGGGGCAGGAGGAGGAGGACGAGCGGGAGGAGGCGGAGAGGAGCGGCTGGTAGGGGTGGAGCTGCCAGAGCGCCACGACGAGCGTGAGCAGCGCGAGGGAGGCGACGAAGGACTTGATGTCGAAGCACGAGACGCCGAATGCGGCAACTCCGGCGCCGGCGCCGGCGCCAGCGTCCTTCCTGGCGGCGGGCTTCATCGGCCCGCCTATCCGGCCCGTGGCCCCTCGATCCGCGCCGCTGGGAGGAGGTGAAGCGCACGGCACGCGGAGCAGGAGAACGTGTGCGCGGCGCCGGTTGTTGCTTGCCTGCCCGCCCACTTCCTCCGCGTCTCGTGGGGAGCAGGCGGGGTGGGTAGCTTTCGCACCGGGGAGGCCCGGATGGCGAAGGAGATCAACCGGCGAGCTGGAACAAAGCACCGGAAGGGGAATGCGGGGCGAATTTGGGAGGAATTGAAGACGGCGAACAAGAAGAAAGGCGATGAGTGAGGTGAGCGAGCAACTGACTGGACGAGACGAACAGTGAGGAGCTTTTGTCTCGGTCCTGGGATTGGACTGTCAACTTCTTTTATTTTTCTTTGTTTGCGCGTAATTACTCCTTCACTGGAAATCTTTATCAACGGATAACTTGCCAAAGTTTCAAGCGATCTGAATTCACTGGAAACCTTATCATAATAACGTGTAACAGCACCGGTGGTTAGAGCAATGATAGTAATTAGCGGGAGCGGTAAGCAATTACAGCAAGTCGATAGTACGACTTACTAATCAATCTGTAAAATATATTATTCTTTTTTATGTTACGGTAGTATTGCATCCCATAATTTATGAATCGAGGAAAAAAAGTGTAAATTGCGTGATCATATAGTCTTGTAATATTTAATTTCAGCTTATAAGACTGTTGTTTCTTGAACCAATCGTCCTCTCTCAAAATCTTCTTTACAAACCATCAAAAATTTTATATAAAACTTCACGAGAGCACATACGAGGTTACTGGCTTATAAATATATTGGTAAATTTATTTAAAACTTAGAGGTTGTTTCCAATAAATTCTTCTATAACGATTTCAATAGCGAAACTAAAATCGGTAAAATTAAAAAATTATTTTCATCCAACTTTTAGCTTATTATAGCTGGAACTTGCAAAACAATTTTACACTTGTTGGCGCTAAAAATCGACTGATGACCTTCAGCATCGGACACACGACCCGGGAGAATCTGCTTAACTCCTGTTCGGGTGATCGCCCTGGTGCGGTTCGCGCGGCGTGCCAGTTAATCTGACCTGTTGATTGACAAGGAGAGAAACATATTAAATTCCGGGGGTCTCGATCGGCTAAAGTTCCGATCTGTCCCGAAAAGCGTATCAGCGAATCGGCCAATTTGCTATGAAGATGACCGGCTATAGATCAGCCGATAATCATGTAGCGATTGCAAAGAAACTACTGGAGCAAATTAAACAATCGCCACAGATGCAACACTTGAAATAGATCTAATCGGCTATATGATGATAAATAAGAAAAAATAATGATAAAGCCGACAGTTCGATCTCAAGCTGGATAACTAGTGATAAAACTAGAGCAATAGATAAAATCTATAATTCTAGTAAATATCGTAACTGGTGAATAAATCTAAACGAAACAACAGCGATGCGCCCGAAGTTAAAGCTTAGATATTATTCGATAAACGGAACTTACCAATTGGCCGGAGATCGTGTCGATGCAGTCCTGCCAACCCGTACGAACTCGTGAAAGAAGAAGATGTATTGGCGAAGTCGCCGACTTGAAAGTAAAGTATGATGAAAAAGTAGATTGTTTGTATTGATTGATGTGTATCCTTTACAAAATCCTGATTGCTTCTATTTATACCCTAGTACTAAGACTCCTGATGTGTCACGATCCGTTACAAACTTGACTTAAATATAAAAACTACTATATCTATAAGACTCTCCGAAAGGAAACGGACTCCCGCAGGATCTTCTGCTGCCATCTTCTAGTCCAATCCGAACTCCTTCCATTGCTTCTCGACCGAGTCGGTGTCGCTCTTTGACCAACGTCATGTCATCTTTGACTGGGATCCTCTGTCATCTTGACTCAACATCCTCTCTTGGGATTCCATTGGCTTCATCCCCCTTCTATAAATAATTTATCTGTTGGTGCAAACCTATATTGGCCCAAACGCTCTAGCCTTTCAATCGGCTGACCCCCACCAACTCCATTCGCCAATCGCCCGAAACACTACAGCACCAATCGGCCGATTCCTAACTGTAGCGCCAATCGGCCGATTTCCAATTGTAGCCTTTAAGTCTGCCGCATCGGCCAATCTCCTCCTTCCTTGACGCCCATTCAAAACGTGTCAAAATCTGGCGTCAACACATGCCCCCCAGTTTCGGAGTAAAACATGACTTTTACTTAGAAATTCTTTTTTAATCTCTCCTCCAAAACAAACGCAGAAAAAATCTCCTTCTGTTTCACGGTCCTCTTCCTGATGATTGCAATCTTTTCGAACTGGGCGCCTGAGACAACCGTTCCCCCAGAATTCGTGTAGACGGCGCGGTAAAAATCCCGCCTTTAGCTGCGCCGACTCTGCCGATTATTGAGGAAGTCCATCCCCAGGCTACTACAGAAGCTGGAGCGGCTGCTGCATCATTGCTAGTAGAAGTTGTTCAGGTAATTTTCGCATACCTCACATCCTTCTAAGTATTCTATCGATATTAACTTCTTCTTTCTGTCAGGCTGCGCAAATTGTCCCAGTGCAATCTCCGCAGCAATCGGCTACATTCCAGGCGGAAACCGGAACGCCGGCAAGTCCTCCCACCGAGGTAGAGAGTTTCTTAACTCAATTTTTTGATCCTTAACCAAAAACTAAACGATTTTTTGATGCAGGCTACCCTGGGCGCATCTATTGTACCTTTCCAACAACCATTGGCCGGACGACTCACAGAGGTATGGCAGCCATTATATATCATCAGACTTAATCATTTGTATTATACTTATAAAAATCCGCTTCCCATACCTTTCCAGGAGGCTGGCCCGAGCAGGGCACCGATAATCGTCGAATCTTCTTCTTCCGATGAACCAATCGCGCCAGTTCCCAAGATGAGGGTAGCACTCCCCCCGGCACAAGAAGAATAAATCCGCTTCAAAGAGGTAAGAAACTTGTCACCCAAATCAACCGATTTTCCCTTACCGTCGGCTAATCCATATGTTTATTTTTTTATTCTTTCGCAGGAGCAGGACACTCCCAACAACAGTCTTTTTTTCCTTTGCGGTTGCACTGTCTGACGATGAAGAGGTTGCCTCGCGCCAAGTCACACTGAGCTCGATCCCTGATGACGTCCGTGCCAAGCTTGAGAGCATACGGACCCTCCTCCAAGACGACATCGGCCGACTAGTGGAAGACGCCTCGTCGATTCGGCAACTTCTTAGTGAAATTAGAGGCCGAGTTCCAGAGGAAGCGGAAGAGGCTCTGGCACCTGCCGCATACATAGAGTCAATGCGGATTCCAGTGTTCAGGGCCTTGCGCCATATGGCCGATCGCGCCAAACTAGCGAAAGCCCGCGAGGAGGAAGACTCCTACAAACATCGAGCTCAAGAGGTGCATCAACGAATCAGCTTCCTTGAAAGCTCTCGCCCAGGTATCGTCGGTGCCATAGACCACCTTAAACGGCGAAGGGCAGAGCTAGCCAAGGAGATGGAGCAGGTGACCATGGCCATAACTGCTGAAGAGAAAAGACTCCAAGACCTCTCATCCGTTATCGCTGAGCTGAAGCAGGAGAGGCAGAACCTGGCCTACGAAGCAATAAAAATCCATCGTCATATGCTAGAAGTCCCTGGATCGGCTGATGACGACCAGAGAACTTTAGACTTGGCCGATCAAGTTAGGCAACGAGCGATTGCGGCTATTAATGCCCTCCTCGGGTGAACTGTAAAAGTACTGAATGCTCTGTAAACATTTAATGTCCTCTTGCCGTTGACGTGCGGATTCAAACTTGGACCGTCCTCTTTGGCAGATTTTTATTTATTAACCCTTTTACTCCGATGGGACGCATCCTACCATTCCTTCACCCTCTTCCTTCTATAAGTATGAGGCCCTGTATCATTTCCAAAGGCATTCACATTGCCCATCTTCTTTTCCTCTAACGACTTGATCTCCATCCTCCCAGACTAGACGCCAAGATGTCTTCTTCGTCTTCTTCCTACACGAATTCCTAATCGGGTTTCAATTTCAACAAAGGAGTGAAAGCTTGAATACGCCCGGACAAGCTGGATATGAATCTTCTGATAAAGTTGACCTTGCCGATTAGGGACTGCAGCTCAGTTTTATTCTGCGGGGCCACAACCTTGTTGATGGCAGCTATGGTCTTCCGGTTGACTTCTATCCCACACTCATGGACCATGAATCCTAGGAATTGTCCGGCCGACACACCAAATGCACACTTGTTCGGCTTCATTTTCAACCCATGCTTCCTTGTGCACTCCAACACCTCTCGTAAATCGGCCAGATGTTCCTGATGACCTTTTGACTTGACCACAACATCGTCGATGTAGATTTCCACCAATACACCAATAAGCTTGTGAAAGATATAATTCATAGCCCGTTGGTATGTAGCGCTGGCGTTCTTTAATCCAAAGGTCATTACCACCCACTCGAATAAATCGAGGTGGCCCGGACACCTGAAAGCCGTTTTCGAATTATCTTCTTCAACCATTAATATTTGATTGTACCCAGCATTACCGTCCATGAAACTAATGACTTTATGTCCTGCGGCGGCATCTATCAAAACATCGGCTGTCGGCATTGGATACCCGTCCATCGGTGTAGCCTGATTTAGGTTCCTGAAGTCGATGCATACGCGCAACTTTCCGTTTTTCTTATATACGGGTACAATATTAGAAATCCACTGGGCGTAACGGCACTGTCGAATAAATCTCGCTTTAATCAATCTTGTAATCTCGGCCTTTATATCAGGTAGAATTTTAGGGTTGCATCGTCGTGCAGGCTGCTGATACGGCCGATATCCTAGTTTTATAGGCAACCGGTGTTCGACAATGCACCGGTCTAGACCAGGCATCTCATGGAATTACCAAGCAAAACAATCTTTAAATTCTTTTAATAAACTTGTCAATTTACACTTGTACTCGGGATCCAAGCTAGCACTAATATACGTCGGTCTTGGCTTGCTACCATCTCCTAAATCCACCATCTCCAATGAATCGGCCAACGTAAATTCGAGCCCAAGCTTCCTGTCTTCTCGGACGAACTGATCCATCTAGTCTGAATCTTCAGAGCCGACTGCTCGTATCGGCTGTAGGCCAAAATCGGACACTTTCAGGAAATCGGTGTCCCAAGTTCTACCGGATATACACTTGACGTGTTCGTAGCTCCACTGTTGCGTATCGGCCGCAGCAACACTGTAGGCAGAATCGGCGGTGACTATCTCGGTATTGTCGCCGACCCACTATACGAGGCATTGGTGCATTGTAGACGGGACGCAGTAATTCACGTGTATCCAATCGCGACCGAGCAACATGTTGTTGGACCCTTTGCCATTAATAATAAAGAATGTAGTGGGAAGGGTCTTACTGCCGATGGTGAGGTCGACGCAGAGCGCTCCGCGGGCGGGAGACACGTTGCCTTCGAAGTCTTTGAGCATCATGTCCGTTTTGGTCAGATCTTCGTCGCTTTTGCCCAACTTCCGGAACATGGCATACGGCATGATGTTGACTGCAGCACCTCCGTCTGCTAATAGCCTGGTGACAGGTCGTCCGTTAACGTGTCCTTTGAGGAACAGAGCCTTGAGATGTTGTCGTTTTTTATCTTCCGGTTTCTCAAAAGTGGCTATCATTGGCCCCAAAACTAATTGTGCCATCTGCTCCTCCATCCTTGTCGCGTCGTCTCGATCGGTGGACGCCATGAACTCCATCGGCAAGATGAACACCATGCTGACGTCAGCTGCCGATTCTTGATTGTCGCCTTCCTCATTGTTGTTTCTTTTGGGGCGTCAGACTCGAGACCTGTCATCTTTCTTATCCACCATCTACCTCTGCTCTTCCTCTTGTTGTTCCCATTGGCGTAGACGTTGGATCCTTCATTTTTTAGATTTGGACAGTCCATCAGGGCACCACCTGGGTTTCACCGGTTTGGCCGACGGCTTTGGCACGCTCATAGTCTGGTTCCCGTCCTAGGGGGTTCTCATCTGACACCCTAGCGTCGGCCATTTCTTCTAGCCGATCATGTGCGCTGGTTCTGCCCCCCAGTCGCTTGTGCTGGTCGATCCTTGCCCCCGGCCGATCATACTGTTCGAGCCTGCCCCTTGGCCGATCATACCGGTCAACTCTTCCCCCAGCCGATCATGCACTGAAAGCCGCTGATCCTCTCGTTCGCGCCAGTTTCTGCTAATCGGCTCTGATCCTCTGTCTCTAGAGCGTGACCTCTTGAGCGGGCGATCGTTATGATATGGTCCGCTGCACTCAGGGCAATTATCAACTGATGGTAATCTGAGGTTATTTTTCCAGCAGTGGATGAAGAACGGGCATTGCCAATGATATTCGTGTCGGTGTATCATCTCTTCGCGGTGTCTCGAACTTTCCTGCTGCCACTGATATTTGTTGAGCAAGAATTGGGAGGTGACGGGTCTACGCCATCGTAGCCTGATTTCTGGGGTCCACGGCGCCGCTTCTTTTAGCCGATTCCGACGTCAGCATCTTAGTTTGAAGCGCGTTTCTTCCCGTGTCAACCATGTTAGTAGGGAAAGGATGCTGATCAATTTTCATCGGTTTTACTGGCTTCGCCGGGACTTCGAATTTGAGTCTGCCTTGCTCAATGGCCGACTGTATCTGCTGCGGAAGATTTTGCACTCGTTTGTGTCGTGAGACGTGGCATTGTGCCACTTGCAATATTTCATCTTTTTGAGCTACTCGGCTGACGGGATGGTGTGGTAAGGTGAGAGCTTGATCTGCCCCTTTAGGAGAAGTAAGTTGAAGATTTTGTCGGCCTTTGACGTGTCAAAACCGAACGCTTCTGGTTCTTTCTTCCCAAAAGGGCATGATATCGGCTTCTTCCCTTTGACCCATTCTGCTAGGCCGATTTCCACTTCCTCTTCAGATTCAGATCCCTCTAAATACGCCACCTTTCCTGAAAATTCCTCCGCTGATCAAACGGACGTACTTCTTGACCGGCCAATCGGTGAACGATCTGACTTAAACTTTCAAACTCCTTTGAGGCGTACTTCTCCTTGATGTGTGGCAGGAGACCTTGGAAGGTGATATCGGTCAGCTGAGCGTCAGTCAGAGCTAGGGTATAGCATTTGTTTCTGACCTTTCTGAACCTTTGTACGTAATTAGTTACTGGTTCGTCGCTCCTCTGCCTGAGACTGGTCAGATCTGAAAGCTTCATCTCGTGGACTCCCGCGTAGAAGTACTTGTGGAATTGCTTCTCCAGATCAGCCTAAGTAACGATGGAATTGGGTGGTAGCGTAGTGAACCACTGGAAAGCCGAACCAGATACAGACGACGAGAACAGACGCACCCGCAGAGCATCTTGTGTGGCGGCCTCCCCACACTGGATGATGAATCTATTCACGTGCTCCACAGTTGAGGTGTCATCCAGCCCCGAAAACTTGGTAAAATCAGGAACTTTGTACCGATGGGGAAGCGGCAGTAGATCGTAGGCAGGTGGGTATGGCGTTTTGTACATATAGGTTTGTACCTTCAGCTTCAATCCGAATTGGTCTTGAATCACCTCCGCTATCCTTGCTGTCCAATCCACTTGCTTCTGATAAACAACTAGTTGGGGAATCAGCACATGTTGATGGATCGGCGATGGGACGGCCGGGTGATGGATCAAAGCGTGTGGCGGATTTTGCGGCAGCGTGGCCGGCTGAGCGGTTGACAGCTGGTGGCGTAGCGAATCTGCCATCCCATCGTACAGCATCATCGGCGCCGCGCTTCTAAGTGTTCCCGCAGCATCTAGCCCCTGCCGATTTCTGACGTGGCCGGTTGATATTGAGGGACCGTCGGCCGGATAGCCGATTGGAATGGTGCCTGGATCGGAGAGCCTCCATGACCGGCTGATTGGTCCAGAACAGGCACCGTTGCTGGTGCCCCCCAAGGCACTGAGTTTGAGGGCAGTGATTGCATGGAAGAAATCTGGGCAGGCTGAGGCGGCGCTTGTGATTGAAAGCATGGCGCACCGTTGTATTCTGGAGGCATTGAAGGCAATGAAGTGTTGTATCCTCCATGTTGTGTTGATATCGGCTGAGGAGCCGAGTGAGATGTGTCTGGTAAGCTTCTGACTGGAGTTACAATAGGCAGGGCGTATGCTGGCCCCTGATATCCCTGAGCTACTCCGCTAACAAGAGAACTGATGACGGCATTGTATACCGTGTTGGTCATCACTGAGGATTGGTCGATGAAAGCCTGATAAACGGACTGTTGAATCATATCGGACATCTTGCCCGAGTCCTCAGTGATGGTGATCTGGCGGGGAGTTGAAAGAGGAGCTTTCTTGACGGTCTCCCCGCTTCTGGTACGACTGAAAGATTGCAGATATACCTTCTTGTAGTCTTCTAGGTGTCTTGCCAGTTCTTCTTTCTGGTCGTCCTTGAGATCTACCTCCGTAACCTCGATGACGTTGTTTTCAGAGATTTCGGCGGCCTTTGACATGTTGGATATTGAGGTGGTCCCACCGGGCGTGCCAAAAGTGTGTTGGCGCTAAAAATCGGCCGATGACCTTCAGCATCGGACACACGACCCGGGAGAATCTGCTTAACTCCTTTTCGGGTGATCGCCCTGGTGCGGTTCGCGCGGCGTGCCAGTCAATCTGACCTGTTGATTGACAGGGAGAGAAACGTATTAAATTCCGGGGGTCTCGATCGGCTAAACTTTCGATCTGTCCCGAAAAGCGTATCAGCGAATCGGCCGATTTGCTATGAAGATGACCGGCTATAGATCAGCCGATAATCACGTAGCGATTGCAAAGAAACTACTGGAGCAAATTAAACAATCGCCACAGATGCAACGCTTGAAATAGATCTAATCGGCTATATGATGATAAATAAGAAAAAATAATGATAAAGCCGACAGTTCGATCTCAAGCTGGATAACTAGTGATAAAACTAGAGCAATAGATAAAATCTATAATTCTAGTAAATATCGTAACTGGTGAATAAATCTAAACGAAACAACAGCGATGCGCCCGAAGTTAAAGCTTAGATATTATTCGATAAACGGAACTTACCAATCGGCCGGAGATCGTGTCGATGCAGCCCTGCCAACCCGTACGAACTCGTGAAAGAAGAAGATGTATTGGCGAAGTCGCCGACTTGAAAGTAAAGTACGATAAAAAAGTAGATTGTTTGTATTGATTGATGTGTATTCTTTACAAAACCCTGACTGCTTCTATTTATACCCTAGGACTAAGACTCCTGATTTGTCACGATCCGTTACAAACTTAATTTAAATAGAAAACTACTATATCTATAATATTTTCCTAAAGGAAACGGACTCCCGCAGGATCTTCTGCTGCCATCTCCTAGTCCAATCCGAACTCCATCCATTGCTCATCGACCGAGTCAGTGTCGCTCTTTGACCAACGTCATGTCATCTTTGACTAGGATCCTCTGTCATGTTGACTCAACATCCTTTATTGGGATTCCATTGGCTTCATCACCCTTCTATAAATAATTTATCTGTTGGCGCAAACTCATATTGGCCCAAACGCTCCAGCCTTTCAATCGGCCGACCCCCACCAACTCCATTCGCCAATCGTCCGAAACACTGCAGCGCCAATCGGCCGATTCCTAACTGTAGCGCCAATCGGCCGATTCCCAATTGTAGCCTTTAAGTCTGCCGCATCGGCCAATCTCCTCCTTCCCTGACGCCGATTCAAAACGTGTCAAAATCTGACGTCAACAATACTACCATACATTAATTTATTTATGTAAAATAGATAAAATCCAAGTGGGAATAAATTCTACTAGAACGGTCCACCCCGTGCGCACGTATCCTCTTCTAAGAATTTGAAATCCAAGCTCAAATACACCGAGTAGAGAACACCACGGGGCTCGGAGATGGGCACGGACGGGCCGGCCTGGGGATTTGTCAAAACAAAGATGAGGACGAGTCCTATGATCGATGGTTCTTGGGAGATGGGAAGCGGTACTAAACTATGGGGAGCGGTACTAAACTAGTCCATGATTGGTTGGCTCATCTCCTCGATCTGCATACTAAAATCGGCACTGCTGCTTCAGGTGTCGCGTTGTGCGTGGGCGTGGCTCCATCAAGTTTTAAAGGTCATGCTAGCGTAACTTCAAGGCATTGCAGCCATTGCTTTTATAATTTATCCCCTTGTTACGTGCGAGGGTCAAAAGTGTTTTTCTTTTCCAATTGCTAAGCAAAAGGATATATAGCTGCGGAGCTGCCTGTTGTGAGGAATGTTCTGTTAAACATCGTAGTCTGCACAGCCCCTGCCTCGGAGGTGTAGCTCCGCGGGTGGCACTAGCAGCAGAGCGAGCAACGGTAACTTGCTCGGCTGGGCAACCGCGCCGCACTGCATGCCATGCCCACCGTGCCCCCATTTTGGCCGCACTCTCACGGAGGCCAAGCTCGTCACGTGCGCACGTGTCCAGTCGCTTTGCTGGCGGCATTTCGATTTCTTGCCACCCGTGGGCGTCTATATATAAGACGTCCTTGAGATCCATGCTACGTCATATGGATAGTTAGCGTGAGATCGGGGGAGAAGCGGCGCAGTGCACCTGAAGATATTCAGTAAATCGCACAGTGGTCTCATACGTCATTTCATGCAAGTTCACGTAGAATTTTTAATTAGATGGAGGAGAGAGAGGGAGAAGAATATGGTTGTTTCGCGACACAACTGCCTCATATGCTAAAATTTAAAATTATGAGACTATTTTCTTACCATTATACGAGTTGTTGTTGTCATGCAACTTACAATATTTTTTTCTATACATAAATTGTGGAATTATATATTTACTATGAGACAATTTATAAGGCAACCTATTGTATGTATTGCCTATTATATCATTTTAAGATGACGTGATAATGTAGGAGACCATCCGGAGCAATGTACTGATTTGTTGACATTAGCTCCTCTATCCGTATGTTGACACAAAGTCCACTGATTTGTTAAATCAATTGTAAGGAAGTAGTACTGTAGATCCCAAATGGGAGGTTGGCTGCAATAATATCTTCCGCAAGATATCGAGTTAACAAAGTACTAATTGTTGTATTAGTATATAGTAGCGCCCCTCCCGGTGATCTGGGCCCAGAACACTCCACCAAATTTGCCCAAGCTACTCAGCATTTGCATATTGGCCCATCTGGTAAAAGAAAACCTACGAGTCTTCTTTGCAGCCCGACTGATACCGTGTGGCCCAACTGGCTGGGATGCCCTAAGCGATCCTCCTAGGCAACTCCTAGCCCAGACTTCTCCTTGGACCCGATCGACGCGACAGCCGCTTCGTGAGAGAGACGCAAGCAAATCAGAATGCTGCCATATGCGCCGCCGCCGTGCAGAAACCTCCGCACCTATAGCACATGCCTGACCCGTCGTCGTCGGCAGCTCAAGCACATCCGCCGTGCGCCCCCGCGTCCGACGAGTACTCGCCGTCCTGTCTCGGTGCTGCTCCATGGCTACTTTTCCCGTGGACCCGGGATCAAACACGGCCGCCTTCGTTCCTTGGTACGGTACCCCCTGAATTCTACGATTTTTTTTCTGTTTTTTCATCTGTATCCATTAGATTTGTGTTCTGAGAAGTACATCTGATGGTTCATCATTATCGATTTTCTCGGATTGCGTGGCGAGGGTTTCAATCGAGATTCATGAAATTGAAATTCATTTGATCATGATGATCCAAAGTGACCACCACGCGTCCGGCGGCCGGCGCTCTCATCACGAAACGGAATCGAGATTTTCACAAGTAAAGTCGCGACTTCAAATGTAAGATTTGTAATTTCTGCAATATTATAAAGAAATTTAAATATGACAACGAACCAACTGAATTTATATTATCCCACGGCTGGTCATCAGGTGAACATAACGATGCCACCAATGTCTCATCACGGAGACGCAATTCGAGGAGATGATAGATTATGCAACTTGGAGTATATTCCAAATAAAGGTAATGAGTTAGTTTTTGTTGTCTTTCAAAGCTAGCGCTACTTCTGCTTGTCACTACTCCAATAACTAAGGAATTCTTTCAACAATGAATTTTTTTTAGAAAAGATGCACTATTCATCGGCAATCTGTTCATAAAAATTGCTAGCACTGTTTGCTATGTGGGTAAATGATATCTATGGTTACCAACGATGATAATCCATGGCTTTCAAAATTTCAGGCTGAAGGTGGAATTTATAAATGCAATTTCACTACTTAAGTACTGTAGGGTGTTTTTTTTTTGGAATTGTTACTGATGAGCCATATTTTCACTTTGTATGGGCCGACTGCTGCATTTCCTTGATGGTCTGGCTAGGTCTATGGTTTGCTTATTCTTCTGGTCCAACTAAGCAATAAGCACTTTGACTGGAAGTTTTTTATTATAGATTTTGAAGTTTCTTTTTAGAAAATTCAGACTATAATATATACCCACTGCTTGGTAATTGGACAATTATCACTGCTAACACCTTTGCAACCAAATCAAGCAGGATTGATGGTGAACCCAGAATTTGATCGAGCTGCCTAAGGTGAACTGGGCATGTGGCACATTAAATTCGTCAGCTGTCCAATAATTGACGCTTGCAATCATGGAATCGGACAAAAGAAGCTATAGTTCTAGTACGACCAACAACAACAAAGGTAAGAAAATGACAACCATCCTTCAATTTCCTATGCTAGCACAATTAGTCGATGCTTCCTTCAGCTCATGCTAAGAAATTCATTCTTTAAAGCTCAGTCATTCAGCCTATAAGCCGTTTAAAAGGGCATTGAAATTTCAAAAGCAGGGCCGGCTCTACGGTTTCGAGGGCCCTAGAGCGAACCGTACACTATGATTCCTTTATGTTAAATATTTTTTTCCTATCCGTAGCATGACTAAGTTTGTGCCTCTACATTGCTATGAATGGTAAAAGAGTTTCACAGCAATACACATAGCATGGGAACACATGATACGACGGGTCATTCATATCCACAAGGAAATTTCTGCATAATACTTTTCAAATTAAACAAACCAAGGTACACCATGATATTAAAATCCACACAACTTACTATGAAATAGTTTTGCATGTGATGCGCTTAAGATATTTTTTAACATAGTTAGAAAGTATTCTCCAACATGCATTCCCATCAAATGTCGAAACATCAATTATGAAGTTCTGCCTCAATCCCCAACCATTTTGTGGATAAGTTTGATATATACATACATATCTAATGTGTGATTGGTAGTATCATGTCTTGGAAAATACTCCCCCCCTTCTCAAAATAAATATTCATTTAGCATTTGACTTTTATCCCACAAAAAATATCTTTTAGATTGTAGCGATGTCTATCTATCTAATTAAAATAATGTCAAATACCAAAAAAAAATTGAATAGAGAAGGGTATGGAGCCGATCAAATGCTTAAGTAGATTCTACTTCCAATGTATTTGCATTTAGTGAGGATCTAGGGAACCAAATAAACAACGTGGTTTTCAATGACAACCCCTATAGTTAATTAGAGGTAACAAGATCATTTCTCACTACTAGTACTGTGTCGAAATTTTCTAAACATACACTTATTTTGGGAAGGAGGGTGTACATATTATACTCACCATACATATTGGCATGCTTTTAGCATGGTTTGAGGCATGCAAGAATTGTAGAAAGAGGTAGCTAGATAAATGTCCGTGAGAGATTGAATTATCAACTATTTTATAAAATTATATATATTAACAGAACATGAGATGTGATTTTAATTGTAAGTTACCTATCCATATCCTCTATGCGAACTTTTAGCTTTCCACACAAAAATATTCTCATGCCATTTAGGGTCATCTATGCTCATGACAGCTATATATTTTAGGTTAACATCTAGAAATGTCCGCACGTACATCTTGGATGGCATGTTTTCACATCAATCTGGACGTGAGGTGTCAATTGCCAGCTAGAATGAGAGAAGACTTCACACCAAATCCAGATTGCAAAATCAGAGTAGAAAACAAAGAAGAAAAGAAAACAGATGAGGCACACCACGTTAAGCAAAGCAAAGGAAACAACGGTAACAAGTTACTACAAGACCGGTTCATCTCCGGGCACAACTAACCTTCCCCCATCTACAACCTAAACATTACAGTCGGTAACACGAAACTTAACGACGCTAGACATCGGATCTGTCTCGCCCATCTAAGCCTTCTTGGGGGACTTGGCAGCCTTCTCCGGCGACTTGGCCTCCTTGCTCCCGCCGCTGGAAGCCTTCTTCGTCGTCTCCTTGGGCAGGAGCGCTGGGTTGATGTTTGGAAGGACGCCGCCGTGGGCGATGGTGACGCCGACCAGCAGCCTGCCGAGCTCCTCGTTGTTGCGTATCGCGAGCAGCAAGTGGCGGGGCATGATGCGGGTCTTCTTGTTGTCCCTGGTCTTCTTGTTGTCCCTGGCAACATTTTCGGCGAGCTCCAGAACCTGGTGATCATACAAGAAAGCAAAAGGCAAACTGAACAAATGACTTCATTTCGGCGCTAGATTGGGATGTTCATTACCTCAGTGGCCAGGTACTCGAGGACGGCGGCGAGGTAGACGGGGCGCCGACGCGGACGCCTTGCGCCCAACAGCTTACTTCTTCACCTTGCCGCCCGCTCCGGTGCCGGTGGCGGCCATGCTGCCACTGCGCGACGAGTGGCTTCTCGGGACAAGAAAGAAGGGCTCGAGATGGTGGCGGAGTTGAAGGGCGCAGGTGAAAGGATCTTGGTGATGTCTAGAGGGGGGAGGTTGCATAGGGGTAACTGAAAAACCTAAAAAAATTCTTCGCAGCAATTAAATGTGTTGGAACTTCCGACACTGGATCGGAACTTCCGATAAAAAAAAGTTCTTATACGAAATTCAAAATTAAACTTGAAACTGCAGAATCTGGCTGAATCAAAAGTTGCACAACGATACTAGGAGACTCCTGCAGGTGATCTTTATAAGGACGACAACTCGAGTACGTAGATCGGCACAAAACAAACTCTAGGTCAACAAGAACTAAATAAATGCAATAAGCACAAGACATAAAATATTTATTCCCAAGTTCACTTCCACTAAGGAAGCTACGTCTTCGTTGAGGAGCTCACAAAGAGCCGGTTCTTCCACTAACCCTTTACCTCACTCAATCAACCACAAAGAAGAATTGAGTCACTTACTATGAAATGCACAAAAGATAAGTTAATACAAACTTTCCGGGGCACACACACACGAGAGGACGCTCCACGGGCGACACTAAACTGTCTAGAAGCAAGCTTCAAGAGTAACAAACGTGAATCGAAGGATGAAGATGCTTCAAGTGCTCTTGAGATGAACTTGGCTGCCCTCTCACTTAAATGGTTGAGTCTCACACCTCAATCTTGCTCCCACATAAGCTCTAGCTCAAATCAACTAAAGGATTAGCTCAAGGAGGAATTGGGGAGGAGTAGTAAATGCTCTTGGAGGTGTTTGTCTCGGGTTAGGTCAGCAGCAACTGAAGGAGGGGCTGAGGGGGTATAAATACCCGAGCCCCAAAAACTAGCCGTTAGTGCACTGGTTAAGTGATTGTCGGAACTTCCGACACCCTGTCGGAACTTCCGACCCTTTTAAAACCAGCTGGCCGAGGACCCCTTGTCGGAAGAATCAAGTTACTTCCGACAGATGTCGAAACTTCCGACACACACTGAAACAGTCAGAAAACTAGATGCACAAGTATGTGATTATGTGTCTCTTCTTAATGGTTAGCATCTCAATTAAGCACTGTGACATCTTCAAGTCATCTCCTCGCATCCCTCTTAATAGTATGGTGTTTTCTATACTCAAATTCAAAATATAAAATAAATGGCCTTAATATGTGCATTTATCAAAATAAATTCAAAAATGGCCTCAAATGCTATTTGCACATATTAAAAAGTTTTCTCCTATATTATTGCATTCGTGGGGTGTAAAGTGTGATAAAAATCAACATGATGCATATGATAAGATATATCGTAACAACAAAGTGAAAATAAACAAGCACCAAGTCATGAGCATCAGAAAAGCAATTAGATTCTAAGATCACACTAGCATAGAGAATCTCAAATAGGTCTTACAAAGTTAAAAGTCTCACTTGGCACACCAAACATTACACAAATACAAGTCTCACATGTTCACAAGCACAAGAGTTTAAAGTTCAACGTTCAACCACGAAGCTAAGATAGATAAAGCGGCCACAAATCCTTCACAAGTGGCGCCTATGGTGAGCTCACTCCCCATTTGGCATCAAGCACCAAAAAGGAAAGGCCCTTCCATAGCCACTACTCGTCATCGTCGTCGTCATCTTCTTCTTCCTCATCGGTGGGTGTGTCGGCAGCAGGAATACCCTCTTCTTCTTCCTCATCCGACTCCTCACGGCCACCCAAGTCTTCTTCAATTTCATCCTCATCAACTTGAGGAGCCCCAAACATCATGGAAGGTCCACCCATCTCTTCCCAAGGGTTGTAAAAAGTCGATGGGGGAGGAAAGTTTAGGGAGCACGAAGAGGTGAGTGAGGCATGTCATACTTGGCCATGATTTCCTTCTGTCTCGTCTCAATCTTGAGGAGTTGCTCATCCACATGCTTCTTGTGGTCATGGATTTTTTGCGCATTGTGACGACCCACATTGAAGCATGCAAACAAGTCTTGGGAAATGAAACTTAGAGTTCCTTTCTTCTTTGGAGCACGAGAAGAAGGACCACGGGAGCTCGAAGGACCTTGAGAGCTAGATGGACCATGAGAACTTGAAGGACCATGAGAGCTAGGAGCATGTGATAGTCCTTGAGTGGAGCGGCGAGGTGCATGAGCTCCAGGCTTGAGAAGGCGCTGAAGTTGACCTTCCTTAGGCTTGTATACTTGATGGCCCTTGTCGGTCAAGATATTAACACCGATCACTTCTTTGATCACGGGATGTATGGTGCATAATGACAACCTTTCTTTGGTGAAACGGAGCAGATGATGATTTCCTCCCAAATAAAGTTAAAGGCACTGAACTCATTCTTGTTGGGAGCCATCCTAACAAGCAGGTTCTTGGACATGTTTGAGATGTTGTTCGAATCATCACTTTTAGGACACAGAGTGTAGCGGAAGAGTTGGTTGAGCAGCTTGTAGTAAGGTGTCAAACCATGTATTGTCCCAAATTTGATGTCACCATATGCACTGTCATACATGAAGTGAAGTTCTCCATCATCAAGCACGTTTTCCTCCTCATGTATCCTCTCTCTCATAAGATCAGCATTGGAAAACCCAAGAATGCTTGCAAAGTAAGCATATTCAACATAGAAAGGCTTCTCTTGAATAGTCCAATAAAAGGTCTTGTTTGAGCGGTTGACATAAAGAGTTGAATAGAACTGAGCAATGACCTCCTCATTCCAATCACAGTTGAAGGACATGATTGATGTGAGATTCATCCTTTTACAAGCATTTTCGACTTCCCTCACCATCAACAAGTCAATTTTAAACAGGTAATCCCAGTTAATGGATTTCATCTCGCTGGTGGGATGAGACTTGCAAAGGATCACTAACGCATACCAATCTGCATGAAAATTCATCCAAAAGCGGACATCTCCTTACTGCTCTTTGCCATACTCAGATGGATCATCATATCTCAACGTATAGAGATCATGTTTGCCCTTTGTGTAATCCACTGGATGAGTCCCATTGAACTTTGGAGCAGTTTGTCTAATTGGGGGCTGCATTCGGAGGATGATCCTCTCAAGATACTCTATAAACTCTCCAGCATTGGACATATGAGTGCCTGGAGCAGAAGTACGCTTCATGTGTGGATGAGCACCGTGAGCAGAAGTGCCCTGTGGATTAGGTCTTCCACGACCACGAGAGCGCAAAGAAGCCTTGGCTACCGCCTTTCTCTTGCTAGTACGATGAGTCACAGGCGAAGCTTCTTGAGTTGCTTCAGAATCAGATGAAGGAGATGATTCAATTTCCGGCGAAGAAGCCCTCTGCTTTCCTCTCCTTTCACGAGCCATTTGAGTATGTAAGATGAAAATTAGGATAGACTCGATAGATGTGATCAAACTCAATCAGATGGGACTGTTAAGGCACCTGTCAGAACTTCCGACATGAGGGCGGGACAGGGCCCGAGCAGACCCAAAATTTCATGAATCAAGAGATTTTGCCCATCAAATTTGAAAAGATTCTAGGCATATGATCAATGATGTACCAGGAAGCTATCCCCAAGAAAGAAACATCTAACTCCTACATTTAGAGATCGGGCGACGGGGATTTTGAATGAAATACCTTGAGGATTTCCCGCGCGAATCGGAGAGGAGATGATGGGGATCGGATCTTCCGAGGAGTGGGGAATCCAAAGGACTCAACGACAACAAAATCCCACGGTTGAAACTTGAAATCCCCTCAAGAGTTTGAGAGTGGGGAGGAGATGGCGTTGGTTGTGTTTGAATGAGAGAGTTAGGGTTTGAGGGGATGGCCAACAAATTTTTATAGGTTCAAGTGTATTGTCAGAAGTATCGATGGGGGGTCAGAAGTTCCGACGAAAAAGAAATTGCGAACTCGAGGACCCTCAGTCGGAAGAATGAAGAAAGTTCCGAGGATCGTCGGAAGTTCCAACCAAGTGTCGGAAGTTCCGATGAATATTAAAAACAGCCTCCGAGGACCCTTTGTCGGGACAAACCTGATACTTCCGAGGATTGTCAGCATCGGAACTTTCAACGGATACTTTTCAGCTCCAAAATGATAGATTTTGAGAAGAATAAACTTGGAGATATTAAGAGATATGGCTTGTAGACATATGAGACAACTTGAAGCTTAGTGATCAGCCACAAACAACATTACATAAAAATAATCATAAGAGTCAAGCTTTGATCCGAAGATCAAAATCCAAATATTTCAAAATAGCTCAACCCAAGTAAATTTATTTTTCTTATCTAAGCAACAATCAAGTTTGTGCAACAAGTCAAGCCAAGTTATGAGAGTACAAGATATTTAGTTCACTCCTCAAAGCACAAAACCTTTGCTCATCTAGAGGCTTAGTGAAGATATCGGCAAGTTGCCGTTCGGTGCTCACATGATGTAAAGCAATATCTCCTTTAACCTCATGATCACTTAAGAAATGGTGTCTTATATCTATGTGCTTTGTTCGGGAATGTTGCACCGGATTGTTTGCTAGCTTGATAGCGCTCTCATTGTCATATAAGAGCGGAATCTTGCTAAACTCACAACCGAAGTTACTCAACGTTTGCTTCATCCATAAGAGTTGGGCACAACAAGCACCCGCTGCAACATATTCAACTTTGGCGGTGGATAAAGCAACCAAATTTTGTTTCTTGGAGCTCCAAGACACTAGGGACCTTCCAAGAAATTGGCAAGTCCCCGTTGTACTCTATTTATCTACCTTGCAACCGGCATAATCCAAATCGGAATAGCCAAGTAGATCGAAAGTGGAGCCTTTGGGATACCATAAGCCAAGGTTAGTTGTGTGTACCAAATATCTCAAAATTCTCTTAACTGCTATTAAGTGACATTCCTTAGGATTGGCTTGAAATCTTGCACACATGCACACACTAAACATAATATCGGGCCTAGATGCACAAAGGTAAAGAAGAGAGCCGATCATGGTGTGATATACCTTTTGATCAACCAACTTCCCTTCTTCATTAAGATCAAGATGACCATTTAATGACATGGGTGTCTTGATGGGCTTTGTATCGGCCATGTCAAACTTCTTAAGCATATTTTTCACATACTTGGTTTGATATATGAAAGTTCCTTCTTTCATTTGCTTGACTTGAAATCCAAGGCAGAACTTCAATTCACCCATCATGGACATCTCAAACCTCTTGGTCATGATCCTACTAAATTCCTCACGAAATTTCTTATCAGTAGAACCAAATATGATGTCATCAACATATATTTGGCAAACAAAAATATCCTTATCAACTTTGTGAGTAAAAAGAGTAGAATCGGTTTTGCCCATTACAAAGTCATTCTTAAGAAGAAAATCCTTAAGGAATTCATACCATGCTCTAGGAGCTTGCTTAAGCTTATAGAGCGCTTTATAGAGCTTGCACACATGATTTGGAAATCTTGGATCTTCAAAGCCCGACGGTTGTTCTACATACACCAACTCGGATAGGGGGCCATTCAAGAATGCACTTTTCACGTCTATTTGATAAAACTTGAAATCATGGTGAGTGACATAGGCTAATAGTATACGAATTGATTCAAGCCTAGCTACGGGTGCATAGGTTTCAGCAAAATCCAAACCTTCAATTTGGGTGAAACCTTTTGCAACTAACCTTGCCTTGTTTCTTGTGACGACACCATATTCATCTTGTTTGTTTCGGAAAATGCACTTGGTGCCAATCACATTTTGCTTTGGTCTTTCAACCAACTCCCATACCTCATTTCTTGTGAGTTGTTCAACTCTTCTTGCATGGCAATTACCCAATCCGGATCATCAAGTACTTTCATCATCCTTGAGAGGTTCCGAAGAAGAGACAAACGAGTAATGTTCACAAAAAGTTGCTAAACATGAACGAGTAGTTACCCCTCTTTGAATACTTTCAAGAATATTGTCAACGGGATGATCCCGCTGAATACTTTGATGAACTTTTGGATGAGACACTTGTGATTGAGGTTGAATGGGTCCATCATCATCATTTTCAACTTGTGGAGCATCTTCTTGAGCTTCTCCACCTTGTTCTCCCCCTTGATCAACGTCATGAACTTGATCGTCACCATGAACTTGACTTTGATCTCATGAACTTGATCGTCACCATGAACTTGACTTTGATCTTGAGGTTGTTGAGAGCTTGGAGGTTCAACTCTTGTGAATGATGATGGATCATTGTTTTTTTTCTTCAACTGGAGCTTGAGCTTGAACTTCATGAGGCCTCCCCTTTCCCAAGCCCATCCTCATGATTGATAGACTCGGGGGTTCCTCTTCATCTACATTATTTTTATCGAATTGCCCTAGTTGAGAGCCGTTGGATTCATCAAAAGTTACGTCCACCGTGACCTCAACACAACCGGTGGTTTTGTTGAAGACACGATAGGCGTGTTCGTTAGTACCATAACTGAGTAGAAAGCCTTCATCAAACTTTGATGCAAACTTTGAGCTTTTGATTTTCTTGTTAAGTATGAAACACTTACTCCCAAAAACTCAAAAGTAGTGCACCTTGGGTTTGTTACCGGTGATTATCTCGTAGGGTGTCTTACACAAGTATTTGTGGAGGTAGAGGCTGTTGATGGCATGGCACGCCGTATTGATTGCTTCGGCCCAAAAGATATCCGGAGATTTGTACTCATCAAGCATTGTTCTTGCGGCTTCAATCAACGTCCTATTTTTTCTCTCTACAATACCATTTTGATGAGGTGTGTATGGTGCGGAGAATTCATCCTTGACCCCTTCATCGAGGAATTCTTCAACATTGGTGTTCTGGAATTCTGAACCATTGTCACTTCTTACATTTTTGATCTTCAACTCATTCATATTGAGCTCTTCTAATAAATTTCTTGATAATTACTTGAGCTTCACTTTTATCTTGCAAAAAGAATGCCCAAGTGAAACGAGAAAAATCATCAACAATGACAAGACCATATTTGTTACCGCCAATGCTAATGTAGGCAATGGGTCCAAACAAATCCATGTGTAGAAGCTTCAATGGTCTTGATGGTAGTTATGATGTTCTTGACGGGGTGTGGAGCACCAACTTTCTTCCCAGCTTGTTTGCCCAAAGAAATTTCCGGCACCATCTAATCTGGTACCGGCATCGACTTGAGCAGCGACGGTTGCGGCGGTGTCGGCACCATCCCCAACTATGGACATCTTGATATCCCTTAGCGATTAAGCATTAATCAAGAGATTAGGCCCTGATACCAATTGAAAGGATCTTGGTGATGCCTAGAGGGGGGAGGTTGCATAGGGGTAACTGAAAAACCTGAAAAACTTCGCAGCAATTAAATGTGTCGGAACTTCCGACACTGGACCGGAACTTCCGACAAAACAAAAGTTTTTATACCAAATTCAAAATTAAACTTGAAACTGCAGAATCTGGCTGAATCAAAAGTTGCACAATGATACTAGGAGACTCCTGCAGGTGATCTTTGCAAGCACAACAACTCGAGTATGTAGATCGGCACAAAACAAACTCTAGGTCAACAAAAACTAAATAAATGCAATAAGCACAAGACACAAAATATTTATTCCCAAGTTCACTTCCACTAAGGAAGATACGTCTTCGTTGAGGAGCTCACAAAGAGCCGGTTCTTCCACTAACTCTTTACCTCACTCAATCAACCACAAAAGAGGATTGAGTCACGTACTATAAAATCCACAAAGGATAAGTTAATACAAACTTTCTGGGGCACACACACACGAGAGGACGCTCCACGGGCGACACCAAACTGTCTAGAAGGAACCTTCAAGAGTAACAAACGTGAATCGAAGGATGAAGATGCTTCAATTGCTCTTGAGATGAACATGGCTGCCCTCTCACTTAAATGGTTGAGTCTCACACCTCAATCTTGGTCTCACACAAGCTCTAGCTCAAATCAACTAAAAGATTAGCTCAAGGAGGGATTGGGGAGGAGTAGTAAATGCTCTTGGAGGTGTTTGTCTCGGGTTAGGTCAGCAACAACTGAAGGAAGGGCTGAGGGGGTATAAATACCCGAGCCCCAAAAACTAGCCGTTAGTGCACTGGTTAAGTGATTGTCGGAACTTCCGACACACTCTGAAACAGTCACAAAACTAGATGCATAAGTGTGTGATTATGTGTCTCTCCTTGATGATTAGCATCTCAATTAAGCAATTTGACATCTTCAAGTCATCTCCTCGCATCCCTCATAATAGTACGGTATTTCCTATACTCAAATTAAAATATAAAATAAATAAAGATCTTCTTTTGAGTCCAACACCGTCCATTAAGCAAATTTGGCGTCTTTTCTTACTCTTTTTTATTTCATTGAATTTTAACCTATCCATAACTCGATAAACTCATTAGCTCCTTAATTTTGTATGTCATCAACACCACAACCCACTTAGGGGGTCAAATGCACTTTCAGCCGGCAGCCTGGGTGACGATGTACGAGCATGCCGGTCTGGCTTCTCCGTGCGCCGGCTCTGGTGGAAAAGGAATAGCCCCTTTGACGTGGGGAGTTAGGGCCTTATATAGGCAGTTGTTAGGGTAATGTGGCGTGCGCCAGCGCCGGCTGTTAGTTTGTTGAACAAAATATCTCCAAGCAGTTTGCTTATATCTGTTTGTTGCCATCCAAGTTAAACGATATGTATCCATGATTTAAGCATGAGGTAGCTATCTTTGCATCGTGCGATAGTTTGCCGTGGGCTTGATCAAATGAAGCCCCATTACGCACCGAAGAGACTCTGGTACGTACATGTACGCGTATCTCACATGTTTGTATCTGACGGCAAAGATATCTCCGGGGACTTGGCCTCCTTGCTCCTGCCGCTGGAAGCCTTCTCCGAGGTATCCTTGGGTATGAGCGCTAGGTTGATGTTTGGCATGACGCCGCCGTGGGCGATGGTGACGCCAGCCAGCAGCCTACCAAGCTCCTCGTCGTTGCGGATCGCGAGCAGTGTTGACGCTCGCTACGTACCATTTTTGACCGTCAAATCCTGCATAAAAGCAGCAATTTAGCAAAGGTCAACACTAGTATAGGGTGTTTATCTAACGAATTCCACAAGTACTGATCAAAATATGTGTGCAGGTGAATTTGAGCTAAAAATGCATGAAAAGAGCAAGCAGGATCCAAGGTGTAAAAGCATCGACCACAGAACACACCATTCGGCGTCACATGGATCAAAGGGTCACAAGCGTGGGAACCAACTTAGAACATCACCTATTCACCTAACAGGGAACGGGGGGGCCACTTGTCAGCCACCTGTCCAAAGTTGAGGCTGGTCAGGGCTCAACCTGGTTCGGGCGAACCAGGTGGTTTGGCTGAACCAGGACCAGCTCCACCGCCTTACTCCTTCAACGTGGCAGCTCTCCATTGGTCCCCAACGTCGGTTCAAAGGAGCTCCTGCTATTTGCACGGCCAGAACACCCCTTGCCACACGTATATATATGAGGGGGGCTTCTAAATCAACACACAATCACACAACACACACACTTTCATACTTGAGCTCTAGGCTCATTTCTAGAGGTGTTAGGAGATAGGGAGAGAGTGAGGTGAAGTTGGGGAAGTGCCGGGGTTGTCGGCACTCTCCTCCAGCTTGTTCCTCGACGGATGCTTATCAATCAATGTAAGTGTTCGTGACTTCTTCTGTGCTTAGTTTCTTAGTTAAGTAATAGTTCTAGTTCCTTAGTTGTTTGCCGGATCAATAGTTCACTAGTTTAATGGGTGCTCTAGTCTAAATCTAAGGCTAGAGTTAGTAAAAGATAGTGTAGACGTTGTGTCTAGACTAGACTTCACCTGTTGGTTGTGGTATATCCCATGGTTAGATGAGGTAGGTAGCTGGTGGTGACAGCCCTGTCTATCCAGCGTAATCCTCCCTGTTCAGGTATATCCCAGTGCCGTATTACCGGAGCTCACCAGATTTTGTCCTATGAGAAGCCAGTAGCCCGACGCGAACAACTAGGACAGTTCTATCTTATCTTTGATTCTTAGCCTAGGAAATCCTCTCTGCCCCTTGCCTCTAGCCTGTGTGGTATCCTTGGATGAGCCTGATCCTTACAGAATATACACACGTTCCTCAGTGGATACGATACCCCAGAATACTTCTTGGTGAAAACTACAACGATATCTGTGCGCTTGCAGATTTATTTGTGATCGTAAAAATACCCAACAAGATTTCTAACGTCGTTGCCGGGGAACGGTTGCTATATTCTCGTTGGACCTAGTTCGCCCTCGTACTTTTTTCATTCTTTTTTCATTCTATCTCTACCCTCTCTATCCATGGTGCAGCCATCCATTCAACAGCTCTCCGCACCTAAGGGTGAATTTTGTGAGCCAGCATCATCTTCTAATCCAATTCTTTCATCTGCTTACGAAATCAGCCCTGAATTCATAAACAAGGTTCAATAACATTCCTTCTCCAGATGGGACAATGAAAATCCTTACCATCATCTGCGTGAATTTGAGCAAGTGTGCTCGTGCCTGAAAAGTTCAGGCATGACACATGAAACTCTTAAGTGGAAGTTGTTTCCCTTCTCTCTTATAGAGTCGGTGAGGCAATGGTACACAACTAACGTAAGAAGTGCGAACGGGGACTAGAATGACTTGCGAGATCGGTTCTGTCTTGCATTCTCTCCGCTCTCTCATATATGCGCTTTGCGCGGAGAAATTTTGACCTTCCATCAGAAAGAGAAGGAATCCATCGGTGCGGCTTGGGCCAGGTTGTCCCTTCTAGCTCAATCGGGTCCTGACTTGTCTCTACCTGATCATCTGTTACTTCAACATCTCTACACGGGTCTGAGCAAGGAAGATGCCCATTACCTCGATATCACCGCCGGAGGTTTGTTCTCACACAAGACTCCAGCCGAAGGAAGGAAAATCCTCAACAAAATCATGGAAAAGACTTCCTTTGTCTGTTTACGAGAACCGCCTCAGGTAGAACCAGAGGTACAACAAGAGGAAGTCTTAGCAGTCGAATCCAAATGCTTAGAAGCCCAACTTTTAGATTCGACTCCTAAATCCTCTCCTGAACCTGAACTTGAAATGCCAAAGGAAGAGGAACCTCTGCCTTTGGAATTTCAGCACGGATTCGAGGAAGATCTCTTTGAAGATTTTGGAAACACCTCGAACTATCTATGTCAGAAGAGACCACCAGTCCCCGTCACTCCTTTAGAGCCATACGAGAAGGAATTCCTTCAAGAAACAATCAAGGAATTGACGATCTTAATGAGCAATGAATGGCGAAGAGAAAGGGAGTCATCCTTAGCACCTATTCAAATCAACTATCCTTCTTCTCTCATCCAATGCCGCATAAGGGACCAAGATGTGGAAGCTCTCTATAACCCCGCAGTTGGAGCCAATATTATGTCAGATAACTTTGCGCTAGCCTACTTAGGCAGCAAAGCTCTAGCTCCAACAGGAAGAACCCTCAGAGGGCCTTCAGGTTCTCTCGTAGGAAGTTATGGGGTAATCCAGAATGTGTCTATATGACATAAGGATGTGAATGCGAGTCTAGATTTCCACGTGTTCGAAGTTACCAACTTCAATGCAATTTGCATTAGAAGAATAAACTGCTATTTGCATAGAAAGACCAATATGTATAAGAATAATAATACTACACTTAAGAGTACGATTCAGATTCAGCAAAAAGTAAATATGGTATCTATTGGTATTTCTTAACGTTCACGAATAAATCCGCAAGCGCATGGATATACCGTTGCAGCACTTCACCCGGAGAGTGTTGAGTATATCTATTTTATCAGAGAACGGATGTGTAACGGTCTTCTAACTAGTTTACCCCGAAGAACAAGAGAAAGAATGGCCTTGGGTAATGTGGTTTATCTAAGGGAAAGGGTCAAGGAAGGATAAACTCTGCTGCTATTCGTTTACTTCGGGCACCGTTTTGACCCTGGTCTGCCAAGACCCTCCGGCCAATAGCTCTACACCGAACCCGAACGTGGGGGGATACACAAACCACGCCGGAACGTTGCGGATGGACAGGGCTGTCACCACCTGCCGCCTACCCCTACAACACCGTGGGGCTCGAGGCAAATAAAAGTAATCTAGGGCCTAAACACCACGTTTATGCCGTCGACTACTACTCTAGCATCGTACAGAGTTTACCCGTCTTTATTAGGGGCCCTCTACAAGAGTATCTGCTACAAGAACGGACGATGATCCCGAAAACGAATAATAACGAGAGAATAAACTTGCCAAGGACTTTACCACTATAGATAAACTCAGATACTTACTCAAACGCTTCGTATCCGATGAGGTATAAGGTAGAAGAGAGGCCAACACGTCCGGCTCTTCTCCACACTTCTCGTCCCATTCTCCCTATCCTAATCCTACAAGTAGGCCCAAGGTGGAGTCTCTCTACATCTCTTCGTGTTCACTTGTATCTTGGTGTATCTTGAGAAGGTCTCCTCTCCACCTTTTATAGCTTCTAAGGTCAATTTGGGGCCGAGATATACAAGGAAACACGTGGGCACTGACTTTAGGAGGATAAGAACGAGTCTCCCGCACACCTCGACGGGAGCCAGACCAGGTTTGGCCGACCCCGGGGGTCGGCCGCCCCTTGATGGGCCCCGTTCTGCACCGCCTTTGTTCCACAGGTTGACAAGTGGGCCCTGATCTTATCCTTTGGGTGTTTACCAACTTGAAACGTCAGTTTGATCTGTTTAGTGGGCCCTTCTTGTAAGTGAGACGCAGGTCGGGATCTTCTGTGTGTTTCTTCTACGTTCACTCGTGTTTTCTCTTGTGTTTCACTTGTACGTGCCTGCAAATTATAATTCACCAAAACTTGTGGAACCAATTAGAATCAAGCCCTATAGCCAGGTTTGGTGATTATTTTATTATTATTCAAAGATGCAGGAGTTGCGGTTGAATCTATGACGTAAAGACTGTCAACAGTATCTACTGATTAACATTATATTATCTATCTGTAAAATGCAAATAAAATGAACAGCATTTTCATTAACAAAAATGAAAAAACATGCATGTAGACAGTAAATTATGATACATGGGTTATGGGTAGCATGGGGAAGGAACTAAACTAATAACAAGGGAGGTCAAAATGTGTTTAAACGAAATGGAAAAACACTCTCAATGGAAGAGTCCAGAAATCAACTTGGACAAACTTCAACGTGGACCATGAACTCCATCCAACATTTAATTTTTTATAAGACCTTATTGGTTATTTTAGAGATATAAATTTCACAATATTCAGAAGAATTATTAAGTGCTGCAAGCATTATAGGGCAAAAGGAATCAACCAGCCATATAAGTATATAACAATGCAACCAGCGGTGAATTATTGGGTACTGCAAAAGATTCAATGCGTTACAAAGAACCCATCCACCAATCTCTGAATCGTCTCCAAATCACCACCAAAGCGAAACCCTAACCAACGAAGGAAGCCATCGACTCGCAGATGTTCCTGAAAGGAGATATCTGCAAAGCAAATATGTGTTGTCGTCCTGAAAAGGGGCCTCCGGAAAGAAAAATAACAGAAATAACCGGAAGCGGATCGTTTTGAAATGGAGTTACACGCGCGACTCCGAACAATGGCGAGAATTAAGTGTACTTGCCAATCGGAAAAATCTAAGAGACGACTAGTCGCGCAGGAGCATGACAGCACGACTCCTCCGCCCAGCAGGCCACCGGCCTTTTACCCAACACAACCCATGCAGATCAGCCCGCATACTAGACCGCGCCGGCCGTTACAAAATGGAAATAGATCAAAATCGGATCGTGACGGCTTCCTTCTTTTGGAAGGAACCGGAGGAGGCCTCGGTTGTGGGGTGGAGTGGCAGCGGCTGCGCGGCGAGGCCTAGTGCCGGCAATGTCTGCTAGCAGCGGCGGAGAGGAGGCCTTGGAGGAAGCCGCGGGCCGCAACGCCACCGACGGCGAGCGGGAAGGTGGCAGTTGTGCGGCGGAGCAGCGGCGAGGGAGATCGGCAGATACACAGTGAGACTCCATGCTAGCAGCAGTGGAGAGGAGGGCTGGAGGAAGCCGCGGTCCATGCAAGAATAAGGATGTTGAGCCGGGGTTGAGCGGGGGAGGCGGTGACTCCCCAAGTTGGGCAACGTCTGCGAGCATCGGAGAAGAAGGTGCGGCCGGCGCGCACCCTGACACACAGCCTCCGCCCCGACGACAAATCGAGGTGAGCCCCTCTTCCCTCCCCCCCCCCCCCCCCCCCCTCTCCCATGCTTCCTGTGCTACTGCTTGTATTTTAGAATTCATGTGTGGAGATGTAAGTGCAATTATGCTCATGTATGAATTTTACAAATCATCCATGTGCGGCCTGCGAGGTGTAATGTGCTCCCCAGGGCGATAATGCTTTGTGCAGTCTGTGCTTGTGCAATGATGCTTGTTTGTGCCTGTGCTACCTATGCAACGACATCCCTGTGCATTTTTTGTTATTCAAAAATTGTATGACATGTGATGTGCGGTGTGCTATGCGATTTTCAGATGCTTTTTCTCAATTCGAATTTTGTGTGATGTGCGATGCGTTCCTTGTACCACAGCACCTCTATGTGTGTTTGAGTTTTTGGCTATGTTTTTGGATTAGAACTCATCATGTATGGAGATGTAAGTGCAATTTTGTGTTTAGAACTCATGTGAAAAATTGTAGGTTGTTTTCAGAGATTATAGTGTGCAGTTTTTTAATTAGAACTTATGATGAACTCATGTGGGATATGTCCATTTTCTGAATGTGGAGAAATGTAGTCTTTATCTCTATACAACATTTTTTATTCGAGATGTAGCAACTTATATAGACTTTGTATCAACTTATTCAAAAGTATAATTTCTATTTGGTACAACATGTACCAACTTTATTTCAACTTATTTTAGGTCACATACATTGCTTTTTTTCTTGTTGAACCTCCATCGGTGCTAAGCCTCAGCCATATAGCAACTTTTGATGAAAACAACTAGTGCATTTTTATTTGATATTTTTTTAACTTTTCTTTCTAGCATGGTATGGAAGTGCAAATTTGAAGCTACTGACAGAGCTTCCTTCCAAACAGAATAATCAGAACTTCGTCTAGAGTGGATAAACCTGAGGGCTCACGTAACCCACAACAGGAGGGTGAACTGAGAAGGAAAAAAGTTAAAAAGAAAAAAGGTAAGATGGAATAAGATGATCAAGTGAAGGTGAGTCCTCTCTCTTTTAGATACGTTCCAAAAATATATAATGTCACATATATAGAAATTCATGTGTGTGTCGTATTGGGGAGTGGGGGAAGGGGGTAACTAGAAATAGTAGACTGCATAGTCATTTGTATTAATTTTTTCTTTTGCACCAGACAACCTATGTAGCAACTTTATGCATACGCAGTAGGAAACTTTATGCATATGTAGTAGCAACTTATGCATATGCAGTAGTAAACTTTATGCAAATCACTACTACAAAAAGTATTTTTAGGGGCAGGTAAAAATACATTTTTAGAGGCGGTTAGCGCACCCATTGCTAGTTTTCGCAGCTAAAAATAGCTGTTTGCAGGGCCGGGTGCGTTACCCGCCTCTGCAAATCTATTTCTAGGGGCGGTTCACCCCCTTACCCGCCCCGGAAATGCATTTGGCTGGGGCGGCTGGGGGGGTCACCCGCCCCTACAAATGCATTTCCAGGGGCGGTTGTAGGGGCGGCTGGGGGGGGTCCCTACAAATGCATTTTCAGGGGCGGGTGAGGGGGTGAACCGCCCCTGTAAATGTATTTCCCGCTATTTTTTGCGATTTGCATTCCCGCCAATTTTGATCTCTCAATCTAGTTCGTGATCGTGATTGCGATTTGCATTCCCGCTAATTTTGATCTCTCAATCTAGTTCGCGATCGTGACGCAGAATACGTTCGCTAACTAAAAATACTTATGCATACAAAATTAAATTATATGGAAATCAAACATTATTAGAGTACATCATTAAAGTGCACATTGAATACATGTTTTTCCTCTATTCCTCCCTAAGAACGCTACTAGAGGCGGCACGGTGCTGTTGATTGTCCCACGCACGAAGTCCAATGTATTTATCTTCCGTTGGCAAATCTTGTGCTTCATGAAAAAATTTGCCCCTCACGTTGACCACTTCATGCAAAATGAAACGGCACAAATCGTCGACTACATGTAGAAGTTGTTTCTAACCGAGCGTGTGACGGTATAGCTCCGGGTGAATCTGCAATTATTGAATCCATGGTAAAATTAATTAACCAAGTGCTAGTTACAGTAAAAAAACAATGTACACATATGCATCTTTCCCTAATATAGAGTAGCGCCTTACACGTTCGAGATCAGTAGTATATCTCCCTTGCACCCTTAGATGCTCGCACATCTAGTACCCACAGTACACGGAACCTGCGGGTTGCTTGTGGCACGGGAAGTTTGTGCGTATAGTCATTTTCTTTGGTTTGCCAGTGGGATGAATTGATCCTTTATGAACGTAGAACTGGTAAGCCCTATTTTCAAATGAAAGAAATGAAAAGTTAATTTATATATGTATACTTCTATAGAGGTTGTACTTTTGTTTCTTCCTCGCTGACCCCGCTTCCTTTTGTTTTGGCTGCTAGAGGTTGTACTTGCAGGATCGGGACCCGAGCTTTCAATGTCTTCCTCTATGGGGCTAGGGGGTCCACGTCGGCGCTTACTCCTTCCTGTCGGGGCCGCCTACACAGATAATACACATCATACAGGTCATTACTCGTATAGTGTGCTTCGTTGTAATTAATCATGTATTCATTACCTGAGGTGCTTCCAGTTCGTAATCAGGATCGAACGCCTCCCCTGACCATCTTTCTCTTGCCGTAACAGGGTGTGGATCAATCGGATCGTGCCACTTGTCACCTACCCAAGCGCCTTGTCCTAGGGCCCTGCTCGTCCCCAGATTCGACACCGACGTCGTCGCACTCCTTGTCCCCAGATTGGTCACCGGCGTCGTGCCCGTTCTCCCACTCAATCTGGGATGCAATTTTTTCAAGCTCATCTTGCGTTGTGGCATCATCCCTTCGTGGGGAAGATGACGACGGAGGATCCATCTACGAGTTCTATGCTACATAGCCATCGAAGACATATTTTAATAAATATTTCAGTTCACAACGAAATGAGAGAGAGAAATTTCTTACAAATAAGAAATTCATTTCACATTTAAATTACAATTACTTTGAATAGAAATGTTGCAAATATAAACATCATCAGAGGTCAACATTTGCTCAGCACTGATTAGAGGTCAACATTTGCTCTGCAATGTCAACATTATCACTCTCTCTATGTCTCCACCATTTTATGATTTTATAATTTGGATGGTTGGTTTAACTGTACATTTGCCAATCCTCGGTGAGCAGACGTGAGCGGACGGCAGCGGTGGCCGGGAGCGGGCGGTGGCGGAGAAGATGCGTGCGCGGGTGGCAGTAAGCTGTAAGCTGCAGTAAGGCTGAACGTATACAAAGTTAGTTCAAGTTAATTGAGTAACATGTTGTTTTGACACTCAATCACTTCAATAATACAAACTATAAAATCAACAAAAACATAATGGTCAAATTTAATGCAGTGCAACTACAGAAGTTTTTTCAGTATTGATTCAGTCGTTGATGTGCAATTGGATAAAGTAGCAATGTTACAGGAATAATGCAGACTTCCAAAAGGATATGATGTTTGGTGATCACCACCAGAAGGAAAAAAAAGCAAGTCACATGCTGAGATGTAAGACCTACTCCATAAGACAAAGAATTGCATTCAGAGAGACTTACTCCATATGACAAAGCAAGTCACAAAGAATTCCATATGACAAAGAATCGATGCCCGCGGGATAACCCTAACAGTTATCTTATCATCATATTGCTAAACCCTAACGGGAAATCGGCGCCCGGGGGGGGGGGGGGGGGGGGCGTACCTGCGGCGGGCGGGAGGGTGCGGGAACGACGAGTCTCCGAGGAAGACGAGGCGGCGGCGCGGCGGACGAGGCGCGGGGGAGGAGGCGCCATGCGGAGGGGGCTCGAGGCCGCGTGTGTAGGGGAGGCTGGCAGCGGGCAGCGGCGGGCGGCGGCAGAGTAGACGCGCGCGCAGGTGGCGGCTGCGGCGAAAATTTTTGGCAGCCTAACGGTGTCTGCTCGCGCTTGCCCAGGATCTGAAAATCTTTCTAAGTCCGAGGCGGACTATATAGGAAAACGATTTGTAGGGGCGAGCCGGGGCGCCATTCGCCCCTACAAATCGATTTTTAGGGGCGGGTGGCGCCCCGGCCCGCCCCTTAAAACCTATTTGTAGGGGCGGGTGACGCCCCCACCCGCCCCTACAAACCCTTTTCCAATTTTCACTGAAAAATCATTTAATTCAAAAGTCATAGCAAAACACATCCAAAAAACTTAAAATTTTTACCATAAGCATTATATGGCATGTACAACTTAAAAAAATATCAAATAACTATTTTATTGCATATAATGGTTTAAAGTGTCAAGACCACAATGTGCACCTCCACAACATACTATCTAATTGCACTCAAGACTTTGTTTGTGTTTTGAACACTCTCAATCATTATATGTACTAAAACATGTTTGTCGTATTTTTTACTAGTTCTATACGACACAATATGTTTCTAGTGCAAATTTGAGTTTTTTTCATATGTTTTGCTATTTGTTTTGAATTAAATGAGTTTTGGGTTAAAATTGGTGAAGGATTTGTAGGGGCGGGAATCAATTTTGGGCTGGGGGGGGGGGGGGGGGGGGGGATCGGCGCCCGCGGGGGGGAGGGGGGGCAATCGGCGCACCCGCCCCTACAAATCGGCGCCCACGCCCCTACAAATGTCACCCGGGCCCGCCTAAAAACCTATTTGTAGGGGCGGCTCGGGGGTCACCCACCCTTACAAATCATTTTCCAATTTCCACTGAAAATTCATTTAATTCAAAAGTCATAGCAAAGAACATCGAAAAAACTTAAAATTTTTACCATAAGCATTATGTGATATGTACAACTTAATAAAAATATCAAATAACTATTTTATTATATATATTGGTTTAAAGTGTCGAGACCACAATGTGCACCTCCACAACATACTATATAAGAGCATCAAATTCATTTAATTCAAAAGTTATAGCAAAACACATCGAAAAAATTAAAAATTTTTACCATAAGCATATTTTGATATGTGGAACATAAGAAAAATATCAAAATCCAACTGCAGTGTACGTAATAAATAAAAGCATTGAAACACCAATATTCAAGCGGTAACAATTTTCGATTCACCATCTTTACGTGCCCATGGCTTGTCGTCTTTTCTTATGCTTGCTTCTAGAATTCTCATCTTTTGTGGTACGTCTGTGAAGAGGTTCGTCTCATCATACTGATTATATTCTTCCACATCGTCGATACCATCAACTCCTAAGATATCTTGTTTTCCAGAGACAACGACGTGTTTTGTCTTCTTTGCAGGATCAGCTACATAGAGTACTTGTGCGACTTGTGAGGCAAGTACCCATGGGTCATCTTTATAACCAACATTGTTGAGGTCGACAATCGTGAGCCCATAGCCGTCCACCTCAACACCTTTTGGGTGTTTGACCCAACGACACCAAAAGACCGGGATTTGTATATTCGAACCATTGTACACTTCCCATATATCATCTATGACACCGAAATATGTTGTACTTTGCCCTGTTCTCTCATTTAAGGCCTCAATATGAACACCACTGTTCTGAGACACGGTCTTCTTGTCCTTGGCGACAGTATAGAATAGATATCCATTAATATCATACCCTTGCCATGATGTGACCTGGCTAGATGGACCAGCTGCCAATCTTTTGATCGTTTGCTCCTCCACGGTCTCCCCATGTGGTAGATCCAGGTCCTTCAACCATGCAGTCAGCCGACGTTTGTGCTCTCTCATGATCCAATCATCCGAGCGGCCATTACTATCTGCACGAATGATGCTCAAGTGTTCATTGACTAAAGGAGTCATTATCATGAGGTGCTGCAAGATGCTATGACGGGCTTGTTGCACACCTTTGAAATCTTTGTCCATGAAGATTTTCCTCCCAACTGTGCCCACACCTTCCAACCTCGCCAAAAATCGTGGAATAGGCAAACCAAGGGACACGTTATCCTTTAGGTAACCTAGGCAAGACTCAATGACTTCCTCAGTACTATATCCCTCTATCATGGACCCCTCAGGATGAGCACGATTCAGTATGTACCGATTGAGGATGGACATAAAACGCTCATACGTCCACATTTCGTGTAGGTAAAGTGGACCAAGTGCCCGTATCTGATCAACCATGTGAATCATTAGGTGTTCGGTTATATCAAAAAACCCCGGAGGGAAGCACATCTCGAGTTGCGCCATAGTCTCCCCAATGAATTCTTGGAGATCCTGCAACTTATCTTCGTCGATCACTTTTTGTGAAATCCTATTGAAGAAGTAACACAACCGAGTGATTACCATCTTTACATATACTGGCTTGATCGCTCTGATTACAATCGGGAGGAACACCGTCAGCAACACATGAGAATCATGACAGTTATAGCCGCATAGTGATAGATCTTTCATCGAGACTTGTTTCCTTATGTTGGACGTGAAACGACTCGGGACTCTAATCCCTCTTAAGCTCTCGCACATTGCCTTCTTCTCATCACGTGTCAAGTTGTAGCTAGCTGGGGGAAGTTCATATCGGCCATTCCCTTTATCCGCAGGGTGAAGATCTTGTCGTATCTTCATGGTTACCAAGTCCTGACGCGACTTCAAGGTATCCTTTGTTTTGGCTGATGTCTCCAGGAGGAGCCCAATTGTGTTACCAAACACATTCTTCTTTAGGTGCATACCATCGATTGCATGGCGGACCTCAAGATCCGCCCAATACGACAAGTACTTGTAGAAGATAGACTGCTTCTTGAATGGTACGCCATCGATGGGTGCCTTATCTCTCTTTCTCTTCTTCCCATCTTCCTTTTCCTTCCCATATATGACCTGGATGGTCCGAACCATATTGAAAACATAGTGCTTGTCTCGTTGTACTGGAGCAGAATGTAATTCAGGCCTGCCATCAAAAAGATTATAGAACTTCTTACTTCGGTACTTATGTCCTTCCACCAAGAAGCATCTGTACCCAAGGAAAACTACCTTTCGAGAACCTTCAAGGAAAGACGATACGGTGCCATCCACACACACCATGCAATCCGTCCTACCTTTGATCTGTCCTGACAGCACAAACAATGCCTGGTAATCATGGATGGTGACGAATATAATGGCTCTAAGATTAAAGTGTTGTCGTGCACAACCATCAATGATATTGATACCCTCCTTCCATAAAGTTTTCATCTCTTGCATCAGAGGCTCAAAAAAAACATCTATATCGATGCCAGGATGCTTGGGCCTTGTATAAGGACGGATAGCAAAAGATACTTCCTCTTTTGGCACAACCATGTAGGCAGGTTGTACATCGTCAGTATCACTGGCCATGTGCTGCGGGTGCTACTTCTTTCACCAAAAGGATTCACTCCATCCGTACTCAACGCGAACCGAACATTTCTTGGGTCATTCCCAAATTCTAGATAGTACTTCTCATCGAATTCCTTCAACCTCCGAGCATCAGCTGGATGTTAGAGCTTTCCGTCACCCTTCTTACGCTTATCTGAATCCCACCATCGCATCAGTTCAGCATCCTTTGGGTTCGAGAAGAAACGCCTCAAGCGATCGGAAACTGGGAGGTACCACATAACCATGGCGGGAATTCTGCTCTGCTTCTCAGGAATGCCTAAAGTAGCATCATCTGGCTCAACAGAGGCAACACTATTCTTCGTCACGTTCCTTTTATTCACATCGGTTGGACCATGATTGTCGCAACCACAGTAACCAGCATTATTTTTGTACCGACTTGCAGAACATACATGGCATTTCTTCAAGTCTTTGAAAGTATCCCCACAATACAAAATACAATGATTTGGACATGCATGAATTCTTTCCACACCCATCGTGAATGGGCTCACAAGCTTCTTTGCTCGGTATGTGTTGGCTGGCACTTTATTTGGCTTTGGAAGCAACCAAGCCAAGATACGCAGCAGATCATTGAAACTACCATCTGACCAACCATGCTTAGCCTTCAGAGTCAAGAGCTCAAGTATGAAACGAAGCACGGTCCAGTGTTTTGGGCATCCCTTCGATCGCTCATATATATTTTCCTCTTCTGATTTTCTCACCGTCTCGAAGTTTGCTAACCCCCTAGCACTAGCAACCAATACCTCCGCTTTGGTGTGGCGCAACAACTGGCTGAGAAAATCACCATCATCAAGTTCATCGCCACTACTATCACCATCCATGGGACCGTCGACATCATCATCTTGGAATCCACCAACCCCATCATCGTCAGCAACCCCATCATCATCATCATCATCATCATCATCATCATCATCATCATCATCATCATCATCATCATCATCATCCCCACCACCATCAAGATAAGAATGAAACATTCTATCAAACTCCTCATCGTGTATGATTTCATCCAGTGGATTATTCGTCAGAGAGGGAGTATCTGTCTCGCCATGATACTTTCAGATCTTGTAGTCCTTAACAAAATCACTCATAATCACATGCGATCTGATTGTAGTTGGGTCGCTGAATACTCTCAAATTCTTGCAGGCATTGCATGAGCAATGCATCAATCGTGCCTTCTCATTTCTTGCGTGGTTCTCCACAACTTGAATGAATTTATTAAGCTCTCCATGTCCTATCCATATCTGAAAAGATAGAAAAAAATTAAATCAAATTATTTTCTCAGAAGAAATAGAGTCCTAAATTCACATAAATATATACTTCTATATATGTATAGGTGTTGGAAAAAGTCAATTTAACTAATACTAAATAAAAAAATCAATTTCCAACCTATTATTGTACCACAAAATATTAGAAAAAAAATGTAACATGCATGTATGTAAATATAGAAAAAAAATCAAATCTTTTTCTCAAAAGAAAAGGAGCCCTAAATTGATATAAATATATACTTCTATATATGCATAGGTGTGGGAAAAAATTAATTTATCTTGTACTAAATAAAAACAATAAAAAACTCAATATATTATTTTACCACTAAATGTTGGGAAAAATCTAACATGCATCTTTGAAAAATAGAAAAAAAACAAATCTTCTCTCTCCTCCATACATCTAGAGCATTATTTACTTAAAAATGATGCTAAAAACTATAGATCGAGTCAAAATGATTACGTAATCTTGTTCTCCTACTAAAATAGCACAACTTCATCCAAAAGTTCGAGGCAAATGGTGTCTGAATTGGCTAATCCACACCATGGAGATCTAGAGCTAATTAGAGGCAAAGAGAGCTCCATTTGAGCTATAAATCTAACAAAAGAGCTTAGAAATGACAAGAAATTAGCATCAACTACCTCCTAGAGCCCCCAACTCGAAGGAAATCAAGTTGAAAAGCTCCCCCCCCCCCCCTTTCTTTTTTTCGGCTCTTGGGGGAGCTCCTCTCCCGAGCAAACAATAGGGGGTCGGGAGGAGGAAGAAGGTGTCCAGATTTTTATAGATATTTTAAGGACGGATTGGGGGGTGAGCCGCCCCTAAAATGCCATTTGTAGGGGCGGCTCACCCCCCCAGCCGCACCTAAAAATGGGCGCTATTTGTAGGGGCGGCTCACCCCCCCAGCCGCCCCTAAAAATGGCGCCCATTTGTAGGGGCGGCTGAGAGCCGCCCCTACAAATGGATTTACAGGGGCGGCTCGATTGCTACAGTACCGCACCCCATTTGTAAGAACGGGTGAAATTTTGGTCCGTCCCTAAAAAAATTCGAGGTGTTGCTACAAATTATTTTTTAGTAGTGAATGGTAGTAGCAACTCATCGAGATGTAGTAGCAATCTTATGCATATGGTAGTAGCAACTTATGCAGATGCAGTACAATGTGGATTCTGGATTAACTTTACATTACTTGCCGGTTTCTTTTTTCTCTCTTTTTCTCAACTCAACAATGATTGCGGATTGTTCACACTCAAGGAAATACAATTTGTCATCCTGATTTTTAGTTACCTACACAGCTAGACAACTAACTTCTAGTACCGGGTGTAAAACCCCGTTAGTACCGGCTGTGGCGACCGGTACTGCCTGGCCGGTACTAAATGGCCGCAAGTTTAGTACCTGTTGCAGCGCCCGGTACTAAACGCGCGACCCAGAGACAATGGGAAAAAAATATTACGAACACCCGGGAGGCCCGCACATGCGCATCATCGCGAGGATTCGAACCCACGACCTTTGGCCTCGCGCGTTGCTTCCTTACCATTCCACCTATTCATCACATGTGATTGGGTGGGAGATGCATTCCTTTTGAAGTAATCCGTGGAGGACCATTTAGTACCGGATCAAGACACCGGCCGGTACCAAATGTCACCATTTAGTACCGGGTGGTGTCATTGATCGGTACTAAATGGCTGAGCTATTTTAGTACCAGGCCAAAACACCAGCCGGTACTAAAATGCGACATTTAGTACCAGCCGATGTCTTGGCCCGGTACTAAAATGGCTCCTGGCGCTTTCAAATTTGGACCCGGTACTAAAAATGGCTCCGTAGCAACTTTAGTACTGGGCCAAAAGTTAACCGGTACTAACCGAAGGGTAAAAGCCCATTTTTCTAGTTGTGCTATTTCTTACCTGCTATGCTACTAGTATTATTGTTGTCCATATTTGTTCATTTTCGTATACCCAAATATACCATGTCCGGCTTCTCACTCCCATGTTGTAACTGATGATTAAACTTCAACATAGAGATGGCTGCATTTTATTCCTAGCCATAGGCAGGGAGGAGGCGAGTGGAGAGGCAATGCAAGCAGGATAGAGAGCACGCCTAGCAAGCCGTTCGGGACATATTACTATGTTTCAAGGGGACCTGATAGCTGGCACCCAACCTGCAGGGAACCCATATTAGTGTTTTTGAGAGAACTCGATGGTTGGCACCCAACCTGCAGGCCTTTGAATGATGATTGAAAAAACTCAACTTATGATAAATCTTGGGTCAACTTACTTTCTAATAGTTGTATCAAATTCGGCAATGTAAAGTGTGAAGTTATGTGTCACCCTTTTTCTATGTCATTTCCTCCTTGTTTGTTTTACTTTGTTTCAACACAGCAAGGAAATGGAAACTCAAAAATGATGAACCTGCTCTCTCTCTCTCTCTCTCTCTCTCTCTCTCTCTCTCTCTCTCTCTCTCTCTCTCTCTCTCTCTCTCTCTCTCTCTCTCTCTCTCTCTCTCTCGTCTATGTTCTTTATCGTTCGATCATGACATAACTTGCTAGATTCATTTGTTGCATTTGATGCGGCTGAAAAAATAGAAGTAAATGCTGCGTAATTTATTTTTTTAAGAATCCGGAAAAAAATGCATGTATGATTCAGATGTGAATTTTTATGTTAAAGTGGCAACTTGGGCTCACTGTTCCTCAAATCATGACATTTGTTATGTCGGCTTGTGTATGATCATGCGTGGCAACTTTTACTTATCATGTGCGGATGTCAGAAAAGTTCCTTAGATGCTGTTTTTCATATTTTCTAGCAGCAGTGACCAAGCCTGGGCCTGGGGGGGGGAGGTGTTCGAGCAGTGCGGCCGCACTGGACCCAAAAAACGGAGGGGCCTCTCCCCATGTATGTACACAGTGTATGTATTTAGATAGATATAGGGCAGCAGCAGGCCGTAACTTTAGTTGGGCCAGGCGGGGCCCAAAACAAGCAAAGCAATTAGCTCAGCCTGGAGGAAAAAACTAGCGCAGCATCAATTCTTCTGAACCCACGGCGACAACTCGCATCCCCTACTCGGCTCCACCGAAACGCCGACTCCTCGTCTCTCCTGATCCAATCTTCGCAGTCTGCACGGCACGCCGCGACTGGCCTCTGACGCCGACGTCGAGGAACGCTAGAGATTAGAGACAGTAACACATACTCGCCTCCTCCATTGAGCGCTAAAGTTCAAAGTTCCAAAATTCATCTGTATGCGGTATGCCTATTGCCTCTTTAATTTGTCTCATGTCTGATACATAATTTTCCCTCTATGGCTCTATGCAATCTTCAAAGTTGAGACTTGAGAATTCATAGTCCATCAAGCCATCCGGGGCAATCAGCTAGGGCATTAATTTAGGCCACCAGAAGTACTGTAACTTGGTAAGTTACTAATTTTTTTGAGTCAATCTAGTATGATAGTACCTTTAGTAAATTACTGATTGTCTTGTTAAAAATTTCAGGGCCCTCATGTCATCTAGAAAGCATTTGTCAGGCAGTGTGAAAAGGAAAAGGAAGAAACGGGAAGAAGAGTTGATAGAATCTCAAAGAGGATCCATTAATAAATATTTTAAAAATAGAACAAGCACTTCAACTTCAAGAAATCCAAATGAGTGGGCGATAGTTGCTGTAGAGGACCAAACTAATACTAATCCAGAAGATCAAGGCCATATCGAAGATAATGTTGGCATTAACATGGATGATAATAACGTGAGTGATCATGAGCCTTCTGCTAGTGCAGATGAAGAACCAGTTTTTACTACAGATATGTATGATCCAGTCAATTGGGGCAATCTTGATAACAAAACAAGGGACATATTGGTAGAGAAGGGCCTATAAGAGAAGAAAATATTGTCTTTCCTTTGGATGCCAACTCAAGACATTTTTCTTACAGCCATTACTCTAAAAAAATGAGTAATGAAGAGATATGTGACAGAAAATGGCTACTATATTCAAAACAAGTTGACAAAGTGTTTTGCTTTTGCTGTAAGCTTTTCGGTTCCAGCAACCGCAAGAGTGCATTGGAGCATGATGGATTTAGAGATTGGAGGCATACAAGTGAGAGGTTGAAAGAGCATGAAGCTAGTGTTGATCATATTACCAATATGATCTCTTGGAATGAATTGAGAGCTAGAATCAGCGAAAACAAAACGATTGACAAGGAAGTACTAGAGAAAATTGCAAAGGAGAAAGAACGCATAACGCAAGTTCTCTTACGAATCGTTGCCATTGTGAAATTTCTTGGTAAACACAGTTTAGCTTTTAGAGGATCTAGTGAGCAACTTTACAATGACCTTAATGGTAATTTCTTAGCTGCTTGTAAGATGGTCGCAGAATTTGACTTGGTAATGCAAGACCATCTTAGATGTATTCAAAACAAAGAGCTTCAGTATCATTATCTTAGTCATAAAATTCAGAATGAGCTTATTTCTCTTATGGCTGCTGATATTACAAGTTGTATCATAAAGACTGTTAAAGATGCCAAATATTTCTCAGTTATCCTTGATTGCACCCCAGATGTGAGTCACCAAGAACAGATGAGTTTATTGGTTCGATGTGTTGATATGCCCAATGAAAAAATAAAAGTTGAGGAGTACTTTCTTGGTTTTTTGAAGGTGGATGACATATCTGGTGAAGGGCTTTTCAATGTATTACTTGCTGCCATTAAGTCATTTGGTCTTAATATTAATGATATTAGGGGTCAAGGTTATGATAATGGCTCTAACATGAAAGGAAAAAATAAAGGGGTGAAAAGGTGGTTGCTTGATATAAATCCAAGAGCTTTGTATATGCCATGCGCATGCCACAGGCTTAATCTTACCCTTTGTGATATGGCTAAATCTTGTACTAAGTCTATTTCCTTCTTTGGAGTTGTGCAACGGATTTATGTGTTATTTTCTAGTTCTACCAAGAGATGGAATGGTTTGCTTGAGCATGTCAAAGGTTTAGCTGTGAAATTATTGAGCAATACTTGTTGGTAGAGTCGAATCAAAAGTGTCAAAGCAATTAGATATCAAGCTCCTCAACTAAGGTCAGCTTTGAAATCATTCTGATGCCAAGGATAAGAGTGATGCAAAAGATTTATACGATATCCTTGGAAGCTATGAATTTATACTTGGTATGGTTATTTGGTATGATGTTTTATTTGTTGTAAATACTTTGAGCAAGAAGTTACAATCTCCATCCATGTCCATTGATTCTACCCTACAACAAATAGAAGGTAAGGTGAGTTATTTTCACACGTACAGAAATGAAGGGTTTGCTTCTAGTGTGATCATTGCCACAGAAATTGCATCAGACCTGGGTATCGATCCCAAATTTCCCGTAAAGCGTCGTGCTTCTAGGAAGAAACAGTTTGATGAAACTGATTATGAAGCAATTTTACAAGGTGAGAAGGACTTTGAGGTTAATTACTTTTTTGTTATAGTTGATAATGCAATCACATCATTACAAAAAAAATGTGAGGAACTCCAATCATTTAAAGGTATATTCGGGTTTTTATTGAGTTCCACAACCTTGAAGTCACTGGATGGAGTTAAATTAAAAGACTGATGCACCAAATTTGCTGAAACATTTACTCTAAATGGTTCATCTAATGTAGAGGTAAATGATCTAATATCTGAGTTAAGTGTTCTGTAGTTCACTTTGCTAGATAGACCAATGTCTGCTATGGAGATTTTTGAGTTTGTCAGAGAAGCGGATTGTTATCCTAATATTTCTATTGCATATCGGATCTTATTTACTATGCCTGTGACTGTGGCATCAGCTGAAAGAAGCTTTTCGAAGTTGAAATTGTTGAAAAATTATCTAAGGTCCGTAATGTCTCAAGAAAGGCTAAATGGTTTGGCCACTTTATGCATTGGGAAGAAATTGTTGAATCTGATCAACATTAACGCCATCATCAGTGACTTTGCATCTAGAAATGCTAGAACAAATTTTTAAGGTAATATGTGTACATTGCTTGAAATGGATTTTTAAAGTAATTTTCCACTACTACTTTCATTATTATTACTATAGTAGGGCCTCTTAATTTTGATTCGATCAGGGCCACCAAAATCACAGGACCGGGGCTGGCAGTGACATGTGACATCATAGGAACTATGTGGCAGCTTATAGTGTTGCGTACCAGCAACCTATGTATAAATTATGTGTCAACTTATACTCTTTTTTCTCAAGCAATCTATATTGAAATTCCCTATGTCTATAGAGTTACCCAGAATTCTTAGAGGGAAGTTTATTTTTTATCATCAAGTAGCAACTTAAAGAGCATATACCCTACCGTTGTCTGTTATATTTGGATCATCATGTAGCAACTTATGCATAGCATAACACAACAACTTATGTAAAATATCTTCAGTTTATAAAAATCATCCCCCAGCAGCCGGGGATACTCAGCAAACAAGTGCATTTTTATACCTTTTTTATTTTTTCATCACGGCATGGAAAAGCAAACCCAAAGGTATTAATGTAGGTTGTTCCTGAAGATAATAACTAGGTCTTCTTCTAAAATGTAAAAGCCCGAAGGCTCACAGACCCTAGAATAATTTTACATGTAGGAGACAACATTTACAATCTATGTGGTAACTTTGTTGTCTTTTTTACCAACAACTTATATAGAACCTATGTAGCAACTTATAGTCTGTACCCAGCAACCAATCTGCACCAAAAACTATTTCATGCTCGACTTACTTTCTTTGAACCTTTTTGTTTTTCAGGATGTTAGGAAAAAGGGCCAGCAAAAACTAACTCACCATTATCAACCTAGTTTAAAGACTATCAAAAAGTACTCATTGCAAGTTTTGAGTTTGTGGCAACTTATTATATTTGTAAGTGGCAACTTATTATCTTTGTAGCAGCAACCTATATAACAACATATGTGGCAATTAATAGTATTATTCTTTTTGCACCAGCAACCTTTACATGGTAAAAGGTGTAAAACAACTACATGGTAAAAGGTTCAATTCACACGTTAATTTTCAGCATGGTAGAAAAGTACAAACTCGAACTTGATAAATCATTGTGGTTTCTTCCGTGAAATCAGTTTGTAAAAGACACTCCTAGTAAATTTATGCAGAGTTCAGTTTTTGCAACTTATGCATTATAGGTTACTTCTAGCAATTTCATTAAAGTTAAGTTCATTAGAGTGTAGAGTCTATGCAAAGTTTATTGGGGTTGACGCAATTTCATTAGGTTAGTTCTACTAATGTATGTAGAGTGCACAAACAGATTTTTCATTTTTTTAGAAGAAGTTTTTTTAAAAAAGATTGCTATGTCTAGTAACACAAGAAATACATGAAATGTATTGTTTCACCAATCCATTACTTTATTGTGAAATATATTTTTTTTTACTAATGCATTACTTTGACTCACACATAATTTTGAACATGGTAGGAAAGTACAAACTCGAACATGGTGAACCAGCTCCTTCCTAAGGATAAGGACTAGTGCTTCTTTTAGAATTTAAAGGCAGAGGGGAACCTCACATAGCCTAGAAGTTATAGGCAAGAATTTATGAAGGACAAAGTGATAAGAGCAGAATAAGGATGAAAATGTAATAAATAGAAGGTGCTACTATAGATAAGTTGCCACCAGGCACTTCATAAGTTGTTAGACGTGTATATGTAACTTGATTTTGCATATCTTTGTAAAACTTTTATACAGTACAAGTTGTTTCGTAATTTTACGTGAGTTGTCATATTCAATTCAACGTAAGTTGTTACCCAAAGTTCCTATATAATTTTATATATCGTAACAACATTTAGATTTTTCAACAATTTACATATTTTTTGCTACTAAAATTTTATCATTACGTAAGTTGATATACATTCTCTATGTAAGTTATTACATTAAATTTTCACAAGTGGTAACAAATAAAAGCTATAACACTTTCTCTATATAAATAATTACTAATAAGGTGATACAAGATATATATATGTAGGTTAAGGTGGTACTAGACGTAAGTTACTATACTGTATAACATAAGTTGCTACTTGTCCAGTATAAATTTGTATTAGGCTGCAAGTCGCTATACATAAATAAGTTGCCATTTTACACTCAACATATTGTAGATCTTATCAAATATGGATCTTATATTGTAGATCTTGTCACCATGGACATAATGGTGCAAACGAATTTAAAAATGGATGCTTGATAAAAGAAATGTAGTAGTTTGAAGAAAATACACCTAATTTTTTTGCCGATATCAGCGATGATGTTAGAAAAAAGGGACAGTTTTTCCTGGGTGCTTCTCGTGCCTGTTGAGGGCCAACCGGGGCCAACCATGCAGGGACATGGGTAGGTGCGCTTCCGCATGCTCAGATTAGGAGCCCTTTTGCATAGCTTCTCGAAGAGCTTCAAAACGAACTTTACATGAAGTTGTGCTAAAGGGATATTTTCCTAGCAGCTTCATCCATGAAGTACCTGGTGAAGCTTTCCGGCTTAAGCTAGAAGGATAACCTGGAAATCATAGCTTCACCCAGCTTCTTCCGCAGGCCCATATTTCGCCAAACTATTTTGAAAACAGTTTCAGCTTCACCAGAGAAACTGATTTAGGAACCATTTTAGGAGAAGCTGAAGTTACGCCAAATGGAACGTAGCACAGGATAGGGTGTCGCGTGACGTGTCGCGCGTGATCCCGATACTCATGGTTAGGGACATAATTTAATTTGTATCCTTAGTTTTGTACTTCTAACAACGATATAAATACTTACACCATTGGTTTGTCATTATTGACGGAAAATAAATCTTCCGAACTATGGGTGCATCCGTACAGTCCCTTATTGCTATAGTGCAATAGTTTACTTAGAGAAAGTATGTAACTTGTCACTAATTCGTACAACAACGGAAGTAACTTTCTCGGTGCTTTAGTGAACACATGAAGTGGAGGATGAATGAAATCTGTGCTTTCGAGACCATGTGCAAAGTTGAAAACTTGGTGTAGCGTCAGTTCGGATAGGTCCGTGCTGATCTTTACCTCCTTTGTCGCAAAAACATGCAAATCCCTTCAAACTGACTAGCAAAGTACTAGTAAAGGCCTATGTTGAATCCACACTACAGGCAGCTCTTGGTCAGAGCTCCCCTTGGAACTTCTGCCGACACGGCCTTACATGGCCCATTAGAAAAGCTTTGGGCAACCTCTTTTTTACCATGCAACATTATTGAACCCTGGTCATGCTCCTCCTTGTTTACGAATTCCACTACGATGTCCATGAGTCTCTCGGTGCTAGCGCTCGCCGGCCCGTACATGTGGAAGAAGCCGTGGTCCTCACCGTTCAATTCCACGATGGTCAACTCGCCGCGCCACCAGCAGCCACGCATGCGTGCCGCAGATCTGCGCCCGGGTTCCCTGACGGCGCCCTGCTTCCCGGCCACGGCGACCAGCGCACGCCGGCATGGCAGTGACGCGGTCGCGGCCACCTGCGGCGTCGTGAGAAACCCACCATGGCATTGGCCGGTATGGGCCACTCGGGTTCCCAGAAGTAGGGATGGATGAGTAAGTAGCCCCTCGATGTCAATGTCCTCGCCATCCCGGCTGGCGCGTACGGCCGTGTGGTATGCGATGTCGCCACCCGCGCCGTCGCCGGCGACGAAGGTGCAGCGGCGGTCCGCGTGGTACAGGAGCCAGGGGTCAGCGGAGGATGCCGCCCACCGGAGCGCGGTCCAGGCGTCGTCGTAGGCCGCGGTCATGGCATGCTCCGGCACGAGACGGTACTCCACGGACACGACGAGCGCCCTGGCGCGCGCGGCGAGGGAGGTGGCGTAACGGTGGTACGTCCGGCAGAACGCGCTCTCCGCCGCCACGGCGGCGAAGGAACCGCCATGGAAGAACAAGACGAGGGGAAGCCTCCGGCCTGCTGCGACGGCGCCGGTGGGTAGAAACAGGCGCGCGGCCACGCCGGCCTCTCGGTCGATGACAACGTCCCTCGACGCGACGCCGGTGTTGCCAGGGTCCTCGGACGCTGGCACGAAGGGACTGCGCAGGACCTGCTCGATTCGGCCGTTCTTGTATATGCGTATCTTGAGAGGGTGGTCAGTGGCGATCTCATTGGCGGCAGTCTTATCTGCTGCGGAGCTGCTTTTGTTTGAAAGCATGGTGATGAACTGGTAGGCTGCTGAGTTGCAGTTCTTCTGCTACTCATAGGTTTTTATAGAAAATTCTCATTAATGTACTTTTCATTTAATTATATTTTAATACTTTGTATAATTCATTAAATGAGATTTATTAACAGTAAGTAGTCCATGCTAGTAGTAGTGCATGGGTCTTCTCTGAAATCCCCACGATTGCCCACGTGCCCTCTTCTCCTTCCCTTTGGCCAGCAATTTCAGATCCTCAGTCTAACAAATAAATAGCTCTCTTTGTGCTTAATATTATAAGAAATACCCCCTCCATCCCAAATTATAAATCCTAATACATGAATTTGTGATGTATAAAGATATACTCTATGACTAGATAAATATTAAAACTATATATTTAAAAAAATCAAAACAATTATAATTTGTAATAGAGAGAGTACAAGTGAATCCGTAGAGTTATTGTTAACTGCCAACAAAAACTGCAATATATATGGATGTGAAAGGAAGCAAACCAGTTGTGACAATACAAACCAGAAAACCTTTTTTTCTGCGAGCCTCAAATGACCAGAAAATTTTTTATTACATGTTAAAACGTACTTTGGATTTTTCAGAAGCTTGAAATCTGAATTTTTGTAACTTCTGGCAAAATTTTCAAAATGGTTTAAGAAACTTGCAACCAATGTTTAAACAAAACAGTCAAACGAGCGAGAACAGCTCAATTCAGATGTGTGAAAACTTTTATTTCCCGCTTGACCAATTCAATATTGTTTCAGTTGAAGGGCCTCATGTTTTGCTAAGAGACACCACGTGTAAGGAAAGATACGTGACGTTTTAATGAGTTTCTGCTGCACAACAGATTCATTGGAAACCATAAACCATTAACTGTCCTGCTATAACATTTCAAGCACAAGAAATTGGAAACACATGGAGCATGCATGCATATTATGTAGCACAATTTGCATAACGACTAATATACTAACAAGCATGCCGCGTGGTATATATTTTTCCTAGTTGTGTGAACACACAATTGCTTGACGACGTACTTCTACCTCTGAGTAATCAATGTATCTCTCTTTCTCGTTAAGAAATAAGACAGTGTATGTATATATATATATATAGGCACTAGAATAATTCAACATGAACTTATGAATTACGCCTGTTTGGTTGGTGCCTAAATTGGTCGTTATAAAAGGCGTGGCCACACTTTTGGCAAAGATTATCAATAAACTATAACATGTGTGTTATACGGAGTCTAAGAAAATATGACAAGACAGCCATAGTGTTGAACCAAATACATTCTTATGAAAATGTAGTATTTGAGCTGTGGGGTCTCAAGTAAAGTTTGGCGACCAACAAATAAAAAAACCTCTTCGGAAGGATTCCAAAAAAGGTTTTGAAGTAAATATAGAATCCGGTTCCAGTAATCAGCTTTACCGGGTGTTACTAGGTGAAATTTATGCCAAATTTGCCTACCCGTTTAAATTTTTCAAGTTTTTTGGAAACCCAGTAAAGATGAAGACGCTTTACATGCACGCGCACCGATCATGCACTATAAATGCCTCAACCAGTTAATATAAAATGGCTTTGCAGTAGGTGTCTCGCTATTGTTAGGCACGTAGATGCATTAGTGAGAGAAATAGTGTCAAACCTAGTGTTTGATCCCTGATGGATAGGGGTACAACAACCACCTATGAATAGAAACGGATTGGATTCGCATGAAATCGGATTCGGAAAGCATATTTTACCACATTTTGACTTGAATACAAATACAAATTCAGATGTTCTCAAATACGATTGCAAAAAGGATAGCTTGGATATAGATTTGCATTCGGATATTTACTCGATTTCGAAGATAGCTAAAAAGAAGATAACATTTAGCTAATTTCTTTATTAGTGGTTTTAGAACAAAAAGATCATTATACAAGTAAAAAACTGAAGCACAAACGTAGATAAAGATTGCTCGTTAAAAATAACATATTAACTATATATACCATATAAAATTATAAATAAAAACATATTTCAATAAATATATTAATATTTATCAATATATAAATAAAATATTTTGTAAAATTAATTTAGTCGCAAATAGATAAACTACATTATCTAAAAATAAAACTAATATTCATATATCTTCATTACTAAAATTAAAAATATTGGTCATCAAAAATATAGATGACTTTTAAATAGTTTCAGTGTGCACATCATTAGTAATATTAAAGTAAATATCATTTGTCATTAGTTACAAAGATAATTTTTTATAATTTCACATGGTACTTTATTCTTCATGGATACGGATGGTGCCGCATATTGTTGAATACAAATGTGGAATCCGATAGAGAAAATTAATAAAACCGAATTCAGGTATATTCACTTTGGTACCGTATTAAATTCAAATACGAATATTCATATTGACGTTTTAGCGGAGATGGATATCAGATATTTCGGATATCCGTATTCATAATTCCATCCCTATAACCACCTCTCCTAGATTACTTCTTAATTGGTATATGAATATTACCGGAAAATATGTTTATTGATTCAAACTTGAAATATATATATTTAATTTGGATAATAAAATAAAATATGGTAAAGTCCAATATTTCATGTCTTCAAAGGCTGAATATATAGATCGTCATCTAAAAGAATGTCATTTCAAGGAGCAGCACATTGTGAAATCAAGGGCTCATTCTCTTAAAAAAACTAAAGTCCATTAATTTTATAATAATACTTCACAAAAAGACATGTAATAATTTAGTTTGGTCCCTTAGCACACTTTGCACAGGTAGATGCATATGCAATATGTTATGGCCCCTTAGCTAAATGGAAGGATGTTGCAGAGTATAGATCAGTAGACATGGAACGGCACATCATAGTTTAATACTGTTTGAGGATCGAAGGTGATCCATGGGGATTGATTTGGAGAGTCAATTTCATCGCCTCTAATGTAGACTCGTTTCAGGAATTCACGTTGCAATGTTGATCCAAGATGAGTTAGTGCAGAACGTAGTCAATCGATTCATTCAATCGTGCATTTACGCTACTAGTAATCTTATTGTTGTCCCTTGTGCAGCTCAAAGATATCACTAACCCTCCTCCTCAGTGCATGCCACGGAGAAGAGCCAACGAGATCCTGTAGCTCATTATTGCACCACAAAACATCAGATGAATTAATCAATAAATGCAAGCAAAGTGGCTACAGTGGCGACCAAATAAATGATTTTACATGGAGAATAAACATATCCATATGCGAATAAATTGATCTTGTACCCCAAACGAAATATGTAGAACAATTTAGTATACAAATAAAAAGGAAAATAATAATAAAATAAAGTATATGATACAAAAATAAAAAAATAAAAAATAAAATAAAAAATAAAATAAAAATGAGTATAGAAAAAGAAAATTAAAGTAAAAGTAAAAAGACACCGGCCACAACTAGACCATATATCATTCCCCCTCAATCATAATAGGTCAAGGCTGGGCTGAACTTTTCACTACACACAGCAGGTTAAATAGCCCACAATAGAAAAAAAAAAGAGAAGGAGCTGCAATTGGACCGAATTTCTCTTCGCGCAGCAGGCCGAAAAAGTTAACAGGCCTAATAAGGAGTGAAAAGAAACAGGCTGTCATTATGGCAGAATTTTTGTTCTTCGGGCCATAATTGGGCTGGAATGCTCCACGGGCCGCGCATATGCTAGATTCTATCGCACGCGCGATATATAGTCGCACGCCACCCCAGACCCCAAGGCCCCAAATCTGAATGAAGCTTATCCTCCAAACCATCATATGTATAGGTATTGTGTTACTACAAACGAAGTCCAAACACTACAACTGACTTCGCATTAAGAAATGTTTTATGAGAAATTGCTAGAAAGGGCTATCCTTTGTAGTTCGGTATACCACTGTTTTTACCAACAATTGCGTACTAGTATATCTTTAGTTCCTTGTTTCCTTGTTTGATTTCTTCTTTCTGTTCCTATTTGACTACCTACACGTGCGTTGGGCGTATTTTTTCCGATTATAAAGTACAAGTTATTATGCACGCACACTCACCCCTATAAACGCATGTACGCAAATCATACCCCTATAAGCATCTTCGAAGATTAAGCCGGCAAATCTTCAAGATTGATAGTCACCACAGGTGCCTCGCTGTCGACGGGAACGTCGCCCACCACTAAAAGTACAAAGTCATTAAATCCTATAATATTCGCTCCCACAGGAAGTCAATCATAGGATCTGAGGTGCTAACACTGCTAGGAATCCTAGCACTAGTAACAAATGGTCCTCGGTTAGAACCAGTTCCCCGCCCGATACAGGCTGGCCGGTACTAAATAGGCGTGCATTTAGTACCGGCTGCGGTGCGCGGTAAATGGCGCATACCAACCAGTACTAAATGATTTCACGCCCAAAAAGTAAAGAAAAAAGTTATTACGAACCCCTGGTAGGTCACAAGTTACGCGAATTTTTCATGCGTAAATGCGAGTGCGCAGTCGCAAGGATTCGAAACCACGACATCCGCCCTCGCGTCTAGCTTCCTTACCATCCTACCTATGTATCGCATGTGACTGGGTGGGAGATACTTTTCTTTTGAAGTAACCCGTAGAGGACCATTTAGTACCGGACCAAGATACCGGCCGGTACTAAATGTCACCATTACCGGGTGGTGTCACTGACCGGTACTAAATGGCCGCGCCATTTTTAGTACCGGACCAAAACACCAGCGGTCCTAAAATGCGATATTTAGTACCGGCCGGTGTCTTGGCCCGATACTAAAATGGCTTCGGGGACTTTTAAATTTTCACCCGGTACTAAAATGGCTCCGGAGCAAATTTAATACCGGATCAAAAGTTAACCGTACTAACCGAAGATGAAAGCTCATTTTTCTAGCAGTGTAATTAGGCTCTCGTAGTTACTTTCGCGTATTCACATCTTTCCTAAAAAAATTCGTAGAAAAGTGTATTTGTTCAGTAATCGTCCAGATTATACTTGGATTGATCATGTGGAATCTAAACGCACGAGCTGCACGGCCAGAGTACAGACAGTTCAGGAGACCCAACTTCTCGTAAACAGATGTCGCGCCCCTTTCACATTTTACACGACCACATTAAACAAACATAAAAACAACATTTTGCTTGCACGATCATTAGCACGTACTGGCCTAGTGATGCTTTTCGCTTTTGTCCATACTCGATGACGATCATACGCTCCATTAGGCTAATTAATCAATCCCGCACTGTCCCCAAATCTGCCGTCACACTCCATTACTCTCGATCGCTCGTCAAAGGGGCACCAACCTTCCTGCCGTCTCCTTCTTCCACCTCCATGCTCCAGCTCCCCCCTATAAATCCAGCCACTTGACTCGACGACCAACCCCAACGCGATTGAGCTCACAGGTTAGATAGAGGTTTTGCCAATCATAGCAGGGGCTAGATCGTGACAGGTGTGGTGTTAGCTACTTGCCAGGGAAATTCAGAAAGGGAGAGAAGCAGCTAGCTAATCATGGGTGATCAGACCAAGTGCTCGTCGTACACGAGGCTGGGCCTGCGGCGGTGGCCGCGGCCGGCGAGGGGGTTCCGGCTGAGCCCGACGCGCATCTCCGTGCGCCGCCTTCGTGCCAGGCTGTCGACGCTGCTGGGGCTCCTGGGCCGCTACGTGCGCAACCTGCGGCTGCTCACGAGGGGCCGCGTCGCGGCGGGCAGCAGCTCGCCCCCTGCCGGCGCCACCGGCGGCAGCAGGAGGTTTCTGGTGGGCGGCCAGAAACCAAGCGCCGTCGCCGGAAAGGGAGCTCATCAGGTTGGTGGGAACGGCAACGGCAGCAAGGCGCCGCGGCGGCCGCCGTGCATGCGTTCCAACTCGTTCTATGCTCGCGCCGTCGCCGAGTGCCTCGAGTTCATCAAGGGCAGCAACGTCCCGCCGGCCTCGCCGTCGCCGCTGGCGCCGCACGGCACGCCGCGGCGCGGCAGCAGGTGCTGAGAAGGCGACGACGCGAGTTTTAGTTACCAGGTCGTGCAGATTTTTTTTTTTGGAGCAAAACCAGGTCGTGCAGATGAGTCCATCAGCTTGTAGATACGCCGTCGGGTTTTCATGGTTGGATACTTGGATGTTTTGTTCTTATTCTTCGTTGGATACTTGGAACCCTGGCAGTTTTTTTTCTTTTTAATTTCCTTCTGTAAGAGTTTTTATGTTTTAGTTAGATTCTTTTTAGTGAGAAAAAAGGGTAAAAATGTGATGAAGGTCTATGAGAAGAGGGTTGACGATTGATGCAAAAACATGTGAGTGGCTGAGTGCCACATAATTTGTCAAGGATTGCCACATGTGATTTTTCGGTGTGAGAATATTTCAGTTCGTGCCAGACTTCTTGCCAGGGCATAACGGCTCTCTCCAGCGGTAGTTGACACCCAACAATTTATATAGAAAATGATAACAATATCTAGTTAGCTAATACTACTAACTTTGATTCCGAGAATACGAGTTTATTTGGACCGCAATGAGGTGGTGGAGCAAAGGCCTTATTGCTTTTCGTTGGTAACACAGTTAAAGCCTCTTTAAATGTGGTGGTTTTGAAACGTTGGTAACTGTAGTTTTAGAGCTAGACTAGAGGCGTGCAAAACCATGGTTTAGGGAAATTAAAAAGAAATGAAAGTTTGAATCTTCAAAAAAATCAACAATTTTACTAATATCATGGTTTTGGAACTACATAATTAGTTTTCCAAAACCAAAGAAATTATAAAACCGCAGTATTCCCCTAAATAATGCTCTATAAGAATGTATCCAAACAGGGCCTAAAGTTGTTGGCTTGTTTACTTGGATAACAATTAAATAGGGACAAAATAATAAATTAAAGGTTAAAAGGATGTATTAGAGTTCTTGATAGATTTTATACTTTGAGCCACAGTATCAGTCACTAAACATCACGGGGATTATCTCTAGTATTGTCAGCTTCAGCTTTGTTTGATCAATTCATGAAACCGCTGTCTGACTCACCTGCAATGTGTTCCTGCATGAGCATATGGTCGATCGTTCATCTGGTGCTATCAAGACATATATATATCTAATCCCAAACAATGTCATCTAGTAGGATTTGAAACAATTATCTACTAAGTGTACTCGATCTGTATGCAGCTACACCTTACCTATTGCAGATTGAGAAGATCAGCTTGGCCCGGTGTTGAAAACGTCTCTTTTGCCTCGAACGTCTAAAGATATGGGAAAAGCTAACACGCAATCGAGTGTTTTAGCCTCTCCTTGCATTCGATTTTGGGTTTGCCAAAAAAAATTTCAGCACTTTATGCGTGTATAGGAATCTTTATCCGGCGTTGGGCTTCTCCGATGTAGCTGCAGTGCTCCTCCGACGAGCAATCTACGGCTCGGTCCTTTAACGCAGTCTTAATAGCTATGACTAGTATAGTTTCCAATCTAATGTATGATGTCATGTAGGATATTTATCTAGTGTATGATCTCATGTAGAATATTTTGCTGATTTTTACTGCAACTAAAGAGAACAGAGAGTGAAAAGCTAAGAAATTGGATCTCATGCAAAAAATAGTTCCTTTAAAGGAAGTATATATATGAAATTCATTGGGATAGATATCACAAATACCAAGATAGAATTAAAGAGTGGGGATGAAGGGATTGGTGCGGAGAGGAGAAAGATTATTGGAGGAATTTATTTTATAGCTACGATTACATATTTACATATGGTGCATTGGAAGTTATAGTTTCTTATATAGTGCCTATGTGACATGGCACGTCATAGATACCACTTCGTAGTTTCTTGGTTGGGATTACCATTAAAACGCTCAAAAAAAGTCCACCGCTCGCCGCATTAAATTAAACCGCTCAAGTGACCTTTAAACATACCCTAAACTCTGGTCGTCAAAGCTAAGACTGTAACACTGAAAACTTGAGAATGTTTTGGGTGGGAATCGTGAAACATGGAATTTTCCAGCGGTAAGTGAAAATTTTTCTCGGAGGGTTGGACATAGTGCTAGTTCACTACTCCCTCCGTCCTAATATATAAGGCGTAACCACTTTTTACTTAAATTTCATAATATAAGGCACGCTCTCTATATATGTACGTACATTGATGCAGTAATGGTAGTGTTAATAGAGAGAATTAAATATGTTTGTTTATCTTTAAACCAGAGCTGGTTACGCCTTATATACTGGGATGGAGGGAGTATTTGAGAAATATAAATGGGCCATACACAGATACAAACCCTCAAGAAATTGAAAAAAAAATGCACCTTTGCAATTTCTAATTCCATGGGCTCGCACGCACAAATCTACAATGGGCCAGCGCAATCATCTGCGCATACCTTTGATCATTTGAATAAGATGCCACACGATCCCAAATCCCAATAGAAAACTCTGCATCCTTAAGAACAAAAGTAGGCTGCTTGCACAAACCAAGAAAAAAGCTCACGAAATTCAGCGGCTGCCCCACCCCATCTGCTGCACTGCACTTTGTGGCTCCCTGTTTCCCTCTCTCTCAACTCGAGACAGAAAAACCGGCGACAGCGACGTGCCAAGGGCAGGACCGTTGAATGGTACCGGTACGTTGTTGCAAAGAATACGAAAGAAAATGCAAGTGAAAAAGGGGAAGATCCGAATCAACGGGGCACTATCACGACGACACGAGCCGGGTAAACAAAGACACAAACGGCCGGCCACCTGTCGTGGTCCGGCCGACGACGACGCACGTACCCGACAACGACTTCGACGGCGACGGGGATATGTGCCAAACCTTGTGTCTTGCCCTTGGTCATGGAAGCTTCCATTATTCCATCCGTTTCTTCTCCGTTCAGCTAGGCAAAAAGGGTCGGAATTCTCCACGTTTACTCCGGCGAAGAAAGGGATGACTCCCAATGCACCCTAGTCTATGCAAAGTCCATGTTCATCGCCTCACAAGTCACAAGCAAGGTATATTGATTTGATTAGTTGCGATGGGGACAATTACTACCTCCTCCGTCCTCCCATTTTGTACATCATCATGAATTGCGTAAATCTGGATTCTAGAAGGTTGTCTTTAAGCTCAAGGCTACGTGATCTGAAATAAAAAGGTAGTGGATAGAATTGTTTGGGTTGTTGAATCCGAGCAAACGGCCGGATTGTTGAATCCGAGCTCAAAATAAAGCTGCATGTTTGTTTCAGCTAGAGATTGTAGAATTTGGAATCCACAATCTCTATTTGAAACAAACGGGACCGTATTAACTCCAATCATAAATAAGGATCCATTTGGCACGGCTACGGCTCCTCGAAAAATAGCTCCGGCTCCTCTGGTGGAGCGGCATTTTGGGGGAGCTGAAGCTATTTTGTAAAACGTTTGACAACACGGCTTCTTCGTATTGTCTAAAAGATGAAATATCCAAATTATCCTTATTTTTTTCTATTTTTTCCTTCTTGTTTTTTTTCTTCACATTCTCTCTCCTCCTTATCCCTTCTCCCTCGCTGCACACGCCGCTCTCCCACGGCCAGCTCCCTCGCGCTCCAGCCACAAGCCACCGGCTGCCGGCCGCGCGCTCCTCGCACCGGAGATTTGCTTGAGTAATTCGTTGGGGTTTCCGCTGCCTTCGCCTTCTACTTCCGCCATGAAGATGTGGCGGTGTGAGGTGTGCTCATCGGAGTTGTAGTCGACCATCGCGGTCCCTTCTTCGGCGATGGTGGAAAGGGGCCTGCCGTCTTGGTAAGGCAATGTATCGAGGTGCGCCACAAGGCGAGCGTCGTTTCCGAGTAGTTTAGAGGGTTTCTTGCCCTTGCGGTACACGAAACAACGCACTGTCCATAAAAGGCACCGCACCGTCGTCGGAGTCCGAGTCATAGTCGTCAAAGATAGGAGCCTCCCGGACATACAGTGGCTTCTTCTTTTCTGATTTTGAGTAGGCGATCCAAGTCCTCCAATGCGGATAGGGACTCAAACCGCGTAGCCTCCTGGTAAACAATGGCCGCGTTGCGTAACCCGAAGGTGAATCGGGTACGCTGTCCTTTAGGCCAGATTGGATCTGATCTGAGGAAGCCTGGTGCAGCACGAGTCAAAGTCGCGTTGAAAACGAACTGCTCCTCGAGATCCCTGGCTAGGTCAGGGAGCAACATCTCGCCAAGGTTGTCAACGGACTCGTCGAGATCACTGCATCGAGTTGCTGCTGGAGCCTCCAGCTTCGTGTTGTCGACGAGGTGCCGATGGAAGTCGCCTGCGCTGTCAGCGACGCAGACCCACGAGCCGAAGACGAAAGTCGTGCCCTCCTCGGGCACAGCGCTGGTGACGTTGAGCGATGCCATCGAGTTCACCAATGGATCTCCGATGAACTCCCCTACCTAGCGCGCCAGCTGTCGGTGTTTTACCGGCAATTCTATCTAAGTATACCCTAAGGTAGTAGACTTGTAGGCAGGGTGTCGCCGAGATCAGGAACTCGAAGGTGCAAGCAATACAAGGTTTAGACAGGTTCAGACTGCGATGTGCGTAATACCATACGTCATGTACGGTGGTTTGTATTGCCTTAGACGATGATCATTTGGAGGGGTTCCCTGCCCGCCCTAGGGAGAGGGTTACATGGAATCCTAGCCCGATACTAGCTTAGGAATCCTACTCAAGCACTACTTGGGTAGTTTCCTTCTGTTCCGACCAGTCTTACTCGCATACGAGTAGTTACAACAGATATAAGGTATGGGACATGCCCCATCCCTTATTCCAGAATATTCTATGCTATGTGCGCAGTCCCGTAGCCCCGGATCTGACATCGCCCTCCCTCCCGCTGTCGGTCGTCTCTGCTCAGGCCGCACGCTCCTCGTCGCCGACTGCCTCCGCCCCGGCCGTGCGCTCCTCGCCGCCGACCGACTCCTCCGCCTCGAGCTCACGCCGGCATCCTGCACCTCGAGCTCGCGCCGACAGCTGCCGCCTCGGACTCGCACCGGCAGCCTCCGTCTCCGCGCCTCTTGCAAGGACAAGCAGGTCAAACGGACGGGAGGAGCCAAGCGGAGCCACATTTTCTAGCTCCCTTCCGTTGTTGGGCTCCAAAGAGCGCGATTTTAGGGGCTCCTCCAGTGGAACCGTTGTGGAGCACCCCGTTTGGCAGGGCTTCGCGTGGAGGCAGAACTGGAGCCAGTTTTAAAGCCCTGCCAAATGGCTCTTACTATTATAAAACTCATGGAAACATAAGAAAGTTAAATTTTCAGAGCTACTTCTGATGAAGATAAATATATACCATTCTAATGGCAAAAGTTCAATTGAAACATTCGAAGAGACCTAGATGGTCAAAGTTTAGACTTGCACTTTTGATAAATTATTTTTTATAATATATATATATGGAAAACTAATGTACAAAATTGAAGTTGAAATAGGAGTACTACGATTTAAACAGTTGAAATGAAAAGAAGTACCGGTTTTCTCATTCAGGTCACATATCTTTCGTTCGTAATAATAATACCCAAATGTAGGTGTTTTGAGTTATTGGGTGTGCGTGTCCTACGTCTGCACCTTTTCTCTGGCCAAATTGAGGTCTCGCTGTGTTGTGTTCGATTCAGAAGTCGCCAAATGGAGCAAGTTTTTAGCTGAGGACGACTTTGTTCAGAAATTTGTTGTGCGACCAGGCACGTTGCTCTATGGTGGGAGTAACATGACATACCATTTGTGTAGGTGTGGGATTGGCAGTGGCTCGGCTGGACAGCTGACCATGTTGTTAATGCACGTGGTCAGGAATGGCACAAATGGAGCAAAGCAGGACGACCCACAAGCCAGGGAGCACAAACAAGATAATAATAGGTCTAAAACTCAAATTTCCAGGTGAATTCTCTCTGCCAACTCCCATCGATAATAATTCCTATATGCACCTTCTCCTCAATTGCCAAACGCAGGGCGTATTATATCTCATAGATTTTCTAAAGCTCATACTGGACACCGTGAAATTAGAAAAAACAGAGAGTCTAAAAAATTAGCCGAATTGGTCACCAGAAAATTGAATAAGATGATGAATACAATTGCATTGCCAAGCATTGCACACCTGCGTATATCTTAATGTGTTAGAATTATGTTATGATTAAGGAGTTACAATTGATTTTGAGTTGCAAGCTCAACATGCATGTAAGTATTTTTTTTTGAGATTAAACTCTAATAGGAATACATAAATGTTCTTAATTAGTATTCAAAACCTGTGCCCGGCCCGTTACCTCTCAACACGCATGTAGGTTGTTTTAGATTAAACTCTAATAGGAATATACAAGTGATGTTCTTAGTATTTAAAACATGCGCCCGGTTACATGTCCGTTTAAATTAGGAGAAAATTCCTTATTTAACACTGGGAAAATGAGTCATTCTTTTTTTGGCCATGAAATTTTCTTCGTTCCCTATTTGACACTCGTTTCAACTTTCGTTCCCTATTTGACACTACCGTCTGTTCTGTTACTTATCCCGTTAGTAATCATGGGCCCCGCTATCAGATAATAACGTTTGGGTCCAAATTACCCCGCTCCCTCCTCAACCTCGCCTGCGTCGCCGCCGCCCGAGTGCGCCGTGGAGCTCGAGGACGACTGCGACCTCGCCTGCGCCGCCGCCATGCTGCCGTCGCGCTGAGCCGAACGAGCTGCTGCGCGTGCCCCTCCAGGACGAGGACGCGGAGGCTAGCGCGGCGCGGAGGCCGGCGCTAGCGCGGTCGTGGAGGGACGCGCGGGCCTCCTCTCCACTCCTCTGCTCTGCCTTCCCTCTTGTCTCTGCTCCACAGGGCTACGGCGGAGCTCCTCCTCGGTCGGGATTGGGGGGCGGCGGGGATTTGGGGGCCGCGGCGACCGATGGTGGCGGCGCTCCCAGCGTCCGCGCGTGCTGGGGAGCGGAGGAACCCCCGACCCTCCCTCAGGCCCGCGGCGTGCGGCGGGGACGAGCAGCAGCAGCCGTCCATGGCGGCAGTGCCATCTCGCTGCGCGCCATCCAGGCCAAGCGGGCGACGGCCACGAGCGCGGCCGGGTGCGCGGTGGCGGCGCTCGTCAAGGCCGTGGAGGCCGTCCAGGGCGCGGCGGCCGGGGGCGCCGCCATGGGAGAGGGCATGGTCGCCTGCTGCCTCGGCACCGCCGTCCAGGTGGAGAGGGACCACATGAGGCTCGAGGCGTTGCGGAACGCGCAGGCCAAGCCCGATGACGGCGCACTCGGGCCGGCGGCGCCCCTCCCTCTCCCTTCCCTCTCCCGCGGCGCAGGCGAGGTCGCGGTCGTCCTCGAGCTCCACGGCGCACTCGGGCGGCGGCGACGCAGGCGAGGTTGAGGAGGGAGCGGGGTAATTTGGACCCAAACGTTATTATCTGACAGCGGGGCCCACGATTACTAACGGGATAAGTAACAGAACAGACGGTAGTGTCAAATAGGGAACGAAAGTTGAAGTGAGTGTCAAATAGGGAACGAAGAAAATTTCAGGACCAAGAAAGAAATGACTCATTTTCCCAGTGTCAAATAAGGAATTTTCTCTTAAATTAGCATCAACAACTGGCACAACCTGCCGCGACCACCTACTCATATTGTATTTTTCGGCTATTGTTGGAGTTACATGCGTGCCTGTTTCCTATCCTCAGACCAAAAGATGAATTGGCATTGCGAATTAGGGCTAAATCCAAACGTACCCAAAGTATCCAAACTACTCTCTGTATCCCAAACTATATATCTAGACATAGTGTATATTCGGGTGAATAATAAAAATTATGCATCTAAATTTGTGAAAACGATCTATAATTTAAAATGAATGGAGTAAGGGCCAAGCTGCATAGTCATTACGGGGTGCTAATGTACCCTAAAAAATAAAAAATTATGATTATATTCAAATTTTCACCATATTTGCACCCTCTATGACTCAACTTTATATACCCACGAGACAAGCGCACCCTCCTCCGATTTGCTAAAGCTTCGCCACTGGATGGAGTAGTAGCTAGCTGCCTGGTAAGAATCTAAGATGCACGAATGCATAAGGGTTGCAGTGCATGAGGGTGTCCTCATGAATGCTGATGTTGCGTGACATCATCATGCCCGTCACTCAACCATGGGCAAGTCGCAAGTGTGAAACGAGGCAGCCTCACATGTCGTCGTGTAGACAACACAACCGTGTCCAACATTTGCTCTCCCGTCCACCACGGCGACCACACCACACGTTCACACACGCGTGCGCCGGCCCGTTCGACCCCATTCCCCGGCCCGGCCCGCAGCCACCGAGCCGAACTGCCCCCAACCCCGCCGGCTCCGCGCTTCGGTTCGGCGTCCGCCGCCGCCGCCACGCCGCCGGGCTTGATGAGCCTCTGCTCCAAGCTCCTCGCGCTGCTCCGCAAGTCCCGCGCGCTCACCACCAGCGCCACCGCCGCCGCCGTCGCCGCGACGGCCTCCGCGACGACCAACGGGATGGAGGAGGCGGCGGCGGGCCCGCTGCGCACGCGCGTCTGCATCATCGGCAGCGGCCCCGCCGCGCACACGGCGGCCGTCTACGCCGCGCGCGCCGAGCTCAGGCCCGTGCTCTTCGAGGGCTGGCTCGCCAACGACATCGCCGCGGGGGGCCAGCTCACCACCACCACCGACGTCGAGAACTTCCCGGGCTTCCCCGAGGGCATCCTCGGCGCCGAGCTCATGGACCGCTGCCGCGCGCAGTCGGCCAGGTTCGGGACCAAGATCCTCACCGAGACCGTCACCTCCGTCGACTTCTCCGCCCGCCCCTTCCGCGTCGCCTCCGACGATACCGTCGTGCACGCCGACTCCGTCATCGTGGCCACCGGCGCCGTCGCGCGCAGGCTGCACTTCGCCGGCTCCGACGCGTTCTGGAACAGGGGCATCTCCGCGTGCGCCGTCTGCGACGGTGCCGCGCCCATCTTCCGGAACAAGCCCATCGCCGTCGTCGGCGGCGGGGACTCCGCCATGGAGGAGGCAAACTTCCTCACCAAGTACGGCTCAAAGGTCTACATCATCCACCGCCGCAACGCCTTCCGCGCGTCCAAGATCATGCAGGCCCGCGCGCTCTCCAACCCAAAGATCCAGGTCGTCTGGGACTCCGAGGTCATCGAGGCCTACGGCGGCGCAGAAGGCGGCCCGTTGGCAGGCGTCAAGGTCAAGAACGTCGTCAGCGGCGAGGTCTCCGACCTCCAGGTGGCTGGGCTCTTCTTCGCCATCGGGCACGAGCCGGCGACCAAATTTCTTGAAGGGCAGCTCGAGCTCGATTCCGATGGGTATGTGGTGACCAAGCCCGGCTCCACGCACACCAGTGTCAAGGGGGTCTTCGCCGCCGGGGACGTCCAGGACAAGAAGTACCGCCAGGCCATTACTGCCGCTGGATCAGGTATAATGTCTTCAAGCTTCACTGTGGTTTCAGTGCTGCTGTTTTTCACAATCGATGGTGCCAATAGCCAATTTGTGCAATTCTGGGGACCAGTCTTGTTTTTTTTTTATGCTGCATCCAAGTTACGCTATGAGATATCATTGGTGGATCCAGAAATGGAACATGCCCAATGCTAGTTAGTGGGACGCTAACGACATTGCTTGTTTGCACTTGAAATAAATCGTAGTAAAGTACATTCCTGGCTAAGCAAATATCCAATTTAGAAACACTTGATCCTCTTCTTTGCTAGGAATATATAAATGGCTGAAGTAACAAATATGGAATAAATAGAGAGCCTATGTTATGCCATAATTATGCTGTTTACACAAATGATCACATCAGCTTCGTCAATTTTCAAATAACTTCACAATAAGATCCCATCAACAGATTCCATGCGAGCAGTTGATGTTCACAATGTACCTTTTGGTAAGGACTGCTCCTTGCTAAGATGGTGTTTGTGGAGGATTAAGCAGTGATGATTGATAAGATGGTGCTTGTGACTAGACAAAGTAGTTTAAAGTGATGCATTTTATTAAATCTAATATGGTCACAGGAAGCGGGTGTTGTCATTGGTTCTGTTCCCCCACATTGTTTAGGTGATTTACATCATGTTGTTTTCTGGGATTCCTGAAGCTCTGCATGGTTACTTGCAAGTTTGGGAAGCCCTGCTTGTTCAAAATGGTTAGGGAAGGGTGGTACATCCCCAAGTTTCCAAGTTTGATCCTTACAAGAATTCCATAAGTTTTCTCTCCTAAGAGGCTTCCGCATTATTTTTGCTCAAAGCGTACCTTTATAAATGTTCTAGGCATTCAAAGCATATTCTTGCTCATTCCAGTATTGAGGTTCCTTCTCTATTGTATTTGAAAATACCCAAGATTGTAGGAATAACCGAATTTCGAGTTATACTGTTGCATTGATTTTCAGTATCCCCTTGCCAAAATAGTTCGGTAAATGATTGTCTTGCGTTTACTACTTAAGAGGCATGCCAGGAGTTAATCGGTAGTCACATATTTCATTTTTATTTATAACTTGATATAAATGATCTAGTTGGACAATTAAGACAGATAAATCTAGCGCTAAGGGCAATTATCATATGCTGGGAGCAGCACAACAGTGAAACAGCTACAAGGAACTACCGTTAGATAGATATGGTTTCTTTTGTTCTGAATATTGTGTTCTCTGTTTTGATTATCCTTTTTTATTTGTTAACTGTGAGAGAACTATTTTGTTTTGACATGATCTTTTAATGAAAAATCCATGTTAAGACATAATCTATAACTTCAAGCTATGTGAAAGTTTAATGGACTGGATGCTTTGTTTCACTCTGTTATGTGTTTCTGAAATAGTTGTCAGTTTCAGAAATGGCCACCCATGTACAATTATTGGTTCTCTGAACAATTTTCTAATTCTGTGGGAACCGCTTGGATGGCGCAGGTTGCATGGCTGCTTTGGATGCAGAGCACTACCTGCAGGAGGTTGGAGCACAGGAAGGGAAGACCGATTGACTATATCTGGGCCAAGCAGCTTGCAGCCCTGGGAAAACTCCTCCGTTGATGCCAAAAGCTGCTCTCTGATGTGATGTGGTATAAGCAGTAGATATTGTTGGTCTTAGGCCTCAAATTACGATACATTGGAAATTTATTTCAAATTACGATACATTGGAAATTGATTCTTTGAGCGTGCACAAGCTTGTTTCAATTATTTCGAATCAGTTACTGGTTAATTCCACTTTACAAGTTTGTGCTTCCGGGTGTGGAAGAAGGTGGCAAATGAGCTTCGAAGGCAGATTCTTCTAGCCATGGCCAGGGCAGCCGCCATTGGGTGCTTTGGTCGGTTTTTCTGCATTGGCGATTGATGTATCGCAACCAGTTCTATTGCTTGGGATTTGGGAATGTTTGACAGTATATATCCGTTAAAAGTATTCTAGAAAAAGTATTAGAAATGCGTTCATGCTTTGAGGTTTAATTTATATTCCATTCGACGTATGCCTTATTTGCATCAGTCTCGCCTTATTTCACAATATTGTTGAAGAATCCATCCGGTGTTACCACCTCCTTAGGTATTATTACCGTATTACCAAACACGAAAGCATCTAAACCGGTGCATCAAAAAATCATCCAAAAATATGAATGGATGCAGCTTAGGGTTTATTCCCTCCGATTGCTTCCTTATCGTGACCTCGTACTCAAATATTTCAATGGTTGGGTAAACAGCCCCTGATATAAGTCTGGCCCAACTAGGCTGCAGCTCGTATATGCTGTGAGGTCTTAAGGTCTTTCTTGTTGTTTGACCTCCTCTTTGTATCCTAGTAAAGTAGTAATGGTAAAATCAGTTTTTTCCCCCTTATCACGGCCTCATCTTCAAACACGCGAGACACATAGGTAGTGATTGGTTGGGTTATTTACCCAACACAGGCTTATGAAAGATAATTTTGAATGGTTAGCTAGACATCCCCTAATCCTAAGTCTAGCCCAACTAGTGCAAAAGAAGGCCTTAAGCCAGCCCACGCTAGAACCCCACGGGGCGAGCGTGCTAACAAGCTGGGCTCTGGCTTCCAGGCCGATGAGTATAAACTCATTACCACAACAAAAGATAAGGTGACCACACACTTAGGCTTATTCACATGCTCCCTACAAGATATTTAACTAGTATATGGCCATGCCCTTTCTGAAGTACTTATGGACAAAATTAATCTCTGGAATGCCATTTAGATTCATGAGTTAATTACTTGAAATATCTTAGTTAGCAGGTGTTTGGATCCAAGTGCTAATGCCCAAAATTGCTAAAAATTAGCATTAGTCCATCCAAATAGGAGTGCTAATGGGTGGGCTAAACTTTAGTCAAGATTTAAAAAAATTTAGCAAAGGTAAAAGTGCTAATATGTGATAAAGTTTAGCACCCAAGTTTAGCCCATCCAAACAGGCCCTTAATATGGTCATGCCATTTCTATGCAGGAGTGGTTCAAGTCAAAAGTGAAGTAACATTCAATTTTACTTGAATCTTTATGGTCCTAGAGCTTTAAAGATCTGAATAACTTCAACACATCCAAACCAAAGATGACGTTGCATTAATTTGTAGGTTTATCCTGATCAGAAAGTTTAGTTGTGATTATTTTCATGTGCCTCAATTCTATTTGATTCATAATTCATCCTTTCCTTGTTTATTCTTTTTTTCCGTATGTGGTTGATAGTGGACACCATGCAAACCCCGTGTACTGATCCTTGTGTACAGTGTGTAGTTATTTTCTTTAATTTTGTGTTAGCTCTTAAACTTTATTTTGTAATGGCCCTGTGTAGATAGCTCCACTTCTTTAAATTCTTTACTAACATGAACATCTTCTATTATTTCTCCGTGGCAAGTAAGAGGCTGTTGGAATATATGGACCAACAAGGCAGGGATGACCATGTAAGGACTATGTCACTCTCTCTTGAAACAGGATACCACTGGTAAAAAATAGAAAAGCTATGGTATATCATGAAATTCAGTTTAAGAAGTTGTTCGACGGCAGAGAGCAACTCTTTCTCCCTCTCTTTTTTTTTGGAAAATAAAGAGAGCAACTCTTTCGAAAACCATAGAAGAATGTATACGCATTCTGGAGTGACCGAGTCTGACGCCTCAACGTACCAACTTACGAAAGGATACAGAACGAGCAGGTCAGCAGCTGAGCTCGGCAGGGACTGGGATTGCCTTTGACCAAGAAAGGGTGGCGGCCAGGCTTCAAAGCCGTGCAAGTTCCAAAGCTGCGCGAGGTCACTGTGCAAGGAGCAAGGGGAACCGCGCTCTATCTCTCGCCTTCAATTCGGGCGGCTGGAACGAGGTGGCTAGGCGAGAGAGCTTTGCTTCAATTTCAAGGGTTGCAGTCCTCGCCTCGCCGCCTCGGAGGACGACAGAGTGCACGAGGCCACAGATTGTGAGAATCCAATCCTTGACGCCAGCTCTGTGCCTGTAGGCTGTAGCCCCTCTCTCCTACAGCGGCAGGTGATAGCGTTGCGCCTCTGAGCAAGTACAGCCGCGGACGTACAGACCGCCATGTCATCCTGACGAGGTGGACTTGGTGGAGGACTGGAGGAGAGGAAGAAAGAAAAAGAAGTCAAGAAGACTGGCTGTGCACGCACTACGAATTTCCCCGTCGACCTCGATCTCTGTACGACAGTCGACGGCAAGCAGCAGGACAGAGGTCGAAGAACCAGCGGATATATTCCGGTGAGGCAGCAGCGCCGTCGATGCCTTGGGGCGGCCTTAGCGTCGACATGTTAAATGTATTTTGGTAGCCTATCTAATGATACTTTTCTCCTTTAACTTAATTACTTAACTAAAGATTTAAACAAATACTCTTAATTACGGATTGAATGTCAAGTTGTCAGTTCTTTTGAAGACGGGGTGAGTAATTTGTGAAAAATGACTATGAGCCAATGTTGGAGAATTAGAAGAGTCTAGGCTAATCCAATTTGTAGCGCCATGTTTTTAAGTACTCTTCTGGGGGAGAATTAAATAAACATCAATAGAGGCTGTCTCTACGTGGCAATTTAGTGATATCTCTGAGACAAAAGTATTGATACCAAATCACGTATAACGTATTAGACTTGTTTGTTTGCTCTCTATATTATATAATCTAGCTTATGGTCTACGACACCATGGTAAAAGATCACTCTGGACCATCAAAATAATCTGAAATAAGGTAGTCTAGGGCTGCTTATCTCATTATAATTACCATGTTGTTCTTGGAGCATAAACTAAATTATATAATCTGGGAGGAAACAAAAAGGATCTTAGCCTTATGTATAATTTCTCCCTTTGACATACTTGTTGTTTTAAGTTTTATTTACAATCTTCAAAATATTTGATTTATGGCTTTCTAAACAACTTTAGGTTACATCTTTCAATTTTACCCACCTTTAACTGCCACGTTAAATAACTCATTTGCATATACACTCACACTTTAGAGAATACTAATTGAGCGCTAAAGAAGTAATTCTTTCCAACTCCTTAATTCTTATGCCAAACAGTGAATCAGAGATAGTACATCCTGTGTTAAACTTGTCTCTAGGTCACTGGCCTTGGCTTACAGCTTTGAAGCTATCTGTCCCTCTAGAGCAGCTGCTTGTTGTGAGCATCTCCAACAATCTCTCTTTCCCCAATAAATGCTAATATCCAGCAATTCTCCAATGCATCTTTCTTTCCCTAATAATTATTAGTTTGCCCAATATTTCACTCCAACTCGCCTCAAACAAAGAAATAATTTTAGCTCTCCCAATATGTTAGTTATGTTAGTTGTATTGGGATGAGATTATTGGGGTACTATAAAGGAAAAAATTATTTTTACCTCCCTGAACTTTGGGACGAATCAGTGTTTCCTCCCTAGATAATGAAACCGTCCGCCTGGACTCCTCGGAATTGCGATGCCGGACATATGACCTCCCTGGCCGGTTTATTATATTTTAGCTGAATTTTTGAAAAATCATAGTAAATAAAAAAATCATAAAATAAAAAATTCAATTTTGTTGGACTTTACATGACTAGATCTATGCAGCGAACATATGATATGATATAATTTATTAAAAAAAATTATTGTACTTTTAGATATATATACTTTTCTATAATTAATTTATAACTACAGTTTCTGTGGTCCAATTATGGTGAAATTTTTATGGTGGGCTAAGCATTATATGCATGAGATGTAGTAAACTTTTTATGCTCATTGGATCATATATGCTCGAGCAATTAAATTCCAAGCTATATCAAATACTCTTTAGTTTCTCAAGCATGCAGGATCCAATGAGCATGAAATTTTTACTACAGCTCACACATATAATGATTATCCCACAATAAAATTTTTACCATAATTGGACCATAGAAATTGTAGCTATGAAATAATTAATGAAAAGTATATATCTAAAAGTACAACAAAAAATTTTACTAAATTATATCATATCATATGTTCACTGTATAGATCTACTCATATCAAATCCAACAAAATTAGATTTTTTATTTTATGATTTATTTGTGATTTACTATGCTTTTTCAAATATTCAGCCAAAATAAACATAAAAGGAAAGGAGGAAAACCACTGAGAGAAATCGGCCAGGGAGGTCATGTATCCGGTATCGCAAGTTCGAGGAGTCCAGGCGGACGATTTCATTATCTAGGGAGGAAACGCGGATTCATCCTACAGTCCAGTGAGGTAAAAAGAACTTTTTTCTACTATAAAATATCTCCTCCTCAATAATCCATTAAAGTGATATTGGGATATCCCAATAACACTTTATTAGGAAGATGTTATTGAGAGACCGTTGGAGATTCTCTTAGACCTTCATAACACAGAGCGCATGCACTGTTATGTAATACTCCATCCGTTCCAAATTATAGATTGTTTTGATAAATCTAGATATATATTTTATATGTATCTAGATATAGTTTATATCTAAATAACCTATAATTTGGAACGGAGGAAGTCTCTAAATTCCATTGGATAGGAATCACAATGTACGGATACATAACTACATATGTGCATCGAACGAACATACAGACAAGCATTCCTACTCTAGGAGACGCACAATGCTTTTCGAGGTTTGGCTCTTCCCGTTAGCTCTTAGTTAGTCTTAACCTCAAAGCCAAGCCTCACACTACTACAGAAATATTTTTTATGGGCGGGTAAAATTGCATTTGTAGGAGCGGGTGCGGTACCCGCCCCAACTTTTCACAGCTAAAAATGCTATTTGTAGGGGCGGGTAACGCGCCCGTCCCTAGAAATGGATTTTTAAGGGCGGGTCACCCCGTCACCCGCCCCTAGTAATCGATTTAAAAAACAAAAAAAAATTGGCCGCACCAGCCCTCGTCCGTGACGCCGCGTGCTGGGTGGCTCCCGCAGACGGAGACAGCGGCCAGGTAGCCAGCGACGGCCACCGCCATGAGGCGTGCATCCGTGACCTCCTTGCCCTCAAAGGTCCTCTTGCGGGCGTCCTCGTCGTGGTCCATGAGGTCAGCCTCATCGTCGTCGTCCTCGCCGCCGAGGTACTCCATGTTGAGGTCGGGCACGGCAGGGGCGGGCGGGGCCAGCACAGCCTCAGAGGCGCGGATGCCGGCGAGGAGCGCGAGCCAACAGCGGGAGACGCAGGCGGAGGCGTAGCGCACGCAGGCGCCCCAGACGTGGCGCAGGACCTCGAAGAGGCACTCGTCCGGGAGCGCGTCCAGGGACGGCTCCTCCATCCGCTTCTGCCGCTTGGGCGCCGCGTCACCTGATAATCCAAGAAACGATGCAAAAATCGATAAGCACAAGCCAAGAAGAGCAAATCCAATCAATCCCCACACCAGCAGCTACAAATCTCCGAAATCTCAGCCAAAAAGCAAGAACCTTTACCTCTGTATCCCTAAAACGGAGACAAGCTGAGCACTGCCCTGCCCCCACGCGCATGGGGGAAGGGCTCGCCCGGTCGCCGCGGCCTCTGCGCCAGGCCGTAGCCGCGCTCGAGGCATCCCCGAAGCCGCGCCGCCAGTCCCAGCTCGTCGCCGCGCCGCCACGGCCGCCGCCTGCCCCGCTTGCATGCGGTGCTCGCTGCGTTTGCCAGGAGGAGGGCCGCCGAGGGAGACAGCCGACCGAAGTGAGAGAGAAAAGGTTGAGAAGACAAGGTTGAGAGAGAAAGAAAGGGGAAGATAAGATAGGGCTGCGGTGCGTGGGGTAAAAAAGAGAAGATAAGGTTGAGAGAGAGGGGATAATGGCATTGCAGCCCCTGAAAATGGGGCCCATTTGTAGGGGCGGCTGGGGGGTGAGCCGCCCCTAAACCCATTTTTAGGGGCGGCTGGGGGGTGAGCCGCTCCTAAAAATGGATTTACAGGGGCGGCTCGATTGCTACAGTACTCGCGCCCTATTTATAAGAACGGGTGACATTTTGGTCCGCCCCTAAAAAAATTCAGGGTGTTGCTACAAATCATTTTTGTAGTAGTGTCACTCATGAGATTAAAGTACTCTAGTTCAAGAATTTTTTTCCTCTGGAGCTTGGTTATCTTTCCTTCCTTAACTGGCAGGTTTAATTGATTTATCTTTACTTTGGCAGGATGACCTTTTGTTAAGACAAGGCTTATAAATCTATATAGATAGCTATTTCACGCAACAAATTGATGTTCTAACATGGTTATTTTGCTTTTTATCATTATGCGTATGAATGATTTGATTTCACTAGCCCCCTCATGTTAAATTCCTTGCTCCGTTTCTGTTACCTAACCATTAGTGGTTTTATATTTTCTTAACTAGCAGTTGTACACTTTACTTCCTGTCCGGAAAGAATTGATGATAAGTGGAAGGATTTGGATAGCCTGATGTAGAAAGTTAGGGTTGCAGAGAGGAAATTGTAACAGAAAGATACACGGTGTCGGTGTTTTACCACCAAGCCCACCGAGGATACCCCGAGGTGGTGGATTTGTAGGTAGGGTGTCACCGAGATCAGGAACTCGAAGGTGTTAGCAACACAAGATTAAGACAGGTTCAGGCCGCGAGTAGCGTAATAACCTACGTCATGTATGATGGTTTGTATTGCTTGAGATTAGTTATGCCTTGGAGGAGGGTCATTGCCCGCCCTTATATAATCTGGGGGACAGGATTACAGGTATTCTAGTCCGATACGAACTTAGAAATCCTACTTTGATCATACCGAGTAGTTTCCTTCTATACCAACCAGTCTACTCGTATCCGAGTACATTAGAACAGATGTAATATATGAGACATGCCATATCTTTTATCCTAGAAATATCTATGCCATGTAAGCAGTCTCGTGGTTCCGGATCTATGCTATAGTATTAGAAAACAACATCGTTACTGTAGATGGACTGTTTCACTGTGCGTCAGCAACACGAGTCCCTCTACTAACTGCAAAGGAGGCTCGTCCTCATCGGCATCATGCCATCTCACTCCGTTCTAACGCTATTTAGATGTTCAATACAGCAGTGCCAAATGAGGCAATGAGCAATAAAGTTTTAAACCGTAAAAGTAAATAGCTCTCCTTGAGCTTAACCAATAGCCATTGCCAATTTCACTTGTGCGGCCTTTTCCTTGTTTTCTTTTAAGTCCTGACAGAGTCCTAAAATCACAAAGATAGGATCTCATGTTCAACTGTTTATTAGCGCCCCCACCTGTCCATAGGTGATCTGTGGTTCTCCCGTAGGAAAAAAAAAGCCCCTCCGATCTGATCTAGATACTGTTCAGATTTACTTCCCCTGGTAATGGTAACAACTGCATTGGGATTCGGGTAAAAAAAACAGAAGCTCGAGCCGTTGGGGTTCCAGGGGACCTGAACCTGACTCGGCATCTCCACGGAGAAAGCAAAGTGTGGGACCTAGGAACAGTACGAACACAAGGCGCTTTTGGGTCTTGTCGACTGCCCAAACTGTTGTACTTTCTGCAGAAAGGCCCCGTGAAGATTTGCCAATTAGGCCCAGGCTACGTCTGTGAACAGAAAGCAAAAAAGAAAAACGCACCAAAGCGTAAAATTATAATAGGGTTTGAAACGTAGAACTGGTCCTTCAAAAACCAAATCTTACAAAAAAATTCGTAATTATTTCAAGAGGTTTGAGATTAAGGCACTCTTTCTTTTCAATTTTGATACTGAGCAGTGAACAGTATGGCACTGGCACCTTCTACTACCAACCTCGTTTGGACGAGACAAAAACAGACAAGGCAGCCTGTACAAATGTGACACTAGCAGCGAGTAGTCACAGAGGGAGGACTGCTGGACTGGATGCCAGCTTTTCCGTACCCGTACTCCCTTTCCCTCACTCAATCTGTTTTTTCTTTTGTAATTTTCAAAAAAAATATGTCTCTTTTCATAAGACGCGCATGCAGTTCAAAGTTTTCATCGTAATCTTTCACCAATAATTAATTTCTCCAGCTATACATTATATGATGTCAAATGAATACGGTAAGCTAACATGGTAAGATAAGTTTGTAATATTCTTGCACCGAGTCAACATTCTGACGTTTTAAAACGAAGGAAATAAGATTTAGACATAGAAAAACAAGTTTTGACTATTGAATTTACAATAATCAGTACAAACTCTATGAAATACTGAAAAAATTACTCGTTCCCGGACATGGTATTGAGTTAGCTTTGGATAAATTTCACAAACTACTCAATATCTTAACCTAATACACACAAACCTATAACCATTATTCCTATGCAATAGATCTATGAATAGCTTGGGCTCTCATCAAACAAACTCTGCAATTTCTTTTATGACCAACCGAGCTCGTGTGTCAGCGAAAGTCCATCAACTTTTACAATTGCCCAGCTACTCATGAACACATCGGGGCATGTGGATTTAGCTAGTACAAAATAAGGGAGTACTCACAAAATTGTAGTTTTGTGAGAATGTACAACAATGGCTGTTCAAAAAAGAGAATGTACAAAAATAACTACGTGATTATGAAATGGGCACAAAGATATTGAAGGTTTGTGGCTGAGAAAACAAGGTAGGTTATTCGTTCTTTGTAATTTTTTCCTCAGTTAAACAACAATGTGAGGCAAAAAGAAATGAAAAGATGATAGCAGTAGTATAAAGAGTGCAAGTAGTAAAAAGGACATAATAATTATCCTTCTAAATAGAAGCAAAAGGCAAACATCATGAAAACTTGACAAACATCATTCTAAAGCAAAAGATGACAGGATGGTCTCTAAACAGTTAAACACTGGACCTACTGACCTTCTTGGATGTTGTTGGACCAATAGATCGCCCAAAAAATGGACTTTCATTGTTGGTGCTCACTTTGCCATAGATGGTATATTGTACATCAATTTGGATTATTCCCAATTGAACCCCAAGTGCTGCATGCATTATCAGCACTCATCACATTGCCTCATGCCTTTATCAAAGTGTAGCCTTCAACCAAAATGCATGATCAGGGAGCTCCTCCATCATGGAATCTTCTGACACTTGCCCTGATGCAATGCCATTGCCAAGAGCTTGGTATGTAGATCAAAATGGTGGTCTCCAGCTGCCAAAGTTGTCACCTGGCAACTGGTAGCCAGCCGCGTTCCCTCCAAGATCGTACAGTGACATGCCATGGCCAATGCCGCCGCCACCAGCATCACCTCCGGTCACCCCTGATGATTGCGACGCCTCCTGTTGCTGTGGTTGTTCTCCGGCCGCTTCTGCTTCACCTTGGGGCTCAGTGGCGGCTGCTGTGGCTGCGGTAGCCGCGGCCACCTCTTCCTCACCCTCCAGCGGCAGCCGCTCGTAGACGGCATTGGCGAACGAAGCGGCCATGAGGACCACGGGCCCGGCGGCGATGAGATGGCCGACGACGTTCCCACCCACGACCTGTCCCTGGCCGCCGGCGATGTACACGCTGAGGCTGCTGGCCCCCGGGGGCGCGGGCGGCGGCAGCACGGTGCCCGTGAGGGACAGGATCTCGAACTGCCCGCGCAGGGTGGCGACGAGGCTGCCCGGTGGCTCGGCGCCTGGCTGGCGGAGCGCGACGTTGGAGACGGAGCCGCCGCCGCTGAGCACGCAGACCCCTCGGCCGCGGCGGCGCGCGTACTCGGAGACGCACTCGACGATGTCGGCGCCGGCGGCGACCTCGAGGACGTGGGAGTGCAGCGCGTTGGGGCTGTCCCGCGTGATGATGATGGGCGGCTTGGGCTTGTTCTTGGACCCCGGCGGCCGCCCGCGCGGCTTCCTCGTCGGCCCGCCGGACCCGCCGCCGCCCTCCGGCGGCACCAGGGCCGACGACGAGGGCTGATCCCCGCCGGGATCGACGTTGCCGGGTGGGCTCTTATCGGGCGACGGCGCGGAGCGCTCCATCTTGACGTGGGAGGATGGGGAGAGCGGCGACTGCTGGTGCTGCAGCTGCTGCTGCTGCGCGCGGAGGAGGTCCAGGTAGTGCGACGCAGCCCCAGCCTCACCGCCGCCGCCGGGATCCATTCCAGCCATGACGCCCTCACCGCCGCGCTCCCACCACTTGCTCGCCGCCAGCTTCTTGATCTCGCAGGTGCCCGCTCCCAAGATCGTTTCTTGGACTATCTGCTTGACCGATCCCCAAACCTGCGCCATCCGCCATGGACGTCGGACAGGAATTAAGCTCCAATCGGGAACCAAACATTTGCGTATTTCAAGCGGGGAAAAGGGAGGCGATACCGAAATCTAGCGGTGACAAACCAATGGCCGAATCTTGAGAGAAGAGAGGGAGGGTACCTTTGGCGAGTGCTCCTCGACCACTACCAGTAGCTAGCAGCAGGAGTGTGGGGGCGCTGAGTTCTAGAGGTCAGAGCGCACGCGCGCATCATGCATCTCTCCCTAGTCCTCGAAGCAAGTCTTGGCCGGCGCGGCGCGGCGCCGCCCAAGCAAAAAGCTCTTGGGGACGGTCAAGATTCTGGAGGAAGGAAGGAACTGGGGGCAAAAAGAAAGAGGCGGTAGGTGGGCTCTAGCTGGGGCCAGCGCTGGCGAAAGGCGAGGAGGAAAGCTGGAAGGGGAGGACCGATGGGGAATCGCAGGAGGTAACTGAAGGGAGCCATGACCGGTTTGCAAATTACTCCTCCCTCCCTGAATTCCGGTCACAGATTTTGGCGTTTTGGCGAGGATACGGGAAATACCTCTTTGGAACCCAAGATTTTCAAAACAAACTTCCTGCACAGCAATCTTCTACAAAACCTTAGATTTCATATGAAAATTATGTACACCTGCCAAGTCCCAATGGGATTTTAGAGTTCCGGGGTTTTGGGAGGGTTTAATGACCATCCGACTTGAATGTTCGCGGGTGACAGTGTGGCGTGGTTGTGAAGGTAAGAGCAGAGTAGGGAGCCTACGAGACGAAAACACCAATAGCCAAGGACAACACCAATACGTCAATGGCGGTGGCCGTGATGAAGGAGCAAAAAATAGGCTATTTGTGTGGCAGCTCAAGTTATTGCGGTAACCCAGATTTGACCTTAGAGGTATTTGATTTTAGGGACAAACTTCGGTCCCCATCCCATCAAAGGTTTGACTACTAATTATAAGTGTTAAATATAAACTAATTACAAAACTAATTGCACAGATAGAGATTAATTTGTAAGATAAATCTATTAAGCCTAATTAATCGATGAATTGATAATATGGTGCTACAGTAAACATGCGCTAATGATGAATTAATTAGACTTAATAGATCTCGTGAATTAGCCTCCATCTGTGTAATTAGTTTTATAATTACCTCATATTTAGTCCTAATTAGCATCCAAAAATTCGATATGACAAGAACTGAACTTTAGTCCCTATAACCAAATAGCCACCTAAAGGTGGATGATGATGATGTCATATTATTTTCACTGGGCACACGAACGGAAAGAAAAGTAGGGCACAACTAGGAAGAAGATGAAGTGCGAAGCAAGGGGTTGTATATAAACATCTTGGTGACACGGTGACTAATCAGACGGTGGAAATTCGGCCACTTACTTGTTTAGCATCTCCCTTTTCAAAAATCAAGAATAAGATAAGTGTAGAATTGGATTTACCTAGTACTAGGAATTATAATGCAATAAATTTTTTGTTGAAGTGTTTAGATAACATAGAAGTAGAAGAGAGGTAGACAAGAAGTAAAGTTTGCAAGAGGCTTGATCTAATATTGTTGGATTCTAAGATTACCAATTTTTTGTTTCAAAAGGGCATACAAGAAAATTCCTAAAGAACTACAAAATTCCTCCATAGATCCTATGTTTTTCAAAGGTCTCAACTTTAAACTTAGCGTTTGGGCATCTTTTAGACTAATTTGGAAAAGCATGATTTCATTAGAATTTTGTAGGAATTCAACTCGGCTCCTATGCATGAACTTATCCTAAATTACTTTAATTTCACAATATCGTAAAATTATTCATATTAACTATTTTCTTTATATGATGTTAAAAAATTGTCAAATATGATGTTAAAATGACATGGATTTTTCTGTGATATACTTGTGAATAGTATTGGAACCAAAACCCTATCGGATCACGGTTTATCTATACCACACTAAATAAGTGATGAAAGATCACTATGACTCTATTTGGATTATGGAAAATCCAAGGGTCTATATAGATATGTGTAAAGCCCGAGACACACTAAGATGGATGGATTAGACTTTTAGATAGTAAAGACTTAGCCATGCATGAAAACTTACACAAAATCTATGTAGGCATGATGTAAGGTACATACAAAAATAAAAATGCAATAAGTAAACAAAATGATGAACATAAAATCAATACAATAACTTTTTTTATTCTTGAGGTATCGGAGAGTCATCTCTTACCACTAGTTCTTGTTAGAGCTTCTTGAAGGGTCAAGCTTGAAGTAAGCCTTTGAGTTTCTTTATTTATTTTGACCAAATGCTTAGGTCGGTTTAGGATCTCTTTCATGAAGGAGACTAGCCCAGAATTCCAATGTGTTTTTACATAGTTTTGGGATATTTGGACGGGTAAATTAGGAAAAAGTTGGAGCTTCCGTCTATGAAAGAGATCGATATGATCTTTTTTTTAGAATATGAAAAGTTCCAGTCTTGATCATTCATATGCGAATGACTACAACCAACATGAGCGAACACAGCACGCAGGCTGTCACAACATAGCTTAGAAACAGACCCAAAAGAGCTTAGCTGGTCTGAGCCAGGGAGCAATAGAAAACCGCAACTCTTAAGTAGCTATCCTGCTTCTAAAGTTCTAGCCACTTCTAAGTAAACAACTCCATCACCAGTCCTTCTAGCCGTTGGCAATTGTCTTTCATACATTTCTTCGCTTTCTCTTTAGACAGCTGCGACCAAAACCTGACTCAGTATATCCCTATGAAGATCACCTGCAAATAAGAGTTAGGGATCGATCAATGAAATATAACATCATTTCGACAAAGCCGAAGTGCCAACTAGCAATTATTTTTTAGTTATTTTTTAAGTTTTGCAGTATACCCATTAAGCCAAGACCCCAACATATTAGCAATGCTTACAGGTGGGTTAATGCCAAACGTGAAGTACACAGTTTGCCAAATAAACCTTGCTAAATGGCAGCCAAAAATAAATGTTGAATACTTTTATCAAAGTTGCATAAACAACATTTTCTTTCTCCTTTCCATTTTCTTTTAATCAAGTTATCTTTTGTGAGGATTACCCCTTTCTTAAGAAACCACAAGAAAACTTTAATTTCCAGTGGCACCCTTAACTTCCAGGTTGTACAGTTATCAGGTATACTATTTTCTTACATGAGGCTCGTGTACATTGACTTAATTGAGAAAACAGAACTTTGATCAGCTTTCCAAACAAAAAGATCTTCCGCCTCCTCAAGATTCACATGAATCACCAGAGAAACCAATCTATTCCACTCTCTCAACTTGTCTCCTACTAAAGCCCTTCTGTAAGAAATATTTAAAGGGGTACTATTTAAAACTGAAGCCACTGTTTAATTTTTTTTCCTAACAATATTGTAGAGGACAGGAAACTATTTCCTCAGAGGTTCAAGATCGATATGATCTTGTTCCAAAAAGGAAATGATCCATGCCATCCTAATAAATAGTGGATGGGTAGGCTGATTAGAAAAGCACAATCGATGAAATCAATCTATTATGTACTCTAGACCTTACCTTTTTATTTCTTTTTCATACATTTTTTAAATGTCCTTTGTTCATCTATCGTTGCTATATAGCCTGCTGCACTGGGGCAAACCGTTCACTTGCTGAGCTGAGATCCCCAGTGGACACGATCGAGCTTTGACGATTTCTGCCCCATGCCATGCCATTTTGTGTTTCCTCGTCCCAGTGAACGCTTGTAGTAGGAGCTTACCTCGATCAACGGGGGGCACCCGGACAGTCCGTCGTTGGCAGGAGATGGATGAGCAGGCTTTGGTGTCCTGGTGGCGTAGGCTTCTAGGCCTCGAGTCTAGGGAGTAGCTCGTCGTGCGCCCGTGCACGTGGAGTGCTTGGGGCAGAGAACAAACTATTGGATTCTAGCAATTTCACCTAAGCTGTTGTAATTGGGTTGAGAGAAACGTCGAAGGTCAGTTTCACTGTACAATTTTATTTTATTGAAATGTTACCAAAAATTTAAAAACTTAGTAACTATGTATCTGCTAGCTAGATGTTACAGGGATGAAACTTCTCTTTCAAACCAATCTCAGTGCATGAACTGAGAATTTAGTAACCGAGCTGGATGAATATTATAGAAATAAAACTTCTCTCTCATCTCATGCTCCCTCTCCCCTCTCCTTTTAATAACCCTGTCATTTCAGCAAATTCGTTGTGGCATATAAAATTTAATAGCTATAAAACTCTTATAAAACCCTGCTAAGACTGGTCTCATGGGATGAAACTACTCCTTTCATTCTCCTTATAATGATCTCGTCAAGTCCGCAATTTTGCTGATGTAGTATGGAATTTAGGGGCTGATTGGTTGGATACCAAAATGTTGGTGGCATGCCAAAATGTGGGTATGACAATTTTTCTTACCAAAATTTTGACAAGTTTATAATAGCACTTGGTTAGATGGGCTATTTTTTAGCCTTCAACCAAACGAGTGCTAAAATTTATAGGTTTACCCGTATTTTAGCATGCTAATATTTTATAAGCGAATCCATCAGACCCTTAATGCCCATGAAACTCTCCATCGAGATGTGTATCTGCAGACAAACAAAGTAATAATCTGTTGGGCTCCATAAGACTGTTATTAAGTGATGACAAGACGATAATGGAGGGTTGTCAACTTCTATTACTATATATGAAGCCGGGGCCCGGATGTTCATTTCCGCCGAATCCAAACCGTGCAATCAAGCAGCCAAGTACTGTTGCTGCAGTTCGCCTTGCAAGCGCTAGATGCCAATGCGCGGAGCTAGATGCTGCTTTTGGCCAAACAAGAAGCCCTTCTTTTAGCCCGTCGACCATGAGGCATGAGCCATGAATGACCGGTTCAGCATCTTTGTTAGTTGGGTCCCATCCCCTTGCAAATTTATGGTGCATTGGGCACGAGACGAAGAACACGGTACATGTTGGCACAGTTACATGCAGCTAGTGCGTTGCACTGTTCAAGTCATTGTGGGATATCGCTATGCTGTTGTCGGCGATATATAGCAGCAGATCTTGCGTTGGGCAGTCTTGTCCCCACGTGTGAGGCACTCGGAAAAATAGTTCAGTTGTGGGGCTGCTGTGTCTTCTGTTTCGTGGACTGCGGATATATTTATTTTTATCTTTATCTATTTCTAAAATACGTAATATTTTTATTAGAAATTTTAGTTTGATCCAACACATATCACCGATCGTGCAACAAAAACGTATATAATGAAAACTGAACACAACACTAATACGTTGTAACCTAAACAAACTCGAATACCATGAGAATGTGAAAACACAGTAAAATCGTTGAAAAAAATCAGACGCGACCCCTAAATAGCCTTTCATCGACTATAGCAATGTACGGACATATTTGCTAACATGAACACTATCAAAAACTATGCACTCTTCATATTTAACAAAATGATTTTAATTCTCACCAACTTAATGAGATCTTGTTAACATATTAGACACTTTTTAGCTAACTATTTAGGGTAAGGGTTAGGGGATTCGTTGTTATTGTGAGAGGAGGCGAGGGGAGGGAGGCTTTCTTATACCCCTGGTTGTAGAGGGGAGTAGACCTAATTATTTATTGGATCGGGTAAAAAAATTCGGTATTTTTTCTTGGGTCCGAATCCGATCCGACCTAACCACTGGGTTAGATTTTTGGCCCGACCTGACACGTAGTTAGGTAGGGTCAGGTAAAATTCGGTTTTTTATAATTTTTGGATCAGGTCGTGTTTTATGTTAAAAAAAATCGATCTGTGCCCAGTCTGATTTTGTGGCGGGTTATAAATTTTGACCTGAGTCCAGCCCACGTATTGATTTTTTTCGAGCATAGTTGGGTCAGGTTTGTCAGGTCTGGTGGCCAGGATTAGGTAAAGAGTATTTTTTAAAGGGGTGTTTGGATCCAGTGACTAATTTTTAGCACGGATCATATCGGATGTTTGGATGCCAATTAGGGGACTAAACATGAGCTAACTATAAAATTAATTGCATAAATGGAGACTCATTCACGAGACAAATCTATTAACCTAATTAATTCATCATTAGCTATATTTACTGTAGCACAATATTACCAAATCATAGACTAATTAGGTTTAATGGATTCGTCTCGTGAATTAGTCTCCCTTTATGTGATTGGTTTTGTAATTAATCTATATTTAATATTTCTAATTAGTATCCAAATATTCAATGTGACGGGATTAAACTTTAGTCAGGAGAAACAAACAGAGCCACGTTGATTGTTCCATAGACCAAGAGGAGATGAGAATAACTACAGCGGGCCATGTCTCCATTGGTTATTGGTTAGTCTTCCAAATTTGCGTGCGCCCCAGCAAATATCCTTGGCAAGCACTAGAGATGGAGTGCACGGAACCATGCAGATCCAACTTTCATCACCGCCGCACATGTAAGGTGTATTAGATTCTGTTCCTGCCACCTTAATGATCGCCATAGTACATCGATACGTACCGCTTTATAAAACGGCCTGGAGTATATAGGGCTAATCCTAACCCAAACACTACTATGAGATACTACATATAAAAACTATCTTCTCGAAAATAATAATTTCTCCAAAATAGATCCCAACCAACCTCTTCTATTCTCCCTGTTATCCTTCTCCTATCCCTCTTTTTGTTTCCAAGTAGAGCTGATTTCTTGCATGAGAAATGATATCTTTGTCTTTTCTCCTGAACTCTATTGCCACATCACCATAAGCATGACATACTAATTAATGCTATAGAAACAATTCCTATTGGGACTACCTTAAAAGAATTAGTGTATTTGTGCATCTTTTCCCAGGCACATTCCCTTAGACAGAGCCCTATTCACTCCCCTTAATTCCTAACTTATATGTTTCCAATATGCACATATTAGACCAATCTCAATGGAAGTCATAGAAATATCATGAGCATTAAATATCATGCTATATTAGCAAATTTACTGACAAGATAGAGTCATCTGTAAGGAGAGAGGAGAGCGAGTTTCATAAAATAAGAGAGAAGTGTCATCACCATGACACTCCTCCAGCACAATTACTAAATTCCTAGTCTTGATAACTGTGCGATGATACTTCCCACTGAGATTGACCTTAGTTGCATACTTTGCTTAATGTTTTCATACTATTTGCATGTACTCCATCCATCCCGAAAAGAATGCAAATCTCACTTCCGAGACGTCAAATAATTTCGAATTTGATCAAATTTATATGGAATAGTATTAACATTCATAGCACAAAATAAGTATCATTAGATTAATGATGTAATATATTTTGTACTAAATTTGGAGACACAAATGTTAGTAATTTTTATACAAATTTGATTAAATTTAAAATTATTTAACTTTAAGGGACGGACCAGTCGTCACTTTACCTTAAATTTAAATATTTTTGAATGAACTAATAAAATTTAAATCGCTTCCTCCTAGAATGCGAGCTCCAAGGCGTAGGACAAGGCACGCTTATCCATCCACCAGTACGGATGAGCAATAAAGAAGCGATTCGGCCGTACGACTCGCCGCAGCACTGTGCAGTGAGCCTGTAGGTGCTGGCGGGCAGGCGACGGTGTCGACGAAAGCTCAAAGCTGATCGCTTCGAATTGGGTAATTTTGCTAGTGGACACTATTCAATGTTGATGTTTACCGACGGACACTACTCAATTCTATCTTTACTAATAAACACTCTTCATATTTACATATTTGCTACAAGACACTACATGTATTATAATATTTATTTTTGGTAAAAAAGTAGGAGAACTAAAAGGAAGACCAAAATACCTGTTCCCTTTCCAGCTCCATCTTTTCCCCACCGGCGATGGGCAGGAGGCGCCGCCAGCCACCATCTGCAGCCCAGGCAGCGGCGCCGCCGGCCCCAAATCCCACCAAAATCGGCCCCGCTCGTGTAGCTCCGCTCTATTTCCACGCTAATTAGTGCCGCGCTCCACCCCAGCCCACGAATCAGGCGCCTTACTGCCAGACGCCGACGCCGCTGCGACCCGTCCCACGCTCGCTGGACGTGCCCAGCGCTGACGGCCACACTATTTGGACCTTAAATATTGCTGTCGACATGTATGGATATTGAGCCTTGTAATGGCTCTGAACATGTATGGATATTAAGCCTTGTAATGGTTCTTTTCTTTATCTACGCGTATCTGAGCAGTGTGGTCCTGCGGGGGCATCCGGTCATTTTACATGTTTTCTCTCCCCTCTAAACCAGAAAATTATTATTTTAATAGATATGATGTCTTGTAGCAAATATCCAAACTTGAAGGGTGTCCAGTAGCAAATATAAGATTTGAGTTGTGTCCAGCGGCAAAAACCAGTATTAAGGAGTGTTTGTTTTGCAGAACTAATATTACCTAGCCAATCATAGCGTGTTTTGTTGTCACCCTAGCTAAGCTACATTGGCTCTTGACAAGATGAAGCAAAAGTCATCAGAATCTTCGATCTATCTGCGGTACCTAGGATGCAAAATTAAACCTGATACCCACAACTTACGGATGCTCTAGCAATACATAACACATATAAACTTGGACATTGTTTATGTGTCGTGCGTGCGTGCACCGTCCTTATAGAAACCTTTGGCCAGGCAAATCATCGCCCGACTTTAATGTTAACTTGGTTTCCAATTGTTCCAATAAACTGAGGAAGCAATTCAGTCCAAGCCCACGAGGATTTTTTTTAAGAAAAAAAATAGATTATATGCATTCTGTCTGGATATAAGAAGCCGATACATCCTTCTCTCTAATAAAATTTCAGTTTTCTTCATGTTCTAGGATGTCATAAAGTACTGCTTAGTCACGCTCAGGCACAACACATTCTTGCCTTTTGCGCAAATGCCTGACGTTTGACAATCAACTCCTCAAGGTTTTGAGTCATTGTTCATCTTCGAACCTCGGTTTACTCCAGGGCCCATACTTTTCTTCCGGTTACATAACTCCAGCGGATAGACAAATACGCCACAATACAACTTTTGCCAGCCTCAAGAAACTATCGGTACCACAGCGTATACTGGTTCCGCATCGAGACCGCCTCAGTCTGTCTTTGTTCTTTCAGATCCGCATCGAGGCGTCAGCAGATGGCACAGAAGAGATGCGTGGATTGAGATCGAGGTGGAGAGATCTGTGGCATGATGTAGGCCCTAACGAGCAATGACATGATCGAAATTTTGCCTCCTGGCACAAGCACTCGTTATCTTCCTCCAGCAAGGCTTCGTTACACCTTGGTATACGAGCAGCTGTATGTGATCCATCTTATGCCTGGTAAAGCTGTTCAGGCCATCTTGGGTATGCGCGATTGTACGAGCTCATGCACACGGTATCATGCTGCTATTAAATATGCAATTCATAGCACCTGGTGGGTTAGGGGGCAGAAGAGGTCAGCTGAAGCACTGTGATAGGGATCTAACTGAATCTAACCTGTCTGAGAGTAGTAGACTAGTAGCCAACCGACGTACCATGAGTACTAACAGTCTCCTTGATTCATCCACGGCGACCATGTTTTGTCCAAAGCTCAACAGGCTGCTAAATAACCTTGTTATTGGCATTGAATATGAATATATAGGATATATCAATGGAATATAAATACTTGCCTTGGATCGTTTGCAACATTGTGTACCGCACAAATAGCTTTTAAATTTTAAGGATCTCTGTGGATACCTGCATAACATGTCAAAATATGCCAGTATATTAGCTGAGATCTAAAAATGAGCCTTAAAGGCGAAATAACTTTAAAATAAAGCTAATAGTGTAGTTGAGTACAAAATCAAACCCTTCCAAGGAAAAAGGAAAAGGAATTATGCAGAGTTAGCTGCCTTGTAAAGATGCAACCAAGCTTACCTTGTCAAAACAATTTTCTTCAGTGTTCCAATCCGGGTCCCCACTATCTAGTGAACCTACAGCAGTGGCTGCTCGCCATCTCTGTTCTTAAAAACAAATAGAGGAAGTGCAGGAAAGCAAACTGGAGCATACACAGAAGCAACAGAAAACCGTCCATGGTGTAGAAATATTTCCATCTTATGTTTGTTGCAGTTGATGCTGTCGGATGAAAACATGGCCTAAGATACAAACGAACAATGAGATATCTTTCAAGGTGAAATGTAAAGGTAAACAAAGGAAAAACAAGATGTATGTATATTTCTTAATAGTAAAACTGAACTTCCATTACCTTGCTGTAATTGCCAGCATCCAACATTGAAAATCAAAGGCTCCTTAGATTTGATAGGAGCTTCAAAGCAGTCATGTTTCTTTATGCTGCCAAGAAAAAGTAGTGCTTAGCTTAAACAGAGTTTGGCAGCAGTAATTGTACTCAAAAGGCATTTTAGCTTGTTTGCATCGGTATTGTGTCTCCACATAGCACACTGATACAGGATAAGCTCCAAGAGAAAACAGAACAAAAATGCTACAATCAAAAAGTTGCCCGCGAATGGAGCTTTATTCTCACTCTTGCAAACAGGTTTCCAAAGAAGAGGTAGCTCTGGTTTGCCATGGGGTAAAACCAGTTGTAAAGTAGCTTTAGAATCATGGCTTGAGACAGTTTCTTAAATTCTGTTCCGTTTAGCTTCAGGTATTATTGTTTTAGTAAGAAAACAATGTTGCCAACAAGCAACAAATATAAACTAAAATGTAGAAAACATAAAAAATCATCTTGCTAGTTGTCAGTATTACCAGAGGAGTTAGAAGCAATATTCATATCAACTAGTTTGGATGCCACCCTGACCTGCGCTGACAAAGCTGCCAAATTTTGGTTTTCCGTTATTTTGGTGATGGAATTAGGCACTTGTGATTTTGCCAACTTTTCGGCACAAATTGTGAGGAGAGGAGCCAACATGCATTGCGTAGTCAAAATTTTGGAAGCAAACCAAACAACACCCACATACAATACGCATGACCAGTTTTTCGATAGGGTAACTTAGGGCACCAAAACAAAGACACTCTAAGAGCCAATGAATTAAAGAACGCATCATAGGTTATTTTGACATAAAAATTAAACTACACCAACACCATTCTAGATATACCATAGGGCCAGAAAATCGGAGCAAATGAAATTTGTTGTTTAGAGCAGGATGAGTACCTGAAGTGAGAATGCACATTTTTGACTCATGTTGAAGAAGACCAAAAACAACCACAGGTATTGTCCTTGATAGATGACAAAGTTTGGACGCAATATCAATGGAACATTTTTGACATAAAGCCTCATATATGATCCCACTTGAGCACAATCTTTTGTACCTCCATTTAGCTCAGCAATTTTAGCAAGGACATGCTTTTGAGTTCATGTAAAGTTATCGAATACAAATATTCTTGCATATTCAGGTAGTAATGATTCCTACAGTCAAAAAGATGGGAGAAATAACTATGTTACATGGAATGAATAAGGTCTCTACTAAAATGGCAGTAATCAGCAATATACTTTTATATTCAACATAACTAGTGGTGATTAAAACCTTAGGATCCCAGGATGAGGTCCTAAATGACTTCAATCCTCTGTACTTTGCAAACCTTTCTTTTGCTGGGACATCTACCAGTGTCGCCACCTCATCAGGAATTCCCAACGTTATATCCATGTGATCCTTTGCCAATCACACGAAAAATGTAAAAATTGCTAACGAAAATTACTGGGGCTAGAAGTCCATCAAACCAATTCTGACTTGGACAGATCATATTAGAACTTAGCTTAGCTCCAAGCTCAACCAACAAGGCCATATATCATTTCTCAGATAAATACCTCAATTGAGACATTGCCTCAGCACAGCTAACGTGAAAAGAACACTAGCCTTCAGGGCTTTTTGGCTTCTGAAAGCTGCCTGACCCAGGCAGCATCCCCAGGCCCCTGATTTTGTTGGCCTAAGGTCCATATTGCTGCCTGGCTCGGGAGCACATCCGAACAAGACTCAGGAAGTTTGTAACATTCCTGACTGATTTTTGGATTGTCTTACAATAAAAATACCAGAAGCTACTATATAATTGTAATTTGATTAGTCGTGCTGATGAATAGGGTAACAAAACGTAAACACATTTACCTTTTAGCGTTTTATCTCCCATCTGAACTAAGATTAATTTGCACAGAAAATTTTCAATGTGGACAAGCCCAACAAGGGGATCAATACTGTCAACTCTCCATATTACAAATTGGTATAGGATATGCCGTTTAAAAGTTGTAGTAACATCCAAAACAGAGTGTCAGGGATTTAAAACACTAATTTCCTGAGATTACAGAACGTTGTTAGGTAATAGGTTGAAAAGATAATGGACAAACTGGTAACCATCTCTTAGTGTGGTGATGGAAGCGTGAAGGTACCATTCAAATACTAATGCCTAAGATTTACACATGCGTGAGTGCTTTCAGTGGTTTAATTTTATAGGTGCACACTCACTAGTGTGTCACTGTGGTATGCATGCGTAATATGTGTGTGACCTTGCAACCAAAAAAATAATGAATAAACTCAATCTAGCCCCCTCCAATATATTCATTAGTCCAATTTACCGTCTAACTCATCACAATCATGCAAAAGCATGGTATATGACACCTAGAGACCAAAATAACCCAGTTTTGGCTAGACATGGAGTGCTTCTGAGGCCACAACATTGAGACAGTGGAAAGAAAAGATAACAACGGAAGGACCGACCCTAGACAGGGCCACTGGTGAAGCAGCTTGGGACTGTGAGGCCATAAGGTAGTGCACTAGTGAGGCAATGCAATGACAGGTCCACTGATGCCAGAAAGGTCAAGTTGGTAAGGGGCTCGGTAGAATGGTGGAGAGGGTGTGTGAGAGAAATAAGTGCGCGACAAGTTGAACTCAAGCTAGACATCCCATCCAATCTAGCCACAAACCTTTCCAATAGCATTAATATGAATGCAGTTCCTGCTGCAGCACACCTCAGAACAAACAAATGAACAAAAAAACAATCACGCCAACAGCCAAACTGGTAGTTGTATGTAAGTATGTAAATCGTACAACACCCAAAAAGGGAAAACAAATGTGCAGGGTGCTGAATTGAAATCTGACCGCCTCGCTCCGCTGAACGGGCGCAGCGCGGGCAAATTTGACGGCAGCCCGGCGCTGTTCCTGACATTATCTGCCGAACCGGATGCAAATTGTGAGATGCGGTGCCGAACCGCACGGGAATGGGAGAGGGGATGGACGCGAAAGGAGGTGAGCGACTATACCGATCTAGTGCGCGCGGCGGGAGGCCTTGGACGCGCGCGCACCGCCCATCTCGGCGCCGGCGGGGCGGAGGAACAGAGAGGGGAAGGTGGAGTGGGTTTAGGGCGGCGAGAGAAGCTCAGAGTTGTCGGCGGCGCGGTGTAGGCGTACTGGATTTGAGGGCGTCGGAAGCTCGGGGGCGTCAGCGCGAGCCGCGGGAGGGGACAGGGGAGCTCGGGGGCCTCGTCGGCATCCGGCGGTGCCGGCTTCAGGCAGCGGGACGAGTAACATATGGTTCGACATTTCCGATCATTAACTAGCCAACCATATGGATAAATATGGTACAGTTTAATTAGAAGGGATTTGGTAGGCAATAACTTTTTATCTCAAGCTTAAAAATGTTTTTTTTTCTTTCAAACGTAAGTCCATTTTCAATTATGTTACTTAAAATAAATGCAATACAATAAGATTCAATACCTGTATTACTTATTTCTCTTATTTTTAAAAAGAACGATTTTTGAAGTGTACTACATTTCAACATTTTGATTACATGTGTCATAGACTAGTAATGAAAGTTGATTTCTCAAGTATCCAATGGATATAATCCATATTATATATTTAATTCACCTCCAAGTTCATAACCGAAAAACTTAAGAAAACTCTGAAACTTAAGCAGATCTTTTTTACAGACTTTTAAAACACCAACTTTCCACGCTTGCCTGTAAGGAGAACACGCCAATTATCAAGCGCCCGTATTACTCGTTTTTATTTCAGAAGATTAAAGCTGGGAGCTTATCTCACCAATCTTCATGAATATGCAATATTGCGTAATTGGTATTCAGAGTACCTATCTGTCTATCTTTACATATGCATTTCAGCGACCAAAGTTAAGCAAGCAACTGAAAGGCTTTCTGGCTCATGAGCGGTGCCGGCTTCAGGCAGCGGGACGAGTAAAATGTTCGACATTTCTGATCAATAATTAATCTGTATTATGTCAAATCCGCATCCCAGACCACAGACGAATTCTCTTCAACCATTATTTTCTCTTCCAAAACCGTTTGAACCAGGGTGCTGTACAAATTTAATGCGGCAAATAAGATCCAATGTTAATATTTATATTTATATTCTTTATTTTTTTAAGAAAAAAGAAGTTCAACATTTGTAGCAGACTATCGCACCATTTTGGGTTTTACAGTTTCAACATTTTGAACACACTATTTCAATCTACATGAACATGTTGAACTAGTTTTCTTTTAACTGCTGAACTAGGTAGGACCGTAAGTGGCAATTAACTATTCTTAAATCAGCCAACCATATGCATAAATATGGTACAATTCAATTAGAAGGGATTTGGTAGGTTATTATTCTTAATCTCAAGCTTAAAATATTTTTTTTTTCTTTCAAATGTAAGCCCATTTAAATTATGTTACTTAAAATAAATGCAATACATTGTATACATTTTCAATTATGATCTCACGCTTAAAAAGACTCGATACTTGTATTACTTATTCTTCTCTTATTTTTTTAAAAAAAGAACAATTTTTTAAATGTACCATATTTCAACATTTTGAATACGTGTCATGGACCAGTAATGAAAGTTGATTTCTCAAGTATCCAGTGGATATAATCCATATTTTATATTTAATTGACCTCCAAGTTCATAACTGAAAAACTTAGAAAATTCTGAAACTTAAGCAGATCTTTTTTAGAGACATTTAAAGCACTAACTTTCCACGCTTGCCTGTAAGGAGAACACGCCAATTATCAAGCGCCCGTATTACGTTTTTATTTCAGAAGATTAAGCTGGGAGCTTATCTCAACAATCTTCATGAATATGCAATATTGCGTAATTTGTATTTAGAGTACCTATCTGGCTATCTTTAGATATGCATTTCAGCGACCAAAGTTAAGCAAGCAACTGAAAGGCTTTCTGACTCATGAGCATCCAATGCACGTTTTTGCATCGGAGCTAGGAGCCTTATGATCATCACCACAATGCAGCAACTACAGCCTGAATGCATGCGAAGTGCACAGTTTGGAACTTCAGGGAGAGCAGCGTAGGGCCACGTTATTGCTAAATCATAACTGGAGCCCGATACTGGAATGTCATAGGACTCTTAGATGGAGGCCAGGATATCCAGCTTTTTCCTTGTACTTCTCAAACAGCTCCCGCAAGGCGATGATGAACTGCTCATGGACTTCATTAATCTGTCAGCACCCAGGAACATGATTTCAGAAACTTGAAACAGATTGATAACATGAAAGAAAGATTTTTTGTAACAAAAGTCTTGTTTAAAAGAGTAAGAAGATAGGAAAATATATCATTGCGCCAGCACCAGAATCTTGTTTCCTTTCAACATCTCAATTCATGGATACTTGCAATTAGATTTCTATATTTTTGTATTGGTTTGCAGAGTGATGTAGCACGAGAATAATCATGAGCCTGTGTAAAAACATTTCTGAACCTACCTCATCAATAGTAGGCTGGGTATTTTTATCGACTTCAATAGGTTTACCCACGACCACATGCATTGGTCTTGGAAAGGGAAAGGGTGTCCTGCACTCAAATGTCAGTAGACCATGTAAAATTTGCTAATTCCAAGATCACAATTAGTGAAAATAACCAAAAACGTAAATATTAGTGAAAAATCAAGTCTGAAAGAAGAACAGAACACTAAGAGGGATGAAATTACCCAAATCTTCCCCAGAAGATAATGGGAGTAAATTTAACTGCTCTAGCAATCTTGACAAACAACTTCCCACCGCCACTCCACTTGTATGCATAGCTCTAAGCAAATCAAAACAATAGAGAATCAGTAATACTATTTTTCACAAATGCATTTGCCGGCAAGGGACTAAGATATGAATTTGGGAATCATTAACTGAAAACTTTAATTACATTTTCTTAGTTTAGAGTCTCAGTTCCTTATAGTTTTCTTACACCTGTATTTAAAGAAATAACATGTGGGGCATCATGAACTAAAGCAAGATTGTTACCTGCCCAAAACAGAAAACAGGGACCAAAGGGCAGCCAGATTGCATAGCTATCCTGACAAACCCTTTTCTTGATTTAAGGAAAGCAACCTGTAAAACACATGCCAAAATAATGAATTTGATGTGGTTCCTTTGGACTGTAGCCAAATAAACAGATACAAGAAAGGGTCGTCGACAGAATGAAACCAAACCTCTGAATCATTATCCATATGAAACATTTCCTGTACACCACCAGGCACTACGATACAACTATAGCCAGCTCTAAGGTAGAAATAGAAGTTCTTCCTTGTCGCAGGTACCAATCCAAGCCATGTCCAAATCTGCCTCAAGAACGGGGTATAGAACACCTAAGACCAATTTGAGATCAACCGTCGTGAGCGGAGCCCCTAAAAAGGTCACTGAATAACGTCAGCTCAAGGCACTTAGCTGACTTACCGCGCTGCTCGCGAGGACCTTGACCTTAGTCAAAGGCATAAAACCAACAAGATCAGCAAGAGCTGACAGTCCTATCGGCAGCACGGAGTGTGGCTCGTAACCAAACACTGCAAATGCAGAGCACTAGCATCACTATCACCACAAACTCAGCAGATAGAAGATTCCCTTCCTTTTTCTCCATTTTGTTATCGTCAGCAACGAAATCGACACTTGGGCCCAGGAGTAGCCTAATGAACCAACTCCAGTGGTGGATTGGATGATGGATACGATGACTGAAGCATCCAAGAACGGAAAAATAGGATTGGAAACGCACCGTACGCCCTGCTGGGGTCGAAGGCTTTGTAATCCTCCACATGCAGGCTGATCGGGAAGTAGCCCATTGCGTGCCTGCATATGAACCTGCACGGCGCGCACGCTGGCAATTCAACAACCGTGAAGAAGAGAGAACTGAATCCCAACCATTAGAAACGGAAGGAATGAAGAAGAGGAGGGTACCTGGCGATGCTCCGGCCCCATTTGTCCCTGTCGTTGACGGGGACGAACATGAAGAAGAGCTGGACCGCCACCACTCTGCATCGTGAGACGGGCTAGTAAGAGACGTTGACACGAGCAGGATGGATGAAAATATCTCTTAAGAATATCTTCCACCAAAGGAAAAGGTGAGTTTTTTTTTTTGTCTAATTGAGAGTAGGTGGGTGGGAGGGACGGACATGGCGGCGGCGCGGAGGGAGAGGAGGAAGAGTGACGCGAGGACGAGGAGGAGGTTGAAGTGAATGCCGCCCAGCCAGAGCGCCAGCGCCACCGTCGTCCGCGGCAGCGAGTAGTCCGAGCACCGGAACACCCTCGCGTCGCCGCCCTCCTCCCCGTGCTGGGGCGCCTCCGCCGCCCGGTTCGTCCCGCCGTCCGCGCCCATCTCGGCGGCGCCCCGGGCCGGAGCCGGCGCGGAGCAGAGTCGGAGGCAGCGCGGCGCGGGCTCGGTCGCGCGCGTTTCCGCTGCTTTCGGTGCTGCTTCGGGCGGCCCCGCCCCCGAGGCCGTCGGATCCGGCGGTGGCGCTGCCCCGGATGGGCACGGCACGGCGGTTTTAGGGTGGGGTGGGGGGGGGGGGGGGTGTGGATCGCGCTGGCTGTCGTGTGCGTGCACGGAGGTGCGACGTGGCTGCCCGTGCGGCGCGGTGTAGCAGGGGGGGCAGGGGCTCGCCTCTGTTTATCTGTCTCTCTCCTCGTGCGCGGCGGCCGCAGAGACGTCACCGCGTGTTCTTGCCTCTGTCGCGGTGTGCGCGGTCAGCGTCTGACCTTCACCAGCAATCTGCCACCGTCTCTCTCTCTCTCTCTCTCTCTCTCCCTCTCTCTCCGGTGGTAGGAGAAGCCGCGTACACGGGCGCGGTGCCTTACCGGACATTGCGGTCGGTATTTCTCGGTGAGGTGAAGGCTCAAGCAAGGTGCCATTGTGCCATGTCATATTGGGTAAAAAGAACTCCACACAAACTTGGGCAAAAAGAAGAAAGGAAGGAAGGCGCCTTGTCATATTGGGAACTGTTCTAGGTTGAAATTGAGTGAACATCGTGCTGTTGCGCCGGTAGTGTCATTTTTTAGAAAATGAATTGTTTTCTAATTCCTACCACTACAACCGCACACAACCATATTTTTTCATCATTCTCAGAATAAACGTTGATCACAAATAAAAGTGAAACGAGCACACATGATAAGGGGAATAGTTAAAAGTATAATTTATCATTGCAAGTAGTATCCATGTGATCAACGGACGTTCCTCTGTATGACGTTTGAGAATTGGAAGTGCATGGTCCATAGGATATACCACGATTTCTTTCTTCGCAGGAACCTGCCCCAACGTTTATTGAGTGGCAGCAAAGAAATGGGATATGCTTCATCAGGTGACTGAAACACAGAGACTTTCAACAGGCGTCCTTAGGCCGTTGGGGGTCATTCACAAGTGTTCACGCTATCGATTGAATGCTAGGCAAAATTTCAGTTTCCTGATTTATGTGACGTGTGAAAGAAAATACGGCACTCCCTCCTTTTTATGTGTATAATGTGTATTGAGACTTTGAAAAGTTAAACTTCGTAAACATTTGACTAAGAATTAGTGAAATTATACGCGTATGTTTCGTGTTTAAACTTACACCAATAGGTTCATGTTCCATAAAATCTTTTATATGACATTCATTTTGCAGTAATTAATGAGCTAGATACTGAATTTTTTTATGGTCAAAATACACTTGTAAAAGCTTTTTCAAATCCTAATATTCCTATAAGAGAAGATAAGGCTAGTCTCAGTGCACAGTTTCATGGCACGGTTACCAAGACTGAGAACTAGGTAATTGTACCGGCAGAGTTTTATAGGGATGAAACTCCTCTCTCATCACATGAAACTCCCTCCTTCTCTCTCCTCGCAATGTCAGCAAAATTGATGATGTGGCATAGAAGGAAAGGAATGTGCCGCAACATTTCCTAAGCACACATAGCCATAAAGGTGATAGAATAGAATAAGTTCCTTCTTGGCAAATCCCAAGTGTTCAAGAGGGGAAGACCTCATTGCCTTTTTGCCAAGTTCCTTCTTAGCAAATCTCAGAGGCACTGAAAAAGGAGCCGAACGGTATAGAAAGCTCGCTTGTTGTGACCAATGTGTTCAATTCAAGCAATCCAACTTAATCAACTTAATTTACGGATTAAGACTTTTACCTGGAAAGGGCTAACTAAAAAGAGTTTGTAGCTCCTAGCTTTGAGATAGACACGAAGTCAGATGACTCGCTGTCGACCAACATATTTCCTATTAAGGAAGAGATATGATTTAGAACCAAAATAGAAATACTTATATTTTGTAAAGGAGGGAATATATTGGATCTTTTAAATAATTAGATTGTGATTAAATATTATTTATAATTAAGGGTCAATTAAAAATAATGTGAATAAGTCCACTTAAGCCTAACAAAATTCAATAAATTTATTAAAATCAATATAGGCTCACCTTTTTACAACAATTACATAATTTATATGTAATATATTTTTTGCAAAACCCGATATGATCTGATTCTACGATTTGAAAAGGGCCCATTCTTAGATTTTAAATTATTCCCAATACCCAAACACATGCTGCTACTTCAAATTGTCTTGTTTATGTACACGGTACACCCTTTTTGTTTTTTTTTGGGGGGAATATACCATGCTGGAAGATGCCAATCGGATTTATACGCAACACGAATAAAATAAGAGTTGCTTAGCTAGTTGTCAGCCCAGATCATTGAAAGCAAAATATATAATGTTAGAAAATGAAAGAACAAGCGAGCCCGGAGCTTAAAAAACTTGTCACCAGATTCACATGATCCCGGCCGACACGCCGGCGTTGTTGCAATTTGCATTGGCCGGCACGTTTTCTGCTCCTCGCCCCAATTCTGTTATCTGGGTCCGTGGGCAAGCCGATGGCATGTAACCGGCTGAGAAATCGACAGGCAGGTTTAGTTTGAGTGCCTCGTCACGAGAAGCTCGTAATTCTTGTGCAGCCATCGGCATGTGATGTGCCATGGGTTCCGAGAGCCTGCCACGGTATTTTCACGGTGCTGTCACGTTGCACCCACGGTGCTCCTGGCTTGCACGTTTTGTTCTACCGTCTCCAGTTACAAACATCATCAAGAAACCGAGGAACCTGCTGGGTTCATCAGCTAATGATTGGCTCTCGTTCCGATATCCAACGAGTAAACAACCACAAATTACAGGCATGTTTGGTTGCTTACTAATACTAATTTTGCTACAACAAAGTTAGGCAAAGCATGGCTTAGGTGTGACAAAAGTGTGGCAAAGTCGTGAGCTAAGCAATTGGTCTTGGCGCAATTGTGAACACCAACCAAGAACAAGTAGCTGAACATACCGTGGCATGACTACTGACTAACCTCAGACTTGGTAGTATTAGACTAAAAACCAAACATACCTTGCATCTTGAATTAGGAGAACTGGCAGTAGGCAATAAATAGGTCCTCAAACTACTCTTCGACTGACTTACAATTTAACTCGTGTTTCACCAAGATGGCTTATAAATCTCTCTAAAATGTTTTGGGACCATCTGCAGGGAGACATTAGCATAGCAATACCCAAGCACTGCAGTTAGGCAGTTGCGCAATTATCCATCCTGATAGAACCTGATAAAAATGACCACACAGTAAACCAGGGCTCCTACACAAAGCTGAGCTCAAGGACACACTATCAGCACTACTTTCCGTAACAAATAACCAGGTCAACAAAAAATCTTGGACCAGCAAGGTATATGTTGCCATGAGAGGTATATTTGCGCAATTATGATCAGAGTAATTTGGTGATGAGTGCAAGACTTGTTCTCCCAACAAAAGGAAACTAACGGGCAGAGGCACTCAGTTTCCAATGAACTCCTTCATGTTCTTCAACCAGACCACATACTCCTTCTCATCCTTTCTCATCATGTATTCGTACAGCCAGTCATGCAGTGAGTGCTTGATCCCCCTCGCCTCAAGATACCTATGCAAGGCCTTCTGCAAACTCTCGTCCAAATCCCTGCACAGCAAACAATGCACACATGAAGCTTGGGAGAAAAAACTGTACAAAGAATATATAGCTGAGAGCATATATCATCTTGCATCAAGGTGTCAAACATGGTTCAACAGTATGTTCTCTAGTTTCACCACACAATCTACAGCAACAACAAACACCCAAAAAACTGCATGACCACTATACCTTCTGAGTTTGATTAAGTTTTTGTTCCCTAGGCATTTATATTAAAGTATTTAGCTACTGACTATTGCATCTTTTCATGTCTCGTGGCTTCCCAAAAGTCGACTGGTTTAAGTCAACTAGCAGATCAATTCAGTATGTGTGTCACTGTTGCAGTTGATTTTGATTCTAAATTAACTCAAAAGAAAATGTCAAAGTCGTGCAGATATTTGTATGCATCAGGCTTTATGAATATAGAACCCAATGCTTGGGCTACATGAACACATGCAAACTTTTCATGATTATTTCTGAGTTAGTTGCATGACTGCGTCCTGCCATGCTTTGTACATCATTGTCATGCATGCTGGGTATGCATTTTGAGACACTTAAATTGCTACATGTCACAATCACACAAGTCCCCACTCCTCACATCTATCTACCTACTGTGCCAATTAAACCCATGAAGAAATATTTAGGCTTGCAGAAGTAGATCAGCACCACTGTCATGGTTGGATCTTGTTATCTTGTGTCTCTTGTTAGATGGACATATTGAACAAATCTGATATCTTTGCAAAAAACTGTCCCCATCGGATTTGGGCTCACAACTCAAAATGAATATTTTCATTATTGCTTGCATCTAGTTTCCATGTCTCCTAATTGAAAAAATTTGAAAGGATAAAATGAAGAAAATGGAGCACCAGAGCAGCAAAAAACCATAAAAAAGATAGGCACTAACATTAACAGAAAATGCATTGGTAATGAGAAGAAATCACTTCAAGAAGGCAAGAGTATGTACGCACGGGTATACCACCTCTAGGACATCATGGAAGCAATATACGTGAAGATTCTATGGTGACGGTAAAAGTGGTTTGTGGCCAATCATGCCCGTGCAAGTGATTCGTGGCAAGAACCATAGATAAAAACATCATTTTCCTGATTAAGGAATGTCTTGAATAAAAGCGTATTCTTATGCTTGAATGGAAAATAGCAAATAAACAAGAAACGAAGAACTTACGAAAATGGTGGTCCCTCATACACATTCTCAGCATCAAGGTTATCACGGTTCAGCACCCTCAAACTTTCAATTGCCAGTTCATCATCATTAAAGTTGCAGTCAAATTCCAGGATTGGCCCTTCTGTTTTTTCAACAGTGACAACCATTTGAATTGCTGGCTTGAAAGATTCCTCGTCGTTGTCACTCCCGTCATCCTCATTCAAATCTTCCTCTGTATCAAAGTTGGTGTATACGGCAGCTTTAATTGTCTCACCAGCAAACTCTCTTTTGAGGGTTATGGATTGATCACCAGGATTGTCTATGACCTCAAAAGGGAAGTCATGTGGTAGTTCAATGTGCTGCACAAAAATAACCATACAAAATGAAATCAAGTGTCATTTCCCATTACAAATAGACAGAAACACAAAGTTTACAACATCAATAACGCTTTAAACTACAAAAGAAAAATCAAAGAGTTGCTATAGATCAGAAGGGGATAATTGACCCAAACATAAGGAGGAAAGTGCATTGAAAGGTGTAAACTCTGAGATTTCAATCCGTGCTCAACACCTACATCATATACATGTTACACTTGCAAGATCGATTCATACGACTGCATAGTTTATACTTTATGGAACTTACACTGACGAATATCACATGACAACTTACTAGGTCCTGAACCTGATAACAAACAAGTATGTTTCAGCTATTTGCAAACTTCATCTAGAACTTTCCATTGTACTCCTAAAGGATTCAGACACTGTGAACTGAATATCTGAAGAGCAAGACCATTTGTTAATCAATCTATTAAAGTTAACTCTATTTAAAACATAGATAGGAGTTCGACTATACAACGCTGACCAGTGGTTCAAAGTTCAAACAAAAAAAGAGCAGTTCCCACTGGTATTCTAGTAACTGGTTTGCCACTTTGTCCAAGAAAACCACATTTCTATTTTCCCCCCTTTGCTTTACTACGACCTTAGTTTTTTGTGTTGGCTTAATGACCACAGAAAGTTATTATTTTGGTTCTTTAATCAACGACGATTGACCATGACATTCCAAGTTTTGTAATGGAACATATATCTACTTGATGACAGCATGGCTGCTAATGTGGCTCTAGGTTGACAGGAATTCCATTAAATTCTAAGCAGTAGGTATGCCAGGGCACAGAACTATAATGGCATTCCAATTAAGCAATTGCTACTTCATCAAGTAAGGCACTATTTGCCATCTGCGTTATTTGGCACCTAGTTCCTTCTGCCCCCCAACTGAAAGCGGCATACCTAAATGTATTTGAATCTACTTATGGATTCCTAATCTCTTTTCAACTGAATCAGCAAGACTTGTTAGATTTCTTGAGGTATCCATAAACCATGGCTTTGGCAAGGGATAATAAACTGATCATACAGCGATAGAATCGAACTACACTAGCTAGGCAAGCAAATAAAATGAAGAAAAAAGGTGGACCTTGTCGGCTAAGCTCTCCTCCGACTGGACGACGCACTCGATCTCCGACTCGATGACCCGCCTCAGGTTCTCGTCGGCGGATTCCTTGGAGGAGGATGCCGGAGACTGCGACGCCAGAAACCGGCGGGCGGCCGCGGCGGGCGACGAGGCTGCGGCGGGGAGACGGCGCGGGAGGGGAACGGGGGCACGGCCCAAGTGGAGGGCGCGGCGGGCTAGGGCGGAGAGAGGAGAGGATGAGGAGGCGGAGGCGGTGGCGGCGCGGCGGAGGAGCCGGGCGGCGAGGATCGCCGACGACATGGTTGGCGAGTTGTTGTGTTCTCAAGGGCGAGCGGCGGCCGGTTTCCGAGTCTAGGGTTTTGGTCTTCTGCACGGTTGGGGTTTAAGAGCCTGGAAGGCGAATGCGGAATGATTTTTTCTTGGGGAGAAGGAAAGGAAGAACCCAGCCCATTTGGCACGGCCCATGTATGTATAGCCCAGCCCAGTCCATGGAACATTGGAGACTGCCGACTGCCAACTGGTTGCTTCAAGTCAACCCTTTTGCATAATTTGGTGTGTTTTCGGTTTTCTTGTTGGAAACTAGTTGTTAGTGCAAGGTGTTTTAGGTCCTGGAGCAGATGCAGCTAATTGCAAAAAAATTGTTTTGATTTCAAGTCAACATTGCCGAAGATGATTGAGAAACATACGGGGTCAGGACGGAAAGTTCTAGCTAAAAATGCCTGGTTAGCACGGAAATCCGGAGCAAAGAAAATTTGTGGAGGCGTAACCGAGTAGAGAGCAAGTTCAACCATAGCATGTCCAGCCAAAGTCATGGAATGACACCCTAATTTTTTTTTATTAAGAAGAAGAGAATTATAACCACGCAGCTACGAGAGAATTCTCATAGCGCAGAATTACAATTACAAACCGAAGCTAAAAAGCATGTGAAAAAGAGAGGGACCCACTCAGCTTTGAAAACCTAACAAGACGACCAAGAACAACCGCAAGAGATGACGCCTAGTGACCGCAAGCATTGATAGTAATCCCAGCTATGTATGTGCTCTCTAAGAGTCGTAGTATGAGACTTAGGGTGAAACTTTGCAATAATATCCTGCTATCCTTGCTACTAAATCGCACCCGTTCCTCCACACCACGCTCTCCCAGAATCAGTAGATTTATACGGAGATGAAGGTTTTGGCTTCCTTGCACCCGTTCATAGTCAAGACAAGATGTTTTGAAAACCATAGTTTCTCCATCCATGACAAGGTGTTTTGAGGTGTTTGATTTTATAGAGGTGGTGAGTGAATTTTAAAACCCCAAAATACATGGTTTTTGGGTTAATAACCTACGGTATTCTTTGAAAACTAAAAAGGTTCTATGTCCCCATAGGTTAGAATTTTCAAATTATTCACAAAAAGGCCAAAATAGTCTAAAGCGAAATTCATACATTCAGATTAAAACAGCTAATAGAACAAAAATTTACACTTTATTTGTAGTGGTGGTTGGCTATCAACAAATGTTGTTTAATCCGTGGTATTATGTCTGTTTGAGTTAGTTCCAAACAAACATGCCGAATCTTTAGTTGTATGTAACCATATATTTAACAATTGCTAACTATATTTCAACTTTCCACTTTTACTTTAAGTCCAGACCTGCTTCCGTTTGGTAGTAACTGTGATCACTGATTAGTGATGACTTATTGACTTAGCAAGGTGATGATTGGCAACGAAAGGATCTTTGTTTTCACAACCGATGCCAAACATCTGTATGATGCATCATTACCTACAATCCGTCAACATCCAGCTACACACCATAGATACAGTTACCGTAGAAAATCAAGCTGTTATGATGTGAGCCAATTAACAACATGGAGCAAAATCGCATCACAAAGATAGCTTTCGATGCACAGATATTCTCCTCAAACACTGGGGCAGTGAGCCAACATATATTGCAAAAACTTGTTCTAGAATTTTATATATACCCTAACCACTTAAAATAGTGTAACCAGTTTTTACTACGCTCAAATTATTCCTGTTCCGACTCATCTCAATCAACACTCTCGAAATAGCTCATTATCTATAATCAGAACCAAAATATGTCTAGATGAAAAACACCGAAAAACAAAGCAGATATTGAGCAGAGGACCTATCAAGACGGTGGTTTCAGATAGACAGATGATACAGACAGAACCAAAATATGTCTGAGACCGAGAACACGAGATCAAGCATTCAGACGATATAGTGTTTGGCATGGCCTTTCAGATGGTTGCCTGGCCACCGAAAGACGGGGAAGACATGATTGCCAGCATCTCCGTCACAGAAGCCATGGCGCTTACCGCTGCTTTGAGGACATCCTGTGAACACCCGGGCTTCACAATGCTTTTCACCTTTGTTTGTGGGCAAGGAAAGAACTGATCAGCTGACGCACCGTATCATTTTTGGAAAGGGAAAAAATTGAACAACGAAGTTGGTAAAATACCTTCTCCAAGTACTCCTGCAATTGTTTGATTCTTCCCATGTAATCTTGATCTTCAACACACAGTGAAATAGGCTTTGTGTCAGCACCCGGTCCTTCAAACTGAAGTGGCCCAGGGTTTCGGTAGATGTCTTCCATCAAGAAGCTGGAAGAATTTTGTCGCAACAGTCTGGAAAACAAAATCTTAGTACAAGAGAAGGACAGTAGAACGTACAGATTCAGAAAAAGAGAAAGCCCCAAAGACTAGAGAAAGAGCTCGTGATTAACTAGAATGCTATATTTTCATACTTACTCGTATGCTTTTCCTTTCAAGTCGACACTGGCCATGGGGACAGCAGGCTTGCCAATTTGACTGGCAGCAGGACCACGGGACCATCTTTTTACAGTCATCATAGACTGGCAACGAATAAAATGTTGTAAATGTTAAGCTTTGATTTGAGGTTGAGCTGAACTTGGTCTTTCTTTTGAATTGGACCTGAACTTCAGGGAAGTTGATTCAATTTAAAAGGGACCTTAATTACCCAAATACTCACCGTAATAGGAGCAGCACCACATTTCCACTTGTTCACTGGGCTCTTGAGATTTGTCACAGTGGCCATGTAGCCATTCAGACCAGCCGCTAGGATGTGATAACACACATGCCCAAGAACCTAAACCCGAACAATGAAACAGTGATTTGACTGGATAGTGCATTCTAACAGAAACAGCGAAGTGAGGTTAATCTTACATAAGCATAATCACAGTCGAATTTGGAAGGCAGGGCACCTCTTGCTTGGTACCCAAAAAAGTGGCATATTGCATTGAACTTCTTTCCTTTGTAAGTGCCTTCCTTCTGCAAGAGAAGCCAAAAATTAAACAATGTCTACCGTCAACTCTTGTGCTTATTTTACAAGTAAGCTTTGACCAGTATGTATAAGATGAACAATTGTGTGGAAGTCTGAAAATTGCTTACAAGGCGCTTGTTCATTTCAGTCTCAACTAATTGTGCCAGAAGCTTCTCAGTCTCAATCTGCAAAGATAGACAGGTAACTTATTTTTTGTATAGAAAGAATGCAATGAGCAAAGTCAGTGAAAATTATTAAATTTGAATGAATTGCCATAATACCTGAGAAAGTTGAGCAGAATCGTCAGATTCAGGATGGAGAAGCAGCTGCATCACATAAACAACATGGTTGAAGCAACGTTAACATTTGCTAAATTATGGGTTTCTGAATATTACCAAAGATAAAAGAATATATGTACCTGCTTTCTAATAAATGGAGGCAAAAATTCAAACAGTGCAGATGCCCAAGGTGAAAGACTGGAAGAGATGTTCTCAATGGAAACACCTTTATTATGTAGCCCATGAATTTCCTGGAACAATTAGTCTACCTCAGTGAAGCTTTTAAAGAATAAAACCAGTGCTTAAACTTTCAGGTACTGATACAGACCTGAAGCAAAGCATACAGCTCAGGAATACTCTCAACAAGACCCTCAGGAATCAGCACAACCCCATGATATTTGTCTGCACAATATTATATGACCATCAGGAATATGTGCAACACACGTGACATATATGTGCGAAAGATAATAACTGTAGGCACCTCTTCTAAAGATCACTTAATTTTTACCTTTTTCAGCCCTTGCTTGCACAGCATCACATATTTGCTTTGTAATATCGAAAATGGTAAGTTTTGACATAGAAACCTCCTCGCCTAGGATAACCTGAGCATTATTCATGTCAGATGAATATGAATAAATTTTGAATATAAAGTAACCAAGTATTAAAAATGGAATATCAGGATTACTGACCATATTTGGATGTGACTGAAGAGCACATTCCAATGCCACATGAGATGCTTTCCGTCCCATCAATCGAATAAAATAGTAATACTGCAAAGGAGATAAATGAGTTTTACAGAGACCAAACAATATAGTTGAGGAACATAAATTTAATTGTTGAAAAAATCCAGAAATATCAGGTAGGGAAGTCGCTGAAACCTTATAAATAAAATAAAATAAACAGTAGATAATTCTAAGGATAATTGGTATTTAAAACCCTAGGCGAATAACAGTTTTTCCCTAACCTATGTCAAGTTGACAAATTCAAGAACAAAATTGTGCATATGGAACTGAGATCGCAGTTGTACAACAGCCACACAACATTGCCATCTTCCGATAACCGTTCAAATTGAACAAGTGCGCTATACTATTTATTTTCATTAGCATCAACATGCGTTTTTCATTGTTTCTATTATGTGCTTTCCATACATTGATAATGGAAACAACTCATCTTATTTCAGTCCATAAAAGTGTTCAGACAAATGAAATATTAGGATGATATTTGGCACATCTTACCTTTTCAGCAGAAAGAGCATCAGTGCAAACATTGCTTATGAGCTGCGAGTTCACCTGTTACAAAGGTAGAATACTATATGGCTATCACAACTCAAAATTTAAGTAAACACAGGAGAATACAAGGTTATAATTAAATTTATGTATGCTAAACTACAGTAAAGTACTAACAAAATGAAGAAACCTCCTTATCTATCTTTCTAAGGAAACTTCTAATACAAGGATGGAAAAGAAGAATCAATACGAAATTGTCGCATTAACAAATAGTACTGATGAATAAGAAGTATACACGCAAGATGAAGAACATAATTTCATAGTTCGATTCATGATACCTTGCATATGGTATCAAAACCAAGTGTTGTCTCAACAAACTGGTTCCTGAGGTCTCCGTTGAGAGTTACAGGAACACCAACTACCTGTTCAAAAGATGTGTCAAGTTATTTACATTATCTATGAAAAAAATACAGGAATTAAATAAAATAAACACCAGCGACTTTCATCCAACCTTTGTTGGACATTTCAACTCAGCAAATGTCTCAGCAAGCTGAGCGGCATCCGTATTGGACGTGACACCTTTAAAGAGCAAAGAAAAATATTATGATCCTGTATCTAATGTAAATCAAAGATAAAACTCAACAGACTAACATAACAAATGATACCTCCAATTATAACAAGGGCGTCCAACTTCAATGCTTGGCAAGTAGCCATTGCTGCCTTTACTTGCTCAGTCGTTCTGATTTGATCCCTTGTCCGACCAAGCATGTCATAACCACCTTGATTTTTATAGGATGAAAGAGCTTCTTCCGTGATTTCCATAGTTTTCTGTGCAAATAATCCATCAGTTCCTCCTGTGTCAACACAAAAAACGGAAATAAGTCATTTATGGAGAATATGCAGGATTCTTCTAAGTTCACCTTCAACTGTGCTAAAACATTGTGCAAGCAAATGCGCACATGGCGACAGAGAGCCAATAAGCTCCCAGCATGTTAATATTTCTTATATAATATTGTTTTTTAATAGTACTGCAGAGATGCAAGTAACAAAAGTTCCCAATCAATAGTGTACTGTAACTAAATCATAGCTCTTGAAGTAACCTATGTGCACGCTTACCAAGAAAACCGATAAGCTTGCTGTTTGAACTGTGAGCCTTTATAGCATCATACAGGCCCCATATAACATTGTGCCCTCCTGGGGATTGCCTCCCACTGAAGACAATACCAACCCTGCATCCCCCACACACTTTTAAATGCATACCAGGAAAAAGAACATATATGCAGATAAATGTTGTTGTATTTCAGAATATTATGTACAATAATAAACTGTTGAACAATTTAACGTCCGGATCTCATCCCGTGAATTGGTAAAACAGATCAGTGAATGCAGTGGCCGAGCCAGGAAGGCTGGACAGGAAGTGTTGGACTAGACAAGGGGTGCTGGATTGATTGAAAATGGACTGAATAATGATTTTTAGGCCTATCTTCCTCCTATACCTGAGGTTCCCACCAGGCATGGCTCTTTCACCATTGAATTACTGTACAAGATCACATATTTGTCCACTCTTGTAGCTACTGTCCAGCTAAATACTAAGCAAACAATGGACGATGCCTCACAGACACAAGTGAAATCGAAACCGTGCAGTACTGGTGTTCACTGCAAAGTATTTCTGTGGTAGAAAGTTTGAGCAGAGTACCATCTTTGTGTATCACATACAAGGCTGACACAACTCACGAGCTAAATTAATATGTACAAGCTTGAGGAGAAAAAATGGAAGCATTCAACAAAGGAAGAACTATGACAATTGGAACTGCAAGAAAAATTTGCATCAAGTATTAAAAAGGAAACGAACATGGAAGCTGAGCGTACCTGACGACAGGGTGCTCTGTTATGATGGTAGCGTCCGGCACATTGGCCTTGGCCGTCTTGCTGAGGAAGTGCGCCAACGGCTGCCCGTACGTGTGAGGGAAGGCCTGGCTGATGACATGTGCACCGGCAACATCCGCCGCGATCGCTGCGTCACCATACTCCGCCCTGACCGTGGTACCCTGAATTCCATCCATGGCAAAGTCCAGGCATGTAAGAAAGCCATCAGTCTGGTTGCGTCAGTCAAGAACACGGCCTACTCAATCAGTCAAATCCTTTACTAGCCATGGGGAGGAATCTAAATAGATTAACCCAACCCGCTGCTAAAGAGCGCAATGAAATAATATAACGCAGAATCCATTTTTTGTTGGGACGAAGATGATGCCGAATTGATTAGTGGCTAATGATTGGCATGCTTTCACTTTCCCTTGGGCTCGTCGCGATCCCGGCCCCCTGCTACGTGGCGGGGAAAGAACCGCGCAGCAACTCCCGTCGAGGAGGAAAAGGAGGAGCACATTAGTGCTGGTTTACGCTGGTGTCGCTCGCTGAGCCATGGAATCTCAGTGGTGGAGAGCGGAGGGTGACGGCGGCGCGCTGCACACCGGCGTCGGCCCATTACTGGTGCACCTACCCACACTGTTATCGTGCGGTGCCGGGTGCCCCCACCCCGCACCCATCTGAAAGCGAGGGAAAATATTCGGTACAGATAGGCGTCGCCGCACCAACCATTCGAACTACTACCTCCCGCCTCGACGATGACGGCGAGACCGACCGATCCGGCCGGAGAAGAGAACAGCGGAGCGCGCAGGGCGGCGATGCGGATCCGGGGCGGAGGGGATCGCCCGCGGCGGCACCGGCAAGCGGCAATGGCGTCGCGGGCATAGGGAGCGGGAGGGGGTACCTGGAGGCACGGCGGGAGCTCCGGCTGGTAGAGCGCGCGCGCCCTCTGGAGCGCCGACAGCTCGCGCGGCGCGCCGTAGTCGGAGTCCATGGCCACGCTGCCCATCGTCGCCTCGCCTCGGCTCGACTCGATCGTGCGCGCGCGGATCACGATGGAGGAGGAGCAGGTTCTGTTCGATCGCTAGCGATGAAACCCGCGGGGGTTGGCGTGGCATTTATACCGGGGGCCTGCTGGGCGTGTGCGCCCGCAGCCAGCAGCCCACCAACAACGCCTGCGGCACGCACGTCACGCGCCGCACACGCGCGCGCGCACCGGACGCTGCGTCTACAACCGCGCCCGTGCCAACTGGAATATGCGGGCGGGCGAATACCGAGTAGGGTAGGTGCCCGTTGCCGTCGGCACTGCCCGGATGCCAAAGGCGTACAGTGTACAGGATTTAGGGTCTATTTGGTTTCGTAGGAGATAAACTTTAGCTCTCCACTAGCTTTTGGAGAATCAATCTGGAGGGCTAAAAGTGCAGTGCTAAACTTTAGTCCCCATTAGTCCTTTAGCCCCTCCAAGGTGGGCTAAATGGGGCTAAAAGTGGTCCTGGATAACCAAAAGACACTCTCTACCCTCCCCACCCAAGAATGAAGGGAGCTTAATGGCATTAATCAGGGGCAAAGTAGTCTTTTGTACATTCATGGATAAACTTTAGCATTTGTATCCAAACAACCAAACGGGGTCTTAGGCGTGGTATGAAGTAGTATTTGTGAAGGACAACAGTTACCTATGTAGTACAATCTATTGATCTAATACTTCACCAAAAGTTTTTTCTTCGGACGTGGCTAATTTACAGCCGGCCATATTCTACACCATCCGTACGGCTGCCTCTATTTGGGAAGGGAAACACCATTTTCTTTTTCAGAGCGGATCATTCGGGGCTGGTAACACACCAAAGTACCTGCATGCATGTAAGAGGCAGGGAGAGAGAAGGAAAAAGAATAATGATATCAGCGCATGCATGCATATGTGAGAGTAGAGAAAGAATGCATATGTGTATGCATGCATAAAATTTTAAAATAAAAAGACTGTAGTTTCAAAGTTTAGCATCGAAATCAAAATCTAGTTGCACCATTGCGCTTGTTTCAATAAGAGCTTCAAAACAAGATCTCACCCTATTATATTTCAATAATATATTTTTTCGAGAGAGAAAATACTTTTAAGTGTATTCTGATTTGCTTATGACTTTTGCAGAAGTTTCTTATGGCGTACCCAGTGCAGAGAGCTCCCGCTCTGTGCGGGTCTGGGGAAGGGGTGTCAGTGGTAAGCCTTACCCTTGCCTGTGCAATGCGAGGAGACTGCGACTCGAACCCGGGACCTTCCGGTCACGGGTGGTAAGACTACCGCTTTATAAAATATTGCTTCACATTCCTAAGTTCAATTAAGTGGATATTGGTGTTGATATTGAGAAGATAGATTGATTGGTGTGATTAGCGGAGAAGATAGATTGGTTGGTGTGATTAGCGGATGGGTGTAAATAACTTTCTTGTGGTGGGTAAATGTTTATTGCATTATCAATGATAGGCAACTTTAGTAGATCAATTGAGCATTTTAACTAATTTATTTTGGTATTTTTCTATTCTACATAAAGCAATTTATGTTCGCTTGAAAATATCATCAAGTGTTGTCTTATTTTGAAGGTCTCGTTGAAGGAGAAACGGTTGTGTAATCGGAATTTGAATTTGGTTGACGGTTCAAGAACTACAACTTTAAAGTTTTAAAATTGCTTGCATGTGCACCACTCCATTTGAATGGCCTGTCAATTCAATGCCCATTGTATAGCACAAAAATAAAAGAATCATAGAATTTGACGTGGCCTGGTCTAATAGATAGGTTATATAAGTATATAGTAGCATCATGATTGGTGGAAAAGGTGCGTAAATATAGACCAAATTACGGCCAGTCCTAGGTAAGTCATTACCTTTTTCTTTTTCCTTTGACTATATCCATTGGGTGCAAGGGTATGTTTGGTAGGGTGCGGTTATACGTTGCCGAAGCGAAAGATTTTCCAGTTGTCGCCCTGAAGCGTGTGATCCAGCCTACTTAATCATTAGATTAAGGTTCTACTTAGATGGACTAAAATAGGATGACTAAAGTTGAGTCTCATGTTTGATAATAGGTTAAACATAGACTAATTCTGGAGCAATCAAGGATTCTAACTGCTAATTAGCCATAATAAATGCAATTAGATTAGTAATTAGTCCTTGATTAGTCCTAATTAGTCGGTGCCAAATTCAAGAACTAAAAATTAGTTCTCGAATCCTCGAATCCAAACAAGACATAATATTAGATCATAGGTCTTAGAAGCAGGGTGGATTGCCAATTATAACATACGCTTATATGTTCATCAACTATCAACACATAATCTATATATACATGCAAGAAAAATAAAATTGCTCACATCACCCCACAACCCACGTGCAAAGGAATAGTTTTAGACTAAAAAAGTCATAAATCTTGAACTAAACATCCAAATTAAATTTCAATTGCACAATTGAATTTGTTACAATAAGATCTTCAAAACAAGACCACACTTAAATATATTTTGATAATTTTTTAAATTATTTTTTATTAAGTTGAAATATTTTTTATAAAATATGTCCACCTAGAACAAATTATACAAACTCATGGAACAAAACATTTGTACACCTCAAAACAAATGATATGAACATATCGAACAACCATGCATATATATGGAACGAAATACGAGAACTCATGGAACAAAGGTATGTCCACCTAGAACAAGTTATACGAACTCATGAAAGAAAACAATTATATATATTGAACAAATTATATGAACATACCAAACAACCATGTATATATCTCAAACAAATTATAGGAACTCATAGAATAAAGGTATGTACAACTTGGAACAAATTACACGAACTCATGGAACAAATATCTATACACCCCGAAGAAATCATATGAACTTGGGAACAAAGACTTGTACGCCTGGAAAAATTGTATGAACTCAGGAAAAAATATTTATATACCTGGAACAAATTCTACAAATTTATGGAACAAAAGTTAATACACCTAGAATAAATATTGTATGATAACTCTTATAATCCTTGAAAACAATGTATGAAGTTATGTATAGAAAGTGAGGGAAGAATGTAAACTAAACCGCAAATAAAATAAAGAGATAGGTAAAGAAAGAATAGATAAAAAATTGAATATAAAATAAGAGATAAAGTAAAATAATCATTGTATAAGGAATAAGGGAAACCTAATAAAATAAAAATATTAAAAAAATGAGAAAAAAATCATCAACTATTAATGTCTTTCTAGCACTCATGCATATAGTTGAAAAAAATAAGGACACATGAATCAAAACTAAAATAAATGATATAAATAGTATAGAATAGAAAATATCTAAAATGATTAAAAGGCAAAATGTGAAAAAGGAATAAGGAAAAGGTATGACGCTCAAGTATTCATGTCTTTCTAGCACTCATGCATTATATATAAACACTGTGTTGACGCCAGATTTTGACACGTGTTGAATTGGCGTCAGGAGAAGAAGATTGGCCGATGCGGCAGATCTGAAGGCTACAGTAAGGAATCGGCCGATTGAGGTAACAGTTGGAAATTGGTCGATTGGTGATACAGCTTGCGCCAACAGGTTGGGGCTACATCAGAGGATCTCGGTCAAAAGTTGGTCAACAGAGCGACGCTAATTCGGTCAAGAAACAAGTGGAAAAGTCCTGATTGGATTAGGAGACGACGGCGGAAGATTCTGCGGGAGTCCGTTTCCTTTTTAAAGATATTATAGATATAGTAGTTTTCCTGTTTTAAATAAGGTTGTAACAAGTCGTAATCGACCAGGAGTCCTAGTTTTAGAGTATAAATAGGAGTCGTCGGGGCTTTGTAAAAAAAGACATCAATCAACAAAAATACTTCTACTTTTTACCAGCACTTTACTTTCAAGTCGGCGACTTCGCCAATACTTTTTCTTCTTTCACGAGTTCGTACGGATTGGCAGGGCTGCATCAACTTGATCTCCGGCCAATTGGTAGGTTCCGCTTACCGAGTAATATCCGAGCTTTAACCACAGGCGCATCGCTGTGGTTTCGTTTGGGTTTATTCACCAGTTATCGATATTTATTAGAATTGCAAGTTTTACGTGTTGTTCTAGTATTATCACCAGTTATCCAGCTTGAAATCAGAGTTATCGGCTTTATCGTCGCCCTTCTTCATTCATCATCATATAGCCGATTAGATCTATTTTCAAGTGTTGCATCTGTAATAATTGTTTAAGTTGCTCCAGCAGTTTCTTTGCAATTATTACGTGATCATCGGCTGATCCATAGCCGATTATCTTCACAGCAAATCGGCCGATTCGCCGACGCGCTGTTAGGGACAGATCGGAACCCCAGCCGATCGAAGCGCCCTGAATTTAATACTCCTATTTCCTTGTCAATCAATAGGTCAGATTGACTGGCACGCCGCGCGAACCGCACCAGGGCGATAACCCGAACAGGAGCTAAGCAGATTTTCCCGGGTCGTGTGTCCGACGCTGAAAACCATCGGCCGATTCCTGTCTGGCCGATTTTAGCGCCAACACACTTTTGGCACGCCCAGTGGGACACAACTTCAAGATCTGATATATCAAAGAACATAGAAATCTCCGACAACAACATCATTGAGGTCACATAAGCGGATCTCAAGGACGACCAGAGGGAAGAATTAGCTAAACATCTAGAAGATTACAAGATGTATCTGCAGTCGTTCAGTCGTACAAGAAGCGGGGAGGCTGTCAAGAAAGCTCCTATTCCAGTTCCCCGCCATATCACCATTGCTGAGGATTCGGGCAAGATGTCCGATATGATCCAACAGTCCGTCTACCAGGCGTTCATCGACCAATCCTCGGTGATGACCAACACGATGTACAACGCCGTCATCAGCTCTCTGGCCAGCGGAGCAGTTCAAGGCTATCAGGGACCGGCATATGCCCCGCCGACTGCACTTCTAGCCAGAAGCTTACCAGGCACGTCCCAATCGGCTCCTCAGCCGATATTGACGCAACGCGAGGCATACAACACTTCGTTGCCTCCGGCGTCTCCAAGATACAGCGGTGCACCATGTTTCCCATCACAGGCACCGCTTCAACCCGTTCAGATTGCTTCTGTGCAGTCGCTACCCACAAGCTCAGTACCGTGGGGGGCATCGCTAATGACGGCTTTCCCCGATCCATCAACCGGGCATGGAAGCTATCCAATCCAGGCATCGTTCCAATCGGCAGTCCGGCCGACGGTCACTCAGTATCATCCAGTCTCATCAGAGATCGGCCGGGGGGCAGGCGCTGCAGAGGCACTTAGAAGCACGACGCCGATGATGACGTACGACGGGGCGGCGGATTCACTTCGCCATCAACTTTCAGCTGCTCAGCAAAATTTGCCGCATGCTTCGATCCATCATTCAGCTGTACCACCACCAGCCCTTCACCATATGCCGGCACCGTGAACGGTCGTTCATCAGCAGCAGGTGGATTGGATGGCAAGAATAGCAGAGGTGATTCAGGACCAATTTGGGTTGAAGCCAAAAGTACAGACTTACACATACAATATGCCATACCCATCAGCCTATGACTTGCTGCCATTCCCACACCGCTACAAGGTACCCGATTTCACCAAGTTTTCGGGGCTGGACGACACATGCATCGTTGAGCACGTCAACAGATTCATCATCCAGTGCGGAGAAGCCGCCACGCAAGATGCTCTGAGGGTGCGTCTATTTTCATCATCTCTGTCTGGATTGGCCTTCCAGTGGTTCACAACTTTGCCACCAAATTCTATTGTTACTTGGGCCGATTTGGAGAAGCAGTTCCACAAATACTTCTATGCAGGGGTACATGAGATGAAACTCTCAGATTTGACCAGCATCAGACAAAGAAGCGATGAACTAGTAACGGGATATATACAGAGGTTCAGAGAAGTCAGAAATAAATGCTACAGTCTGGCTCTGACCGATGCACAGTTGGCCGATATTGCTTTCCAAGGTCTCCTGCCACAAATCAAGGAAAGGTATGCTTCGCAAGAGTTTGAAAGCCTAAGCCAGATCGTTCACTGATTGGCAAGACAGGAACTCCGCCCGTTTGAGCAGCGGAGGAATTTCCAGAAGAAGGTGGCATACTTAGAAGGGTCTGAATCTGATGGGGAGAGGAGGAAATCGGCCTGGCAGAGTGGGTGAAAGGCAAAAAACCAATATCATGCCCTTTTGAAAAGAAAGAACCAGAGACATTCGGCTTTGACACATCAAAAGCCGATAAAATCTTCGATTTATTACTCCAGGAAGGGCAGATTAAGCTATCTCAGTATCATACCATCCCTTCCGCCGTACAGCTCAAGAAGATGAAGTACTGCAAGTGGCACAACGCCACATCTCATGACACAAATGAATACAAGATCTTTCGTCAGCAGATACAATCGGCCATCGAGCAGGGGAGGCTCAAGTTTGAAACCCCGGCTAAATCAGCAAAGCCGATGAAGATAGACCAGCACCCTTTCCCGGCTAACATGGTTGACACGGGGAGAAATCCATTTCAAACCAAGGTGCTGACGTCAGAATCGGCAAGAAGGAGCGGCGCTGTAGACCCCAGGAAGCAAGTCACGGCGGCTGAAATCAAAAAGAACAGGCGAGGGCCAGAACGACCGCGCACCTCCCAGTTCTTGCTCAGCAAATATCGGCGGCTGCAGGAAGAATCAAGCTACCACGACGAGATGATACGCCGGCATGAGGATCACTGGCAATGCCCGTTCTTCATCCATTGCTGGGAAAACGACGTCCGATTGCCGTCAGCTGATAACTGTCCTGAGTGCAACAGATTAAGTTGCAACGATCGCCCGTTTAAAATATCACGCTCTAGGGACAGAGGATCAGAGCCGATCAGCAGAAATCGCCCGTTTCAGTACATGATCGGCTGGGGGGCAGAGTTGACCAGCATTACCGGTCAAAAAGCAGGATCAACCAACAGGATGGACTGGGGGGCAGAGTCAGCACACACGATCGGCTGGAAGAGATGGCCGATGACAGGATATCAGACGAAAACCCCCTAGGAAGGGAACCAGATTGGGAACACGCCAGATTATCGGCCAAACCAGTAAACCCCAGGTGGTGTCCCGATGGTCTATCCAGATCCCAGAAACGGAGGATCCAACGCCTGCGTTAGTGGGAGCAACAAGAAGAAGAACAGAAGCAGGCGCCGGAGAAAAGAAACGTTAACTCTCGGGTTTGGCGCCCCAAGAAAAACAACAGCCAAGGAGCAGACAATCAAGAATCGGTAGCCGACATCAGCATGGTGTTCATATTGCCGATGGAATTCATGGCGCCTGACGATCGAGACAAAGCGACAAGAATGGAAGGGCAAATGGCGCAACTGGTGTTAGAGCCGATGATGGCTACTTTTGAGAAACCAGAAGAAGAAAAACGGCAACATCTCAAGGCGTTATTTATCAAAGGCTACGTTGACGGGCGACCTGTCACCAGACTACTAGTAGATGGAGGCGCCGCAGTCAACATCATGCCGTATGCCATGTTCCGCAAGCTATACAAGAGCGATGAAGATCTCACCAAGACGGACATGATGCTAAAGGATTTCGAAGGCAACGTGTCTCTCGCCCGTGGAGCGCTCTGCGTCGACCTCACCATCGGCAGTAAGACCCTTCCTACTACCTTTTTCGTTATTAATGGTAAGGGATCCTACAACATGCTGCTCGGTCGCGACTGGATACATGCAAACTGCTGTGTTCCATCTACAATGCATCAATGCCTCGTGCAATGGGTCGGCGACAATACGGAGATAGTCACCGCCGATTCTGCCTACAGCGTCGCAGCGGCCGATACGCAACAATGGGGCTGCGAACACGTCAGGTGTATATCTGACAGGACTTGGGACACTGACTTCCTGAAGGTGTCTGATTTCGGTCTACAGCCGATCCAAGCAGTCGGCTCGGAAGATTCAGAATAGATGGATCCGCTCGTTCGAGAAGACGGGAAGCTCGGGCATGGGTTTACGTCGGCCGATTCATTGGAGATGGTGGATTTGGGAGATAGTAGGAAATCAAGGCCGACGTATATTAGTGCTAATTTGGATCCTGAGTATAAGTGTAAATTGTTAAGTTTATTAAAAGAATTCAAGGATTGCTTTGCTTGGGAATATCATGAGATGCCAGGTGTAGACCGGTCCATCGTTGAACACCGGTTACCTATAAAATCAGGATATCGGCCATATCAGCAACCTGCACGACGGTGCAACCCCAAGGTTCTACATGATATAAAGGCCGAGATGACAAAGTTAATTGAAGCAGGATTTATTCGGCAGTGCCGCTACGCCGAGTGGATTTCTAATATCGTGCCCGTGTATAAAAAGAATGGAAAATTGCGCGTGTGCATCGATTTCAGGAACTTAAATCAGGCCACACCAATGGATGGATATCCGATGCCAACGGCCGATATCTTGATAGATGCTGCTGCAGGACACAAAGTCATCAGTTTTATGGATGGTAATGCATCTCGAAGACGGCTTTCAGGTGCCCAGGTCATCTTGGTTTATTTGAATGGGTTGTAATGACCTTTGGGTTAAAGAACGCCGGTGCTACATATCAGCGGGCCATGAACTATGTCTTCCACAAGCTTATTGGTACATCAGTGGAAGTTTATATAGATGATGTCGTGGTCAAGTCAAAAGGTCAACAAGAACATCTGACCGGTTTACAAGAAGTACTGGAGTGCACAAGGAAGCATGGGTTGAAGATGAACCCGAACAAGTGTGCATTTGGTGTATCGGCTGGGCAATTCTTAGGATTCATGGTTCATGAGCGCGGGATAGAAGTCAACCGGAAGACCATAGACGCCATCAACAAAGTTGTGGCCCCACAAAATAAAACTGAGCTACAGTCCCTCATCGGCAAGGTCAATTTTATCAGAAGGTTCATATCTAACCTGTCAGGGCTGATTCAAGCTTTTACTCCCTTGTTGAAATTGAAGCCCGATCAGAAATTTGTATGGGGAGAAGAACAACGCAGAGCGTTGGAAGGCATCAAGCAATATCTGATTTCACCTCCAGTGTTAGTCCCACCACAGCCTGGTAAGCCGTTCAAATTATATTTATCGGCTGATGAACAGGCTATTGGATCGGCGTTGGTACAGGAGTTTGAAGGGAAAGAACGGGTGGTATATTATGTCAGCAGAAGACTCCTGGACGCCGAAACAAGATATTCCCCGGTGGAGCGGCTGTGCTTGTGTTTATACTTCTCGTGTACCAAGCTCAGACATTATTTGTTACCGGCAGAATGCATGGTTATATGCAAGGATGATGTGGTGAAGTATATGCTATCATTGCCGATTTTGAAAGGACGGATTGGGAAATGGATCCTGGCTCTGTCAGAATTCGACTTAAGGTACGAATCGGCCAAAGCTGTCAAGGGTCAAGTCATGGACGATTTCGTAGCTCAGCATTGTGGACCAGATATTACTGTCATCGAGCCGGTTCCATGGACTCTATACTTCGATGGATCTTCGTGTGGGGCCGGATCAGGAATCGGCATCGTTCTTGTATCGCCTCGGAGGGCAAGTTATGATTTCTCTCTGCCGATAGAAGCGTCCGCAACTAATAATCAGGCAGAATATCGAGCCGTTCTATAAGGTATCCAATTATTAAGGGAAGTCAAAGCTGATGCAGTCGAAATTTTTGGAGATTCCATGCTCATTGTGGATCAGTTAACGGGGCGATCTGAGTGCAAAGATGATATCTTGAGGATTTATTATGAAGATTGCCTTCAGCTTTTAAGAGAATTCAAATCTGCAATAATTGAGCATATCCCCAGAAATTATAATGAAGAGGCCAATAGGCTGGCCCAACATGCGTCCGGATATCGGCCGATTCAGGGAGCTATGATTTTAGAGCTCGCGGCCGATGACTGGCGAAAGGAAGTCGCCGATTACTTGAAGGATCCTTCCCGGAAAGTGGATCGGCGAGTACGTTTTCAAGCTACAAAATATGTGTTACTTGAAGTTGATTTATTTTATCGGACGGTTGATGGAGTTCTTCTCAAGTGCCTGGGAACAGAAGAAGCGAAGGTCCTGATGGGAGAAATCCATGAAGGCGTATGTGGAGCCCATCAATCGGCTCACAAAATGAAATGGATGATCAGAAACAATGGGTATTACTGGCCAACGATTCTTGAGGATTATTTCAAATATTATAAAGGATGCCAAGAGTGTCAGAGGTTTGGCAATATACAGCGCGCGCCAGCATCGGCTATGAATCCAGTGATCAAGCCGTGGCCGTTCAGAGGTTGGGGAATAGATCTCATCGGACAGATTCACCCTCCATCGAGCAAAGGGCATAAGTTCATATTGGTAGCCACAGATTATTTTACTAAGTGGGTAGAGGCAGTTCCTTTAAGGAACGTGACATCGGCCGATATGATTGAGTTCGTTAAGAACCATATTATCTATCGATTTGGTATTCCTCAAACCATCACAACTGACCAAGGAACAATGTTTACTTCTGGAGAATTCGGAGAGTTTGCCGCCGATATGGGGATTAAATTATTAAATTCTTCTCTATATTATGCTCAAGCCAATGGCCAGGCAGAATCGTCCAACAAGGGGATAATCAAGCTGATCAAGAGGAAGATAGAGGAGCAACCCAAAAAGTGGTACACATCTTTGGCTGAATCTCTATGGGCTTATAGGATGGCTTGTCACGGAGCCACTAAGATATCTCCTTATCAGCTGGTTTATGGGCATGAAGCAGTCCTGCCTTGGGAATTAAGGACAGGGTCAAGGCGTATATCGCTTCAAGATCAGTTGACGGCCGATGACTATTCTTTCCTCATGAAGGACGAACTTGATGATTCGGCAGGTCTGCGGTTGAGGGCCCTGATTAGTATAGAAGAAAACAAGAAAAGGGTGGCCAGATGGTATGACAAAAAGGTCAAAGTTAAACAATTCTCTCAGGGAGATTTGGTATGGAAGTTGGTGCTGCCGATAAGGTATAAAGATCCCAAATTCGGTAAATGGTCACCCACTTGGGAAGGGCCATTCAGAATCGGCCGATGTGCCCCTGAAGAAATGCATATATTCTGGAAACTATTGAAGGGGAGGAATTCCCAAGAGCTTTAAATGGACGATATCTGAAGAGGTACTATCCAAGCATTTGGGTAGATGCATAACTTGCAGAAAGATATATCAAGACAACATGGCCGATTTCCATCAGTTTTCGTCTGCATAGCCGATGCAAAAATGACATCGCCTGAAGAAAGAAACATTATGATTCGTTTTGACCAGTTCATTATTGGATAAAAATGGCAGAGTACATGGCCGACATGGTACAAGTCGCCCTTAGAATAAAAATATCGATATATCTATTGATTACGCCTGTTCTGGATTTCTCTCTCAACATGACCCAGTTCTATCAGAAGGCGGGTCCTATTTTCCTTCGGATTCTCTACGGTGGCTCCAGTCTCAGCTTGATTGCAAAGTTCTATCAGGAGGCGGGTCTTCTTCTCCTCCAGATTTTCCTTGGTAGCTTCAGTCTTGACTTGACGAGGGAGCGGAGGGCTTTTCTCAGAGGATGGTCGTTTGCGGACCAAGCAGTGAGCATCTATGAGGTCCCAATACTCCTGGACCACAGCGGGAACATGATCTCTGAGTTCTTCAGCATAAGCTCTTATCAGATCTTTGTCTGCCTGCGGCAGTGGCTCGTCTGAATGCATGATTTCGATCGCTCGTTCCAGACCGGGGCTGAGACGTTTTGGCTAAACAGAGATGAAGAGGCTACCCAACATTAGAGCGATTGAGATGCCTAGGGGGAAGGCAGAGGAAAGTTCATACCTGGTTAACGGAGGAAAAAGATGAAGAGGACGAAGAAGATATCTTATTGTTCGGTTTGGGAGGATAAAGATCTAGTGTTGGAGAGAGAGAAGATGGGTAATGCATATGCCTCTGGGGACGGTGAAGGATCTACTTATAAAAAAAGAGAAGGTGGATAGATGATGAGACACGTCCTATCGGAGTAAAAGCATTCATAAATGCAAATCTGCCAAAAGAAGTGGTCCAAAATCAAGTCGGCGCAGTAACATTAAAGGAGCATTGAATGTTTACAGTATTCTTTACAGTCCGAGAAAAGCATCTATGGCCGCGATAGCCCGTTGCCTAATCTGATCGGCCGAATCTAGTACTCTCTGGTCATCATCGGCCGATCCGGGAACTTCTGACATATGGCGACGAAGTCTGATCGCTTCACGGGCCAAGTTCTGCCTTTCTTGCTTTAGCCCAGTGATGACGGACGGGAGCTCTTGAAGCTTCTTTTCTTCAGCGGCTATGTCTTTGGTTATCTGCTCCATCTCCTTGGCCAGCTCTGCTCTCCTCCGTTTGAGCCGATCTATCGTACCGACGACAGCTCTCGAGGAAATTGATCCGTTGATGTACCTCTTGAGCCCGGTGCTTGTACGAGTCGGCCTCTTCCCGGGTTTTTACCAGCTGGGCACGATCGGCCATATGGCGTAGGGCCCTGGAAACTGGGGTTTGCATGTGTTCTATATATGCAGCACGCTCCAAGCTTTCTGTCGTTTCTTCCGGGATTTGACCCTTGATGTCATTGAAAAGTCGTCGAATCGGCGAAGCATCTTCTACTAATCGGCCGATATCATCTTGGAGGAGAATCTGCATGCTCTCGAGCTTGGCGCGGACATCATCGGAAGCAGAGCTCGACGGAATTGGGCGTGAAGCGATTTCCTCATCATCAGGCAAGAAGACAGCAAAGGAGAAAATGCTGTTGTTCGGGGTGTCTTGCTCCTGTGGGGGAATAAAGAGAAGGGTTAGCAAGCAGTAAAGGGGAATCGGCCGATTCCAATGGTAAGTTTGTTACCTCCTTAAAACGAATTTCTCTTGCTTGTGCCGGTGGAAGCGACTCCCTCGTCTCAGGGGCTGGTACAATCGGCTCGTCAGAGGAAGAGGATTCAACAACTATTAATGCTCTGCTCGGACCAGCTTCCTGAAAAGGCATGGAAAACAGATCCTGCGAGTATACTATGGGTGCTTGAAATAAGATGGTATGAAATATTTGCCATGCCTCTGTTGATCTTCCGGCCGATGTTTGTTGTGGGGTTACAGTCAGCATACCCAAATCGGCCTGCATCAGGATCAGTTAAGTCCTCTGAATATCAAGAAATTGAGGTAAGAGATTATCTACCTCGACGGGAGGAGCCGCTGGAGCTTCGGCTTCCACTTGGGATGTAGCCGATTGCTGTGGGGACTGCGCTGGAACAGCTTGTGCAGCCTGGTAGAAAGGAGAAGTTAGTGTTAGTGGAGCACTTAAAAGATATATGAAATAAGCAAGATTACCTGAACAACTTCTACTAGCAGTGATGCCGCAACTGCTCCGACTTCGGTGGTGACTTGAGGATCGGCTATCTCGGTAGCTGGCAAGGATAAAGGAATCGGAGTTTCGGCCGATGCTACCGCCGTTCGGTCAGCCGATCCTATGCGGGCTCACACTCGACGGCTTGTTGTCTTCGAGGTTGGCCTCTTCGGTGCTCGTTTCGATCGGCCAGTGGCAATATCCTTGATGGTTGGAGCGTGAAAGCCGATGAGTGGATATGGTGTGTAGGGATGGTTGTTCTCTATCGGCCTGCCGCTTCGGCTCCGCATCGGAGGGACTTGGCTTTCAGACTAAGAAGATAAATGTGAGTTAATGATAAGATGAAAGTATGGAAAGAGATAGGATTGAAATCGGCTGGGAGAAAGGACATACCGCTGCATTTGGGTCAATGTTCTCTGGGTCCAGAATGTTGCAATATATTGATGGAGATTTGCAGAAGAGGTGTTTCTTCCATTCTGCCCACCATAATTTAAATTGCTGAGTGGGAAAAGGGGCCACTGACCAGTTGTTCAGGTCAATAGTGCTAGAATCTGGCACTAGATCGCACAGCCGATTATAGTCAAGACTTGTAGTCAGTCCGTCTCTGAATTTTGCTTGACCGGCGAAGTAGACCCAAATCGGCAATTGACCAAAACCAAGTTGCCTTGCTGCAGCCGATGGACTATAGAACTCATATGTAGGAGAGTCCTTTCCAAAGAAGAAGTTGGCTGGCAAAATTCCTGGCTTAATCAGGATATCCATAAGTTCCCTGTCAAAAGTATGAGTGGAGAAATCGTAGCTGATGGGAAGTTCGAAAATCGGCTCTACTGCCTGATATGGATGCCAGCTGACAGTCTCTTCACTGAAACCATTATAGAAGCATCTGAAATATTCAGCTGTGCGGGCAGCAGTGAACTAACATCCAGGGAAGGCCGATGCCGCCTCTCCAAAAGATCTGCAGCGTCGTCGGATGGTTGGATTCTCCTCTGACTCAATATTGGGGAAATTTTTGGTCTCTATTAGTTGCTGAGAGACCTTGCTCATATATAAATTGAGCCAGAGAGTGGTGAACCACCAAGGACCGCCAGGGTTCCCGATCGGCTCCCCCTTTGACAGCTTAGTGCCGATTTGGTGCATCAGGTGATAGGCTGATCCCAGGAGATGTTTTCCAAGGGGGATGGCCGATCCTAGTGACAGAGCTTCTGCTAAGGCTTGCGTGTTACAAGAAGGTCCAACTGCTCTACCACAGAAAAAGTGCTTCTCCAGCCACATCATCAGGAATGCAGTATGCTCTCTCTCTCTGAAACTGTCCCAGTCTTCATATTTTTGCTGATGTACCCCTTCCATCCGCTGATTCCTTTGGTTTCTAGCCGATGTGATGGCTTAATCAGATAGTTAAAGGGGACATCGGCGGAGGAAATGTCAAGGCCGGTCAACAACAAGACATCGGCCAAAGTTGGGGTCATGGGTCCATGTCCAAAAAGAAACGCATTGAGTGCTCGGACCAGAAGTAAGAAGTTGCTATGACCAAAGGTTCATTTTTCTCCATCTGGGACAGTGAGAGGTCTATGCATTGGCCGATTTTTTGTTCGTCCCACTGAACTCTCCTAGACCTGGCTATTCTTTAGTACCATTCTCTCCAGCCGGGGGTCTCATTCGGCCAGGACCTAAAGGCGCCTACCCACTGATCTAGGTCCATGGGTGATTGCTTGAACGGGACTCTGTGGGTCTCTAGATTGATCAGGTCAGTTGGATCGGGGTTCCTCATGGGGCCTAAGCAGATAAGATCAGGGGATTCCGAAAGAGGGATGGTGATCTGGTGTCTAAATGCCTAAAAGAGGAAGAAAAGGGGAAAAAAACTGAGAAAGGATCCAGAAAATACTGGAGCAGTAGAAAAGCAAAAGGGGAAAAATCTCAAGTGATTACCTCCGGGATGAAGATCATCGTTGCCGATGGGGCTGCCAGTGGAGCCGCCGATTGGGCCGCCACCGCTGAGGGGATCGCCGACAGAGCCTCCGTGGTTGGAGAGGTCGCCGATGGTGACGCCATTGGGAAGTTGAAGCAGATCGCAAGTGAGATTGCCGGAGGGAGCAGTTGGAGATCGAGAGGGCTCGGAGGAAGATGAACAGTGGTTCGCTGGAAGAGGATGCTAGGTTTGTGGGGGAAAGTAGGCGGAGAATGCCAATATTTAAGGATAATCCGGGAGAGCAAGGGTAAAGGCGGTATTTTTGCCGCGCCGTCTACACGAGTTCCAGGGGAGCGGTCGTTTCGCGCGCTCGGTCCGAGGAAATTGCAATCATTATGCGGAAGACCGCGAGACGGAAGGAGATTTTTACTGTGCCCGTTTCGGAGAAAAGGATTAAAGAAAGAGTTTCGAAGAAAAAGTTATGTTTTACTCCGAAACTGGGGGGCATGTGTTGACGCCAGATTTTGACACGTGTTGAATCGGCGTCAGGAGAAGAAGATTGGCCGATACGGCAGATCTGAAGGCTACGGTAAGGAATCGGCCGATTGAGGTAACAGTTGGAAATCGGCCGATTGGTGATACAGCTTGCGCCAACAGGTTGGGGCTACATCAGAGGATCCCGGTCAAAAGTTGGTCAACAGAGTGACGCTAATTCGGTCAAGAAACAATTGGAAAAGTCCTGATTGGATTAGGAGACGGCGGCGGAAGATTCTGCGGGAGTCCGTTTCCTTTTTAAAGATATTATATATATAGTAGTTTTCCTGTTTTCAATAAGGTTGTAACAAGTCGTAATCGACCAGGAGTCCTAGTTTTAGGGTATAAATAGGAGTCGTCAGGGCTTTGCAAAAAAAGACATCAATCAACAAAAATACTTCTACTTTTTACCAGCACTTTACTTTCAAGTCGGCGACTTCGCCAATACTTTTTCTTCTTTCACGAGTTCGTACGGATTGGCAGGACTGCATCAACTTGATCTCCAGCCAATTGGTAGGTTCCGCTTACCGAGTAATATCCGAGCTTTAACCACGGGCGCATCGCTGTGGTTTCGTTTGGGTTTATTCACCAATTATCGATATTTACTAGAATTGCAAGTTTTACCTGTTGTTCTAGTATTATCACCAGTTATCCAGCTTGAAATTAGAGTTATCGGCTTTATCGTCGCCCTTCTTCGTTCATCATCATATAGCCGATTAGATCTATTTTCAAGTGTTGCATCTGTAATAATTGTTTAAGTTGCTCCAGCAGTTTCTTTGCAATTATTACGTGATCATCGGCTGATCCATAGCCGATTATCTTCACAGCAAATCGGCCGATTCGCCGACACGCTCTTAGGGACAGATCAGAACCCCAGCCGATCGGAGCGCCCTGAATTTAATACTCCTATTTCCTTGTCAATCAACAGGTCAGATTGACTGGCACGCTGCGCGAACCGCACCAGGGCGATAACCCGAACAGGAGCTAAGCAGATTCTCCCGGGTCGTGTGTCCGACGCTGAAGACCATCGGCCGATTCCTGTCTAGCCGATTTTAGCGCCAACACACTGGTTGTTCCACCATGAAAATATTTTACTCCAGAAAAACATACGTAAAAATAAGAAAATATATATGATTCTTTTGTCATCACACACTCAAAATCGGTGAGACTATGACGCACACATCAAACATTAATATTATTGAGGCATTGAAACCATTGCATTTGATAAGATTACAAGATCTTTTTCCTTTAAATGATTACACGAGAAGCCACAAATCACAATCAACAACTAAGGAGCAACAACTTATTATTGATGTTTGACACAATATGAGATCCTTTTGCTATGGATAGGGAGGCCATGGCAAGAACTCTTGTCAACTTATGATAACATCAAAGCTTCAATGTAAGGTCAAGTTTGTCGGTGTCCAATTCTCCATTGTCCTTCGACCCCACTTTCTTGTCATTAATGCTTGGAGACAATGACACACATCCACTTGATTCAACTCCTCTAGGTAAATCATCATTTGCTTTCACCGTAGTAAAGACCAACTCATCTAGCCTCACCTTGCTAGTACAATATTTGCTCCAATCTGCCTCATTTAGTGGTAGCAGCTCCATAGTCAACTTGCTGCGCTTGTTTGCCATATGCTTCTCATTTTGCCTCTTCATCTTCTTAATCGTTTTGTGCTGATTCACCATATGGCCACCATGGCCTTGGGTGTTTCTGATGGTTTTGCGGTAGCAGGCACACTTATATAGTCGAGGCTGATGAACAGGGATGATCTCCCTTGGCTTGGATTTGCCATGTCCAGTCCCTGGTGCCATGGTTTTGCCAAGAGATCAATGGAAATGGTAGCAAGATTACCCTGGCAAGTTTCAATAGTATAGTATGCAACATTCAACTAGTTTGTGGGTGCTTTTATAGGATGCATACTTCAGTGGTTACTATGGATATTAATAATACGTATCCAATTTAGGGATATTTTCGCACAAAAAATGGATACGCGCCTATGAAGGAACATCCGCACTGGATTCCAAAAAAGTTATATAAATTCAATGTTGACAATCAATTGTGCTGAAACAAAGTTTGGAACCAATAAATATTGTTCGTGTTCAAGTATCATTTTGTAGTGTATTAAAATATATCTTCAATGTCTATTTGATAAATAAGGTTTTACCCACTACGATCGCAAAAATATACGAATCCATAGCTACATAATACACTCCAAGATGATGGACAATTTGGATCTATGACTTAAGTTCATAATTGAGATGCCACACTACCAGGTAGTTCGACCTCAAGATTACCGAACCCAAACAGCTTGTTACAGGCTACAACCATACAACTTGTAGTTGCTTGCTCGTGCTCACTCATGCCATGAGTGTGCTAGTCTAACCAAAGCCTTAGCCTCGCTGCTTGCATGTGTTGCTGCGCTCGAGCCGGACCATTCTGTTTGATACACGCCCCGACTGTGCCCTCGTTGGCTCTATCGCACCTCGCGGTGGTACAACGAGCACATGAATGAGAAACCATTGCAGACCAGCAGCCGCTGGACACCACGAGCATGAAGCCAACCATCGTCACCGCCTTAGCCTCACCACCGTTCATCTTCATCGTAGGATCGGGCTGCTGACACTCCATGCTCGCCGCTAGACCTCACCATGGGTGCGGCCATGCCGCTATCATGCATGTGCTTACCATTTACCAAGCTGCCACCCCAGCGTACACTTGTATGCCGCGAGCCGAGCCCGCAAGCCCATGCTGTCATCATCGCATGGGGGCAGTCCGGCAGATGAATATGCCTTTGTGGCAAAAGGTTGAGCACCTGAGGGCCAGCCATGACCCTGGACACTAGCCTGACCACACCCACAGCTAGCCACACCGTATCTAAACGAAGGCGCACCCGATCCTGTAGACTCAGTCCTTGTGAGTTGAAGTTCCGGCACAACGTTGACCATGTCCATGCCATTCCACAACCCTGCGCAGTAGCCGGCCAAATTAGGGGTGCCACATGGACAACCACGTCACTTAGGGGACCGACTAGCCTGGCAGCTGAGACCCACCAGCATTGTGTACATTCTCTAACATGTGGGAACTACTGTTGACTAAGTCAATGCTGACGCGAGCCAGGCTGCTGCTAATGACAACATCCCAAACCCACCTGACGATGTGACCTATCCGCGTGTGTGTTAGTATTTTTTATGGTCACAGAGAAATCCGCAAGCATACGGATACCGTTGTAGCATTCCACTCATGAGTATTTAAGTATCGTTATTTATTTCTTCACAGGAAAGGTGGAGGTTAAAGAATTACTAGGTTCATGATCATATCTAGTATGAATAACACAGATCCAAATAGGGGTAAATGATAACAAGAAGGGAGTAGTGTGACACACAAGAGGAACCAAACTCGGATAGAGATAGCTAAGTGGAGAAAGGAGTAAGAAAGCTAAAAGGGATCCTTATGTACTCCTATACTAAGTATGCATAGCTCACACATAATCATATTCACACATGGTTAGGATTTAGGTCTAGGCACTCAAACACTACCGAGAGATCGGATTATGACTGACAAAGAAGCCGCCAGCCCATTACAGTAATTTTACGAAATCTTACATCATACTCGAACGTGGAGGATTTCAAACGACGTATAGGACTGTCACCACTTATCGCCTACCTCTAAATCTGTGGGGCACACCCGCATCCAATGGTATTTAGATAACCCAGGCACCATGCCTAGATTACTAAACCCTACTCTAGTCCCTCAAGGAGCTCCAACCCTACGGATCGACAAGCAAAGAACTAGAACAACCATTAACCATAAAAAATACTGGACCGATGTCGTGGCATCGATTGACTAGCATAAACATGCATGGTATATGATAGAAATATAACTATCAGAGGATCATAAGACTAACAAAGTAGCATATGAACCGAAGATAAACTTAGATAAAGAAGATAACTTTATTGCATATTTCAAAGTCTCACAGGATGGAATGGATACAAAGTCATACCCAATTCTCCAAGAGGACTAGGAGATCTTGAAGTAGAGCTATTCTTCAACTAAACTCCAATGGTCTACGACTATTACAAATGAGGAGAGAGTGGCTACATTGCGTTTAATGCAGGGGCAATTTGAAGTTAGGGTGGTCCAAGTTGAACGAGACAAAAAAAAAAATAGAGCAATGAAGCAATTTATTTTTATCTTCCAAATGTACTTATAATATAAGTTACAATGAAACAACAAGTTACAATATTTGATAAAATCCTACAAGGACACAAGTTTCAGCAAATATGCTACCAATCTGTGACTCTACAAAATTGCAATCTGAATTGCTGAATATATCTTGCTAGCATGCTGCGTGGTGTTTGCAAATAAGTAAATTGCAGTGAAGGACTGCAGCCTGCAGGTGCTTGGCTCATGTGCTTGCTGCATACCTACGCCCCTGCGCTAGTGCGCCGGCCGAGGGAAATGATGCACCCCTCGTCGCGCCACACGGCCGCGCCTACCTCTGCGACAATGGAAGCCTCACGGCTGCCGGTTCGCTGCAGTTGCGCTCGCAATCATGGGCACATGTCCGGTGCCTTCCTTCCAAGTCAAGTTGTCGCCTCTCCGTTGCTGGTCGCCGCACAGGGATGCTGCGCCGCTGCCGCCAACTGCAACTAGTCCCAGACTCGCGGATTGCGATTGGGTAGTCGCCATTGGTGTTAGCTGGCTCAGACAACAGCAAAAAATAAGAAAAAGTCAGAGGGTGGGTGATCTTTGGGTCGAATCTTAGGGTGGGCCATGGCCCACCCTCTAGATTCGCCCATGGTTGAATGGAGAGAACACCCTTCCTTATATAGGCTCCCAAAGGCTGTTGTGGAAGGTATATTCGAGAGAATCAAGCGTAAACGACTTGGGGATGCCACTAGGAACCAACACGTGGAAGCTAGAGGCGAGCTGAGTCAAGGGGAGTTCGGCCAAACCCCTAATTTGACCGACCCCTTAGTACCAGCTCTCGCCATTGACCTTAGCTGAGTCACTTCTAGGTGGACCCTAAGGTCGGTAGTTGGCTCCCCACCCCGAGTTATGTTGGTTTGCATCGTTTGTGGGCTTTATTTTTGATCCATGCATTGTCCATGTGGCAAATTCTGATTGGTTGGAAGTGCTTTTCTTTGCCTGTTTAGGAGTGTTTTCTCCTTCCATAATGTTCAAACTCCTGCATGCATAATAATCTCCAAGGACATGTGGAATTATGTTATTTTAAATGAATATGCGGGTAAGAAATTCTAGCTTTCCTTTATTTTCTAAATAAATTGACGGTCATATTTGAGACTTAACGACTATCAACAAACTCCCTCAAGCTGGCCTTTTGCTCGTCTCGAGCAAAGAAGGGACTTAGGTTGTTGATTAGGAGTTGCTACAATGTGCTACTCCATTGTGCCAAATCTTACAATAAAATATTTACCATGAATTGAATAAGTTGGCAATGGTAAATTCATCCTTTTTTACCTTAGTCCTCATGAGACTTTTGGCTTTTACTTGTCTTGGATGGTTGAGAGATGGAACGATTTTTTTAAAGCATCACTTACTCATTACTTGTTCAACTTTCCATCTGGAGTTTTTCAGTTGAAATTTTCAAATAAAACAAAGCTCCTCGAATGATACTCTGTAGGGCAGCTCATTGATTTATATGTTTTAGGTCTTTTCGTGCTTCCAATGTATCTTCTACCTTTCCATACGTACCAAGAAAGCCTAGCAGGTTCATGCACAAATTCTTCGTGAGGTGCATCACGTCAATTGCGTTGCGATCCTCTAAAACTTCCCAACAAGGGAGGTTCCAAAATATACTCTTTTTGTTTCACATAGGTGCCTATCCATTATCAATCGGCATTAATTTGCTACCATGTCCCTTTTCAAAGACCGTTTTTATATCTTTGGCGATTTTAAATACAACTTTCTCACACCATTGCGTAGGCTTAGTATGATGGTTCACCTTTCCATTATAATATGGACTCTTTTTTCTTAATGGGTGCTTGACAGGAAGAAATCAATGATGGTCCATGTATACAATCTTTCGATAGTGTATCAGATATATGCTGTTGGTTTTGTCTAAACAATGAGTGCATACCCTATGTCCTTTATTAGACTATCCAGACATGTTACTAAGTGTAGGCCAATTATTGATGGTTACGAAATAGCAATGCGCATAGGTTAAAATGTTCCGGTTTGTGCGCATCCTACACACTAATACCCTCCTCTTTCCATAACTATGGAAGATCATCGACCAATAGTTTTAGGTACACATCAATATCGTTACCAGGTTGCTTTGGGCCTTGGATAAACACCAGCATCATATTGAACTTCCACTTCATACACAACCAAGGAGAAAGTTGTATATACAAAGTGTGACATGCCAAGTACTATGACCACTGCTCATTTCACCGAAAGGATTCATACCATCAGTACTTAAGCCAAATCTTATGTTCCTTGCAGCATTTGCAAATGTTGAGAATATTCTTTCCATTTTTCTCCATTGGAACCTATTAGTGGGATGTCTCAACATATGGTCTTGCTTATGATCTTTGTGCCATAACATCATTTTAGCATGTGTTTTGTTACTGAACAAACATGTCAAATGTGGTACTATAGAATACCACATCACCTTGGCAGGCACTCTCTTCTTGGAAGGGTCCCCCTCAACGTTAGACCCGAGGCTACGGGACTGCACACATAGCATAGAATATTCTGGAATAAGGGATGGGGCATGTCTCATTCCTTATATCTATTGTAATTACTCGCATGCGAGTAGGACTAGTCAGAACAGAAGAAAACTACCTAAGTAGTATTAGGGTAGGACTCTTAAGCTAGTATCGGGCTAGGATTCCATATAACCCTGTCCCCCAGAGTATATAAGGGTGGGCAGGGACCCCCTCTAAAGCATAACCAACCTTAAGCAATACAAACCATCATACATGACGTAGGGTATTATGCAACTCGCGACCCGAACCTGTCTAAACCTTTTGTTGCTTGCACCTTCGAGTTTCTGATCTCGGCGACACCTTACCTACAAGTCTACTACCTTAAGGTATCCCTAGGTAGGCTTGCCGGTAAAACACCGACAGCTGGCGTGCCAGGTAGGGGTGTTCATCGAAGATTCACCGTCGAACTTGATGGCATCATTCAACTTCACCAGTGCCATGCCCGAGGAGGGCACGACTTTCATCTTCGGCTCTTGGGTCTGTGTCACTGATGGTGCATGTGACTTCCGTCGGCACCTTGTCGACAACACGAAACCGGAGGCTCTAGCAGCAACCCGACGCAGCGATCTTGACGAGTCCGTTGACAACCTCGGCGAGATGCTGCTCCCTGACCTAGCCAGGGATCTCGAGGAGCAGTCCGTTTTCAACGCGACTTCGACTCGTGCTGCACCAAGCTTCCTGAGATCAGATCCAATCTGGTCTCAGGGATAGCATATCCGATTCACCCTCGGATTACGCAATGCGGCCACTGTTTACCAGGAGGCCACGTGGTTTGAGTCCCTATCCACATTGGAGGAGAACTTGGATTGCCTAATCAAGATCGGAAAAGATGAAGCCACCGCATGCCGGGAGGCTCCTATCTTTGACGACTACGACTCGGACTCTGATGATGGTGGAGTACCTTTTATGGGCGGTCATCAGGGCCTGATGATCACATCAACGCCACAAGGTTGCTTCATGTACTGGAAGGGCAAGAAACCCTCTGAATTACTCGGAAACGACGCTCACCTTGTGGCGCACCTCGATACACTGCCTTACCAAGAGGGCAGGCCCCTTCCCACCATCGCCGAAGGAGGAACCATGCTGGTCGACTATAGCCTCGACGAGCACACCTCACACCACCATGTCTACATGGCTGAAGTAGAAGGCGAAGGCAACGGAAACCCCAACGAACTACTCGAGCAAATCTCCATGGATGAGGCCACCGCCAATGCCGGCGATGAAAACGATGTCGAATGCGATGCCCACAGATTGAGGAACCAGAAGCGTGCTACACGCCAACATCGTCTATGGCGTGATCTCGACGCAGAGTTTGCGGCAGCAGGAGAGCGGGGCTTCCAGACCCCGATCGCCAACCTCGCTGGTATCACGGCTATACTAGCCTCCATCCGAGACCCAGTGGCACAATCAGCTTTGCGACTGGCTTAGAAGGCATGGTTACAGCTTGACCGACAGAACCCGGCACCATCAGTGCCGACCAACCAAGAGGGAGTGGATGAAAGTCACAGTCACCCACAGGTTAGCCGGACTCCCGGGGGACATACCCGTCAGCGCCCCGGGGGCAATGAAGAAAACAATGACGCTACGCAAGGCAGTCACTCCATGGGTGGGAGGCCGCGGCCACCACCAGGTGGCAACAGAGTGCTACCACCCCCACCACCACCACCAGACAACGCCCCACCGCCAGTTACAATCGTCGACCACTCGAAGACTTGCCACCGGATGATCTTCGTCGGAAGATCAATGAAGGGCGCGATGCTCACTCCGTCATCGACGCCCGACGAGAAGAGCGAGCTGTAGCTGGTGGCTACTGCGTACCAGATGACAGTGATCGCTTTCCAACGTTCACACAATGATTAGCCTGTACCAGTACCCGGAGGGCTTCAAACTAATCGGCATCACCAAGTACGATCACAAACAAGCTCCTCAACAATGGCTCAGGTGCTACTCCACGGCTATAGAAGTCGCGGGTGGCTCCAACACCACCAAGGTCGTCTACTTCCCGATGGCCCTGGAAACCGCTCCACTCACATGGCTGGAGAGCCTCAGGAAAGACTCCATCGACAATTGGGACGATCTGAAGGCTGTCTTCACCGACAATTTCTAGGGGGCGATCACTCGAGCAGGTACTCGTCACGATCTATCTCAATGCAAATAGGAACGTAACGAGCTCATGCGATCCTACACTCGCCGCTTCTTCGACACTCATGCCACCATCGCCAACATCTCCGAGCAAGATGACATCGACTGCTTCAACAACGGCATCACCGACCAAAATCTCTTTAGAGACTTTGGCCGTAACCAACCAAGCCTGTTGCGGCGCTTCGCGACATGATGCAAACTTGGGCGGACCAGGAGGAGCAGGAGCGCGATCACTTCTCGAAGCGCGGCAACGATTACAACAACAACAACAAGCGGGGAAATGACCACCGCAGTGACAGAAGTCAGCGGGACTACTCGGGATCCTCCCGAAAGCGCAAGCCAGACGATCTCGTTGCGGCTATCGAACGCCCCCCGCGAGTCAAGAAGTCGGGAACCACGCAGGAGCAGTTCAACAAGCTTTCTGCACAAGCAGTGCCCAGTGCATCCAAATGCCAAGCACTCGGCAATCGAGTTCTACAACCTCTGAAAGATCTTCAATGCCTCGCCTCTTGACAAAAACACCAAGAAGAAGGGCAAGGAAAAGGAGGACAACGAACCAATGGACAAGTCAGGCGGCGCCCAATTCCAGGACACATCGAAGACTATCAACGTCATCTTTGGCGGTGAATCCGGCTTCGCTTCCAAACGAGCTCAAAAGCTAGCACTACGTGAGATCTTGTCTATCGAGCCAGCGGTTCCACGACCACTCCAATGGTAGTACACTTAAATCGGATAAGCATACCGGATGCTTTGCATCACCAGTATTATCTCATCTAATCTTATACCGAGATGATTTGCATACCGGATAAGCATCCAAATTTTCATACTCCTCACTACGATAGATGATGCAGTCATTAGGATATGCATGTATCTTCTGTACTTACAATCCTAGAGGACAAACAACCTGATTTTCTTCGTATGTTGTTTCGGGCAATGTGTTTCCCTTCGCGAGATGCTTTTTTATAAGTTTCAATAACTCTTCAAATCTTTTGCCAGACAAACCATTTGATATCTTACATTGTAACAACTTCAATGTGCTACCAAACTTTTGGTTATCCATGTTTGCAATCTGGGTACAATATTATTTTGTAGTCCTCCAACATACGCTTCAAATTCTTTGATTCTTTTTCACTTTCGCTGTCTCTCTCTACATCACGTAACATCTAACCAAGATCATCTTCTACAACCTGTACTTCAACATCTTCTTCAAGCTCACCCATTGTAGTATCTTCAGAGGCACCGTATTGAGCAAAGTTCAGAATGTTGTACTCTTCTTCTTCATCATCTTCAAGCATAACTCCTCTTTCTCCATACCTGTCCAACAAATATAATTAGGCATGAAACCTCTTTGGAACATGTGACTATGAAGGGTTTTTGTTAAAGAGTAATCCTTCTCGTTCTTGCAGATTCTGCCTGGAAAACGAAAGAAACCCGTCGGCTTGTGGGCCTTGGCCACATTGATGAATTTGTGCACATCATTAATAAGCTCCATTGAGCGCCTACCTGCGTTGTGCATCCATTGCCGATTCATCTACGAAAATAGAAAGTAAATATAATTGCTTGTGTCGAACAAATGGGTGATAGGGAAGGTTATATAGATATTGCTGTGAAGTTCTAAGACATATAGGGAAGACTTGTGAAGGCTATGGATGAAATCATGGCGAAATATAATGGTACTTGTCTGAATATTTGAGGTTGTTGAGACTTGTGTAACGTGTTGACAGAGATGGTTATTCTACGAGGCATTCCTTCATCAAACATCGGGGAGGCTTGTATCGGTCTGGTCCAAGTGATTGAGGTTGTTCGAATCGAGGTAATTGAACTTGAACTCCCAAACTATGTGGAAGGTGTGGACTTTGACATGAGACCAGTATGTTCACCTATCTCTATGATCAATCATACATGTATTCGGGCTTGTAGGACCGTAAATAGTGATAAAGCCATGTGTATATGATGATAACATAGGGAGTAATCTATATGCTCCACCGCAGAGTTGGGTGAACGTGCTGATGTCATGCCAAAGTCGAGACTAACCACATACGTTAGGAGTTGAATTATTTCAATTGCCTCAATTCCAATAACCACAATCACTTAATTAGATGGCATAACACCTCCCCCAAATTCATCTCTGTAAACATATGACAAGTCTAATTTATCTATTATCTTGCATCTATACATATAAAAAACAAAAAAAACTTTAATTATTGCATTTATAATAAAATGCATGTGTAGAATTAGTATATTTCAAAACTAATTTAGTTGCTAGCTACATCTGTACATACAGAAATATAAATAACTAGAGCTTAATTATCACATGTGTAATACAATGCATGTTTGAAATTTTATAACATTTTGGAACTAATTTATTTGATACTCACATCTATACTTACAAAAAATTCCCCATCCTCTTCTCTCACCAAGCTGCCATGAATAGTGGTTGAGTTCATGACACTCGGGGTCAGGGAGGGGCATGATATTTATAGATGGCAAAATTTGTATCGAGCCGTGCTAGGATCCAGTTCTAATGCTGAATCATTAGTATCGGGTCGTGTGCTACAACCCGGTACTAATAGGACTCCCCAGCATTAGTACCGCCGTACCGCGTCCTAGCTTGACCTGGTACTAATGTGGTGAACTTGACCTGATACTAATATGGTGATGAACGTTAGTACCAGGTCAAGCCATGACCTGGTACTAGTTCCGCCAAGGGTATTAGTACCAGTTCATGCCAAAACCTGATACTAATGGGTGCGCGTTAGTACTGGATCCTGACACGACCCTGTACTAATGAGTCGGTATTGGAGATTGTCGTTGCAACCCGTACTGATGCTCACATCATTACTGGCTGCTACAATGGCCCGAATATTTAGGCTGGACCGATAGACCTGTGCATGGTAAAAGATCATTGCTGCAAGCTAATTTGGCTAGCCTCTTGAGCTTACTGGGAGCTGCATCGTCCCACTCTCCTTGCTAAATTATCCTCTTGAACACCGCCAAAAGAAAAATAAAAAGGGAAGGTTATTTTGAAGCATGTCTAACTTCAGAGCATATCCATTCCAAAACATTATGTTTCATCAGTTGCCAGCAATCATATACTGTAAGGGTTACCATGGTTGCTCACCTTGCTGCTGGATGCATTCCATAAGTAGACATAACTACCCAAACCAACAGTAAGGACGACACTGTGTGAGACCAACATCGATGAGGTGGAGGTTGAAGTTATCGTGCTTTCTTCTTGGATCTAATCATCTAGATATCTTTGCAAAATATAAAAAAAGATACTGTTACAATGGAGATTGGTTCTCTAAATATATACCTAGATATATGCAGATTATGTCTTATCCTACTATACTAACAACCAACATTCAAAGAGGATATGACTGGTGTTGTTTATTTCAGGTAGTGCAGAGTAAGAAACCTATGCAAAAAGTACTAATAATTATTTAACAACCCATGCCAGTCCCATCATCCAAAATTGGGCATACATTCTTAATCGGATAATCCGATTACTGATCAAACACGAAAAATGCAGTGACAATCCAAAAATAGAACCCATGTACCATCCAAAAGTCCACTTCAAAAGGCGGAGCTAAGGGGAAGTGACGTGATTCGTCCTTCCACGCTTTTTAATAGTAGAGATAGATATCATTACCGTATGGGAAATGAGTAAAAGATATGATATCTAGGTGATCAATATTCGCTTAATATCCATGCTGGATATAGTAGATAATAAATGGCCATACCAATAACATGGATATTGTGTATCTCTAGGAAAGATATGCATAATAATGCGTGTGCACGTTAAATATAGTAATTTATGCCTAATATTGTAGTTCATTAATTTCTACTCTAGCCGAATTTGTTAGTCTTAGGACCTGAGTTTAACTCCCGTGGGAGTGAATTTCATGCTAGGGTTAAAATAAAAAAAATCTTCTCACATATCCCACACCAAAGCACAGGTCTAAGATTCGGTCCGTGCGGCCCAGGTCGTTGGTCATGTCACACGGGCTACGATGCCGCCGTGTAAGGGTGGGGCAGAAATTCGAGGATTTTCTCGATGTACGTGAAAGATCTTCTCTATGCAAAATGCCTGGGGCCATCTTACCCCTGCAGGTTGAGGTTTTTTTTAAATCTGTATTGGATCACGGTTTACTATTGCCCATATTTTCATACAACTCAATTTGGAACATGGGGTGGGTCGTGCATTGTTGATTGACACCTTGGCTAGGTGAAGGTGAGCTGTATACGAGATATACAAATATCTGGGCAATCAAGGTAATAAAGGTGCATAACATTGACATGCATATATTGCGGTGCATTTTTTTCGCCCCTCATCATGGTTTATTGTTCATATCTGTATACAACTCATTTGCCATATATATATGCTAGCTGTAGTTAAAAAAATATAAAATGAATATATACGGTGCCAACTCATTTAGATACTGCTATAAGTTTCTTCCAAAAACGAGATGCATGTCAACTATACTATAAATCCACCTACCAATCCATTAGACCTTCACATTTCTGCAGGCAACATAATCCACCTACCAGCAGGGCTTTCAAACAAAGATGAGGATCAACCAGGTGCTGCTTCTAGGTGTCGTCCTCTTGGTGATCTCTTCATCAGGTGCTATTGAAAAGAGTTGCATGCTTCCCTACTTTCTTGATCTCGTAACTGAATTGGTTCCAATAATCCATTTAAATTATTTTAATCATGCTCATGTTGAAACTGGCAGACATGGTGTTGAGTGTGGCGTCGGATGGCGGCGCAGTAGTCCCTGAGGCATGCCTAATATTTTTCATTGACAACAAGATCCACGATCGCCCTACTTGTTACTCGAAATGCTTAGCGAAATTCAGAGATGGCAAGGTCTACGCCGAGATTGACCGTCTTAAGGGGTGTAAGTGTATAGATTGTACCCTTAGTAAGAGATAATGTAAGCGGCATTGTAACGTATGGGATAATAAGGACACTGATAAATCCCATTGTTTTGTTTGCTCGAGTTAGTTAGATGGCTATGAAGGTCTCACCCACGCACAGTGGTGTTAGTTCTTCATAAACCATGAAGTGGTTATCAAAATATTGGTCGTTCTGAATCTGGTTATTTTTAATCATTCACTTCCTGATGATGACAGGTCAGTCAATTTCTTTTGTTTCCTCCCCTTTGCTGTTCATATATGCTCCTCTTTGCTGATCCCCATGTTGTCTGCAAAACCCAAAACCAGTGTAAAATACAGGCCTGGAAACTTTTACAGGCCGAACCCAACAATGGTGCTTGGAAGCCCCACTAAGGCCGCGTTTGGAACGAAGGATTTTCACGGGAAAAACGAAGGAATCGCAAAACGGAGGAAGGAATGAAAGTGAAGCGTATGGAATGAAGGAAACGCCGATCCCTTTCCTCTGGAATGCATGGTAGGCCCTGGAAGGCTGGAACTCACGGGCGATGGATCTTGAAGCAGAAATCTTCGCAAATTGAACCATCTGTTCTCAGACCAGAAGAAACGAATGCGTAGGAGAAATCATTAAATCAAGCAAGCAAGCATCGGGCAACGGCGTGGAGGAAATCTTGGGAAATTAATATCCATGGCAACCAGGCTAGCACGCGGAGACATGGTGGTCGGTGGAGAAGGATAATGCGTGGATAAGAACGATGGTGTGCCGATGGTAGAAAAGGTGGACATGTGGCCATCGGCCCCACATGTAAGTGTCACTCAATGAAACCGGTATTGGACCGTTACAGCTGGGGAGAAAAACACTCGCCAGGCCACGCTTTATTTTTTTTGACGACTATCGGGCTGGAGCCCTTCGCTCCATGTCACTTCGCGAGATCCAACGACTAGCGGGCTAACGAACGACATGGCATGATAAACTCTAGAGATGATTTAAATGGTGCTTCTTCCAATTGAGTACAGAGCTCCGGCTTGATTGGTGAAATATACGGCGTGAAAGTTTTCTTAGTATTAACTTGTGAAGTTCAATATTTGTTAGTTACACCTCCACTAGTAGCGAATAAAGATTTGAGTTACTTGTTGCTCTTCCGTGTTGGTGTCTAGGTGAAGATCTCCTCGGTGAAGTATGGTTATAGAATGTGAAAGGATCTCTAGCCTAGATTTGATTTCTCGTGAGAGCGAATTAAATAGGCTCGGAATAAAAAAAAAAAGGTAAACAAGTAATATTACACTATTTTGGTATGTTTGGATTTGGACTGATAGGCCGATTGATGGCTAAAATTTCTGGGTGGGATTTAAGACCTGTGGATGGAAAGAAGCAGCGCTCGCTATTCGAAATTAGGCTGTGGGACTGATAGGTATAAAAATTTAGCCCGTGAAAAAAGTTTAGAATTTTTGGAAGAACCATTTTCTAGCAAGTACTTATGACCCTCTGTAAAACTAAACTTTGGTACCGTACCCCTGCAAGCCGTGGATCCTCTGTGAAGGATATGGTGAGTCTAATTTAGGTAAGAATTGTTTTCAATTATTTCACTCTTTATTAGATAGGTCGATAGGTGGATACATGGATAAATAGATAGATGGATAGAATACTATGTGTTGTAGGCATGACCACAATGTGTACTATGTTTTGTAAAGTAACCAAGCAGCAGAATCATATATGCAATCACACAATTAACTCTCAGGATCGGAGCAAGCGCTCGTCTCACTTCTCAGATGATTGGATATCCTGCTGTGCACGAAAGTAAAGTTGATGCCCGCGGATCTTGCCGCTCCCGGGAAGGTCGTCACTCCTAACAGCTCCTTGCTCATGTCCAATGCAGCCACCCATGCCTTGTCATCCGTACGGTGGATCATGGTTGTGAAGTAAACGATGTCAGCATCGTCGTCTTGCAGGCCGAGGACGGGTTGGCATACGTCAAAATTCCTCTTGAAATCCAGGTTGTTCGGGACCTTGAGACCCGTGGAGGAATTCCTGATGCCGGTGTCCTGGCGCCAACTGATGTCATCATCGCCCGGTGATGATTAACAAGCAGTAGCCGGCCTGCTCCGTGTAGCAGCCATCCATCCAGCAATGGAACAGCTACGCCCCAAGTACCCACACCGCCTCCGAAAAGGCTGCAGCTCGACGTACTTGAGGCGATCTCCGACGAGGGCGATGTCCCGGCAGAGGCGTGCATCGCCCTGGAGCGATTTGTTCCCGTGGAGAGGCTCCGGCAACGTGACATAGCGGAGCAGGGGCATGGGCTTTCCCTTCATTCGCCGCGGAGCCTCGCCTTCCACTTTGAGCACGTCCTCGCCTTCCACTTTGCGCACGTCACAGAGGAGGATGCCCCGCCCACAGGTCGACGAACGCCATGGTGCCAGCATCCCCTCCTATCGCCATCACCTTGCAGTTTATATGGCAAAAGCTCCTGCCCCCGTGCTGCCGCCGCGGCCGCGGCTTGTTCAGCGACACGTTGTGGGTTGTCCAGCACCCCCGCTTCGAGTCGTAGAGAAAGAGGTCGAACTGCCCGGCTGGTTGCACAAAGCATGTTCGACGCAGTACGGCGACAATGTATTCTTCACCACCCGTGTGGCCGTCGTGGTAGGACAGGAGGCCGGCATTGGGGCCGTTGAAGACAAGAGGGGGCAGCGGGAGGTGCGTAAGCGACGGCCCCTCCGACCCGCCCGCCCGGTAGACGTAGTAGTCGAAGTTCTTGATGTCGTCCCCTTTGCGGCCGACCGAGACGGGCGGAGCAGGACGAGCTCGCCCTCCGCGGCGAGGACGATCGGCTCCACGTTGATCTCCGCGGCGTCCGGGCTGTGGACGCACACGTAGGAGACGCGCGGCGGGCGGCGGACGCAGAAGGTGGCCTGGATCCGTTTGCCGTCGCAGGTCTCGGAGAGGGCGGTGGTGGCGTTGCGGCGCTCGGCGACGTAGGCCTGCCGCTCGAGGAGCACCCATGGGAGCTTCTCTCGCGCCGCGGTGGCGTCGGCGGCGGAGAGAGCGGGAGGGTCGAGCGAGGAGGGGTGGAGGCCCGGGATCTGCATGATCAGACGATCCGGATCTTGTCTGCTTGATGGATCAGGGATCACGGATGTATATGTATGCGGAGGTTGAGGAGGAGGACTGTTTCCGACTTGAAGTAGGCCTGACAGCTCGTCCGAAACTCCACGGGCTCTGGACTACGAGAGCGCCAGGCAGATTTTTCTGCGCCGTGGGCCGTGGCCCTCTCCGTTGCGTCCATGGGCCACTGATCTGTGCGAACAACAAATTCGGGCCAAAAATCTGGTGTCTGAAGAAAGAAGGGAAAAGTTCAAAGGTGGTTTTGTATTTCTTTTAAAAATTTAAAAAATTCTAATTACATCTAAAAAAATTATAATAAATCTATTTTAAATCAAAAAAATATGAAACTAGTATCAATTTTTTTTAAAAAATGTAACCTCTCTATTATTGCTCTATTTAAAATTTATTTATTTAAAAATAATAGACATAACTACAAGCAAACAAATACCATGAATATAAAAAAATTGGATCCGAATAACCGACAAGTAGAGTGTCAATACATAGGTTACATTTTTAGAAAATTTTTGATACCCATTTTGTATTTTTTTAAATGAATTACTTATAAATTTTTTAGTTTAAAATTGTATATTTTTAATTTTCACAAAATAAAAAATTACCTTTGAAACCACCCAAAGGGCTAAATTTGCACGATTTCGATAGTTGGATGGTGTAAATCACCCGGTTTTATAGTTAAAGGTCGATAGTTCGCGGGTGTAAATCGATCGTTTTCGGAGAAAGAATAATCCTCATGGGCCACACGATTTGATGAATCAAGGCTGAGGTTGGCTCAAACATGCTGCAGTGGGCCAAATCGCTCTGAAGTGTGTATGCTAGGGGCAGCAGGTGGAAATATGCTCGGCAAGTACATTGCTACATGTAAACGGTTTCATAGGTCGTCTTATGCAGTTTTATGTAGAATTTTTGATGATCTGGAGGAGAGAGGGTGGAGAGAGAACGAGGCGGTTGCTTCGCGAAACAACCGCCTCCTCATGAGCTAAAATTAAGGACTACAAAACTACTTACTAACTATTGTATGAGTTGTTGTCATGCCACTCATAATATTTTATTTTTTTATTCTACAAATTAAGAAATATAGCATTATTACGAGATAATAACAAAAATAACTAATTGTAGAGGTCGTCTATTAAATCATATGAAAATTAAGACTGTCTATCGGACGTCACAAATGTACTTGCCCTAATGCTAGTCGATGTCGTGGGGCTGCGTGTAACTTCAGAGTGAGACGGCAGTCACTGTGACGTGAACGAAGTGGTTTCTGGAGCTTTCGACCTGATTTGTCAACTTTACTTTGTACGCATACTATTCTATTTCTGGTTGTCCTTCACATGTGTTTTCTAGCTGGGCTCTATTTTTGCATGATGTCTTGTTTATCATAAATCTGCTACGTATTATAATAGTCACTAGATTAATGGTTCACCGTACCAGAGGGCACTTGCAGAGATATGCTGCTATAATATTAGTATTTGCATTATATTTTATAGCATCCATACTGGTCATTTAGGGATTGTTAGACTCCATTTGTATATATAGATTTCTGCTCAAAAAACTTGAAAAAAAAAATCCATATATAGGTATCCAATGCAACTATACATCAATGGCAAGATGCATGGCTTGCTTACTGAAGAGAAATACCATCAGTTTTGTTAATTCAGTACGTATATACCACCATCAGCTTTTTTTCATCTTATTATTTCTGAAATCTTACTAGAGATCATCCTGATGGGTGGTGTTTCTGTTCACCTAACATGCAGGAGTTTGAAGTGCCCACTGACCAGCTTGACGAAAGTGAGCTATCCAGCATTAGGGAAGAACTTGCCGCCTTCTTATTGTCCCAAGTCATCAACAACAAGGGAGACTTCCATTGTGCCGATCTATCTTCTCTGGACTAGCTAGTGCACTAAGTTTTGCCTTTGTGAACCTGTCTATTTCTGAAACTGTGTGACACTAGTTTGTGAACCTGTTTGTGAATCTGTATTGTTTCTGAATATGAATGGCAGAGCTCCTGCCATCTTTCAGAAGAAGAAAAACATCTATTTCTTGAAGAAAAAAGGATGTATTTGAAGAAAAAAAAGGATGTATTTAGAGAAAAAGAAAAGAAACATTTATCGTATTTTAGGCATATCTCTATAATAGATAGATTAGATTGTATCTGGATCCTACCATATTTGTAGTAGAGGCTCCTTACCCTACAAGTTATGTACCCCTATATATACCGGCCTAGGCCTCAATGCAATACAAGCAATCACATTATATACAATCTATCTCTCTACATGGTATCACGAGTTCAAGTTACAATCCTCCGCGACAAACCCACCGCTAGAAGAACTAGCATATGCACCGGGCAAAAGACGTGGTCAGTACCGGTCGAGCTGACAGGTCCGCACACGCGCATCATTGGCATCATTGCAAGTCACAAGTCATGCAAATTTTTCGCGCATAAATGCGCGTGTGCGGTCATGAGGAGTCGAACCCACGACCTCCAACATCGCATGTAGCTTTCTTACCATCCCACCTATGCACCACATATGATTGAGTGCGAGATACTTTCCTTTCGAAGCAACTCGTGGAGGACCATTTAGTACCCCGGTACTAAATGGACGCACTATTTTAGTATCAGACCAAAATACCATTCGGTACTAAAAGGTAACATTTAGTACCGGATGATATTTTAACCCGGTATTAAAATAGCTTCGGAGGGCTTTCAAATTTGAATCCAATACTAAAATAGCTTCGTGCTAGTTCAGTACCGGACCAATGCGGGATGAAAGGTCTTTTTTCTAGCAATGAGCCTAGCCGCCGCTCGCTTCAGCACCGCTCGCACCTGGGGAGATTGATCTCCATGGGGGCAGCGCCCTTGTTTAGGCGGCGAGTCCTATTGATTCGTCGCCCTCATCGCGTCGTGAAGCAGTAGATCGGACCTACCTCTTCCCGTGGCCTATCCGATCCATGGTGGAGGGGCGCGGCCTTCCTGCACCAGGCCGTCATCGAAATCTGCAGCCACCACGGTTGGGGCACACGCCGCACCCTGCTGCTCTGTGCTGCCGTGGCGGCGGTAGTATGCTCCATGTCGGCTAGGCTGCAGATCGGGCACCGCCGTCGGTTGGACCCTAGGATCCGCTTGGCGTCGGGAAGGGGCTGCACCGTCCGTCATCCGTGGAGGAACATCAGGATGCCCCACGCGTCTCTGCCCTCTCTGTCTCCATCGTTGACCATGGGTGAATGAGAGAGCAGGGTGGGTCCAATGCTATGGACACCAGAAATTTCACCACGGATGTCCACTTTTGCTGCTGTTTTTTTTTCTTTATCCGTTCTAAAATCGGTTTGCATCGCCCACCGCCCGTCGATCTCCTGCGCCTCTACTTCGACATCGTCACCGGCCGTTCTTCTTCAACACCCGTGTGGCTCGGCCTGCCGTGCGGTGTGCGTAGGGATGCCCCTCCCGCGGCGCCATCAGGCCACCTTCGCGTACACAGTCTCTACGCTGGTCGTCCCCAACAGTGCTGCCACCCCCTTCGATCTGTGCGGTATCGTCGTCCGTCGTCTCGTACGTGCCTCCTTGGTCTGATCAGCCAATCCGTGCACGGTTGCGGTACGTGCGGATTTGGGACGGTTGTCCTAAGTACGCGTGCACCTCCACCGACACGAGGGTTGCGGCTGCATCACCTCTTCGGGCAGTAGCGCCGCCCTCCCTGGTCCTCCTCGCCGTTTGAAGCGCCCCCGTTTGTACAGGGACTAAATGTGATACAAATACCAGTCCCAGGAAGGCTGGTACATACATTTATTACATCTGATGATTCAGTCTCGATACAAATCTCTCGGTAAAGGCCGAGTGATCCAAAGCCAAACAAGATACAACCAAATCAAACTAAAGGTGCCGGATACGACTACTATTATCCACATGCAGCACTCAAGGCTGCATGGCAGAGGAATCATCCTTAATAGCCCAACACCACAGGTAAGTTGGGTGCAGACGCGACGAAGTACTCGAAATCTTCACCGGCGATGAAGCCCGGATCTTCCTCTGTAATAGCAACAAGGGTGAGTACAAACGTAATCAGCAAATCCAACCCCGCCCTACGGAGGGGAATAAAAGAATACATGCATAGCGATAATTCAAGGAAAAGGTTGAGGTTTGCTTTGCATAAAGCCAGTTTTATACACATGCAGGGTTTATCTAGTAACTTGATTTTTGTAAAACAAGTTTTTGCCATAATGATGGTAATTATGAAAGAGTAGGGTGATCCTACACAAAAGATTCAAATTTTAAGTGTTACTGGACACCCCGTCCACATCAGCATACGACACACGCGCTGGCATTTCCAAAATCCAACACACTTTACTCACACCAAAGGAGTTTACCCCATTCCCAAAACTAGTCAAAGTGACCAAGTCATAACTCGTCCAAGACCGCGGACATGGCTATTCGAATAGATTTTAACTCTGTAGAGGTGTACACTTTGCCCACAAGTAGGGTACCGCAACATGATCACCTTAGTGTCAGCGCGGATCCATCAAAGCCATTACCCACCATAGCATCATCCTGATTTGTCATCACAAGAGCAAACTAAGAGGTTTCTGACCTTCCAACGAGACCTACAACCGGGCCACGAATAAGCCTGCACTTGCTTATGCCTGCTCCTTAGCCTCTTGTTGCGCATCCGCCTACGGATGACTAACCGGTTAGCTAGTGGGATTTAGACTAAGCCCTTGCCACACACAAGGGTCGAGTGGTTGTACGATGAATTGGGTTATGCAAGATGACACATCAACTCGGTCCTTAAACAAGACAAAGCGGATATCTTCCATACTCAGCCACAAAGGCACGAGCCAAACTCCCAGGCATCCCACACAAGGAACCCTGATCCGCCCCATCTCCTTGCACTCACCAACACTTGGTTGTTCATAACACTTTCCAAAATCCCGACCCATCTGTATACCAACAACACACTCAACACATTTTATTTTTGAAACCAATTGCATTTGTAAAATGAGTAGTAAAAATGTTGAATAAGAGATCCTAAGCATTTAGCTATTATCGAGGTGATCGCATAAACAGAGCTCATCATATCTAGCGATAAATCCTAGGTTCTGTATCATCAGCGATGTAATGACAAACAAGGGGTGGCTATCCAACTAGGTTTATAACTAAACCAAGCAGTAAAATAATTTAAGCATTTATTTATATATAACTATCGTTGTCAAGATTAGCGGATCAAGACCTAGACTAGTAAATTTCTTTTATGCGCGTACGGCTCCAGATGGTTGCGCGGGTGACACGGGATTTAGACTGGTTCGGGCAGGAATAAGCCCTAAGTCCAGTATGGGGAGCTGCTCGTGTTGCCCACGTGGGGTCTGTAGTAGGGGTTACAGAAGGGCGAGAGAGGGAACCGGTCCCAAGTCTCTTGGGTGTGCACTGAAGCTCTAATGGTAGGAGTGTGTTCTTCTCTCCGGGGAAGAAGGAGTCCCTGCGAGAGAGAGAGAGCGTGTGTTGAGTGTGTGTGTCTCAGAGTCTAAATTTTCTCCCTCCCGTCTCTCGGCCCCCGGCCTTTCCTTTATAGTACAAGAGGGGCGACCGAGTTACAGGTGAGACGGGCGAAGGGAGGGGGAGAGAGAGAGAGAGAGAGAGAGAGAGAGAGAGAAAGCGCAGAGTCCAAGAGGAAGATTCGAGCCCCCTGGACGCCATGGCCGGCTTCAGCTTTCGGCTTTGTCAGACGGCTTCCTCCGATCTTGTCGCTGATCTCCTCGGGGGCCAGTGCCGGCGGGCGTGCGTGATGATGGCGTTGGTCGTGGCCTCCGTCCCGTCGCGGCAGAGGGCTGCCCCTGTTATCCTGCTGCTGATAGCCTGCGCGGCGCGGGCGTCCCGTCCCTGTCGCCGGATTTGCGGGGCGCGAGGACGGTCAGGCGTGCGCGAGGACAGTCAGGCGCGCTCCTGTGCCAGGCAATGCAGGTCATGAGTGCCTGGTGGCGAATCAGGGAAAATCGTGCCACGGTGGCGTGTGCTGCACGATCTCGTGTGGGTAGTTGTGACCGGTCATGTCAAGGGTGCGGGCGCCTTTCTGCGCACCAGAGCTGCGGTGCATTTATGGCAAGGCCGGCCGGGGGCCCACGAGACCCGCGCTCGCATCTTCCGGCCTGCGCCCGAGGCTGACACTCGCCTGGCGGGCCCGGGTGAGTCCGACCCTCTACGCCCCGGGTCGGGCGAGGCGGACCCTTGTGGCGAGGGGTTGGGCGAGGCGGAGCCCGGCCGCCGGGGGGGTCGGGAGCATCCGACCCCGAAGGGCTTGGTCGGGCGAAGCGGAGCGCTTCCCTCCCACATTGGGCTGACGGCGGTCGCTGTCGCCGCAGGTGGGCCCGGGCCTCCATGGTCGTCGCTGTGATGGTCATTAGGAGATCGTTCACATTTCCCCCTGGCAGTAGCCCCCGAACCTGTGGTGGAGCGGGGACGCTCCTCCAGAGGCTGTTATCGTCGTTCCTCGGGAATTTTTGCTCGTCGTGCGAGCTGCAGTTGACCAGGGACGAGAAGCACTGTCTGTTTCGGCTTGGCTGAGGAAGTTGACTAGACGGGAAGCCCTGTGATTGTCTTGACATGAGGGGATTCTTGCCATTCCGGAGGACGCCCTCCATCTGGAGGCCTTAGGTTGTGACCATCCGTGTGGTCACTAGTTGCCAAGCTAGCCCCCGAGCCCCCGTGCGTTGCAGGAGACCGGTCGGGAGGCCAGGTCGACTTTTGAACGTTACCCCTCAAGCGTCCGTTCGCTCGGACGGAGGGGGTGAGCCGTGCCACGCTATCCTCGTTGGACGAACCGTGGTGCTCGTTGAGCTGCAAATGGGTCAATTCGAGTGGGGTCCCGGTCCCCGTTCGGGGGGGGGGGGGGGGTCCGGCTTGGGCCAAGCTGGTGGCGTACCCCAGATTCCGGCCGGCCAGTTCATATAGTTCCCGAGTCCATTCGATCGGATCCGGTGGCTCGTTGCCTTTCGTCGGAGAAAAACCATGAACTTTGATGCCGGTCGGACTCGAATGTGAGGTCGGGACGCCCTAGGCAGTCGGGTGCCCGGGTGACGGCTGCTAGCGGACCCGTCCCTTCTCACCCCTCGCTCAGGGTCATCCTGGGGCGGCTGTCGAACCCACGGTGGGCCAGCCTTCGAACCCCTGGATTGTAACGGGCCGTAGGGGCGTGTTCAGCCCCGTATCCCTTTTTACCTTTCTGTTGAGCCTTGGGCCGGGTGCGGAGGAGATCGTGCGCGCATACTTCTCGGGAGACGAAGTGGCGGTAGGTGCTGACCCACGAAATGAGGGAGTAGTGGACGTTTCCTGCAGGGTCGTGCGCATAACTCCCGAGAAATGGGGGCGGGCGTGACGAGGCGTACCTGGCGGCACATTAACTGCGACGGGAGCATCTGTTCCGCTTCCCACGCGTCCTCCTATAAGATGAGGGTCCGCCTCGCCGGTTCTGCCCGCATTCTGCTCCTAAGTCCTTTCGCTTTCCCCTGCGTCCTTTGGTTTCTCGCGCGCGCCGCTCGTTTTCCTCCGCCTACCACCTTAGTCCTCTCGCTTTCCTCTGTCCGACGCTCCAGTCCGTCTCGCCTTCCGCCGTCGAACTTTCCTTCCTCTCGCGATGGCAACTTGGGAGCGCTCCAGCTTTGGCACCTCGCGCGCCGACGGCCTCATGAGGAAGGGACTCCTTTGCGAGAGGACCGAGAGGGGCGAGTGGCGGTTCCCCGGAGCGGAAGAGGTGCCGAGTCCGCCTGCCAGCTACATCGTGTCATTCGCCCACTTCCACGAGAGGGGGTTCGCGACACCGCCAAGCCTCTTCTTCCGCGGGTTGCTGCCCCATTACGTGCTCCAGCTGCAGCACCTCAACCCCAACGGAATCCAACACATCGCGGCGTTCGTCGCGCTGTGCGAGGGATTCCTGGGCATCGAGCCCAACTTCTCGTTGTGGAAGTACTTCTTCACGGTCAGCCTGTACCAGAAGACCGAGAAGAGGGGAGGCCAGCAGCGGACGATCCCGGTGTCGATTGGGTGCGCCGGGATCCACCTTCGCCACACCCGCGCCAAGGAGTACATGGCGTTGAAGACCGCGGCGTCCCACAAGGGGTGGCATCAGCAGTGGTTCTATGTGAAGAACTACTCTGAGTCCCCCTAGCCGGAATTCACCGGCCGCGTCATCGAGGCGGCGCCGGAGGTGTGGTCGTACGGCCCGGTGGAGAAGGAGAAGAAACGGATCTCCGGCCTGCTCCAAGCCATCGAGTACCTGAAAGGGAAGAGGCTCACCGGTGCCGGAGTTATCGGGGCGTACCACTCTCGGAGGGTGGCGCCGCTGATGCTCCGGGTCCGGTCGCTTGCCAAGATTGCTCCTGGCGCACCGACCGAGGGCACCGTCCTTGCGGCGGGTGCGCTCCCCGCCTCCGAGATCCGGCAGCGCATCTGGGAGGCGTTGGAAGACAAGGACGTCGTCTTCCAGGTGCCCGGCCACCCTCCGATGCGGCCAGACAGGGATTTCGTCGACCTGGTGAGGATTTTGTACGCCCGTTACCTTTTCTTGCGTTTCTTGATTCGCTGCTTTGACGCGGAGCTTTTGTGCCTGCAGGGCCAGATGACAAATGTCATCGGCACGCGTCCGCCAGTTCCGGAGGACGTCGAGCGGGGGCAGCGGAACCGCCTCCTTGCCGAGAGACAGAAGCAGCGCAAGGACAAGGTGAAGGCGAAGAAGCAGAAGAGGGCTGCCAGGGAGTTCCAACGGCAGCGAAGAGGTCCGATCATATCAGACGATGACGACGATGATGACGACGACGAGGAGGAGGAGGATGAAGAGGAAGAAGAGGAGGAGGAGGAAGAGGAGGAGGAGCTCATCCCGGCCCCTCGGCCGGGCGCGCTCGTTATCCGGGAGCAGCGCTCCCAAGCGGCCGCGGGGGACAGACCGAGCGGCCCACCCGCCCGGGACCCGACCCCTCGGGGTTCTGGGGCCGCGCCCGAAGGGCCGGCGCGGGGCGCGCCTCGGGAGTCGATGGGGCCGACCCCGTCCCTCTGCCCATGACCCAGGAACAGAGGAGCAGTGTCAAGCGACCGCTGCCAGATGCTCCGGGGTCGGCCTCGGACTCGAAGGCGAAGCGCGCCCGCCGTCCTTGCGCCGATGTAGTGTAAGTGGAAAATCCTCGCGCGTCTCTTTCCTTTCCCGACATCAAGTTGTTTTTGTTGATGTCGTTTGTTGTCTTGCAGCTCCGCTCCCCGAAGCCGTACCCCGCTGGTGGCGCCGAGGAAGGTGCTGCGGGCGTCGTCCACCTCCGCGGGGCGGGCCGCGACCCCGCCGGCGGCAAGATGTGGCGTCGCTGGGGAGGCCGCGGAGCCTACCGCTGGGGTGGCTCCTGCGGCGGCAACCGGCGGGGAGGTGCCGCGGCCGGGCACGAGACAGGGTCCGACCCCTGCTCCGCCCTCCGCCTCCTCGGCGGACCCCGCGGGATGGAGGACTGCCCCCGGGGGCCCTCGGATTGAGGAGGTGATCGACCTCGATGACGAGGCGGAGGAGGAGCATGTTGCTCCGATGGCAGCGTGGCTACGACGGGAACGGCAGCGGCAGAGGAGGCGAGGACGCTCGCCCCGGCGGCTGCAGCGGAGGCGTCGGCGGCAGCGCTGGGAACATCCGCCCGGGACGCCGTGGCGGGGGCGACGACGGCGGCGGAAGCGGAGGCGCCTGCTCCGGCGGCCGCAACGGGGGCGGGGACGCCTGCTTCGGTGATCGCGGCGGAGGCCATGGCGAGGGCGGGCGAATCGGGACGCGCGTCGGCGCCGACGGCGGCGCGGCGACCTCGACAGGGACAGTGGCACACGCGGCGGAACCGTCATCGAGGCCGGCGGTGACGGTGCTTGCTCCTGCGGCGGCGTCGGGGATAGAGGAGCCGGGAGCGGCCGGAGCGGCCTCTGCCCCTGCTTCGGTCCGTCCCGTTCCTGAGGCATGGAGTGGGGCTAGGACCACCCTGCGCTGGACGTCTGGTGACGACCCGCTGGGGCCCCTGCTCACGCTGGATGACGCCGGGGAGTGGGAGAAGTGGCGGATGGTGTAGGGCGAGCTCGACAGCGCCCGTGCTGCCCTGTCTTCTTTGATAGGGAGGTTGGACGGCGTCGTCGGTCCCGTTGGTCAGGTACGACGTTCTTCCTGGTGATTATTTTCCTTCCGCCGCTCTATTACTGAATGTAGATTGCTTTGCAGGCCCTCCAGGAGTGCAGCCGGGGGAAGTCCGACTTCCTTCGGCTCGGGCAGGAGCGCTTCTCCGCGGAGAGGCAGCGGTCCGAGGGGTTGGCCGCGGAGGTTGCCGCCGCCCAGCAAGTCATCGACGACCTGCGAAGGCGCGAGCAGGCGGCGCGGGATGAGCTCCAGGCCGCCGTCGAGCAAGCTCTCCTTGACCGTGTGGACTTTCAGGCCGCTGTCGAGAAGGCCCGTCTTGATGCCGCGGAGCTCGTTCGGGTGAAGGAGGAGCATGAAGCCCTTTAGAAGACCGTCGAGCGCATCCGCCACGAGCGGCAGAAGGCTTGGCAGGACCGGGACCTCGAGGCGACCCGGAGGGTCGAGGCCGAGAAGATGGTGGCCGATCTCGGGACGGAGGTTGGTCAGCTTCAGACCGCCGTGACCCAGGGGCTTGAACAAGAGTGTGAGCTGAGGGCTCAGTCCGAGGGTAAGGCTCTTCTTGTCTTTCTGCTTTTGTGGTGTTGAGATGGTTTCTGATTTGGCGGGTTTTTCTAGACAGGTCTTGCAGATGAAGTTGACCGGCTGAGGGAGGTCCTCGACGCGGAGCGCGTCGAGCACAACAGCCTGCGGGACGCGGTCCGTGTCGTCCGCGACGGCCTCGGCGTGGTCCAGGGGAAGGGATGAGCTCGCTAGCGACTCGTTCCCTCGTGGTGTACCGGCGGGCCCGCGAGATCGCCCGGGAGGCGCTTCACGTTGGCGTGAAGCGGGCCTTCGGCGTCTTTGGCTCCCATTACGCCGGCCTCAACTTCGTCGTGATGAGCGGGGGATATGCCCCCGGGTACTTCGAGGCCGAGCTGGTCGAGATCGATGCGTCGGTGCTCGACCCAGCGGAGACCTTGGCGAAGCTCCTGGAGGATGAGGCCGTCCCGCCGGAAAACCCATGAACGGGCTAGCTGCATCGGGCTCAGATGCCCCAGCGTGTAAATACGTTAGTTAATTTTGAACTTATTTTTGCAATGGCCGCAGGGGCCTTTTCTGTAATTTATCGAAAGACACTTTCAATCTCTTTCCTTATCTTTTAGGTTTGGAAAGTCTAGAGTACGGGTCGGACGCGTCAGTAAGCGCTGATGAGCGATAGCACCATAGCCGCTGGGGCGTAGGTTTTTTCGCAGTCCGATCAGTCTTGCCTAGGCATCGTTTGCGCACTCTCCCCTTTTCACGCCCAAACGTTTAGGAAGGGAGTCGGCTCAGAGAAAAGCTGTTTTGAGAAGACCTCGGGTGACTTGGGCCAGAGCCTCTGATAGCCCCCGAGGGATATGCGACCATGAGGTAGGGTCAGGGTCGGATATCCCTGAGCTCGTGATGAGACTCAAATGAGGTCGACTCAAAATTGCCTTTCTCCGTGGACTAGAAAATTACAGAAATGTGCGTGTTCAAACTTGAAAACAGAATTTAAGGGTAGAAGCGTCTTAGTTGTTCTATGTTCCAAGCATTGCCGAAGATCTACCCGTCGGGGGTCGCCAGCTTGTACGTGCCTGGCCGCAGCACTCGGGCGACGATGAATGACCTTCCCATGGAGGGGTCAGCTTGTGCCGACCCCTGTTGTCCTGGACGAGGCGAAGCACCAGGTCGCCGATGTTGAAGGCTCGACCTTGCACCTTGCGACTGTGGTGTCGTCGTAAGGCCCGCTGGTACTTGGCCGAGTGCAGCAGGGCCACATCGCGCGCTTTATCGAGCTGGTCTTGTGCGTCTTCGAGTGAAGCCTGGTTCCCTTGTTCGTCATACGCCTTGACCCTCGGCGATCCATACTCCAGGTCGGTGGGGAGGATTGCCTCAGACCCGTAGACCATGAAGAATGGTATGAAGCCCGTCGCCCTGCTGGGGGTCGTCCTTAGACTCCATAGGACCGCGGGGAGCTCCGCGACCCACCGGCCGCCGAACTTTTTGAGGCGGTCGAAGATCCGTGGCTTGAGACCCTGGAGTATCATGCCGTTGGCTCGTTCAACCTGCCCATTCATGCGGGGGTGCGCCACGGCCGACCAGTCCACTCGGATGTGGTGGTCGTCGCAGAACCGGAGGAATTTCTTCCCGGTGAACTGCGTGTCGTTGTCCGTGATGATGGAGTTGGGGATTCCAAAGCGATGGATGATGTCGGTAAAGAACCGCGCCGCTTGCTTGGATGTGATCTGCGCGACCGGTTGTGCCTCGATCCACTTAGAGAACTTGTCGATGGCGACAAGCAAGTGGGTGAAGCCCCCGGGCGCTTTCTTGAAAGGCCCGATAAGGTCCAGTCCCTAGACCGCAATGGGCCATGTGATGGGAATGGTCTGGAGCGCCTGTGCGGGCAGATGAGTTTGGCGCGCGAAAAATTGGCACCCTTCGCAGGTGCGGACCACGTGGGTGGCATCGGCGACCGCCGTCGGCCAGTAGAAGCCCTGCCGGAAGGCGTTTCCGACGAGGGTTCTTGGCGCGGCGTGATGGCCGCAGGCTCCTGCGTGGATGTCCTAAATCAGCACCTTTCCTTGCTCGATTGGGATCCAGCGCTTGACGATGTCGGTGTGGCTCCGCTTGTTGAGCTCCTGGTCGATGATGATGAAGGATTTGGCGCGGCGCGCAATCCTACATGCCTCCGTCTTGTCCGTCGTCTCGCGGATGAGGTAGTTGAGGTACGGGACTCTCCAGTCGGGCGGGGGGTTGGGCCCCGCAACTGGGTCCGCGTCAATCTCCATGATCTCAGGGTAGGAGGGGTCGGCCTCCAAGCCAGGTCAGGCGGAGCATTGGCTACTTCGCCTGGGTCGGCGCCCGAGCCCGGGACAGGTGGCGCGTTGCCGACCTCTCCCGGGCTGAAGCTTGAGTCCGGGGCAGATGGCACGTCGCCGACCTTTCCCGGTTCCCGGTAACGGATCGAGGGCTCGAACTGGTCGCTGATGAAGACGCCGTTGGGTACGGGCTTTCGGCCGGATGCCGCCTTTGCCAGTTCGTCAGCCGCCTCGTTGAAACATCTTGCGACGTGGTTGAGCTCTAGTCCGTCGAACTTGTCCTCGAGCTTGCAGACCTCGTTGCAGTAAGCTGCCATCTTGGGGTCGTGGCAGCTCCACTTCTTCATGACTTGTTCGACGACTAGCTGGGAGTCGCCTCAGACATCCAGCCATCGGATGCCCAGCTCGATGGCAATGCGAATCCCGTTGAGGAGAGCCTCATACTCGGCGACATTATTAGATGCAGGAAAATGGAGGCGGATCATGTACCTCATGCGGACGCCGAGAGGGGAGATGAAGACTAGGCCCGCTCCAGCGCGAGCCTTCATCAACGACCCGTCGAAGTGCATCGTCCAGTACTCCTGCTTCTCCGGCGCCGATGGCGTCTGGATCTCTGTCCACTCTGGTACGAAATCGGCGAGTACCTGGGATTTGATGGCGGTGCGGGGGGCATAGGTCATGCCCTGGTCCATGAGCTCGAGCGCCCACTTCGCGATCCGTCCCGTGGCGTCCTGGTTCCGGACCACCTCACCGAGGGGGAACGACGAAACGACCGTCACCGGGTGGGAGGTGAAGTAATGGCGCAGCTTCCTCTTCGTGATGAGGACAGCGTAGATGAGCTTCTGGATCTGCGGGTATCGCGCCTTGGACTCGGACAAGACCTCGCTGACGAAGTAGACTGGGCGTTGTACCTTGAGGGTGTGTCCCTCCTCCTCTCGCTCTACCACCAGAGCTGCGCTGACCACCTGGGTGGTCGCTGCGATGTAAAGCAGGAGGGGTTCCTCGTCGGTTGGTGGGACTAGGACCGGGGCTTTCGTCAGGAGGTCCTTGAGCCGGTCAAGTGCCTCCTGGGCCTCGGTGGTCCACTCGAAGCGGTCGGTCTTCTTCAAGAGTCGATAGAGGGGGAGCCCCCGTTCGCCGAGGCGCGAGATGAAGCGACTCAGGGCCGCCAGGCATCCCGTGACACGCTGGACTCCCTTTATGTTTCGAATCAGCCCCATGTCGCTGATGGCCGCTATCTTCTCCGGATTGGCTTCGATGCCGCGCACGGAGACGACGAAACCCAGCAGCATACCCCTTGGAACCCTGAAAACGCACTTCTCAGGGTTGAGCTTGATGCGCTTGTCTCTCAGCCTTTCAAAGGCTAGTTCGAGGTCGGGGATGAGCTGGCCGCCCTTCTTGGACTTGACTACGATGTCGTCGACGTAAGCCTCAATGGTCCGCCCGATGAGGTCCCCGAAACACTTGAGCATACATCGCTGGAATGTAGCCCCCACATTTTTGAGGCTGAACGGCATCTTAACGTAGCCATAGGGGCCGAAAGGGGTGATGAAAGAGGTCGCGAGCTGGTCGGACTCTTTCATCGCGATTTGATGGTAGCCGGAATACGCGTCAAGGAAGCTGAGGGTTTCGCACCCGGCGGTCGAGTCGACTATCTGGTTAATGTGCGGCAAAGGAAACGGATCCTTTGGGCACGCCTTGTTGAGACCGGTATAGTCAACACACATTCGCCATTTCCCATTCTTTTTTCGTACAAGAACGGGATTAGCCAGCCACTCGGGGTGATACACTTCCTTGATGAACCCGGCCGCCAAAAGCTTCTGGAGCTCCTCGCCGATGGCCTTGCGCCTCTCCTCGTCGAAGCGGCGCAGGCCTTGCTTTACTGGCTTGGAGCCGGCCTTGATGTTCAAAGAATGCTCGGCGACTTCCCTCGGAATGCCGGGCATATCCGAGGGTTTCCACGCGAAGACATCGATGTTCGCGCGGAGGAAGTCGACGAACGCGCTTTCCTATTTGGGAGACAGCCTAGCGCTGATCCGAACGGTCTGGCCGTCGGAACCGCTAGGGTTGAGGGGGACCTCCTTGATGCCTTCAGTGGCCTCGAAGGAGGTGGGCGACTGCTTGGAGTCGGGCCGACCCTCGGCGCTCTCCGCGAGCTGAGCCGCCGGGTCCTCCGCGATGGTGATGGCCGCAGTGTACTCGCAGCATTCTACATCACCTCATACGCCTTCTGGAAAGACGTGCCGACGGTGATGACCCCGTTGGGCCCCGGCAGCTTGAGCTTGAGGTAGGTGTAGTTGGGGATGGCCATGAACTTGGCGTAGCTCGGCCGCCCCAAGATGGCCTGGTAGGTTCCACGGAAGCCCACCACCTCGAAGGTGAGGGTATCCTTCCTGTAGTTGGACGGAGTCCCGAAAGTGACAGGCAGGTCGATCTGCCCGAGAGGCATCGCCTGCTTCCCCGGCACGATGCCGTGGAACGGCGCCTTGCTGGAGCGGAGGCGGGAGCGGTCGATCCCCATGGCGTCGAGAGTCTCGGCGTAGAGGATGTTGAGGCCGCTGCCTCCGTCCATGAGTACCTTGGTGAGGCGCGTCGTGCCGACGATGGGGTCGACGACGAGGGGGTAGCGCCCTGGCTGCAGGACGCGCCCCGGATGGTCGGATCGGTCGAAAGTGATGGCGGATCCCGACCAGTCGAGGAAGGTCGGCGTCGCAGGCTCGGTCGCGTAGACCTCGCGGCGTTCCAGCTTCTGGCGGCGCCTGGAATCATAAGCCGCCGGTCCACCGAAGATCATGAAGCAGCCGTCCACCTTGGGGAAGCCATCTTCCTTCTCTCCGTCGTCCTTCTTCTCCGCCTACGGTCGCCCTTCACCGTGTTGCCCACAAAGTACCTCTTCATGAGGTTGCAGTCCTTGTAGGCATGCTTCGTGGGGAACTCGTGGTTCGGGCACGGTCCCTCGAGCAGCTTGTCGAAGAAGCCGGGGGTGCCCTCCGGGGGCGGCTAGCCCCACTTGCGCTCAGCGGCCGCCACGAGGGGAGCCTCGCGCCGTTGCTTGTTCTTCTTCTTCTGCGGGCGGTTGGAGGTGCCCTCGTCAGCGTCCTCCTTCCGCTTTGCCTCGCCCTTGGAGCGGTCGAAGATTGCTCCAACGGCCTCCTCGCCTGAGGCAAAGCTTGTGGCGATGTTGAGGAGCTCCTCCATGGTCTGCGGGCCTCGGCGCCCTAGCTCATGGACGAGAGGTCGGCAGGAAGTTCCCGCCAAAAAGGCCCTTATGATGTCGGCGTCCGCGACGTTGGAGAGCTCGGTGCGCTTCCTGGAGAAGCGTCGGATGTAGTCCCGGAGGGACTCATCCGACGCCTGGCGGCAGCTCCGGAGATCCCAGGAATTGCCAGAGTGCATGTACGTGCCCTGGAAGTTTCCCACGAATATCTTCCTCAGGTCATTCCAACTGCGGATCCGTCCTAAGGGGATATGTTCCAGCCAGGCTCGCGCCAAGTCCGCTAGAAAAAGTGGGAGGTTGCGGATGATGAACAGGTCATCGTCCGCCCCACCGGCCTGACATGCAAGTCGGTAGTCACTGAGCCATAGCCCGGGATTCGTTTCCCCGGAGTACTTGGCCACGTTGGTTGGCTACCTGAAGCGCGGCAGGAATAGCGCGTTTAGGATGCGCGTGGAGAAGGCTCGGGGCCCCGCCGGGTCGGGGCTCGCGCTGCGGTCTTCCTCGCTGTCGTAGCGGTCGCCACGGCGGACGTGGTAGCCGCGGTCCACCCCCTCCTCCCTGTCCGCGCGGGAGCGCCTCCGCGCGTCCAGGGTGTCACGGGCGTCGCGGATGGGACCGACGCGCCGGTGAACGGATGGGGCCCCGCCTCCTGCGGGTGGCGACGTCCGTCGAGCGTGCGCAGCCTGGTTCGCCCGGGGAGGAGGCTGGTGGACAGACTCCCCCCGCCTCTCGGAGGGTGCGGTGGGGGATGCCCCGCTGGTGTTTTGCCCGCGTCGGCGGGACGCGGAGCTCTCCGCCTGCTGGACGGTGGCGCACTCGAACAGGTCGCGCACCTCTCGGTGCGCCTGGTGTTCTTCGGGCGTCTCCGGCTCGGGGAGTCGTCGAAGTACGGCCGCCGCTGCGGTGATGTTCTGGCTGGCACGGGTGAAGAGCTGGGGGCGATCTTCGTCCGCGCAGATACGCTGTTGTACGTCGCGCGCTCGCTGTCACACCCCGCCCTCGTTGCGGGGGCGCTCGACCTCCTGGCGGGCGCCGCGCGCGCCTCTGGCTGTTGCGGTCGCACCGGGGCCCGGGCAAGGGCTCCCGTCGTAGCCGCGGTGCGCGATGGGAGAGTTCGCTGCCGCCTTCCGGCGCCGTCGCCGTTCGATCCCTCGGAGTGCACGTCGGTCGCGAAGCACTCACGCGAGGGGTGGTGGCTCCTGCTGCTGGAGCCGGCGTCGAAGATCGTCCCCGCCACGCTTGCGAGCTCGTTGCTCGCGGGTGGCACGGTCACGGACCGCGCTAGGGAACGACCGTAGGCTGCCGCGGCGTTGCGCAGCCCGAAGAGCCGCCCCTCCGAAGGAGGCCCTCCGGCGCGCGCCCGGCCGCTCGCCACCACCCCGGCGGTAGAGCCAGAGATGATGAGGCGAGCGGGTGAGGTGAGGAGAGGGATCAAATCGATCCCCTCACCGGTGGCGAGGAAGTCCAGACTCCCAAAGCGGATCAGGGAACCCGGAGCGAAGCTGGCGTCGTGGCTGGCCATCTGGAACCGGTGATGTACACACAAAGGTCCCCTACCTGGCGGGCCAACTGTCGTTGTCAAGATTAGCGGATCAAGACCTAGACTAGTAAATTTCTTTTATGCGCGTACGGCTCCAGATGGTTGCGCGGGTGACACGGGATTTAGACTGGTTCAGGCAGGAAGAAGCCCTACGTCCAGTATGGGGAGCTGCTCGTGTTGCCCACACGGGGTCTGTAGTAGGGGTTACAGAAGGGCGAGAGAGGGAACCGGTCCCAAGTCTCTTGGGTGTGCACTGAAGCTCTAATGGTAGGAGTGTGTTCTTCTCTCCGGGGAAGAAGGAGTCCCTGCAAGAGAGAGTGAGCGTGTGTTGAGTGTGTGTGTGTGTGTGTGTGTGTGTGTCTCAGAGTCTAAATTTTCTCCCTCCCGTCTCTCGGCCCCCGGCCTTTCCTTTATAGTACAAGAGGGGCGACCGGGTTACAGGTGAGACGGGCGAAGGGAGGGAGAGAGAGAGAAAGCGCAGAGTCCAAGAGGAAGATTCGAGCCCCCTGGACGCCATGGCCGGCTTCAGCTTTCGGCTTCGTCAGACGGCTTCCTCCGATCTTGTCGCTGATCTCCTCGGGGGCCGGTGCAGGCGGTCGTGCGTAATGATGGCGTTGGTCGTGGCCTCCGTCCCGTCACGGCAGACGGCTGCCCCTTTTATCCTGCTGCTGACGGCCTGCGCGGCGCCGGCGTCCCGTCCCTGTCGCCGGATTTGCAGGGCGCGAGGACGATCAGGCGTGCGCGAGGACGGTCAGGCGTGCTCCTGTGCCAGGCGATGCAAGTCATGAGTGCCTGGTGGCGAATCAGGGAAAATCATGCCACGGTGGCGTGCGCTGCGCAGTCTCGTGTGGGTAGTTGTGACCGGTCACATCGAGGGCGCGGGCGCCTTTCTGCACGCCAGAGCTGCGGCACATTTATGGCAAGGCCGGCGAGGGGTCCCACGAGACCCGCGCTCGCATCTTTTGGCCTGCGCCCGAGGCTGACACTCGCCTGTCGGGGCCGGGTGAGTCCGACCCTCTACGCCCCGGGTCGGGCGAGGTGGACCCTTGTGGCGAGGGGTCGGGCGAGGCGGAGCCTGGCCGCCGGGGGGTTGGGAGCATCCGACCCCGAAGGACTTGGTCGGGCGAAGCGGAGCGCTTCCCTCCCACGTTGGGCAGACGGCGGTCTCTGTCGCCGCAGGTGGGCCCGGGCCTCCATGGTCGTCGCCGTGATGGTCATTAGGAGATCGTTCACATTTCCCCCTGACAATAACTGGATGCAAGAAGTATTAGGCTTCTACGTGTTGTGTTTGAAAACTGGGATAAATATGATCAAAAGGGAATAGCTTGGACTTGCCGTCTTCAAAGCCTTCGGGCAGCTCATGCTCACGGTATGGGGCTTCTGGCTCCGGCTCGCAGTACTGGTATTTGTCCTCCGGCTCGCAGTGCTGGCCTCCAAACTTGTGCTCCTCCTCGATCACTCCGTCGGCTTCGGCGATTACGGTGCAAACAACAACAAACACAACACAACATAAAATGAGCCCAAAAGGAGATGAAAATAGAAGGAATGGATAGTATATGATTCTCTAGGAATTTAGAAAAAAGAATGTGAATCGGAGTATTGACGGTGGAGATATGAATTTGTAGTTGGTGGCTTTTAATAAAATCCTGAAAATAAGATAATTTGGACTCTTGCTTGCACGTGATTGGCTTGGGTGGGTTTTGCTTGCTTGGTCCACTCAAATTAGCACCTGGCTACTGGTTTGGGCTTATTTTGTGGCCCAGGCAGGGAACGGAAGAGAGCGGGCACCGGAAAGAACAAGGACGTTGTCCTTGTTTCTCTGTGCCGCCATGGCAGCGGGCACGAACCCTCTAAGCTCCACCAGAACGGTGCTCCCGGCCTCCGTTCACGAAGCCGAGGGCATGGGGAGAGAGAGGAGGACAAGAGGGTTTCACTTTGGAGACTTCGGGCATGCGAAACAGAGGTTGGCTCCGGCGGCCGCGGCAGCCATGGCTACGGCATTCTGGAGCTCGTGAAAAGCTTGCTGGTGGAAGCGAGAGGGAAAGTCATGGGTTGGGGCTGGTAAAGGAGGGTCGGGAGGTGCTCACCGTCGAGGCAATAGAGCTGAGGTGGCCGGACGCCGGAGATCGATGAGGTGGCCCTTTTCTATGCGGGAACAGAGAAGGGGGAAATTGGAGCGAGGAGGAAGAAGAGCGATGGAGCTGGCGGCTCGGCGAGCTCAGTGGTGGCGAGGGAGTGCAGCTAGGGTGGCTTTTATAGGCGGGCAACGGCGAGCTCGGCCGATGGCTCGAATTTCTTAACCTTGCAAGGGAAACCTAAACACACGTCATGTGGTTACTCACAGAGTCACACGCGACACTTTTCCCCTTTATTTCCGTTTCATGGATCAGGGCCACCGTCCTCGAGTATAAGAGGTCCACGAACCACGGACGACGCCGGGCCATGGCTGCTCTTGCACTCACCATTGGGCCCATGGGAACACTGTCAAGATGGTGGAATCTGTCCACGCACCGGTTCAATCAGGTACTTAAACTTACCGATTACCATATTCTCGGTATGTGGTTAGTACTTTCAAACGCTTAACCATGACTACCACACACTACGGCCTTAACATTTTTCACTACTCAGACGGGGCCACAACCATGAGTACCGTACCACAGCCCCGCCTGTCGACCTTACAGTTGCACTATGCGGTAAAACATTCAACTCCTATAATTCTCGCGAGTTGCAGGAAACCACTCGACTTTTACCGTACCTATTAGCAGGGCAACTACTCAAACTTCCTGTTCTAGTATTCATTACATTGGTGCCTAGGATCATGCAGTTAGGGTTCCAATCAACTCCTATGAACTTAAATGCACAGGTAAAAAGGAACAGTAGTTGTATTAATTAAATACTGTGTTCATGCACCGGGGCTTGCCTTCTTGAGCAAAACTAGTCGGAGGTTCTTCCGAACGTTGGTTCGGGTCTTCAGCGACTTCTGTTAGATTAACCTGAGGTTCACGCTGCTCACTCTCGGACTTGGGCACCAGATTGTAGGTTCCGTCGGCGAGAGTAGTCGAATCTATATGAATGCACATGTATGAGTGGTTTTGAGGTACAAGATAAATAACTATTTCACCATAAACTAGTCAAAACTTAAGTTAGGTAGTCGAGCACTTTATTTTCTCTTCCCCGGGCAGTCATTTGTCGAGTACTTATCCGGATTAACTGATATCATTAAGTGAGGGAGTGGTTTTGCATGTTGTACAACCATTTTTAACAGTAACCCTTGGTTAACCAAAACTACTCGTAGAGGTAGTTTCTGGGTTGAGATTTTTATGCAGAACTACTCGTATAGGTAGTTTGAGATTTTATGCAGAGCTTGTTACTTAAGAACAACTCACTTTAAAAGTTTTAGTTATTTTTATTCAGCAAGTTAAACATGAAAAGTTCATTAAACGGCTACTGCTAGGATCAAGATCTAGTATCACAGAACAAACCATGCAAGAACTGGTGTTCAACTATTTACTGAACCATCCTACTTGCAGGAGTAGTTTACTGTAAACTTTGCAGATTTTTCTTATGCAACAAACAAAGGCTAAAATTTAGTTTAAAGGATCTAGCTTATAACAAAAGTACTCAAAACATCTAGCTGTGCTTGGATTCAGCGCATGAAATTTTTATGGAAGACTATGCTCTTAGCACTGAAGCTTCCATCCAAGACATTTAAGCTTGATTTAAATCTACAGCTAAAATTATATGGAAACAGTTCAAGATCCTTTTGTAAAGTTGTAGATCTTAACTTAAGGAGTCGAGAATATTTTAGTTTGTGTTCTTAGGATTTTTCTGTGAGTTGTTTTGCATCTTAAAAGTTAATAGATTGGTTTTCAAAGTTCTTGTTTCTGGTTTATAGATGAGTCCCTAAGATTTTACAGAAAGCTTCTCAGAAAGATTGAAATCGAAGCAAAAGAGTCCTTTGCATAGGGGAACGGCGACTGCCGGCAAAAATCCGGTGACTAGGGTTGCCGGCGGTGACGGGCGAAGGTGGGAGAGGCAAGGGGGAAAAACCGCACCTGTTTGAGGCCTTGGGTGGGGAAGGAGTGGACCGAGGCGGCTTGCCGACAGTGGCACAGACCCAGCGGCGAGTGCGGGAGGTGGTGGCGGTCTGGTGAGGAAGAGGGTGCGGGTACCGGCCGTTCATCTTCGGTGTGAGGTGGGGAAAGTGGTTTGAAGGTTGGTTTGGACAATGTGGGAGCGGAGTGGTGCGTCCACGCGCAGGTGACTGCTCGCCGGAGTTGGTGTTGGGGGCGACGAGATCAGGGGCCTCTGGTGGGGCTTTTATAAGCGCGAGGGGAGAATGGTGGCCTGGGCTCGAGCCGCAGGCGAAGGCTTGACCAGGGGCAAAACCGGGGGCGCAGCCGCCCTACTGGCGCCTGCGGGGCTCGCCGCGGCGCCACCAGCGCCCGTGGCAGAAGAAAGGCGCCGCGTGGAGACTTTGTGTGGGGATAGCGCGAGATTTTGTGGGTCCGTGGAAGATTTCCAGAGCACTGGCAAGCCCACTTGGTCGTGCGGCCTCAGCTGCGCCGGGTTGCGCCAACCAGCTGGCCTGCCGGCGATGGGACAGGACAGGGGGAGGAGAGAGGAGGGAAAAGATGATGGGACATATGTGCAGGAAGCAAAAATAGCAGGGATCTAGGTGAAAGAGGAGCTAAAACTCATTCTTCCCAAGGTCAAATCAAGAACATTTTAATACAAATTTTGTTCAAAGTTTCAAGATATATATTTTCTCTTTTATGACTATATTCATTTGAGCAATGTATAAAAAGTTATTTTGAATTCCCGAAAATACGTATTCAAATGACACATCATTTCATGCAAATTTTTGCACCGTTAGCCTTTGAGTTCAACTAGACTTTTATTGCTCTTGATATGATAGATGTGACATTAAATTTTTAGAGTCAGTTGTGATCAACTTTGAAAGTTTACAAGGGTTTGTTTACAAGAGTTCACATGTATATGCATATATACATATACACATATTTATTTGCCTGAAAGGTAAATTTGATAGGTTGTTTTATATTTTTCTTGCTCTTTATGCCTGATTTCATGGTTTGGATCTTTGTTTAGACTTTTAGACACCTAGGGTGTCACAAAACTCTTCCCAAGTGATGGTGGTAGCATCCTCTGCTGCTGCACAATAATTTTCCCACCAAGCAAGGGTTGTACCAGTAAGCGTGTGAGCTGCTAATAGAACTTTATCTCTTCCAACACAACCAATTACTTCAAACTTCCTTTGGATAACCCTTAACCAATAATCAGCATCTAATGGGCTCATGGATCCTCCAAATGTAGGTGGCTTGGTCCTTAGAAATTCTGTCATCTTGTCTTGCAAGCCATATTCACGGTGTCTAGGACGGTTGATTCCACGGGCCAAAGCTTCTAACAGACGGGTCTGATTGGCCATTACTTGAACTAAGTTATTTGCAGGAGGAAGGGGTAATTCTTCATAATCCAGATTGTCTCCAGCACCCTCATGTTGGTTCACTTCTTCATCCATGTTGTTTCCTCTAATTGGAGGTTCTTGTCTCCTTTGCTGCCTTCCCGCGCCTTGCGGAGCATGGCGCTGGCGTTGCTGAATCCGAGCAGAGCGCTTGGGCGGCATCTGAATATTAAGATGAGGGGGGAAAGCATAAGAGGAGGGTTAGGTCTAAATTGTGATGTTTAGTTGTTTTTTGATCGCGTTAGTTTTTAAAAGTGCAAAGTCAAAGCCTTGCTATTCCATAAGGGAACACACACTTATTGCACTCAAAAGGCACTACAACAAACACAATTAATTTTGTTTTTGAACCACAAGGGGGGATTACAACTTAGGGGAGAAAACACGCATGCTACGGTACGGATACAACTCCACTATGGCGAGGGTGGGAACAAGGTGAAGTGGTCTTCACTACCCTAGGCGAAAGGTGGGAGTGGGTAAACTACTCTTGCACTTCTGGCTTCGAACCACAGGCTTCATCCCCTAGTGGTGGACTGACATTAGGCATCTTCCTCATCCTTGGATCTTTAGGGGGAACCAAGAGGGAAAACACATCATCCCTTGGCCGTGGCTGAGTTAGAGGAAGGACTTCTTCTACTTCTTCTTCAGCGGCAACATCAAGTTCAAGCACTTTTTGGGAAACTTCGGTGGGTGGTGGTGCTGGTGGGGCTTCTATGCATTTCCATTTGCAGGACCCTTGAGTGATAGGAATCCCATCCAGAATTGGGGTCTCATCATCCTCTATGGTAAGGGTCCTTCTCCTAGCCCGAGCAATCAAGTGAGCTCTCCTTAACTCCTGAGAGTGACGACTCTTAATGTCAAGCCTTTCCATACAGGGGGTCAAAAGCTTTGGGAAACCTTCTTCCTCCAGGCAGTAGCTGGTGATAAATCCTTCTTCGGCCATCTATGAGAGGAAACAGGGTGGTAAATCTTTTTGTAATAGATGGAAGAGGATAAGAAATTTTGTAAAAATAGTTTTTCCTAGCAAAATACTTTGTCCAAACCTAAGTGTCGCGTCCTACAGCCAACTATGCCTCTGATACCACCTGAAGCGCCCCCATTTGCACAGGGACTAAATGTGATACAAATACCAGTCTCAGGAAGGCTGGTACACATATTTATTACATCAGATGACTCAATCTCGATACAAATCCCTCGGTAAAGGCCGAGTGATCAAAAGCCAAACAAGATACAACCAAATCAAACTAAAGGTGCCAGATAGGACTACTATTATCCACATGCAGCACTCAGGGCTGCACGGCAGCAGAATCATCCTTAATAGCCCAATGCCACATGCAAGTTGGGTGCAAACGCGACGAACTACTCGAAATCTTCACCGGCGATGAAGTCCGGATCTTCCTCTGTAATAGCAACAAGGGTGAGTACAAATGTACTCAGCAAATCCAACCCCGCCCTACAGATGGGAATAAAAGAATACATGCATAGCGATAATTCAAGGAAAAGGTTGAGGTTTGCTTTGCATAAAGCCAGTTTTATACACATGCAAGGTTTATCTAGTAACTTGATTTTTGTAAAACAAGTTGTTGCCATAATGATGGTAATTATGAAAGAGTAGGGTGATCCTACACAAAAGATTTAAATTTTAAGTGCTACTGGACACCCCGTCCACATCAGCATACGGCACACGCGCCGGCATTTCCAAAATCCAACACGCTTTACTCACACCAAAGGAGTTTACCCCATTCCCAAAACTAGTCAAAGTGACCAAGCCATAACTCGTCCAAGACCGTGGACACGGCTATTCGAATAGATTTTAACTTTGCAGAGGTGTACACTTTACCCACAAGTAGGGTACCGCAACATGATCACTTTAGTGTCAGCGCGGATCCATCAAAGCCATTACCCACCATAGCATCATCCTGATTTGTCATCGCAAGAGCAAACTAAGGGGTTCCTGACCTTCCAACGAGGCCTACAACCGGGCCACGAATAAGCCTGCACTTGCTTATGCCTGCTCCTTAGCCTCTTGCTGCGCACCCGCCTACGGACGACTAACAGGTTAGCTAGTGGGATTTATACTAAGCCCTTGCCACACACAAGGGTCGAGTGGTTGTACGATGAATTGGGTTACGCAAGATGACACATCAACTCGGTCCTTAAACAAGACAAAGCGGATATCTTCCATACTCAGCCACAAAGGCACGAGCCAAACTCCCAGGCATCCCACACAAGGAACCCTGATCCGCCCCATCTCCATGCAGTCACCAACACTTGGTTGTTCATTAACACTTTCCAAAATCCTAACCCATGTGTATACCAACAACACACTCAACACATTTTATTTTTGAAACCAATTGGATCTGTAAAATTAGTAAAAATGTCGAATAAGAGATCCTAAGCATTTAGCTATTATCAAGGTGATCGCATAAACAGAGCACATCATATCTAGCGATAAATACTAGGTTATGTATCATCAGCGATGTAACGGCAAACAAGGGGTGGCTATCCAACTAGGTTTATAACTAAACCAAGCAGTAAAATAATTTAAGCATATATTTATATATAACTGGATGCAAGAAGTATTAGGCTTCTACGGGTTGCGTTTGAAAACTGGGATAAATATGATCAAAAGGGAATAGGTTAGACTTGCCGTCTTCAAAGCCTTCAGGCAGCTCATGCTTGCAGTACGGGGCTTCTGGCTCCGGCTCACGGTACTGGTCTTTGCCCTCCGGCTCGCAGTGCTGGCCTCCAAACTTGTGCTCATCCTCGATCACTCCATCGGCTTCAGCAATTACGGCGCAAACAACAAACAAAACACAACATAAAATAAGCTCAAAAGGAGATGAAAATAGAAGGAATGGATAGTATATGATTTTATAGGAATTTAGGAAAAAGAATCATGTGAATCGGAGTATAGATGGTGGAGATATGAATTTGTAGCTGGTGGCTTCTAATTAAATCCTGAAAATTAGATAATTTGGACTCTTGCTTGCACGTGATTGGCTTGGGTGGGTTTTGCTTGCTTGGTCCTCTCGAATTAGCACCTGGCTACTGGTTTGGGCTTATTTGTGGCCCAGGTAGGGAACGGAGGAGAGCGGGCACGGGAAAGAACAGGGACGTCGTCCCTGTTTCTCTGCGCTGCCATGGCAGCGGGCACGAGCCCTCTGAGCTCCACCAGAACGGTGCTTCCGGCCTCGGTTCACGAAGCCGAGGGCACGGGAGAGAGAGAGGAGGATGAGAGGGTTTCACTTTGGTGACTACGGGCATGGGAAACAGAGGTTGGCTCCGGCGGCCGCGGCAGCCATGGCTATGGCATTCTGGAGCTCGTGAGGAGCTTGCTGGTGGAAGCGAGAGGAAAATCCGCGGGTTGGGGCTGGTAGAGGAGGGTCGGGAGGTGCTCACCGTCGACAATGGAGCTGAGGTGGGTGGACGCCGGAGATCGACGAGGTGGCCCTTTTCTATGCGGGAACTGAGAAGGGGTAAATTGGAGCGGGGAGGAAGAAGAGCGGTGGAGCTAGCGGCTCGGCGAGCTCAGTGGTGGCGAGGGAGTGCAGCTAGGGTGGCTTTTATAGGCGGGCAACGGCGAGCTCGGCCGGGTGCCTTCAATGCCGGCGACTGTGGCTGCGCGGCGACTTGCGGGCATCGCGGTGCCCGCAACGTTGAAAGGGCGAGCAACGAGGCGGCAAAGCCGGCGAGGACGGCTGCAGCAGCATGGGTGAGGTGGGAACGCGGCGCTGGCCGGCACGGCGTGGTGCAGGCTGCAGCGTGCGGTCGCGTCGCGGGGCCGGCGTGTCGCGCGTGCGTCACGTGAGAACGGAGTGAGGGCAAGCACAGCACGGCGGACCTGGCTTGGTGAGCTTGCACGCGTGTGGATGCTGCAGCGCCTGCTGAAGCGCGAGCGAGAGCGAGCACGAGAAAGTCTTTGGTCTGTGAAGCTTGCATGCACATGGGTGTCGCTCGAAGCCATTGTTAACGTATACAGGCTACTAAGAAGTGTTGAGTGTGTGCAGCTCGTGTGTGTGAGAGTGTACTGGTTAGAGAGGGAGCAAGAGAGATTAGGAAAGAAGGAAGATGATTGGCTACCTTGATAGATTGAGAGAGAGGAAATAATTAAATAGAATTTAGGCAATGACGAAGGAGTCAAGCTCAAGAGATAAGTTTTGCAAATAGATTTTGAAAATAATTTTGAATTTGAGTGATTTTTGAATTTGAATTTTAGGGCTGTTACACCGTTGCATCTACATCGCCGTCAACTACGTCCTCGACCACGTCCACGTCGTCTTCCTCGACAACATCTACGACCGCGTCCGCGACTACGTCATTGTGCGCATGGCGCACATGGTCTTCGTCAAGCTAATCGAGCGTAGCGCTGTCTTCTTCGAGCACCGCCGCTGCTACCCACAGATCATACGACCTTGCCATAGACCGTCCGCCTCCCCTCTCCGACTCGTTTTGACTAGCACAACCTCATCTTCAGCGTCGCCGTCTCTTCCCCGACTACTTCATCTACTCCGGCAAGCAAGCTGCATCGACATCTTTTGCCCCATCGTTCTTCTGTGCCTGTGACCGTCGTGGAGGCCTTCTCTGCTCGTCCCTCAGACAATGGCGTGTCTGGTTGTGCCCTCTACCTTGCACGTCCGGTATTGGCAATATCGGTGCGTGCCTTCGTCCTCGACGCATTCTTGGGTTTGGCAAACCCGGCGCACGCGTCGCCACGCGCGGCCTTGACCTCGTCCTCGGCGTCGATCTTCCTCCCCAACGACTGTCTTGACACGTCACCGTCTTTGTCTCCGGCGCTTTCTCTTATACGCCACCACCTCTGGTGCCCACCATGGTACGCCCACAGCTTCATGAGCGGCTATCTCGACTTCAGCATCCTTGACTGCTTCGACGACCACGGCTATCCTACGCACGGCATCCATGACCATGGCTATTCACCCTCGTCTCGGCTACCTCGACATCAACACAAAGGGCTATCATCTCATTTGCCAGTTTTCTCCGGTCACAGCATTCGTACTGCACCGACGTTATGTCTGCGGGGGATGTCACTCCGTTGGTTTCTACCTTCGGCTTCTTCTCCAGTCTCACCGTCTGTAGTACTCCCGCTGTGACTGCGGGGGAATATTATAGTATATTAGGAATATCTCTATAATAGGTAGATTAGGATTGTATCCGGATCCTACCGTATCTGTAGTTGAGGCCCTACAAGTCATGTACCCCTATATATACCGGCTCAGGCCTCAATGCAATACAAGCAATCACATTATAGGCAGTCTATCTCTCTACAAGCACCTCAAGTGCTAAAGCTCTTCCCCATTTACATCACGATGGATTCAGCTGCCAACTCTGCCGGCCGACGTTCATTCTCATTTCCTCCGCCTAAGGCTAGAGTGCATAGCAGGTGACCTGAAACTATATTAACAAACACTGCATATAATCATTTGTCAGGATAATAATAATGCATAGGTTATCCAATCTTGAGTCCACATAAATATCCATCCGCATGGCATGGCACCTCTGCAAAGGGATCGATTAATTTGTGTCAGAAGTGGAAAGTCCGGGAGTATTTTTTCCATTTTAAACTTTTGGGACTAATCTGTTCGACAGTTTCATGGCATTGCTGTGCACCCTCATGAAATCGTCGTATTTGTGAGGGAACCTTTTCCCATTTTTAACTTCTGGAATGATGACCGTACCAAATTGGTGATCACGTAGCAAGTTTGTTACTTGATATTGTGGTAGTAATAAAAACATCGACGGCGAAAACGATGATAACCTTACCAGATCATGGATAGTACCACCAAACAGTTGGTATATCATCAAGGTATGCAGCTCAATGAAATGACTTATTAACTGCACCTTTTAGTCGAGTGATGATTACATTCACCTTTTTCTTCCTGAGATATGATTACAATTACTTGATGCCACTACTGTTTGTTAAATACAGTTCATAAGGAAGAAAAAAGATCATAGCTAGCCTCACGGTTGCTGATCACTATTCACTGTGGAATATAAAGTGACAGCAGGGGCAGTCAGAAATCATGACTGCTTGTAGCATGCGTCCTAACCTCATCTGGATTTAATTTGAAAATAACCGGCAGAGTTAGTTGCAAGTTTAAGTTGCGTATGGAGTTGTACTGAGTGCGACAAGATTGATGGGGATTCTTCAAACACTTGATCCATCCACAACAATTAGCAATGAGCGAACAAGAATTAGGTGCCCCGTTCTGGACGAACCGATCGACGCAATGAGAGCCGGCCTAAGGCCATCATCAGTACGGCGATCGAATCCATCATATGAATCGGTCGAGGTCGAGATAGAGGAGACTAAACTCGCTAATCGCTGAAGCTAGCTTCGTCTTCAAGTACTAGCCAGTAGTGTGGCCGTTGTGGATCTGTGGGGACTGATAGGATGACTACTCTGGAGATCGAACCCATGAAGAGCTAAAGCCATAACGAACTAATTAAAGCCAACAGCCAGCATGCAGCCTGGGTCAGTAAGACAGAGACAGTCACAGAGATCAATGTGCAGTAGTGTGCACATGTGTGGTACTAGATTAGTTGGAGCACGCCTTCTCCTGCTGACATCACGTCATCTGTAGCATGATCGCTCCGGGGAAGAAGAAGAAGTGCACTTGAAGTCACCTCCTGTCGTCTTTGTCAACTGGCCTCTCTCGCTCTCGATCACCTCGTTGTTTGTCGTAGTGCCATGCCTAACTGTCGCCATGATTAGACACCACGCACTCCATGGACGACCTAGCCATGCCACCACCATGCCGTTTTGTCCCTAGCTATATATAAACGGCAGCTGGCTACCTCAGCTGCCATCACCTTGTAGCTTCGCTCGCTTCACAAAAGGCAGTGTCTCACGGTGGACGCGTGCCTGCCATGGGTGGCGCCGGTGTGCTTTTCTCGGCGTCGTTCCTTGTGTTGGTGGCGCTGGCGGTGCCCGTGCTCGCGAACGGAGCCTCGCCGGAAGCGGGCCGGGTGGCTCAGGTGCAGAGCGTAGATGGGGCTGCTGGCCGGAACGGCGGTTACAATGCCAGCAGCGTCACCGGCCGGAAGGATGGAGGCGGTGGAGGTGGGGGTGGGTGGGGCAGCAGCGGTGGGACCTCGTGGAGCTACGGCTGGGGGTGGGGCTGGGGCACCGAGGGCGGCGGGGGCGGAGGTGGGGGTAGCAGGGGAGGAGGAGGAGGAGGAGGAGGAGGCGGCGGCGGCGGCGGAGGTGGGGGTAGCAGGGAAGGAGGAGGAGGAGGAGGAGGAGGCGGCGGCGGGACAAGGACAGAGCAGCAAGGACACGATGGCAGTAGTGGGACGGCAGCGCGCGGCGGGAGGAGGGTGACGGCGCGGCGGCGGCGGCACCGGCCGAGCTACAGCTCGAGCCTGTACCGCGTGGGGGAGTACGCGCGGTGCACGGCGCCCGGGCGGTGCCGCGGCATGCGGCTGCTGTGCCCGATGCACTGCGACGGGCCCTGCTTCTACGACTGCGACGCCAACTGCAGGGCGCACTGCCGCTTCTAGCCGCACGCCGGCGGCGCGTCGCCGTCCGCATCAGCTAGCTCCGGCCGGCCAACCGCCGTGTGGTCGTCGATCTGCTCCGGCGCCAAGGGCGTCGCATCGCCGATGCTTGCTTGCATTGCTCCCTCTCCCTGCTGGCCTGCTCTTCGTGTGCTCGGCTTTCCTGCTTTCCTGGTGAGATGCCATGCCGTACGTCGTGTGCTTTTGATGGCTGTCGCGATTTTTTTCAGTCTGATTGCTGCTGCCACCGTCTCAACCTTTTTCTGAACCTGTCTTCTATTTTCCCCAAAGAAAGTTCTGACGGTGTACAACTTGCTTGCTGTGCTTGAGTGTGTGTCTCAGACCTAGTATCATCAGCTAATCAAAAGAGTGCATAGATCTTGGGCTAACCACCGTGCCTGACCTGACCATGTGAGGATTTTTCTAGTAGCGTGGTCATCTTGGTGTGCATTGGACAGTGACAAGTTTGCTTTTATTTCCATGGAACTCCATTTCAAAATCTTAGGCATGTTAAATACAAGTAGTTCGTATTAGCATTCACCGGATCTACATTAAATCTAGCATGCGATCCATACCAAACAAATCCTTGCATATCCAATTTTCTAACTCACCCTTCCATGCCATCTGCTAGTTTGTCATAATGTGTGTCATGACTGTTAGAAGATCCCGTCAGCTTTTTCAGCATCTTGAATGGCTGAGCACCCATGGTAGAAAAAGGCTGACCAAACGCTTTAGTCACCAGATGAGACTGAGAGATGAGCAAATAAACAAATCACGATCACTAGTTGTCCAAATGCATCCCTTTCAGTTAATTCAGTTAAATCATTTATGGGCCTTCAGATTTGATCGAAATCAATGTGGATGCGGCGTTTTTATTTCAAGTAAGCACTGCAAGAAATTTCTTAATCCATGACAGAACAATTTCATCACGGATCAACAATTTCATCACAGATCATCAAAAGAACGTTATAAAACATTGTTCATGACGTTTTTCCATAAAATCATGTATTGAGCGTCATAAATTAACCTCTGTGACGTTTTTGCGAAATTATCATAATTGAGCAATCCATGACGATTCTTAACCGTCATGAATTGGCTTTGAGCCCGTGCAGCCCGATCCAGACCCAGTGTTAGTGACGAAAATTGTCAGAGTGTGCAACCATGTGACATGGCTGTTGACATGGATGATGATGTGGCCGGTGACATGACTGTTGATGCTGACGTGGATTATCACGTGGATGCTAACGTCACCATTGCAGTCTATTTTTTTGATGGGCCAATATCAAAACAGGCCACTAGTTTGGACTAAATTTTTTCCAGCCCACTGAATTGGCCACTTTTTTATAGAGCCAAAAAGATCCGGCCCACCAAATTTTGCATATTTTAGCCCATTCTCAAAATTACAATTCAAGCCCAAAACAAGATATAAAGCCCATATAAACAAATTAACTAACATCTCGTCACATGAATAAGTTCCGAACCAACATCTCATCACATACATACAACCTCATAAGTTTTTGATTTCGCATCTCATGAGACACATACATTTGTAGACACATACATTTGTGAATAGGAAGCAAGGACACCTATGGCCTGCTTTGGTAATAAGAATCAGTTGCTGATCATGAGAATGGTAAATCACCCTTAATCTGGAATTCACAAGCCCAAAGGTGAGAAAAGAATTGGACACAGATAAACATTTTAAGGTACAAATAAAAATTTTTTCATTCAAATTGAAATTAGGATACATATGCAACAGTTAAAGGAGTTTTGAAATCAGCAGGACCTAGACAAATGGAATCTACCCCGGAGGCTTACCTGAGCCCAATGAAGCTATGGCTTTAGTTGTCCCTTCAAGTGCGTAAGACGACGTGCAGCCTTGGAGGTCACCATCACTGGAGACACACCTCCAGAGGCTGCTGCTATCATGACGTGATGCGCCTGCCGGCCGCTTGCCTGCCCCTTCGCTCGCGATTGGCGGAGGCAAGCCGCGGTGCCACTGTGACGCGATGCGCCCGTCGGCCGCCTGCGTGCCCTTGCGCCCGCACCAGGCGGAGGCGGAGTCGCACGCCCGCGCCTGCCGCAGTGCCGCGGAGGAGCCCCTGCCAGGTCCAATCGCAGTGACGCCGCTCCCCACGCGAGCTAGCTACTGAGCTCTACTATTCCGTGTGTTGCATGCCCCGCCACTGCTCCCCATGGGCCGTAGATGGTGGAGCTCATCAGGGATGCCGCCCCTTTACTGGATCTGAAAGGGAATGGGGGAGAAGGACCTTGGGGCTGGCCGCCGCACCGAGCCGCCGGTCGTGCGCCCGAGCCGCCGGATCTTGGTCCGCAGCGGCCGGAGCCCCTGGCCTTGGGACGATCTGGTAGCCGCCACCGGGGGTCTGGAGGGAGGGGCAGCCACGGAGGAGGGCGATGGCGGATCTGAGCTGTGGGGAGAGAGAGGTGACGGCCGGAGGAAGAAGTGTCTAGAGTTTCAGTGGGGTGTCGGCTGGCACACCATTTATACATCTTGCGATCGATCTGGATCGTTGTTTCAAAGATTAACGGCCAGAAGGAGTCGGGCCTTAGTAGAAAATGGCCCAGGAAAGGGGTTTTGGCCCAGTTCATGAAATCGTCCACAATTTTTTTCATTTAAATAGAAATACATTTAAATTCAAAAACTTGTGAAGTAACACGAAAATCGAATTATGTCATGTATCTAAAATATTTTTTATATGAAACATACCACATAATACGTCGTTGTGTAGGAGTTTCAAAAAATTTTAAAATTAATTTACTATTTTCTATAGTTTAAATGAATTTCTGAATGCTTATTGAAAGTAATTCAAAATTGAACTACGTGTATCTCGAATAAGATTCAAAAAATTGTATAAAACCATACTCTGCATCATATGTTCCGTTATAACATCATAATCTAGAGATAGATCAATGATTCAATTGTTTCCTATGTATAATTTGTACTTCTATCTCCAAGTTACCATAGAATAATTATAATAATATCTCAATTTGGTCAGAAAATTCTACAAATTGAAATGACAATCATAAAAAAAATTCAAGTGATTCTAATAGTGTGGAACTATATATTGTTCATAAATGGATACCTCTCTCGCATAGTTTCATATAACTCAAGTCAAACTTTGAGATTTGAATACCTCATAATATTTTTTAAACTCGTATGCACCTCAAATTTGGTCACAACCTTATGTTTACTATAATACTAGAAAATATGAAGTTACATCACTAATTGTTATGCATAAACATATTTTCTATTCTCTATTTGGTTGGAAAAAACAAGATATAATTAAAATATCTAAGAAACAACAATTAACATACAAACAAACACCATTAAATGAAAGACCATGATTTTAGAAAAATTCATCAAATTTGAAGTTCATATGAGGGAGAAATACCAATTATAAATTTTAATTCCGGATTAAAAAGAGAAAGATGAATCATGCATGTGTTTATCATGTAAATCTAGAGGGTCATATGTTTGTTATACGTTTGTGTCGCTTTAAATTTCACAAACACAGCTTTAGTCCAGTGGTCCACGACTCCTTGCTTAGACAAGGGGTTGCTGGTTCGAGTCCCCTTGGCCACCTCCGCTCACAAACAATTACTTAGTGTGATGGTAATGCTTGGGAGAGAGGCTCTTACGGTCCCGTGTTCGATACTGCGTCTCACCATGCCTCAATTCATCCTTAAAATGAGTGATGTATTTTTTCTAAGTTGGGATTTAGTTTGATATCAATTTTTTTTAATAAACAACATAGTTCTTTTTATCACAACTGTGGTGGAGTATGATTTTTAAATTCATAATATTAATGAAAATGCATCTAAAATTTGGATATACATAAGAATATTAAACGCAGTGAGGTATATCGCAAGAACAACAGTGGTGTACCGGTAAGTTCCACGCATTTGCAGAGGCAGGTTGCCAGTTCGAGTTGTCCACCCATCACCCCTAACGCCAGTTTTTTCTCTCATTTTTTGATCAACCGTTGTATGCCGCGGGAGAAATCGGACTCAGCCCGCGAAAATGCTGGAGTGGGCTATGAAATAGTAGGCACCAGAAAATATTTGTAAATACAAGTTTGGTCCTTGAGACTCGGGTTCAAACACCATATTGCACACTTTTTTTGCTTATTTTTTTCAGGTAAACATCTCCAGCCATCATGTGCACTATTTTTTTGCTTATTTTTCATGTTTTAAAACCCCTTCCCCTCATGCTGGTCCAGGATAGCCTTCCCCTTCCCAAAAAATAATAAAAAGTTAAATTTAAATATGAATAAAATCACAAGAAAAATATTCTCGTGCAAAAAAATATTATGTAGCAACTTGGTTGCATACGTGAACTTGATATCTTACGCTGATGCGTAGGCTCATGTTAACTATAACATATTTTTCTTTATAACCATTATGGTTTGAGCATGACATCAAATCCATGACGATTTCTATTTTCATTCTATGACGTTTTCAAAGGTTTATCATATAAACTGGTCCTAAATTAAAGTCCGTACGGGCTATTTGCAAATCTATGACGAAAATTCATAAATCGTCATATATCATGTCTGTTTATGATGGTTTCCATAAACGTCGCCGAAAATTCATCGTAGATTAACAGATTTCTTGTAGTGAGACAACTGGAATGGCGAAGAGGCGGAACTGCTGATATGCCATGAAGGTTAATTATACCCACCTCACATCTTGGAATCTGACTCCGTTCTGTAACGCCCAAAATCCAACGATGAAACATGCAAGAAATCAGCTGTCTCGACTGCTGAAGGAGGTCGAAATACTTTATTTGTACTCCTACGATGAGCTCCCCGAGGTTAAGATGAAAATAAAGTTGTAATGGATATTAAAATAGAATTGCTGATTTTCATGTGCAAAGGGTCTACAAAGAAATGTTGTATGTAGGGCTACAAAATGCTCCAGTGAGTCATTCTTATTAGTCTTTTAGAGGCTAGAGCATTCCCAATGGACGGGCCACGTCGCCTGCTGAGATGGATCTGAGAGAAAGAAAAAAAATAATATTTCACCCTTCTCTCCTTCCTTTCTATAATTAAGTTTATTAGCCATCATCATCCTTAATCCAGTAAGCCTACCAGCCACCTTTTCTCTCTCGCATATGTCAACATCTCCTCAATTCAAGTGAAGGCTTTTCTTCCGTCGCTATAGCATGTCGAACAAGATCCGATCCTTGTCAGCGGACGACAACGCTAGCCATTGGGGACATCTATGTGACACGGCAGAAGCTGCTATATATATTTTAAGAGCTGAGGTGGCATAGTTCTGAACATTTCGTGTTCAATCAAAATTATATGCTGGACTGCTCAAAGCAAGGTGTTACCATACTCAAAGGGCCACACACCAGTTTGTATCACGGTGAGGATAGATAACGGAAAGGCTTGCCAGATAAGGCATTAGAGCTATTCCTTATGTAGTTATTAATGAGACGTGATAAATTGTCGTTCTTTCAATACCAGTTCTGTCCTAGTTTAATAAACTGGTTGCAGTGGAAGTAAATTCCTTCTTGTAATTTTGTTTGTGGTTTGACTAAACAATATGCTAACATTTGGAATAAACTGGTTGCAGTGAAATAAACATGGCAGCTAAGGAGGCGAATGATGATTGCTATTAGACAATTCCTTGGTTGGGAACCATGAATACTACAAAAACCATTTTTTTCATACACTTTAACTAACTTTCTGTAGGCTGTCAGTGGCGTAGCTAGCTAGGTGGACAGGTGGGCCATGGACCACCCTAACATTAGTAGTTCAAGGTATAAGTATAGTAATTATTCATCAAACAATCCAACAGCACGCAAAATTCAGGCTTAATTATTGACTTTGGACCACCCTAACCCAAAATCCTAGCGACGCCCCTGTAGGCTGTTCAAATTACTATCTCCTTTGAAGATGGGGGGGTCGCCTTAGTCCTAAACAGCCGGTGGTAGGCATTTTCCACAAGCGGTTCTTCAAGAAAACTGCATATGAAAGTGGTCGGCCTATGAAGATGGTTCCACAAAATCAAGAAAATCAGTTTTTATTCTTTTAATTAAATTGAGTTTCGCAATGAAATTTTGGGCAGGGACATATCATGCACATTCCCATCTCTATTGTAATCTATGAAATATTTGCAAACTTTTTCAGAGTAGTAAAAATGGAATCTATACTATTAACACATCTTAAATCAGTAAAATAAAGTTTAGACGCCATAATGGTGTACATTCCATCGTCATTATATCAAAAAGTTTTTAAAAATTGTATATAATTTACTAGAGATGGAGATGGTAATGATATATCACACCTCAAGTTTCAGTTTCATAGCCAAACTTAACACTATTAAAAAGATATAGACATACAAAAGGCATGAAAACATGTGTGTAGAAACTTGGAGCTCAAAAGTAGTTGAAAACAACAATCAATTTTGGGGATCAAACCTGGCAAGTGGCAATAGGCCTTTAGCGAGATGCTTTTTTTCATGTCAGCCACGAAACCTTGCCATTCTGCATGAGGAGAGATATTCAAAGCATGGAAATATCGCGCGACCAAAAAATACGTGACTTCTGACTTGCAACTTACTAGACGTGGTCTTTTGGTACGGTCTAAAAGCGTGTGATAGATAGTGATTTTTTGTCAGTATCGTGGCATTAAAATGCTTCATTATCTCCAATAATGAGAAGTCTTTACATACAAGATACCATGACAAATGAGTAGTAAAGATACCATGACAAATGAGTAGTTACAAACAGCAGGCGATTAATCATTTGTAAAGTAGTGTCAGATCCCAGGCATTTTGATTTATCCATCAAACTGTTATAAGTTTGATCAAATTTATAGAAAAAAGTAATAATATCTTGAATGTCAAATGAGAATAATTAGATTCATTATTAAATATATTTTATAAATTACTTATTTGATATGCTAGATATTGATATTTTTCTTTATAAATTTGATCAAACATATACTAATTTAACTTAGGATAAACTAAAATGTCTTATATTTCAGGATGGAGAGAGTATGATTGGAGGTCCACGTAAATAGGTCGACCGCAAATGGAAAGACCATAACGTAACAGGTACCGAAATCATCCAAGATGGCTGCGAAAACTGAGTGCATATTTCAGCATGCTGTCACTGACACGAAGCACTGAAATTATCTTAATTTGCATTACCGTTTAAAAAATTATCTTTGCATTTGCCGATTAAAATATGCCACACAAGATACTTCATACTGTGAATTATTGTTATGCTGGTAGATTGGTTCTCCTGTGCCTTTCTCCGCAAAAATATCTGCTCCCGATTTTGACTGGCATTCAAGGCACACACGTCGCTCTCTTGCTCGGTTGCTTGGTGTTCCAATTGTTGTTGCTTGCCTTGTGGGGTAAGAGCTTCCTTCCCTGCAACCTATCATCTCCTCCGTGACGAAACCCAAATCTAGCCATCCTCGACTCGATAATAATCCATAAACAATGCACAAATTATTAGCTCCAAGGTGCATTACAATATTCAAGCACACACATCAGCAGCTGGCTCAGATAGATAATAATCTCCCCTCCATGATCCTCGGAGCTCCCACCGCCCATCACGTCGTCCTTCACCACCTTGCCGTCCGGCCTCCGGGTCCGGGCCACCGCGGCAGGAGGCTCCTCTCTGCGGCGGCCCACGCCGCCGCGCGGCGGGCCGATGCCACCGCCGCCGGCGCAGAGCCGGCGGAGGGCTCGTCGCCAGCGGAGGGGTCGGAGAGTAGCCTGGGGTTGACGGCGCCGAAGGACGACACGAAGGCGGCGCTGCCGGCGGGGTTGCTCCCGTTGTGCAAGGACTACAGCCACACGCTGTTCCGGTCGGAGTTCCTGGAGGTGCTGGGCCTGGTGGACCTCGAGTCGCTGCGGAGGCGGCCACGGCTCACCGTGGGGGTGACGGTCAAGGCCTCGGTGGTGCTCCCGGTGCTGGTGGTCCTCGCCGTCCTGTACCTCACGGACATGGCCAAGGAGGTCGTCGACTGGACGCACCACCTGGAGGGCGAGGACGTGGGGGACTAGCTAGCAGAGGGACACGATGTGATTGTCGCTGTCGCACAACAATGAAGAACTTCAGTCAGCTCCGATCCGCAGATACTATTTGTTTCTCATTTCTGTTCTTTCCATTTCTTTTAGAACTGTACATAATTAAGCAGATTTTACTGTTATGTTTATAAAATGTAAATTTGCTTTATACTAGGACTCCCTTTGATTGTGAATGTAGTGCTATACGGTGATCTGCATACGGACAGGCTTCTTTAATATAATGTGCAACTTTGACCATAACTCATTTTTTTATCTGGCTCAGTAGCCAGTTCAGTTCCCTCTCTCTTTCCTCTGCATGCAAACCATTTTTTTATTCGGCTTGGTGTACGAACCGAAAACACGGTTTGATCTTGCTGTCTGATACCACAGTTCAATTGCCACAGTACATGTGCTCTGTTCGTGGAATTGAGGACTCTTCTTCTGCTTGACTTGACTATGCATCTGCACTTGCTTGGACGTCGTTGAGCAGCTGGTGCCGTTACGGCGGAAATGATTTTTTTTTTTTGTAATCGATTTATGGAGAATGCAAAATGTTGTACGAGGAAGTTGCCACTCTCTGCTATTAATGTGTTATATCAGCTATAAGTTAAAACTTTGACCGTTGATAAACTTGTAAGATTGATTACATGAGCAGTGAGTTGCATGATTAATTTGCACATTGAAATCTTTTGTAGATTAGAAAGTTAGTAGTATGTATCAATATATGAAGATCTCTTTAAGAGAAGTATATATTAGTCTCAAAGATTAGTCAGCAAAGATAAACAAGAACGGAACGAAGTAATAAAGACAGTTGTAACTTAACCTGATAGTATCATCAACTTATAAACATATTTTTTGTCCTATCCAATCCAAAATATAAATAGATTTAGGATTCTTATCATGTAAATTGAAAAGGTAAGGTTGATGCTGTTGGATTTATCCTGGAAAATAATATGAGGCACTCCTCAATAGTTAATTAGCATTCAGTGTACTGACTATATATGCCTACTTAATTTTATACTGAAGATAAGAGGAAAAGATTGGCCCTTGCACATGCTCAGTTTATTCATACATCTAAGGCTCTAAAATGTTTGTTTTACTTTTCATAGCCCCTTGAACTTACACGATTAACTTGCCTACTACTACCTCAAACTTGCACTCTATTACTAACCACCTACAGCTCCCCGCCTACCCCGAACAGAATCAAAATTGGAGGGGCTGGGCAAGATCTAATGGGTTTCGCAGATTTTATTAATCCATCACATTTACGCATTTAGTAACAAGTATATAAGCTACCTTTGATGATTCTTACCTCAAATACCTTTACACCATGTTTGGATGTAGATATTATCGAAACCTAGATTTCGGAATTGGTATTGGATGCACCTAATGTAGAAATTGGTATTGGAAACCTCAATACGAAATGGTATTGGGCTGCAGCACCCTCTTCCACAATTCGGACCCTTCCCCTTCGTATTCGGCTGAACTGCTCTCTCCCGCATCTCTTCGTCTCTCTCGCAACTCTCCTACTTCCTCTTCTCCACCGCCCCACCCCTCTGCCGGCTGGCATGCCGCGCCCTTGCACCGCCCCACCCCTCCGGCGGTGTGCCTGCGCCGCCCCGCCCCTCCACTGGCATGCCCCGCCCCCAATCGGTGTGCTACGCCCTTTCGCCACCCCCTCCCCTCCGCCAATATGTCTGCGCCGCCCTTCCACCACCCAGTCGTGCGCCGCGCCCCTCCGTCGGCATGCCGCGCGCCGCTTTGTGCGGCCCTTCCACTGCCCTTTCGTGTCGCACTCCCCTACGCCCCTCCACCGCCTAGTCGTGCCGCGCTTCCCTCTGCAGGCATGCCACGTGCCGTTTTGTGCCTCCCCTCCACTGTCAATCGTCGCGCTCCCCTGTGCCCCTCCACCGCCCAGACATGCCGCGCTCCCTTGCACCCCTCCATTGCCCAGCCGCATGCCGGTCCCTGCACCCCTCCGCACAGCCTCAGCTCCCGCGAGGGTGGAGAAGGTGAGACGGGAGCTCAAGGGTGAAGAAGGTGAGATGACGGTGAGGCAGACGCGCGAGGAGAAGATGAGCTAGGACGGTGGCAGTGGCCTGGATCTCGTTGGATTCCATCTAATAATTTCATTTACATCCAAACAGTTGCTTTAGTAGTACCAGCTCGATTTGGAATTAAACACAATTCAATGTCAAGCTCTCCAATAGCAACATATATTCAAGTTGCATATAACTACGCTGTATATTCCCCTAAGGCAGCGGCAAAGAACTATGCCAAAACAAAACTTCAGTTGAGGCCTAGTCAAAAATAAATACTTGTGTCATGTCTTTCCAGCATGTATTCAAGCTGTGCATAACTGCACTTCTGTATATGGCTGGAAGCTAAAGTAATTTAGCCATGTACTACATTCCAATATATATATTGCTATGTTTAGGTTTGTACCATTTTTAACTTTATCATCAATAGAAATAAAAATATAAAATCTATAATATAAAATAATGTTAACTTATTCATCGTGAAATCTAACTATCATAATATATAATTTTTTATATTTAAAATAAATTATTTTTAAGATATTATTGGTAAAAATAAAAATATTTAATTTAGGATAAATTTAATCGAAGTTATATTCTGGAACCAAGGGAACATCAACAAATTTCTATTAAGATTAGTTAAACGTTGCTTCGTCGGGTTGTTATTTCAAATACTATCTTTTGGACATGTGTTCAAGTTTTATATAACTGCACTTGCGGGTATGGCTATACTGAAACAAAAATATAGGGAAAACATCCCTAAGTCATGACTCTATATTTACAAAATATACTAACATAATGGTTTAAAAATTCACAATGACGCTCCTTGCAAGAGGAAAAAGGAAAAGAAAACCATAATCACAATTCACACACGAGCTCGGAGGCATGCTTCGTTTCAGTTGTTCCATTCGTTGACGCCTCTGTTCCTGACTGAACTCTGACAAGCGGGGCCCACGAAAAGCCGCATAATTGGGCAGAGTACAGGAGTACACATGAGAATGCCAACAGCAGGCGCAGCAGTAAAAATAGCTTCCAAAAAATGACATGACCGCATCATCATCTGAACGAGACGGGAAAAGGGTTGATTTTCCTCGACAAAAAAATAAAAAAGAAGCCCACTCGTCAGTTCATGTGAACGCTGGCGAAAAGGTAAATATCTCACCTACTGCTTTACAGTAACCCCCTCGGTTACCCCAAAATTCTCGGTAGCTCAAGTGAAAGCCTGGAAAGTTGGCAAACGATTGTAACCGTCGCGGATTCCGCGTATTTCCAGGGCCCCTCGTGAAAAAGCACGCGCTCCTCCTCGGTCGGTCTGTCCCCATCCCCCCCTCTATTAATCACGGGGCTTCGGGCATTTTCTCCCATCCGTAGATTGCAGAAGCTTTTTTTTTTTTGCCTCCCTAGTATTTTGGTTTTTGGGCCAAGAAATTCGCGAGGGGGTGGGGGAATTCGAGGCGAGGGTTTGCAAAAATCAGGGGAATTTGGTGGCCCCTTCCGCGGTGATCGATAATTTTACGTTTTATTCGCGAGGATTTTTAGGGTTTATCTTGGGGTTTTCGTTTTCCCCGCCGTATTTCGTAGAGGAAATTCGTTCTTGTGGAAATTTCTTTTTTTTTATTTGGATTTTCTTCCGTGCTACTGTGAAATTGGGAATCTTGTCAGAGAAAGGAAGAAGGAAAAGCGAAAACAAGGGGGATTTTGTACCTCGAGCTTGTTCTTCTGGTGCTCACTTGCGACTAAGTACACTCTCTCCTGTCTTCAGTACGCTTCTTGATCTCGCCAAATTCCTCGTCGGGACACCGAGGCTTGGATTTTACGAGCTGATGGCGATCGAGCTTGCTGCCTAGGTCGGCGAATCTTGCGGGTGCTTGGCTGCGGCGGGATCGAAAGGAGGAACCTTTTCTTGGTTGCTCTGCTCGTGCTGTGTGCTTGCGAGGGGGAGCCATGTCGTCGGCGGCCGAAGCGGCGTACGGCGGTGGCGTGCAGAAGGGGGCGCTGCAGCAGCACCAGCCGCAGCAGCCCGGCCCCGGCGCGCTCCTCTACCCCCACAACGGCGTCGCCGTCTACAGGAAACCCGCCATTCCGCCGTTCTACCAGCAGCCCGCGGCCAGCAATGCCGCCGCGCCGACGGCGCCCACCCACTCCTCCGCCAGTGCTGAGCCTCTCAAGCGCAAGCGCGGGCGCCCGCGCAAGTATGGCCCCGCGGACGGCGCCCAGCCGCTGGCTGTCGTGTCCCCGTCCCAGCCAGCTCCTGCCCCAGCTGATGTTGGCACCAACTCTGGCGCGTCACCCATGCTTCCTCCCGGCTTCTCTCCGAGCCCGCAGGGTGGGGGTGTGGTGAGTCCCCGAGCATCTCCGGCGGCGGCGCCGCCGCTTCCTGCGTCAAATGTTTCACCGGCCAAGAAGAGGGGCCGGCCGCTGGGCTCCACTAACAAGAAGCCGCAGCCGCAGGCGGCAGCGCCAGGTAATATTCTTGGCAGCCTTTTCAGCTGGAGCAAGTAGCAGTAGCAAAACGGGCAAGGAGGCACTGTTGGGTTTGGTCATATCTCAATTCAGAGCTTCAGATACACGTATGACGTATATACCAGTCGGCACTGGTACTTTAGTATGGGCAAAAGGAGCATCGGAGCTTATTATTTATTTATTTATTCATTCATTCATTTTTTTGCTGTCGTGCTGGCACTCTGGCAGCAGTGGCAATGGATTTGTGGGCAGGGAATGGTATACTTTGGTGATAATGACCTTCATGCCCTTGCCTTATATGCTTGCTAGAGATTTCATTTAGAAAAGAAATGGCAGAATCAAACTTAAATGAGCTTGGATCCTTCCCTACTTAAGAGAAACTTAGATTAACTTTGTCCAGGATTGTTGCTTAGGGTTGAACTGAACAAATCATTGGTAAAATTGGTCCTGGCAAGTCTGAAAGTTAACTTCAATATGTTAACTGCTTTGCAGTAATTGTGACTATGTGGGTTATTAGCTTATTATGGTTCCTGTGGAAATCTGACTTTTTTCTATTCTTAGTTGTGATTAATCTTTTATTGGCTTGCATTGATATAATGAGTTAACATCCTAATTTCAGATTTGAAATATTGTACAGCATTAACACACTATTTGTCATTACTTTGCTCAGTTGGAATGTACGGAATTATTTATCCACGGTAAATATTTTGTTAAAGAGCTTTAGTAATTATAGTTGATGTTTGTAATTGTACCTTCCACTTTGAGCTTCACGTAAATTTAATTCGTCATGAGTTATTATAAATTTGTCGTTAGTGTCTTAGTGTTCAAATCCCTCCAAAAGTGTACCTGTGGATATTTTGCTTAACATTTACTTGATGTAATGGGGACTATCTTGAGGTTTATGCATGTTAATTCAGTTTGTGGCTCTATGATTACATATAGTCGTTCCTGAATTTTTTTTTGTTTTCACAGGACCAGGCTGGGCCGGATTGAAACCTCATGTTTTCAGTCCAAGCTGGAGAGGTACACTGTCCAATGCTTTTTATGCTCGTACGGATGTCCTGATGCACTCTTAGGATGTTGTCATCTATTCATATCAGGATTTGTGTGGGATATGCTTACTTGCATCATTTGTTTATCACATTTCAAGTGTTATTGTCTGTTTTATAGCTAGGTGAAGTATTAATCTGCTTATGAAATCTAGCCTTTATTGAGCAATGTTGTCCTTGTATCTTCCTCACTGGCTATTATGGTACCATAACTTGCATTTTTTTTTACGTTCAGTTACCTAGTGCAATTATGTGACTGTCTTGCTCTCAGTAGAAAAGATTTACTCTGCCTCCAGAAATGTTTGTTATGCTTGCACATGCTGCTCTGTTACCACATACGCCATATGTCATGTGACATAGCAGGGACTTCAGGAAACCATATATGCATGTATGACCAATATCTTGAGTATTTCATGCTGGCAAATCATTAAACTGTTAGAACTTAATTCAAACAAGAATAGAGTTTGTGGTCTTAGCCTGATCTATTGAGATACTCTAGTTAGCTTTACCGCTGATAAGTTTCTTTGTAAGGTTTGTGTTATTCTGTTAGAGTCTGCTAAGTTGAGACAAATGCTTTGCCTTCATCATTCACTTGAGCTAAAATTTTTCTGAAGTGCAATATTTAGTTTTTTGAGAATCGAAGGGTGAATATTTAGTTTCAATCATATTACTAGTATTTTATGTTTTTGTCATACAATCTATTTCTACTTTCTATTACAATTTGTTTCTTCATTGCAAATCTCAGTTTTTATTCTAGCTTGAAGCTCCTGTTGTTGTCTCCATTGTACATGTATTTTTTCACGAGAACTCAGCGTTGCTGGCTACTATTATGTGGGTCTGCATTAGGTATTGTCTTGCCGAGGAATTACCAACAGATAAGGAAGTTAGTTACGTTAGCGACTAGTTTCCTTTGAAGAGATTTGTTTCTATCTATTATCTGCTTATTATTATTAAACTGCTCTCTATTTATGAGGAGATAATAAAGGGCAACTGGGCAGGCAAGAATTATGATGGCATCTTGGCGCCCCACCATCTCACTGCACCACCCCCCCATATTGAGACGTTGTTAGAGACCTTGTCCTCTGCTGGCAGTCTCCAACTCCTATTTTTTTTCCTTGAATATGCAGGAGAGCCGCGTATCATTTCATTGCAGAAGAAAAAGATGAAAACAAATATAGATTCAACACATCACCACATGTCACAAAAGTTTAGAACATGCGCGCCACTGGACCAAGAAACAAGACCGACCTAAAACAACCACAGAATCTAGGCAGTGGCCGAGCACTACTGTGTTTACACCTTAATTCCACCCTAGCCCATAACATCTATTTCTCACATGTTCCTCAGCTTTTGTTCCAATGTTTCTTTTCATTTTGCCAGATAGCGGTTTCCTGGTAACCTTCTAAAGAAGGATTCATGATTTCAGGATATAGCGTCAAGAGCAATGTCATTTTCTGGGGACGGATGGGCAGTTTGTATCCTCACAGCTAATGGCGCTGTATCCAATGTGACCCTGCGTCAAGGTGATTCTTCTGGTGGAACAGTAACTTATGAGGTTTGTAGATTCTTCCAACTTCGCTTCTGTTCAGTTTAAATATCCTTTTTCTGGTATGTCTTTAAAACTGTATCCCAGCTACACCACCAGAATTTACTGAGATATAAATAAAAAATACGATGCATGGAACATAGGAGAAGTTATTTTCATTACCACACATCTCTATAAGGGGTGCATTGTTTTGCAGTTATGGAAGCAATTAACTTATAGACTTGCGTCCAATATGCAGGGCCGTTTTGAGATTCTCTCTTTGGCTGGCTCATATCTGCTGTCAGAAAGTGCTGGGATGAGCAGTCGAACAGGTGGACTTAGTGTCTCTCTTTCTGGTCCTGATGGGCGTGTTTTAGGTGGTGCCGTAGCAGGACCTCTAACTGCAGCTTCGCCAGTTCCCCTGTTCTTCTAATTGCACATTGCTTTTGATCTAATTAAGATCTTTACAAAGTACCATGATATCCCATATATCCGAACCTTCTATTTTTTTTCGAAAGTCATCCTCTGCTTTGTCACAAATATGCATACTATCATCTCTACCACAAAATTTCATAAAATGAGAACGGTTTCATGTATGGTTACTCCCTGAAGATTGGCCTTTGTGTACAGCTGTTTTTTGCAGTTACTACCTGAAGATTGAGAACCTTATAAGTCTCCTAATGGATTGTGTTTTTGTTATCGTGCTGTTCAGGTGGTCATTGAGAGCTTTCTGGCTGATGGGAAATTGGAGCTTGATCCTGGATCATCACCTGACAAAACTGTTTTCAGTGGGTTTCCTACTGCCAGCAGTCCATCATCGAGGGGTACTGAATCCTCTGGTGGGCATGGAAGCCCACCGAATCCTGCTGCCTCATTCAATACGGGCAGCCAATCAAGCTTTCCTAACTACCCTACATGGAAATGAGCTTACCTGAATCTTACTGTCCGCCTGCCCCAGCTGTGGGGACTAGACTTAAATTGCTGTTTTAGGTACTCCTGAAGGAACTGGTGGTTTTCAGGCTTCAATGTAGATTGTTGTCTTGTAATGTGCCATTTGGTTAGGTTTATGCTTATCTATCCTTTTTCGGTACTTCTAACTGGTTACAATGAAGTTTTAGCTTGTTGCTTCGCATAATATGCTACAACGTAGAGGTACACAAGGTGATCGTAACTTAAATGGTAATTGGATGGGTTATTTGTCAAATTCCTTTTCTCAAATCCATAGGTTATTTTATCAAATTCATTTTCTCAAATCCATCCATAGTCTTATTTCTGTTCTGACTTCTCGACTTCTGTTTCGCCATTCATTGAATTTTCCCTACTGGTTCAACTTTTGGTTTGTAAAATGTTCCAGCCAAGGATAAAAGAAACACCGATGTCACAGTTACTGGTCGCTACTGTCCTGTCTAAACAAGGAAACAATATTGGTCCGAGATGTCGGCGGTAGTGGCCTACACAAGCCAAAGCAATAATTGTGGTCCGAATATTCATTGAGAAACCTGAGGTTTTGGATTCATGTCACAAGTAATGATCATTTATACTCTAAATTTTTTGTACGGAATACTTCAATTTGAAGGGGCACAAATCCAATTTAGATCTTTCAGGTGGATTTTTCAAATGAAATTTTTTTAAATTACTTCCCTTAAATATGATCAAAGTCCGAATCTCCTTAAGACGAATTCTGGCTGGAAAAACGAGCAGTGATTGGGCCACGTCGCCTATTCTTTCCTCGCCGTTGGATTTTGATCTGACTGTTCGAAAGCAAGCAAAGCGTTTCCAGAGCCTTCCTCCGCCCTCCGTTGACTCGTCGCTGCTCGCAATGCTATGCTTCCCCGCCTCACAGCAGCGGCCCCGCATGATGGCTCGCCGGCGGGCGGCGGTGCTCGTCCAGTCGTCCAGGTGGCAGCCGTGGCGCCATGGCGGATTCCCTGGCATGGTGTTCCTCCGCCGTGTGCTATGAGGACGAGAGCCGCGCGACCCACGCGGAGGTCGGATGCGCGCGACCAGGGCACGAGGCACCTGGCGCCCGCACAGCCCCTGAGACCCGATAGAGCGCGGAAGGGTCACCACCTGCCTATGTGCCTCCCTCCGCTCGTTCTGCTGTCCAACGCTTGCGAAGGAGGAGCAGCGTCTGTGCCGGTGCCAAGGCGCCAAGCAAATGCACACACAACGACGCAGACACATAGCGCTAGCCCTTCGCAGCTCACCCCGCGCCCTCACGCTCCGCTGAGTGCGCCAGCCAGCGGCCTAGCCGACTAAGTGGCCCTTGGAAGATGCCCAGTGGCTACTCGACGAAATGCCTCCAAGGCAAGCTACTCACTGAACCAACACTGGACCCAAACGTCCTCTGCCCAGGAACAATGTGGCTACAACATCCTCAGCCATGTCTTACTCGCGTTCGATGAAGACCGTAGCTGCTGCAAGTCGCCTTCTCTGTAGGTAATAATGTGTCATTTGATGAAATTTTCTGAAGCCCCCCCACCCCCCCCCCCCCCCCCCCCCCCCCAACAACCCACCCAAAGATCTGATATCCAGATGCATGTGCCTTGCTTGGAGTGTGCCTTATAGTGAATGAATCTCGTTTTGTTGTGCTGCTTCACCTTTTATTCTGTAGCTCAACAATATTACCTTACAGTGGAAAATTTACAGAGCATTGTAGCATGAGCACAAACCAATAATTACGAATCAAGCAAAGTTTGTTTAATACATAGCATGGACGTGGGATCACAATTCTGGTAAAAAGATATGTGTATGCAAACTTAATTTACAGGCACATCTTGGTAATTGCCAAAGTTCAGAGATACTGTAGGAAATAAAAGACTTATTGGTTTGAACAGAAAATTACTTGATTAAGTACTGTGGGATACAAGGCAGTGGAGTTTGTACCACAGGCATAAATTTTTTTAACAAAGTAGAAAAATATTACAATTTAAGCAATAAAAACTTCAACAAGTATTTAGTAAAGTGAAGTTCAGCTGTTATGGCATTCTGGATTGTAGGAGTATCTTGTGCTGTGTAAGCATTAGCACAAAATGGCATATGTACATTCAGACAAAATGACACCTGAATGAATTTGAAAAGAGAAAAAAATGAGGTGCCAGAAGAACTTCCATGTAGCTTCAGGAATATAACTCTCAACATACTGCTCTTGCTTCCTAATGGGGCTCCAGCTTTAATTGTACTCATCATCAGGAACGTCAGAAGCATGGCCCTCCCAGCAGACGTTGCAAATGCCATTTAAAATGCAGCTACATGAAGCAACATGCTGCTCTTTCTTCCTATTTATTATGCCACTCAGGCACAGACTTAGCTGCCAAGGAGCCATTCCTGATACAAGAACCAATCAAAAGGACTCCAGAGTTCAAATTATAATGTTTTTTTAGAAAAATGAATTTATCAGAAATACCACACTCTCCTGCAACAGTATGGTACAAAAGATTAGTGCTCAGAATACAGTGATACTTGAACTAAACTAAATCTTAGTGAGTTGCATTGACTATTTTGCTTAGTTGAATAAACTAGACAGAGAGGAAGTTCTAGCTTGCAGTACTATAAATTCTTTTTTGATACTATAGCTTAATAAAACAACTCCAATCCAAGCTATGCTCATCATTTTTAATTTCTCTATAGTAATATCCAGGCTTAAAAAAAGTGTCTTGGGCATAATCTTTTATAACGGTTGCAGTCAGATGGAAAAAATGGTAGGAAACAATTTTGTCGGTACATAGACAAACATGTACACTACTCATCTACAAACATGTACTTCATATATCTTAAGTAGAATTTGTTTATGACTGTTATGCATACTTCAACAGTGTGGTCACTCAGACATTTTTGGGCAGTGTGAGCACTAAAGCATATTAGAAAGTAATTTTAAAATAGCAAAAGAAGTCCAAAATGGTTGAAACCTGGAATGTATAGCAACCAATATAGAAATCTGTAAATGCATGTGTAAAAGTTTCCTATTGAAACGGAGTCCTAACAATTAACAAAGCGTTTGATTCCTTGTTTTTATCTTACCTTGACATTACTATTCTGATCTTTTACAGAGAAAACACTGTTGAATTATCATTATGGAGTGAATGGTTCTTGAATTTGATAGAGAATCAGTATTTCCATCATAAAATAACAAACACCTATATCCTCAACAACTTACAAAGCTTCCACTGGCCAAATCAAGCTGGCGCGGCAACGCCGCGCCCCAGGTTTTCTAGTAACCTTCTAAATTGTTTAGGCCCTGTTTGGGAGCATTGTAAGTTGTTGCGCCTATAATCCCATTTCACCTGTATTTTCTTGTGCACAAGGATACCTCTGCAATATACCAGATTTTTATACCTCTGGATAAACGTTGTTTGGGTAAATGGAAAAAAACCGGACAGCTGCTAGCTAGAGAAGAACATGCAAGCTGCAGACAAGGACCACCACCACCGTTCTCCCTGAGCCCCTTGCATCTACTGAAGCAGTGACCGAAGGACAGCGATTTGGTCAGTGAGTGAGTGAGAGAGATTTGCTCAGGCTAGCAACCGAGCAGTCGGGCTGGGCATTCGGTTCTACCCGAACCGATCGGTTCGGTTCCTTGATTTTTTTTCGAAAATTCGGTTCCCAAAAAACAGAACCGATCGGTTCTTTTCAGATGCAGTAACCGACAAATTTCGGTTTCAGTTCTTTCGGTTCGGTTGCGATGTAACCAAGGGAACCGAAATTTTTCAGGATGCAAAAAACAGCCCATATTGTAGCTGAGGAGAGACAGACGATGGTGGCCGGGCGGTGCAGCCTTGCGTTGCGCCCTTGCCTAGGCGGTGCTGGCCGCTGGGCAGCCGGGGTCAGGGACTCGGGGGCGCTGCCGCGCTGGCCGCCTGGCCGTGCGGCGGGCACTGAGCGGCAGCGGCTAGAGGGGGCAGGGGGCGGGTGTTGAGCGGCAGCTAGCAGCCGGCAGCGGGGCCGGGGGCGCCGGGCGTGCGTTAGGCGGCGGCGGCTGGCCGCCTGGCGTGTGGCGGGCGCTGAGCGGTAGCGGCTAGCGGGGATAGGGGGCAGGCGCTGAGTGGCAGCCGGCAGCGGAGGCCGGGGGCGAGCGTGCTGCGGCGGGCGCCGTGGGCGACTAAGCGCCTAGGCGGGCCGGCTAGGGCGCCAGTGCGACGCCGGGGGGGACAGCGGGTCAAGAGGGCGGGGCCGCCGGGGGCAGGGGTGCAAGGCGTCGGGCGGGGGCGGCTGGGACTGGGAGTGGATTGAAGGCAGGGAGGTGGGAGCGAGAGGAAATGACCTAGGGTTTGTGTGGCCAGTTGGATCCTTAAGGGGCTAATGTTTATCAGACTCGGAATATCGGTTAATTGAGAACCGAACCAAATTAACCGAGTAAATCGGTTCTTGAGAAATAAGCTGAATTTTTCAGTTCCGGTTCCGGTTCTTTTTGTTCGGTTCTCAATTCTCGGTTAAATTTGCCAGCCCCACCGAGTAGAGGAGCCACTAAAACTCTAATGAAAGCAGTAATTCCATTACATCCTTTTGTTTTTGATTTGATCCTCAAATCACTCATGATCTCAGAACTCAGCGCCTAATTGAGTGAATGCATCAAGCAAATAGAGCACCAAATTGGACTTGAAACTGAAAATTCAGATTTCAAATGGAATGCTCAGATCCAGAAAAGGGGAAATTTCAGATCACAGCTCTCGGGATGCAAGTTATCACCAACGAGCGCTTGAGTCCGTCCAGGCAAGCTGTTGCAGCAGCTCGGCGCCTTAGAAGTGCTCTGTGACATCAACGATGATGATTCCATGGATCGAGCCCAGGACAATGGCGACGGCGTTGGTGGAGGCTGGGCAAGGTAGCACCGCAATAAGCAGTAGTCAAAGTGTCGTCGGTACGCGGAAATCGGCATGGGAGGAGGCTGGGACAACATCGGCCATGGATGGGGAATAGCTCGCCGCCGCTGACATCGGCTCGCCACCTCGGTAGATTCCAGTCGAGTCGCACGGATGAGTTGGCCCCGATAGTTGTCGTTTTATTTTCCAGACCACCTCACATGATTATTTTTTTACAACGGTATTAGGCCAAACCGGTTGTAATTTTAATGTGCTGACCACTCATCCAAATAGAGTTTTGGCATCACCGTCGGAAAAGAATCAGGGCTGTAATTTACCAGGGTTTTGGATCTAATACATATTATCCAAAAAGATTCTATTGGTTCAATTTACTTCCACAACTACGCCAGTTGATCCAATTTATCCCTTCTTAAGTTTTTTTTTCTCTATGCACAAATAGCATTTTTAAACTTAAATTTTGTAGGGTGATAGGGAACATCATAACTTGTTTTTGAAAACTACGATGAACTTTCATCATTATATTCTATACAATATTGTGTCCCAAGGATTATGTGTGGAGAAAGAAAAAGACAAATCTTGTAAAGGATAAACTAGGGTGATTTTTATTCGTCGCACGTGCGAGTGGGATCTCACACGGTGCAGAAGGTGTCCTGCCAGCCGACGTGCTGGACTTTGCATGCACTACATATATTCAAGCACAAAAAGATCTTTAGTTCACAGACTAATTGTTGATGCGAAATCTGGTCAGCACACCGAATGCGCTAGAACGCGCGGGTTGCGAAAGGACCGAATCGCCATGGGGCTGCCCCGACCGGTCAGACCGGTTCAGCAACCCGGTCAGACCGGATTCCTAGGGTTTGGCCTAGATCGATGTTCGAGATGGATAACTACCACGCTTATGTGATGGATGATGGCTAGGTTTACGAGCAAACCAGCAAAGGGATAACCAACGCACTTACGTGACGAAGAACGACTAGTTTACGAGGAAACTAGCAAAGCCCATCGATGCTCACCCCCGGGAGGGACCTCGTCAGGGCGTGGGCGTCGCCGAACGTGCCCTAGGTAGACCAACAAGCCTAGGACGCCATCAATGGCCGTGGAGGGATGAACAGCAAGGGGAGGTTGGAAGAGAGATTTGGGGTTTAGAAGATAAAAAGTAAAGATGTGATTGTTTGATTCGATTGGGTTGCCCTCAATCGGCCGTGGCCCTTCATAAATATAGGGTGGGGAGGTTTTGCCCTAGTAGAAGCCGAAGCTTATACAAATCCCGTGTCAAAATACAACTCCTAACTCGGATTTAGCTGACAAAACCGGTCTGACCGCCCCTCTAAACCGGTCTGACCGATCTGACCCAGGTGCAGGTCTTCCTGGAGCCATAACGTCTTCATCCGGATACCAAATTGGACGTTCTATATATGCATTTCGATCATCCCGACGAGATCTACACAATGGTGCAGTCCAATTGACAATTTGACAATGTTATTCAGACCTGTCTGATCGGTTTGCCCAGCTGTCCAGCAAACCTGAATTGTGCCAATTTTGGTTGTCAACATATGCCCCCCTATTTCTCGGTAAAGCTTGCGTACCAAGAAACATTTCTCAAAGCCAAAAGTGTACTGAAACAATAAGAAGCACTTATGCACCACTCATGTCTTGTTCCTAATGAAGATGGAATCCGATAGACCACATATCTTGATATGGCTGAAGATAACGGTTTCACTTTGCTGCCTGCATTCCTGCATCTTCAGTGATATATGAGCCTGAGTATATACCACCTCGGTAGTGAATATTTGAAATATCTTTCAAAATCATTCTCACACCTTCAAATGACTATGGATGCCCAAAGTGACCAAATTGCTGTCAATGTCAATTGGTCTTTACAATGGCTCTCAAATTTATAGTGAATGAGATCATAGAATGAACAAAAATAGCATCCATATGCTTCACACTCATGAATCATAAATCTCTAGCCGGAATAAAAGGTCTTCATATCCGGCTTGTTTATTAGTGCAAAATATTCCAATCGGCTAAAGGTCCCAAAATTGATGTTTCAAGAACTCATGCAAGCCGATTCACCAAATCAAAGACTCTATGTGGTAAATTGCTCATTTTGCCAATATTTTGCCCCCCCCCCCCCCAGCATTAAATCTTCAATATGACCAATCGCTCTCATACCGGGAAGCAAATGCTTTAGAACCATTATCAAAAGTATCCATCGACCATATGTATTGCTAAGCAAGATAATACAATATTGGCCAGATTTGACCAATCAACAAGATATGTATAGCCGCAACAAATCTAATAGAATGTAAGCATCAAAATAGAACATAGATATTCGGCTTTTTAAGGTTAATAGCTTTAATCAATTTTTATGACAATTTGGTAACCACCCTCCATGATATAAAGACCCATATGTCATCCAAGGATGAAAATAAGAGTAAGAGAGGTAACCAAACATGTCTAAGGATGAACTCCAAGATTGAGGCATAGGCGGCATTTGTAAAGCATATGGATGATATGAAGACCGATAGTTTTGATGATTGGGATCAAACCTCAGAGTTGGAGATCATCTCTTAGTTTTCCTCTTCTCTATCATCTCTGTTGCACCTTTTGCTTGAATACCATCCTTTCTTTGCACTTGTACGCTTCCTTTAGGAACCCATGCCATGTTCCTTTCTTTCAGCTCTTGGGCACTAAGTTTTTCCAAATTCCTCTTTTGCCAATTTGATGAACCAAGTAACCATCTCGGCTGTACTTCAGTTTTGGATAGCGGCATTTCATTCCTGATTCTTGGCTTATTCAATTCCTTTTGTTCAGATTTAGAACTTGGAGGATCAACAGCTAATTTCTCCCTTTCTTTGCTATTAATAGCCGAAGTCTTCAACGCATTAATCGGCTTTTCATCAATTGAATCCAGATACGAACACTTATCTTTGTGACCATCTCTTTTCACTCGATAAACTTGTTTGACAACCCTTTTCTTGTTTTTGAACTCTATACCGATCCTTGTGCTCAAAATGGTCATTTTCAACACATGGCTGCCTTGCCCGTGATTGCGCGTGATGGTTCTCTTGGTGCTGCATACTCTACATGATATGGTCTAAAATATGAAGGAGTATGTGCCCATGGATCATTCCACCCCCATGATGAATAAGGATGAAAACTAGTGGGATGTGAAGCATATGAAACTGGCATTAATGGTCCCAAAGGAGAATATGATGCTGCTGAATGGAACTTTTCCCCTTGCCAATTCCAATTCCCAGAATTTTGTTTAGGAGGCAATCTTGATGATTTAACATCATTTGGTCGATTAGCACGTTTGGCCTCATTTTCTTTTAGATATTTAGCCAGAAGTTCATTGAAACTAAGCTTCGGCTTCTTGCCCTTGTACTTATAACGGTCTGTAACCCCATTTATCCCAGGATGCTCCAATCTCAGTGTTTCTGGGCGTCCCTGATGAGCACCGGTCTGACCGGTTTGGGCATCCAGTCTGACCTATTTGTCCATACCGGTCTGACCTATTGGCCCAACCGGTCTGACCTTGGTGGCGCTAAAATCGGCCGGATAGGAATCGGCCGATGGTCTTCAGCGTCGGACACACAACCCGGGAGAATCTGCTTAGCTCCTGTTCGGATTATCGCACTGGTGCGGTTCGCGCGGCGTGCCAGTCAATCTGACCTGTTGATTGACAAGGAAATAGAGTATTAAATTCCAGGTGCGTCAATCGCCCTGAGGAGCGCGTTGGCAGCGAATCGACCGATTTGCTGTAGAGATGATCGGCTATGGATCAGCCGATAATCGGGTAGTAATTGTAAAGAAAACCACCGGAACGATCTTAAACAATTACTACAGAAGCAACACTTGAAATAGATCTAATCAGCTGTATGATGATAAATCGAAGAAAAATAATGACGAAGCCGATTACTCTGATCTCAAGCTGGATAACTAGTGATAATACTAGAATAACAGATAAAACTTGCAATTCTAGTAAATATCGATAACTGGTGAATAAATCCAAACGAAACCACAGCGATGCGCCCGTAGTTAAAGCTCGGATATTACTCGGTAAGCGGAACCTACCAATTGGCCGGAGATCAAGTTGATGCAGCCCTGCCAATCCGTACGAACTCGTGAAAGAAGAAAAGTATTGGCGAAGTCGCCGACTTGAAAGTAAATTGCTAGAAAAGTAGAAGTACTGTTGTTGATTGATGTGTTGATGTCCTCTCAAGACCCTGACGACTCCTATTTATACCCTAAAGCTAGGACTCCTGGTCGATCATGACTTGTTACAACCTTATTTAAATTACTATATCTATACGAACTTTAAAAGGAAACGGACTCCCGCAGAATCTTCCGCCGCCGTTCCCTAATCCAATCAAGATTTCCTTCAATTGCTCCCCGACCGACTTAGCGTGCCCCCCTTTGACCAACTTTTTGACCAGGACCCTCTGAAATAGTCCCATCCTGTTGGCGTAGGCTGTATCACCAATCGGCCGATTTCCGACTGTTACCTCAATCGGCCGATTCCTTTCTGTAGCCTTCAGATCTGCCGCATCGGCCAATCTTCTTCTCCTGACGCCGATTCAACACGTGTCAAAATCTGGCGTCAACAGACCTATTTTTCCAGGACAACAACAGTAATCGGCTCTTGTTCCATTTGAGAAGAACTTGCTTGCCCCCCAGTGCCTCCCAGCAATTTACTAAGCTCATCGTCCTCGAGAACATGCAAGTCATGGACTATGTCTTTCTCATCATTTGAAAAATCCGAATCTTTCCCTTTTGCAATCAGCTTCGGATCTTTAGATGAATCGGTTCATGCTAACCGATTTAATGATACTTCACCATCAAGAACAATTGAAACCAACCGGTCCTTCTTCGAAATTTAAGAAAATCTCAATCGTCCTTTGTTAATGGCCGATTGGATGATTTGGCGAAACATATTGCAATTATTAGTGCTATGATCAAATGAATTGTACCACTTGCAATATGTTTGTTTTGCCAAATTTTCAAATGATGGCATGACTTGGTGATCAAAGAACTTAATGAAACTGTGCTCAAGCAAGATATCAAATAAATGATCACACAAAGTCAAATCAAAAGTATAGTTTATTTTCTCTAATCGATGCTTTTGGGGAGAAGGTCTTAAAGCCAAGCAAATAAATGATTCAGACTTCTTGATCCACTCGGCTATACCTTTCTTTGTGCTTTTCATACCCGATACTATAGAGTTGACCACTAAACTAGCATCGGCCTTCACACGGCTTCTCATTTTTGGTTTTTTATTTTTAAGACCAGAATGACCACAAGTATACCATGTAGAGAAAAACTTTGGCAATGATGATGGAGCAAGTCTAAATGCAAAAATGTTACTATTATCAGCCTTTCTAATTTTCACAATGCATTGGCCAATACTATCTGAAATTATTCCATTACAAGCAAGTAAATCACCTTCACCAATCGATCTTCTAGGATTATTCATAATTATATCACTAGTTGATGCATCACCTGAAAAAACAGGATCTGATTGGGAATTGGGTAAATTACTTGCAAAGCGTACCATGTCAAATATACTAGAGATGCACGGGATCTTGATGTGGATGATGTCATGCTTCTCCTCTAGATGGCAGCCCACAACTATGCCCTTCGTGGACCGGTCAGACCGATTTGTAGAGTCGGTCAGACTGGTGCTTCTAGAGTTGCTGGAAATCATCTTGTGCTGACATGCCAATGTTCCCTTCTTACCTCCATTACCTCCATTGTCATGTTCTTCAACAATTCGATGTTCTTCACCACTCAAACTTCCCTTAGCCAGAACTTGTCATTTAATAACGCGACAATCACTAGAAAAATGCATGACACCTTCGGCTTTACGAAAATCAAGTATGGCTGTTTTATTGTATCTGCCATATTTTTTTATAGTTGGACTTGTTTCTTGTGATACAATGGAAACAATCTTTATTTGATTCGGTTCTCACCACAACCGAATTGCTATCCATATCCGAATTATTCTTTTTTCCACTATCAATAAACTTTTTAATTGCAAGTCTCATCCTTTTGACTACATCATCAATAGATGGCAATTCACATGCGGAATTAACCTGTGAAGGCGTATGTGTGCTTGCTGAATTCTCATTGATTTGGCTGTAGTTACTGAAAATATTTGGAGCCGGAATATGATTATTAGCATTTGTATATGGTGCTGAATTTATAGATGCAACCTCCACTCTAGTAATATGTTGTGCATCATATGATGGTTGAGAATAATTGGCCGGATAGCTAAAATCAGCATGGCCAATTTTCTCATTCAACAACATGTCTTGTGGTGGAACCACATAATGTGAATTTGTTGTCGATGAATAAAAAGATGGATCACCTTGCTGAACACTATTAGAACTAGTAGTATGTGAAGTTCCATAAAAACTGGTCGAACTCACCATGTTGGTTTGGCCTTGATAATGACTCATCGGCATATGATCTTGTTCCACAGCCGATGTATGAGAATAAAAAGGTGCATGTTGTATGCTGCTAGTAGCATTAAATTCCAAAGTATGCATATTATGTGACATTGGCTTTTGCATATAATTTTTAGAATCATAACAAGCATAATTAAAACCATCTGAATAATTACTAGCCGATGCAATATGTATACCAATATTATGACTAGCAACATCAACATGAGAGTTCATGGCACTTGCAAAATAATTATAAGAAACATGTGACGTATTTGCAAGTTGTACCTCAGGCGTGGTGTAGTAATATTGTTGTCGAATATAAGAATAGCACGCCATGTATGCTTTGTAGTAGGTCTGGTTTTGTGGCCCACAAATCCAATTAATTTTGATAATCCAAGCAATCAACGACCGACACTTTGCTTTTCTTTTGAACTTCAATCTGCAGCAGCAAGCAAAGTAGAATGCAATCGGCTTGAGCAGCCTGATGCAAGGTCACAGGTATAGATGCAATCGGTATAAAGACCAAATGCGATACTGAAGGCGAATCGAAATAATTGATCAATTAGGTATTTAACCAGGGTTTGACAAAATGGTTTGAGCAACCAGATCTTTCTTCCCCAGCGGAGTCGCCAAAAAGTATGTTGACGTGGAATCCGGTCAACACACCGAATGCGCTAGAACGCGCGGGTCGCAAACGGACCAAATCGCCGTGGGGCTGCGCCGACCGGTCAGACCGGTTCAGCAGCCCGGTCAGACCGGATTCCTAGGGTTTGGCCTAGATCGATCGTTCGAGGTGGATAACTACCACGCTTACGTGATGGATGACGGCTAGGTTTACAAGCAAACCAGCAAAAGGATAACCAATGCACTTACGTGATGAAGAACGACTAGTTTACGAGCAAACTAGCAAAGGCCATCGATGCTTAAGCCCGGGAGGGACCCCGTCAGGGCGTGGGCATCACCGAACGTGCCCTAGGTTGACCAACGAGCCTAGGACACCATCAATGGTCGTGGAGATCACAGATGAAAAGCAAGGAGAGGTTGGAAGAGAGATCCGGGGTTTAGAAGATAAAAAGTAAAGACATGATTGTTTGATTTGATTGGGTTGCCCTCAATCGGCCGTGGCCCTTCATAATTATAGGGTGCGGAGGTCTTTGCCCCAGTAGAAGCTGAAGCTTATACAAATCCCATGTCAAATACAACTCCTAACTCGGATTAGCTGACAAAACTGGTCTGACCGATCTAACCCAAGTGCAGGTCTTCCTGGAGCCATAACTTCTTCATCCGGACACCAAATTGGATGTTCTATATATGCATTTCAATCATCTCGACGAGATCTACGCAATGGTGCAGTCCAATTGATAATTTGACAATATTATTCATACCGGTCTGACCGGTTTGCATAAACAGTCTGACCGGTTTGCCCAGACTGTCCAACAAACCTGAATTGTGCCAATTTTGGTTGTCAACACTAATTATCTAAAATAAATTTTGAATGTATGGCTACATTTCTTACGACAAGTTCTTCAAAACTAGATTGTTGACGCGAAAACATGCCGCACCAAATACCGAGCACTGAACATGCAGCATGCATTGGCGCACCTTGCAGCGCCGCTACACCAACCGGTCAGAGCGGTCTCGCCGGGGCAGCCCGAGGATCCAATGAACGCCCACCCGGGAGGGACCCTATTGGGGCAGGTGCACCTTGGGTTGCTCTAGGGTCGGCAGGCCACCTAGAGCGTCCTCAAACACCATAGAGATGAAGAAAGAACAACAAGTACAGGGGTTGGAAGTGCTAGGGTTTGGAGAAGACCAAAAGTAATGAAAAGTAGTAGATTGATATATTTTTGATCGATTGGATACCCTTAATTGGCCGTGGCCCTTTATATTTATAGGGGTAGGAGGTCTTACCTCCTTAGAAGTCAAAACCCTAGTACATGTAGTGTCAAAATACAACTTCTAACTCGGACTGTACGGCAAAAACCGGTCTGACCGCCATACTCAACCGGTCTGACCGGTCGGATCTGGGTTAAGTCTTACCGAAGTCATAACTCCCTCATCTGAACTTCAAATCGGACATTCTATATATGAATTTTGATTGTCTTGACGAGAGCTACGCAATGGTAAAGTCAAACATGCATTTTGGCAAAGTCACCCAAACCGGTCTGACCGGTTTGTGCACACCGGTCTGACCGGTTTGCACAGCCGTACCAATTTTGGTCGCCAACACATGCCCCCTATTTTTTGGCAAAGCTTGCATGCTAAAAAATAAGCTTCAGGACCAAAATTGCCTAAGGACGATGATGAACAATACAATCGGCCATATATTATTTCTAAGGGAAATAGATATTATCGGCCATGACTTGATCTAATTCAAGGTGATGATGAAACAACCCGCTTCGGCTTCCATACCTGCTTGGTAGTTGCTGACCTTGCTGGTACTACCTCCACTGTTGCTCCGTTGAATCTTGCTTGCACATCCGTTGTATCCTCCTCTTTTGAGTGTGAGATAAGCCTGAGGGGCACCACCTCATCTGTAAACACTTGTTATCTTTCTTCTTGTTTTTCTCACATGCTTCATCATTAATAAGTACACTTCTGACCAGATTATTATTAGCTATAATCGGTCTTTGTGATGAGCCACAATTTGAATACATAGAAGTATATTGTATGATATATGATTGCATATGCATTCTACTGTAATCCAAAGGTGTATAATAGCAAGGATACGACCAAAACCATGGAGCAACCGGCCCATCAAATGAATATGGTGCAGCAGCACGATTATCTTGATGTGGACGAGAATCCGGTCGTTCTTGATATCCCGGTGATAGCTTCGTATCCTTAGCTTTACTTAACCGCCTCTTTTGCTCCTGAGCGGCTCCTTTCTTCTTGTACTTGGCCATGAGTTCTTCAAAACTTGGCCTTGTTTTATTCTTGGACTTGGTCCTGTGCTCAGAACGCCCAGTATGACCGGTAAGACCGGTGGGTGCAGAACCGACACATTTGCCTTGTTTTTGCCCCCCAAATGAAACTTCAGGGATCTTCTTCAGTGAAGCTTTCTCACCTTTCTCTAGAGACTCAGATCTCTCTTCACCAACAATTACATTTCTCCCCTTTGTTGTTTCGACTTGATTTGGCCGAACTAACACGTTGGGATTCTTCAATTCAAGAGTGTGTATAGGAAAGGGGTTATGATCAACTTGCATTGCCTGAAGAGCCAATCATCCTTCATTTATGGCCGATTGAATTTGCCTACAGAAAACAATGCAATTGTTAGTAGCACGAGAGAAAGAGTTGTGCCACTTGCAAAAAGCTCTCCGCTTTATCTCCCCAAGCGGCGGTAAAGTATGTGACATCTTAATGTATCCATTCTTATATAATTCATCAAATATCCTATCGCACTTGGATGCATCGAAAGTGAACTTCTCTTCTTGCCCATTTTTGTGAATCAGCTTAAGAGTAGAACAAGCATATGATTTATCTTTGGATGGCCACGCAAACTCAGCAGTATAAACTTCTTTAGATTCATCGTCCGGACTATCTGAATTGCACTTAAGAGCATGCATATGAATTGCACTTAAGAGCATGCATATTAGGACGATGATGCTTATGACTTTCTTGCGACTCTTTACTTCAGCTTTCTGCAGCCAAAGCTCTTTGATGCACTTGAGTAACGGTAAAGAAGTCATTGCCCTCTAATCTTTCTTTAATATGAGAGCGCAAACCACTAAAAGCCAAATCTGCTAAATCTTTTTCAGCAATATTTACATCAAAGCATCGGTTTTTTGTATCACAGAATCTTCTAATGTAATTATTAACAGATTCATCACGCATCTGTTTAACCGATGTTAAATGAGACAACTTAAGCTCATTATTTCCACAAAAGAAATGATCATGAAATTTCTACTCTAGTTGTCCCCATGAGCTAATAGAATTAGGTGCCAATGAAATAAACCATGAAAAAGCGGTTCCCGTTAAAGATAAAGAAAATAAGCAATTCACTTATAGAACCAGCTTCTTCTAGTTGGGCAAGGTATTGACTAATATGCTCAAGTACTTTTGTTATCTTCCCCATTAAATTTAATAAAATCAGGCAACCTAAAACCAATAGGATACTGAACCGAATCAAAGTAAATAGGATACGATTTTTGGTAAGTGCGAGTTTTACCTCTAACATCTACTCCAAGATTTTCTTTAAGCATGTTAGCCAAATCATTCTTATACTCAGCAAGCACTTTATCAAAATTATTTGAAGAATTTGGCTGTGTGGACTAAGATGCATTGTGCTGGTTTGGAGCCATATGGCTGGGAGAACCGGTCTGACCGGTTCCTGAGACCGGTTGGACCAATTGGGCTATACGTTAGACCAGATTGAGGAATCGGTCCGACCAGTCTTTGCCTGTTTTGCCATCTTTGCAAATATCGGTCAAACATCTCATCTAAGATAGGACTGATAGGTGCTATAGTACCTCTAGGGGTATAGGTGGTGTGCTATGCACAAAAGTATAATACGGAGGTACAAAATTGGCAAGCTCATTTGTTCAGCGAATATCGGCCGAACTAGGGATGCTTGTAATAGGTTCAGGGTATGAAGGCTGAGTCACCATTGCATTAGCAGGTGTTACTGTCTGACCACTAAAATAATTCAACTGCATTCCAAACTTTAGTTGGTCCATAGAGGATGTTGCCGATGGTTTAGAAATAGGAATCTCAGAAGTAACACCAGAAACAACAGGTGGGGGATCATTGGTTATTGCTGGTTGTTTATTAGCTGTTTCCCATTCTCTAGAACTAAGCCAATTAACCAAATAAACATCCCGCTTAGCTAACATACCCTTAACTTGTTCAAGGGTAACACCAAAAGATGAATCACTCATATTGGGTGTTACCTCAGTAGATGCATCCGTGGAGGTAGAGGTGAAGGCGATGTCCTTGACCTTGGTAATGTTGCCGCGTCGGTCGACTTTAAAGCTTGCAAGCACTGCCTGCAGATCCTCTTCATCAAGCTTCTTCTTGCGCTCCTCCAGCATCTGACGAACATCTTCAGGAAGATGGTCGATCGTCGGCTCGACGATGTTCCCGGTGTTGACCTCAGTGAGATCTTCACCCGCCATTGCAACCGATGTAGACTTCTTCTTCCCAGCGGAGTCGCCAAAAAGTATGTTGACGCGAAAACGTGCCGCGCCAAATACAGAGCACTGAACATGCAACGTGCAGCGGCGCACCTTGCAGCGCCGCTACGCCAACCGGTCAGACCGGTATGGTGGACCGGTCAAACTGGTCTTGCCCGGGCAGCCCGACGAGGATCCAACGAACACCCGCCCGGGAGGGACCCCGTCGGGGCAGGCGCACCTTGGGTTGCTCTAGGGTCAGCAGGCCACCTAGAGCGTCCTCAAACGCCGTAGAGACGAAGGAAGGATAGCAGGTACCGGGGGTTGGAAGAGCTAGGGTTTGGAGAAGACAAAAGTAATGAAAAGTAGTAGATAGATATATTTATGATCAATTGGATACCTTTAATCGGCCGTGGCCCTTTATATTTATAGGGAGGGGAGGTCTTACCCATTAAAAGTCAAAACCCTAGTACATCTCGTGTCAAAATACAGCTTCTAACTCGGACTGTACAGATAAAACTGGTCTGACCGCCCTACTCAACCGGTCTGACCTGTCCGATTTGGGTCAAGCCTTCCCGAAATCATAACTCCCTCATCCGAACTCCAAATCGGCCGTTCTATACATGAATTTTGATCGTCTCGACGAGAGCTACGCAATGGTGAAGTCAAATCTGCATTTTGGCAAAATCACCCAAACCGGTCAGACCGGTTTGTGCACACCGGTCTGCACAGCCGTGCCAATTTTGGTCGTCAATATAGATCATACTTGAATATATTCAAACAATATTTTTGGACCATATTTTCCTTGATCATTTTATTTTTGTTCTTGGAACATTTAATTTTGTTTTTAGAATATTTTATTTTATTCCAAGAACAATCACTGTTTTGATGGGACACTTTTACTTCTTTCATAACAACATTTTCAAAACATTTTTATTTGTTTTGGAATAATTGGAACAATAAAATTTGTTTCAACTAGAAAAACCAGCTAAATCTACTTGAGTATAATATTATTCTGAAATCTTATCATAATGAATATAATGGTGTGACTAGAATTTAGTTGGGTCACTTAATATGTGAATTACGATTGTTTATTATCGAATTTGGAATTGTATGTACTCCTTCCTGTACACGTGGGCAACAGCCAACAGCGCAGTGGTGGGCCTGCCTTCTGCTACGAAGGCGCATCCAGTCGCACGCTAGTACAGATGCGCCCATAAACTAGACATATTAACTTGGTTGTAGGAGTAAATTGAACAAAAAATAACTTATCCGGACTTTGGACATGAAGGGAGTAATTTGTATTTTTTTCCTTTTTTGGAACGGACAAGTGTAATAGCAAAAATCTAATTAACCCAAATGGAAAAATAATAATATAATTATGGCAATGAGTAATATTCTCCAAACAATCTATTATTTTTCCTGATATCACCATACTTATATTAAAGTAATAAAATTATATTTTTAGCGCATTAGCAATCATCCAATCTCATATGGATGGCACGGTGTGCGTAGCTTAGTTCGTAACATTCCTCGTGTTACCCGGGTTCGAGTTCTCGATTCGATACGACTATTCGTATTTTTCTAAATTTATTCTAAAATTTAACCAGCGCTATTTTCTCAGTGGTAGGCGACGTGCCCGTCGGTAGCGAGATACTTTTAATATATAGTGATTTCTCAATCTTAAGATTTGTCGGCTGTAGTAAACAACGTGCCGGTCGATAGCAAGATATATCTAGTGACTTCGTCCGATATTTGCTGGCTCAGTCTCTTGAACATACTCATAAGGCTAGAGTTGTATGCGTGTATTTATAAATTGTGTGTGCATATTGTGAGTACGTGCGTCTACACTGTATTTTTTTTTAAGAAAATAGTCCTTAGGGAAGAAGACTCTTGCAAGTCTGCAAATTGTCAGACAATAAAAAATATTTCTATCATCTGTTATGCCCATTCGAAAAAACAAGAAAACACAAAATATCAGCAATATAGAATTGAAAACAACTGCGATAAGTAGGTTAATGGGGCAAACGAATGAAGGGAAAAAAGTGTTACAACGGAGGAGTCATTGTTGGTTTTCCTTCCGACTTTAAACTCCTTAGGTCTGGTAACATCGTGTCTGCTAATCTTACGAAAATAATTGAATGAATCAATGAACAAGAATTCGAAAATTATGGAAGAAAAACTGTGTCCATGTGTGCACCACTATAGATTTTTTTTATTGTATATGCAGCTACATATACTAAAAAAGAAAAAAAAACTATAAAACTATGACAGTACAAGTGCACAGTCAAAGTACATATAAAGCAATCAGTGCTAGCCAACCAATTCCAAACAATCATTGTAGACCAACGGGAACAAATACGTCCTGAAGTTCAGAAGTTTCATTTTGGGCACCAATTCATACAAGGGAACAATTCCGCAACCACCCTTACTGAGTGCTGACACTTCCACGAAGCCACATAGGCAACTTATTTCACTTGCTATCTCTACTGAAGCCAACGAGCATTTCCGATCTCGAGAAAAATTACAGCACTGCGACTGCAACTGCGACAGCAACAGGAGTTATCTGAGGTACCTCAGCATTCAGGCCTCGTTGAACTTGAAGACACAATCATAAAGTCTTCCTCCTAAAAATTGGGCGACTTCAGGATGCTTAACCTGAAACATAAGGCAACATTGTTTGCAAACTCCTATCATAATCTGCAACTAGTTGGCATTATCCTATAAATAACATGACGGCAGGGGGGGGGGGGGGGGGGGGGGGGGGGCGGACAGCGCACCATTCCAATCTTGATTGAGTCACATTTCATTTGTGCATATAGGTTAGTTTCGATTGCTCTTCCCTACAACACAAACGGCCAGAAATTCAGCGAGTCTGTTCAACAAAGACATTCAAATGCACAAGGACGTCAATAGCTTACCATGCCTTCTAGGACAACCAGATCAGCATCATTTGCCATAAAGGCAAGTTCTGGTGACACACTAGACAAATCAATAACCTGAATCAACAGTAATTATTTAGTATTTAAGATAATGCCAGAGCGAGGCCACCACAATGGAAGGTCTAGCAAGGTTTGATAGATTCTTACAGGCAGATCGTTACCAGAGTTGGCAACAAGCAGGTCGGATGCATCCACACCTGCAAGCTTTCCATCTGCATCCTTGAGCTTAAAAACAATTGCAAAGACAAGAGTCAGATGCTTGCATCAGAGATTATTTACAACCTTTCTCCTGCTCACCTTGTTTATAATCTCTATCAGCTCTGGATAGGTGACATCATTGATTGAAGGCATGTCGTTAGCAGCAAGTATCACCTGCACAAACTTAGATGGTTTTAAGCTGATAGTCATACATAGATGGCTTTGTTTGGATGGTACAACTAAAATTTTGTCTCCAGTGCCCACTCGCTTAGCTGCACAAACATCATCCTTCTCTGTTCTTTTTTTTTCATGCTCCCTCAGATTGGTTTCTCAGGTCCCTAATGAGGATACGTATGATTATTGGTTCTACTAGGATCACCTCTGATCGATGATTAGTTTTTCTAACGCACAAGAAGCAGAAAACACTACCGCTGTCTTCTGTTAAGGTACCAGAAACAGTTTAGTTAAAAACTGCTGTACTCACTTTTATTAAAACACAGATTTTTGCTTTTATGAAAACAAGTTTTAATTACACATGAATTAGTTGGAGGGTGCAAATGTTTAAGTGGTTGTTAGAGTGAAACTGGTATTTGAAAATCAGGCTTTTCTAAAAGTTAAGATCCAAAAACCATGTAGTTTTTCATGTTGTGCAACTGCAATACAGCTACTTTTTGAGAACAGTGCTCCTAAAGTTCAAGTATCCAAGCAGGTCCTAAGACTTAAAATATGACGATATGAAAAACTTGCCAGGTTACATAATTCATGAAAGTTATTGGACAGCTTAAAAGTAGCCCCACAGTACCAGTCGATTCACAATGTGATTTCAAAAATAAAAGGTGATGTGCTTTCATTATAGTTAAGAGGCCATAGGCTCATAGCTGGAGTTCAATATGATTTGTTTTACAATTTTTAATTTCAACACTATTAAAGGTTGTAAAGTTAGTAATGTGTTCTAAAGTGAAGGATTCTGATTGAAACAGAAAGGTAATAGGCCAAACCTTATCCAGGACTTCCAGGGATCAGTCCTAACCCTAAGACTATAACAAAAGCAGAATGAAAGAGTTAATACAAACCTTTGCGCCACGTCGGAGCAACTCCCTCGCAAATGGTAATATTCCCAAGATAACATCAGCACCAGAGTTATCGACAAAGATAACTGCCTACAACATTTGATAGAAAAGGACTCAGATACATATATACTTATGTTGTAAAATATTTCATAGCTATTACGATGATGTACAGAGTCTAAAGTTGCTGGTTATTATAGAAATATAAAATTATAATATATGAAACGCTGTGCTCCAAATGGGCTTCACCCGGAGTTCATGTGTTGTTGATCCAGAATTTCTACCAAATACTATCAATACTAGATATACAAATTACAAATCACTAACATCTCTGCAATGTGCAGAAAAATAAAAACCCATTGGGGAAATTAGTTACTAGAAGCTTTGTTGAATGCTAAATTTCACAGGAAACAATTCAATTCGCAAATCAAGGGAGCTTTTCCCTCACTTGAAATGGACCTTAATAACTCAAGTGTCAACTGTTAAACAGTACTCACTATGCTTTGCTATGTTTATCCATGGCATCAGGAGAATATGTTTCATAATGTTTGTCCATTGAGAATAACAGGAGTGTAGATATTGCACTGTTTCCACATTCTACCCCTCATTTGATACTTTCAAAGAAGAGAATTAGTTGTACTGTGTTAGCTAATAGGGTATGGATGGCTTTTTTGCATTGATTTTTTTTTGGGGGAACTCATATTTCCTTGGTTAATGCACATTGTGTACTCTAGAGTCTAGACAAACATAGTGAAAGGTGGGAGTAATAACTAGGCCAGTAACAGTTATCAACCTTAAGATTGCCATGGAACCAGAACGGCAGTGGCTTATATGGTTGTAAGCTTCAAATATTTTTGTAAAGATGAAGCATAAGCTGATAGTATGTTAAAAAGGAGCCAAACAGTACACAATCATATTTACTGTTTACATGTATATTGTACATCTGTGCATAAACAGTGATGCTGAGCCTATAACAAATTAAGCAATTACACGTGAACATTGATGACATGAATAAAACAGATCTTGTATACATCCAGCTGTATGTGGCATCCAGGTTGACATGTAGCAACAAAATTACAGTGCAATAAAAGAATACCTTTTCCCATGATTTCTTGGTCCATTTGCTCTTAAAAGCATCAAGGTCATCAATAACCCAAGGTCGAGATACAAGATTTTGGCAACTTGCCAAGAACGACATGCCATCTTTAGCAAAAACTTCTGCAAGCTTCAAAATACAAGAAAAAAAGAGTTATTAGAAGTCCATGCATGTAATAGTTTCGCGGAATACAGAAGAAAGAGCATTTGTTCAACAATAGAAATGTTATTATTTAAAGAGAACTAGAAAGGAATAATATCAAGATGACTTTGTTGATTCTACATATGAGATACGACGTAATGCTGCTTGAGCTTCCACATAACAACAATGACAGAAAACCAACAGTGGAAGTTCCACAACAAGTGAAGCCCAACAAGAAATTCAACACACCTGTGCAGACCCTAGATCAAAAATATTTCCTGCTAAGATTCCCCGGATCAAGTTCTCAACTCTTTTACCATCATCTTCAATTTCGTCATTCCGCTGAACGACTCCCTCAAACAGTGACATAGCCTTGGCATTCTCCTCATCCTACTTATGATAAAACATTAAAGGAGCATAGAAAATTACAATTTCACCAAAAGAAGTAAGAACTACAACAGGAATTTGACATAGATTACCTTAACCTTCTTGAAGATATCCCTAAACCCCAGCTCTCTAAGTACTAGTTCACGAAGCCTACAAAGAAGCTTGAGATACATTTTAAAAGGTAAGTACAAGTAATCCCCATTTCTATTATTTCTCAAAGAACTCATCTATCAATGCCATACTATGCAGTCTGGTGGTCCCCCATGGCTCTCTGGATTCTTCTTCATCTCTTCAAGCATTGCTGTGTACCTGCACCACACAACATGTCCATAACTAAATTATAGATCTCTATGTGATGGATAGTTCCATATAATCTGGGGGAGGGAGCACCATTTTTGTCCAAACATTTTTTAGATTTCAGTGCATTTCAGTCCTAGAAATCTTTTTCTACACCATAAACTGTTCAACAAGCCCCTACTCCCAAAATAATCCATTAGCGGTCAATCGATAAAATGGTAATCTTGGTTACAACTGACAGAATTTAGTATTTGTTGTGTTCACATAAATTTTCAGCTAGCTAATCTGATGGATGCACATTTGGACAAATTTTGCCGCAAACTGTGAAAACCATACACCATATATTTTGCCAATATTGGCAGACTGATCTGCCTTCTAAGTTCTAAGTCAAGTGGATATCATGACTCTTGCCACATGTCTCAATCTTTGCCCCATACCAAAATAATATTTCAGTAGCACCATCATGTTGGTATATAAACATTGACTCATTCCCTATTGGAATACCAAACCAGCTTGCAATTCTAATTTCGGTTACGGCCAATGCCCAACGGAAATTAGCTTTAGTTGGTACATTCTACTTGCTAAACCATGACACATGTTTTCCAAGCGCTAATACTGGCAGTGCACCCTCCTCTCTCCACACAAAGTCTGACCTGTCTCTTGCAAATAATTATTATCCAATGAATTTGGTAGGTTTTTTATTTCTCAAATAAGAGAAACTTTGGTAGCAGCAAAAAGGCTGGCTATGCAGACAGTTCACAATGCTTGTCCATATCCTTTGTCTTCAGAGAACAGTAGGCTACCATGCAAACCATTGCATGGAGACATGTGTCAAAAATGATACAGAATCAGACACCCAAATCCAAGTTAGATTCCGACACCCGTCACCCATGTGCATGCCCATGTAACATTTTCACTGTGCTTACAAACTGTGTTTGTGTCCAAGTAACACTGCATGGAAACCGCTGGTAGATCAAGGCATTGGCATGGCAAAAACTTGTCCGATCACAAGCAGTCACATGTGAATTCCATGCAGCGTCAAAATGTTTTGCAAGCAACTGAGAGCCACATGCCAGAGAGAGCAAAAGCAGGGCGTTTTCCAAATCTTAGCATCTACAAATGGAGCAATGAGTTGACAATGCAGCTACTGCAGACTAGCCAATTCTACCTGAGATGGCGGTTTGCATCCAAAACACAGACGCAAACACCATTGACTAGCAGCATCTCAGTTCTCAGGCTACTAACTACACTAACATGCCCGCCAAACAAACAACTACCCTGACCAAGGTATAAAGGAGCAGCATGAGCAATAATCCGTACTGATCACTAATCCAGTGCACAGAAGAGGAAAGTCAAAGCGGCGCACACACAAACACACGGACACACCTCTGCGCGAACTTCTCCGCCTTGGCCGGCGCGTCGGGCACGGTGGGGTCGTTCTCCGCGCGCTGCCTGCAAGTGCCAACCGAAAGGGGACGGTGGTGAGCCCGAACCGCCGCGACAACCGAAAGGGGACGGAGACCGGATCGAATCAAGCGCCGGGCCTTACTTGAAGGACGGGACGGAGTTGAGGAAGAGGTCGATCCACTGGATCTCGACGGGCGTGGCCTTGCGCGGGTTGTCGGAGGGGAACCGGTAGGGGATGGTGCAGGCGCGGTAGGTGCTCTCCACCGGCGCCTGCAGCAGCGGGAACGGCACTGACGGCGACGAGCTCTCCATGGCGCCCACAGCCGCCGCGAGCCGAGCGGCTGACCGCCCCCCCTCGTCCGCGGATCGGGTTCCTTCGGATCCTCCGGCGGCCGCTGGAGGCGAAGATCGGAAGATGTTTTGATGCCTCTGATCGGGTTGGAACTTTTTGGTGCGAGCAGAGGAAGAACTGAAGAAGAGAGCGCCGCCCGCCCGCCCGCCACAGATGCTGATGCCGCGGAAAGGGATGCTGATGCGGTGATGCCCACGTCTGAAGTGGGCTGCTGGGCCTATGTGGGCTAGTCAGGATGCGCTTTTCCTTTTTGGAATGCAACCTAGCCCAAACAAATTTGTCTCATCATCTGCCTACTGGAGCGTGTGGCCTTTCAGCCAAGTGATTTAAATTAGCCACATGAAAATTGCTTGTTGATTTTTCAAAAAAAAAATTGCTTCTTGCTGCGTGATGATCGAAGTTGCAAACATCATATATATTCTCTATGAGCGCATACAACTTTGTGCAACGTATCCATGAAACTGGCAACCTGGAGCCTTTTCGCCATTAATTTTCGACTGCTTTATGCAGTGGTAACAAATCACGATTCTACTGGTCTCTTCACAATTCAACTTGAGAGCCCGGCTCTTAAGACCCGGCCCTCTAGATTATCTAGGCTAAATTTTAAGACCCTTTACCACCCTATTTATACATATAAACCAATGAAACTTGCATTCGTGTATACAAATAGTAGAGCACTATATGGCAGCAGGCTTCAGACAGAGAACCGGTGTGGATGGATCGGTGACGTGCTGACGTGCGAGCTGACCACGGACGCCGGGCTCTTTGGCACCTCACTACTAACAAGTTCCTGCTGGCCGGCATCGCCTTCGCCGGTGGCGTGGCTCCGGCTGTCGTCGTTCTCGCTCTCGTTCTCCTCCAGCGACCGCCCCATGGTCTCCGGCGTGAACGCGTAGGTGACGGCGAGCCCGAGCAGGCAGATCCCGCCGAGGATGATGAGCGCGTACTTCATGCCGATGCCGGGCTCGTACCCCGCCAGCACCTTCCTCCTGTCCCGGTCCTGCGACGCCCAGAGGAACCCGATGGCGCCGACGAGCGCGCCGAGCTTCCCCGCCGCGCCGGAGATCCCGTGGCACGTGGACCGGAACCGCGCGGGGAAGAGCTCGGCCGGCAGGATGAAAGTGGTGGTGTTAGGCCCGAGGTTGGCGGAGAAGAAGGTGAGCGCGTAGAGCACGATGTACCAGGCGTCCGCGCCGTGGCCGCGCCAGTAGCGGTCGTAGGGCCCCGCGAGCGCGAAGAGGAAGACGGCCATGAGGAGGAACCCGGCCATCTGGAGCCCGCGCCGGCCGACGCGGTCGATGAGCAGGACGGCGGCGAAGTAGCCCGGGATGGTGGAGGCCACGGCGATGATGGCCTGGAACTTGGCCACGTTGAACGCCTCCTGGAACGCGTTCACGCGCCCCGCCGGCGGGAACCACGGGTGGTAGATCTGCGACTGGAACAGCGTGCTGCTGTAGTAGGGGATGTCCAGGAGGAACCACGCCGACGCGCACGCGAACAGGTCGCGCCCGTGGCGCCGGAGGAAGCGCCGCGAGAAGAGGCCGTAGGACGCCGCCGGCGGCGGTGAAGCAGCGCGCCCGAGCTGCGGCGGCGCGGGGGCGGCGCGGCGGAAGGCGGCGGCCTCCTCCTCGGTGACCGCGCCCAGGTTGAGCTCGGTGAGGACGCGGCCGATGTCGTTGGTCGCCTTCACTACGTCGTGCTCCACCAGCGCCGTGTACCTGCACCAAGGACATGTCCAGCACCAGCCATGACTGTTGGTCACTTTTTGGTGAGTAAGACTGTCACACGTACGCTGCAAAAAAGTAATAAAGCATGAAGCTAATTGATACATCTAAGAGTATTTCCAGCTGTCTCTCCTTCCCTAATAAATTGGTAATATTGGGAAGAATATATACTTCAAAAGTTCCCAACAATCTCCCCTCTTTCCCTAATAATTATTGAATTGTCCAAATATTTCATCACAATTCCCTCAAATAAAAGGAGAATTTTGACCCTCCCAATATATTAGTTGTATTGGGATAAGGTTATTGGGGAACTATAAAAGCATCTCTCCCAATAATCTATGAAAATGGTATTGAGACATCCCAATACTATCTGAGGAACTGCTGGAGATGCTCTAAGAGGGTCACCAATGGTCTTCCTTTCCCCAATAAACTATCAATATCGGGAGAAAGATATGCTCCAACAGTTTTCCAGTACCGCCCTTTCCCCATAATTATTGGGTTGTTCCAATATTTCACCCCAACTTTCCTCAAATAAAGGAATAATTTTGGCTCTCTCAATATATTACTCCCTCCGTTCTAAAATATAAGGCACTTTGGTTTGTACTAAGTCAAAGTAATCTAAGTTTGACCATATTTACAGAGAAGAATATTAACACCTAACATGAAAAATGAGTAAATTATGCAAATATAGTTCATAATGGATCTAATTATTCTCATTTGATATTTAAAATATTATTACTCTTCTCTATAAACTTATAAACTTGGTCAAACTTAGAGGAGTTTGACTTAGGACAAACCAAAATGCTTTATATTTCATAATAGAGGGAGTAGTTATATTGGGATGAGATTATTATGGAACTATAAAAGTATCTCCCTAAATAATCTACGAAAGTAATATTGGGATATTCCAATAATATATTATTGGGAGATGTTTATTGGGAGGACCGCTGGAGATGTTGTAATAAAGTAGTCTTGTACATATGACACTAAAGGATACTACCCATGCCCACGGGTTCTAAATATTCTTCATATTCGAAATGAATGTCGTTTAGGATATCGGTATGGTTTACAAGGTGGAATTTTGACTAGCAATTTGACACTAATCTATTGAGAGATCCGGAGTAATCTGCACATCATCCAGGGTATGAATAAAACTTGTTAGATTATGATCAAGCTGCAGGCTTTATTAATTTGATTGGTTCTAGAAGCTCGTGGGTCAGAGGAAAGTTGATGATAGTATATGCTACCCTAGCTAGAAAAAAAAATACTATAACCAATCCTCTGAGGCTGTGATCGTGATTTGAGGCCTGAGCCAGGAGAGTTAATAAGCGCTTAGCTTAAACAAAATGCTAGATGATTCAAAATCACGATCACACGAGCTAAGCGCTTATTCAGATTCTTAAACTTGTCTTGTAGTGTTATCTAGGTCCTCAAACTCCTAAAATGCACATTCTTACTAATTGTGTCACGTAAAATTCTAATCACTATTTTTAAGTTATAAAACGGAAGTATTTCAAACATGTGGCCTTAATTTTATTTTTAAATTTTGCGCTCAACTCTTATATTTTTAAAATTTTCTCCAAAATTTTATTTCAAAACTTTATGTCTGAAATATTTTCTAATATTTCCTCCAACTTTTCTTATTTTCTCTTTTTACAAATTTTATCATGTAAGTTTTATTTTCATATAATTTTTATACAGATTTTTTGTATTTGAAAATATTTGTACAAGTAAATTTGTTATGATTTTTTTATGTATATGTTTTGTATATAATTTCTTAATTGAACAAATTATACAACTTCATGTTTAGCTTAAGCAACTATAATTTGGATCTCACATGATACGATTAGCAAGTTTACGGGGGTGTTTGGTTCCCTGGGGGCTTATTTTAAACCCCGTCACATCGGATGTTTGATGCTAATTAGAAGTATTAAACATAGACTAATAATTAAACGAATTCCATAACCCCTAGGCTTATTCGCGAGACGAATCTATTAAACCTAATTAGTCTATGATTAGCCCATGTGATGCTACATTAAACATATGCTAACCATGGATTAATTAGGCTTAATAGATTTATAATTAGCTTATGTTTAGTCTTTCTAATTGGCATTGAAATATTCGACGTGATAGGGCTTAAAATAAGCCCCAGGGAACCAAACACCCTCTAAAAATTCGAATATGCATTTTGAAAGTTTGAGAATCTGGATGACACCTCGAACCAACTTTGAAGTCCGACCATATATTTTACTTCTAAAAGACCAGCAGCTGCCGACGACTAAGGAAGCAGTCCTGGTTCCTGCGTAGGTGGCACATGGTACTTGTTGGGTGATCTGCAGCAACGGTTTATGCTCGGGATAGATCCCAGGTATCGCACCGTATATTCTTCAACTCAGACATTGTTTATAAGTAGTAACACCAAAACATATAGTTATAATTATCTGCTAATATAGTGATCGATATTTGGTACTTTAATTAAGGTCGTAGTTCGACTAAGAAAAGTTCAATCACTTTCTGTATACTCCTTCCCTCCCGACATCATCCGAACCTATTTGAAAGGTCGGGAACCTCCGCTGATGGTGGCCTCCAACCCCTACCGTTCATCTCCTGCTTCGCTCCAAGTCAAGGAGAACACTAACAGAACCCTTTACTAGCTGTCCTATATAGGCTAAATCAAATCACAACGCACCTTTTAATCAATTCAAATCACAGTGCGGCGTAACGTACCTGGCGGTCTCGGGCATGGCCATCCTCCAGTAGAAGGTGACCGCGGCGGGGAGGGCCCCGATCATGAGTATAACGCGCCAGGCGAGGTCGGCGGCCTCCGGCGTGTCGAGCGGGGCGCGCCGGCCCGTGCAGCGGTCGAAGGCGGCGGCGACGGCCATGGTGGCCGCGGAGCTGGCGAGGATCCCGAACCCCTGCATGGAGAAAACGGCGGCGATGAAGGCGCCCCTGGTGCGGCGGTTGGCGAACTCGGACATGATGGTGGCGGAGAGCGGGTAGTCCCCGCCGATGGCGACGCCGAGGAGGAAGCGGAAGAGGCAGAGGCTGGCGAGCGCGCACCCGCGGGTGCGGCACACGGAGAAGCCGCTGCCGACGGAGGAGCAGACCATGAGGAGGAGGGACGCGCCGTAGACGCGGCGGCGGCCCGCGCGGTCGCCCAGCGCGCCGAAGGCGAGGTTCCCCGCCACGGCGCCCAGCAGCGCGACGCCGACGGTGGCGGACACCACTGCGGGCGGCGTCACCCCGGGGCCGCCGCTGCCGTCCAGGGGCTCGTAGTAGACGCGGCCGATGAGCTTCATGACGGGCGCGATGCAGAAGAGGTCGTACGAGTCGGTGAAGAGGCCCATGCCGGCGATGACGATGGCCTTGAAGTGGTAGTACTGCGTCCGCGCCTGGTCCAGCGCCGTCAGCACCCGGATCCCCGGCATGGCGTCGCCGACCGGAGAGGACTACGCAGCAGCAGCAGCAGCTAGAGATGCAGGCTCTCCATGAACGGAATGAATGCGTGGCTTTATCGGGCGCGACCGGCGAGCCAGTGATGGCGGCCGTACTGGTGACGGCTGCGTGCGGTTGGCGGGGGTTTAAACAACGCGGCCGTGCGCGTTGACATCGCGCGGCGCGGCGGGGCTCATGAGATGCCGGGGAAGATGCCGCTCTGACTCTCCCTCGGCCTCTGACTCTCTCTCTCGAGAGAGAGAGAGAGGGAGGGAGAGATTAGATTATTGCCGAGGTGGAAGGCGACGGCTGTACTGTACGGCCAGGGGTCCCGAGGAAACTTGATCGAGGTAGATGTCGCGCCAGGCGCAGCACTATACCAGCATGATCTCCAGCGCTCCAGCGTTTCCGTTTTGCCAGCAAGGCAGGATCAACACTGGTGCGTGCAGCAGCAGCAGCGCAGCGCAGCGATTGTGGCCTTGTGGGGGGGGGGGGGGGGGGGGGGGGGGGGGGGGGGGCGCGCTCGTGCATTTGCCGAGCCGGAGAGGCAGACGCGGTCAAAGTCTCCAGTGAAGGAGACTGGCCTTTGCAATTTGCATACCCGGCGTGCTGGGGCCCACAGACTTGGGTGTTGTGGACACCCGTTGGCAGCGGGCGGAGCAAGTAATATAAATATGAACTAGCATATTAGTCTACTTTCATGCTTCTAGCCTTTGATCATTTCGGTACGAAATATAATACTTTGGAAGCATGAAAGTAGCAGCAGCAAATGAACAACTTGCTTCCCCACACACAAACAAGCAGTAACCAGGCATATAAGTGTCAGATCACGTGAGATCTATCGTGCAGGAGCTGCGTTCCGTTCTGTACAGGGTTACATGCATGCTGTTAGGCTCGAGCAGCAAAACAGGATATCAGTAGAACTGGGATTGCCGTCGACTGTGCAATGTTGTTATAAAAAGTTTTCATCTTAACTAATGACAACAGCGGTCTTATGGTCTATTGGTCAGGACATTGGAGTCTGAATCCGGTAACCTGAGTTCAAATCTCGGTAGGACCTCTCTTTGTTAAGCAAGGGTGTTTTGTACTTTTTCCCAACCTTTTCAGCTACTGCAACACTTGTCCTTACATGGTGAATGTTTTCTACAGTGGAGGCGATAAAAAGTGTCGCACCTTTTGATATTTGGATAGCTTTTTCCTTTGTTCATCGGACACAAATTCTGATAGTTTTGTTGAATCTCATTCAAATGTACTAAAGACACATCGGATACCGGCCCACAAGCCCAAGAGAGTGAATGTTTTCTACAGTGGAGCCAATAAAAAGTGTCGCAATTTTTTTGACGGGTTAGATCTTGGTTCGGAGTCGCACCTTTTGATATTTGGATAGCTTTTTCCTTTGTTCATCGGACACAAATTCTGATAGTTTTGTTGAATCTCATTCAAATGTACTAAAGACGCATCGGATACCGGCCCGCAAGCCCAAGAGAGTGAATGTTTTCTACAGTGGAGGTGATAAAAAGTGTCGCATTTCTTTTGACGGGTTAGATCTTGGTTCGGAGCCGCACCTTTTGATATCTGGATAGCTTTTTTCTTTGTTCATCGGACACAAATTCTGATAGTTTTGTTGAATCTCATTCAAATATACTAAAGACACATCGGATACCGGCCCGCAAGCCCAAGAGAGTGAATGTTTTAGTGTCGCAATTTTTTTGACGGGTTAGATCTTGGTTCGGAGTCGCACCTTTTGATATTTGGATAGCTTTTTCCTTTGTTCATCGGACACAAATTCTGATAGTTTTGTTGAATCTCTTTCAAATGTACTAAAGACGCATCGGATACCGGCCCGCAAGCCCAAGAGAGTGAGTGAGCAGGGTTTCTTATTTTTCTATTTTGATGTAGTTATAAGTTCGAACTATGAACTATGTTCAAGTTCTAACTTCACTAAAAGTATTTTAATAAATCTAACCTAAATGTGCATCTAACTTTTCCTTTTAAATGGATTTGAATTTTGAGAAAAATGAAGGATTTGAGGAACATTAAGTATAACATTTTAATTTGCCAGAAATTACAAAATGTTTAAATTTTATTGATTTATGTGATAAGTTCGTCTTTGATTAAAAGTACAAAAATATTTTAATAGTTTGATAATTGGTATGTCTTTGTATGGCTATCTCTCAAAAAAAATTTCTATGTAATGAAGCTAGAATTGATGCCGTATAGGGTATACCTGAGCGCATATACTTCACCAAATGGTTAGAGCACAATGTAGTTAGAATTTGTACTTCTGGAGTGGCCAAATGATTAGAGCATGCTTGATGCTTGATGTATATGGTTATTGTTTTTACTCAATGTCAAATAGATATTCATGACCAACGTTTTCTTCATAGTTGACTTGTCTAGTATTTGATACACATTCATTTATAATCGTAGCTAAGACAATCCTCATCTCTATCATAACTTCGTAGCTGAGACAATCCTCATCTATATCGTAGATTCATAACTGAGACAATCCTCATATCTATCGTAAATTCTTCACACAATCCTCTTCTGTATCTATGTCTGAACACTATACATGTTTGATTCCAACTCAAGAGAAAAAATATGAAATCAAATTTGGGATCAATGATATCTATCTATTTGTATATGTTTTGATTACACCGTGCTACTGGAGAAATGACCTTCGCTAGATATATACTGACCAAAAAGTTGGTAATGGATTTAACGGCCGTCGTCCCTGGAGGCCTTTTAGTACCACTTGGTCACAACTTATCCTGGGTTCGAATTCTACAGCACAATTTGGTCACCGGAGAGGTCAAAAGGAAAGCATCTCTTATCTAGGTTATCTAGGTTAGATGTGCTATAGGTGAAATGATAAGAAAACTATTACGGAGGTAAGAGATCCTATTCGAATCCTAGACACCGAATGCATGCCCATACACAAATGGAAACATATGCATGCTCAAACAAGATAACCAGACAAGATGAGATCCTTCATTTTTGCTTAGCCTCTCGTGCACGTGTACATGCACATTTTGTTCATGTGTTGTTTAAAAGCATCGATCTTTCATTTTTGCGCTGACAACTTTTGGAAAAACTCTCACAATTTTGAAAATGGGAACAAATTATTGCATACCACTGTTGTATTCACAAATTATCCTACTTCTTTTGTACAGTTTTAATTAATTTCAACTCCACATGTGTCCAAAATACAAAGTTCACGGTCTCGATCAACTTCCATGAAACGCACAATGTTAGTCGTCAGTTCCAAAAAGGAGTAGAAACTGAACTCTGACTGAAAATAGTTGGATGCAATCCAGGGAGGCACAAACATACGTTACTTGGCTCACAACTCGTCCTCCACGCGTACACGCACCTAAGCAATGTCCTCTGGACCACGCTTATGGCCGGCCACATAGTACAAAAACATGATATCAGATGACTCACCATCCATGCCCTCCTCGTTGTCTCGTCCGCCTATATACAATCCGTCTCCTAGGATCGACAACCCACAATACAATCTTGGCAGCCGGCGCTGATCGGCCAACACTCCTCGCCGCCGACGAACATGTCCGCACGGGATGGCTGCTCCGGGAGGCGCCTTCTCGTCGTCCCTGCTGGTGCGACGGCGGCATCACCGCCGGGGCATTCCTCGGGCCCAAGCGGCACCTCGCACTTGCAGCCTGCGGGGGCGAGGTGTCCTCGCACGCCAAAGCGCACGTCCTTCCCGTGCGTGGCGTGCGGCAAGACTTTCCCGACCCAGCAAGCCATGGCCGGTCACTGCAGCGCCCACGCACGCACCAGGCTCGCCGGTCAGTTGCTCCCGGCCGGCCAGGTTGTTGAGCCGGCGGCTGGCGGTGGCGGTGGCAGCCAGAGTTCCATGGGTGACACAGGCTTCGGTCACCATGGCCTGCCATTAGTGCAAGGCTCGAGCTCGAGCGCCACCAACCATAGTCTGGCGGTAGCTGCACCTTACCCCTCTTTCTTGCCATTTATCCACCGCTTGAGTAACCAGGTGATAGGGGGACCGTCTTGCCTTGACCTCCATGGTCCAACTCCAACCATGGCGATCTGGTCGACAGTGCCCAAAATTCAGGCAGCGCAGGTGCCTGCGGCGCAGCTTTGCTGGGGAATGGCGCCGTTTCATCCCTGCACTTTCATGCCATTGCCGTGCAACGCGACGGTCGGTGTTGCGCCGGGCCTGCGCGTTGCGGCCTGCTCGGTGAATCAGCCGGGGCCTGTGCGAGCTGATCTGACGACGCTCCAGCTTGGCTCTGGTGGTGGTAATGGCGCACAGAAGAGGACATTGCTGCCGCTGCTTGAAGATGGACGACGCCAAAGGAAGAGGGCGGCGGCGGTGCTGGATGGTGGCGATGAAGGTGGCCTGCAGGAGGGGCAGGATATGGACGGCTTGGATCTGGAGCTGCGTCTGTGACACTTAGGGGTGATAAAACAGCCGAAGTATTTAGATTAAATAATTTAAGGATCGAGCTTATATTTAAATAATTTTGAGTTACGGATAATTAAGAATCGAGTTGGATTGTGAGGAGTGTATTAGGGTTATGATTCATTAAAGCTAAATATTTATCAATCTCTCGCTATCTCAAGTTAAAAATAATTAAAAAGTTGTTCAGTATAAATGAGACAAAAATACATCCAACATGTGCAAACTTAACTTATTTTTCTTACTTTGAAAATCAACGTTCGGAATTTGTAACTTCAACGTTTTGAAAATATGTGTTCAATATTTTGGATATAATGTTTCAATGTCTCCACATAAAATAAAATGTGCTGGACTAGTTTATCTGAAATATTCACTTAGGTTCCACATATTGTTAAATCAAGTTTTAAATAAAATATTAAGGTACATTAAAAATTGTAATCCAATAAACATTATTCATTATATGGATAGGAATAAGAAAAGAAAAAATAGCTTGCATGTATGTGTGAGCCTATTATTGGTGGGCTGGAACATAGGCCTAATAGGCTAAAATTAATCCTCATATCTTGTGAAAGACATATAAGAATCCTATTAGACTATAAGGCCCCCTTTGAGAGGGCTCCAGCTTCAGCTCCTTCACCGGCTCCTGCTGAAGCCCTACCAAACGGGGCGGAGCAAAACAACTCCAATGATAAAGCCCCCGAAATCCCGCTCTGTAGAGCCATTTGGTGGAGGAGGAGCCCAAAAAATTAGCTCCCTGCTGCTCCTCCTCCTCGCTTACCGTTTTTAACCTCCGGAAGGACTCGTGGGTGGCGTGGGCGGAGGCCGGCGGCGCGAGTTTAGGCGACCGGCGGCATGAGCCCGAGGCGGGGCGGTGAGCCGGCGGGGGCCAGCAGTGCGGCGAGCCGGTGGGGGTCGTCCACGCGAGCCCAAGGCGGAGGCAGGCGCGGGGGGCAGCTGTCGTGGAGGCGGCTCGCGGCAAGCGTAGAGGAACGCGGCCGGCAGCGGGCATGGAGGCAGGCGACGACGAGTGCAGGAGGCAGGGGTAAGGGGAATCGGGATGTAACCCCGTGAAAAAGGATAAGATGGAGAGAGAAGGGAAGGGGGAAAATAAGAAAGAAAATAGAAAAAATAAGGGTATTTTGGTCATTTGATCTTTTCTACCTCTTTTAAATTTGTAGAAGGAGCTGTTTTGCCAAATATTTTTTAAAATAAAAATGGCTCCACCAGAAAAGCTGCTCCATCGAAGAAGTCAGATCCGGAGTTATTTCAGCTAGAGCCAGAGCCCTACCAAACAGATCCTAATTGTAGAGGTGTCGTTCTTTAGTGTGACGGTAACGGTAGGTGGCGAGAGATCTAGCAAAGGAGGGTTGGGGCAAGGGATGCAGAGTTGAATCTCACGTAGAGTCAAAAAATATTATGGTGGGAGACGTGGGTTACCGTTCCGATTAGGCGGGAGGGATCGCTGGCGGTGGCGTCCGGCACGCGTGCTATGATAAGCAATGGGGCACTAGAGTTATTTGAGTCGGGGTGTGTGAGCTGGGGCATTGATCTGTTGGACGGGCTAGAAATCAAACACTGGCTAGGCACTAGAGTTATACGATGGGTTCTACGACAAGTTGCAATACATTGGATTGACTTTTGCCATTTGACTTTTGCCACAACACATGGCATTGCCTTAGCACTTCTAAACACTAAAATTAAACTTCCTTAATTATTAGGAAGAAATCAAGTCTCTCATGGAAGGAATGCACAATAAATTAAAACTCGCCGTGAACTGAATCATGGAAGCCCTCACACATCAAGCCGGTAATGGTTTGGATCAAAACCGGATTTAATGGTCTGGTTTTCCTCTCGGGCCGTTTGGTTTGGTGGTAAACGGGCTGAGAAGCCTGCTGGGCTGGTTTAGTTGGGGTTAGCAGTTAGAATGGACTGGTTCGGCCCAGTCTGATCTTCTAGCACAAGACGTCGTTAGCACGTCAAGCCAAGTCCAGGAGCGGTAGAAAAGTCACAACGTATCATTTGTACGAGTCCTGAAGCAGATTTCCCTCCTGATAGATTAGCTAACACTTAATTTAACTAACCCTCGTAGCCGGCTCTATAGATGGCCAAATGGGCCGCACGGCCCTAACACGTCCGGACATGACACGACTCGGCACGACATGATTCGACACTAAACCTTAGTCGTGATGCGCCGTTCCTTGGCCCAGGCACAGACACGACTAGGGTTTAGTGGTGCCGTGCCGGCCCGTCGGCACGAGGAGTCCGGCGTGCCAACAGACGGTGAAGGTCATGGCGGCGGTGGGTGCGGTAGGCCGCGGCTTTGGCAGCCGAAGCCGGAGAGGCCACGACAGCGGTTTGGACGACGAGGGGCGGGGAAGGCCGCCGCGGTGGCGACCGGGACGATGAGGGGCGGGGAAGGCCACAGCGGGCGCGGCCGGGACGACGACGGCGCGGGGAAGACCATGACGCGGCGGCGCGCAACTCGGGAGGAGGCAGGTCACCAGCTGGGGAGGGCAGGGCGGGGCACGCGCGAGAGAGGGGAGGTGAGGGTGGCGGCTGGCTGTAGGAAAGGGAAGGAGAAAGATTAGGGTTTGAGAGAGAGGTGGAGAGTATACACACACGAGGTTGTGGGCTGGACCGTGCCTACCGTGCCAAGCCCATTAGTCGTGTCGTGTACGTGCCGACACTGAGTGCCGGGGTTTCGGCCCACACACGACACTACGCCTATACCGTTCTGGCACTGGCGCTATATCTACCGTGTTGGACCATATTCGTGTCGTGTCCCGTGCGGCCATCAGATCCGGTCCATTTGGCCATCTATAATTGGCTCAGTTCCATTTGGTTTGAAGACAAGGGTAAATTGGATTGGTTTGGTTATTGACGCAGGCAAACTGGTCCAGTGAGGTTTCTTCCGTGGGCATAATCAGGCCCGTCCCAAGGCACGTGCGGGCTGTGCGACTGCACAGGCCCCCACGTAACACCCCCTCCCCCTCAAAAAATTAGCCCAACCATTACAGGTATATACAGTCCCAGTGTTACAATATCATCCCCAAACTGCATCAGGCGGCCCTTCATCTGACGATTCGTTCCTCGACGCTCCGTTTCCCAATCTGCCGATCGGCTCTCGCGTAGACGCGATGGCGCGTACGCTGTGGCGCCGGCGACGCAGCTTCCCTTGCGGTTGCGGCCTTGCCCTTCCAGTTCTGTTCGGCTTCCAATTCCAAATCACCAATCACCACCGCCCAGCCCGTGCCCCTGCTACCCTGTTCGGCCATGCAATGTTGGCTCTTCCCATCTCGCAGGTCCAACCGCCCAAGCCATCTCATGCATTTTCTTTTCTTTCATGCTTTTTATTTAGTTATTGAATATTGATTAGTGTATCATTTACTTTTGTTAATCTAGTGCTCAAATTTCAAGGAACACTAAAAAATGTCGTCTTTTCAAGTGAAGAGTATGCATGCATATGATGCTTTTTCAAGTAAAAATTATCAACGCATTCGAGCAATGGTATAATTCTTGTTATGTTGCTGTGAACTTATAGTACGAAGAGGTGGTGCACGACGTGCGTGTCGGCGATGTTGTGGAAGGCGCTGTTGAGGACGGCGCCTTAGTCGCGGTCCACCGTCGCCAGCGCGCCGCGAAGCCAGTCCCACTCGCCGCCGCCGTAGCGCGGCACCGCCGGGTCCGTGTGCTGCAGGTACGTCACCAGCACCAGCCACGCGTTCACCACGAGCAGCCGCGCGCTGTACGCGCGCGCCACCACCGCCCAGGACCCGGCCGCCTCGCTGGCCCTGTGGCGGCTCGCGGGTGTCGGAGAAGATTTTTGGATCCGAGAGGAGCACCTGGGCGCGCTCGCGGCTGCCGGAGAAGATTTTTGGATCCAATTTTTTTATATTTATAGTATTTAATTGTTTGTAGTTATGCTTATTATTTTTGAATAAAGAAGATTCAAATAGAGCAATAGATAGGTTACATTTTTTGAAAAATTTTGGTACTAGTTTGATATTTCTCTGATTTAGAATGAATTAGTTTTGATTTTTTAGATCTAATTATAATTTTTTATCTTTTCAAAAAGATACAAAATCACCATCGAAACCACCCTAAAAGTTAAATTTATCTGGTTTCGACAGTTGGACGGTCTGTCTTATCTGATTTATAGTTTAAGGATGAAAATTAAACTTTTGCGATAGTTCAAAGGTCTAAACTAAACTTTTTCCATAAACGCCCAGTAGGTACGGTCGTACTTATGGGCCGTCCCGTCAGGCATTGGGCAGCCTTGCACCTCAACGATCTGTCTTCTCCCCTAACTCCTCGCTCTCATCGATCTTCCCAAAGGCGTTGGGTACGGGTACAAACTATTTACATATTTTTCGACTCTGGAACCGTCTGAAGAGGATTGTATAGTTATACATATTATTAGTGGAGGATCCAGAAATTTTAAGGAGCCTGGGCGGTGGGCCAACATAGCACAAACATATCGTCCACTAACCTAAACAAACTTGACAGTTTTGAAATTATAATATCATTAACTATAAATGCAAGTGTGCATATGTTATAAGATGGATATATCACATAAATTATCTAATTACAAATTTATGGCAAGAAAATATTGATTATTTCTTAGTAAACTTGCCACCAAAAGTCCAGTAGTATATCTCTAAAGAAGACAATATGCAAATTTAAGGATACGGTGTAGTTGCATTTTCCAAATCTTAATGTTTTGAAACTGTTTGAAGAACGGGAGATTCATTGAGTGATTTTGAATAGTTACCACTTAATATAGCAAAGCATGGATAATTAAATAGATCATTGATGCTTTGAAATACATAAATATTTCCGAGACTACCATACGCGTTTTGTTCAGAAAAATAAAAAGTAGTCCTAAATTGACTGATTAGTATCCTCTCCATGAAAATATGTAGCAGGTGTCATGAAGTTGGGTCATGAACTACGAAATCATATATTAAAATTTTATTTAAAAAACAAAGTAAAAAGTTTCCAGTGTGATGCTAGCATACAACTTAATTTCATCAGATGAAGAGAATAGAAGGATTTCGTCCTAATAGTAGCATGGAGGTTTACATAAGTACATTAAAGACAAAGAAGTAAGATACTTCCTCAGGTGACAAATATTATTCCTTCTACATTTGTCTAAGTCAAAAAAATTTAACTTTGACCATTAATATCTAGAGTATTATATATGATTGACATTACTTTCACTGAGAAAAAAGTCTCTGATGTAGCATTGGCCCGATCTTCCGATAGGTATTGGTAGATTCGATTGGTGGAGACTCTACGTTGGCGATCCGGGCTTCTAATCAGATATGATTCGAAGTCCTGCAACCATTACATCACTGCTCCTTGGTTATCAACCAAGCACAACTTGATTGACCTCGCCAACAAGGCTATCCTGCAAGCGAATCGAAGAATACAAGCAAGAGAGGGTAAACACACAATCTGAAATTGCAGATGTGTATGAAGCAAATCATGAGATGGGGTTCGAGTTCGAATCACAAAAGGACTAATCGCCACAGTAGTGAATAACAAGAACAGGGGCCCTGAATTCATAGCAAAAGGACTCGACGTCACAGTTACAATGAATAAGATATGTTTCTCAATGGAAAACTAGACTAAACAAAACCTCAAACCTAATCTGCGGTGGCTACTGAGTTTATGACAGCAAAGGGGGCGTCCTAGGGTTGGGGGCGATCAGGGAGGGGCGCCCACAACACGGGCTTAAGGCCCGACACGATACAAAGCCTGAAAAGGCCCAAAACAGGTGACGCAACACCTTGTCGTGGTCACACTGAATGATCCACGAACCTTCTGGAGCTGGGATCAGAACCAAAAGAAGCGTCTTGTCGTCAACTTTCCAACGCATCCAAGATAAACTCATTTGGACGCCGTATGAGGGAGATATCGTTGTTTCGGTGCAGGGCAGCCGGCTGAATCCGAACCGAACTCGTAGTCCAAGTTGGCAACAACTTATAGCTCGTTAATGAGGCCGGCTCATGCATGTCCAGCGTGGTGATGTCCTCATCAGTCTCATAGTATATTGTTTTCTTTGCATTTAAGCTAACACAATTCTTATAGATATGGCTAGTCAAAATGTCATATTAGAGACCATGTCCATATCCTAGTGACTTATATTTGTGACTGAAGGAAAGTATTCAAATTAATCCATCAGGAACAGTAACATCCTAGGAATTGAACACTATCTCACAAGTGGCTGAAAACAGGATTTCCCTTCTCCCTAAAATAAGTAATTGTCAGATACTTCCTTCAAATATATGTCCGTTAGGACATTGGTATGGCCTCCATTATGAAACTTTCACTAACAATGTCTACAAAAATATATTTTCTTAAATATAAAGAGCTATATATTTTGAAAGTAATTTTATAATTAATTAATAATCTAGTAGTGGCAATCTTCGATCTATACAAAAGTTTAGATGTCGATGATCAAAGATAAAATATATTGAATTAGGAATTGCATTTATCGTTGGAGGAAGTAAAAAATTAGGACAGTTAGTTCTCACAGGCATAGCAGTTGTGACAATCTCAATCTCCAAAGTGTCCATCTTGTTAAAATGTGCCAACAAAAAGAATTACATGAGAACATGAGAAAATTTGACCAATGACCCTCACTTTAGTGTTATAACTGCAAAGATAATGCGATGGTGTACAAGTTGTCTACTCCCTCCATTCCTATACAAAAATATATTATCTTAAATAAAAGAGCTATATGTTTCGCAAAAAAAATAAAGAGCTATATATTATGAAAGTAACTTTTGTAACTGGTAGTGGATATCTTGTATTGTCAATCTACAAAAAAATTGAGATGTCAATGATCACAGATAATAAAAGTTGGAAGTAGGATTTGCATTCATGGTTGGAGGAAGTTAAAAAAAATTGAGGCAGTTCTTACAGGCATGGGAGTCATGGGGATCTCAATATCCGAAGTGTCCATCTTGTTAAAATGCGCCAACTAAAAATAACGTGATAAGATGAGAAAATTTGATCAATGGACCCTAACTTTGTGGTATAGTAAATGCAGAGAATGCAACACTAGTATACAAGTGGTATAATTCCGCCATCCCTAATATAAATATTTGAAGCGTTCACTAATTATCCAAGCATTTCTGGGAAGTAATTAAACACAAGCCCACCCCACCCCACCAAGTAACTAATTGATCCTATATAGGGCCTACATTATCTTTCTATTCCTGATTGGAGGTAATTTATTGTATTTGTAAAACCTGACTAAAATCAGCCATTATAATATCAAGTGTGGTTCCATCTGTTTAATTAGGGGCCATTATCATGTTACATGTACCAAACGAAATTTAGTTAATATTTATGCAGGAGTTAGCGAACACAACCAGATCATTCATCAACAAGGGTGAAATTCATCAAAATTCCTAACTGTACCAATAACCGTATGCAAACATACCCCAATTAACGATCCGAGTAGCTAAAAGTCCAAAATAAGGTAAAAGACATTTTATTTTTATTAGTAGGTGGAAGAATCTGATACGAGGTTCTTACAGCGGTATCAACATTCTGAATCTCTGGAGAATCCATCTTGGTGGCAACCTTGAAAAGGAATGAGAACAAATGAAAACTCAGAGTGTAAGAGTATAAGTTTATGTTTCTTTTATTTTGAGCAGGAAATTAAAATACATAGACTCAGAGAATCTACAGGGAGCATCTGATGAGATGGTAGGACACACACCTGCTGCTCCCTGATTCTGCCGGAGCTGGCAAGCCTTCTCTCTTGCTCACTGCTAGTGCAGGCAATGGTGGCTTCCAATGCTCGGACAACTGTAAAACTACACTTAGTTTTTAAACTCAATAAGGAATAGCTGATAGGATCTTCGTCTACAATAATTACAGGTACTGTGTGAAACCGGCTGTTGATTAGTCTGCACATTGCAGACTGAAAGCAGAAATGTTGTAAAATTAAATACATATATTGTCCAGGCAGTGGAAGCCACCATCGATTGTCCGGGCATTTACAGAGGAAGAGAACAAAATTAAAGAAGGCACTTAGCTTCCGCGAGCACGGCATGCAAGCAATGTGCAAACCTTTTGCAGCAACCTTTGCGCTTTGTAGTTAGTGTGCTGCTGATCACTTGATCTTTTGTTCTCGACAGGAGCTTTTGGGGTTGGGGAGGATTATTTTGTAGGATCGATACGCAGCGCTGGCATGGCTGCAGGTGTCTATGAGTCTATCATCTTGTTGGTCGCCAGCATGCCGTGCATTTCGAGCAACTGTGTGCAGTGGAGAGAGCACTTTGCAGATCAATCCAGTGTCACTATGACGTGGTGTCCTCATGTGCTAGTGGCTGTTTGCCGGGACCAGCTGTGTTCTTGAACCTCAGCTAGGCACCAATCCTCACAAATAAGCAGCGGGCGACGACAGTTACCTCTGGATCACCGCGAAATGGCCCAGAGATTCATTATTTCGGATTACGAATAATGCATTATGATATTTATTGTTTCATATTAAAGTCGATAGTTTTACCTTACATAGAACGTGCCCGGCTTTTGTAATGTAGCACCACTCCACGGCGTCCGATCTTGATGCCACAGCTGTCATTCGCAATGGTGACATGACCTAGCCTCGTCCATCTGATGTCCTCTTGGTCCTCATGAAATTGATTGCTTCATTAATTTTTCATAATTTTCATCCGACACCGCCTCCTATCTCTATCAACAGCTCCAACAATGGCTGCAAAACTATTGAATAGAGAATCCGGCATTAGACATCCATCCTCAAGGTGCAAATGAGGCAAAAAAAAGAGAGGAAAGATTCTCTCTCGAGACCAATTTCTGACAAACCAACAAAAATATATAACCCTTGGAAAAAAGAAGACACGGTGCATAGCTAACATCAAAAGAACATAAAGGTGGACCAAAATATAGTAAATAAATTAATATTGACATGAGAATGAAAATAAATATGTTGCAAGCTTCCCGATAATGTTGCATTTACTGACTATTGCAGACTTGAGAGTACCATATTGCACAAATAAAGGCTCATAACAAATTGAAATAACATTGTCTCAACATATAGAATGACCTATTTCAACAGAAATAGTCAAAAGCTAACGTAGCTTACCGTTTGTACCAGTGGTGTATTGGTGTTGGAGCTGCATGAGCTTGGACCGGGAGTGGGAGGTACCTTGCAGGTGCTTGTTGTTATAGTGCACCGGATCTGTTTGTATGGGAGGGACCGTACCCAAACATGACATAATTGCTCTACCCAACCTTACCTCATATCACATTCCATAGGGTTCCATGATCATAAATATCAGTATCAATATGAATAGAGATTCAGGTGTGGATGGTGTTACCTTTTTATTTTGCAGCTCTACCACTGGATATGGATCTATGGAAGAGTAAGAGGAGATAGGGATGGATTCACAGCTTTGTGGTGGATGAGAAGGAGGAAGGTGGGTGAGGGGAAGGATGCCGGTGATGATGAGGGAGATATAGAGTGAATGCAGTAGGATGCTGGTTTCAAAAGAAAAGCAAAAGAGGTAAGTCGCACAACCGTGCACGGAATATCAATTATCTCAAGAAAGGAATAACAATTCACGCCTCCAGTGCACTGGAAGCGACAAACCGGTTTGCCGGATTGTTTTTCTCTAGTGGCCTCATTGCCCATAGGTAGCATTAAAGTTTGTGAAGAGATAAATTTTACACAATTTTCTAGTTAATGTGATGATTCCTTCATGTGTTTCCATTCCCCATATAGGGCTAAGTGATTTTATAATTTGGACCCCTTTTGCCTATGTCACAGTAGGATTTTCCACTTTATGCCTTATAGAGTGATTAGCCCAACCTTGATACTGATGCAGTTGAAAAATCTATTTTTTCCCTTAAACTTTGGTAGTCACTCGATATGATTCAGGATTAGCCCAACCTTCTAGTTGATTGTCTTAGACTTGTGCACAAGGATTAAGGAGGCAAATTAATGTACCTAGTTGCCTTTTATTTATACCACATCAGGAAAGATGACTTATTCATTGTTAAAGTGGTAGCAGTAATTGACCATGGCAGGGATGAAGTACAAGAAAGAAATGTGCATAAACATCTAGAGATGACATATTTATAAAAAATAGTCGAGAAAGTGTTAAAATCATCTGTATATGCAATAGAGTATGTATTTACAAATCTTCTGATATATTGTTATCTTGCATCCTTCTTATATATACAAATACTGGTGTGTCTCATTCTAACATACCTGGAAACATGTAATAGGTGATGCACATAGGTGATGAGCACATGGCACTTGGCAGCCGGCTGCCAAGCCAAATCTACTAAGAAAATTCGATAAACCTGGCAGCTAGCGGAAAAATATTCCAACCACCAAATAAATTAGTTTTTTGGTGGCCAATAGCCGCAAGCAAATTAGTTTTCTTGGCGGCAAGTAGATGTCAAGGAAATCATAAATCTTGGCTGCCTCACCCACTAAAGTAATATATGTTTTCTTGGCCGTCCTTAACCGGCAAGGAATGTGTGTATTCTTTCGATCCCAACTATCACGAAGACAAATACCGCCAAAATAATATATAATACAATTTAATATAATTGAATCATATCCAATATAAAGTAACAATCAATTCTTAATTCAACCAGCATTAATATAATTGAGTGCTACACATAGAAGTCAGATTTGCCCATAAAAATTGTCTAGTTTCCAGATTTCTTACAAATATAGTATGTACACCTGCTGTCAAAACTACTTAGAAAGATAAGAAATTGTTATATAATATCAAGTATAGACTGATAACAAGCTCTTTTATACATTGCAATTCCTCCTGTAGTGTCATTGATCACACGATTCTTCTTAACTTGCCTTCTCCACTGATTATTGATGAACTAACCAACATGTTGTCATTGTACAATTTATCAGCTATAAATATTGTTAGTGCCACTTAAAGACACTTGACGTGAACCACAAGCACTCGAATCAATGCAACTTTTCCCTTAAATTATTTTCCCAAGATTAATCAATCCATGAAACAAACAGTTTATGATTTAGCTATCCTGTTAATTCTACTAACTGAAAAAAAAAGATTGTGTGTAAAATCAAAGTTAACAAGTCAAAAGCTTTCGGTTGTGAATAGATATAACTGAAATATCCTTCCCAGCAAGGATCTAGGATTACTTCTATCAGCTTTCACCACACAAATGGTATTGATCTAGCATTACCAAAAGATTGCATAAGCACTGGACCTTTTTCCTCCTGCATAGCAGGGCTAACCAACCATCTAAAAATATGCACACTATAATAATATACAAAGGATAAACAACCAACAAAGGATTACTGCAACCCTCCTAATATTGTTGGCCAAGCACGATGAAGCATTTATTAACATAGCTATATGATAATATAATGATCTCAAACAAAAAGAGTAGCACTTCATGTCAAGATCCCTTTTTGATCCTTAGGACGAACTGAGATTTTACCCCAGACATCTTGATGCACAAATAGGGTAGTATGAAGACCCTGGAGAGTAGCTAGATCAAAGATGGCAGCGAGATGAAGCAAGACGGGCCTAGGCCGATCGGTCTGAGCACACCTAATGTATTGTATGTATGTATATAAAAGAAAAGATATAGCCAAAGGTATAGTGCAGCCCCCAATTGGTGCATAAGAAATATTCATTTCTATACAAAATTTCTACCTATTTCTAAAGAGAGGACCGTTTCCTGGTCTGTCGCTGACTTTAGTTGATTATATTTGCTAGTTATAATATATTTGTATACAAATTCCTCTTAAGAAAAATATTTGTATACAAATGAAATGCACTATTTTCTTTGCTGCCAATGAAACGGCCCAAGTAAATTTGTTGGAGGCACAGTAAAGTCACCAAAGGAAAAGCACGATGTCGTGACCCAGCAAGGAACTTATATTCCTTTTCAGTTAACTAGCATAGCTAAACAAAATATATTTTCTTTCGCTGCAGTTTCATTTTGGCTGCCGAAGAAATTCCAGATCATCAAAATATTTCTAGTTTGGTGTAGCGCCATCTTAAAAAACGACTTCAATTTTCAAGGGAGTTGGGCTATATGTTCATCCAATAAGTTGAAAAATCTTATATAGTCTAGGTTGTCATTTTGCCCGTAGGAATTTGATGTGTTAAGGATGAGCAAGATACTCATAGATTGCTAATGCCATCAGATGTCCAACAAAGTAGTTCGATATATACGTGGCAAACTATTATTCTAGTTTCTAGAAAACAAAGCACCTTAGGCTTACACGTGTCCCCCCACGCGTCAAATTGCCGTGCTATCAACTGCACACGTAGCTTCCTAGCGACCGATTCTGGTGCCACGTTGGCAAATTAAATGGTGCCGTGTGACAAAAGGACTGTCGTGCGTGTCCACACTTGGAAACCAGCACTGAGCTTTTACATTGTACATATACTGGTCCCCTTCAAGCTGCAGCATTTCACTGACTGAGCGCGAACTCCACCGACGACCGATCCAACCAGCAAGGCATCAGGAGCATGTCCGCGATTAAAGCCAAGGTCGAGGACGCCGCCTCGTCCGCCAAGGCCGGCACGGAGAAGGCCAAGGCCGCCGCCGGCGAGAAGGTGGAGAAGGCGACGACGAGAGACCCGATGAGGAAGCGGGAGGCCGAGGAGCGGAAGGAGGACCGGAAGCTGGAGATCGAATCCGACGAGAGGGTCGAGAAGGCCGGCCATGGCCCCGAGAAGCACACGGTGGGGGAGTAGGCCGTAGGCGCCAGCGGGTGAACGCGAGCAACCAGCAGGGCGGCACGCCGGCGCTGCCGCGAGTGGAACGAGCACGGAGCACCATACGACTTGTGTGCCGTAGCCATTACGAGCTACGTTAATCTTATGTAACGTCGATTGAGTTTATTATAAGAAAAACACAAACATCTACCGTTATTAATGTTATTATATTCATCACGAGTATATCCCCATAGTATGTCTAATTTATTTGGTATATTTGTTGATACGGCAGGTGTTCATATATTTTTTTTATATAAATTTGATTAAAGTTGGAAAGGTTAATTTAGGGCAAACGTAAAACACATCATGCACGGCGTTCCATCTATAGTCATCGGTCGTTCAATCACTTTGTTGACTTAATATTTGCCTTTCAACTTTCAAACATCCCACGAGTTTTCTCTATAAAACATTTCATCACCTATGCGATACTCTTGAGGGTTGATCAGTTCTTAATGACTTCCATATTATGCTTCATCCACTTCAATCCCTATGAAGTAACAACAAAACTTATACTTCTGAAGATTACCAAACAATAATCATGGAGCTCTCAAAGCGTGGCTGGTGCGTTTCTTCTTTTTAGGTTTTGCAGGTTCGTAGTAAGATTTCACATGTCGTCAAATTTTTATTAATTTTATAGGTTAATCTCCTATTGCTTAAAAAAATAGATTTTAAAATATTTTGAGTGAAAATGTGTGTCCAACTCGCAAACTCATCAAAATTGCTGGCCACTTGATTCTCAAAATTTGTAGGCAATCCGACCCAATATAGATCAGAGTTGGACATTTGCAACCGCGCTTTCTTTAGGTTAAAAGAAAATAAAAAATTCAAAAATGCATAGGAAAAAAGGTTATCCTCGCGTCCTAAGTTTCTGTGTTATTATTTTGGTTGGTCATTTCTAATTTACATCAATCATAAAAATTCATTCAGTTTATTAGACATTGAAATGTCCTTAAGCCTTTCTTCTATTGCTAGAAAAAGTAGTTCACCTACTTTTTTAAAAAACAGTGCTTCTACCTATTTAAATCCAAAAATCCGGGACAAATCCAGTCAATAACCCTCGGCCGAGCAAGCTCCCCCGCAGCCCATCCGCACAAGTCATGGAGCGAGGCCCCCGCAGCGGCGGCAAGACTCCCGCAGAGCAGGAACTCAGGGCCAAGCGGTTCCCTGATCCCTATAGCGGCAAGACTCGCGGTGGAGTAGGAGGTCGCGGGCATGATGGGTGAGCGTCAAACCCGCGGCTTCCACTGGGGGCGCGGTTGGCCGCCATTCGAGGATCTTCTCAGCATGGCGACGCTCGATCCCCTGCTAGCTCCGACCTCCATGCCGCTCCTCTCTTTCACACTGTCGCCCTTCGATGGGCACCCATACGCAGCCCGCTTCCCGCTTCTCTCGATTGCACGTATCCTTGCCGATGCCACCAACCACTGTAGGGCCGGCAAGCCTCGCCCGGGGCAAAGGAAGAAGGCCTTCTGCAAAAAAAAAAAAAAAAAAAAAAACAAAAACAAAAACAAAAAAAATCACATATAACCCTATAACTTTTTCTATCTTTCCTGTGTCTACACACTTTCGCAAGTAACCCCCACCTCAAAATGTCTTTTAAGTTAGAGCATTCCTTTTGAGAAGTTTCACCGTTAGCTTTTAAGATTTAGTTTTATTTACATTTAAGCCCTCGCGGCCTCCAAAATTTTATATCTTTCACATTTTAGTTCTGCTTTAAACATTTTTTTATGCTCATGCGATCATAGCAACGAGTGCTACATTTTGGTATGGTTTTTTTTAATATTTTCTGACCAATGTATTTCTCTTATATATATAATTGTCTGACTATTTATATGTTTGCTTTGGTTGCTTATCATGAGTAGAATGAACAAAGATCTTGATACATTAATCACGGATTTGATTCATCCATACAATATTTTAATATAAAATCAAATTAGATTTACTACTCTTCTAGTTGTCTAAATGCACATTTTAGACCTCATATATTTTGTTAATCCTGTTACGGACGTATGAGCATGCTTGCTAGTCTTAGAATTTTCGACCAAGACATGCACGAAGGGCGTACGTGGTCCAACTTATAGCTGTGGGCCTCCACGTCCAGCAATCCACAACGATCCGGAAGCTAAGGGCGCGCAACTTATGTTGACAATTTTGCTCCGATCCATACAGGAAAAGTCCAATCAGTAAAATCCTAAAATTTCTTACCAAACCCTCTTCTTTTCCACTACGGCATGGGAGAATATACGCTTCTAAACTAGAAAAGAATTTATCTCATCCTTGGGCAAAAAAAGACCTGATCATCTATTTTACACCCGTTTTTACTTTGTGCTTAATGAGCTGGCTTCCATCAGAGCGATAAACAGGTCACTTTCCTGGTGTACGCGGAGCATCTAACTGAACCTGATACCTTCGGTTTGGCCCGGGAGCTCCATCACTGGATAAGCACTTGTTTGTTAAAAATAGAATCGGGTTCTAGTAGGCGTGTTGAAATATTTTTTTTTTTGAGATAAGTCGTGTTGAAATATTAGGGAATTTATGTTCAATGAAACTGCATCAGCGCTTTGTGAACTGCTTATAATTAATCTATGTTCCAGACAAATATGTTTCAAATTATACAATAATGTCAGAGACAACTGTTATGTAACAAACTTTGTACTACGCCTTCATTCACTTCACAGATAAACTGTAGTTTATGTATAATGTATTTGTGATTGCACAAAAACTATGTTGGGTAGCTATAATCTTCGGTCGTAGCTCATTCTTGTCGATGTTTGTCTGCAAGATGTTTGTCTGCATTAGTTCATTTCTTATCTTCCCTCAGACCACCTTTGTCTCTTGGGTCCCAACCTTCTTTACATGCAATTTTTTATGTGTCGGCAGCAAATATATTTTTATATACAAATCGGTACAGCTGGGGTTTTTAGAACAGTGTACAAATGCAAAACGCTGGCACACATGCGCCCACATAATTATATCGTCTAATGAATTCTTACAGGAGACTGAGTGGCCAATCTTGATATTTACAAAGTTACAAATAACCAAGATTGGGAGTTCCTACGTGTCTGGGACTTACTAAGCCCCAAGTGGATAGATTTTCCACCATAAAGAACCTAACAAACAGAGCTACTCCCAGTTCTCTCGATGAAGTTAATAACTTTCACAATTTGTAGGACAAAAAATTACGCATATAAATGCAGAATATTTTCTAGAAAGTATACGGTATAACATCGGAGACTAGTTCACACGTTTTGGCATAAATTTACAGCAAGAAAGTTCGCTCTACATATTTCTACTAATTCCTTCAAGCATAAGAATTGACTAAAAGAAAGGTGCCACGAAGAAGGAAGGACGGCGAGGCATCACCCTTGGAGAAAATGAAACGGGGAAGAAGATGTTGTGATCAGATTCTTTCTCATCCATGAACTGACGGGGATCTTGACTTGACGAGCATAATTCCCTGGGTCCTCCATGCGTGCAACAAAGATCAGGAAGGACTAGCCATGTTTAATTATATGACCTCCATGTGTGCAGTTCAATTGTGAATGCGTGGTCACATTTATTTGTCTGCAACCTGACGGGGATGAAATTAAACTGAGAAAATACAAGCAAAGCCGACGAACTAATTTGAAGCAGATGTCATATGTGTACAATCGGAATCATATATGCAGATTTCGTTTCAAAAAGAAATCTTATATGCGGATCCAACTATGGTTCTGAAACAATCACACAATGTCATATAGCCGATCACACCCCAGCAACATAATTGACAGGTAGCCTAGATGCACAGCACACAGCAGCAGCAACAACAATAGCATCTTCACTTGACGAGCATAACAACACAACAGCAGCAGCAGCACAACAGCAACACAGTGCAATCTTGGTTGTTGCTCACCTCAGCGGCGCCATGATTTGCCCGGCGGCCTGCGATCATCCTTGCCACCATATGCGTGGTGATCGTCACGGCCGCGATCGCCGAGGCTGTTGCTGGCGGCCGGCGCCGGCACGGTGGGAGAGTAGTCGTCTTCCCGGGCACGACGAGCGACCTGCGGCGAGGGTGGTGTCCTCAGGGTACCCGTGGCCACATCTTTTGGCTGCGGTGCTGCCACTGGGCCTTGGTGGCGAGGACCATGCTCCGATTGCTTGGGAGGGCCTTTGGTGGCCGGAGTAGACTTCGTGAAAATCTGATCCTTATGCTCAGGAGACTCCACCACCATCTTCTGATCCCCATGCTTAGAAGCTTGCACGGCGGGAGGTGGCGAGGGTATTGTCTTCTGCGTACCCATATGCTCTGCCAAATCTTCAGGAAACTGCGGTGCCAGAGTAGGCGGTGGCGTAGGCGGCGGCGGTGGCGGAGGTGGCTGAGGCGGCGGCGGCGAGTCCGTATTGCCACCATTGAAATCTCCTCCATTCTTGTTCTGACTCGCACCATTGCCCTCCTGTGATCCCTTTCCATTCCTAGTGGACGACGGGATGGCTTGCTCAGTCTGGCCGTCCCCATGACCTGGATGATCAGGGGTCGTCTTCATCCCGGTGCCTGCACCCTGAGACGGTGACCCATGATCATCGTTGCCGCAGCAGAAGGGGAGACACATAGCGGTGGAGCTGGCGCCGAGGAATAGCTAGCCGGAGGCTATGCAATTATTCAGTGAGGGGTATGATTAGACTGAAGAAGGTAGGTAGGAAGGGTGCTTAGACGTGTGGTTAGGCGAGAGAGAATATATCGCAGCAGACATGGGGCGCCAGCACTCAGCTGAGTTCGTAGGACTTAAGCTAACGTTAACCTCAATGCACATACGTCCACACCGTATGGAGCAACAGGAAGATGCTCGTCCTCAATGATGGAGAATTTATGCCCAAGGCTTTACCAAGCCCTGCCCTCGTCTTTGCAAGACATTGCGGGGTCCTTGGTTCGGTTATCTGAACTGAAGAAGAATAGATAGTGTGATGCTTAATGTTTCAAAAGAGAAAGGGAGAGACAGAGTGCTGATAGCTTGCTTTGTCCTGTGATACATACTGACCCGTTTGTTAATTGCCAAATGTGGTGTCCTTGTAAAATGTTATCGACCTCAACTTGGAATCTTTAGTCAGGGAGCTCCCATGGTCCCTTGTCTGCTCCTGCTAGCGCTTTCTTATCCGTTCCGGTTTCTGCTCTACACTTGATATGTACGTGGAATAATCTCCTTCCACGTATTTCTAATATTGTTTTGAGTCAGGATGAATATGAATTCGACTGGAATGTGAATCATAATGTGGAGTTTTCAGTAAAGTTTCATTATCTGGCTTTGATCTATAATAAAATCTAAAATATCCACAAACGCATCTGACGATTAAAAGCACCTTTAAAAGTTTAATTTTGTTGTGATACCTTTGCACAGGGAGTAATTTTAGCAAAGGACAACTTAGCTAAGTGAAACTGGCAGGGAGTAAACAATATTGCTTTCATAAGGACGAAACGATAAAACACATGTTTTTTAAGTGCTGGTTTATTCATATACGGTACGGATTGTTGTTTATGTAGCTTGTGGTCTCAAATATGTTTGGCACTTTGCTGCCCAAGAACAGTAAAGAATTTAAGCCATTAGTGATAATTGAAGCAGCTGCTACTTGTTAGGCTTTTATGGTTATGTAGAGTGCGTCATTAAATTTTCTAGAAACCGAAAAAATGAATATATAGGAATATGATTGTGGTGAGCATCTCTGTCCTCTGGTTGGAGCATCCGGGAGAAAATGGAATATTGCATGCATGTGGATGCTGTTGAATAATTAGATAATCGTAGTATTAAATTTCAAAAGAAATAAATCATAACAAAGATAAGAACTAGCATGCATAGATCTAACGTAGCGTAACCACGATCTCAGAACACATGTTCAAAGAACAGATCGGATCGCAGTATAAGTACTGAGTGTTTGCAGATGAGGAATTAGTGGCTGGAGCAGATGCGTTGTTGATGACGACCCGCTGCAGTAGTTGATGAGGAAGGCGGCTAGCTCGTGTGCGGGGGAGTTGACTGCAAGACGCGTCATAGTGAAGACTCTGAGCAGTCGCGCGGAGTGCTTCGCAAAAATACTATTCATTCTCTTGTGCAAAATCTCAAAGATGAAGGGTTTCAGGAACCTACCCTCCTGTTCGCTGATGCACACCGACGCTCGGGATGGGGATGACTACAGCTGCGGCGCAGCAGCGAGAGCAGGCAAAAATCCTAGCTCGATTAAATGTATCTTGGTGGAAACCGATGGGTCGTATACATTGGATAGCCACATGGTCTCGCATCACAATCGCCCCCGCGAGGTGAGGAGCCGGATTTCAGTGGATGATTCATGTAGATGTTGTGCGCTCGCGCCCATCGTCCCGTCCTGCCCGTGCCCAATGAGACGTGGTGGGCACGCGCTTGTGGTGTTTTCCTTCTTTCCCAATCACATAGCTCGGAGAAGTACAGACAACCTCCATATTTATGCTGGTCATTTCACCCCTCCACCAATAAGGTGGGATTAAAAGGTTGCACCGCTTACTCATGCACACATAGACTTTGAGATTTATTAGAAATTTCTAAATTTACTAATAGGTCAAGCTCAAATTCCAGCAGATGGTTCATGGAGTGAACCCCACTTACAAGCTCAGTGCGCCAACACCTTGAGGTTTGTGGCTCGAGAGCATTTGAGCTTTGGTAGCCCAAGCTTGTTGACTCTATGACTTGGTATGGAGTGGCAGCGAGAGACATGGAGACCCTTGTCTTTGTAGCAAAAGTTGCCTCTTAGTGGTAGAGAATAGGCAAGATCCTTGCTGGATTTTTGGATTGGAGCAATGTCCTTTGTGTATGCTTCAAAGTGGTCTAGGAACTTGTGTGCTTTATTTTCATACAGCATTCTTGACAAGATTAGTTTTAGACTGCAAAACTGTTAGTTAAAATGTTAGAACCACTTTATGTATACACATGCTTAGGTACAATGGCGGAACTGAGGGGGGATGGCAGGGGCCACGGCTCCCCTCAACAAAAAGAACAATACATAGTATATAGTTTATTGATGAAATTAGATCAAATTTATATAGGAAATCAATGCAAAACTGAAGAAAGACTAGTTTTTCTTGGCAGAATAGCCTATTTCGTCCTCAAACTTTTAATCGAGGGTTAACTTTATCCCTAAACTTTCAAAATAACCGTTTCAATCCTCAACCTTTTTATGCAGCTCAATTTAATCATTCGTTCTACGTATCTTGCCATGTTAGCATACCATGTCAGCATTAAAGTGTTCCTATTTTTTAGCCGCAATATATATTGGCTCACACATATTTAAAGATGACACAACCAAATTTTAACTTGTGTCTACATGAACCTTTTTTTACAAAAAAGAACTTTTGTGCATGTATAATAAACATGTTTGTGTCAACTCCCTTCCTTAAAAATTGTACATCATTTTAGTTTCCTCAAAGTGAAACTTTTATAATGATGAAATTTATAGAAATGTTGATTTTTTTTTAATGAACAATAGCTGACTAGATGTGCAAGGCGTGCCAACATGGCATGCTACGCAGGACGAAGATTAAATTGAGCTGGATGGACAAGTTTGAGGACTGAAATGGTTGTTTTGGAAGTTTAGGGGCGAAGTTGAGTTTCGACTAAAATTTTGAGGATGAAATTGACTATTTCAAATGTTCGTCTGCCCCTTCTTTGATTTCTCTCCAGTTTCCACTACGGCCTAGGTATATCTTAGGCAAAAGTTGCAGGAGAGGCAAATGCAACACCCAAGGGAGACAACAACACAGACTCCCAAGGGAGACAACAACAGCCACATGAAGAGGCAAATGCAAATAGACGACATGACATGGAGACAATAACTCTCTCAAAAAAATTGTATTCTAATCATTTACAACCACATCGAGGCGTGTCGCGAAGTGCACCGATTTAAGAATAGAAAAAAATGCACACATGTTTCTCCAATCCAATGGAGTTTAATTAGCTCCCAAAGTGATGTAGATGGAGAAACATATATAGTTGACACATTCAAGCCACCACGAGCTACCACGAGCGGTGTAGGTGGTTGCTTAGGTGGGAATCAAATTTATCTCATGGCCTCGGGAAGGAGCTACTCCAAGACATTCAATATTTTATAGTATTTGATTTCTTAATAAAGTATACATGAATTGTTATTTTTTAAAAAGGAAAAAGTTCAGTTTACACCTAGAAGTATCACAAAAGCCCGATTTTCAACCTTCAACTACAAAACCAGATAACGAGGACCATCCAACTGTCGAAACAGGATAAGTTTGGCCATTTAGATGGTTTCAAAGGTTATTTTGTATTCTTAAAAAAATTAAAAAATATGGATAGATCAAAAAAATCAAAAATAATTCATTATAAATCAGAAAATATGAAACTAATACCAATTTTTTACAAAAGTAAATATCTGTAGTTGCTCTACTAGAATGTTATTTATTCAAAAATCATAGGTTAACTATAAGCAAATAAATATTAAGAATATGAAAAATTTGGATTCGAATAACTGACAAATAGAGTGCCAATAGATAGGTTACATTTTTAGCAAAATGCTGGCATAAATTTTGTTTTTAAAAAAATTAAAAATAAATTATTTATATTTTTTTAGTTTAAACTGGAATATTTTTATTTTTATAAAATGAAAAACCACCTTTGAAACCGTCGAAAGAATCAAATTTGTTCGGTTTTGACAGTTGGATGGCTTCCGTTATCCGATTTTGTAGTTGAGGATTGAAAATCAAACTTTTATGATTGTTCAATGGTGTAAATTGGGCTTTTTCCTTTTTATATAAAAATATAGACAACATAAAGGTGGAGACAGTTTAATTTTGAGAGAATGTAGTTGTATTTGTGCCATCCGAAAGAAAGAAAAGAGAATCTCGGAAACAGTGCCATTATTTGAATGTATGGTTCAGCGCTCTCTAATTAAATATTACCAGTAGATTCAAATGCTGAGATACTAATAACATCATCAATTTTAGTGAATAATATGTATCATCCATTTTAGTGAGACACAAAGGATGACAAATCTAGAATTTGATTCATATTATTATTAATTGGATGGGGTTACAGGCCTACAGCCATCTCCACACCACCCAAGCAGTGCTTCGCATTGTCTTTGCCATCCCAATTTTAACCGAAATGAGATCACTAAATTGAATTTACATGAAAATGGCATCGATTATAACAATATAATGGGTAAATAAACAATTAACTGGCTATCATAGGGTTGCATTTTTCGGACCACAAGGCGAGCCCAGGATAGCGCATCCCGGCGGGGAGGACGCATGCCGACCTCACTGCATCGCAGGAGACGATGGAGAGGTCGTCGTGGCTGTTGGTTAGCCCGATATGATCCAGGGACGCTCCAACCTTCACCACCAGGAGTTGCCTTGCGGCTTGCGATCATCTTCATCGCCGCCATACGCATGACGATCACGATCATGATCACGACCGCCATAGTAGTTGTTGTTGTTGTTGGCGGCGGCGGCAGAGTAGCCGTCTCCACCACCAGGACGGGCCATATGCACCACTCGAGGTGCCCTCATCTCCTCAGCGGCCTCCTTCGGATGCGATACTGCCACCACCGACCCATGGAGCGGAGGACTAGCAGAGACACCCTTACGCTGATGAGGAGCTTGTCCTTCTTTGAAAGGGGACGTCACGACAGGCTTGTAAGCTGCTTGACCATCCTCTTGATCTGATGGAACATAAACCGGCAGTGGCGGCGGCGGCCGAGGAGGTTGCTGGGGGCTAGGATGGGCGGGTGACCCGTGATCGCCGCGGTCACCGCCACCGCAGATGAACGGCAAACACATCGCCGATGCCGATGAAGCGATTGGACTGAAAGTAGCTCAACTAACTAGTATATGTCAAGGCCAGGGAGCGATTATGGTGAAGAGGCTACTAGCTAGGAGTGCTTGGAGAAGTGGTTGGGCGGGAGAATATATCAGAGCGCACATGGGTGCACCACTAAAGCTGGGTTTCGTATGACTTAAGCTAACAAGAGAACCGCAAGGACCATTTGGTCCACAGTATATGAAACATGAGAAATATGCTTTGTCCGCAATGATGGAGAATTTGTGCCCCGAATTTAACAACGCTACCTTTATCATTTGCAAAGCATTTTGAGTGATGCTGATCGCGTGGGGATATGGAATGCTGCTAGCTTGTCCATTGATACTCTGCCCGTTTGTTGCCATGTAAGTTTTCAGCTACTGGATTTGGAAGCTTTTGTCATGATACCCTTTACATATGCCATGTGCTTTTCTTTTATCATAATAATCACAATACGCAAAGAGAATACAAACTAGGTGAGCTAGGCCCATAACTAGCCTAAGTGCAATAACATTGGTGCTATCTAATAGATGGTCTGACGTATTGCCACGTATTATCGTGACGATCTATTAGACAACTCCTACAATATGTTGTCTTTTAAAATATCTCATATAGTAATTGCAAAATTTCTTAATTTATGCATAGAAAACACGCACTATAAGTTATATGGCAGCAACGTACACTCGTATAATAGTAAGAGTATGATCTTATATCCTTAAAGTTTAACTTATATACAATTGCTTCCTGAAACAACCATATCATCACAAGTCTTAAGTGAGACAACATATGAGTGGGTTGCAATTATCTTCATTTAATGGTGCAAACAAGGATTCGTACTCAAGACATCAGTCCCTATTTTCTTTATCTTTCATTTAATATTTTCTCTTATTTCCTTTCTTGTATTATATTTTTGTCTTCCTCTTTTTTATTTTCTTTGCATATTATTATGCTCATTGTATAATTATATTTTGTTCATCCGAAAGTCAAAATTTTCTGTGATGCATACACATTTATTTTCCTTGTAGATTAATTTATTCGTGATGTTAACTTATTTGTTCGCTTTGTGAATGAAATTCTTTGATTTTAGTAATAATTTGTTCTTGATATGGATGTGTTTGTTCCAATATACATATATTTATTCTGTTAGTTGGTATAAATTATTTCAGGGATATAATTTCTTACTCATTGAGTTCATATAATTTGATCTAAGCGTAAATTATTTGTTCCTTGAGTTCATATGATTTGCTCTAAGTGTACATATATATGTGTTCTAGGAATTTGTATAACTTGCTCTATCAGATTGTATAATTTGTTCGGCACATAGAATTGTTTTATTCTGTGAGTTTGTAGATTTTGTACCAAATATACATACCTTGTAGAAAATCTTCAAGCTTGATAAGAAATGGTTAATAAGAAAATTATCGAAATATAATCAAGTGAGATATTGTTTTGAAGTTTTTTATTGTAAGAAACTCAACGGTGCAATTCAAGTTTAATTTGGATGCGCGACTTGAGATTTATATTTTTAAGTTCTAAATTTTTTTTACATGCAAGGTAATATCATCAGTTTATCTTTTCTACGTGCATGCGCGAGCTCTCCCATTTAAGGACTATTTCTTATACACGTGATTAATTAATAAAATAAATTGTGTGGTCAGCTTGTTGAGCGGACGGCTCATTTAATCGCGCATGGAAAACCGATCTTCAGGTGATGATCGTCGATTTCAGCCCCACTGATGATGTGGGCCGTCAGGCGTGCCGTGGGCCGCGTGGCCCTCTCTGTCTGATAATGGCCCATCTCGCGCGCGCTGGCAGGCCGTACCGATTCGGCAGCCCGGCGTCTCCGAGCTCGCACGTTTGGCCACGTTCCTCTCCGCACGCCCCACGTGTGAACCCCAGGTCCAGCCCGGCCGTCCTAAACCTAGAAGACGTGCCAGGCCAGGCCGCAGATCTTTCGAGCCGACCCACCATCCCTTCTCTCGCGGCTCGGCCGGCCCGCGCCGCTTGCCCCACACACCAGCAGAGCAGAGCAGCACGGGGGATGGGGGATTGACCGACCCACCACCCGCCCCCGCAGGCCAAATACGCCGCGGCACGCGTCGCCATGCCGCCCCAGTTCCCCACCGCCCGCCTCTCCCCTTCGCGCCCTCCGCCTCCCTCCGGCGACGCAGCCGCTTCCCCGAGGTGCGCGCCGCGCCCCGCTGCTCCGCGGCATGGCCTCCGCCGCCGCCCCCGCCCCCGCCCCCGGGTCACGAGCCGAGGCGCCGGCCGCCGGGGCCGCCCCGCGGCGGCTCGCGCTGGAGGAGCTCTCTTGGGACCACTCCTTCGTACGCGAGCTGCCCGGGGACCCGCGATCCGACACCGTCCCGCGGGAGGTCCGCCCCCTGGCTCCTCCTCCTCCTTCCAAGGCGCTCGCTGCTTGGTTCTCGTTTCCTTTGTATTTCGTTCGGTTACCTGATTTGCCTGGATTGGCTTGCCGCCGCAGGTCCTGCACTCCTGTTACTCCAAGGTGTCCCCCTCGGCCAAGGTGGACGACCCCAAGCTCGTGGCGTGGTCCGACGCCGTCGCCGACCTCCTCGATCTGGATCACAAAGAGTGAGTGAGCCTCGGACCCTTGTCGTTACACTTCTCGATGATAACTTGCTCCTGTGTGGCACTACGGGTGAGACCTGGCAAGTTAACGCACCAAATTGCCCCGCATTTTAGCACTCCAGATATCACCTGTGGACAGTGATTCCGGAAATGTGCCCTGATTACTTCCGTGATGCCTTCATCTCTTCCCGAATCTAAATTCCAACTTCTTATATAGTAGTAAAATTAGCTTCGGTTTGTGGCTATACTCAAATTGTGTCCTTAGTTTACTTCAAAACTTTAGTCGGCCTTTTTGAGAGCAACTAAGGACATCTCTTTGTTCAAAAGTAACCAGTTGAGCTCATAGTGACCAAAAGGTAAAACGTATGGGTAGAAAAGAAATTGCAAAAACATCCAAGGTACTATGAAGTTTTCAGAAGTTTCGTCTACCATAACTAAGGACCTGACAAGAGCTTATGTGCTATGGAATAGCCATTTTTTGAGAAAGAAAAAGTGTGGCTAGACTTTTGGGTCTTTGAACATATTAAAGGGCTCTTCGTCTTATTTGCCAAACAAATTTTGTTCTTGACCACTTCATTCACTAGAAGAGATGCCATAATGCCAAAACTTTGTATGACATGGTGGTTTCTGTCATTTCACATATATGGTCGTTCCATACAGCATTGGGCCCACATAACATCTGCATGATCTTTGTTTATATTTTAGCAAGATATTCCAGTTAGCAGATTCCATTCTAGCAAGTAAGTGATCAGGGTTAGCTGACTTATTACTCTTAAGGTCTGTGATAAGCATTTTTAAATATTGGCTATGAGTCTATTTGACCTACAATCTCTTTGCATAAATTATATTTACTTTAAAAAATCAGGAGCTATTGAAATGTGGTTATTTTTTCTCCTACCTTTTCTCTTGCTGTCATCCAATTCTCAGTAATCTTTTTTTTTTGTATCCTTGTTGATATTGGAGAATAGAAATTCATATTTGTTTATGTGCTTTGTTATGTATTTCAGGTTTGAAAGACCTGACTTTCCTCAGTTTTTCTCGGGGGCAACTCCACTGGTGGGAAGGTTCGTGATATCCTGCATATATCCTTAATATTTGGTTTTGAACAGCTAAGTGATCAACCTACTGATGTGGATCAACCTGCAGTTTGCCCTACGCTCAGTGCTATGGAGGACATCAGTTTGGCGTATGGGCTGGTCAGTTGGGGGATGGTAGAGCAATAACTCTTGGGGAGGTTGTAAACTCTCGAGGTGAGAGGTGGGAGTTGCAGCTCAAGGGTTGTGGAAAGACTCCATACAGCAGATTTGCGGATGGTCTTGCTGTCCTACGCAGTAGCATCCGTGAATTCTTATGCAGCGAAGCAATGCATGGTCTAGGCATTCCTACAACACGTGCTCTCTGTCTAGTTGAAACCGGCAAATCAGTTGTCCGAGATATGTTTTATGAGTATGTCACGATATCTTCAATTTCTAATCTACACGGTTATATCATTTCTCATTGCTGTGCCCCAATTCTGTCAGGTAATTTTCAACTAATTTAGTCATAAATAGAAGGGGGAAAAGGGATAAATGGCTGTAGGCGATCCAGGTTATTTTAAGCTGAACGAGGTAATGGTGACAGTGTTATCTGTAGTGTTCAAAGCATATGAATCAAACCTAGTTGAGCCTAGACGATGAACACAGTGGTTCAACTATTCAAGATCACTGTTACTTATTTATTTATTTCTGCTGCGGACATAGTGATTAAATTTCCCTGAATGACAGCATGCGTCATAATTTTATTTGCTTGCTGCATGTACATTTGGCAGTATGTTGGTTTCTGTTCTTATTTTGTTGTTGTTTAGTGTTCCTTTTTCTGTTCTTATTTACCTTGACATGATCAGGAAGCATGAAACTTCCCAGAATTTATTCATGAACACGGGGTGAACGTATGTAGATTGTGGATTAGGTTATTTCATTTTATTTCTGCAAATGAGGCTGAGTCTCATGCATACACATATCACCAGTTTGTGCTGTAGCCTGTAGGATTATGTTCCTTATAATTTCGTTTTATTTCTGCAAACATGGACGAGTCGATATGTTGTAAAGGGAATGTTGTGGTGTAGATAACTTTTTGCCAATACACTTCCACTATCTGCAATTTATAACTCTGAATGAAAGCACTTAAAACAGTTTAAGGATCATGTCCTCTGTATACAGTGTACCTATTTAGATGCTTCTGGTGTTTAATCGTCATCTTACATACACAGTGGCAATGCAAAGGAAGAGCCAGGCGCAATTGTTTGTCGTGTAGCACCGTCCTTTTTACGTTTTGGTTCATACCAAATACATGCTTCAAGAGGCAAAGAGGATCTGGAAATTGTTCGTCGTTTGGCAGACTATACAATACGTCATCACTATCCGCATCTTGAAAATATGAAGAAGAGTGAAGGTTTATCATTTGATGCAGCTATAGGAGATTCTCCAGCAATTGATCTTACATCCAATAAATATGCAGGCAAATATCTTCTTGTCATATTTTCTTTTCTTTCAGTATTCTCATCGATCATTTGGAGAACTAAACTTTCCTCACTTCACTTGCAATCTGTTTGTAACAGCCTGGGCAGTTGAGGTTGCAGAGAGGACTGCTTACTTGATAGCCAGGTGGCAAGGTGTTGGCTTCACCCATGGTGTACTCAACACTGACAACATGAGCGTGCTGGGCCTGACTATTGATTATGGACCATTTGGCTTTCTGGATGCCTTTGATCCTAGCTATACTCCAAATACCACTGACCTTCCTGGGAAGAGGTATTGTTTTGCAAATCAGCCTGATGTTGGTTTGTGGAATATTGCTCAGTTTACTGGACCGCTATCATCTGCTGAACTTATTAGCCAAGACGAGGCAAATTATATAATGGAGAGGTGAGTTTGTTCCTCCAATCTGAATTAACTATTTGCAGTTGACATCAACTACTTATTTGTGTGAACATTGATTTTTGCGTGTTGCAGGTACGGGACAAAGTTCATGGACGAGTACCAATCTATCATGACCAGAAAATTGGGCCTGACCAAGTATAATAAGCAGCTACTAAGTAAGCTGCTTAACAACTTGGCAGTTGATAAGGTTGACTATACCAACTTTTTCCGGCTTCTTTCGAATGTCAAAGCGGATCCTGGCATTCCAGAGAATGAGCTGCTTGTGCCACTGAAGGCTGCTCTCCTGGATATTGGGAAAGAAAGGAAGGAAGCATGGATTAGTTGGGTGCAGACTTATATTGAAGAGGTAGGTCACATATTATGTTCTGCTAATTGTTTTATCCGTATACACATTTTTTCTATGTTGGTATTTTTGTTGTCTTTGGTGCTTGGATGTGTTTTTGGAAATCGCTGCCATTTTGTGAAGTTGGAATGATCATTTGGAAACTGAAGTAACATGTCATGGTTCAGGCAGAAATTTGCACTGATTTTTGGCAGTTGCAGGCTTGCTGCCCTTGTGCTTCTGGAAGTTTACTTACATTTCCACTGCATGCATATGTTTTAAAGTCCGTCTAATATTGACATATTTTGATTTTCTATGCTGTAGAATTGTCATTTGCATGAGGTCCAATGTCAAATAAGGTTTATTGTGTTCTATACTTGGTGTCAGACTTGAACATTACTACAGTTAATATTTGCCAGTATTTTTTATAATCTTGTATCGTTCACTTGATGTCTGTTAATATTTTTTTTATATCATATGACCCTGTGGTATCAATGTTCAGAGAAATGCATAGTGCAAGTGATTATCTTAACCTCTTCAGTCTAACGGGGTTATTCATTCTGTGTGTAGCTGGTGGAGAGTGGCATTCCTGATGAAGAAAGGAAAGCTGCGATGAACTCTATAAATCCAAAGTATATTCTCCGCAACTATCTCTGCCAGTCGGCGATCGATGTGGCTGAGCAAGGTGATTACGAGGAGGTTCGCCGGCTGCTGAAAGTAATGCAACATCCGTATGATGAGCAGCCGGGGATGGAGAAATATGCACGGTTGCCGCCCGCCTGGGCATACAGACCGGGAGTGTGCATGCTGTCCTGCTCTTCGTGAACCCAGCATAAATGCCAGTGTTTTATCACCCTCTTTCCTGTATAGGGGATTCGGCTTTGTGCTATGATGTGTAAAGCATCACATGCTATTTCTACCGGTGATGCAAAGAGTGTAAGAAGCTTAGTTGCAAGTTCTGCACTATTTGTCATATTGTAAGATTAGCGAAGCTCGATCAGGAGTTGCCGTGAAGCTGAGCACCTGGCCTGTCCCCAGTTTTTCGAGATGTAATTTTCTGGTGCACGCCTCATTTCCTGTAAGGAAATGAAAATTCGGTGGTACAAGAGCCTGTCTCCTGTTTTTACCGTCAATCTGGCAGCGCTTCTGTCACATTGCCAAGTCGTTTTGCCATCTACCGTTTGTTCAGTTGGTTATTACAGTTTTGCTCCTTTCTCAGATTCTGTCCGGAATTTTACCCGGCAGGATGAGGTACAGGCTTCTGAGGAACAAAGGAAATTATCTCGGCAAGACTCTTAGCCCCTGCCATGCCTTCTGCGTCAAATCTGTTTAGTAGGCGTTTATTTCTGTGTTATGCTGTCAGCTTAAGGCAGGGTTTCAAGGAGAGAAGCACGCCTCAGTGTAGTAACCATCTAGAACAGAAAATTATGCGTACGCCTGAAAAAGTGACGTGGGGGACTTGAAGCTAAACATTAGGGCAGTTGGCTCCGCGGCGAGCTCGCCGGGACAAAGCAATTGGCAGTTTAGTGGAATTTGGCCGGGTAAGTATTATAGAGATTGTCTATCCACTTGATTGATTGGGATCATTTCCTTCAGTTTGAACTTCACTTGGAGCATGAATTTGCCTATATTCTTCGAACAGCTCACGGAGACAAGATTTAATAGCTGTCCAAACTAGTTGTCCTCTTTCCTCACCAAATATTTCTTCAACAGTTAATTTGGTGTACAAAGATAACTTGTATCTTGGATCAAGAACTGCAGCAATAAAAATCAGTAAATTAATGTTCTCCTTTTCCTTTTCCTTTGCTTTTCCCTTTCCCCTACCCCTCCTCTCATTGTCCCTCTCACTCTCATTCTCCTGCTCCTGCTCTTTGTTGGTGTGCCAAACTTCCCAATATTTGTCAAATTTCTCTTTCATTCTCTTGCCCATTGATACTTGCAAATTATCTGCACTATTCATCCAAGATTGAATCAGCAAATGCACTTCTCCAATCTCGTGAAAGAATGTATTACAGGTGACATGGAGACTTGAGGAGACGCGGACAGTAAAATCATGAAAATGCTCTAGAAATTCTACCATTTTCTTGACCTTATCCCAATCAGTTTCATCAGGGTGATCAGGGCCATCCCTATCTTCAGATAGGTCAATAATGTAAGAGTAGTCATCTTCAGCTAGCCTTGTAAATACCTTCTCATAACCTATTGCAGATTTCAGCATGAGGTATGTGTAGTTCCATCTAGTTGGGACATCAAGCTTAAGAAATGCCTTGCTGTCCACCTTCTCGGACGCCGAGGATCCCCGCCGTTCTCGCGCAACCGACCGAGCCAAACCCTAGCTTGCCGCCCATAAAACCCTCAGCCGCCACCTCCTCGAACCGTAGATACCCTCGAGGGTTTTTCCCCTACCCAGACCGCCACCGCCGCCCAATCCAAGGAGAAGGAGGGATGGAGGAGGAGGAGCAGAGCAGATCCACCCAGAGCTCGACGTCACCGATGCACCAGGGGGAGAAGCGAGAGAAGGAGGAGGAGGACGCAGCTGTCACCGCCGCCAGGAGGAGGAACTACACCAAGCCATCACAGCGTCAAGCCGTCGCTGCACCACCGCCTCCCTGCGTTGCCTGTTCGACCGCGAACCCGACCGGTGAGCGACGCCGCCCAGTCCCAACCGCCCTCTTGCTGTCGACGAGCTCGCAACCATCAATGAACCTTCCAATAGGGGTCCCTAGAACCCCCAATCCTACCCCTCCCCCCCTTCTCATGCAGGAGCCCGACGCGCCACCATGTTTCCTGCAGCCGTCGTCACCCTCTCGCCGCTTCATCGTGTCGCGGGCCCAGAGCACCGGTGCCCCGCGCACGGCACAGCCACGCCGCGGTGCTGGGGTACCAGGACCCGCGCGCGTGTGTGCGCACCCAAGCCGCGAGGCCGAGTCGTGTCCCTGCCTCGCCGCCCTTGACCGCCGATCGTCCTCCCACCTTGCCCCGCCGCACCGTCGCGTCGCGGTCCTGGACCGTCAGGTGCTCGCGAGCGCGAGCTCATCCCCAGCCAACAGCAAAAGGCCGTGCCCTTGCCCTTTCCCGAGCCCCGCCATCGTGATCTCGCCTCTGCCCTTCCTCGCCGCCGTTGGCATGTCACCGCGGGCTTGGAGTGCCAAGACCCCCCCCCCCCCCCCCCCCCGCGCGCACGCTCCTCGCCGTCGTCATGCCCTTGACCGCGCACTCGCGTGCACCCCTAAACCCCCGAAAGGTTGTGCCTTTTCCCTTGTCCGAGCCAGGCCGCACCGCCCCACCATGCCTGCCACGCCACGGTTCCCCCGTGCGCGGTCACCACCCCAGCGTGGCCGCGATGTCGCAATCGCGTCGCGGCCAGGCCAGAGCGGCCTTTCGTCAAACATGCCCTGGGCGCAAGCCACACACACACACACAGGCCCACACGCACCGCATCGGATCCGGCCGCCGCACCGGATCCCACGCCTGCCGACAACCGGGTCCCGCTGGTCAGCGCGGGGCCGCACCTCTGACCCGTGGGCATGGTGGGCCAGAGAGTGAAAGAGGGGAGAGGGAGGGGATGGACCGTGGGCCGGCTTGCCGAGCCGAGCCAGCCTACCATGCGTAGCCAGCCCGTGAGCCCGGGCCGGCCTGCTGAGCCACAGGCCGAGCTGACCCGTTTAGACCAAGCTAGGCCGAGTTGGGCCTTGAGCCGGCCCAACCGCTTTCGGCCCAAAAACCGGAGCCGAGCCCCTTTTCTTTTTCTTTTACCCGGCCTAACCGAGGGCCCCACCCGTCAGCCTCGGGATGAGGCTGACCAGTGGGTCCCACTGACCCGTTGACCCCGTTGGCCGTTGACCGGTCAGCACTTATGTCAGCAGGGCGCATTGCTGACGTCACCCGGTACTGACCCCCTGGTGACATCATGTTGACGTCAGCATGCCGTGTGGCACGCTCTGGTGCTGCCACATGTCACTGCTATGTGTTTTTTTTCCGAAATTCTTTTATTAATTTCAGAAATAGGTTTTTCCTTAGAAAATTCATAATAAATCAACCGGACCTCCCAAAATTATGAAACCAGTTCCATAATTCTTCTAAAATCATGAACTACCCATTAGAGTAGGTTTTGTGGTGATTTGGATCTTATTGGTGACTTTTGTGCACTTTTGCATTTTGGTCCTTGCCTTTACTAGTATTTACGAATAGGACCCGACTACGAGGAGTTGACCGACGGCCAGGATCACCCGGAGGCTCAGGAGGACTTTGAAGAGCCGCCAGGTTCAAGCCCATCTACGATCTGAATACCTATTAGGCATTGCTTGCTAGATGTGCTACCGCTTCATGATGTTTTACTATGAGATCAACCTGCATAGCCTATTTTATTTACCTGTACTCCTTGCAATCCTATCACACTTGAATATTATATGAAATGCCTTGCTATGCTTTGCATGTGTATGTGTGGGAATGGATCGATAGTCTTGGCGTGAGTGGAGATACACTTTCCAGGAGTTGGTGAATAGGGTTTTTAGCCGGGAGTGGGCGAACTTAACTTGATCGTGGATCGAGGACTTGGGGTGTGTATCTTGGCACACTCTACGGAGTACCTGTGGCGGGTACAACTTGTTGGTTACTTGGTTGAGGTGTTGGGGCGCCCGTAAAGGGTGCAGTTGCGAACCATTGCGGTGGAGATGCATATGACGAAGATGCTCGCTTCGGCAATTGAGGACCGGGTGAGAGTAACTATGATTAGTGGGACTATGTTAAGCGTGCACACCACTTACCCATTATGAGGGTGGGCCCAGTCCGGGGCTAGCAAGTGCGGTACCAAGCCGGTGGGAGGATCGAGTATCGGTGCAGGGGAAGGAGGTACTGACCTCACGTTCCCCGAGATGCAAGGGAGGCTTCACAGTCCCGGAGCGACCTCTTGCGGGAGGATGCGCCCAAGACCCGGGAAAGATGACTTCCTGCCTGGGGCAGTTGAGATGCGAGGAGAGGGAGTCCTCGCATCGACTTGGTGGTTTTGGAAGGTGCGTGTTGGATCGGGAGTCCGGAATGCCGGAAGGGCCTGAGTTCGAAGTTGGAAGAAGTTATATATATATATATATATATATGTATATATGTGTATATATATATATATGTATATATGTGTGTGTATGTGTGTGTGTTGTTGCGCATGCATAGGAAACCCCATCTTAATCCCTTGAACTTTTGTTATACCCTTACTATAGTCCACTTTAAAGCTTGCATTCGGATGGTGACGTGAACCTATCCCATACCTTGGGGATAGCCTGGTAGGATGCAGGATCCGATCCGGAGTTCGATCCCAACGATGACGGTTGGTACGATTGAAGCCCGTGCTACGCTCGAGTTGCCTGTGGAGGAGGTTCCAGAAGATGAAGGACGACCAGAAGCCTAGCTACCGCTTTCCGTTTTCTACTTGTTCGCTCTAGCCGAGAGGCTTGTAATGAATCCTGTACTACAAATCCTATGGATTTATGTAATAATTAAACCCGTGTTTGACCTTATGCGAGGTATGACTATGATATTATGATTGGAATGAGTTCTGTATGTGATAGCGCTTGATCCAGGGACTATCACAATGATACAGGGAGTCGGATTCTCGATTTGGGAATCCGGTTCGTTTCAGCGTGAGGCCGTGACGGTGCATCTCGACGGGCGACGACACGCAGAAGCCAGCACCCACCGCCACCGCCCACTGCCCACCGGCAGCGTGAGTGTGCGTCTGTGACGGCCGACGGCGTCACTCTCCTTACCCCCGGCCTTCTCGTCGAGCTGCAGGCCAGCAGTGCCTCATCTTCCCTATCGCCATCGGCAATCGGCATCCGGTGCCCGGTGGCGCTGCAATCAGGGGCAACATGGGGCTTCTCTAGCTGACGACTGAAGAACGGCACCAACGACGGAGGAATCTTGCAACATATGTCTCACATTCCTCTTCTACTTATTCATGTTAGTACAGATCTTGGAATGGTCGGATGGAGTACAATTTTAGTAGGCACTGTTCCCACGGTGCTAGCAATCCAAGCAAGCAATAGGCTGTTATCTTAGTAGGAAGTAACCATGCGTTGTGTAATATGCTTGTCATCTTGTACTTCTTAAATTCTAGTGGTGTGTATGTGTATGCCATATTAATTCTGCAGGTTCTTGTAGATGATTAATTCTAGTGCTCTTTATCTTGCAGATGCCTGAATCTGAAGATTATATTGAGACCCAGTCAATGAACACTGAGACTCTACATGATAATTCAATTGTGCCAATGGAGATTCAAGATTCACAGCCATCACAAACGCAGGGACAAGCTGCTAATCAGGAGGTCATTGATCTAGAGAATGACATAGGGAAAGAGAAGGAAAGGAAGCAAATGGCACCAAGGTCAAATGTTTGGAATCATTTCAGCAAGATCAAGGATGACAAGGGTTTTCTCAAGTTTGCACAATGCAAATATTGCAGTCGCCAAATGAAGGCTGAATCAAAGGGCCATGGTACATCTTCATTGACTCGACACTTGGAAAGTTGCAAGCAAAATCCTAACAAGTTCGAGAATGACACAAAACAAGGCACTTTGCAAGGAATTCATGGGGAATGTATTACCACATGGAGGTTCGATCAACATGCACTTAGAGAGGCTTTTGCTGAGATGGTTGTAGAAGATGAGCAACCTTTTTCTATGGGTGAGAGGCCAGGCTTTAGAAAATTTATGAGCAGAGCCTGCCCACATTTCAAATTACCATCTAGAAGAACCTGCACAAGGGATACTGTACGTCTTTACTTTCAAGAGAGAGCCAAGCTGAAGAAATTTTTTAAAGATTCTTGTAAGAGAGTTTGCTTAACAACAGATTGTTGGACTTCTCAGCAACAAGATGGCTATATGACTGTCACTGCGAGCTTTATTGATGATAATTGGCAGCTGCATAAGAAAGTGATCGGCTTTTTTATGGTAAAAGGGCATAAGGGAGAGGATATTGGAAAAAACTTGCTTAGATGCTTGACTGAATGGGGTTTGGACAAAGTAATGACCGTCACTGTTGATAATGCTAGTGCTAATGACAGTGGTGCGGGTATATTGAGGAGACAGCTGCAGGGGACCAACATAGCTGGTGGCAAGTATTTGCACATGAGGTGTGCTGCACACATCATTAACCTCATTGTGCAAGATGGACTGAAAGAAGTTGACCTCTCAGTGAAGCGTGTTAGAGCTGCTATTAGATACATTAAGAATGGGACTTCAAGATTGGTAAAGTTTAAAGAAATTGCCAAGGAAGAGAAGGTGGACAGCAAGGCATTTCTTAAGCTTGATGTCCAACTAGATGGAACTACACATACCTCATGCTGAAATCTGCAATAGGTTATGAGAAGGTATTTACAAGGCTAGCTGAAGATGACTACTCTTACATTATTGACCTATCTGAAGATAGGGATGGCCCTGATCACCCTGATGAAACTGATTGGGATAAGGTCAAGAAAATGGTAGAATTTCTAGAGCATTTTCATGATTTTACTGTCCGCGTCTCCTCAAGTCTCCATGTCACCTGTAATACATTCTTTCACGAGATTGGAGAAGTGCATTTTCTGATTCAATCTTGGATGAATAGTGCAGATAGTTTGCAAGTATCAATGGGCAAGAGAATGAAAGAGAAATTTGACAAATATTGGGGAGTTTGGCACACCAACATAGAGCAGGAGCAGGAGAATGAGAGTGAGAGGGACAATGAAAGGAGGGGTAGGGAAAGGGAAAAGCAAAGGAAAAGGAAAAGGAGAACATTAATTTACTGATTTTTATTGCTGCAGTTCTTGATCCAAGATACAAGTTATCTTTGTACACCAAATTAACTGTTGAAGAAATATTTGGTGAGGAAAGAGGACAACTAGTTTGGGCAGCTATTAAATCTTGTCTCCGTGAGCTGTTCGAAGAATATAGGCAAATTCATGCTCCAAGTGAAGTTCAAACTGAAGGAAATGATCCCAATCAATCAAGTGGAGGTAGACAAGGCATGCTTGCTGAAAAAATTGCAAAGAGGATGAGGATGGAAAGTGGTTCTAGCAACACAGCCAAGTCAGAACTTGAGAAATATCTTGGTGAAGATACAAAGGATAGGAATAAGAAGATTGACATGTTTGGTGGAAAGACAACGCACCCAGGCTTCGAGTTTTAGCTCACTTGGCTCATGATGTGCTTGTTGTACCTATCTCGACAGTAGCATTAGAGTCCGCTTTTAGCACAAGTGGACGTATTTTAGATGATTTCCGTACCTCTCTTACTCCATTCATGGTAGAGGCTCTAGTTTGTGCACAGGACTGGCTGAAGAGAACAACTCCTATTGACATCAAAGAGAATATGGAGGAATTAGAAATGATGGAAAAAGGTAAAAAAATTTCCTTAATTCCTTTATGCATTTGTTGCATCATTGTAACATTTTACTCATTGCTTGGATTCCTATCATTGTAGAGTTAATTGAAGAATTTGGTAACCATAAGACCCAGAATATTGGCAAGGGAAAAGAGAAAGAAAAAGATAAGCCTTCCACTACCAAGGCACAAGCAACAATAACATCAACACCAACAGGAAGCAACTCCAAGTCTATCTCGAAAGCCGGAACATCTACATCTTGAAAGGTAATATTGTCATTGTTTTCAAAAAAATAATGTTCTAATGGTTTTTTACCTTTTCGATCATACAAATTATGTTAATTTGCATCCCTGTCTTGTTGCTTTGCATGTAGGGTGGTGCACTGGTGCTGCTGGGTGGTTTGGAGGCTTGGAGTTGGATCATAATTGCACATGGATGGAAGTCATGTAGTTTTATGATCTATGATTTGTGTGCTTCAAAACTATGTTTATTTATTATGATATTTGAAATGTGAACTCTCAGTTTGGTCATGCATTGTTGTTCCGCATAATTGTTGTTGTCTTGGTTAACCTTAAACTCTGATTGCATCATGTCGTTTTTGAAATTGAAAATCAATGACTGTGACTACTGTATTGTAGAGTTTAGTTGGGAAGTTCGAGTAAACCCGAACCCGAACCCGAAATGTCGGGTACCCGAAGTGTCGGGTTTTGTTAATTTTTAGGAAATCTCGGGCTGCAGTTTTCAAAACCCGAAATTTGAGAAACCCGAAAAACCCGACCCGAATTTTTCGGGTAACCCGAACGCCCAGCCGTAGTTGTGCTTAGGATATCTGCAATAGTTATATATATGTTTCTTTCGAACAATATTATATGAGTTAGGATACCGGGATTTCAGTGTCTGGTTACCCAGCCATATCTTCCAAAAATCTGGTCTGGGATTCTGAGTTAATCAACTTGAAGCAGCCCAAGTTAAGAAACTCCTCTTTCACTCTTATTAAACCCATCCAGAAATGTGTATCACCTGGTTCCTTATACACTTGCCTAACGGTTTCTTCTTAAGATATTTATTCCCTAGCAGTTGCTGCCAAATTCCATCTTCATCATAGAGTCCTTTGCACCAGTCATTTTGGCTACAAAGAATTTTCTTCTTGTCACCGAAACCTTATTTCCCGATCCTAGAGTTCGTCCAAAGTGGAGCTAGTAATGTGTCCAATCGGCTTGTATTATTGTTCCCATCAAGCAGTAATCTTTTGGACTTCACAGCATCCTCAACGAGCTGTTGGAGTTTATTCATGTCCTCAATTCTTTCAAACCTGTCATTATATAAACATTCTAACAAATCATGTGTGAGCTTAATTAGTTTCATCAAGATCGACAGAGGCATAGATCCACACCCTTATTTGAAAATGCTTAGCGATGATCTCATCATTGTATAGAACACGAGCCAATGTCGTCTTGCCAACGCCACCATTACCAAAAACTGCGAAGACCAACAAATCCTCCTCTCCTGTCTTGTTTCAGTACTACTAATTAGTTTGATAGCTGTTGGGTGCCTCTGTTTGTCTCTGCCATAGATTCTGGGTTCAGACTTCAGAGACCAAAGGGACTGTCCCCCTCAGCTCCATGTGTCCGCAGCATATCTCATTCTGAGATCAAGGAAATCAAAGCTCCTCAAGCCTGAGATGGGAGAGAGTCGGTGCGTGCTTGACCCGTGGTTCGTGAAGCATTCTCACGTGCAGACGTGCTCGTGAGGTTAAAAGCACTTGTTCAGAAAATTCACAACAAATGGATGGCAAAGGAATTCGGCCCCAGAAAAGAGGTTTTGATCTTACCAAATCCAGTTTGGTTTTGGAGCAAAAGTTGGGTGGATTCACAAGAGTAGCCGCTACTTAATCATAATAAGCTTTACATTACAGTATTACACAAGGGGTTCCCTCCCGGCCGGCCGGAAAGTCGCCGCCGTCGTTCGTTGTACAGTTGCTGCACGCACGCACGCAGGCAGTGCCCAGTAATCCACACACAGAAAACGCCATCGATCCAGTACACTCTCCCAGCGCAGCCCGTCCCTTCCCGTCCCGTCTCATCCTCTTGGCTCGCCGCCGTCGTCTAAGCTCAAGGGTAGATCGTTCTGGGGATGATGATGTCGCCGATGTTGTTGTGCCACGGGTCGGCGAGGTGGGTGGCCAGGTTCTCCAGCGGCCCCGTGCCGGGGTACGCCGACTGCTGCACGCAGAACCCCACAAACGCCAACATCGCCAGCCGGCCTGCTCATGCACGACGCCCGGTTAATTAGCTAGTGTTCGCGGCACATCAGGTGCTTATTGGTGTAAGTACAATGAAGATCGAGGCCGGGAGGCTCGCTTACCGTTCTTGATCTCCTTGAGCTTGTACTCCTCGAACTTGACGGGGTCCTTGGAGAAGCCGAGCGGGTCGAAGGCGCCGCCGGGGTACTTCTTCTTCTCGGGGTCCTTCTCCATGGTGCGCTGGTGCTCGGCGAAGGCGATGGCCACGAACTCGATCACCAGGATGGTGGGCAGCGAGCCCCACGGCACCGAGTTGCCCAGGTACGTGGCCTGGCCGCCGGGGACGGCCGCCCACTCCTGCGCCTTCACCCAGTTGCCAAGGCCCAGCGCCTCCGGCACCAAGATCCCGGGCTGCGCAACCCAAACAAACAATTGCAGAGGTCAGCTAGCTGGTCCATGCCACGGCGTCACCATGTTAGCAAGTAATCAGCTGGGCGGCGTACCACGGCGAGCATGGCCCAGCGGCAGTGGTAGACCTCGGACTCCTTGAACCGCTCGAAGTTCTCCGGCACTGTGGCGAGGCCGAGGGGGTCGAAGCCGAAGTCCCTGGGTAAATTAAAGGCATCGTCAGGTCAGAGAATCTGCAGAGCACGCCGCTCCTCGACGCCGCCGCCGCTAGCTTACCCGGGGGAGGAGCCGTCGAGGTGGGCGGGGCGGGGCTGGCCGGGCATCCACTCGGCGGACATGGTGACGCGGCCGGAGGTGGTGGCGTTGGCGCAGAACGGCAGCCGGCCGGAGCGCGACGACGGCGCCAGCAGGCTGGGCACGCCCACGGCGCTGCAGCTCCGGAGCCCGCTCGACGACGCCATCGCCGTTGCTGCTGCTTCCGCTGATCCTGAGGCCGAGACGAGAGTAGGGAGGAGTGGCGGTTGAGAGCGGAGCGGAATCTGCGGCTGCTATTAAGAGCCCCAGCGGCCGGAGACGAAGCGGGATGGGGGATATCCAAATGCCGCCCGCCATTGGCGGCGATATCTGTGTGACCGCGCGCCATTGGGCCACGTGGGAGCGGGGTATCTTTGGCCGTCCGACGTGGCACTGGCACGGCCCTCCCCGAAGGAGCTGAAGCTTCGTGCTCGCAATCGCAATGGCTGGTCTCTCGGCGCCGTGAGCTGTGGGCCACATATCCGTGGCCTTGCTGACTGGAATATCAACAGAGCAACTCGGTGTAAGTGTGTAACTAACTTTTATCCACCAATCCAAAAGGGGATCAGGTGGAAAGATATTCTTATTGCTCCCCTGGTTGTAAATTTTGCTCTGGTTAGGTGCTGTATTTCTTTTATTTGCAAATGTCTGAAACCATATTAGAAATGTAAACTCTAGAACACCTTAATTGGAACTGATGTTGAAACTATCATCAGCTTCTGGCAGGTTAACTGCTAGTCTATGTGAAACCATCACCATTGATTTTTGTATTTGTCGGTTCATATGTATGTGACATTTTTCAATCAAATATCTCTAGTTTTGACCATTTAGAGACAACTATTTTTGTTGTTTAGGCGGATGGCATCTTCTTCTGTAATAAAACAATTTTACGCTGGCAACCATGTTATAAGAATAAAATAGACCCTAATTCATTAGTAAATGAGCAACGCTGTTTTCAAGTTTGCGCGTCGACACAACTTTGGTTTGGGTGCCAAGCGTTTGCAAGGTTTGGGAGCTCTTTTCTTTTTTCTATCTTTGAAGGAAAAACATTGTCCCAAACAGGGCGGTTGTCTGGTTGAGTCTTAACCCAGAGTTCCTGATCACGGAACGAGCACGCTTGCGTGCACCAAATGGTGAGGTGGATCCCTCCCTCCGAAGCAGAACAAGTATGCTAGATGGTGTTGTGCCATTTGTCTACAAGCCCAAACAGGGTTTGCAAATTGTAAAGTTGCATTGCAAATTTGCAAGCCTGTCCTTTTTCAGGCTTTTGGTTGGGTTGCAGATGCAAAAAAGTCCTCGAAATACGGTCGTCTCATCCACTTGTAAGCTAAGCATCACCAGTATTACAATCTGCAACTGCAATGAGCAGCTTGCTCCGTGTGTTTTGGGACAGGGCCGTGCTCGATCTTCGCCACACACTCCAGATGCGCTGGGCTCGCCCCGTACCTGGGCCCAAACTGGCCATGTTCTTTCTCTATGCCGTCTCCTCACGCCAACTGATTTTTTGGGTGCTCATCTTTGGTTGTTAAAGCTGCCAGGCCCACATAATCTTAGAGTCACCAAAATTTCAAGAAAACAAAAGGCGATGCACAGACGAAAAAATAATGAACACCGAAACTTGTCCTTGCTGCATAGTATGATTTTTTTTTTGTCACGATGATGCGGATGAATGCACTCGCTCTGTCATAAATTGTGGTCTGGGGATTGTACTGGACCACGTGCAAAACCCGTATGTCCAAAAGTTTCCCTTCTGTGTATATTGTTTACTAGTAATAGTAATAAGGGTGTTTGGTTCCACATGTGCTTATTTTAAGCCTCACCACGTCAGATATTTGGATGCTAATTAAGAGTATTAAATATAGACTAATGACAAAAGGTTTATTCGCGAGACGAATCTATTAAACCTAATTAGTCATATGATGCTATAGTAAATAAGTGTTAATCATGGATTAATTAGACTTAATAGATTCATCTTGTGAATAAGTCTACATTTAATTTTATAATTAGCTTATGTTTAGTCTTTTTAATTGGCATCGAAACATTTGATGTGACATGGCTTAAAATAAACCCCAAAAAACCAAATATCCCTAACTGGAGTCAGAAATTAAGGACTGTAATTTTGGTAGACACGGACAAAACCAAGCTAATTACAAACTTTGACTACCGAGATCAGTTGAATAGTGCCCCATCTTGGAAATTAAAAGGGTTTCTTGGGCTAAGTAAACTTTGATTTTACCTCCCTTTTACTACATTTTCTGATCCACCTATCTATAATATATCCAAAAAAAATAGTAATGACCAAAGGTGCATATAGATGCCATCTGTTTAAGAAGCATAAATTTTTGTAAGAGAGTAAGTGAGTAACTGACTAATATAGGCGTGATATTTTTTATAGAAGCATCCTCCGTTGTTGGTGTTACTACAGCTCATTTCAAAGTTTAGGTATCTTATAAACAGTAACACCATTGCGATTGGATCAGCTTCTGCAACACATGTAAGAACACGTGTAAGCACTTATATTGATTCAGAAACACACCCGTCAACAACAAACGAACGAACACATTCAGTAGAAACTTTGAACTTGGAATAAAAAAAAAGAGAAAATAATGACAGAGCGTTGAAACAGCCAGCCTTTGCGGTACTATGAAACATGCTGATGGATCTTGGCAGCAGCAGGTCATTACTAGCCCCTGGTTTGGTTGTTCCCTGGCTGTCAGTCTTGGGATCCTTGCTGCCCCTTCTCTCACCTTTCGATGTCCCCGAGAGCACCAGAAAAGATTAGAAGTGACCTTGTCACTACGCGGTACTGGTAAATGGTAATTAAAGCCGAGGCCTCCGTAATTATATATATATAAATAAATTGGCATCTGTCAGGGGCTACTGCAGCAGCGCCCAGTGGGGGAGTGGAGTGCAGCTCACTCGTTTTCAACGGTTGGTAAACAAAGCGCAAAACTGAGCAACCGAGTGACAGCTCCACACAAAAGCAACTCCAGCAAGCAAGCCAGCACAGGCCCCTCCCTCCCTCACGGCCTCACCCTCTCCCCCCTCTCTCATCGCGTGGTGTGTACAGTGTCCTGCCGCTGCTGTCCCGCAGGGGAGCTCACAGCTACTGTTAGAGGGCAGCTCAAGCACCAAGGAGTCCAGCGCCCAGGCTCCATAGTCTCCGTACCCACAGCACCGCCTGCTCGTTCAAGAATCTTCCAGCTTTCCCCAAACAGCGCCAACCTTTGGCTATTGGCCTCTGCTTCCTGATCTGTGGTGGGTCTCCCGGTGTCTCAATCTCGGTCCAAGATCAGTGCCAATCTATCTCAAGCACCCTTTTCCCCTTCGGTGCTAGCAAAAAAAATTTCCCATCTTTTGACCGCTGGAGCTTGGGGAAATGGGTTTTGCAGCAGCATGTTTCTTGAAGGGCATGCTAGCTTGATGCAAGGTCAGCTTCTTTCTATCTCCTCTATTGCTTAGTAAACCATTTGAATGGTTCTGCTCTAATCTGTTCCTAAAATTTCTGTGTTCTACTGGTGCATTCCCATCTGAGTTTAGAGATTTATTGGGGGTATTTGTTTCTTGAACTTATTGCTATGGATCTAAGTGCAACTCTGAGATTAATCTATCATCCATTCTTGAATATTCAATCATGTTCTAGTTGGGTTTTACAGTAGGTTCATCGATATTTCTCGTGCAGATTTCTAGATTGTTTTGGCTGCTCATCCTAGAACCAGTGAGATATTTTGTTTCAAAAAGGAAGCAACAAGACAAACTGAATAGGCCGCATCTAGATATCTTCATTCACAGCTTGTAGCTTCAGCTGTTGCCTGGTACACACATCTGGAGCCTCTGCTGAATTGAATCAATGGGTAGGGGGAGGGGCAGAGGGAGAAAGCAGCTCACCAATGGCAGGACCCATGAGGACAAGGGGAGCAGCGGTGAGGAGGTTGTCGTGCCTGCAAGGAAGAGGAGGGGGCGGCCCCAAAAGCGCGTCGCCGCCGAGAAGATCATTGAAGCGGAGGTGAAGAAACTGGAGGAGGCTGATGACGGCGATGAGGACTATGTGGTGGGAGCAGGGGATGGTGCCAAACTAAAGGGTTCCGCAGGGGTTGGTACCAACAAGAGGAACAGGGTGCCCAAGGAAGAAGAAGAAGAGGGTTCAAATCTTGACATGGAGGAGAACAGCTCGAGCACTCGGTCCAGCAATGATGAGTCGACCAGGTCCAATGGGTTCCGGCAATCTGGTAGCCGCCGGAAGAGCACGCCACGGCGGGCGGCGGAGGCGGGGCTATAGTTGAATTTGAATGGAATAGATTCTTGGCTATCAATTAGGCAGCTGCTCTTCAATTTTGCCACCTTCATATTTTTAGTAGTAATCTTCAAATTTTTGTCATCTTGGTGTTTGCTAGGTCCTGCATGAGTGTAAACATATAATGATTGCAAGTCATCAGAAGTTTTGCTGATGTTGAAGAAAATGTATGAACTACTGGAGTTCCACATCTAGTTGCTATATGCTACTGTATTATCCATGTCTTCTTCTCTTGTGGACAGGTTGAATAGTGAACTGATTGGTAAGCACCACGTTTTGCTTCACATCAGCAAACTGTGCTAGCATAATTCCTTACAACTTTGATACTACCTTAATGGAGCCCTTAGGCTTCAGGTGTTTGTGAACTAGCAATCCATGTCGTCTTGAAAGCTAATGATTCTGCAGTGATGATGTTGTCAAAGAATGTGGCATTGCATTTTTGTCGCTGTTGCGTGCAGTATAATAACACAAGTATTTAGCTCCCTTCTGAATGAATCAACAGTGAAGCTAGGTAGCCACAAGCCCACAACCAACCTAATTCACCACCACTACTCAGTAGTGTCATTGTCGTCCAATAACTATGAAAGGGTTCAGACACCATGATAGTGTTTCCACTGAACTCTTGATGGCTTGACGAATGTGAAGGAACAAACCATCTGATCCTCGACTGCTTAGTTGGTTTAAGTGTAGAACATGTACATTGGTTCAGAACCATCTGGTTCATCAGGAACACAATGCTTATATGAAACAAGAATGCTGTCTAAAGCAAATGTACTTTTTTTAAATGTAAAATAAGAGTACTGTTGCCCATCCAAACTTAGGATGTTATCGGCAAACCAAACTCTCCCATTGTCACTCGCCATTCTTGCACATGTCTGAATGTGTGTAACCACATGGGTCACGTCAAGATTCGCCACAATCTGGAACTCGGCGAGTGGAGACAAAACTTTGCAACGCCATTTCAAGTTCCACTTGTCCAAAATGCGGTGCACCGTGCCGGATTTGGCAAGTACGATGGGCCTGAATCCACCCTGACCGTGGAAGTTGGCCGTCGCCAATGTGCTCAGGGGCGGATCTAAGCGGGGCTAGGGGATCAAGCCCCCTACCTTCCCAAAATCAATGATACCCTCTAAACCTCTTCCTTTTTTAAACAAAGAATGAAGAATAAGAGGGGAGGAAGAGGAAGAGAAGGGAGATGAGCCCACTCTTCACTTAGGTGCTGGATTCGCCACTGAGTGTGCTGACGAGCAAAGGTGGTATGGTTGGGGATGGATGGAGGGGCTCACTACTCCGGCAAGCCGTAGTGCCGTAGCCCTAGTCTAGCCTAGAAAAATAGAAACAGAAGAATGGATGCTTATTGCTTCGTTGACCTGTTCTGGCTTTTTTTTGGATAGGTTTGAGTATATTATGATTTTTGGGAGATCATGGTGGATGGCGATGCAATTGGAGGCACGCACTTTCTGCCTCCCACATCGCCGATTCTAATGCTTGGGAATGTTGCTTGTGAGGCTTCACATCACTATCACTGCTCTGACCTCTAGAGACGTTCAGATTAAATATTCCTTTCTCTCTATCAAAAACTAGAATTCTAAGAATAAGAATCAGCAAATGAATCATTTTTGCCATGTCACCACTGTCACTGTATCTGTATTAGACTATTAGTTGGTGCATAAACCTTAAAGAGGTTGTCAACTTCTTTTCTCGGAGAAGAAACAATGACTGTTGGGCTGCTTTTTGTATGGTTCTGAAGCTAGGCCTCTTTGCTCTGGGTCTCCAAGCGTGATTATAAGCTACTACACTACAGGCTGAACAGCATCCAATTTTAGGCTCTCATGTTCTCTATATATAAGCTAATAGAGCCCGAACACGAGCTAGAAAGTAGGCCGTGATGCTAGTACTATTTTGTTTGCAAGTACTTAGTCCACAACCTAATTCAACTTGTATAATAAAGCTGAGCAATTCCAAAGGCTTCCTCTCTAAGCCGGTAAGCCCTCGCGTATAAACTAAAGCCACCCCTGCTGTCCGCACTAACTCGTGAACAGAAGAAGAGGCTAGGCTTCCCTCAAGACACGGTTCAGCATTATAATAGCCTTTCAAGTGCATTAAGGGCACTCACTTTAATTTCCCTAGAACATTCACTAAAGAAATGAGTGGTTTTACGACTAAAATACACATATTTTCCTATAAAATAGAAAATAATACCAATCTTGATATCCAAGGGCATAATTTTTTTTATAGATTGAGCCCCCCTGCATTATCCTCCAAGCGTTGCCACTCAAATTTCTTTTGATTTTCTATACAACCCACTTGGCCTCTTGCATGGCCTACCTGGGAGGCTAAACAAAGGCGTCAAAGCATCGGAAAAGGCGAAAGCTGGATTCTTTCCTCACCCCCCTTAATGCTATGGTCCTGTGCTAGTTTCCCTTTCCTACCACCGGAGATCTTTGAAGTTTTCTATGACTATGAGCAATGCATTCCAAGCATGGATTGCACCCAAAACCCCAACCCTTCGAGTATATACACATCTTTGCGCATACTTGAAAGTACACTTTTGCCTCTTAGATACACCTTCAGACAAGCACCTGGAAGTACAGCTGAACCACTGAACAGCAGGCCGGCCGCGCGCCATTTGTCTAATGGAGTCCAGAAGACAAGGGTCACACATAGATTATGCATCGACAAGACAAGGTCTTCGCTGGTCACTCGGTGGCACCACTGGAACTATTTGGTGAGACAGCTGGGCATGTGGATTTCCTGGTTTTTCTCTGCTACCAAACTGCCTCCCACGAGAACCAGCCAGCCTATAAATAGAGCGCGCCCTGGCTGGTGAACACATGAACACAGAGCTGGCCGGAGATGCACTGCAAGCGCAGCCATGCCTCGGCTAGCGCTTCTGCCCTTGCTCTTGCCATTCTTCTTCGCGGTGTCAACCGCGAAGCCAGAGAAGATCATCTCAAGGAGCCAGTTCCCCAAGGGCTTCCTCTTCGGCACAGCGTCGTCGGCCTACCAGGTAATTAGTTCTAGAAGCATCTAGAGACTACACTGGAACAAGTGGTATGTGGTTTTGCTCTGATACGAGCTTTGGATGCTTGGTGCAGTATGAAGGAGCTGTGAGGGAGGGCGGCAGAGGGCCAAGCATCTGGGACACCTACACTCACACTCACCCAGGTCACTTGCTCCATTCAAAAGCTCTCTGCTCATGCGTTCTGCCTGCCCCTTGTCTAACACCGTCAAGCAAATGCATCGCCGATATATCATTAGGCCTATGCATAGCATGTTCAACAGGTCGCGCTTTAGGGAGCAAATGGTCATACAAGCTTGGTCTGAGACATGATTAAGCTACATCTAAATTTTAACTGCTTCCAGTTCGAGTGCAATAAAAAAAGAAATGGTACCAAACTAGAATCTGTGCATTGGAGGAAGAGCATGCAAATGATATGCCTGATAAAGTAACACTGTGACACCCTCCACAACAGTTTGCTTTTTTTTTTTTATCGCATCTTCCCAGCTCTCACTCAAACTAACCATCAACAGGCTGATCACGAGACCATAAAAAACTGGGGCTCACATCACCTAAAACCCAAAACAGAATCTTAAATGAAAAAAATAACATACCTTGTCGCTCAACTTGCGAACAAACAAGCACAGACAATCTGTTGAAAATCAACTGGAGATAGCATAAAGTAACACAGCTTGATGGCACGATCAGCCTGTTTCCATAAATAATACCTAGTTTAACTGCTTCCCTGCCATATTGTATAAAATATGGTAAATCAAGCTAAGGAAACCTGATATACATACAAGCCTGATGTAAACAGAATTTTTTTTTGTCTTAACCATGAAATGTATAACATCATGCAAAAAGGGCATATGATTAATCCTAGGAAATCACTTCATCAAATTGGTCAGTTGATCTGTTCAAAACTAGAATTAGCTCATTCAAGGCACGTTTTGGCTGTGCTTTCCAAACAACCCATGCTGTTAGATCAGAGCCTGTGAGGACCACCAATGTACCGGTCTACGACAAAAGCACATAGAAACAAAAGGTGCAAACAAAAAGATGAGGATCTGAAAAGATGCAGTAGCTAGTTGTATGAACACTTTCAATTGCTCTACGTCGAACAATAAACAACACAAAGGAAAACGACTGGTGTATTTTAAGGTCAAAAGTTAACCCAATCCATGGATGTCTCATGTCTGTCAGAAGTCAAAAAGTCCAAACAGTTCACTATAGCCGCATGTTTCCGAAAACAATGCTCCGTCTAACTATCGAAGAAAAATCCTGAAGGGAGAACAGAGCAGCTTGTTTACGTCTGATCTACAGCCCAGTGAATGGTACATCGTTCTAAGCCCCAAAAGTTTGTCAACAGAAAAGATAGCAAATGGAAGCAACGGAGACAGCAATCGATTCCTACCATCGTTATCAGGTATTAAGGAATAATGGCCATCCTATCTGCCCATTAGTTTTCATTTTCCCAGCATTTATCAGATGCCATTCACTGAATGCAGGAGGATGTCAAAATCATGAAGGATATAGGCTTTAATGCCTATAGATTTTCTATTTCTTGGACAAGAATTCTGCCTAGTAAGTGCTGAATCTAGCCTATTCCCATGCACACAATGTTTCATATTCTCAGCAAATTGTTAAAGAATCCTGCTCGGCTGCTCTTGAGATTAAATAAAACCCAGATGTGCTGCAGGCACATAAATCCAACAACTTTGAACATATCCAAGCCAACCACTTTTAATTGTTGTTATTGTAAAAATTTGAAAACTTTTACTTTGATATGCAGAAAACACTAATGCAGTTCTAACAGAGCAGATCTAGATCAAAGAAAAAAACATAGATTGATCCCAGCCTCTAGTTGATGAAATGATGGATGATGGCTTGGATGCAGAAGGAAAACTGAGTGGAGGGATCAACATGGAAGGAATAAAATACTACGACAACCTCATTAACAAGCTAATTTCAGAAGGTAAATACTAGGAATATAAATAGTTAAAGACTTTATATCTCTTTTCATCTTAATGTATAAACAACATGCAGGAGTTGAACCATTTGTGACCCTTTTTCATTGGGATTCCCCACAAGCATTAGAACAGCAGTATGGTGGCTTCTTGAGCCAGCACATTGTGTAAGTAAACTCGACGAATCAAGTCCTGTAACTAGTCCTCAACAGAGCCAAAACTGAGAATGCTATGATCAATGATAAGAATGCTATTGAAATCAAAGGAAAACTAAGAATCATGTCTTAATATGCTGAGTTATCATTACCAGGGAAGACTTCCGTGACTACACCAACATATGCTTTAGGGAGTTTGGAGACAGGGTCAAGAACTGGATAACTTTCAATGAGCCTTGGAGTTTCAGTGTTGGTGGCTATTCCAGTGGTATATTAGCACCTGGCAGATGCTCCTCTAGGGAAAATTCAGGATGTAGCATTGGAGACTCTGGAAAGGAACCTTACATTGTAGCTCATAACCAACTTCTCGCTCACGCAGCAGCCGTTCAGGTGTACAGAGACAAATACCAGGTATAGATTCGGTTTCCTAATTGTGATTACTTCAGAAAAAACAAATCAAATATCTTACAAACTGCATTCTGGCATGCCAAAAGCATGTGTTTGTATTGTGACAAATCATATAATTCTGATTGAAGATTTTTACACACCTAAATGGTCTTCAAAAGTAGAAGATATGACAGCAGATATTATAGAGAGCCATAAAGCCACAATATGCTGCTACAAACAAGAGATGGTAGTGCCATGCATCTCCTAGAATCTAGAGTTCTAATTGATGATGGACAACAAAGCTAGCACATCAAAGGTGTCTAAGACAAGAGACAAGAATTTCTGAGGTTCAGCCAACTTGTTTAGACAGCTAACCACTGAAAACACTAGTACTCAATTAATCATCTTCATATACTTAGCCAGCTTCATAGTTTACGCTTACAATGAGAATCAATAATCATACAGGGGAAGCAAAAAGGAAAAATAGGAATTACTCTAGTCAGTAATTGGATGATTCCATACTCAAATTCCAAGAAAGACAAGGACGCTGCCAAGCGTGCACTGGAATTTATGTATGGCTGGTGAGTTTTTCTTCAAATTCTGTACTAGATAGACTTTAGCTTTCGTCCTTGAAGTTTCCATAAAAACAAATCTGAAAAAGATTCTTGTAAAAAACTTATTTACATAATTCAGTGATAATTTGAACAGGTTCATGGATCCTTTAACTAAGGGAGATTACCCACTCAGTATGAAAACACTAGTTGGTAATAGATTACCAAGATTCACGAAACAACAGTCAAAGGCAATAAATGGATCGTTTGACTTCATCGGTCTCAACTACTATACAGCAAGATACATTCAGAACACCAACTATAGCAACAATGGAAACAAAAGCTATAATGCTGATTCACTGACCAATCAAACAGGTAATCAAGTAAGCCATATTATATCTGTCCCACACTTACGTAACTTGGGTGAACTAAGAGTTTTCTCTACCTGTACTTTTAACAACAGTTGAAAGACATGGGACAGCTATTGGTCCAAAGGTATACCTTTCTCAAAAAGAAAAATTATCATGCCTCATGTTTCATAATTGTGTAACTGGGTTGATGATAAAGGACTCATTTAAGATTATGTTCCACAGAGATGATAAAGAGTTGTTTTATAGATAACCAAGTCATTTCACATAGAAAACTAGAAAGTGATGCATAGGAATGAAAACAACAAAATATTTGTATCCAGGCTGGATCTCCTTGGCTCTACATCTATCCAAAAGGTATAGAAGAGCGCCTGCTATACACCAAGAAGACATACAACAATCCTACAATCTACATCACAGAAAATGGTACAACAGTCTAACCGCATTTTATAACAGCTTATCCAGGAAAACAGAGCAGTAACTGATAAACATACTCATGATGCAGGTGTTGATGAAATTAACAATGAAAACCTACCACTTCAAGAAGCCTTAGTTGACAATACCAGAATAGAATTCTACAGGCAACACCTATTCCACATTCAAAGAGCCCTCAAGTAAGTTTGATGCTTGATACTAGCAGATGCATAGATGAGTTGTTGATCACTGAATTTAAATTATGCTATAATTTAAGTATATGTACCAACATTAAAAGTACTTTTATGACATGGCAGGGAAGGAGCTGATGTACGAGGATATTTTGCATGGTTGCATGGTCGCTATTTGACAATTTCGAGTGGATGGATGGTTATACTGTGAGATTTGGTATTAATTATATCAACTACAAGGATGGTTTGAAAAGATATCCAAAGCATTCCAGCAAATGGTTCCAGGATTTCCTTCATAAATAAAATTTTGTACCGTGCATGTCAAAAGTGTTTCTATGGAGAACCATCATCAGTGTAACATCCACATTTTGTTGTCTATCCAGCTTCCAGTTGTATAAGTGATCCTCATTAAGTCAAGATGAGATAGGTGATTGGATTGCAGTTTTTCTCAAACACGCAGGAGAGCTGCGTATCAATATATTAAGAAGAGAGATTGGATTGCAGTTTCCCTGAGCATGCTAGTATTTCTACAATTCTACAGTAATACTAAAACAATGCATATACATAATCCACTGCAGTGCATTATCCTATTCAGAAAGTCGAAACTTACAAAAAACATACTCATCTTGACCACATAATGTCCTTCATCAATTACCATCATAAGCCATATTATATGTTGCAC